>OW818030.2:64423692-65746692 GCA_942486065.2 Calliphora vomitoria | reverse complement strand
ATATTTTTGTTTGTCTACTCGGCATAACCTAATGTAACATTCTAAGCGCCATTATTACAACTTGCCTTCATGTTCCTAATAGTAAAAGTTAACTTTAAGTAATCGAAGAAGGTAGCTTTAAAGTTAGCTTTTAGTATTACGAACATAAAGGCCACTTGTACTAATGGCCCTAAGTTGTTCTTAGGCCTAACAATAAGTATTCAAATCTTATAACTAAAATTAATTATAATTACTCCTTAACGAGATTATGTTAATTGGCTAATAAGCTCTACGTAGCCTCGACTACGTTTTGCTCTGTGCTAGAAGTCTAGCCAGCGGGCATTGTAATTTTGTAATGTATTTCTAACGGACTTTTTAGAACTCATCCTTTACCAATGGTACTTGTAGATCTCTGTGGATGTTTCCATTTCTTTTGTACCTACCATGGTGCGCCAGTCATGGTTCTAAGAATTTTTGAATTTAGATCAATACTGGTATTGCTAGCAAATCCCCACAATTGGATTTCTTATTTCCAAATTAGGTTTAAAAAGGTTTTATACAGAGTGACTTTAGTCAGATGCTCTTGAATTCATGTGAAGACTCTTGGTTTCTATATGACGGCGAATGTAAGTCTTCTATCTAAGTGAATATCAAGGTATGTAACATAATCGGACTGAGGTATATTAACGTTGATAAGTGTGACAGGTGGACAACATCCCCTCCTCAGTGTGAACGTAACATGTTTGCTTTTTAACTCATTTATTCGTATTCTCCATTTGTTTAATCATTTCTCCACACATCTTAGGTAGCTATCTAGTATCCTAGATGCTATATATGGATTTTCATGCGAGTTAATAATAGCGGTGTCGTCAGCGAATGTAGAAATAGTTAATATATCGTTCGTAGGCAAGTCAAAGGTGTAAATCAACTAGAGGTTAGGACCAAGAACACTTCTTTTGGTAAGAACTGAGATCGTGAAACATTTTTCATTAAAACATTTAACCCAAGTATTATTTGACTTTTTTTATCAAGTTACCTTTGTAAAACATGTCACTTATTATGTTTAATGTCAATTATATTAATTTGTTGTTAATCTGATTAAAATGGGTGACCAGAAAAAAGTGCGTACTAAAATTATTAAATATTTTCAACAAAAAAACTATTTCCTACAAAAAGTTGGCCAAAGAATCAAAGGTCTGCTATCAAACTATTTCCAATGTTATTAAACAGTACCGGGATAACTTCTCCGTTGATATAAAAGCATACAAGGCTCGAAAATTTCCTGACAGGAACTCTGCTAAAAATTTAGAGGCCAAAAACAGAGCACGGAGATTGAAGAAAAATTTTATACAAAAAATATATCTGCTGCATAATGGATGACGAAATGTACTTATGGACAATTTTTCGCAGCTTCTGAGTCAATTTTTTTATGTTGCAGATGCTCGAGGGAATGTTGAAGAATAGTTAGCAGACAAAATTTCTCAAAAAGTTCTTGGTATGGCAAGCAATATGCAGTTGCAGCAAAAGAAGCCAAACATTCGTTACAAAGGGCTCTATAAATACCGAAATTTACATCAAGGAATGTTTACAAAAAAGGATGTTTCCATTCATAAGACTTCTTAATGTGTCCACTTATTTTTTGCCTGATTTGGCATCTGTCACTATGGTAAGAAAGGTCTTGAGTGGTACAAGAACAATAATGAGGTATTTGTACCAAGAGAGGCAATTCCTCCAAACTGCCTGGAGCTGAGTCCAGTGGAGAGATATTGGGCTCTTGTTAAAAGAGAATTGAAGAGCACAAAAAATGTGTCCAAGAGTGTGGTAGATTTTAAACAGATATGGACAACCTGTTCGAACAAAGTGACTAGAGCACTATTCGTTTTCGAAAAAGGTTCAAGAGTTCATCATTAGTGATTAGAACTATAAAAATAATTTTTTTTGTAAATTGTTCTTACTCCTGCTCTAATTTTATATTCTCGTGTCACGTAATCGTTGTACTTAACTGTAAATAAACGGTCCGATAGTTAAGATTCCAATAGTTTATGGGTACGTAATGGCAGCAAACATTTTATTTTATATACCAGGCCTTTGTGCCATACTTTGTCAAAGGCTTGAGCGATATCCAAAACTTTTGCTGAAAAATATTTATTTAATTCAAAAGATTTTCTTATCTCTCCAGTTATACGATTTAACTGTTGGATTGTTCCGTGGCGTTGATGAACTGGGATAATATTTTTTTCATTTAAAAATGGTATGATTTTCTTTTGGAATACTTTTTCAAATAGCTTTGATAAGCAAGGAAGTAAGCTTATTGGTCTATAGGAGGATGGTACGGTCAAGTTTTTACCTGGCTTTGGTATCATTATTATCTGAGAAGTTTTCCAATTTGGCGTAAAAATCCATGTTTAAAGATCGCACAATTATTGCCACACTCGGTAGGTTTTTGTTCATAGTAGGTGTACTTAACTGAATCATTTCCAGGAGATTTTTTCAATATTATATTATCTTTGATAACTTTGTTAATGTCTTCTATGCTTATAGCTTATATGGCAGCATTAGGCACAGGTGGTTCTTTAAGTTCAAAAATATTTGTTGTCGATTTTAGTTGAAAGACTGTACTTAAGTGATCCCCAAATATTTTAGCCATTTCCTCGAGCCTCTGCGAGCCCAGGTACCGTCGGCTTTCCTTAAAGGGCTTTGTTCCTCTACCGGGGGCTTGATATTTTTCTTTGCCTTCCAAAGGGAAACATTTGTGTATTTGGTATTTGGCAAACTTTGAATGTAATTTCTATTTCTGTGATCCTCCTCCAATTGAAGGGTTTTTCAGATTTTTACTAGCAGTAGACAGCCTCTGCTTTGCAGCAGGTGATCTATTTTGTTGCCCTTCTCTTTTCGATAAGAAGTCGTTCAATATCTGAATTGGAGATGTGCCTATTAGTTTTTGGAAATATTTGACTTTTAGAATGATTTAGAGCCGATACAATTAATGACGTGAAGTCATTGACACATTTATCTACATCTTCATCACACTGAATACAAAAATCTGTGTGGATATGACTGCTTATATATTTTTTATATTTAACACAATTTGTACTAAAGTAATATGAAATTTTTAAATGTTAGTCCTCCCGTAATTTGATACTATAATTAGGGAATGGTCAGAACATAAATCATATGATATTTCTATAGATATTGAATTTAGTATGTGGTGGACATTCTTTCATGATTTTCAAATATTGCATGCTTTCTAATTATCCAAGACAGGTCCTGAAAATAGTTACTTAATATTTATATCTAATGAAACTTAAGTTTATTTAAAATTTAGTTTGTTTAAATTAACAGTATGATTTACGGTTGTATTTGCATATTAGTGGTGAATTTCGTTATAATGATATAATTAATTACTTACTTCTATTTGGCAATACTTCTTGTGTGACTCGATTATTCGATTATTTTGTAAGTTTTTTTTTTGCATTTTTACCTATACCATCACATTTCACGAACTATCTTTAAAGATCGTAAAACCACGCTACTTCCTTTTTCTACCAACCACCATAGAAGACAGATCAAATTTCAATTCAAGTTTAAAGTTTACAAAATTAAATATCATTTAAATCAGTCACGTTTTTAAATAAAAGTTATTTTGCTGGTATTATAGACTATATTCTTCGCAACAGAAACTCCACACATTGTAGCCACAAACACCCAGAGCATACCAAATTATACTCCCGAAAATTTGATCAAACGATTGTTTGTATTGGGGGAATATTTGTGGCTTTGTCATAAGAGCTGGAAGAACTAATTTATACTCCAATTGCCATAGGAAGAACTAAGCCGCCAGAATTCAGCCACATTACCCTCAATTAAATTTGCAGGTGCTTTTGATTGCCTTATTTCCCAATAGTTTTATGAAAGGCCTTTTCCCCTTGGAGCCTTTATAGATGACCAACTAATTAGCTTTCAACAAATAAATCTACTCATCGTTATACATAGAGGGAACTAAGAAACTCGCAATATATGTCAGTTACTCAAGAAAAGTGCAAAGAAACTAAAAAAAAAATCACACCAGATATTGTCCAAAGTGCATTTGAATAAACCAGTTGTGAGAATTCAACATTTTAATAGAAATCGTGAATTTATATATAAAAAATTATCAAGATCAGTGGAAAAAAATTATTTACAAAAGAAAAGAAAAAGAAAATATCAATTTGTCAAAATTTCGTGGAAAAAGTAAATATTCCTAAGTTAGGTTAAATTTGTAAAAAGTGTATAATTTGCTAAATTTATATATGTTTTTAATTATTAAGAAAGTATAGAAAAAAAAGAAGTAGGAAGGAAAATATCAATTTACTAAAAAGTGTTTTTAAATAGTTTGGCCAGAAAACCCTCATAAAAAAATTCTGTGAAACTGATTTCAAATAGAAATGGTGTAAACCAAAAAGAACAGAAATAGGCATATAAAAAAGAAAAAATAAAACCAATAGTAATATCTAAAGATCAAAAGTGTAAAAGCAAAACAAATGGTAATACGTATAAAGAAAAAAAACACAAGACAAATTGTTGAAAAAGAATAATCACTCATAAATTAAAAGCAGAGAATTATAGTTTACAGTGGTTAAAAGTTTACTGAATATTAGGGTTTTCGTGGCTCAAGCATTCAACTGTAGAAATTTAGTTATTTCATTATTAAAAAAAGTTGTAATATCACAATGTTCATTATTGCTAAAATCATTACATGAAAAAAAAAAAATATTAAAACATAACAAAGTGGTAATAACCTAAAACTAAATAAACCTATACATATTTTAAACCAAAACAACATCACATAAAAAAAAAAAAAAACATTCGAATATAAACATATACTATAATCTAAACCAAAATCTAAAATATTCCACTATATCCGTGTCCTACAAGTCTATACATATTAAAACAAAAATAAGAACCAAAGTTAAAAATTTAGTTTCCTCTATATATTTTGCTGA
Source organism: Calliphora vomitoria (assembly GCA_942486065.2). Classification (NCBI taxonomy): domain Eukaryota; kingdom Metazoa; phylum Arthropoda; class Insecta; order Diptera; family Calliphoridae; genus Calliphora; species Calliphora vomitoria. The sequence goes on along the minus strand of OW818030.2, from coordinate 65,741,731 downwards.
ACAACATTTGTGGACATCGAATAAGGCCTTCTTCGAACGTCGGACATGTTGGTAAGTTTTCTCTTTATATATATAAATAATATTTTTGCATAAAACATAATTTATTTTTGTTTTAACTACATTTACATTGGATTCAATATGTGTATTTAACATCAAGCAACAACATTATTGTAACCACTGTACATTCACATATTACAAAAGCTTCTGTAATTTTTGTTTTCTTTTTGATTTGATTTTATTTACTAAATTAATGTTAATCTTAATGAGCAGCTAATGTGCTCTTGTAATGTTGATCTGTTAATGCGTTGCTGTTAAATATATATACACTCAAAATTTTTTTACATTAACTGATTGTAGTTTATTAAAAAAGTTTTCCGTTAAGTTAAAAATTAATGAAAATTAAGTTATTTTACAAAGTAATTTAAATTTTAACTTTTTATGTATGTTGTTCAAAAAACAAACTACACAAAAAAAATGTTTTTCTGTGCAGTTAATATTTTCAGTCATTTTTGTGTATACAATTAATATTAAGTAAAACAAATTAAAAATATTAAAATGTTTTTATTGTCAAAATAAAACAAAATTTTTCAACCAAAATAAAAGGAAAAACACATAACAAATATAAATGAGAAGACTTACAACTATTTTCGCGATATAGTGAGATTGAATTGTAAGTATTAACGCAAATGAGACTGAATGCAATACATTTTTTTAAAAATGTCTTATTTTTTAGATGTGAGATTTTCCTGTGCATGTTTTTTACTTTTGTTCAAGTAAGTTTGCTGTGGAAAAAAGGTGAGTCTTCTGCTTCTACAAATACTACATCTGTCGCATTTCTTGGCTTTTTTTATTTCTCATTTTATAGCTAATACTCCATATAAGAATGGTGGAATGCTTTGCAACTTCAGTGTATGTGTGTCAAACCCCAGTAATATAAACCAATATGGTAATTTGGAAGTTCTGAATTCATAATATATATACATATATAAGTTTTACGCAATAATCTTTGTAATCTTAATTGATAAAATAATAATAAAAAAGTATAATAAACAAACAAACAAATCTGGTCAATTTTTTATTTTTTTTTTTTATTTTTTAGCAGTTGAAACAAACGATAAAACAGTAATTTTTACAGTTTTGGTAGGTAATTTTTTTTCAATTAAAATAAACGTAAAATCAGTAGTTTTTAACAATTTGGTAGGTCGAAATTTGTCGGTTAAAATAACTGAAAACACATTAGTTTCTACAGTTTTGTAGTTAGTTTTTTGTGAGTTAAAACTAAAGAAACCTCATTTATTTTTACATAAATTGTAAGTTATTAAAACAACATTCAAAAATAAATGAAAAATTCGTTTGATTCAAATGAAATGTTAGCGGTCCGTTTTTTGAATAAATTTGTAGTTATTATTAATGAATTTTCTGTTGAATTTACCTACATAATATTTTGAGTGTATATATATATATAGATGTTAATACACAAATTTACTTGTTTATTGATTTTGTTTTGATCGAGTTATTTTTTTAAATTAAAACAACGAAAAAATCAGAAAATACCCTACGTGGTTTTAGTTCGGCAATACAAATTATCGCGAAGTATAATTGAACATTGTGATAAAATTAATTGTTATTTAGTTATATTTATATTGTGAAATTTCATACTATTTTCTTCATGGAGTTTTAGAATTTAGTCCTATATTTTACTCTTAAATTTAATAATAGTTTTTTTTACATCTGTAAATTTCAATGGGATGAATAAATTACTTTATTGATTTTTAAAATGAATTGCTAAGAAAATATACAGTGTTTTCTTGAAAGAAGATGTTGATGATGTTATAAGAGAAGTATTTAAGAGTATTGTATATGGGTTTCTAACTAATATAGGCGATGTTAGAACAATGGTTTAGGGAGGGTATTGAGCCTTGGCTGTCTCGAATCCATCAAGTAGCAGTCCAATGTATTTAAGATCACTACGATATACTAATTTCACCTTTTCTTATTTATTTTCTTTCATTATCTAGTTAAGATTACTATGGGCTAATTTTTTTCTTTGTCTAGTATCGTTTTGCTTTTCTTTAGTTTTTATTATTGTTGTTAAAATAGGGAGTCCTCAAATTATTATTGTAATATGAAAGTCCACATGAGAGGGAAAGAACACGAATCCCCCCAGCCCGACTGATTAGCTAGCATATTAAAGGCTCCCTCGTTCTATTCTGATCATGTAGGTACTACTCCTCCTAAGAGGTAAGAAGTATAAAATAAAATATTTTAGTGGTTATAAAACTGAAGTATAGAATTCACTCACTATGTGTTCATTACAAGTAAAGTTAAGTTAACAAATGAATTCTAGGTCAAAATAACTACATAAATTTTAACAAAAGATGTGGAATCAAATTCTAAAAGTGTTCTATGTTTTATTGTAAAATAGTAATCAAATGACAGCAGACGATTCTTATCTGAACAAAGTTTGAGCAACAAGTATACCAATCAAAATGATTTTTATTTTTGAATAAACAGAAGGGAAAGTATGTGACCTTTGGATTTTGATGGACACCTTATACTCATGTTTGCCAACTGTAAACTTTATTGAATTTAAAATGTTAACTCTAATAATTTCTCTAATTGTGAATACAAAATAATAAAAAAAATAAATAATTGGTTACCTCTACTTTCGAAAGAAATTACTATAAGTCAATTTCAGAGATAAAAATGATGGAAAAATCCCATTATAAGTAAGTAACTAGAGCTAGTGTACAAACATTAAGCTTTAATTTTACGATTAAAGGAAAAACAATAAAAAATAGGATTATTTCAACGTTACATGGTTACACAATGACGGAAGCCATTGCGTGGTACGCAATGTTTAATTAGGATTTCTCAGATAAACACTTATTATATACATAAATATTGTATAAGTAGGGTGTTAAGCAGTCGAATTAGATTAACCTTTATGTCCCTTAATATTTTCTATCCTTTTTTTATTTTTGGGATATACAATGGAACAAATACATACTTTTGAAAGTAGTTACAAACAAATAAGTATCCACAGTAAAATCATGAAACCTAATACGTGCAGTTAATATCCAAAAACAAATTCGTTATAAATTCTGGTGAATGTACAGTATAGAGCGACATTTATTAAATTCACTAATATATTTTATGAATCTATAAGTATATCAGATTTTTTTTTCAAAAATGATTATTATGAATCCTTTTTGCAAGCACTTACAAAACATTAACTTAAACATATAGAACAAACATTTAACTTTTGACAATCACTGTACATGAAGTACATACATATATAGTATTAGTCAAAACAAAGAAACAAGATTTTACAAACAATAAATGCATTCTAAAATAAAAATACATCATCATTATTAAGGACTGAGATCGCAAAAATTCTTAACACACGTTTTTCATTAAAACTTTTAACTCAAGTATTATTTAATATTTTTTTTGATCAAGTTACCTTTGTAAAGCATGCCAGTTATTATGTTTAATGTCAATGATGTTCATTTGTTGTTAATTTGATTAAAATGAGTGACCAGAGAATAGTGCGAACTAAAATTATTAAATATTTTCAACAAAACCCAACTTGGTCCTACAAAAAGTTGGCCAGACAATCAAATTGTTTCCAATGTTATTCAAAAGTACCGGGAGAACTTGTCAAAAGCCAAAAAATAGAAAGCATTTTCAAAAGATCTTTCAAAACATCCGGTATGAAAGGAGCCCGGTTAGGTCTGTAGTCCGGCTATTTGGTACGAAAATTAAAGCCAATCTAGGTTCAAAAGCATACAAGGCTCAAAAAGGCCAAAGACAGAGAACGGAAATTGAAGTCAAATTGTATACAAAAAATATTCCTGCTGCATAATGGATGACGAAATGTACGTATAGAAAATTTTTCGCAGCTTCTAGGTAAATTTTTTTATGTTGCAGATGCTCGAGGGAATGTTGAAGAAAAGTTTAGGACTAAAAAGCAAACAAAATTTCCCAAAAAGTTCTTGGTATTGCAAGCAATATGCAGTTGCGGCAAAAAAGCCAAACATTTGTTACCCGAAATTTACATAATGAAATGTTTCCATTCATAAGACTTCATCTATCACTATGGTAAGAAAGGTCTTGAGTGGTACAAGACCAATAATGTGGTATTTGTACCAATAGAGGCAATTCCTCCAAGCTGCCTGGAGCTGAGTCCAGTGGATAGATATTAGGCTCTTGTTAAAAGAGAATTGAGTAGCACAAAAAAGGTGTCCAAAAGTGTGGTAGATTTAAAACGGAGATGGACAACCTGTTCGAACAAATTGACATAAAGCACTATAAAAACCATAATGGAAGGGTTTTCGGAAAAGGTTCAAGATTTCATCATTAGTGATTAGAACTATAAAAATGTTTTTTTTTGTAAATTGTAACAATAATTTCAATCAAATAAAAAAAGATTCAAAACTGTAAGTTTTGTGGTTTCATTTTTATTAACATATATGTATGTTAAACATTTTTCGATCTCAGTCCTTATTAAAAACGAAATTTAATGTTAACATTTCCTATGATATTCTTAACAAAAAGAAAAGATAAAAAATCATATGACAAAACATTTGTTGCATAACCGCAATTCTTTAGACATAGAACTACAAGGATTATCTATTGTTGTCATTGAATAGATGAACTTGCCTAATTATGGATTGATACAATTTGTTTGGATTTGGATTGGAAAATTCACGATTTACCTTTCTATTTGCTATTTCCCATAAATTTTATAAAGGGCGACTGTGCTGGCCACTGCATGATATTAACGCGTTCCTGTTCTGAAAACCTCTTCACCAGTTTGGATGTGCGTTTTGGATCATTGTAATGTTGATTGCCAGTTTTGTATAAAGGTAAAGCTTTCACCAGAAAAGCAACCTCACGCCATAACATGTCCGTCTTAATGCTTAACTGTTCTAGTACAGTGTTTTGGGATTTAGTTTGTTATTTATGGGTTGTCTAACTCTCCTCACTTCATCAGAATCCACAAAATTTAATTTAGATTCATAAAACGACATTCCGCTGTGCAACAGTCCAGTTCAAGTGTTCGCGAGCAAATGTAGTGAGAGCTTTAAACATTTTCTGCGATATAAATGGTTTCTTCGTACCTCTATAGCTTCTGAGCCCAGCTGAAACTGCTTCTCTATGTACACTCCGTAAACCTACCTCTAGATTGAGAGAATCTATTACTCTAAAAGCTGACGTGTATGGATCTTTTTAGGACTCTCTCACAACATTCTCTGACCAATAAATGAAGTTACATAGGAATTTAAGGAGAGAAGTGTCGCCGGAATGTCAATTTCAGCCTGAAAAATAATACATTCATTCGGAAGACTTTAAGTGATACCAATCTCAAGTTCGTCATAGAGCACACCAGCTCCAACAGCTCATTTTAGAACTGTCTGTATATATCCTGATTTCACACTCATGCACAAGGTTTCCCCAACACCACACACTCCTGGAAGGAAATACAACTTTGAACATGCTATCAAAATCTGTAGATGGAGTAATATAGTCAGAAGGTTAGTTAAAGATCAGAGTTAATAGGCACAATATCACCGCGTGGCCATATTCTTTTTATCTCCAACATCCAGATCCATTAAGCCTGGCTGCACTGTAAGCACAGGTGGCGATTATGCGAAGGTCATTAGTAACAAGGTGTAGTGCGCCTGTTATACCAATGTAAGCTGACCACTGGACCTTATATATTTGGTTTACGACATAGTTTCTCCTAGTAGCAGAACAACATACAAGAGAATCATATGTCAGAATTGGACGTATTATAGCCGTGTACATCCGTTTAAGTACATATGTTTAGACTAAGTAAGTCCCCATTTTATACCAGATTAAGAAGAGTAATATCATTCAGAGCCTCTTGGCGATTTGCAGCATCTTTCCAGGTGACTTGAATATGAAGAAACTATCAATCGCCCTTGATATTATTTTTAAGTGAAGTTTAGGTACATGTTTAATTAAAATTATTATTCAACAAGTATAAAAACAATTTGTGTCCAAAGTGTTTTGATCGTCACTGTATGTATTTGTATATAACTGCCTATGTATGAATGTTTGTTTATTTGTAAATGATGGCGTATAAAAAACAGTGCAGCTTGTACAATTTTATGTTATTGTGGCAATTTTGTTGTGTAATATATAGAAAAAAAACCTCAACAAGTCTCTTAATAAAAAAGCATACGCAAACATACACATGCCAACAACAACAACAATAATACCAATATGGTATAATATATATAAGTCAAATATGTACGTAGACATACTAACATCTACATAAACATACACACATACATGTATGTATGTATAGAATGTATGTTTATGTCTGTTTGCAGCAGGTATTTCTTTTTATGGATGTCTTACTATAGTAAATGAACATATAAAAACCCTTTTTTTATGAGCTGAAACATTTGTTACACATTTTTCCTAGCAGATTTATTTCATTAATGCACCCACTAACAATAACAATAGCAACAACAACAACTATAAATATCAAAAACAACGACAATAACATTACCAACACCAGCCAACGGAACCGAAACAAAGGCAGTGTAATGTAGTTGTAAGTAGCAGCAGTTTTCTATAAAATTGCTAGTAAAACACAACAGCAGCAACTACAACAAAAATACCAACTGTGTTAACAACAAAATAAAACAATACAATGAAAATAATATAAAATAAGAAATTTGTCAGATTTTTATTATCAAAACGTTACGAATTTTATATTCCCTTCAATATGATTTAAATCCTTTTAAGATCACAAATGTTTGTTTGCTGAAATATAAGTTGCAAATGTAAGAATAAATTTATTTTTTTTATCTGCATTTGCTGCTAATGGTTTTAAGATACTCAATTTTAGTAACACAAAATGTTTTTCATATTCACCCCCATTTTTTTTTAATTTACAAAGGGTTCTATGCAATATTTGTTTTTTAAACCTTTTATAAATTTAAAAATTAATTAAGAAGACCTGTGCTAGAATAGTTAAAGGATTTCAGCAAATTTTAAATTTCCATTGAGTTTACATCCGGCGAACAGACTATTCAAAGTACTTAAATTTTTTCATAGGCAGTATTTACATGCAGTTTTATGGTGGATTTTTAAACATTAATAACACGTAACTCATCTCTAGGTTTCCTACCTACTCATAATATTAGTTGATATAGAAAGCGTTAGAAAGAATAAAACACGCGAGCCACCATCAATAACCCATCGACAACATTTATTTATCAAAATTTTCCCTCCCCTATATTAAATATATGTATATAGCCACAGCATTAAAATACCGTTTCTTTTCATCACAAATTATACTTAAAAGTTGATTTAAAAAAAAAAAATGACTTTATAATTAAATAAATTTTAAATTTAGTAATACTTAACCCCAGTCGGAGCTGGAGAATTTGAATAAATTTCAATTAAGTGGTATCTTTAGAAAAGAAAATAGTTTAATACATCATATAATCGATCAAAATCTTATGCATTATTTTAAGACAATGAAATGGGATTAATTTCATGCTAGAAACCATTTTATAATGATCTACACTGAACAAGTTCAATAATACTTACTGGATCTAACACATATCCAGTAATAAAGCCATGTTAAAACGAGAGATCCCTTTTATTAAAATTTGTAGAACCATAAGTTAGTACAGGAACTTATCACGTAAGTGAGTTTGTGGAATAATTGCGAAATACCATAATCGCATTTGTAGTGAATTTAATCAGGCCAACAACCAGCTGTAGGACTTTTGATGAGAGTGTTGAAATTGTCAATAAGTTTTTAACTTTTGAAGAATAGTAAGTTATGTTGAAGTTTTTGTAAAAATATTGATTAAATTCGATTAAAGTTGAATGAATAATATTACGTAATGAGTTTGGTGAATTATCAAATTAAGGTCTGGTCTATTTCCAACACCGGCTTCACATAGTTGTGATTTTTCTTGACCCTTTGTTATATATGAAGTTCCTATTTGATACCATTTTTGTATGTAGAACAAACAGTTTTGATAAATAGTTTATTAATTCAAATAAAATTCATTAACAATAAGATGAACCAGTATTCCTTATGATCTAAGGCTTTTAATTCACCATAGTTTCCATATTATAACTTCGCAAAGACTTTCGCTTGTGTAGCTTTATGTAATCATCCTGAAACTACTACAAAAAAAATGTTTTTTCTTTACTGAAATTTTTGTCAAAAACGAAGAAATTTTAATTGTCAAAAAAATGAAATATTTTGTATTTATCAAATAAAAATAAATTCAAATTGGTAAGTCATTTACAGATATTGTTTTATATTGAATTAGATATATATAATTAACAATTTTGTTTAAAGGATGGTGCCAGACAACTTGTTAAGTGATATCTGCTATTGTAAGTATTTGATGCGGTATTTGTATATATTATATATTGTATATTGTTACGAAATTATACTTGAATTTAAATATTACTGTTTTAACGGCTGGTCTCAACAGCAGTGCTTCTCAAACTTTAACAAATGTGTGGGTATTATTGAAATTGCTATAGAACATACAACATTGAATAAAAGCTTTGTGTTGTGTATTGTTTGTAAATATGGACACACTAAATGATTAATGCCTAACATCGAAAGCTCTAGTATGCGAATATTCTACTTTAAAGATCATTGTAGAAATAGAGCTTTCTAGATGGTAATACAGTGTATATAAATTGGCAGTAAGAACACCACAGATGAGTCTGATTTGAAGCATCGTTAAGTAAAGACATCAACTGCATTGCCAGTGTATACTTGTGCATTATAAAGTGTGTGTATTTATGCGAATTTATATACGTGTATAAAGACACTAAGTGACTATTTAATTCTGTTGTTGTTGTACATTCTAAATAAATAAAGAGTTGTTACAATTTTAAACTACTAAAACTGCTTTTATTTGCAATCAAAAGTATCCGGTTTTTTTAAAGGAAATAAACCCCGTTTTTTAAAGGTAAAAACGTAACAATATGTTATAAAAAAAATGTTTCTTTCTATTCATATACTCTATGTGCTATATTCTTCCCTGACATCTTGTGCATTTTTACCAGTATTCCTCAAAAATAAAAAACTGGCGGTCAAAGTTATGCTTCGAAAAAAAGGTAATAAAACACACACATAAAAGTGTACCAATCGACTCGGAATTAATTTCGTCGGTCTTCGTACATGTAGATCAATTGGATAACACAATTCGACAAAACGACCTAATACTGTAACAAGAATGAAACCTATTGAGGATAAATTCAATAAAAGTTAGTTTTATGCTTTATATATTTAAATCGAAATTTCGTGACCATGACTCCATTATTTATGTATATACTTAGAGCCTCTTTCGAATAGCATTTAAACTTGTTTGCTTATCTTACAAATATTGTTTTTGAGATTAAATTGAACAGAAATAAGTTTTATCGCCGACCTCATTGTCGGTCTTCCCTTCCATATAACGACGCTACCGAAGAGCATTTTAAAGAGCATAGAATAAAATCATTAATATAATAAACTTTTGTGCAAATAGATTTAATGACTACAATTTTTTAGTTGCTCCTTATTTAGCTCTAACTTATTATGTTGGTAAAATGCTATCGAATATAGTCTGTGTAGGATATCATATGTTCTGGCTTTACGTAATACACTTTAGTACATGATTTAAATATGTGTTCAGTCCTTACAATGTTGTAAAAGCTATACATATGTACTTAATTTTAAATATTCAGCTACAATTTCTATTTTCAGATATTCATAGATTTCAGACTCGAAGGATGCCTTTTTATATGTATAATCCGTGGAAATATGAACCCACCACAAATTCATTGAAATTTTATAATTCATACTGTGATAAGTTAGCAGCCCTAATCATAATTTAATAATATTATTTATTTTTATACAAAAATAAACAAATAAAATCTAACGAAATCCAATATTTTCATTTTTTTGAAAGTAAAATTTTTTGTAGTTAAAATAAATTCTAAAACAGTAGAAATATGTCAGTTAAAATAACAGATAAATCATTCGATTTTAATGTCTGTTAAAACAAAATAATAATCACTTATTTTTACATACATTGTTACTTATTAAATCAACATTCAAAACTAAATGAAATATCATTAAATTCAAATGAAATGTTGGCGGTCCGTTTTTTAAATAAAATTATAGTTGTTATAAATGAATTTTCAGTTGAATTTACCTACATAATATTTTGAGTATAAGTTTCCTAATAATAATAAAGCTTTAATACACCCTAGGGTTTATTTTCAAAGATATGTACATTAATTTAAAAATTGCCATTTAGTTGTAAATATACAAATATTTGTCCTTTTTTCTAGGCCCTGTTGTGCCAACAATAGACGGACACACGGATGGACATAGCTATGTCAGACGTACATAGCTAGAGTTTTATAAGGATTTAAAATATATATACATTTGGTTCTACGAACAATATTTCCATATGTTATTGTACAAACGGTATAACAAACTCAATAGGCCCCCCATCTTTTTTGTGGTGGGTATAAAAATATAGAGTTAATCTAATTCGCATGTAATGCAGGCGCATGCAATTGGGACTACATCACGTATGATTAATGTTATTACAATTCCATATGGTTTACGTAATCACTTTTAAAGAACTAAACCTTTGTTTGCAAATTCTTAAATGGATTTTTAATTTTTATTGTTATTGTATAACCATTTACTTAAGAGAGTATAAAATATATATTATTTTATGCGTTTCCTTTATTCCTCCATTTCTAATCATACACACTATTGTAACTATTCATACGCAAGTATATGCATTAGGGTGGGTCAATTTTTTCACGAAAAGTCGTATAGCAGAAACACATTGTACGGAAAATTCTAAGAATGTTTCCTCAAAAAACCATAGGTCTAAAATCAAATCCTATCTTGCGAATTTAGTCTTTTTCCAAATGATATTTAATTTTTTTTAAATTTTTTTTTTTTTGGATAAAAGGCTAAATGCGCAAGATAGGATTTGATTTTAGACCTATGGTTTCTTGAGGAAAATTTCTTAGAATTTTCCGTAGATTGCGTTTTTGCTATACGATGTTTCCATACAATTTGACCCAACCTAATGTACATACAACAAAGACTTTACCCACATCGTTACTCCAACATAAATAACATTTTGCAGCGGAAACAAATGTTAAGAAATAACAAAAGAGCCATAAACTTAAAGAAATTGTTAATGTTTTTAAGATGTCTTAGCAAAGATTTCTATTAAATATGACACAGAATTTATGTTTTAACAACACATGTATTGTGCAAAATACTATGGTGCAGAATCATTTTATTACTGGCAAAATTGTTCAATGTTATACACAAAATGATTTTTTAACAAAATTCAAATTTAGCATTTAAAAAAAAGCTCTTGAGGTTAAAAATGTTGAAAAAAGTTTATCATTTAAATGCTTAAATAAAACCTTTAAAATATTTTAATTAAAAAAAGTAAATCATGTTTAACTAATCTTTATTTATAATGTAAAAACAAAATATAACAAAAATATGTACATTGCCCAAACTTTAATTTTATAAGTTTCACTAATTCTAAATATTGGCCATTTCATTTGAAGATTCTTGTCTACTGTAACAGCTAATATTTTGTGCTATTCTACATTTTTGGAGAAAATATATAAAATATATTGTATAATTTTCACATATAACTAACATAATTATACAAATTTAAAACTAATACAATTTTAAGTCAGTACTTGAAAATATCTAGGAAATATTTTCGCTGAATATATTGGGTGTATGACTTGCGGGATTTACAATTGATCTTTTGAACGCGGTTCTTTTTTTGTCATTTATTCTCACTTAGCAATTGAATATTGTAGTGTAAACAACAGAGTTTTTATTTTGCTTCGAAAATGTCGATTTTTGTGCGAAAGTTTTGCTTTACTTTTTTAATTTACCGAATGCTCACTGATGCTTATGTTGACTATGTTTCATCAGTATCAATGTGCGTTAGATGGTTTTTGCGGTTCAGAATTAGTGGTTTTGATGTAGATTGTTGTCAAACTCAACAAATGCTTGCAAGTTCAGTGGGAGCAACACAAGCAGCAATATCAAAACGTTTTCATGCAACAGGATACATCCAAAGCAGGGAAATTGGGTTACTTTACAAAATACGATTTTGTATTTCTGAAATACTGCTTGAACGCTATAAAAGGTGAAAAATGTCTCCAGTATGATAACCCGAAGAGTAAGAGGGATCCTGTACCGAACGGTTCTGATTAGCTTGAAGCAAGTATTTGCCAAATATGCCCAGAATATGCGGCCAGATATGAAACCGTGATACTCGATCTTGACAATGCTAGACCACATGTTGAAGTACCTGTTAAAAACTATTTCTAAAAAAGTTGGTTGGGAAGTTTTGAGGAAGTTTTATCACATGCCTTATATTCCAGACCTTGACTCTTCCGACTACTATTTATTTCGATCGATGCAGAACGCTCTTTCTAAGATATGCTTCACTTCAGAACGGAGTAGCCGAAGTTGCCTAGATTCGTTCTCGACCTCAAAAGATGAGCAGAAATTTTTGCGTGGAATCCATATGTTGCCAGAAAGATGGGAAATGATCATAGGTAACAATTTCAAAATAAAACTTAAAAAATTTTAAGTCATACACACAATACAGTAGGACATTAATATGCTCAAGTTTGTTTTAAAATATTATGACTTTGTGTAAATTCAAAATAATTTTTTCAAGAAAGTCCAAGGATTCAAATTATTAAATTTGTCAAATTTTGGAAGAATTTGTATAAGATAAATTCCAATAAAGGATAATTAAATTAATAAAATTCGAAGCATAAATACATATTGGATTTTAAGCTTACCCTAAGTAAAAAGACATAATTCAATAATATATTAGATTGAATACATAAATAAAAAAAATATAATTTCTAGGTCTTCGGAGAGTTTTTAAAAGCTTATATGAAGTATGTCAATGGATTGCTCACAAATTGCATATCGCAGTATTTTTATGTACAATACATACATTATTTTTTTATTAAATAAATACATTGTGAAGTGCGAAAGGAATGTTAGCTATTTTTTATTCTCCTGACAACACATATGACCAACAGAAAGCATTTAAATAAATATTAATAATTTTGATTATCATAAATATTTTAATTTTAAAAATTTTCTGTAAAACATTGATTTTCCGTACCATAGTACAACATTACAATGCTATGTTGTTACTATTATTATTATTTTGCTATAATTCTGTTTTGTGTGGTCTAATGTGGTTTACGCGTAAATTCTGACAGAACATAAGGATAATAAAATATACATACTTCCGGTCTACGTACAAAACCAAACACTTTCATACATACATGTAAACACTTACATAAGTATTGTGTTCAAAAAAGGGAAAAATATTTAACAAATATTTAACAATGGTTTTAGTAATTGTATACTTATTTAATACGCACATAAATGTAAAAGATTTTTAAAGTACACTTACAAAATTAGATCATGTTATGTTATTGATTTAAGTTTGCTAAAATTTTCAACAGAAAACTTTAAAACTAACATTATTAATAATCAAGTTTTAAGTTTAGAAATTTATAAGTTTTTTTTTTTTTTGTTTTTTTGTATGGAAATTATGTTTTTTCGCTTTTGATAAATTTAAACATTTATTATCGATATGCTCCCAAAATCACCATTGCTTGTCCCAAAATGTATGCAATACAAATTGATTAAATTACTCGCAAGAAAAATATGAGAATTAAACAATGTTTACTTGCACTTAAACTTTAATATTTTCATAAATGATTTAAAACTATATTCAAATTTTACTAAAATAAATTCGTGAGAAATTGGAACCAGAACAAATGACAAAACATTTGTAACTGTTTTAACAGAATTATGATTTGATATTTAGTGTTTCTTAGTTCCAAATAACTTTGTTTTTCCGTTTTAAAATCAAAGATTTTTTTGCAGAATCAGAATAATTCTTTCATGGCTTTTCTGCGGTTTGTATTATGCATACAAGAATTTCACAGGCCCAGTAACTCATTATGTTTGAAAAACGGTAAGTATGAATTTAGAATTATTGGTAGAAATGCTAATAGTTTCGGTATAATTGCAGATATTCAGATACTTCCAATTCTGCCTTGTATTTGGTAGAATACTCCGTGTGGAGTTCTCAGTCTCCCATCGGACGCGTCCCAGGTGGCGGATAGGGGGAACAATTGCCTACTCTAGTGATTCTGTTTTTAACAACAGGTCACTGGTCTTGACAATTGCTCGAGCGATGTCAATATATAGAGATGCATTTTCCAACAAATGGTCTAAATTTCTTGACATAGCTAGGTTTTGTAGACAGAATTGCGATAGCCAATCATCATCAGATTGTGATGCATTTTATAACAAATGGTCACAATAGGATGTAATTTTGGTGTAATGATAATGCTATAACTGGCGATACATTTTATAACAAATGGTCGCCTAGTGATAGCACATCATTTCTCTCTTCTAGTACTACGACCCGCGGACCAAAACTGTTCTTTCCTCTCTCTTTCTCTCTCTTTCCCCCCACTTGTAAGGTCAAAGTGATGGTAGCTGTGCTGAAGACCTGAATGGCTAGTTAGTGGTTAAAGAAGACTAGCTGCTAACAGCTCCCCTCCGACGCCAGGGCACGGGTCGGTTGTAATACAGTTTTTGCCTAGTCCATGTACGCCGTCCCTGCATGGATTGTCCATACCCTTACGTGCATACTCGTGGGAACAAAAATGAACAAAAATAAAGAAACAAACAAACAACAAATAAAAACAACAGCAGGAAGCCAGCAGGGGAAACCTATGCTGGCTGAATGCAAAAAATCAGCTGTCCAACCTTCAGGTGACAGTCTGATTAAAAGCAGTGAGGTAGACCTGGACTTCAAGCCAAGCACCTCCAAAGCTGCACTAGCCCTCGCTGGTAATGTACCAGCAACTATCCCTGCTTCGGGCACTGTCGACAAGACAGCTGTCCATGCGACAATGTTACAGGTTGGATCGTCGAACCAGAAGTCGGGTCCAACCCCTGTAACCTCACCCGCCATTACGGCAGCTTCGAACGCCCCCACTCGCAAAGAACCATCTAGGAGGGCTTTCGTTCAAAGGCGTGCCGCCTTGCGCATTATCGACAGACATGGTTCCAAGTCTGTTGATGCGCTAACCAGCGACGAATTGTCGAAGTTAAGCTGGGCTAAGGCCCTGCTGACTGAGCTGGATAGTCTAGTTCCTCCTACAAGCACAGATGCAGCGGACCAAGCCGCATCTGTCGGGCCTAAGCGGCAACGCTCGGAGGAGGAACCACTACTACAGCAAACACAACAGCCGAGGACTAAACGTCCGAAGCAAGAGGCTCGGGTGATAAGAAGACCCTACAGTGAGGTTGCTCGCAACCCACTAATAAGGGCTATTATCGATAGGAGCGTTGAGGATGGAGCTATCTCTCAGGAGAAATGGCTGAAAATCCGTCAAGGTATGCTGGGGGTATACTGGAAGATACTCAAGGAGAATCCCGGTCCATCCCCGCAAAACGATGATGCTGGCTGGTATCAAGGCCATGTAAAATTGCTAGCGTGTACAAATGACCGCTCAGCTCTATTGCTTAAACTAGCAATCGCGTCCCTAGGGGAATTGTGGCCCGGCGCGAAACTGGACGTGATCCCGGTAAGTGAGATACCTCGCAGACCGAGATCACTCGCAGTCATTCCGGCGGAACCGCATGCACCTGAGGAGATCCTTGCGTACATTCAGAGCGGGAATCCTGATCTACCGACCCATAACTGGAAAGTGGTCAAGGTCTCCGCTCCTGAAGGTGCAAACAGGAAGGTGGTCGTGGTTCTTAACAAGGAATCATTGGCGCCACTGCGGGAGAGGCAAAGCCGAATATACTACGGTTTCGATAGTATTAGGCTGCGCGTCTATCGTGGTGACGACAAGATCGACCCCGAAACTTCTGAGGTTAAATCAGAAGCTCCGCAGGATATGGACTGCGCAAAAACCGAGGTTGACGACCCCACTAACTCGGAAGACGAAATGGAGACCCAATCAAACTCCGGTATGGTTGGGGATCTATTCCGTGGTCTGGGTGAAGTGGAGGACGAGGACGCTCTTTTGGACTCTGATCCAGAAGACGTAGACGTAACCGTCGTCTATGACCCCGATCATGGTGAAGGTGATCCAGGCGAACCTTCACCACTCTAAAGCAGCATCCGCTGCACTACTCCTCCACATTGTCGAGAATGGGGAGGATATCGCGTTGGTCCAGGAGCCTTGGATTTGCAATGGCGAAATATGTGGACTCAACGCATCAGGGTACAAACTATTGTACAATAAGGGCACAGGTAAAATTAGATCCTGCATACTGGCTAAAAACCATCTTAATATCTTCATTCTAACTGATTACAGCGATGGAGATACTGTAACCGCTGCATGGGAGACGAGGTCGATTAATATGTGGCTTCTCTCATGCTATATGGCACATGACCAAGCCGATCCACCACCCAACAACATGGTGAGGAAAATGATGCGGGCAGCAAATCGCTCCCGGACTCCCGTGGTCATAGGGGCTGATGCCAATGCACATCATACTATCTGGGGAAGCTCAGACACGAATGCTCGAGGTGAGTTTTTATTAGACTTTATATTAGACTCTAATCTAGTGATAACCAATAAAGGTTCGGAACCTACTTTTGTAGTTGCTAACAGACAAGAGGTTCTTGATGTAACGCTTGTCAGTGCAAGCCACTCCTACATGATCAGTAACTGGAAGGTCTCAAATGACTGTTCCTTCTCAGATCATCGTTATTTAGTTTTCTCGATTGAAAGGAAATCGGATAGGGTTGAACCCTTTTTGAATAGAAGGAGGACAAGATGGGACGAGCATCAACGTTATCTATCTGAACTCCTTCCCCAACCTCCCTTAGTAAATAATATTGGGGACATTGTAAGGGCTGTAAACACGCTCACAAATTCCATAAAGGACGCCACTGCACTCACTTGTGCCCCCTCTGTAAGAAGAGGTAACGGACGACCACCATGGTGGTCACCGGAAATAGCGGACTCCAGAGTGAGAAGCCGTAGACTTTTCAATGAGGCTAAAAGATCAGGAGACTGGTCATCCTACAAGTCATCGTTGAATAAATTTAAAAATCTGGTCAGAAGGGCGAAACGGAAGACATGGAGGGACTTCTGTAGCGGCGTCGAAAGTTCCTCTGAGACAAGCCGTTTGCGCAAGATTCTGTCCAAATCACCAACCGTTCAAGGCTATATCCAAAAGCAAGACGGTAAATGGACCACAAGTGGACATGAGACACTTGAAGTGCTCATGGACACTCACTTTCCGGGAAGTCTCCCAGTAAACGCGGCATGTGAATCCCAACCGCATGATAGAATCTTATCCTCAATTAGGATTAACGAGGACAATGTACTCTGGGCCATTCGGAGTTTTGATCCATACAAATCCCCAGGCCCTGATGGCATCATACCGGCTGACCTGCAATACAATGCAGAAATAGTCACACCATGGCTGATTGTAATCTTTCAAGCCTGTCTCTCATGGTCCTATATACCTGACAGTTGGACCGAATGCAATGTGACTTTCATCCCGAAGGGTGGAAAGGCCTCACATACCAAGGCAAAGGACTTTAGGCCAATAAGTCTATCATCCTTTCTGCTAAAAACCCTGGAAAGAATTATCGACACCCATATTAGAATGTCAGTAAACAAGGGATTATTATCTACCTCTCAACATGCATACACCAAGGGGAAATCAGTTGAGACGGCACTCCACTCACTAGTGGGACATATCGAGAAATCCATCGAATACCGCAATTACACACTTGTGGCCTTTCTTGATATAGAAGGAGCCTTCAACAACGTGAAATCTGCAACCATCATATCGGCCCTAGCTTTACTAGGACTCGATCAATCTATAGTTAGGTTCATTAGGTACCTCCTAAGTTACAGGATCATTCGCTCCAGAATTGGAACGACTACGATCTCTAGATCTGCCAACAGAGGCACTCCCCAAGGGGGCGTCCTTTCTCCACTTCTGTGGAATCTGGCGTTAAATTGTCTGCTTATGAAATTAGATTCCCAAAACTTTAAGACTGTTGCCTATGCGGATGACGTTGCGGTTGCAGTTTCAGGGATTCATCTGGGCACGATATCGCAAAGACTGGAAATGGCACTAGGAACATTGAATCGATGGAGTATCGATAGTGGTTTAAGTGTAAATCCCAGCAAGACTGAACTAGTACTGTTCACTCAACGGAATAAAATTCCTAACTTCAAGTTGCCCCGACTTAACGGAACCGAATTGTCACTCTCGGACAATGCAAGGTACCTGGGCATCATACTCGACAGGAAATTATCCTGGAAACTCAATACAGAGGCAAGAGCGGCTAAAGCCATCACGGCTATGTATGTCTGCAAAAAGGCCATAGGCACGAGATGGGGTATTAGACCCTGGAACATGAATTGGCTAGTTGATACGGTTACTAAACCTATATTATTCTATGGGGCCTCTGTCTGGTGGGGGGCAATGGATAGGGCCTCAAATCGTATACTCTTTGATAGGGTATTAAGAAGCATGGCAATCCTGATAACAGGAGCAATGCGAACTACCGCGACGAAGTCGCTATTCACTCTACTCAACTGGATACCAGTAGATCTTATGGCCAGAAAATTGGCATTGAATACGGCCTTCAGGCTAAACGCCAGCAATGCATGGAATTACAGACCCTATGGACATGCTTGCATAATAGGAAGTATACGCAATCTTCCTGATCATATTGATTACTGCACTCCCAAGCCCTTCCTCCTGAGGAACTTCGGTTTCTCAATCCCATCCAATATGGAAGCTGTCGATGATAACCCTGCTGATGGGATGAGGCTATCCATCTATACGGATGGGTCCAAAAAGGGGGACAGGGTGGGTGGTGGTGTATACATCCCTGAATTTGGAGTAAGAATGTCTTTTAGGCTTCCAGATGGTTGCAACATTCTTCAGGCCGAAGTATCGGCTATTAAAAGAGCGGCCAACTGGCTCAGATATTACAGAGTATCTGGTAGGGATATTCGTATATATACTGACAGTAAACCCGCAATTAAGTCCCTGATAGGTGTTTATACAACATCAAATATGGTCCAGGAATGCCGGGCATCCTTAAATGAGATGGCGAGACATTCGACAGTTGTACTCACATGGGTACGTGGACACAGGGACAATGAAGGCAATTGTATTGCCGATCACTTGGCAGGATTAGGAGCCCTTCTATCAGAAGATGATATAGACTCCCTCTGCGGAATCCCGCTGTCAACTTGCAAGAAACGTATACATGACATATACTACGAACTTGCCCAAACTAGGTGGGGCAATGAATCCACTTGTACTATCACGAGGACGATATGGCCTGTGCTGGACTGTACACGCACGTCGTATCTACTTAGATTACAACGAATGAGATTACGCAATATGGTGGCGATGATCACCGGACATTGCACTTTCGGTCCCCATGCTGCGAGACTTGGGTTACCTTATAACGACTTCTGTAGAAGTTGTCAAAATGAGGAAGAGGAAGAAACTATTCTACACTTCTTTTGTAACTGTCCGGCACTTGGTGATCTAAGAGCCAGACTTTTAGGTGAGAGATTTCTTGATACCCTCTCCGGGCTATCAGTGAAGAATTTAAGGTGTATAGACGCCTTTATTAGGGAAAGCAGGTGGTTGATGAGACCGGACTTGCAAATTGCACCTCATGAAGACACGATAACTGTCTCATGATGGTCCGCGTCATTGAATCTCAATACCTTCTCCTCTTACTCCTTCGATTTCTATTCTTTTCTTCTCGTGCTTGACAATCTTTAGAACGCCTATCATCTACTTCTATCTCTTTCCCCTTTTCCTTTATCTCCTTTCAGGTACCACAAAGGGAACGTTTATTGGACCCAAGTGAGCTGTACAAAGAAGATTTTGGACGGCTGCCTGATAACCTAACCTAACCTAAGTAAATGGTAAGTATCCTAGATCATCATTGAAGATGACAGCATCAACTTACGATTGAATTGTGTTCTTTCTTCCCATAGGTATATAATATCAAATGTGGCTGAGTACTCACATTCATTTACATTTTGTATAACAGTTTTTTTTCATAGGAAATATTCTGTATACCAGTCATTTCTATAGAAAATTGTTTGCATTACAGAATTTTCTATAGAAAATATTGTGTATAACACTACAACAGTGTTTTTTTAATACAACACATTATGATAAATTTTTCAAGATTTTTATTTTCACAGTCGCTATTGACATATGCATGGAATTGCCCATTCGTAAGCTTTGATCAAAATATAAAATCTGATTTATTTGCATTATGTATTTAATTAAATACAAAGCTTTTTATTCTGAGAAACAAAATAAGCCTAATTGGCAAACAATTTGTTTTTAGTTTTCTTTTTTGTAAAACGGTTACTTTTCACAATTATTCATCAATAGATAATATTTAATTTTGTCAAAAGCAAAAATCGGACTTTAAATTAAATTTATATTTATTAGTATAAAATTTGTTTTAAACAGCGAAAAATGTGAGGTTTTATTTATTCTTTTGAAAAATACTTTATATAGGAATTTTTTCAAGAAAGTCCAAATATTCAAATTACTAAATTTGTCAACTTTTGAGAAAAATTTGTACCAGATAAATTTAATTAGAGGATAATTACATAAATAAAATTCGAAGCATAAATACATATTATAAGCTTACCCTAAGTAAACAGACATAATTCAATAATATATTGGATATGAATACATAAATAAAAAAACTAGTTATATTCATAATTATAATATATACCTGTTTTCAACTTTCTAGGTCTTCGGAGACTTTTAGAAAACTCATATGAAATATGGCAATAGATTGTTGATAAATTACATATCGCAGTATTTTTATGTACAATACATACATTAAGGGTCCTCATGTAAACGCTTAAATATCTCGCAAACTGTGCAATCTGTGCATTTTTACACTCTCGCAAATGAACTGTCAAAAAATGTATGGAAATTCGTTTGCACAACTTTGATAAGTTTGCGCGACAATTTAGACTCGCAAACTTGAATTTATTGTGCATTTAATTAACAGCTGCTTTTGTTTACTTTTATTTATGAAAAATAGAAATGAAATAAAATATAAATATTTTGTGCATGTGAAAATTGTGTAACTTTGGAACAGAATAATTGGATTGAATGACAATGTGTATAGAAACATTAACCAACAGCTAGAACATAAATAAAATCTTCCAAACTATGTATATCATCGTTTGTTCCAAAGATTTAATTTTCATTCAACATTTTAAGAATTTAAATTTATACAATTTGAAAAACTTTTTTTTACAGCTTTTGTTGAATTTATTTTTATTTGACATTTTTAACAAATATAAATTTTCTGTGTAAACTTGCACAAAATTGAAAAGGTGGGTTCATGAAACACGTCGCGCAAATTTTCACATTTACACAAATGGGAAACTTAAGCGTTTAAATGAGTACCCTTATTATTTTTTATTAAATAAATAAATTGTGAAATGTTAGCTATTTTTTTTATTCTCCTGACAACACTGCGTATGACCTACAGAAAGCATTGAAATAAATATTAAGTATACGCAAGTAAATTAACCAATGTTCAGCCAAAATGTATGCTATACTTTTTTCATTATGCACTAATATTTTTTATTGCATGAACGTATGATCAACATTTTCTAAAATTTTATATTAAGTATACTTACAATTTAACAACAGAAATTTAAATGTGTTATTAATTGAAACATAATGGAAATCCAATTTTTTAGCTTTCTGCACATTAAGTTTAGATTTGAGGAGTATTTTTTTAATGATCTTCCCTTCTAATCACCCAAAATTTTTACTATAATAAAGAAATAGTTGGTATAAATATAATTTATAATACACAGTCCCTTGGACTAGGGTCTCAAGTAGAGTTTGCAAAAAACTGAAGAATTTCAAAACCGCGGTTTCGGTTTAAAAAAATGGAAAACCGATCGGTTTCGTTTTTTTTTTTGGTTTTGTGATAATTTGTTAAATATTAAGTGTTATAGAAACAAAATGAGTTGAAAATATAGGAAATGTTAATGCTATTTCGTTCTTCAAAATTGTACTCTTTAAATTTTTTTTATAATATTGACAAAAATGTCTATAAAACTAACTTGTGAACCTCATGTAGCTCACTGCCGGAGGAATATCTAACAAAATCATATATTATTATAATGGTAAGTATTCTCCAGCGGAGTTAAAATTATGTGAAGCAATTGCAATATTATCATCTATAATTGCAAATTTATAATCATTTATCTTTAATTTTTTTTTTTTTGAGATAAAATGTAAAAAAGAATACTTTAAAATAGGTTTAAAATAGGGTCGAAGCAATTTTAAAATTCGCTTATTCAAAACAACATTTGAAATAGGTATTTTAAGCTAAAATACGTTTACGAATGCAATTTAAGGAAATTTTGCCTAAAAATGCCTTAAAATGCTGTTTAAAATTTTTATGAATACCGCCGGAAGTGTCTAAATACTTAAACCATTATATATATATATTATACTAAAAAATTATTGGATTTCGGATAGACTGGCAAGAACCTATATTACAATCTGTATAGCATCCTGCGGGATAATTTTATTTCAATTTCGAATTTTCCCCTGCATTGGATAAGTTTTTGCAGGAAAATGTGTATTACGTAAAATCCAGCGGTTATCAGTTAAAGTTTCCAAATTTCAGATCAACATATATTATTGTAGTATTGATAGACAAAAAGTCAAACACAAACCACAAAAACTAAAAAGTTTGTATAAAGAAAAAATGCAAGACCATACTTAATAATTCTTCACAGCTTTTAGGAGTTTTAATCGTATCACTGTAGGTATTATTGTCATATTAAATTATTATTTTATTAAGAAATTATAACGTATTCCGTTAAGAAAACATGACATTTATTGTTCTATATTCCTCTGGAAAAAGAAAAAGCTATAAAAAATCAAACATTTTATTTATTGTTTTTTATAAAAACTATTTCTTGAAAATTAACATAAATGTTCAAATACTCTATTTCAATAAATGTACCGATATTTTAGTAAAGGAAACATTTTAATATTTCGTTAAAAAAAATTTTAGATTTTTATAAATTTTGTAATTGAATATGAATTTAAGCTTTTTCTGTGCAGATTTGGACAGTGCTCATGCAAAACAATACATTTAGATACACTACTATCACTGATAAACGCCTTCATGCACCTCAGAAGTTCCAAATTAGACTTTGAATCACCGTCCCTTGCATTGATTTTGTATTCCGTTTTTGGCGGAATATAGTTGGTGGTGTAGATTTCAAGAAGATCAGATGGAGGAAAAACATTCCATTGCGTTAGCGCAAATTTTTTTTAAAATAATTTCGCAACCATTCGAGCATGTTGGTTATTTTGTTAATGGTTATCTCTTATAGTTAAATGATAACTGCCACATTTAATAACAATTATACAATTATTGCAATAGGAATATTTGTTTAGTTTTATTTTTGAACAACAGAGAATAGGAATTGCGATTATGATCAAAAAAAGCTACGTTAATAGCGATTATCGCTTTTTCAAATGTTTATTTAAAATAATATAGAAATATAATTTATTAAAGAAACAAAAGTACTAAGTGAATGGTTTAAATCTCTTCGAAAATATTTAGTAATTAACAGTTTTAGTAGCAAAACTTAAACAAAAAATAATCCGCTATTGAAAATGCCCTCTCGAATTCCCATGAATTCCAACGCTTTTTGAAATCTAAAAGAAGCATAAATCCTTTGTTATATATTTTTTTAACATTTTTGGATTCCTGAGAAAAAATATAAAACATAGTCATTCCCGGTAAGTCGAGATACTAGAATAGTATTTTTTTAATATTTGAAACACGGAGAAAACTGTTTAGTTTGTGATAACCATTTTTTAAAAAAATCAACAATTTTTTGTGCAGTTTGTAAGCAATAATCGATATTTTTATTTAAAATTTACTTGTTCCATATTGTTTTTTTTTAAATTGTTGCAACTTTATTATTTTCCAAATCACTTTATTATTCATTAGAATAATAAGATAAAAAACTGCTCTTTTGGTTAAGGCATATTAAAATATACAAATCTTCATCAACAATTACAATATTTCTCGATTTAAGTGACAAAACTTATGAAATAAGTTTCGGGTTTATAATAAAAGTTAATTTGCATTAAAACATATTTTAGATTTAGATAAAATTATAATTAAAGCTGGGTACAAATGTATTTTTTAATAATAATCGCAATATTTAAAGTGCGATTATGATTACGATGAAATGCTGCGATTAATTCAGTTTGAAATCCCTAACAGCGATAATATATCAGCAGCTGAAGCAGCTGAAAATTTGCTGACATAGAATTTGGATGTCATAAGTAAATGAATTATCATGTGGAAATGGAAACATGTTGTAACCTAAACTCCCAATGCCTTTAGTAATGAAAAATATGAATTCGCAAAATAAAAGCTCAGAATTTAAAATTCTTGCATTAATATTATTATTTCTTTAAGTGTATGGTATAGTTTAAGTTTATATCTACACTTGTGTAGGTCTCTATGAATATATGAATGTTATGAATGTATGTACCTTTTTGTCTGTGCTGATGTATGCAGTAAGAAACTGCATTATAAATACAAAACAAACACATTCTAAGGAGGTCGCATACTACACAAACAAACACATATACAAACACACACAGATACAACATTTGTACCATACATACACATAAAATGTTAACAAGGCAAGATTTTTGGTAAACACTCACACAAACATGAAGGTTTATACATAGTATCGTGCATATAGATGTTTGTATCTGTGCAAATATTACATATTCTTATTCTACTCGTACACATACACATACATATGTACATTGTACATACCTTCATACATAGAATAATAACTGGCAAGTCTGTAATTTTATTTTATTTTATTTCTTTTTATAATTTTTCTTTTTCTTTCTTTTTGCTGTTGTTGTGTATAATATTTATAACATTTTGTTTGGTATCAACTTAAAAAGATGAAAAAAGAGTTTGCCTTTATTATAATAAGTGTATTTTTGTTAGTATGTAAGAATGTCTGTGTGTGCATATGAACATATGCATGCATGTTTGTGTAGGTATATACTTACATTTATTATTGTTGTTATTATGTGGAAAAAAAACACACATACACAGCAAAAAGTTAAATATCCTTAACAAAGGTCTCTAAAATTCTTAAAATAAGAATAAAACTAAAGACGATGATGAAGAGGAGAATGAATAAAATAATAAAATGAGAAATAAAAAGAAATACAACTTTTCACCACACAAAACACATTCGCATCTTAGATCCTCAGATTATGGTACTTTGCCGACTTCTCCGCCCTATTTTCACCTGGAATAACACTCAACGAACAAATAAACATTTTAACAAGTTTAAAACAAACGTTAAAAGTTTCAAACATTCTTTTGTTGTTTTTTCTCTTGCTGTTTGTTTACAGTTATTTATTATTATTTTCTCATTCTCTCTCTCTCTTTCACGTTTGGGTTTATCATCTGCTTCTTTTGCTTGAACTTTTCATTCTTGTCAGTCTTGTAAATGCACTTCTAGATGACTTTTTATATTTTATTTTGATTTCTTTGCAAGATTTTTAAGTGTTTCTTTTGTTTTTTTAATTTCTCTTAATGCCTCCTCTACTCTACTCTAACAAAAAAAAAAAAAAAAACTAACCTCGATTTTTGTATGTTTTTACCAAACCAAATGTAGGAACATATTTAAAAATAAGTTAAATTTTTATAATATTACTAAACTTTTTAACATTTATGCATTAGTGTGTATATCAAGGACTACACGTAAATACAAATGTTGTACATACATATTTAATTTTTATTTTGTTGCTACAATAGGGATATAACTTATATTAATTCAAAATATAATATTGGAACTCGCCATTTGCTATAGTGCTATAAACACAATGTCAATATAATCTTTAATTTTTTATACCCTTCACCTTCGTGAGAAGGGTATATATAAATTTGACATTCCGTTTGTAATTTCCACAATATAATTTTCCGATAGCGGAGTCGATTTAGCCATGTCCGTCTGCCTGTCTGTTGAAATCAATTTTCTGAAGACCGCAGATATCTTCGGGATCCAAACCTTCAATAATTCTGTCAGACATGCTTTCGAAAAGTTTCCTACTTAAAATCAGCAAAATCCGTCCATAAATAACGGAGATATGAGCAAAAATCCGAGACAACCTCTATTTTTGGCCTACTTTTTTATCTATATCTCGTTTACTAAGTCATAAATATAGACAATATGGATATCTAATGATAGATATTTTAAAGTCCATTGCAACGATGTATATAAGGCTTACAAAGTTCGACCTACAATAGGTCAAAATCGGGAAAAATATTTTTTAACCCGAATTTTTTTTCACAAAAACATTCTTTTGTCATAAATTTTTTTCACTAATAAATTAAATTAAAAAAAAAAAAAAAAATTTAAAAAATTTAAAAAAAAAAACTTAAAAAACTATTTTGAAAAAAAAAATTTTATGAATTTTATTTTAAAGTATAATTTGGTGAAGAGTATATAAGATTCGGCACAGCCGAAGAGAGAGCTATAAGCTCTCTTACTTGTTTCGAATTTTAATTGTTGTAGATGACATCACATCAAACGAGTTCCAGATAATTTCACAGGGAGATCGTTAACCCTACACACATAACCTTCGTCAAAATGACCAACACCGGACAAAAATATTCAAATTTATTTTTTGCACGTTAACCGATCGCCGCAAAATTGATTGCCAACTTAGTTTTCGGTGAGCTCTTGCGGAAGGCAACCAAATCCGGAGAGTAAGCACACAATTTCTGGAGATATTATTCCTGTAACCTTCAATGTGCATAAATATTACTTCTGTTTAGATAAAAAGTTTATTTGTTAATTTACATTTTCTAATATTATTAAGATAATTCACTTAACGTTGTATACCCTTGCTAAAAAGCGAACTTTCGCACAATTATATTCACTGCAACCATAAGTATTCTGTATATTATTGTTGTGATTGTGCAAAAGTACGGATTTTCGCAAGTGTAAACACGTTATTTTAATTAATATCAAATATAAACATACATATTTACAGTTCTTGTCAATATAAATATTAGATCGAGAGTTGTCAGCCGTATAAGCAGAAAATTACAAGTTTTAATTCTTATACTGGGTCACAATAATATTGTACTTAATCAAACTATGGATTAATTAGATTTGATATTTGCATTTCGATGATATCTGCATTTGGTTTGATGAGAGAAAGAAGATCACTAACTACTCTGCCAAATGCATGCATTAGACTTAAAAGTTTTGCCTTATTTTGTTTTCTGAATCTAGAGGATTTGCAGGGTGTGGATGGTTTGGAAATAATAAAATAAACATAAGTAATTCGTTAGAAAACCATTTTTGAAAGATATAGGTATGACTTAAATGTTTCTATGAAGGCCGTTAAAGATAAACAATCTATAAATAACAGATAAGTCACTATGTATCAACGATTAACAACGAAATAAGCACAATAAATTTCTGATCTTCATTTAACTACCATTTAATTTTTTCAAAACTGTTAATTATTGAGGTCATTTAAATAAATAAAAAAAATGTTTTTTTAGTCATTTCCAAAAACAAAATGTTTTAAATTTTGTTAAAATATCTTAAAAATTTTTCTTGTATTTGAACTTTTTTCGTTTAAAGAAATCTTTCTATGTTAAGATCTGAAAGATATTGCAGCATTTTTTATTTATTAATACAATCTGAAGGTGTATTTTAGATGATTTTTTTTTAAATTCTACGAAGCTATATTAATAATAATACTAATCAATAATCAACAATCAATTTTCCAGATAAAAATTTGAATAGGTAGAAAAAGCCATGAAAAATTTTGTTTAGGTCAATGTGTTAACTGGCGAAGTGGAAATCTATTAAACTCTCTAAGCCAAAACAAAATATTAATATTTTTTTACTCAGAAAAATTTAATATGGATATGCAAAGAAAAAGGAATAATGAAATAAGACAAGGAAATTTGGGTATTTTCTTTGTATTTATTAAATTATTTGGATTAACACATTCTTACCAGAGTTAGGAAAATGGACACTCGAATTCTATAGAAAATTTCTTTCTATCTGAAATAAGATCTTGCGACATAAGTATATAAAAAAAATATACGTTTTCTTTTAGAAAACGTGACACTTTAACGTATACTGCAATTCATATTAGGAATTGCGGGAAAAAACAAGGGAAATTTAACAATAGTTTTTTTGTTTGGCATAAACAAATATATAGATATATATGCTTAATTAAAACTTAGCTAATATTTTTATATACATATGTCCATTATAGGCTCTGAAATAGAGTTTCCAGTTTCACCGAAACCGACAATTATTCGTCGGTTTTTACTTTTAATCTATTTTCAGTAGAAAAATTCAAAATTTAGAAATGAGAAACAAACTTTTTCATCCAATTATTCATCCAATGACTTGCTTTCAGAGTAAAATATCTTAAGATTTGATTCAATTTTTTAAATTGTATTACAATAATTGCTTCAGATAATGTAGCAGGCTACCTTTCGCAGGCTAAATAATGCAACATTTTTGTAACAAATTATTAGTTATTTTCAAATATCCGCTAAAAGTATGAAGTACTAGCTACGGTGCGCTTCGCCCCACCAATTGGAAGAAAGAAATAGTATTATTCAGTCTCCCTTTGTAAATTAGTACTAATTCAGGAAAACATTTCTCTAGTTTCATGTTTATTGATTCATTGTAATGTGGATTCTAAAGCTCATTCTAAACGTATTATTAGAATAAAAACAGTGTCACATTTTACATACCTACTCAGCATCATGAATGTCTAATTTCATATATCTGTGTCCATTATTATAGAAAATTCAAAAGAAAGCTACCACTATAATCAGCTTTTGTGAATTCCAACTCATTGCGAATCATTTGTGCCTAATTTTCAATTTTAAGGTTTATTATTATAAAATATTAAAAAAGTACCTTTACAATAAAGAAATAATGACATTAGTTATACATTTTGAATTCGCGTTTCTAGGTCCATCGTTATAAAATATTTAAAAAGTACTCTCAGTTGGAAAGAGTACCTGCAAGTCCCTTTTTTATATTCTAACTCAGTCAGAATCATTTGTGTTTAATTTCATTATTATAGAAATTTCAATAATAGTTTCTGATACCTCAATATCATTACGCCCTCTATCCTTGATTCTTTCTTTACTCAGAAGCATATCACCCAACTATTATGTATATACAATAAATAAAATAATTTATTATAATAAAAAGTACCATTAGAAGAAAAAGTAAAAACTTACCACACTTAAACCACTGTCAAGTTTAAAATTTCAAAGTAATTTCCTGATTCTATGTTCACCCTATTCTTAATTATTTCTTCACTGAGAAGCATATTAGCCAATTTTAATGTTTATATGCTAACTAATTTAATATATTAAAAAGGTCCCATTAAAAGAAAAAGTACCAATTTTTCTATATCCTCTTGAACACTCATCAAGTTTGAACTTTAAATTCGTATAGCATTTCCTGTATTATCAGTTGATAAATAGTTATTAAATAATCTCAAAACGAAACCGAAACCGTTCGGTTTTCAATTTTTTAAAACCGAAACCGCGGTTTTGTAATTCTTCGGTTTTTTGGAAACTCTACTCTGAAACCATCCAACCAAAGAGCTTCCAACGGGTGTCTTAAGAAAATCAATTTTATGGAGATGGATTTAGACACCTAAAGCACTGCATTAGGTTAATTCTTGAAAATTTGAATATTTATATGTCTAGAAATTTTGTATGTGTAGATCCATTAAGAAAGTATTTTTAGAAATTCGAATTTTAAGGTAATAACTAATAAAGCACGCATCAAAAGTCCAACTTAATCTGAATTTATGCAAAAAATAAGAGGTCAGGTTTTGTGGTACTTATTGATATTTGTACTTTTAAGGGAGATTGTACATTAAGAAAGAAATATATATTTTTTTCTACAGAGTGCTGAAAAACCTGGTCAATTACGCATAGTGCGGAACTTTTAGAAACATAAATAATAGTTCCTGGATTTGTTCTTGCTAATTCGAAATCGATTTTTTAAGCTATCATATTAATTTCAGTTTTTGGTTTCAATTCAGACAAGAATATTTCTACTTTTGTTAAAACTGAGTGGTTAATAATGAAAATTCTAAAAAATCCTTTTTTTAGTTTTTTCGCACACAGAAGGATCATTTGGAAAGTGATTGTTTAATCCTTTTCAAAAATAAAAGTATTTTCGAAGAAAAACTAACCACAAAGCCAGTTGTATGTTGCTTGTTCCAGAGCTTGAACGATGAAAAGTCTTTATGTTTACACACCAACAAATAAACAGAATATATTTAGCGTAGTAGCACACGCCAGATATCCGCTAGTTTAAAATAAATAGAAGAGTATTTAAAAACTAAATGTGTATCTTAATATGATATTAAAGGTCAAATTTCAAAACAAAACTTTTCTAGTACATATTTTTGTGATGGCAAAAAATTACAACACTATATTATACCCCTAATGATCACATATTACTTACACATACATATGAACACCATCACTTAACATACTATAAGATACAATAAAATTAAAAACCAAATGAAATTCTTTTTAAAACATTTACTAAGAAAATTTTAAATTAAAACAGTTTTTCTTTACAAACCAATGAAAAAAATAAAAAAATAATGAAAAACAAAAAACACATTAGAAAAACAATAAACGATTCTTAATCATATTATGGGATACCATGAAGTCTTGGGAGATGCTGGATGCCCATCCATATCTGACCACAATTATAATTTTTCTTATTGTATAAAAATATTTTTGTTTTATCAGATGCTTAACAAAGTATAACATCAATATACAGCTTAAGACAAAGTTTGTCTAAATTCACTTTATTTTATTTAGTGTCGAACTAGTCATACGGAATTCGAAAGGTATAACATATCTGATTGACATCAACTTGGTTCATTTAAATAGTACTATAAAAATAGTAGATACAAACTGTGCATATTAATAGTTTATTTAATTTTTTCCACTTTTATAGCAATCAGCACAATTAACCTCATTTTTAACCCTTTGACGACCACAGGGATACCGATGTCCCGACACAAAAATATTGAATAACGAAGAATTGCATGGGTGCCATTTTTATTTTAATTAGTTCGTAAACGTGTCACTTATTAATATGTTAGATTAAAATAAGTCTGTTTATAGCATTTATTTTTTTTTTTATTGTCTTTGAAAATTTACAGTTTTATTTGGGTACTGTGTTCAGGAATTGTGCCCAAGTATTTTTATACCCTACACCACCATAGTGGGGAGGGTATAATGGATTTGTGCAGATGTTTGTAACGCCCAAAAATATTAGTCTAACACCCACCTTAAAGTATACCGATCGACTCAGAATCACTTTCTGAGCCGATTAAACGATGTCCGTCCGTCCGTCCGTCCGTCCGTCTGGCTGGCTGGCTGGTTGGCTGGCTGTCCATGTAAAGCTTGTGCGCAGAGTACAGGTCGCATTTTTAAAGGTATTTCGATAAAATTTGGTACATATCATTTTTTCTGCCCAAGGACGATCCCTATTGAAACTGGCTGAAATCGGTCCATTATTTGACCTAGCCCCTATACAAATGTCGTCCCGAAAGTGGATTTTATCCGTCACAAATTTTTAATTTATATAGGTATCTACACAAGTTTTTGTCCAAATAAGTTTTATATATAGGGAATTCATGTCACCAAATTTTATTATGATCGGTCCATAATTAGTCATAGCTCCCATATAAGGCCTGCTTCCGATAATCACTTTAACGAGCATAAATCTCCTACAAATGTTGGTATACACATAAAATTCAACATAAATAACTTTCATATAAACATTAATCACGTGACCAAATTTCGTGGTGATCGGTCCATAATTTGTCATAGCTCCCATTAAGGCCCACTTCCGAAAATCGCTCACGAACATAAATTATTGAAATTTTGAAAGAAAAATGTTTTTGCTCATTTACTTAGTGTAGGGTATTATCTGGTCGGGCTTGACCGACCATACTTTCTTACTTGTTAAGTGTAAAACTGATTTTTTAAATTTTATATTGGGGTATATATTAGGCCTGGTAAGTGCATTTTTGTTATAAAAAGTTATAAAATCACTATTCATGTTCCGATCATTGATATGTAGTCCATAAACATGAGTATATGGAACGAACATTTGCACTTTACGACCAAAATTCCATTAAATCCGATAAAATTGTTTTTGTTTTAATTTCAAAATGTTTGGCGCTAACTGATTCACATTAAATAGAAAAAATGATTACTTGTATCCAAATAGTCTTATGGTCGTGAAAGGGTTAAATATTGGTGAGCTGATTGATTTTGGTGTTTTTATAGTTTCGTGAATTGATGCTTAGTTTTTTTTTACTAAAAATACAGTTTCTAATAACCCAGCACAACAATATAATTATATTTGTATTCTTAGAAGTTTTTTTGAAAATCATTGAGGAGGAAGATAAAATTATGTCCTTTTTTTCATTATTTCGAAATTTTTCTTAATAAATGCTTGCGATCGCATCTAAATCAAAACATTTAAAATGTTGATAATTTTAAAAATCCCAGGTTAATAATAAAACAACCTCCTTGGGCACTTCTTTTATTGCTTTCTTAGCACTTCAGTCAGTGTTAGGTTAGGTTGAATTGAAAGTGTTCATAAATCTAAAGAATATGCTAGGTAGGTTAAGAATTAAGTTTCATCAATCTAATTTTTTAGTAATTTCCAATTAAAATAACAAAGATATTCCAGGTTTGGAATGGTGATCAAAAACATTTTCGTCTTTAATTTATTTTGAAAGAGATGCAGAGTCTTTTATTTTTTAATGTAGACAATTTTCATTTACTCACTTGTTATTAGAAGGGGATTAATAGGGCTTCTTGAACACCTTATAGTATGAGTTTATTTCATATTTAATAACTGCTTTACCATCCCCAATATAAAATCTATTAGAATTCTGTCACATATTTCTGTTTTAATAACCTGTTAGTGTATTTGATATACTTTGGTGTCTGGTTACTAGACATTTATCAGCCTCTCTCCCATTCCTATCAATCTAGTTGAAAGTAGGATTTTTTAAAATTTTACTCTGTATTTTATACGGTAGTATCAACGAAATATTCGTACAACAGATTCTTGTACAGCACAGTCCATTTATTTTTTTAAAACGTGTTGCATTTACTTTCGTCTATAAGGATGTCCGACATACTATCGAGGCATACGTTATAATCAGTCGCAGCACACTCATGTATAGCTGAAAGTCCATATTCTTGTGTTTTTTCTACTATTTTTCTACTCGTTTGTTCTTGTGGTATTCTTTTTAATCCAGTACTACTCCTTGGTATTTGATTTTATTTATATTTTTTGATTTTGTAAGACAGGACATTCTTATTTTGGAATATTCCGTTTTTCAGGGAAATGTATGTCTAATTACACTGTCCAACAAATTGAGACTTTTTGATAGGAACAATACAACG
Source organism: Calliphora vomitoria (assembly GCA_942486065.2). Taxonomy (NCBI): domain Eukaryota; kingdom Metazoa; phylum Arthropoda; class Insecta; order Diptera; family Calliphoridae; genus Calliphora; species Calliphora vomitoria. Next base: position 65,707,997 of record OW818030.2, on the reverse strand, counting down.
ACCCTATAACTCTGGAAAGGCATGTTGCGTAGATTATTTTTGTGGAATAAACTTATAGTCCAGCTGGTCTGATTTTTGGTTACAGTGGGTTAAAGTTTTATTTTTTTTACCGAAGGGAGCATCATACTAACTGAAAGAAATGTTGTAAATTAATGTCTGAGCGAATTCTTATTGTCACACAGAGAAAACAGATTCGTGATCACAACCGAATTTGTCGCCAATCGAATTTTGTCAGTTACACGTACTATCATATAATTCGATTGAGAGAATAGAATATATGGTACCAACATAATTCAATTGCTGAATTAATGATACACACAACTGCTAAATATAATACACACAGAAAAAGGATTGGTTGGAAAACGGTTGCAACTATGAAAATATAGTAGAATAAATCAATATTCAGTTATAGTCATTGAAAATGGATAAATTAAACAGATTATCTTTATTTATAACTGAAAAATTATAATTGTAATAAAATTTAGGTTCCTATAATTGTATTATTAGTTATGATAATCAATTTGCGTCTGGTAAACATTATTTTAAGGAATTCGGCAGAGAGGACTGACGCTTTGAGTTATAATAACCAATAAATTCGGTCATAAAATCAAAAATTGTTGATTGTAAAAGTTATAAAATTTGTTTGACATTTTTCGAAAAATAAATAATAAATTAAACAAAAATTAAAGAAAAACAAGTTAGAGTGCTATATTCGGCTATGCCGAATCTTAAATACCCTCCACCTAAATTAGATGAAAATTATAGAAATTACATTGGTATAAACACTCTAATATCCATATTCAGTGTTTGTTATTCGGACTTAGGTCCGATTATGAAGAATGGTAGAATGGTAATTTAATACAGTAGTTTTCGCTTATAGTCTACAAATACAGTTGCACAATTTATGTGGACTATGAGCGAATTAGGACTCTAACCGAATTTCTTTTTAAGCCACTTTATGGATTATATATGAATCATGATATAATACACATTTTGGACTATATACAAATTATGTACTTTCTTCAATAAAAACACTTTTTTTAAACAAAATAAAAGTTTATTTAAAACATAGTTGTATAGTAGTATTTTATATATTGTTAGAAAAACTAGTTTACTTAGAAGATAATTTATTTCAAATGTATAAAAATGTTATCTACTTCAGCAATTTATAAATGAAATAACTACATATTCCTACCGTTTCCAACAGATTCTATACTTTTATAATAGGAATAAAATGTACTATTTAACAACTTATATACTTAATAATTGGTTAACATTACCGATTGGCTCAACATTTTTATTATTCACCACAAGTGAATTAAAAGAGTATAAAAAAGGGTAAACAAATATATTTAGTCAAACTTCAAAAGTATATTTTTGTTCTGTTCTAATGAATTTTCCGGATGTGAGCCTTCTATATATAATCAGGAACCCATAGTCACCAAATCAACTTGAAACTTATATCTGTTACATTTTTACCGATATGAGTGTATATATGTATTTTTCGGATGTGCGACTTATTTGGAAGATATAATTAAATATTTTAAAGCGATTTCTATGAATTTGAGGCCTATTTTGCTTGATAGTTTTGTCCATAACATTATTTATAAGAATTTTATGGGTATTATTGTGATTATCAGACATCGAGCTAATATGGGTGCTATGGTCAAATATGGACCGATATTCACAAAACCCAGTAGTATAATGTTTGGATAAAATATATTGATCTGTATACAATTTTAGTTCGATATCCATATATTTAAAATATTTATAGAGGTTAATGTGTTTTTCGGAAGTGGTCCTTATATGGGAGCTATGACCAATTATCGGCCGATCTTCACAAAATTCAACACATCGATTTTCGTATATAATGGAAATATTTGTTTGAAATTTAAACTAGATAGAAGCTTTTATAAAAGAGTTATTAGTATTTAAGTAATTTTCGGGAAGACCTTATATGGGAGCTATGGTCAAATATGAACCGATATTCACACAATATAGTAGTATCATTTGTGAATTAATACAACCGATCTGTGTAAAATTTTAATTCGATAACGATATTTTTCAGATATTTATGAAAATTAATGTGGTTTTTAGAAGTTGTCCTTATATGGGAGCTATAACCAATTATGGGCCGATCTTCATGAAATTCCCTACAGCGATTTTCATGTGCATGGGAATTATTCAAGTTGAATTTCAACCTGATACCGATATATATAAGATATTTAAGTGTATTTAAATGATTTTCGGAAGTAAACTTTATATGGGGGCAATGGTCAAATAGTGCCCGATCCGAAAAAAAAATTGGTGTCGCGATTTCTGTTTGCACGAAACTTAGTTGTGCTAAATTTTGTATGGATACTGCAATTCTATGGGCATTTATATACCATAGCACCATATTTCGGGAAGAAATTTGTATGGGGGCTACGAGAAACTATGGACCGATTCTTTCCATTTTCAACAGAATTTGTCCTTTTATCAGATAAATGATGTGTGCAAAATTTCATGGTATTCTCTGGAATGGATTTACCAAAAATCAGAAAAAAACATTTGAAAATGATCTAAATTTTTGGAGGTTGTCTTACATTTTAATCCATAACCCTGGTTCTACCAATTCGATTTTGCTGATTTTCAATACCAAACTGCTTAGAAAAATTATAAACATTTTGGTGTATATTTCATTAATTTTGCTTATGTATTTTGGGCGTGAGAGTGTTTTACACAGACAGACAGACAGACAGACGGACAGACGGACAGACGGACAGACAGACGGACATTGCTCAATCGACTTAGAATTTCATAAGGATCAATAATATATATACTTGGTTGGGTCTCAGATGAATATTTCTCAATGTTACACACGGAATGACAAACGTATATATACCCTCTTTCACCACTTGTGGTGGTGGAGGGTATAATTATGTACACACACTTAAAAGTAAAATATTAATAAAAAAATAAAATTTATCACAACAGAGCGCAGTAATACTTGGTCATAGGATGGTAAGTAAACCATTCGTGGGCAATTTGTGAAATATGAATTCCACTTTTTTCACTGCATTTTTTTTTACAGTAAATTTTATAGACTAACACAAAATTGGCTAATTTTTGGTGATTTATCGGTAGACATGGGGTAAGGTAGACTTGATTGTACTCCCAAAAACAAAATTTACTTAATCCAACAAAATTTCTCTCCTTTCCGATGTTTACGAATGATTTCTGGTGTTTGGACAATCAAAATCATCCAGTTGATGAATTCTTTACTAAAGCAGTTCATTATACATACTTCCAAGTGCTTCTTCATGTTCTAATGTTTGGTAGTTAAATGTGTGACTGGTTCCCAGAGATGAAAGGACGAATAACGGTAAGGAAATTATGAATTTAGAATATAGTCAACCATTTTGTTACAATCATTCATTTTTGTAAATTATCTTTAGCGTTATCATCAAGTATTTCTTTCGTAAAGTTCAATATTATTATGGTTCGTCGCCATTCGTCGTCAAACCTCAGTGTTGATACGTGGTATAAACTGAATTATTTGAAAACATGTGTACCGGTGTCCTTTTTCTTTTGGAAATATGTATTTTGTTACCAGGAGCATGTATGTATAAAGAATGAACTACAGTATTCAAGTCAATCAAATGTTAAATGAATTATGACTTAAAGAAAACATAAAAATTTGTACGTCTTTTCATCTCTCACGTATAGTAAATTATTATAAATATTTATCTTTATTAATGTATGTTACATAAATTGCAATAAATAAATTATAACACATATTTAGTAATAATAAAAAAAATATTTTTTTTTTCATTGGGCCAGTCTAATGTAAGTATATATAAATTGCTGGTTATTCCAACCGAATTGTTTTTTAATTAACAGTTGTGATTACCATATAAAGAGTAGTCAGAATCGAATTATGTGATAGTACATGCAACCGACAAAATTCGATTGGCGCCAAATTCGGTTGTGAATACGAATCTGTTTTCTCTGCGTACAATTTAATTCTCAAGACTGAATATATCAGTACTGATAACTAATATAAAAAATATTTGTATATGAAATAATTAAAGACTAATATAAATTTTTTCCAATTTATTTCCAAAATCAAAGGCGTTTACTCTTAATATAGATATGAACATAATGTTTACATCTTAACATTATGTTCATAGATTACAATGTATGTAATATACAAAAACAATATGTGATCTTCACGCTTTTCTTATCTACATTTATTCTGGTAAGGATTTGCAAACGGCAACTTGACTGATGTTATTGGCTTCTATTGATATCTCCATACCAATACCAATTCCACCGCAACAGTAAATTAATATAGTTTTCTTCTGAGTTTTGTTAAAGGCGGCCATGGTAGCTTGTATATTGCAGAACATTTAATCCGGGTGCGAATAGTGTCACAAGAAATATAAACATATGATTGTTGTTATGAAACCTGAAAATGTATTTAAATATGTTAACAAATATACATAAAAGAAGAATAGTATAGACTTACCCACTTATATCCACCAGATAATGTTAATTTTTTATTTTAAAATTTAGTCGAATTTGTTAATTTTATTTTTATATTTAATTTATTTTATTGAAACATTTTGTTATGTCAAAAAAATTGTAGAGGTTGAGAACACCGAATTTTAATTTTTAAATCACAATCGAATTTTTCGATTACAACCACTAATATTTGGAATTTGACCATATATTGCTGAATTTAATTCGGTTACGACGAACTAATACCATAATTTAAAGTAAATGTATATTCGGTTATAATAACTGACTTTGGTATTGTCAGAGCCTTAATTCAATTGAAATTATGTTTTTATAATACCTATCATAGAAATTCAGTTGAATTTATAGTTTTTTAATAATGACACTTAAATATCGGTTGATATTATTAAATATTTGAAATGGGAACTGATTATTAATCGATCTCTTTTCTGTGTGCAGAGTTATATGCGGAATTTTATAGAGATAATTCTTGGGGAAGATCTTAACCCTCTATCTCCAATCTTTAGGGGTCAATTATTTGGAGATAATCAAAAAAAGTCCTTTCAAAAAGGACATTTAAGGATTAAAATATTTAACGTACATTTTTGCGGGAAAATTTCAGTGGGGGTCACCGAAGATACAAAAGTTGTAAATAAAGCTCTTTACGCTTAATTAGCAAAAATACACACCACATCGGTTCTCACGTTTTTTAATAAAATCACTAATGATCCAAGTATGATCCAAATGAGCTTTAATTTAAAATATAAATAGTCCTTAAGGAGATATACAAAAAACATGTAAGTTATCTCTTTTAGCTCAAGAGATATTTAGGTTTATTGTATAACCCTATATCTTGTTTAAATGCCTGCAGACTTCTTTTACTATCACACGGTAAATAACGCCGTGTGACGGTCACATTTTCCCCGATCACATTTTCCCCGTTTTAGGAATTTTGGTATTTGCAAATAAAAAATATTAAAAATTATACTTCCGTTTATTTAAGAACATTTAGATATACATTATTTCAAAATTTTGTTATAATATTGTTAACCGTTAAAATTGTACATTAATTAAAATTTTATATTTTTGTTCATGAAAAATCCCCAATTATAATTTTTTAGTATCTAAGGTAAATGACATCCGAAAAATGCATATAATTATTTAATTTCACTAAACTATTCATTTTCAAGTCCTAAGGTTTTCCCCAATTCGAACTACTTACACAAAAAGCTTATATTCATTCATCAGGAGCTCCACAAACCTTGCTTCCTTTTGAAAATTATTAACGTTTTTTTTATATTTTCCTGCAAAATGTCTTTTGAAAAGAAACGAAAAAAATATTCTCGAAAAAAGGATCAGGTTGATCCATAAAGAGAGGAGATAGAGGGTTAAGATCTTCCATAAAAATTATCCCCATAAAATTCCGCAATATAACTCTGACAATTCTCTCAGATATTGACAACAAAATTTTTTCAGATCAAAAAATGAAAACTTTGACCTACTGTAAACAGAATTATAGGGTCAATATTCCGTTCCAAAAATGCTGTTGGATAGTGTTATCGTTTACATTCTCTCTCTCTTATAAGATATATTCATTTGCATTTTCTTATAAAATATTCGGATCCTTTCTTCTGTGCAATATCGCAATATCATCTGGTCAGAGGTCAAAACATTATTGAAAGCTCCTTCCATATCAATGAATAGAAAAGTTAATATAGTGTTGTTTAAATTACATTATGTGTAATTTGAGTCTACCGGTCCATAATGAATTCTGCTTAGATGTTTTCATGCAACAAGTTTTTGAAAATATGTGACTATTTAAATGAACTATCAACTGAATTTTTATACCCTCCACCACCACAAGTGGTGAAAGAGGGTATATATACGTTTGTCATTCCGTGTGTAACATTGAGAAATATTCATCTGAGACCCAACAAAGTATATATATTATTGATCCTTATGAAATTCTAAGTCGATTGAGCAATGTCCGTCTGTCTGTCCGTCTGTCCGTCTGTCCGTCTGTCTGTCTGTCTGTCTGTGTAAAACACTCTCACGTCCAAAATACATAAGCAAAATTAATTAAATGTATACCAAAATGTTTATAATTTTTCTAAGCAGTTTGGTATTGAAAATCAGCAAAATCGAATTGGTAGAACCAGGGTTATGGATCAAAATGTAAGACAACCTCCAAAATTTTTTATAATTTTCACATGATTTTTGTGACTTTTGGTAAATTCATTGCAGAGAACACCATGAAATTTTGCACTCATTATTTATATGATAAAAGGAAAAATTTTGTTGAAAATGGAAAGAATCGGTCCATAATTTCTCGTAGCCCCCATACAAATTTCTTCCCGAAATATGGTGCTATAGTCTATAAATGCCTACAGAATTGCAGTATCCATACAAAATTAAACAAAAAAAAGTTTCGTGCTAAGAGAAATCACAAGACTGAATTTTTCGTGGATCGGCCCATATTTGATCATAGCCCGTATATAAAGTTCACTTCCGAAAATCACTTAAACAGGCATAAATACCTTATAAATATCGCTATTGAGTTGAAATTTGACACAAATAATCTCCATATATACAAAAGTCGCTGCACCGAATACTATGAAGATCGGTTCATATTTGTTTATAGCTCCCATATAAGGACCTCATCCGAACAACACATTAACCTGCATAAATATCTAAAAAATATCAATATGAAACCAAAATTTTACACAGATCCGTAATTTATATATGGAAGTCATACTGCAGGATTTTGTGAATATCGGTCCATATTTGACCGTAGCTCCAATTTAAGGTCCATTTCCGAAAATCAGTTAAGTACTCACAAATCTCTTATAAATATCTTAATAATGCTAAAATTCGACACACATAAAACTCATATACATAGCAACAACTGTCTAAATTTTATGAAGTTTGGCCCATAATTGGTCATAGCTCCCATATAAGGACCACTTCTGAAAAACACATTAACCTGTATAAATATCTAAAACATATCGATATCAAAATAAAATTATACACAGATGAGTAATTTGTATCTAGTAATCATACTACTGTAGTTTGTGAATATCGGTCCATATTTGACCATAGCTCCATATAAGGTCCACTCCCGAAAATCACTAAAACCCTCATAAATTTCTTACAAATATAGTCATCAAGTTGAAATTCAAATTCAAAAATTACATTATATGTAAAAATCATTGTACGAAATTGTATGATGATCGGCCAATAATTGGTCATAGCCTCCATATAAGTACCACTCCTGAAAAACACATTAACCTACACAAATATCCAAAAAAAATATTTGTACTGAACCAAAATTGTACACCGATCAGTAATTTGTATTCAAGAATCATATTATAAGATTTTTTAAATATCGGTCCATAATTCAATATAGTTGCCATATAAGGTCCACACTTGTTAATAGCGTTGTTTAAATTAAGTTTTATTAATTTTTTTATTTATAAATTTTACAAAAATAGCCCTCAAATACTTTGAAATCACGTTACAGTATTATATGGCGATAGTCCCATAATAGGTCAGCTCCAATATGTTGAACCAAAATTTGAATCCAAAAATCATACTACTGAATTTTATGAATATAGGTCCATAATTGGCAACAGCCCTCATATAAGTTCCACTTTCGGTAATAACTATAATACCCATAAAACTCTTGTAAAGATGAAATTCAATTAAAATACATAGAAATCACGTTAAACTATTTTATGACGATTGACTCATAATATGTCATAGTTTCCATATTAGTTCCACAACCCAAAAATACATTAACGCATATAAACATTGATATCGATCAAAAATTCAACAGAAATTAGTTACAAGTAGACAGAAATCATACTGCTGGAATTTTTGACTATGGGTTCATAATTATATATAAGACACATATCCGGAAAATACATTAATCTCGAATATATATTTACATTTTGTGATATAACTCATTTCCATATGCAAAATTTTGAATTTTGTCTAAATATATTTGTATACCCTTTTTTATATTCTTTTTCTTCACTTGTGGTGAATAAGGATAATGTTGATCCAATGGGATAATGATAACCAATTATTAGGTACATATATAAATTGTTAAATGTCATACGTTATAATATGATTAAATGACAAACTCTATACAAAATGGTTGCAGTTAAAGTATCTTCTGCTTAAACTAGTCTTTCTTACAATTGTTATATTATTCCATATATGTATTTAATAGTATTTCGATAACATTGTCTTAATCCTCATAATAACAAATATTGAATATGGATATTAAAGTGTTTATGCCAATGTAACTTCTACATCTCTCATCATATTTAGGTGGAGGGTATTTAAGATTCGGCACGGCCGAATATAGTACTCTTACTTGTTTTCTTCTGCATTTATAAAATAATTATTTATTAAAACACAAATTTAATACAATAAATAGAGAAATCCTTCATATTTAAAAGATAAAAGCACTGGTTAAAACCAGTTTCATTTAACCAATAAATAACAATTTTTTGGACAATATGAATCATTGCAAAATAAATAAATATATGTATATTAGGGTGGCCCAAATTTTTTGTGGATATTCCCGACTGAAATTAAAGATGAATTCATTCTAAGATACTGTTTCTCAAAATTGTTATCTTGGGTTCAGTATTTGGTGAGCTGGATCAAATGATAATATTGTCGTTTTTTAAGATTTTTATAATTTTTTTCATATTTGTCTCAAAGGAAACATATACAAGGTGGCGCAAAAGTAATCCTCCTATCAGAAAATGTTATAAATTTTGCGATTGGCCCCTAATGTCAGTTCTGTTTTGACATTTGTGTAGTAAACACATGCGAAATACACGTTAATAAACAATGTTACGCTACACTGCTCCAGAACGCGGAATATTGATGACTATTTATTTGACCAATAATCGGCAAAATTTATAGCATTTTCTGATATGAGTATTACTTTGTATGTAATATTGGCATCATGTGAAATGTATTTGAAAGGAGGTTTAAATGCCGTATCTAAAATTGTCGTTTTAATTCAAAAATATTCGAACTTTCTTTCCATAAATGTTGGCAAGTACTTTAGTTAAACTAAAATGTTTTTTTTTTTTAAATTAAAAATTAAATTTTATAAAAACAAATGGGAACCTTATAAAATCATGCTTTTATTGATATCTATATTGATTTTGTTTTGAAAATATAGCTAACATCAGATTGGAGAGTAAATATGTTTTGAAAAATTTAAATGAAATTCAAATTTGATCGAATTTCAAAAATATAGTAATTGTATGTCAAAAATTAAAAATCTTAAGGTTTTTCGAAAAAATTACAAAACTTTCAATATTTTTGGACAATCACGAAAATTTGGATATGGCATTGAAAGCTTATTTTAAAGTCAGTTCACATGCTGATAATATTTTTTAGAATTATTAAAAAAAATAAAAAAACCCTTAAAAATAACTGTTTTATCCTTTGATCCAGCTCACCAAAAACTGATGCCAGGACAAAAATTTTGAGTAATGGTCTCCTTAAACAAGCTAAATTTTGGTTTTAGTTGAGAATATCGAGACCTTATTTTTCCTCCGTACAAATGGGACCACCCTAATATATATATGTATATGTTTGTGTGCCTATATAAAAAGGAATGTTGTCTGCAAATGTGTGCGTGTTTAAACATGTATTTTTTTAATAAAAGTGAAAACACAAAGATCCAGTATTTATGAACGAATAACAAAAAAAAAAAAAAAACTGAATGAAAGGAAAACAAACTGGCGACACATAATAAATCATGTAACGATTTTGTGGTTTATTCAGGCATTCATACATGGGACAGAATTTGGTAATAAAGACTCACACATACGCGTGCCTACATATAAGAATACATATACAGAAATGTATGTAAGTTCTCACATATACGAGTTTTCAATGTGCTAGTGCAAAAAGAAACGAATGTTAAGTAAAGTATTTTTTATTAAAACCCAACATACAAACAATAATAGGAAAATAATAGAGCAAATCCAGCATGGAGACCGAAAAACATTTCTACACATTTTGTTGGTCAATGTGTGTGTGTGTGTGCTTTCATTTTTTTTTTTTTGGTAAAGCCTTTTTTACGACTTTATGGCATTTTTAGCATTTTACTCTGATGAGAAATTTATTTTTTCTAGAGTAAAATTTGTTTCTCATTTTTATGAGCTCAACTTTTCAAAAACGCATTAATAAATAAAACAATATCCTGGAAGCAATGATTTATAAACCTGACATATTTTTAGTTTTTGTTTGCATTTGTGTGTTTTTCTCTAACAATGCTAATACACACTACACTTCTAACTCCACGACCTTATTTCTGCAGACTTTTATTTTTATTTATTCTGGCTGTATAGTGCAAGTTTGATATAGAGATATGGAATTTTATGCTTAGCCCAGCGAACAATTTTTTTAGGGAGATTTCGTTGAAATTTACATTTTGAATATACATTTTATTAAGGACCGATTTTAACCCTACAATTTGGTCTATAAAAACAGCTAATGAAAAAAAAAGAAAACAAGTGTTTCAACTTTTTTTTTAATCACCATCTATATAAATATATAAATGTCTTTGTAAGTTTGTTTGAGCATCACGCCTAAACGGCTGAATCGATTTTATTGAAATTTGGAACGTAGATAGATCCTTACTTGAAAGCGTCAATAGGCTATAACTTTTTTCAATACTTCGACCAAAAAGGGGTAAACAGGGGGAAAACCGGTAAAATTGGTACCTTTAGTTCTTAAAAAATAAATACTAAACGGCCGAAACGATTTTATTGAAATTTCCAACATAGACTACGACAGGGGTAGCGAAGCGCACCGGGTAAAGCTAGTAGATAATATATGTAAAAGACAATTGTGGGATCCTCTTTTTGATTTTTTTGTTTTCCTCAGTCCTGTTTTAAGTCAGAACATTGTATTGTGGTTTATAAAATACCACGTGATCTAAAAAACTAAGTCAGTATATATCACCGTTCAAAAATTACAAAGGAAACAATTAAAAAATTGGACCAAATGGGCTTAAACTAACAGCATGGCTAAGTTGGTGGATTTGGAGCAAATTTTATTTTTAGTCACAAATAAGTTAAAATTTGTTCTTAAAAATTAGTTCGTAGGCCATTTTGATATAAATTGTATATAACATTTTAAACAATTATACAATTTTTACAAATTTGGTCTCATAGTAATAGCTATGTACCCTAGTTCCAACTAATTGCAGTAAAATGTATGAAAACGAAATCAAAAATTCAAGGGGCCTTCTTTTAATGACCCTAATCATTAATATTCTGTTTTTTAGTAATACATTATAATAGTAAACATACATGAATTTATATAAGACAAATTAAATACATTTTTTCAAATATATTCCTAAATTTCAATTATCTCGAGAACCCCCATAGTCCCATTCCCAATTTTTTTTATGTGTTTTTAATCGTGGACATACAGTGGCTCAAAACCAAACTCGTACACTAGGGAATTTATTATATATCTGTTAATTTCGGCTTACCTGTTAGAGTTATATAAAAAGTCTGTTTGGGAGGATTGTAGCTTATGTAATTCTTTAAATAACACTGTAAATAAGAATTAACAAACAAATCCTTTAAAAGCCCAACTCGTAGATTTAACATGGATGATAAAAAAGTAACAATACCATAAAAATCAATACTTTGTATGGAATCCTTTTAATAATATTAGCATTTATGGTCTCTTAGGCGTACTTTCCACTAGTTTGCGGCAAACGTGGGATCAATATTTTCCCATTCATCAGTAAGAACTCTTTTCTCTCTCTTGTCTCTCTTTATTATCGAGGTAGCTCCAAAGATTCTCGATGGGGTTGATGTCAGAGATCTGGACAGGTGTCTCCATTACATGAGGACAATTGTACAACCACGACCTGACATTGTACGCTGTATGCATATGGTCGTTATCCTGGTTGAAGTAGTAATTGTTTGAAAGACTCCGTTTTTGCTTTGATAATGGCAATTCCAGTTTAAAAATTTCTAAATTCATTTTTTGGTCCAATATGCCTTCGATGAAATGAAGCGAACCTGAACCAGCTGCCAAGAAAGACCCTTAAATAATCACCGATCCATCACTATACTTTACAGTAGATTTAACGTGTTTTGGTAAGAGCTCTTTATAGCCTTTCACCATAAATATGGTTTTCCATTAGAGCCAAATATGGTAAATTTTCTCTAGTCTATGAACAACACCTCTTTCCAAAACGAAAAACCCTTTGATTTGTGTAGTTTGGCGTAGTTTAAGCAGTCGTTTTTATTTCTCTTGTTAAGCAAATGCATTTTTCTAGTCATTATACCATTCAAATTTGCTCTATGGAGTATATTCCACATGGTTTGGGCGCAAGCTATGTTTCCGTAGTGGCTTCCGCAATAGACGTAAGTTTGGAAGAGCATGCAAAGAGATCCTTTTCACACGCTCTGACTATATTTCGCTCCACCTTAACAGAATATTTTACTGTGTGCTTTTTTGGTTATATTTTTTATTTATTTTGAAGTCCTGTATCGTTTCAGAATGTATTGGATGGTAGAATCACTCCTTCCCAGAATTTCTCGAAGAGATTTTCTATCTTCCGAAAGCTCGGTTGTTCGTTCATTTTGTCTTCCATTTGGATATTTTTTGGATAAAACGTTATAATTTAATGAAAATATTTGATAGTTTTTAATTTTGGATCACTTTCCATCCAAAGGCACAAAGCAAAGATATTATTTTCTTAAATAAAGTTCGCTGTACGAGTTTGGCCATAATTTCTTAACTTCTAACATAATTCCTTTGTTTAAATACCCATCCGATAGAGGACAATTTACCCAATAAACCCTCCATACATTTTTTTCGTGTATCATTTCTAAATAAGCTGCGATTTGTATTAAAAAATAAAAAGTTAGGTGTACGAGTTTGGCTTCAAACCACTGTATCTATTAAAAAATATGAATATGAAATAAAAACTAAATTTCGTATTGAATTCTGAGCTGTAAAGGTTCAAAAATTAATTTTATATACAAAAACTATATTTGAAGCAATTACCTTAAACTCGGAACTTCAAATAGAATGTGGAACCTGTAAGCGTTATACGATTTTGCTTACATTTCCAGCTTTGAGATTTATATGACGGAAAACTTTTTTTTGATTTTCCTAAGCATGATAATTTAACAATTACCACATTTTATATGACATTGCTTTTCTTAGTTCTGACGTTCACTCAAACAATCTAGAGAACAAGATAATTTTCTTAGACGTGCGAAAACATGTTTGAAAAACATACAAATACGAATAAATTAACTCAAAATTAAAATTGTTCTTTTACACTTTAGAAGAGTAAATAAACTGTCTAGCTGACATACTTTACCACCCGAACATTACTCAGTCTGCTCATCACCCACCTCTTGGATATGCGTCTTACTTGGGGCTTCACAATAATCTAAAAGCCTTGACTATAAAAACACATGGTTATGTTGCGGCAACTATGCTATGTTCTACGTCATCATAAATGTTTGTCACTACCAAGTTTATGGCTAAATATATTTTATATCAATTAAGACTTGTTTTCTACAGCTATGTTTTGATTCTGTGAATTCCCGTATCAACGGCTCTTACGGTAAATTTAAAAATTTTTTATAAATATGGAGGTTATTATTTGGAAAAACTTATTTGAAATTTGCATGAATATTAAAGGATTACATTTCAATGGTTAATTTAAAGGACATCTATTATTGAATATCTAGAGATATCTCTATATATTAACTGTCAGCAAGACAGCCATTAATGAAATATCGGGCGTCTTCACGACATCTAGGTTAACCGATGAATGCCCGGTAGTCCTAAATGAAAAAACGAGACTTTCTAAGATAACGCTCATATAGATCCCTGGACATGATGGAAATCAGAGTAAATGTATAGCAGACGAATTGGCCATAAAGGGATGTTGGATGAAAGGCCGATTGTTATTCCCTTGCATTATATAAGATGATTGTACAGTAAAAACTATATGACACTGCGCTCAACAAGAGCTTACAAAATATGGGGAGCTACTTAAGCAGCAATTTCAATACGTTTTCGAGTAGCATTATTCATCGAAAAGCAGGGAAATTTGTAAAAGACGATTTTACATGTCTGAAATGCTGCATGAACGCTATAAAAGAAAATAATTGTTGCACCGAATCATTACTTGCAATGAAAACTGGATTCATTAAGATAACCCGAAGCGTAAGGGAAGTTTTACCTCACCGGTTTCATAGTACAGACCATGCACAACCGACAACTTTACTTTGGAACAGAGTATCCGATATTTGCTTGATTCGTTCTTGGCATCAAAGCATGAGCAGGTTTTTTTTTTTGGTAGATTTTTTGAATAAATTTTTATTGTACAAATGTTTCAAAATAAAAGCTAAAAATTTAAAAAAATCTCTCATTTTTAAATCATACACCCAACATACGGTGGATCGTATACGAGTATCAAATGATAAATGATATTTTTGATTTTCATAGTATTTATATCAAATTATAGCTTCTATTTAATATCTATAGTTTTTTAGTTTTAATCAAATTTTAAAAAATACCGGAGTAATTAAATAGCTGAACTAACACAACGAAGAACTTGAAAATGAAATCTTCACATAGGTAATTGTAGACAAATGGAATGGAAGCTATTTAAGAATATTTAAGAATTAACCTTTGGAGGTCATTTTTGAAAGTTTTTAGTTTTGATAAATGAAAACAATTTTTTCTCTAGAGATGCCAAGATAACACTGGTCAACAAAAAAGGATAACAGAAATATAATTAGAATGTTTTAAATACGAATAGTTCTTTCGTAATTTGATTTTATTCTATGTTAGAAAATCTCTGTTTTTATTAAAAAAATTACGTTATTTTGTTGTAATGTAATATAAACGTGAATGTATCTTTATGATTTTCTTCTGTAGTTTACTTAAGAAATGTCTCTTTCTGTAATATCCAACAGTGGTCCGCCAGCTTTCATTTACCCTACTGGCCCGTATTCATAGCTGACGGCTCCTAAATTATTAGAAATGAAATCTAAATGTGAATGTAGGAAATATATTTTCAACGACATATTACACCCCAAATCCTTATAAGTAGATAACAGCTCCGCAACAATACTTCTATAGACGCTTGATCGACGATTTCCGAGAAAATTTAAAGTCACTTTTATTAAGGATTCCCAAGCTGATTTTTCTCAATCACTAAGTTTTACTTTAAATATCCCTTCTTTAAATTTTGCATCACTCAGTTTACTTTCGAACCATTGATAAACAAACGTCACTCTTCTGATTTATATTCTATACCTAAGACACTCATTACGCCATAAACATTATAATAAAATACTAACTGATCATATTGTGAACAAACCCTTTTAGCTCTTCATCTTGCTTGCGATGACAACATATTCTTGTTTCGGGTTGTAATGAATTCCATCCCTTTAATCGAGAGGCCAATGTTCTGCCTATTGTTTGGACAAATTTAAGACAAGTATCAAATCATCGAGATCTTTTTGAAATAGCAGATTTGACTCATTAGATGATAAAGTTTCTTAAAAGTCAGTGTCTATTGAATCGTTTTTGATTGCTTCTGGCGTAGCTGACAGATCGGAACTAAGAGCAGGTTTTGCATTTCCTCTTATTATTTTCTTTATTATCTTCACATATTGCAGCACTGGCTGTAACACAAAAACTAGACAAGATCAAATCAAAATAAATATGGTGTTCGAATGATGGTAGGTAGTCAAATCAAAATTAGCTAGTACATTTCTTGTTACAAAATTTTGTTGACCAGTGTAATCAATCTTCTTTCATTTGACATCCATATCGCCTTATTAGGACATGTGCAAATTATAAAAAGAAGAAATCAAAATTTCATTTCCCTTGAAAATTTAAGGTCCTTTTAAAGCAAAACATTTAGTATGACAATATGAAGTGAGTACTTTCAAACGTATGTTGACTTTATCATGTATAGAAAATATGTTCAACTTTTGTTATGCGGTGTAATATAATCATGTAATCCAACAGGTTTACCAATAATCACATTATGATTGAAGTGTAATTTCAATATTGTTGTCACAACATCAGATGTTGTGATTTACTTAACCATGTTATGGTTGGTTATTCTTGTGCTACTACCATAATATGATCGTTTAACCGCAATACGATTACACATGATTATAGTATGAATGCCAATGAACAAATAATTGTAACAAAGGATTAAATTATGGTTAAGTTAGATCAAATTATAATACTTTATGTTGCTGCACATTGTTAATATTACGGTCATATACGACAACCATAAAATCCAATCATAAAATGACGCAGTTCGATTACGATTCCAAAATCATATTTTTTCTTTTTGCTTAGGGAACAGTGAGTATTGATCTAATATTGAGGGCTTTATTGAAAATTCTTAGGACCATGAAACGAGCACCATACATCTCGATATAACAACACCATACGATCCAGATTTCAAGATTACTTACAAGAACACAAACGCGAACAGGGCTTCCTGAAGTTGTTTTATCATTTCAAGGCAATTTGTCCATTATGGCTTTCAGTTGAAGGAAAAGGACGTATGGAATTCAATTATGGGGAATGGCTAGCAACACCAGTATTGATCTTATACAGAGGGCTTAATCTAAAATTCTTAGTACCATGACGGGAGCACCATACTATATAAGAAATGAAAACATCCACAGGGACTTAGAAGTGACATTGGTAAAGGAAGAGTTCAAGAAAGTCCGTGAGAAATATATTGTTAAGCTGCAAAACCATCCCAATACGCTTCCAAGACAACTTGTGCAGATCCAAATCCGATCCAGGCTACCACCCCGTTAAGATGAGTGCCAGTTAACCATTTAGACTCTCTTGTTGGAGAGCAACTAGTTTTAATTTTAGTTATAAGATTTAAATACTTATTGTTAGGCCTATAAAAGGCAGATTCAATAAATTAATAAAAGCGTTTACAAAAAAAAAAAGTTGAAGGAAAATAGTTTTTATTTTAATTCATTACATTTGACAATTTATTGCAAAGACTACGAATTAAAGGCACATCCAATAAATGATTAAAATGTAAAAACAAAATATACTTCTTAAAATATTGTTGGGAAACCATCTACATACTACGAATGCTTTAAATGTTTAGGCATTCTAGTCCTCTATATCTTTACAGTTGCTAGTGTATTTGTGTACAACAATTCGTACTATGCTTTGTAGTTGTTGTAGTGGTAACTTGCAACAGTAGTGTACAGCAACAACTACTACAAGAACACGTACATATGGTTGTTTAAGCATGTATGCATAATACTTTTTGTAATACCTAGAATATGGTCATAAATTTTAACTGGACTAAGTGGAAAATATTGTCACGGGTATACCGGATACTTACATATCTAACTAACACAGTCTTAATACTCTAAAATACACCCAGTATAATTCCCACTTACATACGAACGTACCTTCATACATATATAAAGCACGTACATAACTATATACTAATACTGCTTAACTATAAATACACATGTATAAGTATCTACATCTATCTCTACATCGGCATTTTTTTTACTTTATATGTATGAAGCGAACAATTTCACTTAACTGTATTAGTTATCAAACGTAAAATGTCGCTTGTGTAGACAATGAGGAAAGGAGTATTAGTTTGTTTTAGCAAGTATATGGATTTGGTCATGTCATATTCATTTTTAGGATGGTTATTTTTGTAAATACAACGATTTTTCTCATAAAGCTCTATTATCTGTTTCTCGAGTAGACGCAGCTAGGCATTAATATGACACTTAAATCTAAAATAAATATAAATATTTCTTACTTAACCTTCATGAACCCTCCCATTAGGCCAAAAAATTAAGTAAAAAAAAAAACAGCTGCCAGAAGTGAATGACTTTTGTTGAGGCATAAATTTTCAACAAAAATCTCGTTGTTATTTCTATTTAGAAAAAGTACATACATGTGTCTATGTGTTTGTATGTGAAGACGTATGTATGTAAGTAAATATTAGAAGAAAACAAGCTTAAAATTTAAGGGTATCATGTGGAAAAAGTATTTATGTAACCTACTAATACAAACGTAACTACATTTAGTGCCTACGAGGGTTGTGTGATATGTGAAGAATGTCAAAATAATTTAGAAACATTTATTATTTTATATACACCAAAAATTCATTAGTAGCTTAACAAAATATAACGTATGTGGAAAAACATTGCAACAAAAATATGTGTCTTGTCACAATATTTTAAAAACCATTTTAAAATCGGGCCGTTAGTAATTTCAAAATGTTAACAAAAATAAATCAAAAAATTTATTTTTGAACCTTTGCTCTTCTGAATTCTACAATATTTGGTATACACGTTTTGCATGGCCGTACACAATAGTTTACTTTTAATATAGGTTCAAAGTTCATATTTTATAATAGATGCGAGAATACCAAAAGTAAAACTGTTAATAACTTTAGAACTGTTAGTCAGTTTTTATAATTTTTTATCTCACATTAAAACTAATGAGTCGTTAATTTAAAAGTTTTTTTTATCATCAAAACGGGATATAGCACACAAAATCGTTCTTAGTCTAATGATATATCGAAAAAGCAATTTTCCTAAGATTTAACTTAAATGTGAGCCATTACACGAGATTATTTAAATTTTGATGTTTGTTGTTGTATGTTTTTTTTAACAACTTAATCGCCAATGTTTTAAAAACTTTGTCTTGTATTCTTCCTTGAAAGTTTTTTATTCTAGTACTTACTCAAAAAAATATTTGTATCAGAAAGAGGATAATTATTATGATTAGGGTCCTTTGTAGAAGGTTATATCGAAAATCATGTCCTTCATTTTTGTATTAATTATCCGTTTTGAATTTATGATATGAAAATAATATAATATTTTAAAATTTTCGTATATTGCACTCGTTCAACAATACTGTATTAAGTCAAAAATTTTAAAATATCACTTTTTACAAGAAATCAACTAACAACATCAACAACACTACTGTAAAAATTTCAACGTATTCCAAGTACTCTTTCATCTCGAAAACCACATTTGAGACCCTTTTCGTGATAGTGTAGTGACTACCTTTATATCAACAAAAAGGTATTGTTTTGAGTTAATACAAAAGTTTAAATAGAAATACATAGTAAGGGTCCTCATGTAAAGGCAAACTGTACAATCTGTGCATTTTTACACTCTCGCAAATGAACTGTCAAAAATGGTATGGAAATTCGTTTGCACAACTCCGATAAGTTTGCGCGACAATTTAGAATCGCAAGCTTAAATTTATTGTGCATTTGATGAATCAGCTGCTTTTGTTTACTTTTATTTATAAGAAACTAGCTTGACCCGGTGCGCTTCTCTACCCCTGTCGTAGTAAAAATCGTTTCAGCCGTTTAGTAATTATTGTTTAAGAACTAAAGAACTAAATTTTACCAGTTTTTCCCTCTGTTAATCTCTTTCTGGTAAAAATATTGAAAACATTTATAGCCTATTGACTCTTCCAAGTAAGGATCTATATACGTTCAATAAAATCGATTTAGCCGTTCAGACGTGATGCTCAAACAAACAAACAAACAAACTTACAAAGACATTTATATATTTATATGGATTAAAATAAAATAAAATAAAATACAAATATTTTGTACGTGTGAAAATTGTATGACTTTGTAACAGAATGATTGGATTAAATAGCATTGAGTATGAAAATATTAACCAACAGTTATAACATAAGCAGAATCTTCCAAACTATATTTACAATTGATTGTTCCAAAGATTTCATTTTCAATAGAAATTTTTAGAATTTAAATTTATACAATTTTTAAAAACTTTTTTATAAGCATTTCTCGAATTTATTTTTGTTTGACATTTTTATCAAATAGATATTTTCTGTATAAAAATGCACCAAATTTAAAAGGTGGGTTCATGAAACACGTTTAAATGAGTACCCTTAGTATTTTTATAAAAAAGGTATTATTTTGATCTCAGCCTTTATTCAAGTTAAAAATAATCAAAGTGTTTTATTTAAATTTGATTGTATTTTGAGTTGATACGGTTTTGTGGATAAAATAACAAAAAAAATATATAACCAGAAGTTTCAGAAAATGGTATTAACTCAAAAATTTGATTTATTTAGCAATAATTGCTAAAATCTTAAAGAAAAACAATGTGAATATATTTGCAAATGGAATTTGCTTAATACGATGTATTCGGATTTTCAAATTATCTTAAAATGTAAACACAAGCAGTTTTTTGTCTCTCCTGAACACTTAAAAGTTTTTGACTTAATACAGTATTATTGAACGATTTCGATATGAAAGTAACTTAAATGTTGTTAAAATTGAGAAAAATTGATTCTAGTTTTATGTTAAAATTTCAGATAGAAAATAGAAGTAAAAATTTATAGAAACATTCAAAACAATACGATATTTTTAAGGAACAATTTGTGATTTTGACATCATTATGGTCTATTCTTAAAATTTGAGTTTCCAAAAAACCGAAGAATTTCAAAACCGCGGTTTCGGTTTTAAAAAATTGAAAACCGATCGGTATCGGTTCGGTTTTGAGATTACTTATTAACTATAAAGAATTGCAGGTACTTTTTCGAACTAGTAGTACTTTTTGAATTTTTTATAACGATGGACCTAGAAACGCGAATTCAAAACGGATAATTAATGTTACTATTTCTTTATTGTAGAGGTATATTTTATAATAATAAACCTTAAAATTAGGCACAAATGATTCTGAATGAGTTAGAATTCACGAAAGGTGATTATAGTGGAAGCTTTCTTTTGAATTTTCTATAATAATAGACACAGATATATGAAATTAGACATTCATGATGCTGAGTAGAAATACAAAATCTGGATCTTTATGGTACTGTTTTTATTCTAATAATACGTCTAGAATGAGCTACAATCCACATTACAATGAATCAAAAAACATGAAACTAGAGATATGTTTTCCTGAATTAGTATTAATTTACAAAGGGAGACTTAATAATACTATTTCTTTATTCCAATTGAGGAAGCGAAGCGCACCGGTCAGCTAGTACTCCATACTTTTATCGGATATTTGAAAATAACTATGACTTTGTTACAAAAATTTTGCATTATTTAGCCTGCGAAAGGTAGCCAGTTACATCATCTGAAGCAATTATTGTAATAAAATTTAAAAATTTAAAAAAATTTTAAGATATTTTTACTGATCTGTGTTTAGAGATATTGGATGAAAAAGTTTGTTTCTCATTTCTAAATTTTGAATTTTTCTAGTGAAAATAGATTAAAAGTGAAAACCGAAGAATAATTGTCGGTTTCGGTTTTAGGCCTTGAAAAACCGCGGTTTCGGTTGGAAACTCTACTTTAAATAATAATGTACAAAATTAAATGATTTGTATTTTAAAATGTACTTGCTTAAAGGATATTGTTTAAATTTGTTATAATTTTTCCTTCGGAAAATTAAAGTACATAACAAGACTGATTTTTGAGCTTATGATACCCTAAGTCTCCACGTAGCAATTTTTATTGCTAAGCATAAGCAAAAACCTCGGCAGAAGAACGGTACAACGATTGCTGATTGCTTTAGGTGGAGAAAATGTTCATCACAAATACAAACTTTTCAATACAAGAAGTTGTATGAAAAACTGATGGATACTTTGCTTAAATTTAGTGTTAAAGGATTTTGTCTACTAATTTCTTTGTTTTTTTACGTCTGGTACTTAAATAAATTAAATGTGATGCATTAATCACAATGAATCATATAAAGAAGAAATTTTACATTAATGACAACTAAACTGACAGCAATCAGTAGAGCAATCATTGCGCAAGGGATTCCAACATATGGCAATTGCTGTCTACACATTGCAAATTTTATGGACGCAATCAAATTTGACAATTGCGGCAACTCGTGGAGACTTAGGGTTACTTCGATTTGAAAAATAAGGTTACCAGGTCTATTTCACATGTTTTCCACAATAAGAACAGATTACTTCTTTTGCGACAGCATTTCGCACGAAATTTTGAACAGGCAATCGCAGCAAAGTTGGCAATGAATGACAGAGAGGTGGATTTGATTACAAGTGGAGTGGAGCCTTAAAATTAAAAAAATATTTATATTAGTAAAATTACAAATTTGTGCTATATAATATAGTGAGATATTTGTACACAAAGTGTTTAACTGGTCGAGCATCCAAAAGTCACGCCCAGATGATTTTTTTCAAACCCCTTAAATTACTTGCATGCATTTCTGAAGTCAATATATCCCAATGTTTTTAAATTAAAACAAATTTAGGGTTATTAAACTTTTTTTAACTAGAAGTTTATAGATTATTTTAAAATAAAAATCTAAAAAAAATAAGACCATCAGGGTACTATTTGGTACATTGTTTTATCTAAAAGAGTTGCGTTTTTTTTTTTGTTTTGTAGCAACTTGTTTCCGCATACGTTATAACGCAATACCTGTTATGAAAAAAAAACTCTTAACTAAATGTTTTCCTGCTCTCGTATTTGTACTTACTCGTTCATTTCAAAACGACTTGAAGCACTGTTAATTTCTTTGTCATTTAAAATTTCCAAAAAAATCTCTTATTATTCCCGTCTATTATTTCAGAAAATAAAATATGCAAAATGTAACATAATATTATTTACAATTGTTTCCTCCACTTATACGCTTGCAAACGAAACCCCTCTTTTTCCACTAATTCAAAAACTCAAACTCGTTTTTATTCAACTTTTTGTTTAGGGGAAAAGGATTCAACTGTTATTGGGGGTAATTCATGTGAATGTTTATGTAAGAGTTACATAATGTCTCTAGAATATATTTTCTTAAAAAACCACAATACTTTTGACACTAAATACTTTGGTTGGGTTAAACATCTTATTTAAATTCTCTATAAAAGAGAGTGTGAGTTAATAGAAGCATAAAATAAAATGGGATTTTCTTTTATATAAAACTTGGATGTTGCTAAATTGTATTAAATTATAGAATAAAATTGGCGCATTAAATTGAAATCTAATAACTGTAGCAAAATATTTATTTTTGTTTATTTGCTTCTCGCAAATGTTATTCAAAACGAAAACCTTAAAGTTGAATATATAATGATATAAAGGAAATATATAATGAAAAAGCAAAGTACCGAATCCTATATTCCCACAACAATACAATAAAGGGATCGATTTTTGTGCATTTTATATAAAAACATTTATCTGTTTTATGAGATTTGGTTAGTTTCACATTTTCTATTGCTAGAAAATATCAGAAGTAAGTTTGACCTTACTACATTCATGAGAAAATATATATAGTTGTAATTTATGTTATAATTTCAGCCAGTTACCCCAGCTCACACCATTTTTATTCACTAAAAGGTTCAGGTTCCGGTCTCTTTAAATTTTCATGTCCATAAGTGATTCGATGCCGAACCAACCTGATGCACGAACAAATTAATCCGTACTCTTTATATATAAGGCAAATACAGAAGGATGTTCCACAATTTCTTCTTCATCATGACAACTTATACAGCTGTCAGTTAGAAGGAATATTCATTCTCTATGTGCTACCATTAAACAGTGCCCAGCCAAAAAAAAAACTGGCCGATCTCTTGAGAGCCCTATCCAAGACGACAACCTGTGGTAGTCGTATACAGGCCATGTAAGCTTCGGTAATGAGCATGTAGTCAAATTAGACTATCATATCTTAGCAAACACATAAAGTGTAACAGTAGTTTACAGAAAACGGTACAACAACTAAATAATCGATCTCGTCGTCTTGCAAACGAGAGAAAACAAATCGTAAAATATAAAAAGCTCACGATGGATTACTCCCTAGTGCATCCGTGATCATCAATGCACCACAATAGTTCCGCAATAGGTGGATTTACCAAATGTTCTCCACCAAACCATTGCAACAAAAATTAGTATAAGAGACCTTTTGTGTTCCTGGTATTTATATCTCACGACCTTCCTAAGGGCCTTCTGCATGCATATATGACAATGGCTAATTTTGATGCCCTCGCTTGAATATTCAGGTGGAAGAAAAATTTGGATTCCCAGATACCTGGCACTGTCTGGGAGCTGAGTCTTATCTCATTGAGGCGCAATAGTGGGAAAGAGGAATCTTGTACTTTCTCGAAACGAGTACAAGTTCTGATTTCCCAGGATTCACACCAAATCATTGCAGAATGCCTACAAATTTCACATAATAAACTTAGAAGCTGAGTTTTTTATGTGAAATTTGATTCTGAGTGATTCGAACGTTTTTTTTCCTCATTAGCATATGGGCAATTCCACGAGAATGGCTACCACGACTGAAAAAACAAAAACCCTTGGAACTTTTTTCAAGATGATTTGAATAGAAGAAAACACTGAAATGTTACTATGTGAAAGTATTTAGAGCTTATACTTTATTTAATTTTTTAATTTAAATGGCTCCTAATTAGCATGTAGTATGAAATCAATTTGACTCTGATTATTAGAACCGAATATATATTTTCTATTTATTTTTTTAGTTTTTGTATACATATATTTACAGAATATACATTGTTTTACTATATGAGAAAAATATGTCACGTACGTTATGTCCGGTACGATATTAAATTGTATACATTATAAAATCATCCAAAGATTGTTTTTATTTAAATACGACGGATTTTAAAGGAAAAATATTTGGTTTAGTGTAACAAATTAAAAGAAATCCTAACGCCTCTTACGATTCGCAAATTTTTGCATATTTCTACATGTACCCCAAAATGACTTCCGTTTTATGTCACGTACGATATACCCTTATTTCGCTTTATATTTTGGACAACAATGGTTCGAAAGAACTTATTATTTTTTAAAAATATAGTACCCTCTGAATGGAACATAAAGGCCAAATTATTTTTCAGATACTCTTATTTTTGCAAAATCTATTCCACTCTGTAGGCGTACAAATGTCACGTACGAATACATGGAATTGCCCATATGTGTATGATGAAAACCCAATGAAATCTTCAAAAAGCTCAAACTTGGATATTATCCAGCTCAAGAGCTCACTATTTAGAGCTTTCGCATTTCCAGAGTATGTCTCTAAAGGATCTTCGATTTTCTAAGTGAATTTAAAGTACTAAAAATTGGTGCTACCTTTTCACATCATTATTTATTCAGTGACAGGGCTGAAAAGTTGCGAAAATAAAGTCCAAAACGAGCAAATTATACATGTTACGTAGAGGGGAGAAAAGTTGGAAAAAATTTTACAAATGTATCCAAACGGCCTCACTGCTTTAAGCACAAAATAATATTTTTATAATTCTTTTAATGTTTCGCAAACTTTAATAAAAAATATTAGTCGCAAAACTGTCTTGTCTATGTAATATTCAAAATAACTTGGTTATATTAGCTGATATAAACTGAAAAATTATAATTTTTAAATACCTTGTAAAATCCTGCAAACATCCTTAAATATTTAAGTAGCAAACGAGACTAAACTAAGACATTAACTTCCGTAGATTTTAAATCCATAAAGGAGTAATTCTTTATATGATTATATGATTTTAATTGTTTCTGGCATAAAAAAGTAAATTTTGAAAAAGTGGAGGTTTGGCAACTATTCAGACATTTGCTGATAATTTATACTTTTGCTTTGAAATTTATAGTAAGTAATCAAGTGGATATGTCTTTAATAAGTATAGGCTCTTAATATTGATTAACATGTCTTTTTTTTTAATAATTGCTATATATCTATATTAACAAGTATTTTTTATGCAATTCATACTTCCAATGTCTTGTCAAACAACATGGTATCGAATTGTAATTGTTCAGACAACACATTTAAATATTTAGAAGCATGTGTTTGTGTTTAAGGGTTCCCTCTTCGAATTATTTTGTGGAAGCAGAAATGGGACAACAAATAAGTGAGTGAATGAGTGAGTCAGTTGGTTTGTTTGTTTGTTGAAATCATGAAACCACAGTTAATTGTTTACGTGTGGTCAACAATGTGGAAAAGTCAAAATCAACCAAAACAAAGGATGAATTGTTGACAGGACTTTGTCCAAAATTTACAATGTGTGACTGTAACACATGTTTACAAATACCTAAAATACATTCACACACACACCAACTAACTCATACATCAGTGTATGAGTGTATACAAGTAAAGGATATAAATTTATGTTAATATTATATTCATATGTATATAAATATGAACACACACATAAACACTCATCATATAATAAATGCTACACAATTATTTATACAATTAAGTAACCTTGCGTACCACACTCATTATTCACCTTATATTTCTACACACAGATACCAACTTACTGCATAGACATGAAATAGAAAACATATTAAAATGGCAAGCAATAATTCAATTTATGTCATCTAGTGGTATTTCTTGTCTAATTAAATTGACACAATGACAGGTTGTACTCATTAGTAAAGGTTCCTAAAACCTCCTGTTTTCTATACAATGTAAACATACATACATACACACATAAACAAATACGAAATACAAGTGTAAACACACACTGAAAGAAAATATTGTAAGAACAAATTCTCTAAAGTTACATAATGTGTAAACCATATTCGAGTAAACGAATTTTAATGGTGCTCTCGATTATTACTTACACATAGCTCAAATATATGGGTAATTCCATGTCATCGTACGCGACTTTTGTACGCCTATAAATTGGTATAGATTTTGCAAAAATATGAGTTTCTGAAAAATAATTTGGTCTTTATGTTCCATTCATGGTACTATTTTTAAAAAAATTATAAGTTCTTTCGAAACATTGTTGTCCAAAATATGTAGCGAAATAAGGGTATATCGCACGTGACATAAAACGGAAGAAATTTTGAGGTACATGTAGAAATATGCGAAAATTTTGCTCATCGTGAGAGTCGGTATGCTTTATTTTAATTTCTTACACTATATGAAATATTTTGCCTTTACAATCCGTCATATTTACATAAAAGTAATATTTGGATGATTTTATAATAAACTAGTTGACCGTCCGACTTCGCTCGGTAGCTATTTACTAGTGGGCTGCACAAGCACATTCATTTTGTCGTCTTCAGTTCACTCGACAATGCTGTAAAATTCCTACCCTTGTACTATATATCATATACACACTGAAAAGTGAATGAGTATTGTGCGCAACAATAATAAAACGAATGTGAGTTTGTATATGATCATATGCTATCATGCCCTTCCATGTATAAGTTTTTGCACTGTCAACCCAACAAACCAAAACTATTTAGAAATCACTTGTATCAAGCTTACCAACATAAGCCTTAAGCTTAGAAAAGTGTAGTGATTACTATTGTAAAAGTCTAATTAAAAATTATTTAATAATGAAAACTGAATCCTTGCGATAATATTACTTGTCTGTAGTATATAATAACCTTACGTTCCTAATATTTGTGTAAGCTTGGGAATATAAAGAAATAAAATTTGTACTCGTTTTTCATAAGAACTTAATTTTTCTGAAATTTTTTTATAAATAATTTATTAAGTTTTATTATTTTAATAACTACTATTTTAAAAGTTTTAAACTTTCTCAAACATTTCACTCTTTGAACAAAACACTAAGACTAAAAACTTCTACAAATAATACGAAATTCAGGTATGCGTGCAATAACCGGATATTATTCTCAAAAACACTTACAAAACTATTGCGAGTATAAGTCATTGGCAATCATCTTTGTTAAATTCTTAGGGCAATTACAATTGTAATGCAATTTATTATAAAATATCAACAAATTTATGCAAAAAAAGTAACAAATTCCGTCATGTACAATTTTATAATATTTATGAACATGTTCCTATTCTGAATGAAAAAAAGTTTGGGAAAAAAAAGTCATGTTCGATTAATAATATTTATTACAAAATTCATTCCAATTATGAATTTCTTTTTTCTGTGAATGTGTGAGTGACCTATCGTGGGTTTTTTTTGCTGTTTTTTTGGAAGTGGTACAGTAGAAATTCCTATTCACACGAACATTTAATAACAAAAAAACTCGGTGTACACTGCTTCATTGTGATCTAAAATCATATATTTAACTCGGTGTATTTTTACTCTCAGTGCCATATATTGTGAACTCCGCTATACTGCCCCTATTCCATACTCTGTTGTTTTGTTCTGTCGTTGGTTGGTATTGCTCCTCATTCACACTCATTCCTTTTGTAAATAATTACCCAACGATCTGAAGTAACTGCTGTGCTGATGAATGTCTTGAGTAGCATCCCAGCAGTTAAGCAAGAAGTCAATGTATTCCTTATAGACAGTAATCGTCACAAATGTCTTATCTCTTGGCTGGCTCCAATTTATATATTTTTGCCCATTTGACACGTATGTGCTCTTTTAAGTGCTGAGAAAAGTCAATTGGTTATTTTATACATCCCAGGTAATCTAGCGAGAAGACAATTGTCACTTAACTGTCTTTTAGTAATCTGGAGTGTATTCACTTTAAAATTGTGTAATTCGTTCAAACTGGTTTTATACAAATTGTATTGATATAATTCTCATACAGTTAATTTTTATTTTTGCTTAAGTATACTGATATCCCATGTAACATGCATGAAGTCAATAGTCACTTTAGTGTCTCTTAGTAACCTATAGTGAAGTCACTTTAAACGTTTATTTTGTACTACACTTTAGAAAGTAGTTATTTTACACACCAGAAGCAATCCATTGGAGAGCTGTCGAAAAAAGGTTTGTTTACATGCAATCGTTTATTGTAATGCCTGTGATATGTCTTTTTAGCTGACTCTTTGCGGTCAATTAGCCCCCGTACACGTTAAAATAACTAGTTATGCAGCTGATCAAGTTACCAGTTAGGTAACTGACGCTATTTAATCATTATGTCAATCCAATGCGTTGACTACTTTGGACCAGCTACTAGACAGCCTCATTGAAGTCAAAAAGTGTTAATTGACCCCCTGCTTAGGACATGCCCGTGTTACAATAACTAGTCACGTAGCTATTGAAGTAACTAGTTCCCACCCTAAATGAAGGGTAAAATTAATAGTTCGTGACTGTCTCCTAGAACTGCTGGGATATGAATGTGCTTGTGTAGCCCTATACTATTTACTCATGTTAGTTCTTCAGGTTTCTCCAAAAAACTCTTAATAAGAAAAATGAGAAGAGAAAAGGATTGCCTTCATTTACAAATTTAAATTTCAGAATTTTAGATTTTTTTTCTTTACAATCCATCTCCTGAAAATTTCGAATCGAATAAAAAAAAAATTCATCGAAATATGTACCTCCAACCTGCACACAAATAAAATAGAGGGATTTAATTTGTGTGCATGTATGGGCAAGTAATAAAATATCCGCAACAACATCAAGCAACTGAATGAAATATTTGTATTTTTACGCTCTATTGTTTACATTCAGGTTGTGTACACGTAA
Organism: Calliphora vomitoria; assembly: GCA_942486065.2. Lineage (NCBI taxonomy): Eukaryota > Metazoa > Arthropoda > Insecta > Diptera > Calliphoridae > Calliphora > Calliphora vomitoria. The sequence goes on along the minus strand of OW818030.2, from coordinate 65,678,066 downwards.
ATTGACTAAAATCTTCGTAACCTGAACAATATGAACACGCACCACTGATATATGGGGCATTTCATGTCAAGTGAACCAACTAAATCTTAAAAAAGGGCCCATTTTGAAAAAAAGTCAAAAAAGTGTTTGATTTTGGAAAAAAAATTAAAAAAAATTTTTATTTTTAATTTTTTTTCCGAAAGATTGAAGAAATCTTTCCCATGATAGTTTGAACTACCCTGCTGCGGGTAGTCACCTTGATTCTTCGGGCACGGTGCAGAGGCTTAAGCATCCAAAGGATGTGAACTAAGAACTACCCTCCCCATAACTCACAGCGTCTGTCCACTATGTTAAGAGCGGCTGTGGGGTAAATGACCACTATCGGTCGCCTAGCGACCACGACCTCAATTTGGTAGTGTCTGTTCCCTTAGCTAGGGCGGCTACCAAATCCCTCTCTCTTCATTGTTTTGATGTCGGTCCGGGACTGTGGTTTTGGGTTACCTAGACAACATAACCGTACCTTCTAGCGTCTGTTCCCTATGGTAAGGGCGGCTAGATAGTACAATCTGGTTCTGTCAGTCCGATTGTTTGTGGTAAAAACGAAAATGCAGGATGCGTCTGTCTCACATTGAGCGGCATCCTGGTCTACGTCTGACTCCAGAGGAGCGGCAGTGTCTATTTCCTACCTATGGTAGAGGTATAAACTACCATATCCCCCCCCCTATGAAATGTGGAAAAAAGAAGACGGCCCTATGTCCTTGGTCGAGGGTGCTAACGTGAGGGTAACGTGAGTACTCAGGCGGAGGCCACAGGTCTGAGTACCGCTGGAGATACTGTGACTGCGACGAATCAGACGACCACCCCGGGTATGGTAGTCGGTGAAGCTCAGGCGGTCAAATATCATCACTTGTAGAATATCCAGATTGCTCTGGCCCACTCTGACAGAGAATAGGACTAAGACTCTTTTGTCTCTTAGTAGAAATTCGATCAGGCTTCTTACGGGTATAATCACTGGGCACTGTATGATTGGACGCATGTCGGAACGTATGGGTTACCCACGTTATAGCTATTGTAGAAGTTGTTTGGATGAGGAGGAGGAGGAGGAGGAATCGGTACAACACCTTCTATGTGACTGCCCAGCCTTACAAGAGCATAGACTACTACATCTTGGTAGAGCTCTTTTCCATGATCTGGACAGTCTCAGAGATGTGCCATTAGTAAATATGATCAGATTTATTAGAAGTACCGGCTGGTTCTCACTGGGATCACAATAAGCACATATTCAACGAAATTAGGGTTGGCAACTATTCTCCCTTTATGTATGAAATTTTAAAATAAGGGAATGGTAATTCTAAGGGTATCACAATGGGCCACAAGACCTCCGAGTGAACTCGCTAACTTGCGAGCAACCCACGTAACCTAACCTTACCTTCAAGAAATAGCTATCTAAACTATTTGGGACACATTTTGCTAAGAACAATAGGTAATAAGTTACATGGATGAGAAAAACCACCTGATTGGTCACAATGTCAAATTTTGACCCCCTCTAACTCAGAAAGTTCTCTACCGATCTTGTTGAAAATTGTGTGTTATTTACTATTGGTTTACTTGACATGAAATGCCCCATATACATATTAGAGTGCTCCAAAAAAAATGTTGACCGTCCCCCCTCTAGAATTGCTATATGTATTGTAGAAATACGTTATGTAAAATATTAGAATGATATGAAAACGTAAACGGGTGGCGCAATGACGCTGACATTTTTAGGTGCATTTACAAGTAGAAAAAATTTAATTTTTCCAGTTTTCCATTAAACAATTACTTTTGCAATTTAATTTAAAAGAATCAAAATTTGTACGTACTTTTCATTCTAATGAGATATAAAAGACACAAATTTATTAAAAAGTTTTAAAGTTGGTAACAAATCGCCCTGCCATTAACGTGTTTCGGGCCATTGGAAAAAGAAATGTAGCAACAAAATTGTCATATTTTGATAAATATGAAAATTAAAGCTAATTTTTACTTAAAATATATGCATATTTACTTACGTAGGATACCGTTAACCGAAACCTATTCATAATATTATAGCCCAGGTGATTTTAATCGTGAAGGTCAAAATTTCCATTTTTTTATTACTAATAGAAATATAGCGAAATGTTATATAGTTTTGGGCCGATCTTAATAAAACTTAAGAAAAATATAACATAAAGTCTAGTAACTATCTACAACAGCAGAAACATGAAAATTAACCCTTAATAGAGCTTAAGGTTAGAATGACCATAGACCGATATTGCCCAAATACAATACCAAATAAACCTCATCAACATGGTGTATTTGTGGAAAATACCGCTATCTCTTTTCGTATGGGTCCTATTGTGTTTTAAACGAACAGACAGACGGACATAGCTAAATCGTCTTAGAATTAAATAAGTACCCTGAATATAAATAATTTTGTGGGTCTTTAATTAATATTTCTAAGCGTTACAAACGGAATGACAAAATCAATATATGCGTCATTTTTTTAATTACACATATGCGTTTTTGCAAGACTCTTTAATTATTTAATATTTTAGTTCTTTCGGATCCATTAATATGTAGTCAATAATTAATTCGAGTGTATTAATGTACATATTCCATTATTATATGGGAATGTGTAAATATGTTTGTTCCTAAAAACATGAACATGTATGTATGTGGCTTGTAATATGGTATAAGTATTCATTAAGTCATACATATCGACACATGTACATTTACCTTTACCTCGGAGATACAGCCATACATTTGAGTTTAAATATAAGTATTTACTTACTTGGGAAATCTAAGATATTTATAACCCTGTATTATTAATGGAAAAAGGCAAACATCTAAATAAATGCGGACACGTAAGTGACCCTGTATGCTTGTCTTACATTTAGATAAATATATTTCGTTTGTCATAAATAAAGGTGAAAAAGGGTACTTCTGCGAATGGGCTTGGTTACAAAATAAATGTTCCTTGTCCAAATTTAATTCAAGCCAATATATTTGAAATTCAAAGACTTCATTGCATTTTAATTTTGTTTAACTATTTTAATAGGGTTATGTCTGTCTTTGGAGATGAACATGTTATAATATATCATTCTAAGATTATCCTTCTTTTTAACTTTTATATGTATGCAGTAGTTCAAAGCTTTAAGAAATTAGTTCAGTTCATTTTAGTATTGAGCTAAAAATTCAATTTCATAAATACAAATATCTTATAAATAGTTAAGATGTTTTTCACTCCTACACTATGTATTGTGTAAAGACATGCAATAAAACCTGGGTGGGTAAGCCTACTTTAACGTACTGATTTCTTAATGAAACGGGAAAGCATATCGTTTTAATTACGTGCAAAGCAGAGTCAGACGTTAAGAGAAAAGCTTAATTTAAGAACATATTGGACATAGGGTAGAACTAGAGGCGCAACTGAGAGTAAAATATATTTACTCTTTCCTAAATTGTATGGCTGACACAACAGCAAAATACATATGTTTGCATGTATTTACTCAAAAAAACGTAACCACGTTTTTTAGCACAAATCTGTTTGACGTTGTTTACTCTTACGAGTGTTTTGTATGATCAAACAGCATCAAATAAAATATAACTAAATATTTATTTTGAATCACCCTAAATAAGATACGTTTTTAAAATAAATAAAAGAATATATTTTATTTAGTGATTACAGGCAAATCCCGGTATAACGAACGATATGTTGTCAGGTACATTCGTTAAATCGAGAAATTCGTTATATCGAGATTTATTTTTTGAATAAGTTTTAAGCGATGTGACGTTAGAAGTCATTGTAGTTTTTCTTAATTGTTCGTCGATAGGTTGACTTGAGGAATTACCAACGATTAATAAAGCCTCCACTGAAACGGATTTCGGTTCCAAAAATTATTCTACCATACAACATCACTGTGTTACGAAACGAGCGGCGTTTCTTTGCCTTCCAAAGAAGAAACGATTTTTTTTTCCACATTCATAAGATCAAACCAAAATTGTTAGTCTATCCTTCGATAACTTTCTTCCTGGAGCACTAGTTTATCTAGCGTGAACAAACGTTTTATCTGGTATCAATTACCAATAGATATCAGCTTTATTCGCATTAAGAATAAGATCAGGAGTTAGATCTTTAAGAAGTCTTACGCCGTTTTTTGGAATACATGAAGTCCACCATTATAAAGCCTTTTTGTATTTCTATGGCTCCATATATTAAAGCAGTTCTATTAACTGGAATGTGTTTTTACCTCTTGTCGAGTAATCAACAATTAAACTCCTTTTCCACAAGGGAATACACATCATTTTTTAGATATAGATGATTATTTGAGCCATTGATAGATTGATATAATTGTCAATGTTAAAAATTTGATCGTTCATTTAATTTTGTTTTATTTTTCTCAACATTCGTTAAATCGAGTACAAATTTTGTTGAAACGTTCGTTATATAAGGTAGTTAATGTTAAAAATGTGGTTGTACGTTATATCGGATTTTCGTTAAAGTGAGATTCGTTATACCGGGATTTGCCTGTACATCCTTTAGGTTTTTTCAATAACGCTTTGAATGTACATGAGAATGCATTGGTACATTCGCACTGAAAGAAATATTAATGTTATAATTGTTTTATTGACTGACGGAAGAATTTACAAAAACAAATTCATATTAAAAATTAATTTCAATTTAAGATTTTTGTTAAATATTTAGCGTCTGCCGCTTCATATAGCGACACCAACATTTTTTGTAGAGTGCTACTGAACAGTGCACTATTATCAAATTTCGATTTTCCAACATCATATTTAAAATTTGTATACCCTTCACCGTAAGTGGCAAGTCATTCCGTTTGTAATTTCTACATTTTTCGTTTACGACCCTACAAACTATATATATTCTGGATCGTTATATATAGCGAAGTCGATACAGTGATGTCCGTCTGTATGTTGAAATCAACTTTCCGTAGCCCCCAAATAACTTCCAAACATAACTGATACATCAATATATCAGGAATTCTTCCGGCTAAAATCGAGAAAATCGGCCCACAAATGGCTGAGATAGAAGGAAAAAACCGGGCCAACCTCGATTTTTGGCCTTTTTTTGATCTATATCTGGATTACTAAGTCATTAATATAGACAATATGGATATCTAATGATAGATAATCGGGAAAATTATTTTTTAACCCGAATATTTTTTTTTACCACAAAATTTTTTTTTTCACTAATAAATTAAAAAAAAAAAGTTTTAAAAATTAAAAAAAAATTTGAAAAAATTTTGAAAAACTATTTTGAAAAAAAAAAAAAAAAATTTTTAAATATTGAAAAACAATTTAGAAAAAATGTTAATTTTGTTTACCAAAAAAGATTTAAACTTTGTATTTTAAAGTATAATTTGGTGAAGGGTATATAAGATTCGGCACTGCCGAATATAGCTCTCTTTCTTGTTTTTTTTTATAACGTTCAATTCCCAACATATTGGAAAAAATAGATACAAATATTGACAGTTGACAACCCATAATTAGACATAAAATGCTGATAATATATACATTTATTCTAATTCGTGTTATCAACTGTGAATCGATATATATTTTTTATTAAATAAAACTTTGTTTTCCAAAATATACTTTCAACAAAATTAATTTTTGAATATGGATTCTATTACTCGAGGTGTGTATTTTTAACTGTTGTACAGATATTTTGTAAATGTTTGTATATAGAACTTATTTTGATATTTTTACCGGGTCATCTTTTTAATAAAATTGTGGATAGTACTATTGTCTTTTGTGAAGTAGTTAACAACCGATAAAGGAGTTTCCTACATGTAGTTGTTCGTAGGAAACTAAGGTTTAATGCCATGTAAAATATGTTTGCATATAATTGAAAACTCACGATTTAAAGCTGCTTTTGCAAAAGGTAAGTTCAAGAAAAAACGGACACGACTTTCATAACTTTGTGTGTAAGGTTTATAGAAATGTATCTTCCAAACTACAAAGTGAGAGTTTTAGAAAGTAAGCATTAATTTTTTTCGAAAATCTCCCTTATGGGCGGACTCAAATCGAATATTTTGACAGTATAAGACTGCATACCAAATTTGGTAAGGCTAGCTTGTCGGGAAATAGTTTTTACCCCTACTTGGGTTTTTTTCGGCCATAGTGCAGTGATGGGATTTTAATATATGGGGCATTTCACGTCAAGTGAACCAACATTTGAAATCGATGTCTTCCGATCGGGATGAAATTTGCACCAATGTTAGTTCTATTGGATAGTAATTCGGACACATTTTTTCAACAAGATCGGTCAAGAACTCTCTGAGTTATAGGAGGTCAAAATTTGACATTTTGGCCAAACAGGTGTTTTTTCTTATCCATATAACTTATTACCTATTGTTCTTAGCAAAATGTGTCCCAAATAGTTTAGACAGCTATTTATGCAATCTTTGGAAAAAAAAAATTAAAAAAATTAAATAAAATATTTTTGACTTTTTTTTTAAAAAATCAAAAACATTTTTAACTTTTTTTTCAAAATGGGCCCTTTTTATTTTTTTTTTTTATTTTTTTAAGAAAGCTGAGGTCTTTTCCTAAGTGACCTATATGGTCGCTTAGTGGGATGCGAGTGGGATATCTATCAAAAAAAATATTTTGTAACTCAAGATATGAAATTTTTTGACTTTTTTTGCAAAATCAAAAACTTTGTTGACTTTTTTTAAAAAAATGGACCCATTTTTTAATTTTTTTTTTGCTCAGAAGAAAGCTTAGGTCTTTTCCTTTAACACCTTTTTTGTCGCTTAGTGGGATGCGAGTGGGATATCTATCAAAAAAATGTTTTGTAACTCAAGACATAAAATTTTTTACTTTTTTTTTTGCGAAATCAAAAACTTTTTTGATTTTTTTTCCAAAATGGACCCTTTTTTATTTCTTTATTTTTTTCTCAAAAGAAAGCTTAGGGGTTTTCCTTTAAAACCTTTATGGTCGCTTAGTGGGATGCGAGTGGGATATCTATAAAAATAAATATTTTGTAACTCAAGACAAAGGTTTTTAAATTTTTAGGATATGCACTATTTTGATTTTTTTCATATTTGTGTGTAAACATTAAAAATCAAACTTATGCGGAGAAACTAGACACATTAGCCTTTCCGATGGTATGTAACAACCTAACTAAAATTTCATAGCCTCGATACTGTAATACCCATAATATGTTAACCTCAGGAATAAAAATCACTTTTTATACCCTACACCACCATAGTGGCGAGTGTATATTAAATTTTTGCAGATGTTTGTAATACCCAAAAATATTAGTCTAGCCCACTTTAAAGTATACAGATCGACTCAGAATCGCTTTCTGAGTCGACTAAACGATGTCCGTCCGTCCGTCTGGCTGGCTGGTTGTCCATGTAAACCTTGTGCGCAGAGTACAGGTCGCAATTTTGAAGATATTTCGATAAAATTTGGTACATATAATTTGTTCGGCCCAAGGACCAAGCCTATTGAAACTGACTGAAATCGCTCCATTATTTCACCTAGCCCCCATACAAATGTCCTCCTGAAAGTGGACCTTATCGGTCACAAATGTTTAATTTATATAGGTATCTACACAAGTTTTTCTCCAAATAAGTTTTATATATACGGAATTCATGTCACCAAATTTTATTATGATCCGTCCATAATTAGTCATAGCTCCCATATAAGACCTGCTTCCGATAATCACTTTAACGAGCATAAATCTCCTAAAAATGTTGGTATACACATAAAATGCAACATAAATAACTTTCATATAGACATTAATAACACCACCCAATTTCATTTATTTTTATAGTTATCCCACTCGCATCCCACTAAGCGACCATAAAGGTTTTAAAGGAAAAGACCTAAGCTTTCTTTTGAGAAAAAAATAAAGAAATAAAAAAGGGTCCATTTTGGAAAAAAAGTCAAAAAAGTTTTTGATTTCGCAAAAAAAAAAGTAAAAAATTTTATGTCTTGAGTTACAAAACATTTTTTTGATAGATATCCCACTCGCATCCCACTAAGCGACAAAAAAGGTGTTAAAGGAAAAGACCTAAGCTTTCTTCTGAGCAAAAAAAAAAAAAAATTAAAAAATGGGTCCATTTTTTTTAAAAAAGTCAACAAAGTTTTTGATTTTGCAAAAAAAGTCAAAAAATTTCATATCTTGAGTTACAAAATATTTTTTTTGATAGATATCCCACTCGCATCCCACTAAGCGACCATATAGGTCACTTAGGAAAAGACCTCAGCTTTCTTAAAAAAAATAAAAAAAATAAATAAAAAGGGCCCATTTTGAAAAAAAAGTTAAAAATGTTTTTGATTTTTTAAAAAAAAAGTCAAAAATATTTTATTTAATTTTTTTAATTTTTTTTTTTCCAAAGATTGCATAAATAGCTATCTAAACTATTTGGGACACATTTTGCTAAGAACAATAGGTAATAAGTTATATGGATAAGAAAAAACACCTGTTTGGCCAAAATGTCAAATTTTGACCTCCTATAACTCAGAGAGTTCTTGACCGATCTTGTTGAAAAATTGTGTCCGAATTACTATCCAATAGAACTAACATTGGTGCAAATTTCATCCCGATCGGAAGACATCGATTTCAAAAGTTGGTTCACTTGACGTGAAATGCCCCATATGTATTTAATGCCAAATTGATGTCTAAAACGAGCCTCAATGAAACAAGTATTGCAAAAATTACTTTCAGAAAATAAACATGGTTTGTTTGGATCCCTTTTTGATACCATTTTTATTCACCATAAATAACTCGATAAAAAGAAGTGGTAAATAAATTGAAATGCTGTGCGCCATCTGATATCACACTTCATTACATCTGGTATACTGCGATGATGCCCTCAGGTTCAGTCCAGGGTGTTTTGCAACAATAACTCTTGGATTTTTTTTAATTCGCAATGGAGCTATTACAACTATAAACGACTTCAACATTGTGAAAATTATGATTATGTTCAAACTTTATCTGGATTGATAAATGAGATTTTTCATGTTGTAGTAAATTTAATAAAAACATATACTTTTTGTATCCTAATTATACTAAAATATGTTTTACGCATTTGTTGTCTATTATAAAATTGCTTTAAGTTAACATTTTCAAAATTTTATTTAGAATAAATAAATATTTCGAGAAGTATAAAAAGAGCCAAAATAGTATGGACCAAGCAGTAGTACCATTCAAAATATAAAAGTACCAAAAATTGTCACAATAGTTCCACAAATCCCATCACTGGAACTGAATAAAATGTCCCATAAGAAAAGGTAGTGCTTAGAGACAGTAATTGCCACTAATGTCGGATCAATTGAATGACTCCAATTTATATATTTTCGGTCATCTGACGGTACAGGGAATTGTTTATTAATTACTTCGTACATTCTAGGTAATCTTGTAGGAAGTTAATTAACACTTTATTGTCTCTAAGTTATAAAAGTGTATTCACTTTAAACGTTTATTTCGTACTGCACTTTAGAAAATAGTTATTTTACCCATTAGGAGTTGGACTGTCTAGGAGTATTTTTAACTGACTATTGGTAACCTGTATATAAATCTAATGCATTGACTAGCTATTATACAGTATACTTGTTTATCTGTATCAATTGGCGCCATGCTTAGGAAATGCACATGTTTAATTAGTCTCGTAGCTACTTAAATAACTAGTGGTCACCCTAAATAATAGGTCAAAATATTAGTTCGGGGCAGTCACCCAGAACTATTGGGGCGTGTTCATTTTAAATTATTACCTGAGGTAATTTTAAACGTTCCTGTTGTATATTTGTAAAAGGCCGATTAATCTTGGAAACCAGGGGCTGTGATTGGCAATAAATCAAGTAATGTAGTTACAGCTGTTATAGCGTTGAAATATAGTGTAATTAAAATGTCTGAACTTATTATAAATAAATATTTAATGCCTTTTTAAGTGACTCCTGCTAAACGTGTATATAGTATGAGAAATAGAACTGGCGTCTAACCCATTCGTATGACTTGTTCTGTATCAGTGCTGTTCTCTAAGTTAAATTTATTCGAAACAATAATATTTAAATGCGTATACGAGTAAAACACAATTATGTTGCAGTCATCCAACAAAGAAAACTTCACATTTTATTCTTTCCAACAATTCCCAGAAAAAAATTTGTAATGTTTCTCGAAATATAAATACCTTTTTCTTATTATAAACTGATATAATTACTGTCGTTGTGTTTTAAACATTGTTATTGTTTCGGTTTTTGTTAATTATTTTTTATTCTGAAATTTAACAACAAAAGCATTTTATGAAGCATGTAATTACGCAAATTAACTTTAATGACTGTTTGTTGAAAATTTCTGTACATTTTATGATTTTATAACAGCGAAGTATCGTCAACCAAGTGTCCACTGGAAAAGTATTTTCGCTTACTTTTCCAGTGGCAACGGTGAACAACAAGCAACCATCGCAGCTAATTAGCATCTAATAATAATTGAAGTATGTATGTATGTTTCTATATAAGTTTAAAAGTATGTGGTGGCATTTAGTAAGTATTTAGTTGTTATACCATGAAATTAGTTAAGAGATTTAAAAATCTGACTGTGAAACTAAAACGTTTATTTGGGCATTAACGAACATTGTTGTTTAATGAGTTTATTTAAATATATGAACGAAAATATGTTTTTCTTTTGCTAATTGTGTACTTATTCAGAATATAAATATGTGTGATTTATTTAGATCATGAAATTCACTAAAGAGCAAAGAAAAACAAACATACTTTATCTGGACTTTCCGATTTTGACCAATATAATTTGGGAACCGATTTTTGAACATTTTGTATAAAAACATTTATCTAGTTCACCCAATTTGATTAGTTTTATATCTTCTATAACTAGTATTAAAATTTCCCCTTCCTACAATATATTGATACATTTGAATGTTATCTGTATCAAAATATGTTTAGTAGACCGAACGAAGCTATTCATATATTGTGATCTAAAACTACTTAATGATTCAACCTAGATACGTAAAATAGCTACTTTCCAAATTTCGGTTTTCTAGGTCTTCTTGTATTTTAATTGTTGAACGTCGGCCAAACATTTTGTTCTAAACTTTTTTTTGGTTAAACCGATCTTTCTAATTTTCAAATCCACACATTTATGATCAACAAGGAATACTTTCGGGAAAATTTCACTCCCAAAGTCGGCTCTATAAGGCAACATCGAAACATTAACTGCATAGCTACATCGTCTTAGAATTTTATATGGCTCCAGAATATATTTACTTTTGTGGATCTACGACCAATAATTTGATGTATTACAAATGGAATGACAAAATCAACATACCTCTCATATTTTTAAGAGAGTGTGAGTAATGTTTTTCCGGCTGTTGGCCTTATAGAGCAGCTACATATGTATAGGTATAGATCAGTTAAATTGTTAAATTGTTTATCAATACCGTAATTTTTAGCATGTGGATCATATATGAGAGCTATGACCTATTAAGGGACATTTGTATGGCCAATTATGGACTGATTACCAAAAAATCCAGCAGAACGATTTTAGCATACAACTGATTAATATTAAAATTTTTATTAACGAGAAAACCTAGTATTTTTCTTTATTTTGTATATTCAACACCAACATTTTTCATTATACTAAAACCCATTTACTTTGGTATTTTGTACATATGTCTTTGTACAAATATACAGAAACCACAATTGAGATGTCGGATTTTTTTCGTAAAAAACTATATTAAGAAATGCATTTATACTACACTTGCTTTTTCCGAAATTATTTTTTTTTTAATTTCTCCCTCATACAAAATTTTTAAAAATTGCCCATTCTACTTTATATTCCCAACATACACATTATTACAACTTATTTAGTGATCGACACCAGTGTGCATTGAACTAATTGTTCAATATCACAAGTTAATTAAATTGCTAATGTCACAATATTTTTTACTTTTTAAATAGTTATTATACAAATAAAAAGCACTTTGAAAGTTTTACATAAAAAATATCAAACTCATATACAGTGTCGATCAGAACACATTGGATGAATGAAAAATTTTTCAATAAAAACCTAAATTTAACATAATTCTTAACTAAACTAATATCAAGAACAACTGCAGTAATTATCTTTAAATATTTTATAAAATACAGAGGTAGATTGTAGTACTAAATTATTTGCTATTTTATACTAAAATAAATTAATTTTAGACCGATATTATCAAAATGTCTTGACAAGATTGAATGCCTGTCAATAACAGAAAAAAATTCCAAATACTGTACTGGAACAGTTAAGCATGATATGGTTTGGGCTTGCTTTTCTGGTAAAAGCATAGGAAATTTACACAAAATGTAGGGTATAATGGACAAACAAGTGTGCTGCCTCATGCCCATAATAAAATACCCCACCAATAGACACTTCAACAGGACAATCACCCTAAACACACATCCAGATTGTTGAAGCGGTTTTTAGAACAGGAAGCACTCGACTTTAATCTTATAGAAAATGTACAGATTATATTAAATATATGATTTTTTATCGTTTTTTTTACTTTTTGCTACATAATAATATCATAAGAAAAGCTGGAATTAAATTTCGTTGTTAATAAAACTGAGGATATATCTTCATTTTAGAGTGCAGTTGTTGCTTTTAAAATCTTTGCTTTCATTGGAATTGGAAAAATTTATAACGCGAATATTGTCTAATATGTTTTGACCCATACAGTATATACCATATGTAGTTTAATTAATGTTTTTCACAAAATAAATGAAAATAAAAACACGGATAAACGCAATTAAAATGTATTATTTTTTGCATGTACAAAAACAAAAAAAAAAAAAAAAAAACTCTAAATACAAATAATTTAATTAACTTTTGGCATTGAATTTTGCAAACAATGTCTAAGTCAAAATTTATAGCGACATATAAGTATCGAACAAAATCCATACATTAAATCAATCCGATGTGTGACATAGACTGACATTTTAAATCGTTTAAAATAAATAATACATACACACAGATAGACGCACACATTTAGATGAAACAGAAGCATATGGAGAAATACATACATATAATATGTAGGATATTAGTGTAAGTTTGTTAGATTATCATTTTGTATATGTGAGTGTGTTTGCATGTAATCTACAAATACCAACCAACACTATAGATGACATCACTCAAACTGGCGCTTTGCTTAGCATGTCAATTTGTTTCGTTAAATCTTGTTTTTAGCAACGGAAAAGCAGAAAGAAGAAAGAGCGAGACCTAGAAAACGGAAAAGGAACTAAAAACAAAAGCACAATGGATGCAGTTTTAGTGTTGAAACAACCATTATTCTTCACTAAACTTTTTCTCGGATTTTACTTTCTGTACTTTTTTGCTTTTTGTGCTTTGCAAGCAACAGAGTACATGTTCGTTTACAGTAGAATAGGAAAAATTTAATTCTTGCACATACATCCATCACTGGCTGGCATGCACTCTAGGAGTGCCAGTATAAAATTGTTGACCCAAATATCCTTCAAATGAGTTCATAGTTTTGGCAACTGGCTGCAGGCATTTTAGATTTTTCTTTTTAATTCCTTTACAGTGTTAAAAGTCAAGTTTGAATACTTTTTTTCACCCATACTTTCTTTTACTTTTATGCATTTTACAGATTTTTTTTTTTTTGCTCTTAGTATTTTTCAGAGAAAGTTCATACACAAACAGTAAACTCAGATGGGCACAACTTTAAGTTTTTGAAGTTTCCATTTTCCGTTTTGTTTTACCGAAATAAAAGTAACAAAGATTGTAAATTCTTTTTCTTCGTGATGCTCTCAAAAATGCCAATATTAAATGTTTACAAAAGATCTCAATGGCCATTGAGGGCCAACTATTGAAAACCAAAACAACAAAAAAAAATATAAAATAAAATAAAATGTTTCTCAAATGAAATACAAAAAAAAAAAAAAAAAAAAAAAAAAAAAACTACAATGAAAAATAAGTATGAAGGAGAAACGAATTCTTAAAAAATCGTATAAAGTGGCACTTGGAACAAGTGTTTATTTTGAAAAACTAATAGTACAGCCGGCGAAAGTTCTTCTTGTACATAAGTCCATAAAAACAGCAATGGAAACAGTATTATGTTTCAAAATATTTAAGTTTGAATTTACAAAAATAGAATTCAAGAGAAACATGAGTATATCAAGTATGGTGAACTTTAATTAGTGATAACAATGGAACATTTTCTAAAAATACAGTAAGTTTTGTGTTTGAGCAGGAAAATCTCAAACATAACCAGTAACCAGTGTAACTAGTTTAGACTTTAATTGTCTCGAAATTGATGTTTCTTCTTCCGAATTGAATCGAAAAACCATTTCAATTTCACCTTTACACAAGAATTCTAAAGGGGCCCATAGACACATGCTGCTCATGCTCATGCAATAAGCATGTGTTGGTAAATTTTAAATTTTTGTTTATGTATGCGACACACAGACAATGCAGTATGAAAAATCAAAATAGTTTTGATTTTGAAATGAACTCGTACTGCTGACAGTTGTTCAAATGAACAATAGTATATATTTATTCATTTTTATGAAATATAATATTTAAATTTGACGTTTTAGTTACTGTTTTCAGAAAATAATAATTTTTTTTTTTCTCAAACGCATTTTTTTAAATAATGATTGATAGGTGTGTAGTTAAATATCAATCACACACGTATACAAAGGGTTCATCGGCATATGTGTCTATGGGCCCCTTAAGGTGGAATAGTTTGAAGTGATTGCAGTACTTTAATTGGACACATACGCATAAGAACGAACTTAGGAGAGAATGAATGGACGGAATTGATTTAGGGAACTGATATTACGGATTGTCAGGGACACAGTTCATCGATAGATATGAAGTTGAATGTAGCTAAAAGGTGCTAAAAAGAAGTTTGGACTCTCAAAAATATGCTATAAAGTGAAATAAATAACAAAAAAATTTTATTTCTAAAACTAAATAAAACAGCTACACTGAGCCAGTATTGTAGCCATAATTGTAAAATTTGGTCTTTAAGGAAGAATCATACAATTGGCAAAAAAGTCGGTTCAGACAATGAATCTGTTTTCTCTGTGTAACATTATGTTTTGATTCTTCTTTTAGCTACTGGCAACATTCCCAAATAAGATTCGTAGACGCATTCTTCCTCATTCGATATTGGAGCAACATCACAACTGATTGCACATGTATGTATGTTTATTATGGTGGCCCCTAATTTGGATATTCGATGCTCTAATGGAATTTTCCGTCATATACTATTTTCAACCAATACCCGAAACATCAAATAAAATAAGCAACCTCTAAAAGTTATCAAATGTTACACAACTGTTCTGTATTTGGTTCAAAAAGCCCAAAATAAGCGCCACCCTAATACGTATGTATGTACATACCTACAACTTACTCTACTCAAGTCATTTGTAACGAACTAAAACTAATTTGCAGTGGTTTGGAAATTTTCGCTCAAGGCCATTAAGTTTAGCCAATTAATGATCTCATTAATTTAATTTTACTGCACAGTTTTAGGAAACTAAATGATTATCCATTCATACACACTAAATGCCATTTGTTGCAATATGTTACGGATGAAAAAGTAAAAAAAAAAAATGTATGAATTAGGTAGAAAGTTTCAAACTATTTATAGTTTGTTTGTGCACAAACTTTCTCTTAATTTTTAACTTTTAATTATTGAAAGAAAAATAGATCAATTTATCAAACTTAACATCAATTTAAATACAGATACACACGGCAACTTGAGCACTATTTAATGTAAGTAACATACGCGTATTTCAATTGTGAACTTTTTGTAGCTAAATTTAATATTATAAGAACTAGCAATAAATGTTATAAAATCTAACATAGCTTTAAATTTATTTTACAAAAACTCTCAAAATACGATTATTGCACGTTAGCAAGTATAATTTGTATATCCTATACCTCTGGATGAAATGAGTCCATTTTCAAGGTCAAAACCTATTGAGTTTTATTAAACTCAGTGTCATAATTGTCTACTTAAATGTATTACACCTAAAAACTTGCTAAACGAAAAATATTTAATGGCCTACTTCCGATAATAACTTAAACACACTTAAATTGAGACAAAATTCGATTAAAATAGCACAACTGATAATAAAAATCACAATATGAGATATTGTGAGGATCATCTTATAATTGAATACCACATACAAATCAGTTTACCTCCAAGTAATTGGAATCAGTGAAGGGTACCATATTAACAGGTTCAGCGTAATATACTTAAAGAGTTATTGACTACTAGTATAAGTAGAAATCCTTGCTAGCATAAAAAAAATATATTAAAAGATCGTAAGATAGCTGATCTTTTTTTATACACATCCATACATATATTGCACACAATTGAGCTACAGCTCTACAATTTGAAATGTCAGATCTGCATCCGGATTTAATGATGATGATTTTCAACATAAATCTGAAAAATAACCATTAGTTAGTGATACGTTAATAATTTATTTTCGAGAATTTTTAATTGATTTATGCTCGTTAAAGAGATTTTCAGAACAAGGCCCTAAATGGGCGCTATGATTAATTATGGACTGATCGCCATAAAATTAGGTGGCGTGTTTTATGTCTATATGAAACTTATTTCTGTTGAATTTTAAGAAAACAGATTTACTACTTTTTCCACAAAATGTTACCCCTAAATAGTTAAGAAAACTAAAAAAAATATATTCTATCATTTAATAAATGTTTTATTGTTACATCAGTTAAATGTACAAAAATGCAATTATAATTATGTAGAACATAAATATTTTCCATGCTAATTATATGGAAACGTATGAAACAACTTGTTTATGTAGATGGTAACATGAACATCTGAGACGAATAAAAACGAATTATTATATAATATACAGTGACTCTCATTAATATTCGGTTTTTATATATGAGTTTCTGAAATCCGAAAATTCTCAATGAATATAATGACATCTTGTTAATGTTTATATTTTTACTTAAAGGTATGTATTTAAAGCTCACTTTTCACTAATTGGTTTTAAATAATATTGAGTGAATCTATTTTAAAATAATAATTAACTAAAATACTGCAGAAATGCGTGCTTCATTAATATTCGGTTTTTTAGTTTTGCCATAAAATTCACCGATGTAAAGCTGCATATTTACATAAATTATTTGTAAAATTGGGATACACTCATTAATTAACATCAAACAAATAATGTTAGCTGAATAAACATTGTCATTCTCAAGTTTTTTTTTTTTTATAAAAGCCGCAATGGGTCGTAAAGGAAAAAATACTTCGTTAGAGCACAGAAAATTGGTGATTTTCAAAATATTAAATTATTTTTTTAAATTTGTATTTAAACAATAATATTATATGTGCTAAAAACCCGAATATTAATGAAGTGTGAATTATTTAAGTTTTTTTGTTTTTGTTTTTATTTATCGTTTGTTCTATATTCAGAATTCTGAAATGAGATTTTTTTGATCTCTTAACATGTCTTATGAATAAAAAAAAAATAATATCACCGGTGTTTTTATTATTTTCTATCAATTTTGTTGACTTTTATAACTCGAATAAAAAAAACCGAATATTAATGAGAGTCACTGTAAATCAAAACTCGATGTAGAGCAGTAGCAATGATTTATATTTTAATGCTACTACTCCATTTACAATTCATGTTTTATTACTACTGCTCTGTTTAGAGTTTTATTTTTTGAAGGTAGCAGTAGTTTTAGAAAAAACTAGTAAACAAAAATAGATAAATGCTACTGCTACTGATCATTTTTTGAATCAGTAGTTTTAGCAATAGTTAAAAATGTTTTAATTATCGTAGCTTAGACGATATAGGTATGTCTGTCCGTCTGTTGTTGGCACGATTTGAATGATATTCGAACATTTTATATTTTAGAGTAGATAATTCAATTTCGAATAATGTAATCTTTTGCAGTGATACCTTTTTTATCATTTCGACAAAGTTTTGGAGATACTTGATTTTCAACGAATATACTGATTTCCAAATATGCTTCTTAATAAGTTTGTCAATTAGTCGAGTTTAATTTTATTAATATTAAAACATGAAAATCGATTATTCGACGAGTAAACAATATTATTCGAATAATTTAATAAAATACGAACCAGAAAATTGTTAAAAATTTGTTCTCTAGCTAAATTTTTAAATATTATAATATATATTTAGATGTAAGTAGTAATAAATAAAACTGAACTAGTTGTTGATTAAAAAAACTTTACATCAATATATATAATATATAAAAATGAAATGGTCCACGTATGTAATGTCATCACGTGAGAACGGCTGGAGCGATTTGATTTTTTTTTTATTCGAATTGAAATGTTCTGGAGATGGTTTGTAAAGAAAAAAAATTAAAAAAATCGGAAATTTAAATTTTTAATATATTGCCTCCTTTTCACTTCTCATTTCTCATAATAATAAAATTTTTGGAGAAACTTGAAGAACTAACATTAGTATATAGATAACGGGTGCAGCTGTTGCGGTCAGCTAGTTTATTAATAAATGTGAAATCATTCAAACTTTATTGCAGATACTTTCACCCCTAGGTCTTTAGTAGTCACAAGGTTTTCATTTCTTAACTAGTTGACCGTCCCGTCTTCGCTCAGTAGCTATTTACTAATGTTAGTTCTTCAAGTTTCTCCAAAAAATGTATCTTTGTTTTGTAAAAATTTTTGTTTGCGTAAAATTTATTGATAACTATGAAAGTTGGCGCCAAAGTATAACAAGCATGTGTTAGTAAAAAAGTACCTAACTCCAAACATGTGTTAGTAACTAAATTAAATTTTCCCCAGGCAACAGAGTTCTATAAAAATGTTTTACATTTTAATTTGTATGAATTTTCAATACCAAAAATAACAAAATGTCAGAAATTCCGATAATATTTTTTGTTGATTTGTATAAAATAGAAAAGTTTTAAGAATGAATGAATTTTTAAAACACTTTTTGCACAGTGTTTTAAAAAAATAACGAATAATATGTGTTAACTAGGGATGCCAAACGGGACTGGGTTTTACAAATCCCGGGATCCCGGGATTTTTCGGGATTTCGGGACTTCGGGATTTTAGTTAAACTTCAAAAACATAAAATTCAACAATAAAAACTATTTTTTTCGTTAATTTATTTAAGTAAAAATATAACAAAGGAAAAACTAATGCATTGAATTAAAATAAAAATGTATTTCGTATTTATACCCATATTCTGGACTTTAAATAGTGAGAAATCCATAACAAAACTGAAAATTGTATAACTTTTGTATTGATATACATATATGCAAAAGTAAAATAATTTTTAGGATTGGTAAGGCAGTTTAAAAGTAATAAAAGTATTGCTTTTTTTATAACAAAAAATTTCCGTCTGTTTAAAACACGATAGGGCACAAACGAAAGGAGCTAGCTTGCTAAAATTGTCCACAAATACTCTCTGTTGATAAGATTAATTTGGAATTGAAAATGGTCCATGATTGCCTCTAGTCCCATACAATTGTCCCCCGGAATACTGTTTGAGCAGTCATAAGTATGTTGATTATGCGACAATCCTGATAAAATTTTGCACAAATTCATTCATTCATAAATGCTGATTCAAGTTCCCATTCAAGTTCCCAAAGGCCAAAACTACATATTGATGGTTTATATTCATATTATTTAATGTATGGAGCTGACGACATCGTTAATAGTCAACGAGAATTGATTAACGAACTTGTTTATAAGTCTGTCAATGTAAGGAAGACCTGCTGCTCCCTCATAAATATTAAAAAAATCAGGCTCCGTTTGAATATGGTGAAATTTAGCTATCTAGGTATTTTGGAGCTTCAAAAATGTTCCTAAAATATCAAAATTCTCGCAATTTTCCGGGATTTATTAATACCGAAAAATCCTGGGATTTTTTTCACTAATTCCGGGATTTCGGGTTTGGCATCCCTAGTGTTAACGCAACAATGAGTAAAAAACGTTATTTTTATCAGAAATTAAAAGTTTAGATTTCAAGACATTTCATTGGTTTACATTTCTCTGAACTCACACGGTATGTGAGAGAGTAATTTAAAAAAATTGAGAGTCGGACTACTTGGTATACTTTGGTTGGCGCTAGATTAAAAAGCAAAAATAGTCAACGTACATAAATCGCTTATATATTACTTTATTGTTGGACACGTTAAAAGTGCTTACATTTGGGACATCGCGAACAAAAATAAGTACTTTTTCTACAATTTTTCTTATATACATATTTGGTGTTCCATTTAACTGCAACACCGTGATTGCAGTATAATCCAATATGTCACAGTTTAATTCAAAATAAATTGAATCTGATGTTTTACAGCACATTAGGCTTGGGCTCAACTCATGAACTCATCCAAAGTATGAGAATGAAATACACAGTTTGAAGTAAGGTAAAAGTGTTATATTCGTTACATTATTTATACTATTGCATTTGTCATAGCTTTAAACCAAAAAAAAAAATCAAGTTCAATTTTTGACAAACTTTAAATGTTTCCCACTGTTAACTTAAGCAATAAAAAATTATGAAAATTCTTCCCAACAAGCATGAAAATTTAAGAATTATTTTATATTTCATTCTTGTTTTATTGTAAATATACTTAAAAATGTATACAATTTTCTTTGATAATGTTACTAAAATGAAAAACTTTATACATTATAATAAAATTTATCACTTACATGGATATTGATGCGATTTCATTCTTTGTTCATACTTATTCACATTCTATTTGGGGAACATATGCGTGCCACATATTTTTATTTCCATAAAAAATACATTTACTTAGCGCGCTAAAACTTTTTGCAAAGTAAAATCTAAATTGTCTGGAAAATGGTGTACTTAGTAATCATGATGTTGAGAAGTTATTTACAATATTTTACGGAATTACCTGGTGAGGGTTTGATTTTATTGCATGGCTTTTCCACTTACCTAGAAATAAAAAATAAATGGAATGGTTATAATTATGTGAACATAAGTGTAAAAATAACTAGATTAGCATAAATAATATTTGACACATGAAACAAAAATTTTATTGAATACGAACAAGTAGGAGACATGAAATTTAAATTTAAACCTTTTCTAACTTTCTGTTGTTATATTAAAGATAAATGCTGTATTTAAGTTCAATTAACCATAAAAGTATTTACTTAAAACATCTCTTAATTAGCACTTAAATAGCTGAACAATGAAGAGAGTGACCCTTGTCGATATGCACACAAAAATTACAAATTGAATGAGGAAAAAAATAAAAGTAATAAAAATGTTATAAAACTTAAAATGCTCTAAAATTATACAATGTTTATGTCGTCAGCTTGTAATAGCATTTTATTTCTTCCAATTCCTACTACTATTTACCGTAAGAATATGTCACAAGTTTATGACAGTTGTTAAGTTACATTGTTACGAGCAAATATCAAATAGTAGTAGCTGCAGTAGATGTTGTAGCAGTTGTTGTTCGTCCATTATGTATGTATGGATGAAGTAGAGTAGTTGATTGTCAAATTGAAGCTTATCACAATGTATTTGTATAGAAACAAACTGTCATTCAAATACTTTACATTGACAGCAACTACAACAACTACAACTACTTGCAGCAATGTAGCAGGTGTAGCGGAAGTTAAAAAAATACTTATTATTTCACTATTAACTCTTACAATGTCGGTGATAACGTAAAATTGTTTTAAATATCCGAACCTCATACAAATTAAAAACTCTAACTCATACAGAATTTTAAAGAGGGAAATACTTTTTAATTTTCTGTAAGTAAAAGTAAGCCAACGAAAAAAAAGCTGCAAATTAAAGTGTATTTAAGAAAATTTCACTCAATGGAGAATAAATTGTTGAAACTTTAGATAAAATCGGATACTTTGTAATTTTGGTAAACTAATGGGGCAGCGGCAGTTGCAGTGAGCGGTAGGTAATGAAAAATGAAGGAGCTGCTACAACTTTTAACTATAAAAAAAGTTTTTATTTTTTTTTTTAATGAAACTAAAATTTAAAACTTTGCTCTAAATTATCACTATTCACTCGAACAATGTACGAGTGAGTGAATATTGGTCTGTATGTATAGATTTGTATTTGTGTAGATGGTTGTATGTATGTGTGCGAAGTAGGGAAATTTCGACTTTATAAAATATATCATTTATCACTATTTCTATTCAAAATCTAACGTACAACAAAAATGTATGTAAACTGAGAGTATAAGGAGTGAATACAAAGAGAAAGAAAGGGCAAAATATTTAAAAACTCAAGCAAAAAGAAACAGAATATGTATATAAGAAGAAATAAACCTATAAAATTGGTGGTTGTTGTACCCAGCAGCCTTTGGATCTGGTTTCTAGTTAACCACTGTGTGTGCTAAAAAAAACAACCGTTGGCTACTCACCTACCTACTTTCAAAGCTTTTAGCCAGCGAATATGCCGTAAAAGTAGGGTTTCGAATCGGAAAAATGTTCGGAAATATTTCGTTTTTTTACTTATTTATATGAAAACTTTTCGATTTTGGGGAGGGGGAATTCCTATTTCACCCTCTCTTGTGAACATATCAGTGTATTTAGAACGTGTCTAGGTACTCTAAATAGCACATAGCATTGTACCTTAACAATTTT
The DNA here is from genome assembly GCA_942486065.2 of Calliphora vomitoria. Lineage (NCBI taxonomy): Eukaryota > Metazoa > Arthropoda > Insecta > Diptera > Calliphoridae > Calliphora > Calliphora vomitoria. The sequence continues at coordinate 65,655,447 of OW818030.2, read as the reverse complement.
CTTTTTTACTATTTGTTGACGCTAAAACAAAGATATTTTGTTAAAATTGTATGATCAAGACCACATTTCTATATTGTGCTGTATTATTTACTCGGCTGAGGTGTTTTCTAGTTGATTTACAGTTGACCTTCAAAGTCTTATATATAAAAAAAATCTCCAAAAATCTATTTATGATCCGAAGGAGCTGAAATTTATGAGTCTTTGGGAAGGTCTACAAAAAATATGTTTTAGTTCAGAAGATATTTAGGTATAATTTTTTTTTTAAATTTTGCTAGATATTTTTTTCGTATATTATATTTGATTGGACTTTTCTTTTAAATATGAATTATATTTGCGATAAAATTCTAAAGAAAATAAAACAAACCTGTTAACCAAAAAACTGATGACACCATTTTTTGAGGGCCCACTGATTTTTAAAATCTTCGTGGTCCCATAAAAAAAATTGGCCAGCAAAATGGACAAACTGAGCATAGGGTTGTATTACCCTTTGGTAGTAGAGTCGAAAGTATACTGTCATGATCGTGTGTTTTTCAAAAAGTCTTCATTTGTGGCATAGTGTAATTAATAAAATAATTATTTGCAAAATTTTAATGTTTTTTGTTTAATACTTAGTATGAGGGAATCGAAAATTTCCGTGATATTAGGAACCCTATGAAGGAGTCAATGGACACTCTATGCATAACCTTTCAATAGTGAAATTATTAGCTTATGGTGGCCATGAACGCTCTGTTTATTATTTATTTACTTCACGTCTTGAAGTCCAGTTTTTTATATACAAATTTCGATGAACTCGTCATAGAAAATTTTTTTAGTTTTAAAACTTTTCAGAAATTATTTATCATTGGAGATAATAGCCGACTCTGACAAAATTCTTTAGGTTCCTGAACAATGAATACAAATGTATGGAGTTAATTGGTTTAACCACCGAACAATTTATTTTTATTTTCGTGAAAATTCATATAACATAAAATTAGAGCAGACCTTTTCGGTTTTATTTCTTTAATAACTTTTTTAATTTTGTATCGATTTTAATGAAATTTAGACTCACTAAACAAATTTAAATTTTTTTTAAATAATAGAATAATAAAAACATGAGAAAAAGTTTAATGATTTCTTGCGAGCTATAATTTTCTGACATTAGGGTGGTACTGGTACTGGATCTGGTGGTTAAATGCTAAAACGGGATACTTGAGGCCAATGGCCCTTAGAACTAAACACTGGTCTTCCCGAGACAGAAACATTGATATATCATACTTTAAGATCCGACTGTAAATTCCAAAGATATAACGAAAAATTTAAAAAAGCGACCCCTACGTTCGGCAAAAAAAATTGTTCGTTACTGCCTTGCATAACTACTTTATAATAGGGGGTTTACGGGGAATTTTTTTTTTTTTTTTGTGGTACGGTTTAATAAAGGTTTAAAGGTTTCCTAAATATTGTAATGTTTAATAATCATATGGATAATCATCACAATCAGACGCATGCTACGTGCTGTAATTTCTATTAGGTATCTTCAAATTTTTTAAGTATTTATGTTTGATAGGTGGTAAACATTTTAGTAGGTACGTCACGTCCAATTTCTTTTCTTTTTTGATTATTTTCCAAGATGGGTACATTAGAGGCTGCTCTATGTTTTTTAATTGCATCGGTTTTCCAACTCCGTTTTATTGATTTTCGTTGAAGGAAATTCTTCGGGTGTGTTGATATATTTCTAATATTTCACAATGCTTTAAAAATTTTGTTATTGCCTTTCAAGCAAAAACTGTCCTAAAATAATACTACTCTGTATGCTATGTTTATAGTGTTATCGTAACCAACCGGCAGAGATCTGCGCTGAACGCCTAAGAGTCGGTTAAGCCGAGCCGCCGATTCGTGAAATATTAGGACATTCTGACAATATGGCATGACATTCAACCAGTTGATTGGTAATCCTGAATTTGTTTGTTTCTTCTAGTTTCTAGTGATGGAATTTTCTAATGTTATGAATGAAACTTGTTATGTTAAAATTGTTATGTTAATTTGTATTGTTACCACACATTTTTATGATAATTAACAGAAGCAAATAGCGGGGAGGGGATTCCCACGAACCAGGTTTATTTTAGAAAATTTAAAAAAAAAATATGTAGTTTCGTTTAAGTAAACCAATGCGTTTAATTAAAGTGGAGATTCAAACCTTATAACGATTTTTCATATATTTTCTAGTTAAACCTAAAAAAATTAGTTTATCAGCCGCATTATAAATAAAAAAACGCCGTGTTTTCTCTCTTTCCCCATTTTCAGCGCTGAATTTGAATAGGAAAAAATTGACCTGTATATAAACTCAAACAGCGGCGCTTTAACATATCTGTGGGTATTATTACCATTGATGTAGAACATACAACATTGAATAAAAGCTTTGAGTTGAGCATTGATTGTGAGTATGGCAACACTAAATGATTTATGATTAACATCGAAAGCTCTAGAATTCGAAAATCGAGGTCCTATATTTAAAACCCTTTGATTTTCACGAAAATTACTTTTTGATGGTAAAATGTTCAGTAAAACAGTCGTCGTCTATGGTGTGAATTTCATAACAAACATATTTTTTTTTTTGCTGTTTTATTTGCATTTTTGTTATTTCTCTATCTTATACAATTAATTTTTTCCGAATGCAAAACCCTCTATCTTTTCAAATAATTAATTTTCAAATATTTTGTTGGAATAATTTCTTCTCCGAATTCATGTTTTGTTTGCATGCGGAACATGAATTTTACATTTTTCAATCATTTATCAAAATAGCGAATGCCGATTCTGAATGGAATTACCATGAAAATATTTTACCTTTTTTGGTCCATGGTATAAAAATAAATGGTTAAATTTTAAGTTTGCTTTTAAAAGTGTCAGCTTTTAAGGTGTCATCTATTATATTACGATAATCTACACTAATCAAACTCCAAAAAAAACTTGAAAAAGCAAAAAAAAAAAAACATTTTTTCTATAACTTTTTGTATAATATTGTTTATTGTTATTTTTTTTTATCAAATGTTGTATTATTAACTGTTATCTTAAATAAATCACGTTAAAAACTGACAGAGGCATAAACGAAATCAAAATAATTAAATTTTATTAACGTGCAAAATCCTCTATCTTATCATTTTCATACATAACCATTAAATATTTAGAAAAGAAAAACCCTCTACCTTTCATATAGTCCCCAATAATGCAAAATTTTAAGAACCAATTATGTGTGAGATTCAGTAGTTGCTTTAAAAAAATATTGTAGAATACCGAATTTTAATAACTCAAGTAGTACAAGAAAAATACAGTTCTTTTAAGATAGAGGGTTTTGAATATAGAACCTCGATATTCTGGTTTGAATAACATCGTAGAAATAGAAGTTTGTAGATGGTAATACAGTGTATATAAATTGGCCGTGATAACACTAAACAAGTCAGTCTAATATGTAGCATCGTTAAGTAATGACATTAACTGCCATAAAGTGAATTCTTGTACATTACCAGTGTGTTTAAAGTGTTATATAAACGTATGTGTGTGTGCATTAAAACACATAGCGACCATTTAAACTAATGTTGTTGTACATTTTAAATAAATAAATAGTTGTTACAATTTTAAACTACTAAACGGTTTTTATTTACAATCAAAAGTATCCGGTTTATTTAAAGGAAATAAACCAACGTTTTTAAAAAGGTAAAAACGTAACAATATGTATAATCTAGTATAGCTGCACGGCCATCATTTTTTTATTATCATTCATCTGAATATTTGTAAAATCTAAAGATTATTCTGATTTTTGCAAAACAAAAAAAAAATTCTGGATTTTACACTTTTTTGCAAAGTTTTATGTTTTCCTTTTTAATTAATCAATTGAATCACAGTTGATATTTTTGCTGCTTCGAACATAATATGCACAACAAAATTTTAAAATACTTAGTTTAATACAATTGTATAATTACAAGTAATATGGATCTATTTTTGCATAATCAACGATGGCCCTCCTTTAGTCTATACGTATTATGGATATAACTATTGACATTTTTTGCAAATATGCAAATTGGCATAGCATAGTCGAATAGAGCCTTAAAAAATATGAAAAACTACGGTATTATTTTTTCGCGGTTGTTAAAAAAGTTCACGCACCAAACGCAATAAAGATTTTCATACAATATTTTCAATTATTTTGAAATACAATATATTTTATTTTAATAATAACAGCGGACATACTTCAAAAGATAATTTTTAAATACGGAAAGTATCCCTCACACTTGCAAACAAAATATGAAATTATTAATATAATTTTTCAGAGAAAAAAATGTTTAGTTTATCTTAGAAATTGGTGTTGGTGCGTGATGTTTTTGATTCCAGATGACCTAAAAAAATGATTTTCATTACCTATACAACATTGGCCATCACGTGGTGGTATGCCAAAAATTTCGCCAAAATTAGTTATATACCTAATACGTATATTATATAAAAATATCAGGTTTTAATGGAAGATGTTTGTGCAATACGCTATTTCCTGTTCTGCTTGAGTTTCCTGTGCAGATATCGAACTAATGATTTTAATTGTAAAAACATTAGACAAGGCAAGTTAAACATAATAGCGATGAATTTAGTAAATGAAGTGCATAGTTAAAAACATATACACTTAACACTGCAGGGTTGTACTCACTTACATAAGTACATACTTAATATCAACTAGTTCATACTTACAAACCACAATATTGCATTTCCGTTTCCTGTACTTAGTTTTAAAGTTTTAATATGCTGTGTGTTAGTGTTGGAGAGTATTTGTTTGTAAATTGCCTATAGCTGTGGTTGCCAGTAGTTTTTTATACAGGTGGTCGGACGGTCGGTCGGTTGGTCGAATGCTAAACTTTTTTATTATCATTCTTCTAGATATTTATTTTAATGAATTTATTTTTAAACTTTCTGCATTCGAATTATTTGCAAAATCTGTAACAAGACCTTTGAGGTGTTTGCGGTTAAATTAAGTTTAACGAAAACTTAGCAATGAAGAAGTAAAATAAATTTTATTCACATTAAAAGCAGATAAGGCAAATATGTATAAAGTGATAAAATGTCAATGTGATTTCTTTTTAAAATTTACAAGAAAAACTAATGTATGAATTTTGAACGTAACTGTAGACTCCTATGTTTAATGGTAACAATGTACAGTGGGTTAATGAAAATAACGGTGCAATATCTAAACAGATAGTCGGATCAAATCGGATCGATATCAAACATTTGGCAACATTTTTAGTGATACCTAGGTAATTAATGACGTTGAGGCTCTGACCCCGCCTTGGTGTTAGAAGTCAAAATTTAAAACTTAAAAGCAACTGCACCTCCTCTATAGCCATGGACATTTCAATTCAAACCGGATTTTTCGTTTAGAAGTTACAGATGATTTTTCACTTTTTTGTTCTGTTCACCCACTGTATAACGTGGGGGAGAACTCCTCCAATATTTCAAAGCCGAACTTATTTCAGAAACATTTATATGGTAATGACTATACAACTGTTCTTTATTGTGAGCTATTCCAATTATTTCTGCTTAACTCAGCTAAATAACTAAATAAATTAATAAATAAATATGAACATCTTTGAAATGTGCACTCATTAAATATGTTTTCATATAATTGTATTCTTAATCCAATATTTTTAATAGCAAAAGAAAAACAACAGATATAATTTTATATCATAACATAAACCCTTTTAGATAATAAATGATTTAAAATTCTTTTTAAAAAAATGAAAGGAAGAATAACAGTTACAAACGAAAAAATATAAAATTCAGTTAAAGATTATAAGATACTTTTTCAATAACAAACTCGTACTAGAAAATATGGATGTTATTATCTACTCCATTCTACTCCAGTTCTAAGTAGAAATGTGTTAACATTTACTACATGCGATTTGATGCAACATACTACACGTTATTGATGTACATCGGGTGATCCAAGTGCAGGTATCTTTTTCAGATGTTAGCTTACAAATATGGAATAAAATAGGTGAACTTCAATTTCAGTTGGTATTTTAGCGATATTAGAAATACGATTTTTCGCATTACAACATTCTATTACTTCGATTTCATAATACTGTTAGACTCTATATCCCAAAGTCTAAATGTGTCATATCATAGACACCATTTGAAATCACCAAAATAGCTGTTAACACGATTTCTGAATTTCAAAAAAAAAAAAAAAAAATATTCTTTACTTGCATTTGCAACACCCTTTATACAACAGCAAGTATTATTTTTTCGTACTTATAAGTACATGAAATGTAAGTGTATAGCAAATAAGAATGTAGAGAACGTATGTATCTGTATCCAATAGTACGAGTAAATATATATCTTATATGTAATGTATGTAATTTTGCAGTTGTTACGAAAAAAAAAAAAGGAAAGAATGAAATAAAGTAATACGAAATGAGAGTAAGTAATAAATGGAAAGAAAACTGTATTAACTTCAATAAAAATATCGAATACTCTTTTTAACGGCAAAATTAATGTGAAATACATTTTATTGAAACCAACATATATAATTTTATGTAAGTATGTGGAGGAGGATCATGTGTGAACGAAATGCACCCTATATGCTGTTTACAAAGAAGCTATTAAGGAAGGGATTGTATTGCATTAATGCATTTGTTTTCAAAGAAATATCCTTAATGGAGTCCACAATTTATGAGGTCTACATTTCGTAAAATTACAAAATATTCTCAGATTTGGCGGTACGCAGATTGTAAGAAATTGTATTATTTGTGTTTGGTTTCTTTGAATGGCAATATGAATTTAGTTCATAAAAAAATTTTTGTACAAAATGAGGTCCTCGTGATGATTTGGATAAAGGTTTAACATATTGTTACGAATGTGCAATAACGATTTGAATTCAACGGTCTGTAACGACTGCCTGCAGCATTCATCATGTTTGAAGCCACATCCATCAGTAGCATGCGTTTATTGGCATTGTTTGTAAGTATGGCAACACTAAATGTTTGGGCTGCTGGCAATGTCATCGAAGGCTCTGATTCGAATCTACTAGTATGTCCGTTAAGAGCATTGTAGAAGATTCCCGAGAGATGGCAGTGCGTGTATAAATAGTGGCAGAGGCTGCAGTCGTGAGTTGAGTTGATCATTGTCGCTGTTAGAGTTAACATCAGATGTCGTGTACATGTATGTTTGTACATTATAAAGTTTGTGTGCATTTCTGCGAATTGATAAACGTGTATAAAGACACTGAGTGACTATTTAATTCTGTTGTTGTTGTACATTCTAAATAAATAAAGAGTTGTTACAATTTTAAACTACTAAAACTGCTTTTATTTGCAATCAAAAGTATCCGGTTTATTTAAAGGAAATAAACCCACGTTGTTAAAAGGTAAAAACGTAACAATATATTAAACATGGATTCTCCTACCCCAATCTGTCTATATTACATATGTGAATTCAATACCAACTATTTGTTGTATATGTATATCATTAAAGCAATGGACGCATTGTGGACCTGGGCAATAGCTAAATATTTCAGGTAAAACCCCTCATATGACTTATGGACTTTATCTTATCAGGTTCATATATGGGGATTTATTTAGTTTTTTTTGTAATTTTAATTGTATGTCGGAATCCCTATTATGAACCGAAAAAACAATCTATATAAAAATTAAGTTGATACAAAAATTTGGCCACGACGCCCATTCGGAAGGTTCAATTTTCGATCACTCTTCCCAGCACTTTTTCACATAACTCGAAAGAAATGAAATCAGAGGTTTGATATCACACAATCTAGGCGACCAGATGATATGTCCAAAACGTGAAATTAACAACTCTTGAAAATGGTTTCCCAGCAAAGTCATTGTTGCTGGAAGTCAACAGAATGCTGATTTTTCTGATACAGTTGAATAGTTTGGAGACGTTGCACATTGGTTCAAGAGTAGCCGAAATTCATTTTTTTTCATGTTCACCGATTTAGATAATTTTTTGTTATTTTGTTGTCAGATATCTGAATATTATGATTCCGTAATATTAAGCTGATATATTTATTATTTGTTTGGACATGGCATGCAAATTTTTTGTATATTCAATCTTTGGGAATAATCATAGTAAACTTATCATTTGACTTTGTTGCATATTTTCGTAAATGACAATTGTCACAGATGAGATTTGCATTAAAAAAAAGTTGGAAAAAGTGTAATAGAAAAAATTTCGTAGAACAAAATATAAACAACATCAAAATTTCAATGTTCATCAACTTCAGTGGACTGCATCATTTCAGCGCTGTGGAGTGCTGTTTAACGAAATATGTCAAATTACAGTTTGAAGTCTCAGCTAAAAGTTAAACAAAAATTCAACTGCTCCTACCTGCTCGTTTCCAAAAAACAATAAAACTATAAAGTGATAAAGTAACAAAACATGCATTTTCGTTCATGCATGGTGTTGTTGCCATCTTTACTGTTTAAAATTATTACATAATGTAATATACATACTAGTCAAGAAGCTATTCTGCCAATAGTGTGTCTCTATCTAAAGGCCCTTATTCAATGATTTCTATCCAAACAAAAGTTTTTAAATTTGGTACATACTTTTTCCCATGAAACCCATTCATAGAAAATAATTTTTTTGAAATTTCGTTAAGCATTCGACAAAAGACTTTATTATTTTTAATCTATCATCTCATTGACTACATCGTCCTATTCCAAGTCCTGCTTGGATGGCTCATGTCTTGAGCTAGTTACAAAAAGGTCTGATGAAACCAATTTTTAATAAATTGTTGTTATATACAATATTCAATAAATACCTGGCCTAAAAATATGCAACAGTTTTTTTGTTGCAAAAATTCTATGACAAGTTTCGTGACTTTTACAAGAAATTTTAAGTTTTCATCCTGTTCCGAAAACTTCCGAAAACTATTATTTTTTTTCATCGAAACAAGACACTCCCACCTTTTATTTTATTAAAAAAAACAGCTTGGGGGAAAGTGGGGCTACACTTTTTTTTCCATTGAAAATCAAAAATTAAATAATTTTTAGAGACTTACAGATTTGGGCATATCTTCTTAACGGTTTATGATATCCCCATAATTTTTTTTTTATTTATGGAGAAATGTTATATTTTTCAAAGATGTTAAAGGTAAATGGTGGTATTAGGAAAATTATACATATATAAACCACTGACTTGCGTGGAAATATAAGTAAATTTTTGCTTAGCACCCTTGCAGGGACTTTACTTCAATTTTTTAAAAATAAATTAAAATTTTTCTTAAAACTATAAGTGTACATTTCATCTTTAAGCAGTTCTGTACAAAACTGCATCATTTGATTTTTGAAATTGTGTGTTTGACAAATTGACTTTTTGACACCAATATCCCTCTGTGCGATATTGTAATTATTTCCTAATAATTTGAGCAATAATCGAAAAACTTCAAATATTTATTTTACCTCATCATCTATTATTACAATAATTTATAAGTATATTTTTATACGTATTATAATATTTTCTTCGGAAAATGGTTTTACTGATACGTTTAGAAAATTGAAATCCTCTTAACATTTACGACAAGAAGCTAATTCACATTTAAATCTCCAAAGGACTGATCCAAATAGTGGAAAAATTAAAAAAGTAAATACTTTTAAAGATCGAGAATTATATAAAAAAGTCCCCGGCAATTGCAAAAAAAAAAAAACTGACGTCAAGATCAGCACCTCCATTTAGAAAGGATGCATTGCGAAATGATTATTTGGTTTCATATCCTTATACGGCACCATCCATTTGAAGAATTTTTTTAAATTATATAGCTTAAATGTAGCTATTAACATTACAGAGCTAAAATCTACACTGTCAGAACTGAAAAGTAATAGATTCGTAAGCAAAATGTGGGGGTGGTTTGTTAGACAAGTACTATTTTGATTTTAAGGAAACGTTATTTCACTGAATAAATAATGCATATATAGTGACTTGAATTCATTATATACGAGTACGGTACAATATTTTTTCTTCTATGAATTTACGATTTAATAATTTCTTATTACAAGCACTCGTGGATACACCTACTTATATATATATGAACTTCTGCATACATATGAATTCTGTTGTAATTGCAGTAATATCGAACTGATATAAAACAACTGGAAAAGTACAATAAACTATATTCATGCAGTGGAGGCAAAACGAAACTCCCAAATACTTAAGGCAGCATTACAGTAATAATTGAATTCAACGTAGTAGCTTTACAGTGAACAAAAGCAAAATGCAACAGTGAAAAAAACTCAATAATAAGATACCGAGATTGTGGCCTTTAGCTCACTGCCACATAAACTCACTATGCCACATAATGTATAGAGTTATGGTAGTGGAAGTAGTTGTGATGGATATTCAAATGAATATGATAGCTGCTCAATACTTCCACTAGGTGGCTCTCTATCTCTTGCGTTTCAATAATTGTGATTAATGGATCTTTTTCCTTACATGTATTTTTTTTTTTTTTTTTTTGTTTGTATCAATAAATTGGTTATTTTTCAATGTCTTTTGGGTTATTATCGAATCAATATTATCTTCTCATGTTGCTCCTCTACTGGTGCTGTTATTACTACTGCCACTGATGTCAGTCTATTTTTATAATGGTGATGATGGTGATGGTTGTCGATGATACGAATGTGCATACTTACAAGGACAAGAACAGAAGCAATATTTAATATCTTTACAATTACTTTGCTGACTGGAATATTTGCGAATGGTAAATGATTATGGTGATGCTCTTTATTGGTCTGTGTGTGTCTGAATGTAGAGGCAAGCGAAAGCGCCTTTAAAAAAATAAATCATTTAAATTACATCTTGCTGTTTTATGAATTTCAATCTGAATTAATGTAAAAAGTGAATAAGAATCATAACAGTCAGTCAGTATATTCGATTTGAGTTTATACATATGGTGGAATAATGATAAGGCATTAATGTTACAATTACACAATTCAAGGAATTATAAACGTTTGCAGAACCTCCATTTACGTTACATGTTTTCAAGTAAACTTCAATAAATCCGAATGGGACGCAAAAGTTCTTAACATTTACTAACAGGAATAAATTTTAAAATCAAAAGTACTGAGTGTTCTCCAAATGGTAGACAATTTTATATAATTACTTGAATAACATCGATAATGACAACTACGGTTTGAAAACGGCCTCAAATGATCATACACGCGGAAAAAAATATAGTTGAGCATGTTGTCACAAACATGGACATGTTTACTCTAACCATATATATGGTTGATAGAATCATGTGAATCGTAAATAAACCATATTATTGTTACCACAATCATATATATAGTTACTGTGACTATAATATTGTTAAAAATGTTGAAATGGTTACAGTAAACGTGAGTGAAAATACAAACATTTAAATAGAAAAATAAAATATGTTTTAGGAAAAGTCTCCAAATATTTTGGAAACATCATAAAACAAACCAACTTATATTTTGAGAGGGTAACAAAAAGACTTTTCATATAACTTGAATCGCTCTGATTCTACTGATGATACTTTTTATGGGAGAAAACGTACATCAATTGCGATTCTTCTATATGTTAAATTGGCACTATCGCCAGATAATCATTTGAATATTAACTCAATATATTACACACCTCGTTTTTCGTTGAAAAAGGGTTCTCAACTAATGAAATATAGAGGTAGATGGCTATATAATTCCTAATATTACTTAAATTTAGATAATTTCCCGATATAATAGAAATAGTCGAAATTCAATATCGTTTTGTCTATTTTAAAATATCATTTATATACATTGGAAGATAAAGTTTTTTAACACCACAAACTCTTATGTATAGATTAATTAATACATAATAGCGATTCTGATATTATTTCACCACCATATTTTTGTATTACGGATGCCGGTATTGAAGCCTAAAAATTCTGTTTCATAATAAATTTAAAAATGTTTCAGTATTTTCTAATGTAACATTTTTAAACAAGTGCAATTTTTTTGTTTTCCTTCAGATTTCAAAGATTTTTATATTCTTAAAAAGCGCAGAAAATATTTTCCAAGCTATTTTTATTGGAATGCCAGTTATACTACGAAGCGATAATTAGTTCAGTGAAAATTTCCATTAGGAATAGTGGATGTATGTTTCCCAGAATAAAATTAAAATTTCGTAACTCTTGAGATATTTGACAATACTTAACTCGTTTTGGAATAAATTATATTGCAATAGCGATTTTTAATCGCTGGTATAGAACTTAAATAACTAAACCAATTGTTTAGAAATTGTTTTATCAGAACATATCAGGAAAATGGACTGAATTTTAATTCAGGTTCAGTTTTAATATGTTTTTTGGAGTTGAGGTATATAATCAACTGAAATATTTTACACTAGAATTTGTTGATATCGTAAATAATAGTGAATGAGTTATTTATTTTAAGTTTTACAAAAACCATTTTTAATAGAATTATCTTTATTCAGAAAACAAATCAGATTCTATTTGCTATGCTACTTTTTAAAATTTAACAACGATAACACTGACTACATCACACTGTGCAAAACGTATACATGTACATTGCTGTAGGGTTCCTAATTTCCCGCAATTTTTCCCATCCCGGAGGAAATTAAAAAAAAAAAAAACTTTCATTCCGTGATTTTTTTAATACTAAATTAACACAAAAACCAACAAAGATTTTTTGAATAAGTAGACTTCATAGACTTTTATCAGTGTTTTAAAATAAGTAAATAAATTTTATTTTCTTATATAATGTCTGTCCATGTTTTTAACCTATTATCCGCGATTGTCCGATTTTTAGGACGTATTTTAAAAAGTGCTTATTTTAATATATGGCATTCTCTTTGGTAATGTTTAAAGTTTTAACCAGTTTGTTGTAAATGGTTGTCAACTTCACTTTGAAGCTGACCATTTCAAATGTTTTCAACATTTTCATAGCCTATAAATAATTATAAATTTGTAAGTTATTTGCAGACAAAACTAATTTTCATTTTTAATTGTATGTAATATATTTCAATGCATTCTCCAATGTCCCTAAAACGGGATGGTCCTTAAAACCCTTATTTGAATAAAAATAATAAAAAATAAACTCGAACAAATGACTTTACTTGGTCAATAAGATGACAACTGAATGGCAAAGTTTATTAGTTTTAGCATATATAAATTACGGCGGGTAATGGGCTAAGTGTTTATAATAAGAAATTGGCCGGTCTTGTAACACTTGTAATTATAATCTGTATAAAATCAATGTGTTAAATCTGGAAAATCGTAGTTCATTTCGTAGTTGAATGTCAAAAATTCGGTTATTTCAAGCGTAATGCTTCTGAAATTTGCCAATCTGTTGCTAGAACAGAATGTATGGATGTAATTAGCAATAAATTTAGCAATCATAACAAATCTTAATATTGTAACTTTACGAAGAAAACGTATAAAAAAATGTCCGTGAAATACATACTACATGGTAACCAGTATTCCATTTTAACCTTATTTCATAAATAATAAATAATAATACTTTTATAAAAAAAACATTTGGGATGAAATTAAAGGTTTATACGCATCGACAGAAAACAAGAAATATTTTAGTTAGTTACCAACTTTGTAAAAATGTCATGTTAACTCTCACACTTTCCTATATCCATATCAAAACGAATGACACATGTGACAAATTTTATTGTACAGTTTAACTCTGCACGCTTTTGGAAACACATGTCAATCATACATATAGAGTGCTTACCAATCCTGTCCCATCCTGCCCAACTTCAAATTACATACATTCGAATTTACTGCCTTTTGAAACATCTCTTCCATGCAATATGGAAGATTTTAGATGGAATAATACTTACTTATCCATATAAAATTAATTTTTCTAAAGACAAACGGTATAGCTAATAATATTTAGCCTATTCCATTTATAAATATTTAACTTTGAGGTATTATTAATAACACTACGAAGAGCCAAAAAGGGATCTTCGTGCATAATATATTGTTTTATAGTTTTAGGTATTCACTAAACATTGTGTTTTTAGAAGTTTTATCTCAGGAACGAGGAATTGAATTGAAAAAGATAAAAACTATTTATGGATATAAAATCTGTAGAACCTTATTACGTACCTTTTTTAGTTTAATATTTATGGATATATGCTGCATTGTGTAAGGAATGGCAAAATTTTTCTTTTTCACATCGGCTGTGCCGAATCTTATATACCCTTCACACAAATTATACTTAAAAATAAAAATTTTAAATATTTCTTTTTGAATTTTTTAAATTTACTAGTAAAAAAAAATTTGTGACAAAATATTTTTTGGTAAAAAAAAAATTTGGGTTAAAAAATATTTTTCCCAATTTTGACCCATTGTAGGTCCAAATTACTATAGCTATATAGATCGTTGCAATGGACTTTGAAATATCTATCGTCAGATAGCCATATTGTCTATACTAATGACTAAGTAATCCAGATATAAATAAAAACAAGTAAGAAAGTATGGTCGGTCAAGCCCGACCATATAATACCCTACACTAAGTAAATGAGCAAAAACATTTATCTTTCAAAATTTATATTCGTGAGCGATTTTCGGAACCGGTGATCATAAAATTTTGTGACATGAATTCTGTATATATAAAACTTATTTGAAGAAAAACTTGTGTAGATACATATATAAATTAAACATTTATGACCGATAAAGTCCAATTTCGGGAGGACATTTGTATGGGGGCTAGGTGAAATAATGGACCGATTTCAGCCAATTTCAATAGGCTTGGGCAGAAAAAATGATATGCACCAAATTTTGTCGAAATATCTTCAAGATTGCGACCTCTGCGCACAAGGTTTACAAGGACAACCAGCCAGACGGACGGACATAGTTTAATCGACTCAGAGTGTGATTCTGAGTCGATCGGTATACTTTAAGGTTAATTAGACTAATATTTTGGGGCGTTACAAATATCTGCACAAATCCAATATATCCTCCCCACTATGGTGGTGTAGGGTAAATAGCAACCGAGCCGGAAGAATTCCCGATAATTGATGTTTGAATCAAGTTTGTAAGTTATTTGGTTAATTGATTTCAATAGACAGACGGCCAGACAGACGGACATGGCTTAATCGACTCCGCTTTCTATAAGGATCCAGAATATATATACTTTATAGAGTCCGACAACTATATTGTGGAAATTACACACGGAATGACAAACTTATATATTCCCTCCTCACGAAGGTGAAGGGTATAAAAATATACAATGGCAATGCAAAAACATATTCACCCAACTACATTCCGTGGACGACTGAAAAAACTAGCGAAAGTTGTTGACGTTGCTAGAAAACAAGGTTGCCATGTGAAAAATTCGGTTAAGGTTCGGAAAAAATGTTTAACTGATATCCGACTATAAATGCCAAATATATAACGAAACATTTAAAACGCTACCCCTACGTAAGGCAAAAAAAAAAATATTTTGTAACTGCAGAAATACTTTGAATTAGGGGGCGTACGTGGATTTTTTTTTTTTGAGGTACGGTCTAATGTACATACCTCTAAATATTAAATATTTTTTTCGAATATTAAAATTTTTTCAATATTTCATGAAATATTAATTCCAAAATTTTCAAGTCTTAGTTATATTAGATGCAATAAAAGCTGTTGCAAGTAACTGAAAAATTAAAATTTAGCAATTTCTCATACAATCCCGCAAATATCCTTAACTTTTAAAACATTTAGTTAAATTCTACTTTTTTGAGGAAAATCTGTTAAAAAATTGGTTTTTTCGTATAAATTTAAATGGAAAATATGTCGAAAATTGCACGATTTTAAAATTTTATACAGATTTGTGTTCAGCATGCCTTGTATGGGAACTATGACTAATTGTGAACCGATCTTCACAAAATTTGGTGGGATGAGTTGCATAAATATGATCCATATTTCTGTTGAATTGTATTTGGATACTAACATATTTCAGAGATTTATGCTCATTAACGAAATTTTCGAGAATATATAAGAGCTATGGAGTATTGTGGACCGATTTGTAGTGCGAGTTTAGCATATATAAAACGCATTTAAGCAGAGTATTGTTTGAATATCTTTATAATTAAGATATTTATGATAGGTTAACTATTCTCAAATGAGGCAGTTATATGTGGGCTAGGGGAAATAAAGGACCGATTCTAGCCAAAGCATCACAATGTGTCGATTTCAAGTTCCTTTCATCATAATCGTAATATGTCTAAATAATAATTATTAATAATAAGGTTGTTTTGATAATTTTTCACATGTCAACTATCAATTGTAAATTAACAAAACATCTCTGCTATTTTTGAGTATAATAAAGTAAGGAAACATATTAACAAAATGTTTACGACAACATACTAAATATCCATAACAACAAATAAAAATAAATCTGTAAGTGACGTACAAAGTATTGTAGTACATAGATACTTAATGAACATAATTGAAGTGTTGTGTGGGAGTCTTCGAAGCTTGTGGGTGTTCGTTTATAATAATTAAATTAATTTGAATTTAATTATTACTTAGCCCCCATTAACACCATACCTGGTAATATGTTAACTTATAGTTATGCTGTATGTT
This sequence comes from Calliphora vomitoria, assembly GCA_942486065.2. Lineage (NCBI taxonomy): Eukaryota > Metazoa > Arthropoda > Insecta > Diptera > Calliphoridae > Calliphora > Calliphora vomitoria. The sequence continues at coordinate 65,638,871 of OW818030.2, read as the reverse complement.
AAAATCATTTTTATATGAAAACTGTCATTATAACTTTAGGTTAAAACGTAACTATACATTTTGGTAATATGTGTATGTATATTATTTTATTGAGAAATGTGTTCCTAAGTTCCTAATATTACTGATGATCATTTAGTATAATTAAAAAGTAGAACTCGGTTTACTCTCAAGCTTCCACAGCGCTTATCCTCTCCTTTATAGAATACATGATTTTTGTAAGGCATGTAAACACTTAAGGCTGGGTTAACCGACCGTTGATGTAATGTAACCGTAATGTTGACTTAACGTTACACTTTAGTGCGATTATAGAACATTAAAAACGTGTCATATGTTTTTGACATAAACAAACAAAATACAGCCGGAACTATATTTGCCATTATTACAACTTGCCTTTATGTTCGAAATAGTAAAAGTTAACTTTAAGGGTACCTTTTTATATTGCTTAAAGTTAACTTTTACTATTTCGAACATAAAGGCAAGTTGTAGTAATGGCCCTAAGTATAGTTAATTTGTGTATATTAAATATTAATTTAATATTTTCAAACCTTAATCATTTTGACGATTAGTATACATTTTATAAATGCTTGTAAGGATTAATTTGTATAATAAGTAAATGTTACCATAACATTAATAAGTTTTGTTTTTTATTTATGTATTTATATTATTGAAATATTTAAAACATTTTTAGAACATTGAAAATATTTTTAAGCATTCTGTGCAAAATAAGTATTTTTTATACAAGACTCCCAAAATCGACAAGTTGACAACACCGTTAGTAAATGTCAAGTAGAAACGTAAAGAAATTCTGTTTTTAACAGGTTCAGACGTTACAGTTACGTTACATTTTGTCACTATAACTGCTTTAACTACTTTACACACAATAGAAACGATCAGCTGTTCCGTTCCGTTAAGGTTACATTACATTACGGTCGGCTAATCCACCCTTTAGCAGCAGATTTTGTATTCGACATTTTCAGCAACCTATGGCCGAAAACAATGGATTATTCAGATGCACACAACACGAACATATGTTTAAATCAGTGGTCGGCATTCACAACCATCAGGTGCCGAACGCGATGGCTTATTCAAATGTACTCAACACAAATATAGTGAAACTCTTTAAACTTATTAAAAGGGGAAACCGATTAGAAAATTTGTTTTAACATTAACATACATTAGTTAATGTGGCATGTTTTGTTCGTGCCAACCACTGCACAGTGTGGTAGATCGCAAATCTGACTGGACAAAATTAATAAATCGCGTTGGGTTCACTTCTCACTTATGAATTAAATAAAAATTGAGTTGAAATATATAAAGGATTATAAAAAGTCAACTTTTTTTTTTTTGCAATGTATTTTGGGAGTTTCTACCCATTCTTAAAAAATTTTCTTTCGTTAAACAGTGGTGGTCATACTAAAAAAGTGATAAAAAATGTATGGCGGTCGTAAAAATGCGCAAGATATTTTTGATTTACCTTAAAGTGAACACTTGAAAGATTAACCCAAATATATATTTACACCTTAAAATCTGAATGCAGGTGTTGACAACAACTGACTTTAAAGCTTACTTTTTCCTAATTAGAGCTAAAAAAAACATGAATTAGAGGTACCTATTGTATGGAGATGCTGATCAAATGATCAGTAGGAATATTGCCAGACATTTTTTTATTTTGTCCAGCTAGATTTGTGATTTACCACAGTGTGCACTGGTTCAAATCATTGCTTTTATATTTTTTATAGCTTATTACATTACACTTTTGCAACTAGGAAGCGCTAAGAAAAAATGTTTAGATTTATATAAAACTTATTTATGTATGTCCAATTTCATCACGATCTTAATTATAATAAGACAAATATGAATGTTCGTAATTTTCTGAGGGGGACCTTATATGAGGTCTTTACAATGTAATTTAAGAGAACTTAGAACTAATTTGTGCAACTAATCACATATTTATTTTATTTTTTTTATATATCTATTTTCTTTATTGAATCTTTATTTTTAGAAATTGACAATAAGTATTAAAATCTTAACCTAAACTAAAACAAAAGTTGTTATTGCCGCTGCAATGTCCAACGTGAATGCTCGTTAAAATGATTCCAATCGCATCAGTCGTCTATGACCCTCAAATGACAGCAACTCCCTGGCAAGGAGATTTGGATGATCCAATAGTTTTGATAGGTAGTTTAAACTGGAGAGTTTGATATCCTCGCGTATTATGGGGACAATGATATTACTATTGCGAATGTACCATGGGGCATCTGTTATTTTCCTTAACAGTGCTGATTGATTTCTTTGCAATTTTTCAACGTTAGATGAGGCGGCTGTTTCCCATAGCTGAATGCCGTATAGCCATATTGGTTTTATAACTGTTTTGTACAAAAGCAGTTTGTATTCCAAGTCTAGAGCAGACAGTGGGTCAATTAGCCAGTGCAATTGAACTGACTCTAATTTTATTTGTGTAACCTTGGCCTCAATATGGTGGGTCTATGTTAAACGGCGATCAAGATAGATACCGAGATATCTCACATGGCATTGTTCTGGAATTTTAATATTATTTATCTGTATGGAAGGACAACTTTCTCGTCTTAGAGTAAATGTAACGTGAGTACATTTTGTTGCATTGACTTAAATTTTCCATTTGTCCAGCCATTTTTCCAAATCGCCGATGTGAGACTGGAGTTGTGCAGAAGCTATTGCGGGGTTTTCATGTGTACTTAAAAAAGTATATCGTCCGCAAATGTAGATATGTGAGTCAGTGCGCTCGTAGGCATATCTGCAGTATATAAAATATATAGGAACGGCCCTAAAATACTTCCCTGTGGTACACCAGCGGATATTTTTCGACGTGAAGAGATCACATCTTTTGATCTGATTTAGAAAGATCTTTCTTGTATGTAATTTTTAAGCAGTTTATGTACATTCGCAGGTAGTAATCTAATGATTTTGTGTATTAATCCATCGTGCCAGACTTTATCGAAGGCTTGAGATATGTCAATAAATAATGAGGAGCAATACTGCTTGCTCTCGAAGGTTTTTCGAATAAGAGTAGCTATCCGATGTACCTGTTCGATAGTACTATGCTTCTTTCTGAAACCAAATTGATGGTCAGGAATAATGATTTTCGTCAAGGTGTGCTATATATATGACTGATTAAACAGTATGCCGGGGAGACATTTGTATGGGGGCTAAGAAAAATCAAAGACCGATATTGTTCATTTTCAATGCCAATAAAACCTTGGCAACAGAGAGCATTTGTGGAAAATTTCAGCCAGCTAGCTCCACTAGAATCTTATATATTCATCATATCTGGATTATATTCAAATGTGGGATTGCGACAAATATTTTGATGTATTACAAACTGAATGACAAAATCAATATACCGCCATCGTTTTTGATGGTGAATATAAAAATGCATTTTTCTTAAGGGCTTCTTAGTTTTGATTATAAGCAAACAGGGGTTGAATTTGACACCCACATGGTGACATAAATCATAGATTTAACGAATGTTAATATATATATAATTATAATTACGTATGAAAAAAAAAAATATATAAATATTTGCATTTATTCTAAACAAATATTGTAAGTATTTATTTATGCATATTTAACTACAATTTCTCATAAAGTTTAGCTCGAAGTCACTTTATGAGCAAATAATTCTAAAATTACATTATTACCGTAAGTTTAAATGAAAAATTTGAATTAAAATTTGAATAATTAATTACTTATATTGTTCACATACATACTTATTTAAGTTTTCTTTGTTTTTTATTAAGGCGAAACGAAAACATCCACTAAATAAATACATCATCCCCTCTATATAAACCTATACACAACAAAATATTCATATGTATGTTAGGGTGAGCCTTATTTTAGACTTTCTTTATTTTCGACAGTTGTCTATTATCATCTAAATACCAACTGCAGAACATTTCAGCAAAATCTGATAACGTTTAGTAGCACATATTATTTGAAGTTTTGTTATTTCTAAAAAAAAATTAAAAATTAAATGATGTTCAAATATAGAATACAAACAATTTCGAATGTTTTTAACCTATTATAACATGATAACAAGCAAAATCATAAAAATTCATGCATATTTCAAATCCCAAATATGACGTTTTCAAACACTTTTTATACGTAATTTCCAAAAAAATAAAAAATTAGGATTATAAGTGAAATATTTTAACAAGACACAATTTAAAATCCGCCAATTTCAAATCGGTCCCCAGTTTACCCGATAATAACCACAGATATTTAGCATTTATTTAAATCGAAAGCAATTCGTTGAAATTACTTAAAAAAATATTTCAATATACGAATATTTGAAAATTAAAAATTTGGGATTTGATATTTGCATGAAATTTTAAATTTTTTTGGTATGCAGTTTTAATTGGTTAACGGTGTCAGATAACATTTCTGACAAAAGGTTTTTTTTTAACATTTATGTTTTTTAATTTTTTTGAAAATTTTTCTACTTCGACCCAGAACTTCAAATAAAATGTGCATCCTCTAAGCGTTGTCCGATTTGACTTCAAATTGCAGGTATTTGGGTTTTAGATGACGTTGGACAATTTTTTTTAACTTGGGAGCATCAAAAATCTAAAAAGTCCAGTATAAGGGCCGCCCTAATGTATGTGTCCATGTGCATTTCAATGTGTAAGTGTGAATAATATATTTTGTTTTTTTATGAAAAATTAATAATAAAAGCCACATTAATATTATAAGAAATCTAATTAAAACATACAATAATACAAGAAACTTAAATGTCTAGCGGCAAAATTATTTGCGATTTACCAACAGTTGTTTTAATCAAATTTATTTCTCACTTTATACTAGTGTTTAAGTGAGTGTGTGTAGCGAGCAATATAGTTTTCTATGTGTTCGTTATAAATACTTATGCGCGCCTGTATATGCAATGAGTTTATGTATGTGTGAGTTTGCATGAACGTCTGCTTAATTCTTCTATTCAAGAATGAATCAACATTTTGGTCGGTTCTCTTCTTTACTTTTTATGGGGCTTTTGAGTATATTTTAATGAATAATTAAATTAAAACTAACATTAAATGAATGACTGCATACGAGTATAAAACTCAGAAACACATAAGACATTGATACAACTATATATGTACGTTACGTACATATACTTTTGTTTAAGTGTATTTATGTAGTATGTACTCGTATCTATGTACAAGTCATATTGCATGATGAACACTTTAATGCGGGTCGGATTCACATCTGCCGGTACGTGGGAGAGTGTGTGTGTTAAATCAAATTTAGTGCCATCAAGCAAATTTACCATATTCACAGGTGTAATAAACTAAATACTAATTTAACATAAACACTCACTCACAGAAGCAAAACTATTCAGTATATTAAAAATATTTATGTATTATGTTGTAGGAAAAAATTCATTTTTAGTGGCCTTAAGCAGTCATTTCATTAGAAAGATAAGTAATATATATGTATGTATTTACAAAAAAACTAATTAAATGGCATATTGAAAAAAAATATACGTATTTTCACATGTGCAGCTGGTTTCTTTGATTTATTCACAATGATTTATTTAATAATGTGTACATCTACAGTTGCTTACAACATAATATTTTCAAATCGCACTTTAGTTTTTCAAATCCTTTCACATAAAGAAGGAGCTATTAGTAAACCAATAGTTATAATGAACTGATTTTGTTGATTGGCAGCGGCTGGAAATCGAACCAAGGCCTCAAAATACCATAGCATGCTTAATGATCAATCGTGCTAACCAACTAAGCCACATCACCCTCTTGAAAGTTCTTCTATATACTTTACTACGAATTTCTAGACCAGTTATATAGATCACAAATCAGTTTCGAAGCAATTATATATTTTCTTCACATTTGTTTACGAAAACTTTTTAACAGAATTTAATGTTATTTCATAAAGAATTAAATCTCATGTAACGATTTTTAAATAGACTTAAGAATCGAAAAGCGATAATGTGTTAGTAAATATTATTTTTCCACAATAACAACACTGTAACATTCTGCAATAAGAATTAACAGTACAATATTATTTAATTGCTTCCCGAAATTAGTTTCAACTATGACAATTGCAGACTAAAAACGCTGATGGAAAAACTTGTTCTAGAACCATTTTAAGGATTATTACGTATTGCGTCCATATAACTAGACCGTGTTGCATCACAAGAATAGTCCAAGAAATTTGAACAAAAATCATATCTCTCCAGACTAAAACGAGTCGTGTACACACAAAAAACTTAATTATCTGAACGCAATATTTATAAATAGTCAAACTGAATGCTACTAGGCGCATTTACTACGGCCCTTTAAAGTTGCATTCAAATATTCAAGATCTGAACGTTTATTTTGTGAACGTTTATATATCCCTAATGTACATATACCTATGTAGTGAATATTTAATCTAATATATAAAAATCTGGTGTCACAATGTTTGTGTTTGAACTCCTCCGAAACGACTAAACCGATTTTTATGAAATTTTGTATGTATATTTGGGAGCTATGCGAATAGGTCGTAAAGTATATTTCATACCGCTAGCTCATGAGGGTGTCCCTATCCAGAGTTTGTATTTACAATTTTTTTGACAAAAACTCACCTACCCATTTTTTAGCCGAGAGTTTAGTATTCTGTATGAGCAATATCCAAATATCAATACAATTTACCATTTTTTATGAATTTTTTATATATTTTTGGTAGGTACGAGAATATGTCGTAAAGTACTTTTCATACCGCTAGGTCGTTAGGATATCCCTATCCAACCATTTTTTTTAAATATTTTTCGCCAAAAAATTTTTTTGTATTTCTCTTCATTTGGCATCAAAAATACCTAAAATGTCAAATTCACTTAGAATACATTCGTTATTTTTTATTTAACAACCAAAATATTCACTAGAAATAATTTGTATGGCAGGACAACGTTTGCCGGTTCAGCTAGTAATCTATAATATATAAATGGCTTTGTAAGTTTGTTTGTTTGTTTGTTTGTTTGTTTGTTTGTTTGTTTGTTTGTTTGTTTGTTTGTTTGTTTGTTTGTTTGTTTGTTTGTTTGTTTGTTTGTTTGTTTGTTTGTTTGTTTGTTTGTTTGTTTGTTTGTTTGTTTGTTTGTTTGTTTGTTTGTTTGAGCATCACGCCTAAACGGCTGAAGCGATTTTATTGAAATTTGGAACGTAGATAGATCCTTACTTGGAAGCGTCAATAGGCTATACATTTTTTCAATACTTGGACCAGAAAGGGATAAAAAGGGGGAAAAACGGTTCAAATTGGTACCTTTAGTTTTTAAACAATAATTACTAAACAGCTGAAACGATTTTTACTACGAAAGGGGAAGCGAAGCGCACCAGGTCAAGCTAGTTGTTTAATATATAAGCAGGAACCGAGTATGAATTTCGAAAGAAGCCTTTTAAGAAGCGGAATAAGACAGTGTGTATTTTAAAAAATTGCGTTACTGAAGGCAGTATAACTTTTTTGTCATCTGAGTACAGAGACAAATCAATAAATATAATCCTGGAAAACCCCATCATTAACGGAAAAATGTTAACACCATCTGATTTTAAGGTAATTGTCGATGACATATACAGGGAATTTCCTCAGGAAGAGCAAGTTTCGGTGAGTTTATAGAAATAGTTTTTTACGTAAACATTTATGTATGAATAATGCATGTAGAATATATTGAATAAATATTGTTAATATTAAAAAATAGCTGGTAAAATAATAAGCTTACGTTCAGTAATGAAGAAATTGAACGCATCGGATAAAAACCTAAACTCTCGTTCAGTATTGCGAAAATTAAACGAATATAGTTAGAACCTGAACTCTATATAGTAAAAAGCTTAACGCACGTTCAACGTAAAGCTGAACCTTTTATTCGGTTTTCTACTACACGCATTCAGGGTGCAAAAACCAAATAAATATTGCGAAAAAATAAATGTTTATTCAGTTTTTTACTATTTAATTTTATCTGTGTAGCTAAATAGTTTGCTTACTATTTGATGCGGTTTATCCAATATTTGTATTTATTACACCCACTGTGCAAAATACTACTACTACTATTTATCATCTGGATTACTCTGAAGTAGTCTATTTAATAATTTACATTTATATATGTTATATAGTAACAAAAAGACCTTTGAAAATTTCCAACTTTAGGAACAAATCCAAGACTGGCAAGCCTGATTTGCTCATAAGTAGTTCTGTTTCTTCTTAGGGGCGACGGAGCAGTTTTTCCGTCGTCTTAAACTTGAACAAAACGGACCGTCATCTAATCCCATATAGTATCGTACCGTAGTAACTAAACTGACATTCGTTTTTACTGATAACGGTTTCTGGAAGTCCTTACAATCAATGAATTATATTCGTTACATGTAACAAAACATTTTCATGATATAAAAATAATGACTTTTGAACTCCCTATTTGTAAGCCTTTGTGGTATGTACAAAGAAAAACAGATTCGTGGTGGCAACCGAATTTGTCGCTATTAAAATTCTTTCGGCTGCAAGTACTATCATATAATTGGATTAACATAATTGAATTATTCGATTTAAATTACTAAATATTTTAGTACTGTTTTGTAAAAATTTATGAAAAGTACTGAATCTAGGAGCTTTTAGCATTTAATAATGCTTTTATTAAAACTGTACACAAGAATAAATAAATATGTTTAAAATTGAACAATTAAAGGTATATTAGAAACTTGAAATAGGCAACGTCATTTAGTTTGCTTTTACACAGGGCAAGTCTACTTGAAGCAAATCTCTTCGATTCTGTTTTAAAATTGCTCGTCTGTTTACACACAGCAAGTCTGTGTTGAATTTGGTATGTCAAAACCTAATAGACGCCATAGTGAAAATGAGAAAACAAAAAAGAATTGAAGATACTTGCCAGTACAAGCAAGTGTGTACCCCTTCTTTGTTCTTGCCTCTCTCTCCTATAAACTCAGACTTGCGGCAAGAAAACTTGCCCTGTGTAAAAGCAGATTTAGTAATAGCACCGACTTTTCAGATTTCGTAGAGAAAAAAGTTTACTTTTTTGCACATAAGTTTCTTGATTTTCATTGCAAATTCCTCCTTTGAAAAATCTGTTGAAGATGCTAAACTTATTTGCAGCCAAAACCTTTCACAAAGGTTTAATTTGTACATACTAGAAAGCTTTGCACGGCCTTGAGTTTTTAAGAGTATATTACTTAATAAGAATCATTAAATGTCGGTTCGTCTGATTATATATTAATAATGAAAATCGATTTCCAATCAATATTTTGTCGGTGTGTACTTGTCTCCAATAACATATCCGCGTTCAAATAATGAGTTAAAATGCTATTATGTAAATAGTGGAAGAGACAATTTCTTTTAAAAAATGGAGTTAAATGTAAAATTATAAAATAAATTAAATGCATAAACAATACTCGTACTTTCCTTTTCCTACTACTGCAATTGAGATTTAAAGTCTCTCAGGGATCATGTTCCCATAATTGCTTTTACAATTTAAAACGGATTCAAACAAACATTAAATGATGACGACGCCGATTCGGATGACAGTACAAGAAGGTACTTAATCGTTGTTATAAATCTCCTAAGACACGTTTTTTCTCACATAAAAATAAAAGGTCTTTTAAAATGTAATTGTCTTTATTCCGAGGGTGTGTATGTGTGTTATATGTGCAAAATTTAAAATATTTAACATGTTTAAAGGCAATTGGGTTTTGTAACATTTTTATTTTTATCCTTCCAACATAATTATTTTGCCATTACTCGTACATAATTTTCAATGTTCTAAGATGCAACCCACAGGGTATTGAAAGTACAGAATTTATTGTATTAAGGGATTGCGCACAAAAAAAATTATCCTTTACGATATTCTTAATAAAATTTAAAATAGTTCTTTTTAACAACAGCTATGTTCAAGTTAATAGTTGATAAATCTGTAAAATTTGATTTGTTGTTTTTATAATTTTTTTTTAGTAAATATTAGAAGTACTCATTTTAAAGATTTTGTAGCATTTTCAGTAAATTCTTTAACTGAAGTTTTAAAAAGTTTCGAATTTTCTATACAATTTTAAGTGATTTTGAAACGTTTTTTTATAATGTCCAATATCGTCGCAGCATCTTCTTTATATGCCACCTAGTATTTCTGTGGCTGCTCACTAAATCCCTTTGTGGCAACTAGCTACATAACTAGCTACGCGACCTCCTAAGCAGGAGGTCAATTGACCCTTTCTGATTACAATGAGACTGTCTGATAGCTGGTCCAAAGTAGTCATCGCATTGGATTCACATACTGGTTACATAACGTCAGTTACCTTACTAGCTACTAAACTGGTTACTTGATCAGCTACATAACTACTTATTTTAACATGCACGGGTGGTAAGTAATTGACCTCAAATAGTCAGCTACATAGACATATCGTACACAGTACAATAAAAGATTGCTTGTAAACAAACCTTCCTCCGGCAACTCTCCAACAGATTGCTTCTGGTGGGTAAAATAACTACTTTCTAAAGTGCAAAAGAAACTAAACGTTTAAAGTGACTTCACGATAGGTTACTAAGAGACACTTAAGTGATTATTGACTTCATGCATTACATGGAATATCAGTACACTTAAACAAAAATAAACTCTATGAAACAATTTGTATAAAACCAGTTTGTACGAATTACTCACAAAACGTTTAAAGTGACTACACTCTAGATTACTTAGAGACACTTAAGCGGCAATTGTCATCACACTAGATTACCTGGGATGTATAAAGTAACCAATTGTCATCTCTCTGTATTACAAATTACCCAAAATATATAAATTGGAGTCAGCCAAGTGATAGGAAATTAGTGACAATTACTGTCTATAAGACTACTTGCTTAACTGCTGGGATGTAAAAACCAATAGGTACCTATTTTGCTTGTGTGTAAACACAGTTTTAAACCTACACATACGCACCATTATTTTCGTGCGCACTCCTTAATATTTATTCAACGTATTTACATGTTTTCAAAAGTAGGGAGATATGTAGGATATGTAGGTAATATAAAAAGTATAAATATATAAAATTTTTAAGTTGTTTTTGAAATTTAATAATCATCTTAGTTAAATTACTGTTGATTATAATGACAACGTGGCTGATGATAAACTGTCATTTTTTAAAAGAGATTTATTTCACAACCTTTGCTTTTGACATTCTTATATTCTGTGAATTCAGTACACGTACTTTGAATTATTCAATGTCTAGACATACGCCGACATGTGTGGCGACACTGTTTTTTTTTTTTGTTTTTTTTTGAAACTGAACATGAACAAAAGGAACAATTATGCCTAAAACAAGCTCTTTTTGTTTAAAGGAGGACTAAATACTGAACATGTTACATATATTGTATTCTGTTTTCTATTAAACTTTCACATCGCCTAAGTTCATAGTGGGAATGTATTTGTGCGTATATCTGAAGTATACCATCCAATCCAGAATCACTCGATTCTGATGTTCATCCGCTCATGTAAATCTTGTAACCAGACTATATGTCGCAACAAAACATACCAACAATTTGTATGTGTTTGAATCCATATTTTTTACTGGTTATTTTTATACCCTCCACCACCACAAGTGGTGAAAGAGGGTATATATAAGTTTTTCATTCCGTGTGAAACATTGAGAAATATTCATCTGAGACCAAACAAAGTATATATATTATTGATCCTTATGAAATTCTAAGTTGATTGAGCAATGTCCGTCTGTTTGTCTGTGTAAAACACTCTCACGTCCAAAATACATAAGCAAAATTAATGAAATGTATTCCAAAATGTTTATAAATTTTCTAAGCTGTTTGGTATTGCAAATCAGCAAAATCGAATTGGTAGAACCAGGGTTATGTATCAAAATGTAAGACAACCTCCAAAAATGTTGATAATTTTCACATGATTTTTGTGACTTTGGGTAAATTCATTGCAGAGAATACCATGAAATTTTGTACTCATTATTTATATGGTAAAAGGACAAATTCTGTTGAAAATGGAAAGAATCGGTCCATAATTTCTCGTAGCCCTCATACAATTTTCTTCCTGAAATATGGTGCTATGGTATATAAATGCCCATAGAATTGCAGTATCCATACAAAATTCAGCACAACAATGTTTCGTTCAAACAGAAATCTCGCCAGCAATTTTTTTTTTTGATTGGGCAATATTTGACCATAGCTCCAATATAAAGTTTACTTCCGCAAATCACTTAAATATACTTAAATATCTTATATATATATCGGTATCAGGTTGAAACTCGACTTGCATAATCCCCATGCACATGATCGCTGTAGGGAATTTCATGAAGATCGGCCCATAATTGGTTATAACTCCCATATAAGGACCACTTCCGAAAAACACATTAACATCTATGAATATTTTAAATATATGGATATCGAACTAAAATTGTATACAGATCAATATATTGTATCCAAACATTATACTACTGGGTTTTGTGAATTTCGGTCCATATTTGACTATAGCACCATTCCGATAATCACAATAGTACTCATAAAACTCTTGTAAATAATGTTATTGAGAAAAGAATCAAGAAAAATAGACCTCAAATACATAGAAATCACGTTAAAATATTTAATTATATCTTTCAAATAAGTCGAACATCCGAAAAATACATTAACGCATATATACACTCATATCGGTAAATAATTTAACAGATATAAGTTACAAGTAGATTTGGTGACTATGGATTCATAATTATATATATAAGGTTCACATCCGGAAAATTCATTAGAACAGGACAAAAATATAATTTTGAAGTTTGACTAAATATATTTGTTTACCTTTTTTATACTTGTGGTGAATAAGTCCCCATCCATACTGTGAAACATTTGCTGCAAAACATTTGAGTTTGTTCATGTACATGAAGTTTTTGTTGAGTATGTTATCCACATTTATTCGCTCATATTCGTTCTGTACATAAATGTCAAAAACTTTACTGTGTGGACACGAATGCAGTTTCAAAAGAGAATTTAAAAATGTTTTGCAGCAAATGCTTCATAGTGTGGGCCGGGACTAAGGAAAATGTTGAGCCAATCGGTATTGTTAACCAATTATTAAGTATATAAATTGTTAAATAGTACTTTTTATTCGTATTATAAAATTATAGACATTGTTGGAAATGGTTAGAATATGTAGTTATTTCAATTATAAATTACTGAATTTTTATACATTTGAAATAAAATATCTTCTTCATAAACTACTACTTTATTTTAAATAAACTTTTACTATATTTTAAACAAACTTTTATTTTGTTTAAGAAAGTGGTTTTATTGAAGAAAGTACATAATTTGTATATAGTCCAAAATGTGTATTATATCAGGATTCATCTATAATCCATAAAGTGGCTTAAAAATAAATTCGGTTATAGACCTAATTCGCTTATTGTTTACAAAAATTGTGCCACTGTATTTGTAGACTATAAGCGAAAACTACTGTATTACATTAACATTCTACCAATCTTCTTAATCGGAGCTAACTCCCAATAACAAACACTGAATATGGATATTGGAGTGTTTATACCAATGTAGTTTCTATAATTTTCATCTAATTTATTTGGAGGGTATTTAAGATTCGGCATAGCTGAATATAGCACTCTAACTTGTTTTCAACTGATTTTATTAATTTTCAATACCAAAAACTTCAGATCAATACGATTAATATATATAATAATATTTTTGATTCAAAAATCTTAAATTTAGCTAAAATTGGCAACACTAGTACTAAGCACCCATTCAGTGACAACAAAATCAATTTTAAATATATAAATATATCCGAAAATCGCACTGCTGATGCAATTCTGAAAATTACTTTACTGTGCATACATTCATTACAAATATTGGTATTCAGGTTAAATTAAACAAACATGATTATGACTATCGGTAAATAATCATAGTTCCCATATAGTAAGACCTATTGACAAGTGAATTAAATTTAACAAATGTATGTTTCGTATGCAAATAAATCATATAACAAATTTTACCGGTATATATTGGTTCACAATATTGTACATATAAGTTTGGTTAGATTATGAAAGCAAACAGGCCTTATGGTAGCCGGCTTACTGACATGAAGGTCTGTATATAGGAGAAATCACATACAATTATCAAAATCAAAACTTAAAATTCATTAGAAAATGATTAGAAAAATGTTGCTGTTTTTGACTAGTTTCTTATGAGAAGTGCAGGGTTTTGTAAACTTGATATTCTAGAGCATTCTGTGATATCGATATGTTTAAGAAACTTGACATTCTTCAAATTCTATGTCATGACAAACTAGTCTGAAGTCAAAATGTAAAAAAAGTTTGCAAACTTCGTGTCAATGATTGCAGCTTCAATTTTAATTGTAAATTGTTAAGGACATCCAAAACTTTTACTAGATATTTTTTTTAGTATGCTTACTGGTGTGACGAATATCCTGGATAGCTCCAATGAGCTCCATCTTTCGGAGAATCTCATCCAGATTTACACTGACGGATCAAGACCACACGACAAAGTCCGAAACTTTTCGGACTAGGTGAATCTGAACTGTCCCATAGGCTACCAAATTATGGTAGCATAATTCAAGTTAGTCGCAGAACAAGGTATTATAACGGGATATACACTTGCACCAAAGTGAGCTATTCTGCCCTTAATATTGTAATATTCCACAATATATATGATTTTTGTTAGCGACGTGCAGAAGTAACCAACTGTCATCGCCAATATTACTATGGATTCTAAATGTAACTATCAACTCATAATAAATTAAATATTTTTAATCACTATTTAGTATGTTGTACAGGTATTGATTAAACTAACTAAAGACAAATGCTACTTTTAGAACTGCAGTGTAATTTAAATTGTCATTGGAACAAATATTTTCTTAAATATATATTTAAATATTTAGAACCATCTTCAAAACCTATTTGTTCTCTAGAGTGCATTGCTTTATTTACGATTACTATTTGATGTATGGCGTGGGCAGGTGTTTCAACTTGTAGGAAGAAACAAATTTCACAGTATTTATCAATTACTATCCTATTATATCCTGTAGCACAGACTTTAAAACTCTTTTGGTTAATAATTATAAAGTAAAAATATGTTCTTTATTTATATTTTTTTTAATTTCTGTATTTTTGTAGTGTTTCTAAATGTATCTCTTCAAGCACCAAGATGGAAAAACTTCAAAATTAAAACTAATAGAATATTAGTGCTCCCAGAATTATTCAGCTAAGTGTAATTGTACACTTTAATGACTTCTCCACAAAGTGTCATTGTGTGGCAATGACTGAAGGCCATAATCTTAAACTGATGCTGCTGCTGTCATCATCATGTCGTAGTCGTAGTCATTCATATGTTGTTTACATTTTCAGTTAAAAACAATAAAACGACAACAGCAACAATAATACAAATGGATAAAAAGGGGAAATGATAGCAAGAAACGCCCACACATATCCTCATACTCGAGCAAAGCTAAAGTATTAAAAGAAGCAACAGAAGGCCACAAAAAAAAATAAGAGGTACAAATGACAACTTTACAAAAGCTTTTGTTGTTGTTGGTTGTGGGTTCCTTACTTTTTTAATAAGAACCATTTGTTTGAGTGGTGGCAGTGGCATTTCATATGAGTTTAATGTTGATAGAAATCATGTGCATGCAAGTACAAACATGCAAACGCTTGTACTGCTTTTGCGGGAGTTTATCCTGCGGGTTAAAGATACCACTCATTTTACGCAGACAAATATTGAAATTGAATGGTCACAACAATTTAAATGTGTGGGGCAAAACAGTGACAACTTCACAATCAGTTGGACTCTGAATTATTAACGTACTCACAAGCATAAGGGCTGCATGAATGCATCTGCACACACACATACACAACTAATAATGGGGACTGATGATGGTACCCCATTGTTTATTTTTTCCAACTGTTACATATAGTAGTGACATTTTATGTATTTATTTATACATGTGTATAAATACAGCATTGTGCTAAACAAGAGCAGGAAAAGTAGATTATTTTATGAATATCACTCATACATACATATGAGGAGCCGCAACACAAAAGGTACTTTTTCGCATTTTTTGAAAAATAGTTTTTTTTTTGGTATTTTTATAATATTAGGGTTTAAATCTTCTAGAAACAATCAAGTTTGCATAATTTTTTTATTTTTTTTCCTAAGTAAATGGGTTCTTAAATATTGGTGCTTAACAAAACGTACTTTTGTGGTATAAAACGACATGAAAAATATATTTGATTTCAATGTGTTATTTGTTTATATATTAGATCAGGTTTAAAAATATACAGTCAAAATATGATCGTCAAAAAAAAACGCATAAAAATAATACTTTTTTAATTCTGTTTTGTTTTCCGATATAAAATTTTGTTTCATATCAAACATCCTTAACATTTATGGTGGTGACTTACAGCAGTTAAATGCATTTATTAATAAGTAAGAAACTTGCTACCATTACCAAATTCATGCAGTTTTTTAAGGGGGCGAAATAAATAAAACATAATTTTCCAAAAATTTGAAATGAGCAAAAAAGTACCATTTGTTCTGCGGCTCCTCATATTGTCTATGTAACGAACTAGTACAGCAACCGAGACACAGCCAAAAATACATAAAACAAGTTAGAGTGCTATATTCGGCTATGCCGAATCTTAAATACCCTCCACCTAAATTAGAGGAAATTATAGAAATTACATTGGTATAAACACTCTAATATCCACATTCAGTGTTTGTGTTTGGGACTTAGCTCCGATTATGAAGATTGGTAGAATGGTGATGTAATACAGTAGTTTTCGCTTATAGTCTACAAATACAGTTGCACAATTTTTGTGGACTATAAGCGAATTCGAACTATAAACGAATTTCTTTTTAAGCCATTTTAAGGATTATAGATGAATTCTGATATAATACACATTTTGGACTATATACAAATTATATACTTTCTTCAATAAAACCACATTTTTTAAACAAAATAAAAGTTTGTTTAAAATAAAGTAGTATAGTAGTATTTTATATATTGTTAGAAAAACTAGTTTAAGCAGAAGATATTTTATTTCAAATGTATAAAAATGTTATCTAATTCAGCAATTTATAATCGAAATAGCTTCATATTCCTACCATTTCCAACAGAGTCTATAATTTTATAATAGGAATAAAATGTACTATTTAACAATTTATACACAGAGAAAACAGATTCGTTGTTGCAACCGAATTTGTCGCCAATCGAATTTTGTCGGTTATGAGTACTATCACCTAATTCGATTGAAACTACCGAATTCATATGATACGTGTAACCGTTTTAAATGAAAAATATCTATGACTATTGTGAATTATTTTCAAAATGGTTTGACTTTTTTTAATTTTTTTTTATTTAAAATATGAAATAAAATAAGTAAGAAAAATACCTAATACAATAATAATACAAAACAAAATAAAACTCAACCAATACATCAATGATTTTGGTAATGCACGCCAATCGTATTTCACTTTAGAAGAAATTTAGCTCCATCGGAACATTACAGTACTGTTTATATACACATGTCAAGAGAAATCCAACTTAATGTAGAGCAAAGACAGTCGTGCAAAAATAAATGGATTTTGAGGTTGCGTTTTTTTCCACTTTCAGCTAACCATAGCTTGGCCATGAAACCCGTTGGCCTAACAGGTTTTAGCACACGATAGATCAAATTTTTGGAAATATGTCCTATGTTTTCTATGTCCACCTATTAGAACTTGATAAAAGAAAGACTTTTTCAGAATTTGCTTATTTTGTATTGCACACGTATACTTACTCTAACATATTCTTCAGTTTTTGGTTAAAATATTGTAGTAATCTCCATATATATCTGTTTTTCCAGTCTTAGATTGCAAATGATTTGGTTGTTTTCTATTTTGTATTATATTAGTTTAATAATTTTTTTTCAAAAACGTCAGACAACAATCTACCAATTTTAAATTTATTTCGGTTGTGAACATCGAATGCTACTTTTATATTAATATCACAATCGAATTTTTCTATTATATTCATCAATATTTGGAATTTAAACACATTATAGCAGAATTTAATTTAGTTCTAATCACCGAATAAATGAAACAAATTTGTAACGAAATAAATTGGTAACTTCAACTGATATAACAATAGTCTGAACCTTAATTCAATTACAATAATGGTTTTACAATTCTTAATACAGAAAATCGGTCAAATAAAAATAACAAAATATTGATTTAGCATATTAAAAATCAGTAATTGTAACCATTTTCCAACCAATCTGTTTTCTGTGTGTATATTTAGTCAAACTTCAAAAGTATATTTTTGTTTTGTTCTAATGAATTTTCCGGATGTGAACCTTATATATATAATTATGAACCCATGGTCACCAAATCTACTTGAAACTTATATCTGTTACATTTTTTACCGATATGAGTGTATACATGCGTTAATGTATTTTTCGGATGTGCGACTTATTTGGGAGATATTATTAAATATTTTAACGTGATTTCTATGTATTTGAGGCCTATTTTGCTTGATATTTTTCTCCATGAAATTATTTACAAGAGTTTTATGGGTATTATTGTGATTATCGGAAATGGAGCTAATATGGGTGCTATGGTCAAATATGGACCGATATTCACAAAACCCAGTAGTATAATGTTTGGATACAATATATTGATCTGTATACAATTTTAGTTCGATATCCATATATTTAAAATATTTATAGAGGTTAATGTGTTTTTCGGAAGTGGTCCTTATATGGGAGCTATGACCAGTTATCGGCCGATCTTTATAAAATTCAACACATCGATTTTCGTATATAATGGAAATATTTGTTTGAAATTTTAACCAGATAGAAGCTTTTATAAGAGATTTATTAGTATTTAATTAATTTTCGGAAATGGACCTTATATGGGAGCTATGGTCAAATAAGTAACGATATTCACACAATCTAGTAGTATCATTTGTGGATTAATACCGATCTCTGTAAAATTTTAATTCGATAACGATATTTTTGAGGTATTTATGAAAATGAATGTGTTTTTTGGAAGTGGTCCTTATATGGGAGCTATAACCAATTATGGGCCGATCTTCATGAAATTCCCTACAGCGATTTTCATGTGCATGGGGATTATGCGATTTGAATTTCAACCTGATACCGATATATATAAGATATTTAAGTGTATTTAAATGATTTTCGGAAGTAAACTTTATATGGGGGCTATAGTCAAATAGTGCTCGATCCAAAAAAATTTGGTCTCGCGATTTATGTTTGCACGAAACTTAGTTGTGCTGAATTTTGTATGGATACTACAATTCTATGGGCATTTATATACCATAGCACCATATTTCGGGAAGAAATTTGTATGGGGGCTACGAGAAATTATGGACCGATTCATTCCATTTTCAACAGAATTTGTCCTTTTATCATATAAATAATGTGTGCAAAATGTCATGGTATTCTCTGCAATGAATTTACCCAAAGCCACAAAAATCATGTAAAAATTATCAAAATTTTTGGAGGTTGTCTTACATTTTGATCCACAACCCTGGTTCTACCAATTCGATTTTGCTGATTTTCAATACCAAACTGCTTAGAAAAATTATAAACATTTTGGTATATATTTCATTAATTTTGCTTATGTATTTTGGACGTGAGAGTGTTTTACACAGACGGACATTGCTTAATCGACTTAGAATTTCATAAGGATCAATAATATATATACTTTGTTGGGTCTTAAATGAATATTTCTCAATGTTACACACGGAATGACAAACTTATATACACTTGTGGTGAAAGAGGGCGCATGTAGCGCAGTCGTTAATGGAAACATAATTTTGTAGAGCGCAAACAAAATTCGAAAAAATATAGCGACCTCTAAATAAAATTAAATAGAACAGTTCCAGCTTTGCGGAGAATAGACGAAATGTTGTCAGCAAATTTCTTATACAATGAAATTACTCCTAATTCCCAAAATAAATTAAAACCCAAAAAAATTTAATTGGAAGTTGTTTCATTGGGAGTTTTTTCATTATGAAAGTCCCAAGTTGTATAAAAGATTTTTTGGGTGTTATTTCATTTGGAAGTTATTTCACGGTATCGCAAATTTCACATACATATTCTGCGACCAGTCTAATGTTGATGTCTGCAACGAAATTCATCATTATTGTCATCAGCATTGCAGTTCAGGGTTGTTGATTTATTTCTTTGCTTAGATGGGAAATTGCAATATCAAAGTTTTTATGCCATTTTTGTTTTAATCATAAAGCAAATTACTTTTTGCTATTGGCAGGATGATTTCGTCTATATGACTGCATGTGTATTTAAGGATTTGACCATGTATGATTTAACTAGAAATGAGAAAATATAATTGATTTTATTTCAAATACTGCCATTATAAAATAGCCTCTGTGGATTTCATATATACTATACACACATATATGTAGTTATCTACTACAACCATGGCTTCTTTGAACCGTTCAGTTGCAGCTTAAATTTACTTCAGTATTTTATCATAAATTTAAATATTTTGGTGTTCGATAGTAATTTAATTCTTTGTAAGATGCCTAATCTTTGTGGATCATACATAAATCTGATATTTAAACATTCTGTAAACATAAATACCACAGTTATATATAAATATGGATGTGTGTATTTTGCATTTATGTATTTGTGATTGTAGACAAATGCATCAATCTTGATAAATTATTATAGTAATGATGTCAATAACAATAACATCAATAATGATAATAATCAGAAGATCCATTTCATATAAACTTATTGAATCATGAAAACCTGTAGGTGTTTGTTTTCCATTTTAGGAAATTTATATGATTTTATGGTATTTTTGATGTTAAGAATAAACTACAAAATATTGATTGTATTTAAAATTCGTTTTGCTAAGTTTGTATTTCAATCTATCAGTTGGTTCGTTAACACATTTATGCTCACATTAATTAAACTCAAGGATGGGGGTATGTGTACACAATTTCAAAGATAATTAAATACAATTTTCCAATTTACTTAAGCTCATACAAACTGTTTAATGCCTCGACGCTAATAAATCTGTTAAAATTTTTATTATAAGGATAGATTTTGGAACTTATATACGAAAGTATTTAAAAGCTCATTCATATACATATCTCATGTTGGTTCTACAGTAGCAACATGTATTAAGCTGATAGGTCTACTGCTGTCTTGGACTTAACTCTCATAAACGAACGCAGAACACTTTTTTTTCATATCAAAGGAGATTTTTCTCCCCATAACCAGACAGATAACAGAAAAACAACACAGTTATTCGTTTACTTTATTTTATATTCTTACAACTGTTGCTTATTCAATAATACTTATATGTATAAATGGAAATTCCCTTAATACTAACAGCTTGTTGTATTGAATGTAGAAAAACATATATTTGCAAATGCATTGCACATTAGAGTTATTTTAAAAAATCTGATTTGCGGGTATCATCATTCTTTTGAAGGTTTTTGAGTAAATGAATAATGACGTCCTTTTTTTGAAAATGTTCACTCCTTGTGGTCGTTTAACGCACCTAAAGACGCGGGTTTTGAGCTCGTTTTTCTGAAGAACAAAAACGGTTGAATATATTGCAAATCTAATTTCAGCAGTCGATTCTGCAGCTAAAATGAATACAATGGACGTTTTTTGAATCCCTAAAAAGTTCCAAAAACCCACAACAATATTTTTTATGAGACCTACGTTGTGGGTTTTTGGAACTTTTTTAAGAGCTCAAAATCTGCGTCTTTAGGTGTATTGAACCACCACAAGAAGTGGAAATTTTAAAAAAAGAGGACGGCATTATTTTTTTTACGCTGATAACCGATAATCAAATGAACCAAACGAACTCTATTCTACATATTCTTTTTTAGTTTTTGTAAAAATTTTAATGAAACCTCAAGTGACTTTACGTTGTCTTATATTTGCTTACATTGTCGTTTTTAAATAAAATAAGGTAAATATTAATGTAATAAAAACAATAATTTACTACTCTCATATGCGGACAAATTTTTCAGTCTCTTAGGTGTCCGCTTATGAGAGAGTACACAGTAACACTTTTTGTATAGATTGAACGAGTAAATATTTTTGAATCAAAATACATATATGAAAAACGTTGTTCGGACTTACACTATATATATTTTTATCCCGATAACATTTAAATTAGAGTTTCCAAAAAACCGAAGAATTTCAAAACCGCGGTTTCGGTTTTAAAAAATTGAAAACCGATCGGTTTCGGTTCGATTCGGTTTTGTGATAATTTATTAGCTATTAAATCAGCTGATTATATAGGAAATCCTATACAAATTTAAAGTTCAAACTTGGCGAGTGTTCAAGAGGATAAAGGAAAATTTGTACTTGAACCCTTCGTAGACGTGTGTGATTGATATTTTACTAAACACCTAACAATCATCATTTAAAAAAATGCGTTTGAGAACAACAAAAAATTATTATTTTCTATTTTTCAGTAACTAAAACGTCAAATTTAAAAATTATATTTCATAAAAATGAAAAAATGAATACTATTGTTCATTTGAACAACTGTCAGCAGTACGAGTTCATTTCAAAATCAAAACTATTTTGATTTTTTATACTGCATTGTCTGTGTGTCACATACCTAAACAAAAATTTAAAATTTACCAACACATGCTTATTGCATGAGCATGAGCAATATGTGTCTATGGGCCCCTTAAGGAGTATTTTTCGTTCTTCAAATAGTATTTTCTTAATTTTCTATAATATTGAACCTAGAATCAGGAAATTACTTTAAAATTCAAAACTTGACAGTGGAAAGTGTGGAAAATGGTTACTTTTTATTATATTAAATTACATTGCTTCTGAGTAAAGAAAGAATCAAGGATAGAGGGCATAATGATATTGAGGTAACAGAAACTATTATTGAAATTTCTATAATAATGAAACTATGAGCAGGAAATTAAACACACATGATCCGGACTGTGATCTATATAAATATATAAATGTCTTTGTAAGTTTGTTTGTTTATTTGTTTGTTTGTTTGTTTGAGCATCATCGATTTTGAATCTTTTTTATTGAAATTTGGAACGTAGATAGATCCTTACTTGGAAGCGTCAATAGACTATAACTTTTTTCAATACTTGGAAGAAAGGGGTAAACAGGGGGAAAACCGGTAAAATTGGTACCTTTAGTTCTTAAACAATAAATACTAAACGGCCGATACGATTTTATTGAAATTTCCAACATAGGCTACGACAGGGGTAGCGAAGCACACCGGGTCAAGCTAGTAGAATATAAAAAAGGGATTTACAGGTACATTTTCCAACTAATAGTACTTTATGAAGGGATAATTAATGTCACTATTTCTTTATTGTAAAGGTACTTTTTGAATATTTTATAATAATATACCTTAAATTTGAAAATTAGGCACAAATGATTCTGAATGAGTTAGAATTCACAAAAGGTGATTATAGTGGTACCTTTCTTTTGTATTTTCTATAATAACGGACACAGAAATATGAAATTAGACATTCATGATGCTGAGTAGAAACACAAAATGTGGGTCTTTATGGTACTGAATCCACATTACTAGGGGGCGGATTTATATGCAAATGCATGTTTTTTCTCGAACGTTCAAATACAATGTAGACTAATTATCTATCCGAATCGCACATTTTGCTGTAAAATGGCATCGATTTGTTAGTGCATATTTTGTTATATTTTACTTCAAAATACATATTTATATGCATATTATCCAAGTTTTTAATAAAAATATAATTTTGGGTCGTCAATGGGCCACATATTACTTGGACAAACAGTTGTTTTTGGCGAATTTGTTATAGAAATAGCATTAAATGCTATCGACCAACTTCTTTCGACATCGAAAGACTGGCCACATATTGCCTGGACAAAAAGTTTTTTTTGGCGAATTTGTTATAGAAATAGCATTAAATGCTATCGACCAACTTCTTTTGACATCGAAAGACTGGCATTAAGTGCTTAATTTCTCTATCATCAATTGAAAATTATCATTTCAAAACATTTTGCTTCAAAAAAGTTTAGAGTTTTTTTTTTAAGTATCAACAATTCATTAAATGTATTGAAAAAATTCATATTTGTTTTCACTTCAATTTCGATTTAAAAGAGATTTCGTTATCGAAAGATTTTGTAACTTCACATACATAGTAAACGCTCCTGACAGTAATTTCCCAGCAGTTCTAGGAGACTGTCCTGAATTAGTATAACCAGCTACGTGACTGGTTATTTTATCACGTGCATGTCCTAAGCAAAAGATGTATAAAGTAACTAATTGACTAAACTCTGGGTTACAAATAACACGTACGTGTCAGATGACCCAAAATATATAAATTGGAGTCAACCAAGTGATCAGACATTAGTGACAATTACTGTCTATAAGGGATACATTTATATTACTATTTGCTTAACTGCTAGGTTGTTTTACATCACGATCAAAATATTAATGATTTTAAAAGGTTAGTCGCAAAATAGAAGTTCTAAAGATTATCCCCCATATGCAAAAACATTTTATAAATTTATCAAAGGTTTATCAATCAAAATTTCCATTCAAAATTTGTTTTATAAACCTTTGATAAATTTATAAACTGTTTATGCATATGGGGGTATGGCTTTAAACAAGTACTCATACCAAGCTATTATAATTAATCGTTTTCTCAGAAGAACAATTATAATTTTAAAACTTTAACTTTTTAATTCCTGGTATTATTCAAAGAGTCCTAACTGCAGGGAACATTTTTGTGTATTTTTTTGGACATTGCGAGATCCATAGTTAAATATTTTATGTTCCTTAACAAAAATATAAATGCATATTTTTAAAATTTTTGGGCCATATTTTGATTTTTTTGAAGTATATTTTAGGCGCATATTTTTTTCAATACTAAATGCATGAAAATCCGCCCCCTACACATTACAATCAATCAATAAATATGAAACTATAGACATATTTTCCTGAATTAGTATTAATTCACAAAGTGAGACTTAATAGTATTATTTCAGCTAGTACTCCATACTTTTATCGGATATTTGAAAATAACAATTCTTAAGATATTTTTACCGATTTGTGTTTAGAGATATTGGATGAATAATTGGAAGAAAAAGTTTATTTCTCATTCCAAAATTTTGAATTTTTCTACAGAAAGTCAAAACCGAAGAATAATTGTCGGTTTCGGTTTTAGGCCTTGAAAACCGCGGTTTCGGTTAAAACCGAACAGGAAACTAATGAATCTTGCAAAGTTACATTTTTCATTGATTTTTTTATATTTTCAATTACTAGAGAATATCACTTTTTCAAGCTAACCGAATCGGCTTAACCAAATTAATTTTTTTATATGAAATGTACAAAAATCTGTACCTTAATTATGTTGGTATTGAATACTGAATTATTCAATAAATATTGTTTGGATATTTTTTTTTATTCAAAAATTTAATTCAATCTAAATATTTCTTATCGATTCCATAATTCTTCCGAAAATCTCTTAAACTATTTTAAAAATATGTTGGAAATCTTTACTAAAATTTACGTCCAATATATAGGTACTCGTAACAGATGTAGTATAGGGTTTTGTTAAACTATATTTTATTTTCTGTTCCCATCCTATTATTGTAGGTTTTATTCTAAACAGAAAAACAGCATGAGGAAGAGTAAGCTTGTTTGTGTTGGATTTTTATATTTTATGTATATATTCATAAATTTTCTCCCACATGCATGTTGATTGTATTTGAATGTCGAAACAATGTTATTCTTCATGTATTTAGTTTGTTTTACTTTCTTTAACCCAACTAACAGTTCGGTTCACAATTGATGTTAGCTCCCATATAAGGACCACTTCCGAAAAACACTTGTGATTATTGATCCATAATTATATGTAGCTCCTATATAAGATGCATATCTGGGATATACATTATCTTCTAGCAATGTGAAATTTACTAAAGGTATGTGGTAAATTTGAAAGGTTTTTATACAAAACGCACAACAATATCTTATTTTTTATTATAAAGTTTTGTATTAAAGTCTCAGTTTTCATTAAAAGTGGACTTAGCTTTTATGGAAAGAAAATAATGATTTATATGTACATCAATTCCTATTAAACGTTTGATAAAATCATTAATAAGATTTCAATTCAATAAAACAAAGCCCCAATAGTTTATGATTCATTTAAGTAAACTCATCAGCAGTTTATATTATAAATAATCAGACCAAATGTTAGATATAATGTATATGACTATGAAAAACCGGGTTTATAAACTCTAATTATTAAATAATATGAAAATATTGAAACAAAAAATCTACATATTTATATACAAGGACATTTTAGAAAACGGCTGATTTCAAATGTCTTAAAATATGAAATAAAAATTAATGTTTGTTGGGCTTGTGCAGAATATGCATTTGTTTGAATTTTTACATAACTTGTCACAAGAAAAAAATACCAAAATTCAATGAATAATTGAGTATTTAGAATTGTCATTTGATTAAGATAAATGATGTGAATTTGAAAAACGAAAGAAATTGTAATTGAAAAATTGTCTTACGGAAGTATGATAACACCATACTTTTTTCAGAGTCTCTAAATGTTTACCACTTTAATTGTCGACTAGAGGGTGTATGAAGTAAATGTTTTTTTTTAATTTATCTACCTCATCAGCAAAATAAACAAAAGATGCAAAAAAAAAAAAAAAATCGGTCTTTGTAGCAAAAAAAAAATATCAGAAAAAAAAGCTTAAAACATAGAAAAAACTAAAGAAGTATGCTGTTACTTTTTGCAAAAAAATGAATATAAAAACTTGCAAAATATGCAAAATAGTAAAAAAAATAGTTTGTCATGTCAGCTCATCACTTATGAAAATTTCTAATAATCAGATCCAAAAGAGTTGAAAAAATAGGCCAAATTATGTTAGAACATATTATATACTTTCATATACAGTGGTGCAAAGCCAAACTCGTACACGTAACTTTTTATTTTTTAATATTAAAGCGCCGCTTATTTAAAAATGATACATGAAAACAATGTATTACGAGATAACTGTTTGCAAGTTGTTTTGATTTTATTCAGAACTTTATAGCAAAAATTGTTAATATTTTTAAAAAAAATTCGACCCTCCGTAAATTATTTATGTCCTTTAGCAGCCCTTTTCCTTCATCTAAGTCCCGATTTTCTACTTCCCATTGACTTTGAATGCTAGTGATGAGCGGATCTGATGTTGCTAGTAATATATTAAATGGATCTTCATTTATATTCGTGCAGTTTCAAATATGGGTTTTATCAACCCATATTTGAGAAATTCGTCCTGAACATGTTTCTTTTTTAAACTTCTTAACTCCTAATTGGTGTCGTTGTTTTTTATTGATCCTGTATGTAGCGGTGATAATCCAAATTCATATGCATCAGTATTATCTAATGATTTGTCCGGCACTTGGTTTAAGTGGCTTGATATGGTTTGACATATAATGCAGCTGGAGAAAGCCTTTGTGTCAGTCAAAGCCTGGCCTACTTTTCCATCTATCATCGTTAGCACTAATTTGTAGCTTACCTCAATTGTCTGGCCGTCAATCTCTAATTCGAATGGCTGTAGTGTTGCAATTTGGGCTCTAATATCACTGACTTCTTTTTTAATGACTTCATGAGTATCCTTTTTAAATTCAAATTTAATTGGTCTGCAGTATTTTGTAGAAGATGGTGTTTGATTTTTCCAAATATCCTTTGTATGGATCCTACTGGTCGAAGGATCCGGGTCTTCCAAATTTTTTATCAATCGCAATGGTACGAATGACACCATGAATATATCTGTGTTTGAAGTATTTTTACATACATGTTGCTTGTATTGTTTTTGTCCAGAAGAACCATCAAATCCCCATTTGCAAAAGAGAGTTAACTTGCAGTTTCCATATTTCTCCAAATCATTTCCTTTACATGACATTAGCAAGCGCTCAGCTGTATGATTAAGTAGATCTAGAAATAGTACCTCTGCCGAAATCGATGTGATTGTAATAGTTTCCACTGGTGGCAAACAATCCTTCTTAGCAGCAGTTATATAATGATATGATGGATAGAGATTTGAGCCTTTTTCAATCGCACGCATTCTGAGCTGATTATATTGCTGTTTTGTTAACTTCAGATCCAAAAATAATGCTGTCGTTGGAATACTTTTAAGAATCCGTTTTGTTCTCACTGGACTAGCGTTAAAAACTTTTTGAATGATGGCGACTTCTGTGAGTTGTTTTTGTGATCGAAATTGATATAGATTTTCACATTCGATTTCTTTATTAAGATTGTTTTGGTTTGAACTTTCTAAAGATACCTGGACAGTAAGTTTGCCCTTTAACCAGTTCTCAAACATGGTATAAAATCTTTGTTTGCTCCATCTAATTTTTTTGTAGTGCTTTGTTAAGTTTTCGACTAAATCCGTAATTTTATTTTCCAAGTCCAATTTTATTTTGTTGCTGCATGGTTATAACTTTGCTTTTTTTTGAACTTAACTTAGAACATCTTCCCACTTTTGGATTTTAAAATAATCTTCGGATAATTCTGTATAGCTGAAGCTCTCCATGTTTTATAAAGATTTGAAATTTGATTGTTATTGCTTAGATATATTTGGTCAGTTTACAAGGTTCTTATCATGTCATATTGTCATAATGTCCTAATATTTCACAATGGTTTTTATTGTTTTTCAAGCAAAAGGGTCCTAAAATAATACTACTTTCTATGCTATGTTTATTGTGTTATCGTAACGAATCAGCAGAGACCAAGAGTCGTGATATATTAGGACATTATGACAATATGACTGATAAGAGACCTTGTGAATTGACTAAATATATAATATACAAAATATACCTATCACAACTTATATTGCTTGGTGTATTTTGTGTCATATGAACAGGCCAACAAGTATATACGGGCTTAAAGAAGACACTTTGGCCTTTCTCCTGTTAGTAAAATTTGTTTAACCCCTATTGACTCTAAGCACTTTTATTCCACTGAAATTCAAATTTGACTAAAATATAGTACCTGAGAAAAAATTTAATAACACAACAGGTATAAACGGTACAGTGGCAAATCATAGACTATTATCATACCAACATAAAAAAATAATCCAATTATTGATAATAGTTTGCGAGTAATGATAATGTACTTCTGATCAAATTTACAAAAATCAAATTTTTTTTAAAGACATAAAATATTTGACTGTAACAGCATGCCACGCACACAATTGACAATGTGTTTACTATTGAATGGCATTAAATCGGAGTTAACAAAAAGTTGGACTTTTGGCCGATGAAATTGAGATCTAAGGCACAATGAGGCGAACATGGCTATATCGACTTCGCTATCTACAACGAATCAGAATATATATTCTTTGTAGGGTCGCATATGAAAACTGTAGAAATGACTAACGGAATGAAAATTTCATATACATATACCCTTGACACTCAGGTGAAGGGTATAAAAAATATTATAATTTTGTTTATTTAACCATGTGTTGGAAATGCAAAAATACATTACAATATTTAGTTTTTGTATATGAAATAAATAAGTAAATCACATGTCATTTAAAATAATAAATATGAATAAAAACTTAATTGTAAATGTGTGATTTACAATCTGGACATTTTATGACAACGATAATATTGCCACTTATATCTGCAAAGGCTAAAAAAAGTATTAATTTGTTTTATAAATGGTATTTAACATTTGTTTCATATATATTTGAATGTAGGTCAATACTCATATCAAATAACATTCGCATACATTAATAGACAATTTGAAATTAAATTAATAAAGCAATCAAATAAAGCTATTTATACCCTACACTGAGTCAACATAAATAACTGCATTTAGATGATTATAAACTACATAGTTCACATAATATTTAATTAATACAAATATTACATATTCAAAACAAAATCAGAAGCATAATTTTTACATAAATACCTATCCTAAAAATGTCCTAAATTTTTTATAATTTTGCCCTTTAGGTGCTGTCTCCATCTTTTGTTTTAAATAATATTCGTAATAGAGGAAAAGCAATCCGTCATTGAATGTTCGTAAATACGTAGCCATACGTTTTAATAATTATGCAATAATTTTTGTTTTTTTTATGATTATTTAAATGAATTTAATGAAAATTCTGCATATATATTTTTATCCAACAAAATTTTATTTATATAAACTATGTGAGTTGTAAACCGTATTTTGTTATTTTTGAAGTCGAAATCATTTTGAATTCTTTATTTAAATAAATAAGTACATTTGTAGTTGACATGGATATTATTTTTTTTTTTAAGGCAAGGTATATTTAATTCAGTAAATAAAACAAATAAATACAACATTCAATTGTAGTATGCACTTTGTAAGTACAAGCACAGCTGCTTAAAATAAAACTTATTAATATACCGACAGATCACTGTGTAAAATTTTAATCAAACGAGTTAAAAAAAATAGAGATAAAAGTATATCATTTGAATATAACATTTTTAGAACCATTTTAAGCAAATCATTAAATTATTAAACAATAGACATTAACGCCATTTGCAAATTGTATGTGCTCAAGTTGCATGTCGATCTGTTAGACTCAAATTGTCGTAATCGATAAAACAAAAATTTTACAGAAGGTTGTTTTGATTATTTTGAAATTTATACATAGAATTAAACAAATTTACATGGCTAGAGCCATGAATCCATTTACGATCCAAATGAGCTGAAATTTTAAATATAAATAGTGCCTGAGAAGATCTACGAAATTAATTGAAGAGATTTGTACGTTTTATCATATATTTCAATTGTTATTTATGAATTTAAACACATACTGACTTAAAAGAAAGTTTGGTGTAACACATTTTGATTGAAATATATGAAAACAATGTACAAATTTGTCAAAGGGGACAAGGTTTGTGCAACTTCTGTGGAGTAAATAAATTATTTTTATATAAGTACCTTAGATTGGTGAAAACCTTAGGACTTGAAGATTGATATTTTAGTAAAATTAAATATATAAATTTCTGGGACGTCATTTAAATTAAAAAAAAAAAAAATTATACAACGGTGATTTACCACGAAGAAAAATATAAAATTTGAATTTGTGTAATATCTTAACGGTTAAAGACATCATAAGAACTAATATAGACTCAAATGTCCTTAAATCAATGCCATTATAATTTTTGTTATTTTAATTTTCAAATACCGAAATTCTTAAGACGGGGAAATTGTGTTCCAAAAACGGAGTTTTTTTTTAGAGAAGTGCTTACTGTGACGTTATTTAACGTGTGATAGTAAAAAAACTTTGCAATTATTTAAAAAACATATAGGGTTACACAAATATGGAGCACTTTTGTGCATGGGTGCTTTGCCTTTTTAGATAAGTCTGGAAGTATTATGTGAGCCAGATTTTACTTTACACGCTTTTGCGTTAAGTTATCTTTCCAGATCATATAAACATTGTATATGGGCATTTTCACTATGGCGTGACGTAACATTTGTATGACAAAATTTAAAAAAAAAAATAATGAAAAAGTCATATTTATAAAAAGTTTTTATATATATGCGATGTAATTAAATACCACTTTATTCAGAAAATATATTGCAACAATTGACTCTACGGAATTAAGATATTACCAAAAATATGCGATTGCGTGACGTTACCAAAAACAGAAGTACGGTTTGACTTGCATTACAAAATTGCATATCTCTGCGAATTGGGCAAGAATTTTTGTATAAAACCTTTTTTAGTAGGATTTGGAATTTTCAAATTATAAGATTTAAAAATCTTTCCTCGTTTTTAGTTGCTAGCCTAAGTATCTGACTGACGTTACGTTATTTAAATTTCCATTTGATATATTTTTTGGTTAAGAAATAAGAAAAAGAAAACAAACAAGAAAGTATGGTCGGTCGAATGACCATATAATACCATATACTGAGAAACATTTTTTTTTAATTTAAATAATTTATATTCATACATTTTTTTCGGAAGTTGGCGTTATATGGAGCTATGACCAATTATGGATAGCCATAAAATTAGGTCGCGTAATTTATGTCTATATGAAACTTATTTCTGTTGAATTGTATGTGTATACCAAAATTTTTTCGTTAAAATTATTTTCGGAAGAGTGCCTTATATGGGTGCTATGACTAATTATGGGCCGACGAGCATAAATTTAGGTGCCATAATTACCGTATATATAAAACTTATTTGGAGAGAATTTTGATTTGAATTGATTAATTTTTAATTTTTAGGTCTGGGTGGACTTTTTCGGGCATTTGCCGCACCCGAATAAAATTTTTTTCAATAATAGAAAAATCAATAATCAATAATTGTAAAAAACGTAAAAACTATGGCCATACATGTTCCACATTTGGATGTGAATAACTTTTTATAGGGACGAGATAACTGTTCGACCCTCCGTAGGACCGCCATATCTACAAAATCATAAAAAGCTAAATTAAATTAATAGAGATATCCTACACATGTAAGCGTAGTTTTTGTAGATCTTCACATGGACTATTTATATTTAAAACTTCACCTTATTCGGAACGTAAATGGATTTTTGGCGATTTTTTTTAATATTTGAGATCCGAGGTGACCAAATTTGAGGTGCTACACACTGGATCCCATTGGCGCTAGGAAGAAGAACAAATGTTAATCAACTCGAAAGCTCCTTAGCTTCAACCTTGTGAAACTAATAGTTCCCAAGATACCCAATTATTTAAAAAAAAACGTTTCTAAACCACTGTGCGTAGTTACATTAGAAGAGTTAAAATACATTTATCAAAAGGGAAAATGACGATATTTACTATCAACATCGTTGTAGCTTTTCATATTAATATGCTCCTGATAATATCTTTGTGGGATTATTTCTCTTTCACACAAATTCCTTAAGTCTCTAAACTTTTGAATTGAAGAAAGAATTAGGTAATTCACTCATAGAAATTCATAAAAGTATATGTTTGCCTACCTAACAACATTTTTATGAATGAGAATAACTGACTAAATTCTCTGCGAGATATTAAGTTTTCCCTAAATAATTTGCCAAGTAAAAAACATAAGGTAGACATGTATCAATGGATAGAGGATTTTGTCTATTTTTATTGAAAAATATGACAAAAAATGCTTCTTTTCATTGACAAAATACAAATTTTTCAACCTAAAAAAAAATTGTTATCAGGAATACCACAATTCCCAAAAAAGTTTAAAAAATCTCAAAAATTAAATGTTTAGTTTTTTGGCTAATATCCATACCAGGGTCCGGGTTATGGGAGCCCTTTACAAAATAATTAGGAACATATTGGGCCACCTAAAATGGGTTACTATATTTTGATATGTGATTTGAGAATTTTTGCCCTTAAGTTTTTGGAATGAACCTGGATCCCTCGGTATCAAACATTTTCATTTTTTTTTTTTTTTCTTTAAAATATAAATTTCTAATTTTTTAGATAACTTAAAAGGATAAAAAGTACTTTTTTCCCAAAAAAACTATAGAAAAATCGCCTTATTTAAATTAAAATGCATATAACATTGAACTCGGTCAGTATTGAATTATTTCCGCCCTTCGCAGGGTAGAAAATACATTCCAATTTGCCAATTCACTCAATGGAAATATTTATTTTTCATCAATATTTATATACTCTTCATTCGGAAATCACTGAAGTCGTTTAAATGTTTTACAGATGTCAATGTAAACACTAAATAGAGTAGAAATAAAATTAAAGAAACCTTAACTCTATAAGGTGTTCGTGTAGACATACAATTCTTGACTAAAATGTTATAAAGTTGGTATCAAACTAAAATTAATGACAAATTAGACATTTCTCTTTTAAAAAACATGACGAAATGAGGAACGTATTACAAATCGTATTACAAAAACAATAAATGTTTGAATAGGAACATAATTCAGTCTCATTTAATAGATTATTATTTATATATTATTATATTAAACACATTGCAGCCTGGTGGGCCCGTCTTCAGCACTCTTCTGGTCAGCATAGTTTACATCCAATATTCGTTAGACTTGAGTGATTTTGCGTCAAAAATAATTGAAGTATGTATTTTTTGTGAATGTGACGCCTACAACATTCTAAGCAAATCATAAAAATGAATTAATTTTCTTTTTCAATCCCCTTCTTTCAAACTTTAATTGCTAAAGAAAAACTATTGTAAATGAAATACGCAAATACAAGTGTAGTAATATTTGTTTTCAAACCTTTATTCAGATTTATTCACGTTCAAATAAATGTGCAGAAGTTGGAAAATATTTCCAAATAAAAACACAGAGAGAAAAAAAAAACGAAGTGTAAAAGGAATTCTTAGTTAACAATCAAGCGAAGGAGCAAACAAAACATTGAATATTTTTCAATTTACTTTTTCAAAGAAACCTCTAATGAAAAAAAAAACCTAGAGAAATGGAAATTTGTTTTTGAATATTTGATAATAAAAACTATGGAAATAATAAAAGAGAACAACTAAAAACAATGCCACAATAATAAAGCGAGATTATTACACTTTTTCTATTATTTTTGCCTCTTTTTCAAAAGAATGTTAGAAAATAATAGATGCCTGTTAAGAAAGCAAATCACGTCTTACACTTTCTCAACAATTCTTGGTGCACATCAGTGCATCATGAACATCATAATCATTATCATCATCACTTCCAAACCCCAGTCACCCACCCAGCAGCATCTTAATCATAAGAAATGGCAGGCGGCATCTTAATTATGACGATGCCGATGCTGGTGTTTCTTATAGTGACAAGAACAAATACTTTTGTCTTATTTAACACGTTCCCTGCGATGCCATGGGCTGTTTTTCTTTTCAATTCCATTCTTTATTTTCTTTAATGAAAGTAGTGGTGCAATCATTACAAATAGATTCGTTACACCTCTCGACATACAGCCATTCATAAATAAATAAATATTATGTTAAAGTCTTCATAGACAGCCAGTCAGCCGTCTTTTTATTTAATTCCACTGCTTTGATTTTAATATATTTTTATTGTTTCTCATAAAATTTGCACTCCTCAGGGTTTGGGCGGTGCAAAGAAAATTAAAAAGGAATTAGATTTTCTTTATTTCTTTCTTATTTTTCTTTTTCGTGAAACCATATTAACTTAATAAAAATTCTTTTTATTTATTTTGTCTTCAGAACAGGAATTAAAAGCATTCGTTTTTTTATTAGCTATTATTATTTTAAATTTCATAAAACCCTGTAACACTTTGAAATATAAAAGTGCTACACATAGAAACAATTATGAAAGAAATATTTTCAAACAAACGCTTTGTTTGAAACAAAATTTATATTGGGTGTATGTCTAAAAATGCTGGATTTTTTTAAATGTTTAGCTTTTATTTTGAACATATGTACAATATAAATTTACTCAAGGTATTGGACATTGTTAGCTATGACCTTTTCCCATCTTTCTGGCAACGTACTTATGTATTCCGAGCCATCTTTTGAGGCCAAGACCGAATCATGCCAATTTCGGATACTCTGTTCCAAAGTGAAGCGTATCGCAGAGAGAGCGTTCTGCATCGATCGAAACAAATATTAGTCGAACGGGGCAAGATCTGGACTACAAGGCGGGTGAGGGGAAACTTGCGAACCACTTAAAATTATTAGTTTTAACTGTTATTGCCACATGTGGCCGAATGTTGTCATAATTGAATATTACGGTATCAAGTCTGGCCGCATATTCTGCGTGCGTTTTTTAGCCAATGCTCGATTCAAATGATTCAATTGCCTTCAGTACTTATTCCCAGTGACGGCCTGGCGAGATTTCAGCAGCTAGATAGATATGACTCTTTTGCTCCCACACAATACAGGGCATAACCTTAGCGTAATGGAAATATGGCCTTTTCGGCTGGTTGGCTGCGGGTTATCGTAATGGATCCATTTTTCATCGCTACTACTAATTCGGTGCAAAAATTATTTTCTTTTATAGCATTCAAACATAGTGCAAGGCCTCTAGGCTGTAATTCGTATGGTACCCAATTTGGATGAATCCCGCTGCACGCAGACGCAGGAAAAAGAGTATGCATACAAAATTCCTCAAAAATTAGTTTGATTTATAAATAAATCACTAGACCATCATTTTCGTGGATCAATCCTTATTTGATCATAACCCCCATATAAAGTTTACTTCCGAAAATCTCTTAAATACTCATAAATATCCAATAAACATCGTTCGCACAAATATAATATAATAATCCTTATATACATATATAGATTAGATATATAACTAATTTTGTCGAAATTTTTGGAATACCACCACGTGATGGCCAATGTTGTACAAGTAATGGAAATCATTTTTTTAGGTCATTTGGAATCAAAAACATCACGCACCAACACCAATTTCTAAAATAAACATTTTTTTTTTTTTTTCTCTGAAAAATTATATTAATAATTTCGTATTTTTATACCCTCCACCACCACAAGTGGCGAAAAAGGGGATATACATAAGTTTGTCATTCCGTGTGTAACAATGAGAAATATTCAGCTGAGACCCAACAAAGTATATATATTATTGATCCTTATGAAATTTTAAGTCGATTAAGCAATGTCCGTCTGTCTGTCCCTCTGTCTGTGTAAAACGCTCTCACGTCCAAAATACATAAGCAAAATTAATTAAATATATACCAAAGTGTACAGCAAAATCAAATTGATAGAACCAGAGTTATGGATCATAATTTATGACAACCTCCAAAAATTATGATAATTTTCACATGATTTTCTTGACTTTGGGTAAATTCATTGCAGAGAATACCATGCAATTTTGCACTCATTATTTATATGATAAAAGGACAAATTCTTTTGAAAACGGAAAGAATCGGTCCATAATTTCTCGTAGCCCCCGTACAAATTTCTTCCTGAAATATGGTGCTATGGTATATAAATGCTCATAGAATTGCAGTATCCATACAAAATTCAGTACAACTAAGTTTCGTGCAAACAGATATCGCGAGACCAATTTTTTTTTGGATCGGGCACTATTTGATCATAGCCCCCATATAAAGTTTACTTCCGAAAATCACTAAAATACACTTAAATATCTTATATATATCGGTATCAGGTTGAAATTCTAATTGCATAATCTCCATGCACATGAAAATCGCTGTTGGGAATTTCATGAAGATTGGCCTAAATTGGTTATAGCTCTCATATAAGTACCACTTCTAAAAACCACATTAATCTTCATAAATATCTAAAAAATATCGTATTCAAATTAAAATTTTACACAGATCGGTAGTATTAATTCACAAATGATACTACTAGATTGTGCGAATATCGGTTCATATTTGACCATAGCTCCCATATAAGGTCCATTACCGAAAATTACTTAAATACTAATAAATCTCTTATGAAAGCTTCTATCAAATTATTTCAAATAAATATTTCCTATATATACGAAAATCGATATGTTGAATTTTATGAAGATCGGCCGATAATTGGTCATAGCTCCCATATAAGGACCACTTCTGAAAAACACATTAACCTCTATAAATATTTTAAATATGTGGATATCGAACTAAAATTGTATACAGTGTAACGATCCCTATAATATCATGTCTAGTAAAGCATAAGCTACCTATAACACCAGCTAAGCTCGTCGGAAAATGGGGAGTTTCTTTTAACTATACTGTCCATGACAAAGTCGTTACTATGAAATTAAAACCTAGGTAGCTGTAAGTAATCGCAAATACAAAAAAAAATAAAAATAAAACAAACTAATAAATGTGAAACAAAAATTGTAGAAATATAGAAGTATATTTTCGGGAAAAGAAATGAGATCATATTCTTTCTCTTCCGTCTATACCCGCCCTGGACCTATGCTATTCTTTGTATATGTTGAATAGCCCACTAGAATTCTAACAATCGGCGATTAGATGTTTCGTGAAATATTTAAATTAAATTTAAGACCGCATTTATAAAATTTAACAAGATTTATTTGAGTTAAATATATTAAAATTAAACATTGAAATTGAAATTAATAATAATGAAATGATCCGAACAATATTCAAAAGTAAATATACTGAGTATGGAGTATGTATGGAAATTGTATTTTTCTTTTTAAGATTATGTAATTAAATATTAAACATTTTGACATAAAAAGAATTATTCTTATATTTCCAAATTTGAATTATTCATTATATTATATATTAATTTAAGTTTAACTATCACGACACTATATTTTATATATTTTTTAAATAAACAAAATTATATCAATTGACTCACCAAAATTCTCGTTCCGACGACCGCAGGCCTGTTGTCATAGGATCTTGAATGATATTTAAATCTTTCAGGATATTTTATACCGTAGTCGTAAGTTGAAAATTTAAATGTATATTAGTATCGTAACAATTATTTTAAATATGTAACATATTTACCTTTTATAAATTGATAAATGTTTAATATTTCTTATTTTTTTAAAGCTTGTTGTTTAAATTTGAATATATGTAAGTATTACTAGTTATAAGTATATAGTGTATTATAAAATGTGTGATCATAAATTCTAAATGTATTAGTGTAGTATGTTTCGTATTAATTTATTTTTAAATTAAAATTCCATAATAGTAGGGTATTTTGAATTCAATTCGGACATGTTTTGAGATTTCCTCATTTGAGTATCCAGTGTTAGGTGGAATATATTATTGAATAGATAGTTTTAAGTTAATTAGGGTATTTTTGGATTCGGCGAGGTTTCAAAATCTTCTCATTTGATAAATAATTAAATTTTCCCAAAATTTCTTAGTCTCCCATCCAAATCTCCCTTTTCGGATCTAATAGATCCGAATATATCAAAATTTCACCGCAATGTATTTGGACTCTCAATATACAAAATTCTGTCCTCAATATAAATATTAGCCACTTCCAAAATCTATAATCTGATAAATTCTCTGTTTTCGCCCTTTTCATCAATAAAATTAATAATTAGGCCTGAAGTTATATTTTAAAATTTTCAAAAAAAAAAAATTTATATCAACCTTTGTATTGAAGTTTAAAATGAAAATCAAAATTTTTCAATATTCAATTTTAATTATTCAAACTAAGTTTACTAAGATCCAATATTGATTTATATAATACAAAAGTTCTACACTATAAAAAATTTTAATAAAATAACAACTAGTCCTCACAAATAAACAGGAACAGCTTGAGGTTTCCCTAAACCGACAACTGGTGCTGTAAAGGACTAATTTGTAATCGTCAAAATCGTTATGTCCATATGTCCTTAGCGTGATATATTCCAACAGAGTCACTGTCCAAGTCTTGCAATTCGTAATTTACTTGTCCGATCTTACGTATAACTTTTGCCTTTACACCAACTGGTGCCAATTTCGAATTAAAATATTCTATTTTCGAGCTTTGTTTAAAATTTCTTCTTATAACTTCTTGTCCAATAGAAAACTCTTTTGTCCTTGATCTCAAGTTATACATGCGTACATTCTTATCATAAGCTTTCTTCACATAGTCTCTTATTGTATCGCGAATTAATGAAAACTCGTCCTGTCTTTCAATTTGTAAATCCGTTTCAGCCAAAAGATTGAGTCTATCCAAAAGTTTATAGTCTTTTCCGTGTGTTATCATGGTCTGTCCGAAAACGATTTGGTATGGAGTCTTCCCTATAGTCTGATGTATGCTATTCCGAAGCGCACAATTTATACCACTTAAGTATAAATCCCAGTTTCTTTGGTCATTTCTAACATAAGATCTAAGTGCCTCGTTAATTGATCTGTTCACACGTTCGCTAGCATTTGCCTGGGGACTGTACACGGCAGTAAACATATGCTGTACCCCATATTTATTCAAAAATTTTCCAAAATCCTTACTTTTGAACTGTGTTCCATTATCTGAAACTATAACTTCCGGCACTCCATAACAATCAAAAATTTTGGTCTTAAGGTAGTCTATAATAACTTTCGAAATAGGTTTTCTTAAAGGTTCTAAAAACGTAAATTTTGAAAAATGGTCAAGTACAATTAAAATGTTCGTATTCCCGTTCTTTGTCCTAGGTAATGGTCCAATTAAATCTATGTACAATCGTTGAAATGGTCTTTCGGTCTTTACCATTTGGCCTAATGGTGGTCTCAAAGTAGATGTTGGTGTTTTGGATGTTTTACATAGGTCACAATTTAAAATATAGTCCTTAACGTCCGTCACGAGTTTTGGCCAATAAAAGTATCGTCTAATTCTTTCTAATGTCTTACCGATTCCACCATGGGATGAATTTGGAATGTCATGTGCCGAGTAAATAACGTCCTTTTGAAGTTCTGTTGGTACCAATAATTTCCATGAAGTTGATTCGTCCGTTTGTCCTAAAGAAAAATCTGTCCGTTTATAAATGTATTTATCTATAATTTTAAAATCTGGTAACCCAGAACTTTGAAAGTCTTCGCGAAGTTTACGGTATTCATCGGAATCGAATGCGTCTGAATCAAGATCAATAGCTGGCAATCTTTCTAATTCTAAAGATTCTACAAAATCTTCACCCTCATGTGCCCTGGATAAAGTATCTGGAACAATATTCTGTCTTCCACTACGATGTTCAATCGTAAAGTGAAAACCTTGTAGCTTCAACGACCACCTGGCCAGGCGACCTGAAAGATCTCTTTGGCCCATTAACCACTTTAGGCTAGCATGGTCAGTTACAACCTTAAACTCATGCCCCTCTATATAAGAACGAAATTTCTTAATGGCTAACACTACCGCAAGACACTCTAGCTCAGTTATTGTATAATTTCTCTGAGCCTTGTTTAATTTCTGCGACATAAACGCAATGGGTCGCTCAGTACCGCTTTCGTCCTCTTGTGCTAATACCGCACCTACACCGTAAGTACTAGCATCGCATTGTAAAATAAAACTTTTGTCGTAATTCGGATGTACTAGTAGTGGTGCAGTGGTCAATTTGTTCTTTAGTTCGTC
The DNA here is from genome assembly GCA_942486065.2 of Calliphora vomitoria. Taxonomy (NCBI): domain Eukaryota; kingdom Metazoa; phylum Arthropoda; class Insecta; order Diptera; family Calliphoridae; genus Calliphora; species Calliphora vomitoria. Next base: position 65,597,916 of record OW818030.2, on the reverse strand, counting down.
AAACGCAATTTGTGCTTGTTCCGTCCAAGTAAAAGTTTTTTTCTTCGACAAAAGTTCAGTCAGAGGAAAAGTCAAGTCCGAGTAATTGTGTATAAAGCGTCTGTACCATCCTGTCATTCCTAAAAATCGTCGTAAGTGTTTAATTGATCTAGGTACAGGGAAGTCTTTAATGGCCTTTACTTTGTCGTCGTCAACTTGCAGCGCTCCGTTTCCTACTATGTAACCAAGGTATTTCACTTTATTTAAACAAAAACTACTCTTTTTAACGTTAATAATAAGTCCTGCTTTTCGTAATTGAGAAGCTACCTCCAACAAATGTGCTAAATGTTCGTCATATGTCTGTGATACTATAAGTAAGTCATCTAAATAAACAAAAACTCGGGATTTCAAATTGTACGGAATAACCATGTCCATCAATCGGCACAACGTTTGCGGTGCATTGCATAGTCCAAACGGCATTCTTGTAAATTGATACAAGGGCCGATTAGGGACCGTAAAAGCAGTCTTCGGTTTAGAACTTTCCTCCAATTTTATTTGCCAGAAGGCATCTTTCAAATCTATTTTCGATATAAAATAAACTGGAGGAAGTCTTGCAATAAGTCCGTCAATGTTAGGTATAGGGTACGCGTCTTTCATTGTCACTGAATTTAGCTTCCGACTGTCCACGCACATTCTTATCTTACCGGGTTTCACAACTACCACTGTAGGAGAGGACCAAGGTGAACTAGGGGCTTCTTCTATAACACCTAAAGACAACATTCTCTCTATTTCACCACTTAATTGTTTTTCAACAGCAGGTGAAATAGGGTAGTAACGCTGCTTTATCGGTTTCGCATTACCAGTGTCAATAAAATGTTCTAAAAGTGAAGTACACCCAAGGCCTTCAACCTCCGAGTTAGGAAACGCTGCAATTACTCTATCTAGTCTTTGTTGTTGCTCGTTATTCAATATTATCTTGTCCGGATTATCTTCAGTACATTTAATTTCCCCAACATTAGGTATGCAAATTTTGAGTCCGAAACTCGTCCAAAAATCAAACCCACATATCACGTCCTGTTGTATTGATGGTACCACTAAAAATTCTATTGATTTTGTTTGTCCATTGTATGTTATATTCAGTAAAACTGTCCCTAATACATTTTGTCTTTGTCCGTCCGCAGTTCGTACATTGCCTTTATATCGCCGAAATTTTCTATTCTCTTGAACCATAATTGCCAAATTTCCACCAATCACACTTTTGTTGGCACCACTATCAAGAAGAGCAAAATACATTTTATCCTCTATCCTCAAATTAATGTACGGCCTGCTATCCATATCCTTATTTACAATAGACGAAATTACACAAACTTTATAAAATTTTAATTTCCTATAAAAATCCTGAATTCTTTTAGAAGATCTACTACTGGAAGATTTTAATTCACCGAAAATTCGATTACGAACCTTTTCATATTCCCTTAATCGTATGTGATACGGTCTTTTCAACGGATGAATATTATCGTTTATGTCAATATTATAGTCCTGTCCTTGTCCTACTATATTCTGTTTACTGTCATGTACTTCAAATCCGGATGTCCGCACTACTTCCGCCGGACATCCTTCTGAGCGTTTCCCTGTTTTCTACTACAATTTGGGCAAGTTGGTCTGTAAACATCTTTTACCCCACAACCATAACAAAACACTCGTCTGGCTTCCAAACAGTCGAAGTACGTATGTCCAAGTTTTCCACAATTCCAACACTTCAAATTTTGAATTGCACAAATCTCACTGTTATTGTCCATTGTTGTATTTAATGAGTCCGTTTCCTCAGTTTCAGCTATTTCTAAAACATGTCCTTTGGTTGTCCTACGAGATTCTAATGCATGAACATCCTTCATAAATTTTTCGTGTTTTCTCACTTCACGACGTAATTGAGAAACACTGGTAATTTCTAAATGAAGAAGCTCGTGTCGAATTTCATTTTTCAAATTTCTCATTAAAATTTCACATAAGTCTCTGTCGGAAATTGAAGTCCTTAATTTGTCGGTCATTGTAGATATAATGTCCAAATAATCGTCAAAACTTTCGTTTGCTTTCTGTTTTCGTCGCCTAATGTCTTCTAAAATGTCTAAGTCATTGTAGTCAACTTTATATTGTCTTCTCAAAGCGTTTGTCAAAGTCATCCAATCTATGACATCATCATGTTGCCGATGAAAACGCCAAAACCATACAAGCGCTTTGCCCTCAAACAAACTATGAGCATGTTTGCATAATAATTGGAAATCTCCCCTCAAATTGTCTGTAGTCAAAATACTGACTCGATAAATAAATTCGTCAACAGTCATATCATTATCATTACCACTAAATTTTAACCGCCAATTACGTATAATATTAAGAACCTTCTCTGCAAAGAAATGTTCTTGGGTCGAATCAGAATTTGTACTATTAGGTGAATGTCTATTTTCCCGATCTGGTGGTGACGCATCAGAAGTATTTCTGTCCGAAGAATTCGGAATAATGGGATTGCCTCGAATATTTAAATTTTGAAAAAGTGATCTAATTTCACTCGTAATTATATTATTCATTTCACTACGAAAAGTGATTAATGATTCCGAAACTATTTCCCTAACACGATTGCTATCAACTTGTCCATTCTGTGAATCTAGGTTCTGATTTTCTGATGTACTTCTGGTTTGATCTGTCCCATTAGTTTGTCTTTGCATTGAATTTTCCTGATCTAGATTTACTGTAAAACTATAATTACCTGGTCGGTCCATAGCCGCTAAATTTTCTTGACTTCTTGTCAAAACCATTATTAAAATTAATAAACCTCAATAAACAAATTAGCTGTTCATTTCACTACTCCATCTAATACCAAATGTTAGAATTAATAAAAAAAACACTTCTACATTCCAAACAAAAAAAAAAAAACAATTAGATCCAAATTCCCGTTTTAAAATGTATAATGAGTATATCATCTGCCGTTTTCGACATAAGATACAATATCTCCAACCATACATATTCAAAATTCAAAATAAAACTTATCCGAGATTCATATGAGAGTATGTTTCCAAATTGAAATCAGAAACAAAAATCTCGATCATAATCTTCCACGAAAACTAATTTATCAAACATAAAATATGCCAAAATATGTGCAAAGTTATTGTGAGTAGTATTCTAAACCCATTACTTATTTCAAAACACCAAATCTCAAACAAAACTAAACACTAAAGATAATTCGAAAGTCTATTCCATACTATATTCGGTTAAGAAGTTTACGTTCAAAAATTCCGAAACTATAATACACAAAAGAGAATTTAAACAAAACCAAAATGAAAGAAAATTAAAATGATTAACCGTATCTACAATCTGTTTATAATTTGAAGCAACAGCAAGATGACATTTAAAAGTATTGAATTGCTAAAAGTTGTAAACTTGGAAGCATAACATTGCTGTGCCCCACGTTGGGCGCCATTTAATTTATGTAACGATCCCTATAATATCATGTCTAGTAAAGCATAAGCTACCTATAACACCAGCTAAGCTCGTCGGAAAATGGGGAGTTTCTTTTAACTATACTGTCCATGACAAAGTCGTTACTATGAAATTAAAACCTAGGTAGCTGTAAGTAATCGCAAATACAAAAAAAAATAAAAATAAAACAAACTAATAAATGTGAAACAAAAATTGTAGAAATATAGAAGTATATTTTCGGGAAAAGAAATGAGATCATATTCTTTCTCTTCCGTCTATACCCGCCCTGGACCTATGCTATTCTTTGTATATGTTGAATAGCCCACTAGAATTCTAACAATCGGCGATTAGATGTTTCGTGAAATATTTAAATTAAATTTAAGACCGCATTTATAAAATTTAACAAGATTTATTTGAGTTAAATATATTAAAATTAAACATTGAAATTGAAATTAATAATAATGAAATGATCCGAACAATATTCAAAAGTAAATATACTGAGTATGGAGTATGTATGGAAATTGTATTTTTCTTTTTAAGATTATGTAATTAAATATTAAACATTTTGACATAAAAAGAATTATTCTTATATTTCCAAATTTGAATTATTCATTATATTATATATTAATTTAAGTTTAACTATCACGACACTATATTTTATATATTTTTTTAAATAAACAAAATTATATCAATTGACTCACCAAAATTCTCGTTCCGACGACCGCAGGCCTGTTGTCATAGGATCTTGAATGATATTTAAATCTTTCAGGATATTTTATACCGTAGTCGTAAGTTGAAAATTTAAATGTATATTAGTATCGTAACAATTATTTTAAATATGTAACATATTTACCTTTTATAAATTGATAAATGTTTAATATTTCTTATTTTTTTAAAGCTTGTTGTTTAAATTTGAATATATGTAAGTATTACTAGTTATAAGTATATAGTGTATTATAAAATGTGTGATCATAAATTCTAAATGTATTAGTGTAGTATGTTTCGTATTAATTTATTTTTAAATTAAAATTCCATAATAGTAGGGTATTTTGAATTCAATTCGGACATGTTTTGAGATTTCCTCATTTGAGTATCCAGTGTTAGGTGGAATATATTATTGAATAGATAGTTTTAAGTTAATTAGGGTATTTTTGGATTCGGCGAGGTTTCAAAATCTTCTCATTTGATAAATAATTAAATTTTCCCAAAATTTCTTAGTCTCCCATCCAAATCTCCCTTTTCGGATCTAATAGATCCGAATATATCAAAATTTCACCGCAATGTATTTGGACTCTCAATATACAAAATTCTGTCCTCAATATAAATATTAGCCACTTCCAAAATCTATAATCTGATAAATTCTCTGTTTTCGCCCTTTTCATCAATAAAATTAATAATTAGGCCTGAAGTTATATTTTAAAATTTTCAAAAAAAAAAAATTTATATCAACCTTTGTATTGAAGTTTAAAATGAAAATCAAAATTTTTCAATATTCAATTTTAATTATTCAAACTAAGTTTACTAAGATCCAATATTGATTTATATAATACAAAAGTTCTACACTATAAAAAATTTTAATAAAATAACAACTAGTCCTCACAACAGATCAATATATTGTATCCAAACATTATACTACTGGGTTTTGTGAATATCGGTCCATATTTGACCATAGCACCCATATTAGCTCCATTTCCGATAATCACAATAATACCCATAAAACTCTTGTAAATAATGTTATGGAGAAAAATATCAAGCAAAATAGGCCTCAAATACATAGAAATCACGTTAAAATATTTAATTATATCTTCCAAATAAGTCGCACATTCGAAAAATATACGCTCATATCGGTAAAAAATGTAACAGATATAAGTTGCAAGTAGATTTGGTGACTATGGGTTCATAATTATATATATAAGGCTCACATCCGGAAAATTCATTAGAACAGAACAAAAATAAACTTTTGAAGTTGACTAAATGTATTTGTTTACCCTGTTTTAAACTCTTTTATTTCACTTTTGGTGAATAAGGAAAATGTTGAGCCAATCGGTAATGTTAACCAATTATTAAGTATATAAATTGTTAAAAAGTACATTTTATTCCTATTATAAAATTATAGACTCTGTTGGAAATGGTAGGAATATGTAGTTATTTCAATTATAAATTGCTGAATTAGAGAACATTTTTATATATTTGAAATAAAACAACTTGATTTTCTAACAACATATAAAATACTTAACATATATATTTTAAACAAACTTTTATTTTGTCAAAAAAAGTGGCTTTATTGAAGAAAGTACATAATTTGGATATATTCCAAAATGTGTATTATATCAGAATTCGTGTATAATCCATTAAGTGGCTTAAAAATTAATTCGGTTATAGTCCTAATTCGCTTATAGTCCACAAAAATTGTGCAACTGTATTTGTAGACTATAAGCGAAAACTACTGTATTACATCAACATTCTACCAATCTTCATAATCGAAGCTAAGTCCCAATAACAAACACTGAATATGGATATTAGAGTGTTTATACCAATGTAATTTCTATAATTTTCATCTAATTTAGGTGGAGGGTATTTAAGATTCGGCATAGCCGAATATAGCACTCTAACTTTTTCATGCTCTATTCGACTATGCTATGCCAATTGGCATATTTGCAATAAATATCAATAGTTATACCCCTAATATACATATATGCAAATGAAAAACTAGTACATAGTTTTTGGCTTTATTCGGTTTGCTAAAACTACTAGTTTTTACTATGTATGGAAACATATCAAAAACTACTATCAACTATTTTATTATGAAAACTAAACAAAAACCACATAAAAAATAACTTGCAAGTCTGGCTTTTCACAATATTGACCCATTTATATACTATGTATGTACATTAGGGTGGCCCCGTTTGTATGGAGAAAAAATAAGGTATCGATGTACCCGGCTAAAATGAAAAGTTGATTCATTCTAAGACTACCCTTTGAAATTTTTTCGTCCTGGAGTCAATATTTGGCGAGCTGGATCAAAGGATAAAAAGGTCCTTTTTTGAGGGTTTTTACATTTTTCCATATTTCTTCCAAAGGAAGTATATGTAAATTTGATATTATATAAAAGGTCTTTAAAATACGCATTCAATAGCTTATTAGAAACTTCAAAAAAAATTAAAATTCAAAAATTTTAAAAATTTTCGACAAAATTTTAGTTTTTTTTTTTAATTTTTTCATAGAATTTATTCAAATAAATATATGAAATTTCTTGATCAGAAACATCATGTAATTTCACCGAAATGGTGAAAGCTTATAAAATTTGAGTTATTTTGATGCCCATTACATATACTAAGAATTGAGTATACAGAGATTGTCAGATAGGGATGAAATTAGGTTTAAACAAATTTGAATAAATATTGAACTGGACTGAATTTTAAAAAACGAGAAAAACCGTTTCGGTGAAATTACATTATGTTTATGATCAAGAAATTTCATCTATATATTTGAATAAATTCTATGAACAAATTAAAAAAAACTAAAATTTTGTCGAAAATTTTTAAAATTTTTAAATAAATTTTTTTTTTTTTAAATTTCTAATAACCAATTGAATGCGTCTCTCAAAGACCTTTCACATGATACCAAATTTACATATACTTCCTTTGGAAGAAATATGGAGAAAATGTAAAAAACCTCAAAAAAGGACCTTTTTATCCTTTAATCCAGCTCGCCAACTATTGATCCCAGGACGAAAAAGTTTCAAAACGTAGTCTTAGAATGAGTCAAATTTTAATTTTAGTCGGGAACATCCGCAACTTTAATTTTGGGGCCACCCTAATGTACATCATATATAAATATATTGGATATAAGAAAATGTCAAAAATACAAAATTTTACATTTCTCAGATTTTTATTCTTATACAGAGAATAACGTTTCAACATAAATAGTATAACTTTTTCACATTTTTTGTTTTCAAATAAAGTCTAGGAGGCTTAAAAAAATGTTTGCATTTATCTTTTTATTTTATTCAATAATTTTTGAAATTTTCCTTGGTTTTTTGTATTTTTTTATGACTTTCAGTTAAAAAATTTAAAAATATGCGCGAAATAGACTGCAGTTTAACATGCTTAAATGTTAATGGATGTTTAGATATGTTTAATTAAATTTTATACGTTTCAGATTTTGTTGATTCAAATATTTGAACAAAATCATTGCGTAATGCAATTGTAACGCTATTTATACTAAAATACCAAAAAATGCATGTAAAAAAGCTAACATTTCCGTCATGCTCAATTTTATAATCTTTATGAACATGTTCTTATTTGAATGAAAATTGTAGTTTGGAAAAAAAGTCATGTTCAATTAATAATATTTATTAACCAAATGTGTGAATGTATAGGCATGTATATGGCAAACAAAAACTGCAAATAGATGTGTAAAGGTAGTGATTTTAAAAATTTAGTTTTCCAAAACAAACTAGTTTTTGATTAGGTGTAAATGACTAATAAAAGTTGTCTTACTGCTATGAGAGTAACTGGCCATTGATCTCATATAAGGACCACATATGAAAAAACATTAACCTACGCAAATAACGATTTCGAACTAAAAGTATATGTAGATCAATTATATGCATGCAAAAATCAAGCTATAGAATTTTGTAAATATCGGTCCATATTTGATCATGGGGTCTATGATTAGCTCGACATCCGAGTATCACATCAATATCGTTACCAGGTTGAAATTCGACATTAATAATTGTCATATATCTTGAAAACTTAAATTTTGCACAATATTCAGTCAATGTTGGTTAAACCGGTAAGAAAGCTTGGCAAACCAATTGTTCGGTCACTATACATATGTATTTAAATGTTGGGAATTTACAACACACACATTAGGGATACATCCAATTTGCGTTTTGTGATTTGAATGCGAATAAGTAAGACACAATTGAAAAGCAAAAACAAATTCATTAATTTTTTAAAAATAAATGTATAAAACTTAAAAAGTATAATTCAATACCAAAAACAACGATTTCCTTTTGCCAAAAGTTTGACTAAATTTATTATTCACTAAAACATTATCATATTTCGGCGAATAGTTACGCGTTATGTCCCTAATGCAAAATGACAATGAGTTTTAGTATTTAAACAATGGCAACTATCCCTGCCCCATTATCATGCAACACCTTTGAAAGATACTAAATAAATATATGGAAACACTGCTAGCATCCGTCGTTGCAGTTCTTCTTGATGATGTTTATTTATTGTTGTCATTCTTGCCACAGTGGAACAATAAAACAACACTGAACTGAACGATGACAACAAAAAGATCTCATGACAATGGCTGCAACGTTATATGTACATATAAACAACGAGGAAAATAATGAAAAGGGGGAAAAAAAAAGTAAAGAAATAATTGAAAGAAAGGTGTAATTTACAGCACTTACCGTAAGATGACAAAAATATTAACAGAAAACTAAAAAGGCATGAACATGAACTCCTATCCTTGTATAAACTTCTTATGAATATAAATTGTTCAACATCTTCAAGTGACAAAATGCACTTGGCTGGAATGTGCAACGACAACATTGCATGCTGCTACTTTCCTTTGGAGATGCAGTAGCAAGCAAAATTAGTAAATAATGAAAATAATAGCAACAACAAAAGATAATTTATAACAAACAAAGAAAAAAAAACAGCAACTGTAGAGATTAAAAAGTGTTATTAAAAAGAACACTTATACACATATTTGGTTTAGTGTAAGAAATTAAAAGAAAACATAAAGCCTCTGGCGATTCGAAAATTTTTGCATATTTCTGCATGTACCTCAAAACTACTTCCGTTTTATGTCACGTACGATATATCCTTACTTCGCTCGATATTTTGGACAACAATGTTTCGAAAGAACTTATTATTTTTTAAAATATAGTAGCCTCTGAATGGAACACAAAGATCAACTTATTTTTCAGATACTCTTATTTTTGAAAAATCAATTCCACTCTATAGGCGTACAAATATCACGTACGATGACATGGAATTACCCATATGTATTAGGCTGGGTCAAATTGTATGGACGATCAAAATATAAAAAATCATATATCAGAAACGAAATCTATAGAAAATTCAATGAAATTTTCCCCAAGAAACCATAGCTATAAAATCAAATCCTATCTTGCGCATTTCGTCTTTTTCCAATGAAGATTTTTTTTTTTTTTTTGAGTAGCTTATTTATGTATTAAAATGCAAATAAAATGATTTGTTAAGGGTGATTACTATTTAATAAGGGTTTTTACTAAGACATGAGAACTTTGAATTCTATTCTATTGAAAAAAAACATTACTTTAATAGTAATCACAAGTTATATATACCTGAGAAAAAACTAGATTTTCATTATAACGAAAATACTTTATTTTTAATTGATTTGTTAACTTAAGAGTTTTAATTCAAGAAGCACACGTGTATTTGGATAGGTTTATTACTTTAAAACAAATAAAATATTATTATGAAATCATCAGCAATGATCGTCGATTCTGCAAACTCAGAATGATAGAATATTATACGAACCTCCATTTACTGCAAACATTCCATACAAACACTTACACGAGCATTACCTTAGCGCCATGAATGCTTGGCTTTGGTGTCGATTCGGCTGGTTCATCACATACGATCTCTTACGCTTTGGGTTATTGTAATGGATCCAGTTTTCATCGAAAGTAATGATTCGGTGCAAAAATTATTTTCTTTTATAGTGTTCAAGCAAAATCGTCTTTAAAAGTCTCTCGGCTTCAATTCCTATGGTACCAAATTTCCCAGCCTTCGGATGAATCTGCCCGCACACGTTTTGAAATTGCTGCTTGGCTGGCTACCAAAGATTTTGCAAGCACTTGTTTTGTTTAACAAAAATCTTCATGTAGTAATGCCCCAATTTCAGGGTCTTCAAACTTTTTCGGCTAGCCTGGGAGATTTTTGTCTTCCATGTCAAAATAACCACTTTAGAACCGGCGACACTTTTTTTGTTCAAATTAAATAAGTAAAGCCAAACTTCCCTCATATGACGATTCGCTGGTACAAAATTCGACATTTTCAAAGCAAAAAAAAAAACAAGTTAGAGTGCTAATCTTAAATACCCTCCACCTAAATTATATGAAAATTATAGAAATTACACTGGTATAAACACTCTAATATCCATATTCAGTGTTTGTTATTGGGACTTAGCTCCGATTATGAAGATTGGTAGAATGTTAATGTAATACAGTAGTTTTGGCTTATAGTCTACAAATACAGTTGCACAATTTTTGTGGACTATAAGCGAATTAGGACTATAACCGAAATTCTTTTCAAGCTAATTTATGGATTATAGATTAATCCTGATATAATACACATTTTGGACTATATACAAATTATGTACTTTCTTCAATAAAACCACTTTTTTTAAACAAAATAAAAGTTTGTTTAAAATGTTATCTAATTCTGGAATTTACAATACATATTCCTACCATTTCCAACAGAGTCTATAATTTCATAATAGGAATAATATGTACTATTTAACAATTTGTATACTTAATAATTGGTTAACATTACCGATTGGTTCAACATTTTCCTTATTCACCACAAGTGAAGTAAAACAGTATAAAAAGTATGTTCTAATGAATTTTCCGGATGTGAGTCTTATATATAATTATGAACCCATAGTCACCAAATCTAATTGAAACTTGTATCTGTCACATTTTTTACCGATATGAGTGTATATATGCGTTAATGTATTTTTCGGATGTGCGACTTATTTGGGAGATATAATTAAATATTTTAACTTGATTTCTATGTATTTGAGGCTTATTTTGCTTGATATTTTTCTCCATAACATTATTTACAAGAGTTTTATGGGTATTATTGTGATTATCGGAAATGGAGCTAATATGGGTGCTATGGTCAAATATGGACCGATATTCACAAAACCCAGTAGTATAATGTTTGGATACAATATATTGATCTGTATACAATTTTAGTTCAATATCGATATATTTAAAATATTTATAGAGGTTAATGTCTTTCTCGGAAGTGGTCCTTATATGAAAGCTATGACCAATTATCGGTCGATCTTCATAAAATTCAACACATCGATTTTCGTATATATGGGAAATATTTATTTGAAATTTTAACCAGATAGAAGCTTTTATAAGAGATTTATAAGTATTTAAGTAATTTTCGGAAATAGACCTTATATGGGAGCTATGGTCAAATATGAACCGATATTCACAGAATCTAGTAGCATCATTTGCGAATTAATACTACCGATCTCTGTAAAATTTTAATTCGATAACGATATTTTTCAGATATTTATGAAAATTAATGTGTTTTTTGTAATTGGGAGCTATAACCAATTATGTTCCTATCTTCATGAAATTCCCTACAGCGATTTTTATGTGCATGGGGATCATGCAAGTTGAATTTCAACCTGATACCGATAAATATAAGATAATTAAGTGTAAATGATTTTTGAAAGTAAACTTTATATGGGGACTATGGTCAAATAGTGTCCGATCCAAAAAAAAAAAATTGGTCTCGCGATTTCTGTTTGCACGAAACTTAGTTGTGCTGAATTTTGTATGGATACTGCAATTCTATGGGCATTTATATACCATATTTCGGGAAGAAATTTGCATGAGGGCAACGAGAAATTATGGACCGATTCTTTCCATTTTCAACAGAATTTGTCCTTTTATCATATTAATAATGATAAAAGTTTTTGGAGGTTGTCTTACATTTTGATCCAATTCGATTTTGCTGATTTTCAATACCAAACTGCTTAGAAAAATTATAAACATTAATTGTGCTTATGTATTTTGGACGTGAGAGTGTTTTACACAGGCAGACAGACGGACATTGCTCAGTCGACTTAGAATTTCATAAGGATCAATAATATATATACCTTGTTGGGTCTCAGACGAATATTTCTCAATGTTATACACGGAATGACAAGCTTATATATACCTTCTTTCACCACTTGTGGTGGTGGAGAGTATAAAAAACTATGTTCAATAACTAAGTGAGAATTAATGACAGATATGTACCCTTCAAAATGAAATATAAAACAGAAACATATAAGTTATTAAAAACAAAAACAAAACAGCATTCAAAAGATACGCCATCTATTGTAAATCCCGCGTTTTTAAGTCATACATCCTATATTTGGTTTTTAATACATAAATACAATACGAAAATCTGGAAATCTTCATTGGAAAAAATACGAAATGCGCAAGACAGATTGTGTTTTAGACGTATGGTTTCTCGGGGAAAATTTCGTAGAATTTTCCGTAGATTGCGTTTCTGCTATACGATTTTTCGTGAAAAAAATTTACCCACCCGAATATGTATATGTATTTAATGTTTCTAGATTTTTTGATATAGCAGAATAAAATAGAACCAACGATTGCCTCTTTGTCGGTTCATAAATATCTAATTTCATGTTTAAATATTCATAAATTTAGAAAAATCATAAAGGACAATTAAATCTCTCTCTGTTGGTACAATCACGAAAGAAAGACTGTGAATAATGGTACAGTCTTAGAGAAACTAAAAAGCCTAGATAAAATTCCCTTTGAACTATTAGTTCAGACACAGACCGCATAGTCCCGTGAACAATTATTTTTGTAGTCGAACAGTTATCAGTTGATTAATACAAATTATTTAAGTATTGCTTTGTTTAAATTAACAATATATGCTAACTTTATATTGGCAATATGAAACTAAAACTTATTTTGTTGTCCTGACAATGTAAGACATTCTTTAATAAAGTCTTTCATAGAAAAAACTATGTGAATGTGATATATGCTCTTTAATTGAATACATATGTATGTATGAAATAAACATGTACATGTATATGAGTTTAGGTATGTGTATGGTTGACAACATGTTGATTGATGTGATTGTCTGTAGCAGGATAATTTATGCGTGCGTAAAGCAACAAAAAAGAATGGCAATCCAAAAGAATGAAAAAAAACAACACCGATACCGTCTAAGTATTTCACATAGAATGGAAATATACTAGACACACACACATACATACATACTAACATTCTAACACAATAATACAAAAATATATATTTATAAATCCCAGCAGTTCTAGAAGACTGTCTCGAACTAGTGATTTTACTTACCATTTAGGGTGGTAAATAGTGACACAACTAGCTACATACTTGACTAGTTATTTTAACACGTGCATGTCCTAAACTGGGGTCAGGTCAATTGACTCTTTTAGATTACAGTGATACAGTCTGACAGCTGGTCCAAAGTAGTCAGCGCATTGGATTTACATACTGGTTACATAGCGTCAGTTGCCTTACTAGCTACTTAACTGGTTACTACATGTACGGGTGCTAATTCACCTCAAATTCACCTCAAATAATCAAAAGACATATCATAGACAGTCCAATAAACGATTGCTTGCAAAAAAAACTTCCCCCGAATAGATTACTATAACTATTTTGTAAAGTGCAGTACAAAATAAACGTTTAATGTGACTTCGCTATAGGATACAAAGATACAATAGAGTGACTATTGACTTCACGCTATGTTACATGGGATATCAGTATACTTAAGCAAAAATAAACTATATGAGAATTATATCAACATAATTTGTATAAAACCAATTTGTACGAAGTACTCACAAAACGTTTAAAGTGACTACACTCTAGATTACATAGAGACACTTAAGTGACAATTGTCTTCGCGCAAGATTTCCTGGGATGTATAAAGTAACCAATTGTCCTTTATCTGCACTACAAAGTGCAAATACGTGTCAAATGACCAAAATATATAAATTGGAGTCAGCCAAGTGATAAGTCATTTGTGAAGATTACTGCCTATAAGGGAGACATTGACATTTATATGATAACCATATTGGAGCAATCTTTATTTTATAAAAAATTTTGACAATTGTTTATCATTTGAAACTTTAAAGACCATTTAAGTGGACATCTGACCCGATCAAGAAAAACTGAGTAGGCAGTGTTACTGTGTATGGTCCTCTCAAGTAAGGATGTTTTTTTTTTAATTTTAAATTGAAATGAAATAGAAACGAGTAAGTACAAACACAATTTAAAATAAAATAACTAATTTTTTATCATTACACCAGGGATTTAAGCGAATTAATTAATTAATGTTTTAACTATGTTATTTTCATTGTAAATGTTTAAGCATGATCTAAATAACAACACTGATACAAATTGTCCATGTTCTGGTTTCCTCATCCTTTAAACATTTCAACTCTGTAAATTAACCTCATAAAAATAAATAAGAATTGAATTACTTGCAACTACAAACATGTCAACGATCAAACCCAGTGGCCTTCGCTACACAGGCCTTTCTGAAGGTTTATTTACACCATCTTTTGCAAATTTCGATACTCATTCCAACCAGCCTTTCTTTTAAGGTATTCTAGAAGGCCTCTGATATACCTTCTAAAAGATTTGATAATGAATAACCAGCAAAATAATGTTCAAATGACGTTTATATAATTTGTGTCAAATGACACAATTTATATAAATTGGAATCAGCCATGTGGTCAGATATTAGTGACAATTACTGTCTTTAAGGGATACATTGACTACTTACTTAACTACTGGGATATGTATACATATTTACATTAACATTTATCATGTACATAATTTTCTGCGTGTTGAGCTTCAAAAACAAAAAAAAAAAAATATTTACAATCTTTACTTTGGTTTGCCTGGAGCTGTTAAAGTCTTCATGCTTGGTGGATAAATTTTGATTGTAGCATGTGTAAAATAAAAAAAATAAAAAACAAAACAAAGACTCATTCCCACAGTAATTCGTCACTTACTCAACCATTTAAATGAAACAATCTACGTATGAATGCTGTCGGGGTCATCTCATAGCCCAGATTTATAGAGACAGGTTAAAGGCACAGATAAGCCCAACAAAAATAAGGCATGTAAAATTCATATATGGGGGAATCCATTCAAAGCCAATAGAAAATAGCGCTTTTCGAATATCTCATCTCCGATTTTGACGAAATTTACCACAGTTTTTATGTATAGCAAGTGTTTATCAAATCATAAATCTTTTGATTTGACTGACATACTTTCAGGTCCAAAAATACTTATGAAGTCTAAAAAATTTTAAACAAATTTAAAAATTTCACAAAATAATACATTCATAACTGGACATAACTTCTAAACCATACAATGCATAACATTATGGGCCTGACTCACTAAATGCGAACGAACATTTTCTTTCTTATTTTATATTGAAAACAACAAATAAATTTGAAGTTTTTTTATTGTTTTCAATATAAAATAAGAAAGAAAATGTTCGTTCGCATTTAGTGAGCCAGGCCCTAAATTTTTTATTTTTAAAGATAAAAATATGTCTTTTAAAAGTGTTGGAAGAAATCGCATTTCTTTCAAAAGTTCAATTATTGACTTATAAAATTCAAAGGCCTTTATCTCAGAAACCACAGATTTCTTTAGCAATTGGTTTGTAGTGAACAATTCGCTAGCGGAGGATATCTCAAAATGTTTATCATTATGTTAATCTGCCTTCCCAGAAATCATCTTATGATAATTTTCAAAAAATTGGTAATGCTTCCCTCTCTATATGTGTCATAATAAACAGTGAAAATTGCCCTTAATATTTATAAGGACAATTTATACATTTTATGAATTTATTTCTGTTTAAGTGTGTGGCATGAGATGTTTTTCTAATATATCTTAATGGACATAACAAAACAGCGTATTAAACAAATTTATTAAATTCATAAACCTTCACAGTCTGATGACCGTATTGTCTAGACGAGTTATCAATAGCTGTACTCATGACACTTTTTTTTTTTTTTGCTAATATTGATTACAGATTGGTATTTAATATTTGCATCTGTCATTAGGAACGATTTCTGCCTGTAGGTAGCTGACAAGGATACAAAGCAATAAATACAAAATAACTTTGTGCTATAAAATTTCCAAAATTCATTACAATCGTATTGTAGGCCTAGCAGAGAATGTAACATTCTTAGTTATATTAAAAATAGATTTCTGGTGAGTTGACGAATTTATTTGGAATGATATAATAAATACTGTATTTAATAACATCATTATCTATGAATGTTTTTATTAAATGTTTGTACTTTTGTCGCTATTATTTACACATTCACTTTAAGAAATTAATTTTGTTTAGAGTAAAATCAGCTAAGAATTTTAAAAATGTAAATCTAAATATTATAAAGTCATTGTGAATTTTTATAGTATTACAGCAGCCCGAAGATCTGCTGCTATAGATGCAATCAGTAGAAGGCTGGAAATCTAGCCGCTGCATCTCTACATGAAAATATATGATCATAGAACTCAATTCTAATTATGATAGAGATATTGATATGAAAACATCAACTAAGTAATACAAAAACTGATTACAAAATGTCTCAAATCTATTGAGACAAGAAGCGGTACCCAAGTGGAACTCCTCGAATCAAAATACTAATATTGAAGCTATTGAGGTATTTACAGGAACACATTGGGGGGAACAGAAACAAGTGTAAATAAACCTGTAACTTCTAAACGGATAATCTGCTTGAAATAAAGTATTCCGTGGCTATAGAAGAGTTTGAATTTAGGCTTTAAACACAAAGGGGGATCAGAGCCTCAAAGACCTACAGTTGGATACCTTACTTAAAAATTAAAGTTTTTTTTATTTAACAATAAATTTAATCATATTTATAGCAAATAATAATTTAAAAATCAAAACTAAGTCAACGTTATGTGCCTTAAAATATAAACACATTCTTTCGCCATATGTGGGTCGATTTTCCCGATTTCAAACAGCAACCGAATTGGAAGAATGCCCGATATATTGATCATGTTTGTAAGTTATTTAGGGGATTTGGAAAGTTGATTTCAACCGACAGACGGACAGTCGGAAATGGCTATATCGACTCCCCTATCTATAACGAAAAATGTAGAAATTACAAATGGAATGATAAACTTATACAGGGTATAAAAATCGGTGGTTTATTTCTTTTAAATAAATTGGATACATTTGATTGCAAATAACAGCCGTTTAGTAGTTTAAAAATTGTAACAACTCTTTATTTATTCAAATGTACAACAACAACAGTGTAATTAGTCACTATGTTTTTATATAGTTCTTTATGTTAACTGTAACCATTTCAATATACTTACAAGTTTTTTAACTATATTATAGTCACATTAACTACTTATATGATTGAGGTAACTATAATATGGTTAATTTACGAATCACATGATTGTATTAGCCATATACATGGTTACAGTAAAAACGAATATGTTTGTGACAACCATTTTTATGATGAATAATTTTATTGTAATATGTTGTTCTCAGATTATGATATCCATAACACGAGAGCAACATAATATTGTAAGTCCTTCATCATATAAATGGTTGTCACAAACATATATTTGTTTACTGTAACAATATATACGGTTAATAAAATCATATGAATCGTAAATTACCCATATAATAGTTACTACAATCATATAAATACTGATACTGACTATAATACAAATTAAGCATGCGTGTGTTTGATTTATAACTCTTATTCATTTCATCTCATTCCACATTGTAGAACAGAGGTGCGCAAAATTAAATTCTCTCACCAATACATTCAATTCTTTACTTTGTTCAGTGCACTTACAAACAAACAAATACAAAAACTGAAAAAATAAAGAAAAAGTGCTCATACGCATTCCTAGTTGTCTCGTTGAGTGGATAACGACCATAAAGAAATAAACACAGATGGCGACATGGCTCTCTTAAAAAAATTCTCTTATTTATGAAAATTGTATGTGATTTATAATGGAAAAGTCAATAATTATGTTTAAAAGTTATTTATTTTTAATAAAATAATATGTATTTTAGGTTTTATGTTATTAGACATATTTTACTTTATTAATTTTCAATATTTTTGATATTTTTTAGTACAAGTCATTACTTTTTTATATTTTCTTGATGTCGTACTATCTCTGAGTTCTTCATTAAGTTTTCTTATTTTGAAGTACATTCTTGAACAAAAAAATAGAGTTTTTACTTTTTCATCACATTCGATGTGATGTGTAACAAAAACTTATCCATTGCTTTAATAAGGAAGGATTTTTTATTATTATTAATATTGGAATTTTTGACTGCTTACACCATTTTAATTTATAATTAATTTTTTTTTTTTATTTTTCACTATTTGTTTTGAAATTTCATATAAAATGTATGTATTTTACATTCAAACCATAAGAAAACAATCACTGTTGACGTCACGAAAAAAAGAGTAAAAGAGTTCACTAACATAACGGAATTGTCGATGTCGCAATCTTGCTTATTTCATTCATGGACAACGACTACTAAAATGTAAGAGCATAAAGGCTGGGTTAGCCGACCGTTGATGTAATGTAACCGTAATGTTGACTTAACGTAACACTTTAGTGCGATTATAGAACATTAAAAACGTGTCATATGTTTTTGACATAAACAATCAAAAAAAAATATAGCCTGAACTATATTTGTTGTATAAACTTTCATTGGCCTGTACCAATAAAATCAATTGTTCGTCGATCATTTTAATAAATACAAATGTAATACGTTTTGTTTAATTTTAAGTTTATCTTTAATATTTCGCGATTTAAGAAAAAATTTATTAAACTTTTTTTGGTAATAGTACTTACATATAAACCGTATTTATTTACACGTGATGTATTCATCATCATTGTCCATTAGGAGACAATTATAAATATTATTTATTACCTTTTCATACAGACTTTATTTATTAAAGGTCCGATAACTTAAAAATTAATATTGTATTGTACTTTATACTAAGGGCCATTATTATAACTTGCCTTTATGTTCGTAATAGTAAAAGTTGACTTTAAGGGTACCTTTTTATATTGCTTAAAGTTAACTTTTACTATTTCGAACATAAAGGCAAGTTGTAGTAATGGCCCTTAGTATAGTTAATTTGTGTATACAAAATATTAATTTAATATTTTGAAACTTAAATACTTTCGGCGATTATTAGTATACATTTTATAAATGCTTGTATGAATTAATTTGTATAATAAGTAAATACTACCATAACATTAAAAGGTTTTGTTTTTTATTTACACAGAAAAAACTAAAAATGAATTTCAATTACGAAATTGATTATATTAATTAAAAAAATATTTGATTTTGCTCCAATCATCAAAATGATACTATTAATTAAATTCAAATTAAAAAGTTTAATTGAAAAAAATCCAAATTTCAATTAAATTTTTTATTGAATCAATTAATTTAGTAATTCAAATTTTGCATAAAATCTACTAAAATACTAATTAATACAATTCACCTATTAATTGTAACCATACCCATAAAAATACGAATATTTTATCCAAATTTTTAATTTCATTTATTTTAATTATATTTTACATATATTTTTAAAAGACATAAATTATTTTATATGCAAAGTAATGTATGTAATGTATGTAATGTATGTAATGTATGTAATGTATGTAATGTATGTAATGTATGTAATGTATGTAATGTATGTAATGTATGTAATGTATGTAATGTATGTAATGTATGTAATGTATGTAATGTATGTAATGTATGTAATGTATGTAATGTATGTAATGTATGTAATGTATGTAATGTATGTAATGTATGTAATGTATGTAATGTATGTAATGTATGTAATGTATGTAATGTATGTAATGTATGTAATGTATGTAATGTATGTAATGTATGTAATGTATGTAATGTATGTAATGTATGTAATGTATGTAATGTATGTAATGTATGTAATGTATGTAATGTATGTAATGTATGTAATGTATGTAATGTATGTAATGTATGTAATGTATGTAATGTATGTAATGTATGTAATGTATGTAATGTATGTAATGTATGTAATGTATGTAATGTATGTAATGTATGTAATGTATGTAATGTATGTAATGTATGTAATGTATGTAATGTATGTAATGTATGTAATGTATGTAATGTATGTAATGTATGTAATGTATGTAATGTATGTAATGTATGTAATGTATGTAATGTATGTAATGTATGTAATGTATGTAATGTATGTAATGTATGTAATGTATGTAATGTATGTAATGTATGTAATGTATGTAATGTATGTAATGTATGTAATGTATGTAATGTATGTAATGTATGTAATGTATGTAATGTATGTAATGTATGTAATGTATGTAATGTATGTAATGTATGTAATGTATGTAATGTATGTAATGTATGTAATGTATGTAATGTATGTAATGTATGTAATGTATGTAATGTATGTAATGTATGTAATGTATGTAATGTATGTAATGTATGTAATGTATGTAATGTATGTAATGTATGTAATGTATGTAATGTATGTAATGTATGTAATGTATGTAATGTATGTAATGTATGTAATGTATGTAATGTATGTAATGTATGTAATGTATGTAATGTATGTAATGTATGTAATGTATGTAATGTATGTAATGTATGTAATGTATGTAATGTATGTAATGTATGTAATGTATGTAATGTATGTAATGTATGTAATGTATGTAATGTATGTAATGTATGTAATGTATGTAATGTATGTAATGTATGTAATGTATGTAATGTATGTAATGTATGTAATGTATGTAATGTATGTAATGTATGTAATGTATGTAATGTATGTAATGTATGTAATGTATGTAATGTATGTAATGTATGTAATGTATGTAATGTATGTAATGTATGTAATGTATGTAATGTATGTAATGTATGTAATGTATGTAATGTATGTAATGTATGTAATGTATGTAATGTATGTAATGTATGTAATGTATGTAATGTATGTAATGTATGTAATGTATGTAATGTATGTAATGTATGTAATGTATGTAATGTATGTAATGTATGTAATGTATGTAATGTATGTAATGTATGTAATGTATGTAATGTATGTAATGTATGTAATGTATGTAATGTATGTAATGTATGTAATGTATGTAATGTATGTAATGTATGTAATGTATGTAATGTATGTAATGTATGTAATGTATGTAATGTATGTAATGTATGTAATGTATGTAATGTATGTAATGTATGTAATGTATGTAATGTATGTAATGTATGTAATGTATGTAATGTATGTAATGTATGTAATGTATGTAATGTATGTAATGTATGTAATGTATGTAATGTATGTAATGTATGTAATGTATGTAATGTATGTAATGTATGTAATGTATGTAATGTATGTAATGTATGTAATGTATGTAATGTATGTAATGTATGTAATGTATGTAATGTATGTAATGTATGTAATGTATGTAATGTATGTAATGTATGTAATGTATGTAATGTATGTAATGTATGTAATGTATGTAATGTATGTAATGTATGTAATGTATGTAATGTATGTAATGTATGTAATGTATGTAATGTATGTAATGTATGTAATGTATGTATTTACAATTTATAGTAACTAAAAAAATAAACATGGCGTCATCTCGGCGGCAGCATTTAACGAACGTTGGGTTTTGACTTAGGGGCGATACAACAACGGATTGAACAGATTCTCTCATCGGGACAAGTACTTACCCGAAAATGGAAGTATTATCCCTAAGATCACTCGGAATAGCAACAAACATTAAAATCCACAAAACTTTAACCGGGTGAGCTCGAGTACGCATTCCATAAATACCAGATCTAAGGGATGATAAAAGAAAAAGTTCATTAATGTAAGGATATTTTGGAAAGGAATACAATCGTACTTACCTAACGTCTTCTCCAATAGAAAATGTTTCAGACATCAAATTCCTTATATACATCCATAATGCTGTCCGTCTTATTAATATAAAATTAATGTCTTAAAAATTGCACACATTTATGTATTGAATAATCTAACATGTTCATACTTACCGAATAGCTTAAGATAATCCATACAATAACATGATTGGCTCCATCTTTCCACCATTTGGAATTTCCGGGCTTCAAAATTTGTCCAAATAGAAGACATTTTATATAAAACTATTACAATTGTCTTAAATTTTCAAAATATTTTTTTCTTTTCTTATATTATTTTTTTTAAAAACGTTAAAAATTGTTTGTTTTTCAAAAAATCTTTCAACCAATTAAAAAAATAATTAATTTAATTAAAAAAAATTATCAAAGTTTAAAATAAAAGCAAATAATAATTTAATTGAAAAAATTTAAGCAATAATTTTTTCTGTGTATGTATTTATTTTTAAGCGTTCTGAGCAAAATAAGTATCTTTTATACAAGACTTAAAATCAACAAGTTGACAGCACCGTTAGTAAATGTCACGTAGAAACGTAAAGAAATTCTGTTTTTAACAGGTTCAGACGTTACAGTTACGTTACATTTTGTCACTATAACTGCTTTAACTACTTTACACACGATCAGCTGTTCCGTTCCGTTAAGGTTACATTACATTAAGGTCGGCTAATCCACCCTTAAGAATACGTGTGATTTGATTTTGCACAATTGTGCTATGGGCTGCGCACCATTGGTATAAAAACAAAATAATGCATAGCAATAACCAACATACAAACATATGTTTTGTTGCTTTTTTTTTGTCAAAGCATGCAATAAATTGTCTTTTTTTTATGAAATTTTCAGAGGTTGTCTCGGATTTTTGCTCATATCTCCGTTATTTATGGACGGATTTTGCTGATTTTAAATAGCAAACTTCTCGAAAGCATATCTGACAGAATTATTGAAGATTTGGATCCCGAAGATATCTGGGGTCTTCAGAAAATTGATTTCAACAGACGGACATGGCTTAATCGACTCCGCTATCTATAAGGATCCAGAATATATATATACTTTATAGAGTCGGAAAATTATATTATGGAAATTACAAACGGAATGACACACTTATATATACCCTTCTCACGAAGGTGAAGGGTATAAAAAATTAAAAACAAGAAAATATGCAGTTATGAGTTAAATGTGCAAAAATATGCTATTAAAACCAAAATATGCTAAAATATCCTGTAAATAGCAAAACATGCTAAAATCTATGCCAAAATTAAATTTTCTGAAACAGATAAATAACTAACTCATAAATTTATACGACGCACAACAAAAAATATGATACTGCATGTTATTTGTTGTCCTGGTTATTACAGTAGATTTTTAATTGATTTTATTTCATTATTCTAATAGAGAATAGATATTTATATATGTTCATGTAATTGTCACCCTTGTCAAAACATTAAAGTATAAAATATTTAATTTTAATAACTCACACAAAGAAAGTCTTGAAAAACCAGAAAAGAAAATTATAATATTTAATTTGTAAAAAAAGTCATACGAAAGAAAAATGTCCCTTAATCCTTTAATAGTCATGATGTAATTATCTCAATGTACACAGTTCCCATCTAAATGTTAGAGATTTTTAATTGAAATGAAAAAATAAACTAAACTCATACTTAAACCAAAAAATCTTTGTAGACCAATTATGTGAGAAATGCAAAAATATCGTAAGGAATATAAAAAAAAAACATGTACTCGGTAGCCAGCAGCAGCAACAGCAAAATATAATTTTTGGAGAAGTTTCTCAACTCTTTAGTATGCTGTGCTGCTAAATAGCATGACCCAAAATGACCTAAATATCATTTAAAAAATAAAGGGAAGTTGAAAAAATATTATAATATAAAAAGAAGAAACATTTGAGGATAGAAAACAGAATGGAAAAGAAAAAGAAAGGAAATACACATAAAATGCATGAAAAATTCATAACACATAATGAGTGACAGTAGTACGAAAGACCGTCAACTTAAGGTTCATTTTCACCGACAAAATACCGGAAAAACAGACATTTTACGAAAAGGGTGCGTGGCATGATTATGCAAAGGATGTGAACACATACACAAGGATATATATACTTAGTATTTAGCAGTAGTAGTAGTAGAGAACTGCAGACAGCAAAAGTAAAACGGGAGACCTACTCATAGTTTACACAAACTTTTGTTGAAGAAACAGAAAAAAAAAGAAAACTAAAATTACGTACAAAAAATATAATAGAAAAAAACTTGACAGTTAGAACTTGTGACGACGGGGCAAGACAGGTGAAATATGCCGCGCAAACAATGAGAACACAACAATGAGTGTAGAAAAACGGAAAGACGCTAATTAAAATGTAATAATACACATTTCCATTTATTTACACATACACACATGTAAAGAAATACATACATATATACACACTCGTATGCCATTGTGCGTTCATATGTATGTACTTACTATGTGTATGACTGTGATAATAAAATTAAGAAAATGACAGGAAAACGAAACAAATGCACACACATACCTTTGTATTCCTATACTACATATACAAATGCAAACAAATAAAAAACGTGAAACGTACTTAGACTCCTTCACAAATTTGTGTGTAAAAATTATTTTATTTGTACCCTACATCGCAGAACAATTGCTGTTTTTAACTACAATTTTAAAGAGTAACTCAATTTTAGTGAAGTATTGGAATTTTAAAATTTATAGTGGCAAGTTTCAATGATTGATAACTAATACTTTTGCTATAATATGGGCCCGCATGGAGGACAATAGTTATAACCGTGACTTATAAGAAAAGCTTTCGTAAAAACCTGCAACGACAGAAGAGTTCCGGTAAGAGTACTTAACCTATCCAGCTATGAAAAATTTGTCATACGAAATGTTTCAGCAGAGGCAGAAATCAACTGTGATATAAAGTCGGAAAATATAGCGGAATATGTCGGAACATTTATTGAAGCTTTAAAAAGTCAAGCCAAGGTAGGACGGAAATTGGAAAACATCAAATAGATACTGCCGAAGTGAGGCCAATTAAGTAAGTGCCCAGAAGAATTCCTCTTGCAAATCGAAGCAAAGTGAAAAAGCTTCTTAACGAAATGGCACCGAGTGAAGTTATCGAGCCATCTTTAAGTCATAGGAGCTTGACCGTGGTTTTAGCTAAGAAAAAAGAAAGCCAGCACAAGATTATGATTCGATTATAGGAAGCTGAAGGACAGCTACCCGCTACCAAGAATTGGTGACACCCTGGACATGCTTTGGACTGGCAAAGTGGTTATTGGTGAGTAGATATTTCGGACAAAGAGAAAACAGCCTTTTTGACTCTGCAATGCTCCGGCCACATTCGAGCGTTTAATGGAAAGAGTATTGAAAGGACTTTACTGAAAGACATGCTTGGTGTACCTTGATGGCATAATTGTCATGCGAATGACATTCGATGAACATCTGAAAAACTTTGAATAAGTCCAAAAACGAAGATCAGAGACTAGAATTATACTTAGTGTAAAAAAATGTGCATTCTTTCAGAAAGAAGTTACGAATTTGGGACATAGCGTAACAGCAGACGGAATATCCATAGATGAATACAAATTACATGTATTTCTTTAGTGAAAAATTGTGTAAATTAAAACTAATTATGGAGGTTTTTAAATAGAAGAGAGTTTTTAAATTATTTAAGAATAAAAACACTCAAAAAAGTTTAAACTTAAATTTATTGAAGACTGGAAGGCGGGATTATCACGGCATGAATTGAGTAAACAATATTCAATTAACAGATCAGTTATTTCCCGGCTGATTCCAAAGTTTTTGCAGACTGGTGGAATATCATCGGGGCATTCTGGAGGACGTTCTCATAAAATCACACGATACGATGATTCCTTGATCACAGGAGCAATGCTAAAGGATCCAACATCATCTGCTAGTCAAGTAAGAACAAGTCTGTGATTATGCGTTAGCGAAAGAACAATCCGTTTATATCAGCTAAGAACAAGAAAGCTAGACTGGAGTTTGCCAAAGCCCACATCGACTGGAGTGTCCAAAAATGGAAGACAGTACTGTTCTCTGACGAATCCAAATACAAATTCAAAAGTTCTTATGGAATATGGCGTGTACGCAGACGAAAAGTAGAAAGACTGAATCCTAAGTATTGCAAAGGAATAATTAAATATGGAGGAGGCAATATAATGGTCTGGGGTTGCTTTTCTGGTCAAGGAATCGGGCCAATTCATAAAGTTAATGGGATTATGGATCAGTTCATGTACCTTGATATATGGAAAGATGTAATGTTGCCTTATGGCAGTGAAGAAATTCCACATATAGGGAGGTTCCAACAGGAAAACGATCCTAAGCACACCTCCAAAGTGTGTAAGACTTGACTACAGAGCAATAATGTTCAAGTTCTTTATTGGCCTGCACAATATCCCGATCTCAATCATATTGAGAACTCTTGGGAGATTGATAATATGAAAATAAATCGTGAAAATTTCAGAAATAAGAATCGGCAGTTTTCACGATTAATTTCAAGGCGTTATTATATTCTGGGAAGGAATATCGCAAGACACCATAAAAAACTTAATAACTTCTATGCCTAAGAGATGTGCTTGTGCTATTCAAAACAAAGGATTTCCAACAAAATATAAATTAAAAATTGTTTAAATTTAAATATCTTTTGATTTAATGTTACCTCTTATAGAAAGATTAACTTTAAAAGTATTTGTTTATCAATAGTAAATATATTAACAATTGAAAATAATACATAATAAAAATTTAAAACTTAGTTTTTATACAAAAAAATATAATATGAAAAATTCACTGAGTGGGTGCTTTAGTTATGTTCAATACTGTATATATTGTTTGTAAAAAAGATTATATCTTTTACAAATACTCAATCTAAATACATTAGATACATTCACGACAGCAGCCTACCGACTACAAATGACACTAGCAACAATTGACGCCGTGTAGTCAGCTACTTAATTATTTTAAAAAGGGCAGCAACATCGTAACCTGCTGCTATTTTTATTCATATACATATTTCAGTGGAGACACTTTTAAATATTTCATTCTTATAAAAATTCAAAAACTGTAAAAACAAATAAATTTATTTGGTGACCAATATGTCTGTGCGACCGGCTGTGTTTAAAGAATCGAATTATATTATCCTCCGTTATTGCCTTTAAAAAAATGTTAAAGATTAAATATCTTTGCTTTGTTGTCAAAGAGCATAAATTAAAAAAAAGTGAACTACTAAAGTGCGAGACCGGCGTCACCATTGGCAAGTCAATGTAACGGTTCTGAGCTAGTTGGTTTTTAATTTTATGATTATGATTGAAATTATCGTTTTCGGAACTACTTCCATACATTGAATATTCATTTTATTCGTTTTTATGCATCATGACCTCCTGTTGGAAAGATTCAAAAAAATCGATGTCAATAACTTATAAATAACAAATTTAATGAAGTTCTGATTTTACTCCTTCTAAAAACGGTATTAAAATATGAAGTAAAATATCGCTAGTTTTCTCTTTAAAATGCTATTTAATAGTTTCTTCGCAAATATCGAACAAACTTTGCCTTCTAATTGATAAAAATAATATTAGGATATCGTTTTAAAACAATTTCCAGAAATATTAGTAAAACGAACGATTCGTCAACAAACGAATGTGTTACAAATTTCGTTTTTATAAATAACAAATATTTTTTTAATTTTTCATATATTTTTTACGTAAAAGTTTAAAATGAAGTAAAATTAAAGGTTTCCAAATGCGTATGTATTTTTTCAAAATTCACTAATCGAATATGGCAACACTACATTCTATTCTATTTATGACAGCTTGTAATCGGTAGCCTGCTGTCGTGAATGTGTTTAATGCATAAGCCCTTCGCGATATGATAACAATAGTAGGGGATATATATTAGGTTTCCAATTGGTTCAATCAAATTAAGTTCAAACTTATATTCTTTCCGAAAATCAGTGAACTTGGACATAAGTGTAAGGTAATTTTTATTGTTATATTTGTTATATCAGGGCTGTAACAGTATATAGATATATTTATTATAAATAACGGTTTATGTTGTAAGACGTAGAGCATCCTCCAGTCATACTCTACCACATGACTCCACCATAGGGGGAGGGTTTATTGGGTTAGTGCTGATGTTTGTAACGTTCAAAAATGTTGTCCAAACACCCACCTTAAAGTATACCTATCTGCTCAGGATCACTTGCTAAGTCGATTAAACTTTTCTATTGCCCCAAGGCCTAAGATTATTGAATTTGGTTAGAATCGGTCTTTAGTTTCCCTTATATCCCCTTTTTTTACCCTATATGAAAATAGTTAAGCTCTCATAAATATCCTAATTTTAAACAACTTCAGCACAAATAAGATTTAAATCTCTGAAATATGTTAGTATCCAAATAAAATTCAAAACAAATATGTTTCTTATACACGCAAATCATCCCACTAGATTTTGTGACGATCGGTCCATAATTAGTCATAGCTCCCATATAAGGCTTTCTTCCGAAAATCACTTTATCGAGCATAAATATCTCAAAAATGTTGGTATTCAAATAAGATTCAATACAAATAAGTTTCATATCAAAAGAAAACTGTTTACAATCATAAAATGGGTGTAGGGTATCATATGGTCGGGCTTGTCCGACTAGACTTTCTTTCATGTTTTCTACTGGCTTTGTTTTTAACTTTCTTCATTTTCAAAACAATGTAACACTTGAGTCCCCATGCAGGCGTAAGTGTTGCTCTGCAAATTATGTTGCAACACAACTTCCACTTTTATGTTTTCAGTCATACACTTTGTTGCTTTTTCATGTTTTATTTTCTTCAACTTTTTTTCTCAGTTTTCTAGGAAACTTTGACGTCAACATAAAAGTTTTTGTGTGCTTAGAATGAAAGTTCTATTGAGTTTCTCAGCTGATACTTCTTTTTGACTAGCACTGCTATACACACAGTCACGCTTGTACAGACCCAGCAGTTCATGGAACTTATTACAGGTTGAAGAACTATCGTAAAGCTTTTGATTGGCGAAATTAGCATTACGAAAAGGATCTGCTCTACGATTAACTATTAGAATTACAGCATGGATATTAGTGGACTCTAAGGTAATAAATGTCATATATGTTTAAGAATCATAGTATTAAGTGCAAATATGACTAATACTCATTTAAAACTGTTGGGGCCTGTACAATACTTGCTAACACAAATGCTTTAGAAAACACCACAGTTGTAAGAATATGTAATTTCTTCACAGTTGAGTTTCAAAACCTGGGAATAAATAATACTTCATGGACACATGATCGCTCAATTAAATTTAAAGGATTATTTTTTTATTGAAAGTGATTTGGTAGATTTAAAATATCGATTTTAAACTTTATTTAAACATGTTGAAATCAGTTAGTATATAACAGAAATTAATTTAGGTAAATAACAGGGTATACTTATTTAGGTATGTACATATAAGATAAATTATATATACATATCAATAATGTAATAAATAATTTTTTTTATATTTTATGAGTTGTAAGAAGTACTTTTGTTTAATAACGATAACAAGTAGCAATTTTCTATTTAAATTGAAACTTAACTTATGTAGTGTTTGTTCAAATTTTGTATGTAAAAGATAAGTTTTTTGTTAAATGCATGGAAAATGGTCATATTAAAATACGAAAACAGACTTTGACAGCAGCTATGGAAGCCGTAGTTGTTTTCACAAATTTATTGCAAGTTTCAGTATGAACTGCGGGTTAAAGCGAAAACTGTACATGTCTCATGACGACAACCTTTATATCTATGGTGACCATATTTTTTTAAGCAAAATACTAAACAGGACTAAATCAAATTTAAGTAGAAAATTACTCCCATTTTCTAAATGTCTTGTTAATCTTTATCATAACAGTTTTCATACAAAAAAATATTTTATCCGGCAGTATAACTTTACAATGAATATTGGTTAAATTAATTTCAATATAATACATAAATATAATAGGTAAGAGTTTTATATTAAGCTGTTATAAAGGTCGAATCTTGTACACCCGCCATCATTATGTAGTTTTGGTCTTCAATGTGGACTTGAACTCTATGAATTTGATAAGAGTGATTAATTTCCTAAAGCCTTAAATGACTTATGCCGAAATTAATGTTAATAACTTTATACATATGGTATATACGAATGGATATGGTCAATTATAGACCGATCCTGAAAAAAGTTGGTAAAACCATAGAACTATTATATATTATTATATTTTTGAATGCTCAAGGAGTATGAAATTCTGTGGCAAACAACATTTCTCTATTAATTATTGTAAAAACAAAAATGTATTATTAAATCAATATAAATCATAAATACATAAAAAAGTAACAACACATAATTACAAGCAAGGACACAACCCATTACACCAATAGCAAATAATAAACTTTGATTATTATTCCATTCATAGAATTTTTGGCAAAATTTTCAAAAAAGTGATTATTGGTCAAATAAATTAGAGTCATTAATGTATTCTGTTATTTTTTCAATTATAACAAGTAAGAAAGTATGGTCGGTCAAGCCCGACCATATTATACCCTACACTAAGTAAATGAGCATAAAATTATTCTTTCAAAATTTCAATAATTTATATTTGTGAGCGATTTTCGGAAGTGGGCCTTATATGGGAGCTATGACCAATTATGGACCGATCACCATGAAATTGAGTGGTGTGATTAATGTCTATATGAAAGTTATTTATGTTGCATTTTATGTATACCAATATTTTTAAGAGATTTATGCTCGTTAAAGTGATTATCGGAAGCAGGCCTTATATGGGAGCTATGACTAATTATGGACCGATCGTAATACAATTTGGTGACATGAATTTTATATATATAAAACTTATTTGGAGAAAACATGTGTAGATACATATATAAATTAAACATTTATGACCGATAAAGTCCAATATTGGGGGGTAATTTGTATGGGGGCTAGGTGAAATAATGGACCGATTTCAGCCAGTTTCAATAGGCTTGGTCCTTGGGCAGAAAAAGTGATATGTACCAAATTTTATCGAAATATCTTCAAGATTGCGACCTGTACTCTGCGCAAAAGGTTTACATGGACAACCAGCCAGCCAGACGGACGGACGGACATCGTTTAATCGACTCAGAAAGAGATTCTAAGTCGATCGGTATACTTTAAGGTGGGTGTTAGACTAATATTTTTGGGCGTTACAAACATCTGCACAAATCCAATAAACCCTCCCCACTATGGTGGTGTAGGGTATAAAAACACAACCTGATTCAACTTCACGACAATAAACCCATTTAAATAGTCCAACTTTAAATATACAATACAATATACATAAAAACCAGTTTCGTTTACGTCTTAAATTTTATTCTGATTAAATTTCTTTAAATCTGTTTTACTAATAAATGTAAAAATACTTATGTCATCCCTACATTATATGATTTTAAACCTTATCTCATTCATAATGAGCGAAACATCCGTCATGAAATTTTTTTGCCTAAATCTGGCAAAAATATTGTAACCAAATTTGCGTTCTACAAAGCGGTTTTAAATTGCTTAACAGAATTTAGTGCCAGAATTTTAAATACTATAGATTCGCGTTCAGTACGACCAGAGGAATATCTCTCATCGAAACAACTTTTCATAAGTTTCGATGTACAATCGTTTGATTGGAACGAATGGTTATGATTATCAGTATGAAATCAGTATGAAATGAAATTGAAATCAATTAAAATTAATTGGCTCATTGGCAGAAACTCTATGCTTAGTTTAGATTGTAAACTTCTACTTTATAACATGATCATAAAACCGATATGGTGTTATGGCATACGGCCTCAGCGTCAAATGTAGAAAAAATCCAAAGACGCCAAAACAAGTTTTTATGAATGATCACAGTTGCCCCCTGGTATATCAAAAACGCGAATATACACAAAGATCTAAACGTGCCCCTTGTAAAAACTGAGATCACGAAAAATGTGGAAAAATATTTAAAAAAAACTTGAAATTCACCCAAACCACTGGCCCGCAACATATTAGATAACCGTGGCCACACTCGATTAAGAAGGAGGGACACAGCAGACCTAATCCAAAGACTAGAAGGAGGAATGCCTATTTAATCAAAGCAACAATGAATAAACAATTTTTCGTCCGGCACTGGCTGGACTAATTAAATTATAATTATTAGATATAAGATTTGAAATACTTGGTGTTAGTTCATTAAATAATGAAGATACAATAAATAAAAATAAAATAAAATTAAAAAAAAAAGTATGAAATGCCCATGTTCCTCCACTAATTCTGGTTTTTATTCCACATCCATCGATAGTCTTGAACCACAAATAATTGGAAAGAGTTTTGTTAGATATAGGCAGCTTAATGTTTACTTGTTTTTAATGCTGTTGAATATCAAATTTCCCTCCATTTGTAATAGAAAAAGTTCCCGCACTTCTCGATTTGTTCATACTGTTTTAAAACTGTTTCTGCAACTCATAATTAAATGTACACAGTTCTGCTTGACGGCATAAATAATTATACGGTGCTTCAGTGAAAAAAAACTTGGAAATCTAAATTTTTTTTTTATTTTCTCGAACTTATACGAAAAAGTATAATAACTTTTGCAAATATAAACTGATTTTTACAAATAATGTCTCGTGGTTTTGTCTATATAAAATTATCTTTAAAACAATGTGCAAAAAAATAGGTTTTCATAGAAAAAAATTAAAATAACTATTGTTGAATTTGAAAAATTGCGAAAAATAAAAATTAAAGCGAAACTTTTTATAAAAACTTACACAATTTCTTAGAATATACGTCATGTGGATACATTTTATGAAAGCTTAATCCTTTGCCTATTCATAATTGTTTAAAATTTTTGAAATCGGTTTAAAAATGTGTGAGTTAGAAGTACTAAAGTGACTAGCAAAATAACTATAAATTCTGAGGGCGTTTCAAAACCTTTGAAAACGGTTTTGGTATGTCCTTTCCTATTAGGTAATTTTTCAAGTGTTATTTTGTAGCAGAGCGTTATTAAAAATATTCGAAAAAAAAGAATACTAAATAAAATTACAAAAAATGTTTAAGATTTTTTTAGTGATTTTACCTAAGTATCACTTAGTAAGTAGTTACGTGACTAGATATTTCAACACATGCATGTCCTAAGCAGGGTGTCAATTGACCCTTTTTGGATTCACATACCTGTTACATAGCTAACTAGCTACATCACTGGATATCTGATAACAAGATATTTTAACATGCTAATTGACCTCAAATAGTCAGTGAATATAACATCTCACAGACAGTGAGATGTTTGCTGTAAACAAACCTTCCTCCGGCAACTCCCCAATAGATTACTTCTGGTGGAAAATACCTAGTTGCTAAAGTGCAGTACAAAATAAACGTTTAACATGACTATGCTCTAGGTCACTTAGAGACACTATAGTGACAATGTACTTAACGTTAGGTTAGATGAATGTCAGTATACTTAAGCAAACAGAAAATAAACTGTATGAGAATTATATTAACACAATGTTCATAAAACGAGTTTGTACGAATTTCTCACAAAAAAGTGCAGTACTAAATAAGCGTTTATAATGACTACACTCTAGATTACTCAGAGATACTTATGTGACAATTAACTTCACAATGTATTAAGTAACCAATTGACTTTATACGTGACATATGACCCAAAATGTATAAATTGGAGTCAGCCATGTGATCAGACATTAGTGACAATTATTGGCTATAAGGGGCACATTGACTACTATTTTAACTGCTGGGAAATTTCTCTCAGTATTTGGATTTGTAAATCATACCAATAATCTTTAGCTTTAATATTATAGATT
This sequence comes from Calliphora vomitoria, assembly GCA_942486065.2. NCBI lineage: Eukaryota > Metazoa > Arthropoda > Insecta > Diptera > Calliphoridae > Calliphora > Calliphora vomitoria. The sequence goes on along the minus strand of OW818030.2, from coordinate 65,563,808 downwards.
ATTTTAATGTTTGAGCTTTATTACAATTAAATACTGGAATTAAAATGAAGTAACATTTATAATATAAATATTGTCTCTAGAGTAGGGATTATTTACACATTATTGTAGGTGTACGTGTTTATGTACACATGTATTGTTTACATACAGAAATATGTTTTAAATTAACCTCAAACCCTCATGAATCCACATACAGTGAGAAGTAAAATTAAAAACCAACAAGAAATTTCATTCGCAAAATCTATTAGTTCAACCATCTTATTTTTAATAAATCCACGTTTTGTGTAGTGTTGAAGTGATCTTCATAACATTGTAGGGCTTCTGAATGATCAGATATATGAGACAAATTAGATACTTTTTAGTACCCGTTATCATGCAATGGCTCATATTTAAGGACAATCTTCGGGAAATGAGAAATGGATTTTTTGTGATATTCTTTGTTCAAAGACGATTTTCTACAATATATATCCTGTTTTGATGAGGAATAGCAGCAGTTCGAAAGTTATTAACAGTTTTACTTGAGGTATTTGCATACATCTGAACTTTGAACCTATATAAAATCCAAGCTAATGCGAATTTAAAAATTCTGGAGAACTTTAAATTGTGTATGGCCATGGAAAACAAGTATAGCAAATATTATCGAATACAGAAGAGTTGTGTAGTTCCAAAAATTATTTTTTTTTATCGTAATTTTTAATTTTACAATGTTAGGTAATTCTGTTACACACTGTCCGAATAGTAGTGGCTTATAAATAAAATATATAATGCTATTTAAACATCGCTTGAAAGATTAACGCCATACTCTGTTACATATACACACATGAAATCATACACTATTATATACACTCGTATATGTTCGAGTACATTAAGATGACCCCAAAATAAGTGGTCAATGTTGGCAACAGAAGTTGTAACCACTTCTAACAAATACAGACAGATTCTTTTATTTTTTTAACAATACCAACAAAACGAAAAATTTCGATAAAAAAAACTATTTTTTAACCTTCACTTTTTCGATATTTTAAAAAACTTTCGAACTGTTACACAGATTTGATCATATTTGATCTCATATAAAAGCTTGTGTAGCGTAGCTTTTCTAGAAATCCGTTTCTCTTCTAGGAAATCTCACGAGAATGACAACCACAACTGAAAAAACAAAAACCCTTCAAACTTTTTTCAAGATGATTTGAATAGGAGAAAACACTAAAATGTTACTTTTAATTTGGTATGTTTTAGACTTAAATTTCGGCGAAAACTAAGCTTTCAATTAGCATGTAGTATGAAATGAATTCGACTCTGATTGTTTTTTTTGCTAGTTATTATCAAATTGTTTATTGAAACCATATACATATTTTCTATTAATTTTTTTAGTTTTTGTATACGTATATGTAAAGAATATATATTGTTTTACTAAGAACTGAGATCGTAAAATTCTTAACACACGTTTTTCATTAAAACTTTTAACCCAAGTATTATTTGACTTTTTTTTGATTGAGTTACCTATGTAAAATATGTCAGTTATTATTTTTAATGTCAATTATGTTCATTTGTTGTTAATGTGATTAAAATGAGTGGCCAGAAAATAGTGCGTACTAAAATTATTAAATATTTTCAACAAAATCCAACTTGGTCCTACAAAACGTTGGCCAAACAATCAAAGGTCTGCTATCAAACTGTTTCCAATGTTATTAAACAGAACCGGGAGAACTTATCTGTTGATACAAAAACCTGGTTCAGGTAGAAGGAATGGTCCACATGATATTTCTAAAGCCAAAAAAATAGAAAGCATTTTCAAAAGAGCTCCCACACCTCCGGTATGAAAGCAGCCCGTTTAGGTCAGTACTCGGACTATTTGGTACGAAAAGTTAAAGCTAATGCAGGTTTAAAAGCATACAATGCTCAAAAAGTTCCTAAAAGGAACTCTGCTAAAAATTTAGAGGCCAAACACAGAGCATAGAAATTGAAGTAAAATTTTATACAAAAAATATACCTGCTGCATAATGGATGACGAAACGTACGTATGGAAAATTTTTCGCAGCTTCTGGATCAATTTTTTTATGTTGCAGATGCTCGAGGGAATGTTGAAGAAAAGATTAGGACCCAAAAGCAGACAAAATTTCCCAAATGGCAACCAATATGCAGTTGGGGCAAAAGAAGCCAAACATTTGTTACAAAGGGCTTTATAAATGCCGAAATTTACATCAAGGAATGTTTACAAAAAATAATGTTTCCATTCATAAGACTTCTTAATATGTCTACTTATTTTTGGTCTGATTTGGCACCCTGTCACTATGGTAAGAAAGGTCTTTAGTGGTACAGGAACGATAATGTGGTATTTGTACCAAGAGAGGCAATTCCTCCAAACTGCCTGGAGCTGAGTCCAGTGGAGAGATATTGGGCTCTTGTTAAAAGAGAATTGAAGACCACAAAAAAGTTGTCCAAAAGTGTGGTAGATTTTAAATGGAGATGGACAACCTGTTCGAATAAAGTGACATAAAGCACTATAAAAACCATAATGGAAGGGTTTTCGAAAAAGGTTCAAAATTTCATCATTAGTGATTAGAACTACAAAAATAATTTTTTTTTTTTTTTTTGTAAATTGTAACAATAATTTCAGTGAAATAAAAAAAGATTCGAAACCGTAAGTTTAGTGGTTTCATTTTTATTAACATATATGTATGTTAAAAATTTTTAAATCTCAGACCTTATAAGAGAAATATCTGTCAAGTACGGTATGTCACGTACGATATAAAGTTTTATTTATTATAAAATCATCCAAAGATTTTTTTATTTAAATATGATGGATTGCAAAGGAACAATATTTGGATTATGTCCGTAATTTCAACAAATATTTATCTACTTTATAAAATACCCAGCAGTTAAATCTACCCATAAGGTAACTTGACATTAATTTCAAATTAATTTCAAATTAATGTCTATGGAAATTACCAAATATTTTTGCTCCATAAGCAACTAAGCTCTGACAGATATCTATTTGTTAAAATTACGGCCATTAGTGTAAGAAATTGAAAGAAAACATAAAACCTCTGACGATATTTCTACATGTACCTCAATATTACTTCCGTTTTATGTCACGTACGATATACGCTCGATATTTTAGACAAACATGTTTCGAAAGAACTTATTATTTTTTTAAAATATAGTACCCTCTGAGTGGAACATAAAGACCAAATTATTTTTCAGAAACTCTAATTTTTGCAAAATATATTCCACTTTATAGGCGTACAAACGTCACGTAAGATGACATGGAATTGCCCATATGTCAATTTTGTAGATAACTTAACGATGTTGAACACACAAACGGCAACGCACAACTAAAATAATAGAGAGTAGGTTATGAAATTAGGACAAAATGCTTGTATGGCGATCCTGCGTGTAATTTTAGAATGCCTAGAAAATTGATACACTCTGTAGATTGAAGTCGCTACGATTTATATAAGACTAAGTTTATACAAATCTTACAACTGCTTACAAAGATATGCATAACAAATATATTTGTTTAATTCACAACTGAAGTTGTACAGTCGTATGAGTTATAAGTCGTCTGAATTTACAATAGTTGTACAAATGTTGTTGATAATTTCTATATAAATGTTTTGTACAACACCTACATATATTTTTCGAATGTTGTATGAAAATTTAAGTGTTACCAAAAGTTCATATTTATACGTAAATTCACAATCACAAACGTTGTAGCATACAATATACAACATACAACTACGATGTGAATTGGGAAAATATATTTTATGAGTTTTCTTTTAAATGTTATTTCGAGATCCCTTCGTGGAACACTCAGAATTTTATATGTAATATAACTGAGTTCAATGAACATTTTTAGTTCAATATACTGTTTTCACTATTCCCATACAAAATTTAAATTTTGAACCTCTTATGAAATAAGTGATCGATATAATGAAGAATTTCCGAAAAGATCCTAACACTTTTTACTTTTCTCAGGCTGCTTTTGATTTTTCTCATACATTTTTTTTTTTTTTCATTTCATTTAAACATAGGGCATTCCTAATGTACATACAATTGTAGTTTGTTTCTTTGTTGTGATAAATCCCAAGATTATTAAAAAAGGTGTGGGTTGAGTTTATTCTGTTATTTTTACTCAGGCACTAATACAAACAAATGTATTGTTAGATTTCATGTACGTATGTTTGTTTAATACATAATGTTTGTGATTAAATATGTATGTGTGTGTGTGCCTGTGTGTGTGTGTTGTGCACAATCTATTGGTATTGGTAATGCTGTTGATGCGTGCCTTTGATTGACTTCCGTTATTGTGTACTTTAATCGATGTAACACCCAAAGGACATTTTGTTGGATTTGTGGTTCTAATATTTGTGTGAGAACACATTTGTACATTCGTACATACATAAATACAGTTATACATTTTTACGAAATGTTTCATCAGCAAAATCTTTCCAACGTATTTCGTAAAAATGTTTTTCTAGTGATGCGTATGTGTGTTAGTGTCTGTGTACATGTGTGTTTGAACACAGGAAATGTGTACAAAATAATCACACAAATATAATCCGTACTTACATATGTATGTATGTTTGTGTGTATGTAGGTATATATTTTTTTGTGCATGTGTCAAACTCAATGATCATATTGCAAGTACTTTCACTTCTTTTGATTGTAAGTAAATATATTTGTTTGGTGTGTGGTTTATTTTCTTTACTACAAACGTCTGGTTTAATTGTGTGAAGGTGCCTTCACATACAACATGGAAAAATGTGTTCACACATACATACATATATACACACACACACACATACAATACAAACAATATATAGAATTTTTGTAAAAGCAATTTTAGGAAATATTTGTATTTTATCTTTATGTATTTGTGTGCGTATCTGTGTATGTGTAGATATATGCTTAAAAGAATTCTATTTAAGTTTGAATGAGTATGTGATGTGTTTCCCAAGTGGATTTCATTTTCATGTTCAATTACTTGCAAACACAATCACACATACACACACATTCATTCAAACACTGTATTTTTCCAGGTGGTACTGCTGAGATTTTCATCCAAATAACCAAACAAAAAAAAAAAAAAAATAGAATATAAACGAAAAATCCCAAAACGATTTTATCAATTGCTGATATTGTCATTCCATTACTAAATACTTTCTAATATCAGATGTACAAAGAGGAAACCACAAATGGAATCTGCTTTACCAGAAATAAACAAACCTGTACAAATTATTAAAAATAAATAAAAAAAAATTATTTTACTTTCTTAATAAATATTCAACATGTCAAAGTGTGTTCAGGAAGAACTTCAGCTGAGTGCCAAGGAAAATCACAAACACACATATAGTAATATGTCCATTAGGATGGACCTTCTATTGGACTTTTTTTTCCTGATATAAGGTCTGATTTCCCAAGCTCTAATATTATTTTTTGTCATCTAAAAACGAAATGAAGAACATTTATATATCGTATAGAAAAAACGCAATCTACTACAGATTCTAAAAAACCTTCCCCAAGAAACCATACGTCTAAAATCAAATCCTATCTTTCGCATTTCGTCATTTTTCAATGAAGATTTTCTGATTTTTTTTTTTTTTTTTTTTGAATATCTTATTTATTAAAAAACAAATTTCTTTTAAAAATTATGAACGCTGTTTCTGTCATTTATTCTGGTTTAGTTATTGAAAAAAGTTTTTTTTTTTATTTTGCTTTGAAAATGTCGAATTTTGTACGAACGAATCGTCATATTTTACTTCTTTAGTATGAAAAAAGTGCCGCTGAAGCACACCAATTGTTTACCAAAGATTATGGTGATTGTGTTCCATCGGTTTATGTTATTCAGAAGTGGTTATTTTGACACGGAAGACATAATCTCCCAGGCCAGCCATAAAAGTTTGAAGACCAAGAATTGGTGGCATTACTATATGAAGAGTGTTGTAAATTACAACAAGAGCTTACAAAATTACTGGTAGTCAGTCAAGCAGCAATTTCAAAATGTTTGCGGGCAGATTAATCTGAAATCTGGGATATTTGGTACCAGATGAATTGAAGCCGACAAACCATTAAAGACGATTTTGCATGTCCGAAATTATGCTTGAACGCTATAGAAGAAAATCATTTTTGCACTTTTCGGATCAAAAATCTGTAACTTTTGAATGGATGAGGATTCGTGTTAGATTTTTTTGTTGTTGTTAAATAGGTGGGACTTTAAGTTTTAAAATTAATGAACGGTTAAAAATACATTTATGATTTTTTTTAGTTTTTGTATAAAAGTGATATTTTAAGACAAGTAAAATATGTGTTTTTATGTACTTTTTCATTAGTTTTAATAGTTTTAACAACTGACATTTGTTAGCAGCCTTTTAGCATAGATTTTTTTAGAAAATTACAACATTCGTCCCGTAGACTTTTAAGCCCTAATATTTACAAGGGCCAAAGTTTGCATTTTTTTAAAAAACATGTTCATCTGTAGTGGAGTTAATATAAAATTTCATTGGTAGCAAATGTATGATACTTAAAAAAAAATACTTTCGAAGTTTAATACCGTTTTCTAAAGCTGAATTCACCCATGTGTTTCTGAAATTTTTTTATTTAATATGTAGTTTGACGTTTTATTTTTGAGAGAGATTAAAACTACATTTAAAAAAAAAATGTTCCGAACCAAAAATGTTTCAGAAACACATGGGTTAAGCTTAAGATTTTGAAACACCCTCAACATTTTGAGTTTTTTTGAAAAAAAAACTGGCATAGGTGGCAGTCGTGAGTTGAGTTGATCATAGGCGCTGTTAGAGATAACATAACATTGGGTACCCTGATAGACTACACGATAGTGTGCTGGACTATCAATCTGGGGGTTGCGGGTTCGATTCCCGCCAGAGACTCTGGGTGTATCTGCAGACAAGCAAAACGCTTCGCAGTTTGTGATTGTTTTTTTAAAAAAAATCAACTGTCTTGTACGTGTATACTTGTACATTATAAAGTGTGTGTGTGTATTTCTGCGAATTGATATACGTGTATAAAGACACTGAGTGACTACCCACCAGTTAGGCATGTAGTCAATGTATCTCTTATAGACAGTAATCGTCACATATGTCTTATCACTTGGCTGACTCCAATTTATATATTTTGGTCATTTGACACGTATGTGCTCTTTGTAGTGCAGATATAAGACAACTGGTTACTTTATACATCCCAGGTAATCTAGCGTGAAGACAATTGTCACTTAAGTGTCTCTAAGTTTTATGTAAGCTTAACTCACAATTTTAAAGATCGAACCATAATTAAAATTATATGTTGGCTTTTTTGTGGCAGTTATAATTAAATGATATGGAAATTGTATATTGGTGCAAATATATATATTTTTATAGATAAATTAAGAGCATTAAAAGTATAGCACACTTTTCATATATTTAAATTATATAACAATTACACATTCAGTGAAAGCCTTCATTCAAGTAATTGCTGAGAGAAATGCGGTCAGCCAAGAATTGAAATTCCACCATGTTTACCTATAAACATTTCAAATGCAAGAAATAAATACAAATATTTTTAATTTTGCATTCCAGTCTAATGGAAAGGCAACTAATGAAATAATCGTCTATACAAATGAGTCGTCGTTGCATGAGTTCTAATGTCTGTTGAATATTAAGAAATGAAATATTTTAGCATTGCATGTTTCTTAATACAAATCATGTTGCAACACAAGTTCCTGAAGTGTATTATTTGTTATTGGCAACGCAGAATAAAACAAGAAGAAAAATAAATTTAACATAAACTAATGCAACGTGGTAAGACTATCACATTAATCGTATTTTCTCATATAAAATAACAAACGGTGATAAACATATAGGCAGACATATAGACCCACAAACAAAATACTCGCTTAGTGTAAGTTGGTATTAAATTTCAAATAATCATGAAATGGTACTTAAATATTTAACACTCACTGTATATGTTTATTTTACACGCAGAGGCATATTAAAATACACACACACAGATACATTAACTACCATGCAGTTCTAGGTGTTCGGAACTAGGAACATTAATCCTCTAACTGGTAAGACCACCTCAAGGCGGTCTTCGATTTTTGGCCCCAGTGCTGTATTAAAAATGTTTTCGCTTCAAAATAGTGAAATATATTCTGACAAGTCTTTTGTCTGCTATGATCCATTAAGTACAAAAAGTCATCATATTAGCATCGAAAATTATTTCGCAAATTTAACTATTAAAAAACAACATTTAGAATAAAATGATCCACATAAAAATTTTACGGTAAGTAGATAACGTTTTGTATTTAAGTTTTAAAACGTATTTGAGGTGAAAAAAAATAAAAAGCTTGATTTAAAAACGAAATAGTGAAGGCCTCCTCAAAGCGGTGTTGCCGGTTTGCGTGTACAAAAATATCCTCCTCTCTTCTATTGTTGTTTTCACCTTTTGTTCATAAAACACTATTGTTTGCTTATGGTTTTATTATGTGCATCCTTTTATTTTACTATTGTGTTAAAGATGTATATTACTAAACGTCCTTATACGAAAAATATCAATTTGGAGCAAATATCTGATGAACAATTTCTCGATTTCATCGATTCTGTAGAGTTCTGTATATAGCACAGATGAAAGTATTGATAGCGATGACAGTGTTGCTGAATCCACTTATGTTCCAAAGACGAAACACAATTTTCGAAAATACATGCCCAATAAGCCGCATAAAAGAGGGATCAAATTGTTCGTGGTTTGTCATTCAAACGGTTTTGCCTACCGGTTTTAAGTCTACAATGGGTCCGAAGATAATATTATTTTACCTGTTATTCCGGACATTGGAGCTACCTAAAATGTTTGGAGATTCCTAATTTCATGCATCACATCCTGTATTTTGATAACTTTTAGAAATTGAAGCCGCTGTTAGTCTATTTACGAGCCAGAGGAATTTATGGTTTGGGCACAATGAGAGGTACTAATTTTGTTTTGTCATATTTCTTGTTGATCATGATTTGCTTTTGTGTAAGCTGTGAAATGAACCAAGAACAGAGATGATTTTGCGTAGAATATATGACCTCAATACATGTAGTCGATGTGAATACTGTATTATGGAAGGATAACAAATATGTCTTCCCGATTCAGAAGAACCAATCCTGGCGAACAACAATCAAAGGTTCCTCGGTATGATAGAAAGCAGAAGAAATTCATCGAAATTAACTGCCCTCAAATTATTCGAGAATACAATGATCGCATGGGTGGAGTAGATCTCATGGATGGTCTCTAGGGTTGATGCCATATTTGAGCAAGGTCTCGCAATATTACGGTTAGATTGTTCTACTATTTTGTGGGCATGGTCATTACAAATGCAGTCTTTTTATACAAACGTCTGCAGGTCGACGAGGTAAATGCTTCCAACAATGTGTCTGATTGAAGAACTGTTTTTACAGCTTCCAGATTTGCGTGAGGAAATAGCTGCTGGACTTATTTCCTTCAAAAATATACGGTCTGTAGGAGGACCATCTATTCAAATTCTCGGTGAGCCTTTATCAGGTGTTGGGAAAAGAGCTGTTCATCAAGTTGCTGATGTTCAGTTCGATGCTGACGATCTTTTTCTTGTTTGGGTGGAGAGAAAAGCCAAAAATTGCAAAAAATGTGACACCCAAGTAGTTTGTTCCAAATGAGACCTGGCTTTATGCTGTCAATTTTAACATTGTTTGTTCCCTTTTCTAAACAAAATTTGTTTATATATATAAATTTACCTTTGGTGTCATATTACACGTAAACTGGCAAGACCGCCTACAGGCAGCCTTCACAATTTTTTACGTGGCGTTCGTTCAGAATGATTTTTTTTCGCCTGAAAATTAAAACTTACAGTTCTATTGACTACATCTACTTGAAATTTTTACGGTCTTGCCAGTTAGAGGGTTAATAGCAACGTGACTAGTTATTTTTAAAAATGTGCGTGTCCTAGGGGGTAACTAGGTCCGGGGGGTTACTTGATAAGTTACATAAATTGTTATTTTAATATGTACGCGTGCTGAAGCTGGTTTCACGCTAGATTACCTGGGATGTATAAAGTAACCAATTGACTTCTCTCTGCGCTACAAAGATACGTATCTAATGACCCATCATATATAAACTAAAGTCAGCCAGTGATCAGTTATAAATGACAATTACTGTCTCTAAGGGACTACATATAAAACTGCTGGGTATTTATGCATTTGTTATACTAACATGACTGGCGAATATGAGTCGAATTGAGTTCGACTTTACATGGATTATTCAAATGAAATTATTAATGTGTTTTACAAAATTAATACTTATATGTAAAGGTATTAAAATATCAAATACGATTAAAATATATATAACAAATTGTTTATAAACCATAATATTATCAAGTATTATTTATCTGTTTAAAAATCAGTATTTAAAGGACTTATTCACGTAGGGGACTGTTTGTATAGAATCAGAAGATAACTTAGTCGGCGTTTTTAACTTTAATTAAAATTGAATTATTAAAGACATCAGAGCCCAGAGTTAGCCACACTTAAGGAAATGACATGGTTGCGATGTGGCTGCAACAAGCCCTTCAATTATAAACTTTTTCACAATTAAGTACTCATTATGATACTATCAACAATTATTTTGCCACTGATGTATTGAATTCAAAGCATACAGATGATTTTACCCAATGTTAAATTGAATCAGGAATGACTACTAAAAACGAAAAATGATATAGCTACACGCAGAGAAAAAATATAGTTGTACATTTTTTAATGTAACCATTTAAAAATTTTTACAAGTTTTTGAAAAATATTATGGTTACTGCAATTATTTATATGTCTGCGGTAACCAATATAGTATGGTAAATCTAAGATTAACATGATTGTAGCAATCATATATATGATTGCTGTATATATTTGTTACAATAATTTTTATGATGAAGGTTTTACCATAATATGTTGTTTTCAGCTTATGGATATCATAATCTATGAACAACATGTTATAATGTAATTAATCATCATGAACATTATTGCCATAAACATATACATAATTGTAGCAATTATGTTAAACTTAACTTTACCATATTATAGTTACCACAATCATATATATTGGACCTGGCTTTTTAAATACGAACAAACATTTTCTTTCTTATTTTATATTGAAAACAATAAAAATATTCAAATTTGTTTGTTGTTTTCAATATAAAATAAGAAAGAAAATGTTCGTCCGCATATAGTGAGCCAGGCCCATTATTACTATGACTGTAATATTGATAAAAACTGTTGTAAAAAATTTTAAATGGCTACAGTAAACATGTATAACCATACATTTCTCTGGGTGTATGTAGTGTACCTTTTGGGGATATTAGGTTTTCTACATATAAAATCGTACTGTTGAAACTTGTTTTTGTGGAACAAGCTTAACCACAACTAAAATAAACATAATAAACGGTTTTAAAAAAATCGCTAATTTTTGGTTAACCGATTAACAGTTTTTTAAAAAAGTCAGAACGAAAACATTTTTACGTTCTGATATGAATTTATATGAAAAAACGTACTTTTAATATCGTTTTTCTTTATAACTCCTGAACGAAACGAGTCTCCATCGAAATATTTTTGTACGATGATAGTAGAGAGTTTAGGTGTCCTCATACCGTGTTCTTTATTAATCATTAACACCGCGATCTTTGATATGTTTTACATTGAAGTATATACTCCCAAAATTTACCTTTAACCTTTTGGAAGTAAACAATTTTAATCACACTATTTTAAGGATAATATCTTTGGCTTCTAAATGGAGTCAAAAATTATGCTGGTCTTTGAGTAGTTTTAAAGTTATGGGCAATTATGTGTATATAATTTTAGACAATTTTAACAAATTTTTCAATTTTCAAATCGCGATATTTTTACATCGGAATGAGCTTCCATTGTAAAAGTCACAGATATGAGGAAATTATTGGATATATTATGTATGTGGTAAATTTCATTAAAATCGGATATGGGGATTTCCTCCTATTAGTCAAGCAGAATCGAAAAATAAAATGTTGTTAATCATCGTGTTTTATTGACGATATTTGGATATAATTTGGTACATATACTTTTTTCGGCCCAAAGACGAAGCCTACTGAATCTCGGCCTGAAATCGGTCCACTATTTCACCTAGCCCCCATACATATGTCATCCCGAAATTGGACTTTATCGGTCTTAAATATTTAATTTATGTAGGTATCTACACAAATATTGTTCCAAATAAGTTTTATATATACCGTTCTCATGTCATCAAATTTTATTATGATCGGGCCATGTTAAGGAAATTTGAAGATATTTATGGGAAAGTGAATGGTGATAATAATAAAAAAATTATGTAGAAAAATCGCGACCGGTACTTAAGCCAATTAAACAAAAACCAATAGAGATATTTTATTGTGTAAATACCTGATAGAGATCTATATTAATACACTTTTAAAATAAATTAATCGCTTTTAAATATTCCGTTCCATTTCGCAGATTTTTACATTTCACTACTGTCAGCCAGATTTGACTTCTATTTTGTATACGTTCGGTACCACATGTTTGTAACCATCATTTTGAAAACTTAAACTTGATGAAATCCATCTTTTGCACCAAATATAGAGCTACCAAAATGCTATCGAATCGCAAAAAAAAAGTTTTGTTTACTATATTCTTTGGACATAAAAAGCGTTCGAACGTATGTTCGTGACCCCAGGAAATGCCCATATGGTAAATTTTAAAAAATTAAAAAAAAAAAAACAGACAGACATACATAAGGTCAAAAAGTCAGCTGATAAAGAAGAATTTCGCTTGAAGCAACCAAACTTTTGTTGCACCTTCTAAAATGTTGTACCAACAACTACAAAATTCGGTCACTAAAGCAGAATCATTCGATTGGCAACAAATTTCGTTAGTACCACGAATCTGTTATCTGTGTACGTATGAGTAATATCTTTATATTAATTGTATAAGTACACTCATTACATCCTACAATAAACACATATTAATCATACGCTAATATTTATGTTCAATATAAAAATATATAAAAATAAGTAATAAGAAAATAATACTATTCTGAAATGAAACAAAAAATAACTAAAGACTTTATTGGTTGACATCCGCCAATATTTGGGATTGTTTAATTTCAGACAACTGGAGGATGATGGGGTACAGGAGGTCGAACGAGCCGTACAGTCGGGGGCAGGTGGTGGGTTCAACACTGGCTGCGAAATTCAACAACAGAGAGTGTCCACGGCAGAGTATCAACAGCAGAGAGTGTCAGCAGAGAGGAGTCAACAGAGTGTATCAGAAGAGGATAGGCGCGAGAGATGATATTCCGTATTGAAGAGGACATTAGACAAAGAAGGAAGTAGCCAAGAATACAACAAACACAATATCAACAAGCAATGTAACATACACAAGCATCATAAATACAGTACCACACACACAGATCAACAACAAACAAACAGTGATGACGATCAAAACAATTGAGATGATTTTAGCAACAACCGATATCGGTTCGAACATTTTGTACTGCATTAACTACAAAGCTACAATAGTTGTAAAAAACAATAATATATAAATCTGCTTTTACACAGGGCAAGTTTTCTTGCCGCAAGTCTGAGTTTATAGGAGAGAGAGGCAAGAAGAAAGAAGAGGGGTACACACTTGCTTGTACTGGCAAGTATCTTCAATTCTCTTTTGTTTTCTCATTTTCAGTATGGCGTCTATTAGGTTTTGACATACAAAATTGAATACAGACTTGCTGTGTGTAAACAGACGAGCAAGTTTAAAAGATAATCGAAGAGACTTGCTACAAGTAAACTTGCCCTGTGTAAAAGCAGACTAAGCTAATGTAACAGAGCAATCGATCTCTTTTTGATTGTGCAAGTGAACGAGTAAGACGTGTGACAAGCCAGTAAGATAAAAAAAAGTATATATAAATTAAACAAGTTACAGAGCAATGCTAGGGAGTAATTTAATTGGATTTGGTAACACCGATCCTTGTATAGTGAGAACAGGGCGCTGGTTAACAATCAGCTAACGAGGCAGATTACATCCTACCTTACCCAAAACAGATTTACATCCGTGGAGGGAGGAGAACAGGGCACTGGCCCAGGGCAAGAGTGGTAGATATTTTTCTTGGCAGTAACACTCGGAAAAATTAGGAACAAGAGTAGATTCTAGGATTACATCCTAGAATATTATGAGAGCAGGAACTAGTGGACAGGAATGGTAGGGTACCGGTACGTGTCACCCGATAGTTCACGGAGCAACAGCAAGTTGTTCTCAATAAAGAAGCATTCAATTTGCATTTGTGGCTCAATAAATAGAGTTTAGCTATAAAATACAAGAAAATAAACTGATAAAGTTAAAATAAGATAAAGTGTTTTAAATTTTATGTTAAGGACCCTGGACTAGACTGAGCGCTACCCCAGCTTCAAACCCGGAGTAACCGGAGGTTCCTAACAATATCCCTAAATTTTGTTAAAATCCAAAATCCCAATTGTGCTATGAAATGGACATATTTTATTTAAATGCACGAATCTAGCAATGTGAAATTTGCCACTGATATTTTTTAATAACAGCAAATATAAAATTGAACCAGATAAATGTTTTTTACAAAATGTGCAAAAATCCATGCCCGCATTATGTTGGTGGTTGCTATATAAAATTCGAGGCAGCCGAATATAACACACTTACTTGTTGTATTTAAATAAATTTTTCAATTCCTACATAAAACTCGGAAATTCTCTTAAGCTTTAAACACAATTTAAACAATTAAATGATTGAAATTATTTTATTTTATCCATAGAATAAGTTTTTACCAGACACGCAAAAGGACATGTGTTGGCATGTGTGTGTGTGTGTGTGCGGCTGTGTGTACGTTAAATATTTGCTAATTAATTTAATTCCTCCTTCAAGCAGGTTAATAAATCTTTGCTCTATGCGAATGAGTGTTTATATTATATGTCTATATGAGTGTGTGACTGGATGGCTGGCTGGCTGTATGTAAGTGTGTGTGTGTGGGAGTGATTTTTGTTTTATTTATAAAATAAATAATAAAAATACACATTACAAACCACCAAAAACTCGTATAACAACGAGTTGGCAATAATAAAATAAAAAAAAAGCCAACAACAACAACAAGTCATCACATACTGTCCAGTGACAACCTCAGGCCATTGCCACTGAATAAACAAAAACAACAAACAGTATGAATGAATAAATAAAACAATTACAACAGCAGCAACACAAACAGCTATGAAAACGACACTGTAAAATGAAAACTGACTGAGTTACGACTACTCGAGAGCAAGACCAACTACATAAATACAAATGGTTGTTTGGGGTTTAGACACTGTCTGTCTGTCTGGCTTATTAAAAGTCTATAAATTTTATTTCATTTTATCGCAGTTATATTTAAAACAAAAAAACGATATCAGCACATATTGCTTACAAACATTGTTTAATACTGCGTATCATAGTTATGAAGTTTGTTCTAGTACTATTTACACATCTGTATGCTTATAATTTGTTTAGGTTTCATAAATATTAAGAAATAATTTCTATGATTGTGTTAAAATGGTATTGAGTTTGATAAATTATATGTATTGCTATATTGTTATTTTACTAATATAAAGTAACAGATATATAAACAAATTCGTACATCTTCGCCTCAAAATTCACGAGTTGGGGATTGTAAAATATGTTGTCTCTTATTTGGCACTTTTTCGACTTTCGGTGATCCCAAGTTCTAAAGTTGTTCTCCGTCAACTAAAAAACAAACGCTAAACCTTTTATCAAAATCGGATAACGGTTATAGGTTTTAGATTTTATTTGAAGTTTTAAGTTTTGGCTCAAAGTAGAAATATTTAAGAAGATGCCAAATACAAAATGTAAACTTTTTCTGCCATCGATAACCCATATATAACTTAATACTCATAAAAATTTTATGTCTATCCGCAACATAAAATTTTTCTTAAACAAAATTTCTAAAATTTTAAATATTTTCTGCTATTCTTATAAATGCTAGAGGGAAACTAAGGAGCTTAACTTTGCAAATTTTTCGAAATTAAAAATTTCAAAATCGTTTATTAGAAAAAATTTTATAGTTTTAATCACTAGTGATGAAATTTTGAACCTTTTTTGGAAACCCAACCATTAACGTTTTTATAGTGTTTTCTGGCCTAAGCTCCGGGCAGTTTGGAGGATTTGCCTCTCTTGATACAAATTCCATATTATTGTTCTTGTTCCACTCAAGGGCTTGTTTACCATAGTGACAGGATGCCAAGTCTGGCCAAAAATAAGTGGACACATTATGAAGTCTTACGAATGGAAGCAGATTTTTTTGTAAACATTCCTTGATGTAAATTACAGTATTTATAGAGCCCGTTGTAACAAATGATTTTTGTCTGCTAAACTTTTTTTCAACATTCCCTCGAGCATCAGCAACATAAAATTTTTGACCAGGAAGTTGCGAAAAATCTGCCAGAACATACGTTTCGTCATCCCTTATGCAGTAAGAATATTTTTTTTATAAAACTCGACTTCAATTCCCGTGCTCTGATTTTGGCCTCTAAATTTTTAGCAGCATTCCTGTCAGGAACTTTTGAGCCTTGTATGTTTTTAAACCTGCATTAGCTTTGACTTTTCTTACCAAATAGTCCGAGCACTGAGCTAACCGAGCTGCTTTCCAATCGGATATGTTGGGAACTCTTTTGAAAATGCTTTCTATTTTATTGGCTTTGAAAACATCATGTGGACCATTCCTTCTACTTAGACCAGGTTTTCTATTTAATAATTGTTTAATAATATTGGAATCAGTTTGACGCCAGACCTTTGATTGTTCGGCCAACTTTTTGTAGGACCAAGTTGGGTTTTGTTAAAAATATTTAATAATTTTAGTACGCAGTTTTTTCTGGTCACTCATTTTAATCACATTAACAACAAATGAATATAATTGACATTAAACATAATAACTGACATGCTTTACAAAGGTTACTTGATAAAAAAAAAAATCAAATAATACTTGGGTTAAAAGTTTTAATGAAAAACGAATTTTACTATCTCACTCCTTATTTTTCTGGAATGGATTTTCGAAATGTGGTTCCCAAATTTATGCACAGAAATTCGGGTTTACTGTCGACGAATTTTTTGTAATAATTCTTTGAAATAGTCTCCTGGCTTTATGAAAGTGTTTCAGATAAAATCTTTTATAACTTAAAATTATATTTAAAAAGTATTATATTTAAAAGATAAACGTCTTTTACTCTAAATCAAATTTGCAAAATTCCAAAATATGGTTCATATAAGTATGCTCAATTCTTGTTGGCGCACTAGTTCGAAATCATCTCTGATTCCATTGCATAGGTGGTAAAATTGGTTAAAACGTTGCTAATATAATTATGCTAGTTCGAGAATGAATGATCTTATAACGAATATAAACGTTTTTGAAAATATATTGAAGATAAAATATGCTTTTATTTTACAAATCTCGCTTCTTCAAAATATTGTTGTGAATGTGCAATGACGATTTGAATTTAACGGTCAGGCAGGCAGTCGTTACAGACTGCCTGCAGCATTCATCATGTTTGAAGGCACGACCATCAGCAGCATACGGTTATTGGCATTGTTTGTAAGTATGGCAATACTAAATGTTTGGGCTGCTGGCAATGACATCGAAGGCTCTGGAATTCGAACACACGAGTTTTGTCCGTTAAAAGCATTGTAGAAGATTCCCGAGAGATGGCGTGTGTATAAATTGTGGCAGAGGCTGCAGTCGTGAGTGAGTTGATCATTGTCGCTGTTAGAGTTAACATCAATTGTCGTGTATATGTGTGTAAAGTTTGTGTGCATTTCTGCGAATTGATAAACGTGTATAAAGACACTGAGTGACTATTTACTTCTGTTGTTGTACATTCTAAATAAATAAAGAGTTGTTACAATTTTAAACTACTAAAACTGCTTTTATTTGCAATCAAAATTATCCGGTTTATTTGAAGGAAATAAACCACATTTTTAAAAGGTAAAAACGTAACAATATATACACTAAAATAACACTTTTTCCGTTTCCGAATATGTGTAAATAGCAAATATAATAAAAAAAATTATAAAGGAGCCATACAGTTGTCGGATCCCTATAAAAGGTTACACGCATCCAAATTCGAAAAATAAGACATAATTTTAAAAATTGTTCCCATTTCTTATATGTTTCTGAAAGAAAACTTAGCCTAAATGTATTTAAAATGAAAATTGACCAACTTAAGGGAAATGTACCCATCACCCCTCCTCAAAATTGGCTAATTCTGAAGAAATATTTCAGATTGATTTTAAATTTCTGAAACCGCAATGATCCGATTAAAAACGAAATACTAGTTTTGAAAGGGTATATATATGTAGTTTAAATACACAAACAATTTATTCAAGTGAAGACAATGGCAAAAGTTAAACCCTTGGATCTATATAAGTTTCTAATTTTATTACTTTTGAATTTTACACTAATTCAAATTTAAAATCACCATATTTAAGAAAGTTTCCTTTTGTTGTATATCTTTATTGAAGAGATTCAAATGTTTTGTTTATTTTTCTGTGACTGGAGGAAACAATATTGCACAATCTATCACAACTTGAAGTTTTTTGCCTTAATTTATAAAATTTCTATGCCTTACGTCAAAGTCAATATTTGTCGAAAGATTTTATAAATATCTACCGCATAAACAGCTAAATATAATTTGCTACATTATGAGTAATTATGTAACTTGCTGCTATGTAAATGTATTTCCATTTTGATTTTTAAAATACATGAAATTTAATTTGCTTTTCATTAATTTTCCTTAAAATTAAAGGAATTTTGTTAGCTTTTCATTTTTGTTTCTTTGGTTTCAGTGATAAATGTTTAATTAAGTTCATTAATATTTAGCAAAATGAAAGCTTAAGTAACATTTTCAATTGCTCTCTACGCATTTGTGTAAAAAGTAAATTAAATGAACTCACTTACACACTTATGCATACTCACTCACACACCAATTCCAGTACACACACATACATACACATGTACATAAGTTTAGCACCATTATAAATGAGCCCCTATAGAGATCACAAATACACATATTCACTATATAGTATAAGGGCACATCTGGGCCAAGTTAAATAATAATAAAATGAAAATAAACAACAACAGCAAAGAGCTAAGATTTTTTGTAATAAAATATTTCTTCATTGCTGCAAATGTGTGTGTATGTGTGTGTGGCGAAAATGATCCCCAGTTTTATGGGGTCACGCATAAACGTTTCATTTCATTTTAATACCAGGTGAGGACTTCAAAACACACACACACACGTACACACAATATCACATTCACTCATACCATTATAAAATTAACGGCGATTAAGGTAAAAATGAACTTGGGTAGTATTAGATGGAAAATGAGACCTTTATTATAATAACGGTTAAATGTCATACATACTTACAAACACACAAGCGGACACACACACAAATACACTTTCACACTTTCAAATCAACAATATTACATTACATTTGTTTATGTGTTTGCTGTTCTATTTACTTGGCCATTTGCAGATTCTCGTAAAAATTATGACAAAAATAAGTATAAATGAAAAGTTAGTTCTACATAAATAGGAACAATGTTGTCAACGGTTGAATATAAAGCACGCAAAGTTAAGTACAATGATGTCAAACTAAATCATGAACAATATTTTATCTTTGCATATTTTGGAATCTATTTATTCTAGGAAGGGTAAAAATGTGAAACTATAAATCGATGTGTTCATTGCACAAATTCTATTGTTATATAACTTAAAAATGAGGGACTCACAAGAGATGTCGTATCTTTTGAAAGCGGTTTTTGTCTTTAATAACTTGTATGCAATTTTGAGGGGTATCTGTCATTTATTCTCTCATATGTATTGAACATTATAGTGTAAACAACAAAGTATTTTTTTGCATCGAAAATGTTCAATTTTGTGCTAGTAAAGCGTCATATGCGGAAAGTTTTGCTTTACAACTTTCATTTGACAAAAAATCGTTTAAAGTGATCATTGGTTGAGAAACGCCTGGAATCTGCGGCAAGACATGAAATACCTCTTAAAACCTATTTAGAAAGAAATGGTTGGGAAGTTTTGCTCACCCGCCTTATAGTCCAGACATTGCCCAGTCCGACTACTATTTGTCTCTCTGGGACACGCTTGATTCGTTTTTGGCCTAGAAAATGAGCAGTTCTTTAAGTGAAATACCAATGAATTTAACACAAGATTGCATAGGTGTAAAATGATCCAAACTGCTGAATAATTTGTACAGAAATAATTTATAATACAAACATTTTTAGTATTCTGGGTACTCGTTATTAATTAGAACCAAATCACTGGATACATATTTTAAATGATTACGTTATTTTAACACTTTTGTATATTATGGAAAAAACCTGAATCAAAATTGACTAAAATACTACTTGGCATGTACCACAGCTGTAAATGAATCATTCTTTTTTAATTTTAATTCATTATGAATTAGCTAAATTTTGAATTAAGTAAATCATTTTACAACAAAAATGAATTGAATGATATTTGAATCGATTCAAAAAAATTAGGCAGAAATGAAGTTCAATTCATTTCCAATACAAATAAATTTGTAAAAATGAGTTGCAATTCATTAGAATTGAATTGATTTTGATTTAATTCAAATGTATTAGAAAACAAGTAAGAGAGCTATATTTGGCTGTGCCGAGTCTTATATACCCTTCACCAAATTATACTTTAAAATAAAAATTTTAAATATTTTTAGGTAAACAAAATTAATTTTTTTGTTTTCAAAATTAAAAGAAAAAATTTTTTTTCAAAAATGTTTTTTTTTCGAAATAGATTTTTTTAATTATTTTAAAAATTTTTTTTTTAATTTTCAAATTTCTTTTTTTAAATTTACTAGTGAAAAATATTTATGACAAAAAAATTCGGGTTTAAAAATATTTTTCCCGATGTTGACCCATTGTAGGTCCAAATTACTAAAACCTTATATAGATCGTTGCAATAGACTTTGAAATATCTATCATCAGATATCCATATTGCATATATTAATGACTTAGTAATCCAGATATAGATCAAAAATCGAGGTTGGCCCAGTTTTTCCTTATATCTCAGCCATTTGTAGGCCGATTTTCTCAATTTTAAAAAGCAACCGAGCCGGAAGAATTTCCGATATATTGATGTATGAATCAATTTTGTAAGTTATTTGGGCTCTTCAGAAAATTAATTTCAACAGACAGACGGACATTGCTTAGTCGACTCCGCTATCTATAAAGATCCAGAATATATATACTTTATAGGGCTAGAAAATTATATTGTGGAAATTACAAACGGAATGACAAATTTATATATACCCCTCTCACGAAGGTGATGAGTATAAAAAGATTCAAATGAATGAAATAAAAAATGAGTTGCAATCAATCAAATTCAAGAGCAGATCTCTAGGGGAATGAAAAATTTCTCCTACCAAAATGAAAATATTCAGTACGAAAATTGAAAGGCCTTGTCCTGGATCCGCACCTGAACAAAGGAAGATGATATTTGAAGTTTGTTTCTTCAAGAAATGATTTTTATTTTGAAATACGCTGAACGACAATCACAAGAAACTTTAAACAAAATATTGACTCTCAATCACAAACAATAATCTTTAATCAAAGCCATCTTTGACGACTCAAAGACATTACAATCTTTACAATTCGATTGAAAAATATTAAAAAAAGTAATTTTCCACAATATACAAATATGAGATTATTTGAATAAACAATGATTGCTAAAGTTTAAATCTAAGAATTTTTTGTCTTTGGACTATAATAGGTGATATACAAACGAAAGTAATGCTTGCTTTCTTTACATAACAAAATAGTTGAATAACAAAACGACAGTGATGCTTACTGTAGATTTGCTTACAAAATCAATTCAAACTTCAATCAATTCAAATGAGTTGGAAATGAATGGCTAATTCTTTTTTCTAATTCATTTGAATTAAGTCAAAATCAATTCCATACAAATGAATTGCAATTCATTTTTACCAAATTCATTTGAATTAATTCAAAATCAATTCAAATGAATTGGAAATGAATTGCAATTAATTTTTATCAAATTAATTTGAATTGACTCAAATTTCATTCAATTCATTTTTTTGTGTGAATGATTCGCGAATTAATCAAAAATGAATGATTCATTTACAGCTCTGTTATGTAATAAGAATGTGTTGTCTCTACATAGACATATGTAGTTAAAACACAAATTTTAACCAGAAAAGTATTATCATACTTCGGGTTCAAAAGATTCAACAAGTCACAATCTATAACAGATTTAAAATTTTTAAATTATTTTATTAAAACCACTAGATCGTCTCATATAAGCTTTGTGAATTTGCCCATGAAAAATATATCTACTATGGATGGGTCATTCGATTAGTAGCTTAAAGTGATTGCGGCCAAAAATACGTTGCGACAATCGATTTGAAGTTGTAAAATTCGGTAAACAAAGGTAATTTTTTTTTTTTTGATTTCTTTATAAATTTAGCTTTAAAATAGTAAAATTCGGTAAACAATGGTACTTTCTTTTGATTTCCTATAAATTTTGCCATTTTAGTTATTCGAAAGTAAAAAAAAAAAAATTGTAAGGGCAGGTTGCACGTTGTAATATAAAACCAGTAGCGCAAATATATTTTTTATTTTTCCCATTAAATATTATTACTGTTGCAAAATATAAGAAAGATGGACGTAGATTTCCAACTTCAATGCCTCAATTATGAATAACCTAGTCATTTTCTGAGGGGGACCTTGTGGTGGGTGTAGGCACAAATTTTACACACATTTTTTCGCCATACTTTAGAGTATAATTTTAGAGTACCTAGGACTATATAATTCGTGCAAAATTTTATCTGGATTGCCGCATAATCAATATATTTATGACTGCTCAAATAATATTTCGGGAGGACATTTGTATGGGGGCTAGGAGACTTCATGGACGGGTAAACAGACAGTATTTGTTGAAAATTTACCTAGCTCCTTTGTTTTGCTTCCAGACAGACGGACACACATAGCTAGATCGTCTTAGAATCTTATGAGGACCCTGATTATATATGTATACTAATGTGGGTCAGCGACAAATATTTTGAGGTGTTAAAAAAGGAATAACAAAATCCATATAAGGAATTTATTTAGATGCAGAAACAGTAGGTCCCAGATAACACGGTCGTTATGCATAATCTTAGTGGTGAAAAATTGACAAAATCGCTATAATGCACAGTGGGGCAGAATCAACATTTTTTTGAACTAATTTTTGGCATTTCTGGTCCGATCGGGAGAAAATTTGACATGGGCGTAGCCAAGGAGAATGCGAGTTTAAATTATTAAAATGGACCCTACAATTTTTGTTCTTACAAAAAAAATTTTAAGTCAATATCTCAATTATATTTAAAAATATCCCACTTTAAAACTCCGTTCTTCAAAAATATTTCACATTTTCATACTAAAAAATTTGCATAAATTCTCTTAATACTTGGCAATATCGGACATTGATGAGACAGACTAAGAACATGATCTTAAAGTGTATATAAGTGATATCGTACTGGCTGTTCTAAGAGAGTTAGCTCAAAATTTAACAATTTTCAGTAGAGGCAAAAAACTGTTTTTTTTTTAATACATTATAATGAAAGTTGAAGACGGATACAACTGTATTTTTGGGCAAAAGAGTAGAGAAAATTATGTAAGATTTCTACAGTGCGTAGATATGATCACTGTACATTGATTTCTTGCAAAAACTGAAAAGATTTTGAGTTGAAACTCTTTAGAGGAGGCTTTAGACGATACTACTTTACGTACGAAATTTGAATTATTCGAATAATTCGGTAAATTACACACATATAATTGAATTATTCACATAAGTTGAAATCTCATATTTGAAATATTCGTTTTATTCAAATAAATGAAAAATGGAATAATTTGGATAGCCAAAACATTTTATCCTTCATAACATTGTGAACACCAAATAAAAAGCTGACTAGACAACACTAATTTATTACACAAATACCCCAAGGCCCAGGAGGCGTATAAAGAATTTTTGCAAATATCTACAATTTTTGTTTTTTTTTTTTTCTAAAATTGGTAAGAGTATTTGTTGTTTCTGGTTTTTGGGTTTACAAATAAAGATTTAATTGCTAAAATAAACTTACCAATAATAAACAGCTTAATGGTCGCCATGTTGGTTGCTCCTTTTGTTACGTTTTTGTTGACAAACAAAATTAAGTGTGAGGCAACTTTGCCCACAAATGATGAGTCAAAATAATGCCGATAATGTTAATTAAATGTTTTACACACAAATGTTTTATTGTAGGCTTTTGCTTGAATTTATTTCCGTTTTTGGTTTTCAAATTTAAATTATGACACACAAACACTTGTACACTTGGTTTTTTTTTTTTTTTTTTGTTAATAAAAACTCAATTAATTAATTTATGTATTAAATAATACTTGTTTTTTATTGCTATCGGAGTTTTTTGTAGACTACAGCAGTTTTAAGTGATTAAAATCTTCATTTATAAGCATAATCTTTATTGAAATAATGATTTAAATACACACACTTGTTTAAATTGAGTATTTGATAGCACTGTGATTTTACTACTGTTGTTTTGCCTGGAAAGTTGAGTCCATATGCGGTTATGAATTTTGCATTTCAATTATTAATACAACAAATGTATACTATATCCAAACATAAGTACATTTTCATATGGATTATAGTGGCACACACAGTCAGTCATTTGTATAAATTTTTTAAACATATTTGTTTTATATTTCTTTGCAGTAGTAATTTTTAATGTCACACTCTAAAATGTTAGTGTATGAGTGAGCAACACACACACATATGCACAGTGGGTTGGAGTTAAAGTTGTTTATTTGATTTTATTTTTTATTCCGGTTTATTTTTTCAGCATTTTTATTTTTGTTTGTTGGCTCATAATGTGCATAATAAATTTGTCAATTTAATTTATTTGGAGAATTTACATGTTTTTTATCACTACTTGTTTTATACATTTTAATTTGTCGTAATTAAATGAAATTTTTATTTTCCACTCATGATATTAAAACATTGTAATGCGATCAATTCTATATATTTAATTCAATTGAAATTTTCTCTTTTTGTTATTATTATTTATTATTTTTTTTTTTATTTTTCGCGTTAAATCACTTCTACTTGTTTGCTATAATTGGAGTTTTGTTAATATTATTGTTGTAATTGCTGTTGCTGCTTGTGATGCTTGTGATGATGAAAAATTAAATATTCCATCATTTTCAAGTTTATAACATCTGTATAAGTGGGAGAGCAAAAAAAAAAAAAAAGGAAGAATATATAAATATGTGTATATATGGTATATAATTCATTAACATTTTATTTAATTTATTAATTTTGTATCATTTAAATTATACATTTTGTACATTTCAATACAATGCAAATGGTTGATGATGGAGATGATGATTAAATTACTATAATTTTTTAATATTAATACGGCAAATTAAACCTGATATATGGATAAAAAATACTCACTACAGTACATGCGTACATATGTATGTATTATAAATGTATCTATTTATATGACACGAATTGAAAAAATTGCTGTATAAAGCATCTATATTTGTATGTACTTTTAAGTGGTTTTTAAAGCGATTTCATTAATATTTTATATTAATTTGCTTATTGTCTTCGGAGCTGCTTACATGTAAATACTTTTTAAAGAATACAAAAGGCTGATAATTAACAGGTAAACAATCTACAAAACAATGAAATTGATTATTTACAGGTACTTTTCTGAGAAAATTATAAAAGTTTTTCAATCAGGAATTAAAATAATCGCCTACAACGTTGCAACGTCAAAACACCCTAATATTATCACAGAGTATATTATAAGCCATTAGATGTTTAATAACATATAAAACATTCTGAGTGGAACCATAATGTGATCTCGAGAAAAAACAAAAAGCATTTAATTTCAGGTGAACCAAATTTTGAAATCGATGTCTTCCGATTGGGGTGAAATTTGCACCATAGTTAGTTCTATTGGATAGTAATTCAGACAAAATTTTTCAACAAGATCGGTACCTTACTGAGTCACATTTTGGACAAGCAGGTTTTTTTTATGTGTCCCAAATAGTTTAGATAGCTATTTCTTCAATCTTTCGGAAAAAAAAAAATTTTAAAAATAAAAATTGTTTGTAATTTTTTTTTTCTCAAAAGATAGCTTAGATATTTTCCTTGAAGACCTATTTGGTCGTTTAGTGGGATGCGAGTGGGATATCTATCAAAATAAATATTTTGTAACTTTTTTGAATTTTTTACCTTTTTTGCAAAATCAAAAACTTTGTTGATGCGAATGGGATATCTAAGTATCAACACAAATATTTTGTAACTAAAGATATACAATTTTTGAACTTTTTTTGCAAAATCTAAATTTTTTTCCAAAATGTTTCTCTTTTTTAATTTTTATTTTTTTTTCTCAAAAGAAAGTATAGAATTATTCCTTTAAGTGGCTTTTGACTGCTTAGCGGGGTGCTAGTGGATATCTATAAAAATAAATATTTTGTAACCCAAGTCATAAAATGTGCTTTTTTTTGCACAACTTTCTTTAGAGCAAAAAACTAATTTAAAAAAAGGGCTCATTTTGGAAAAAATTTTGATTTTGAAAAAGAAAATTAAAAAATTGTATGTCTGGAGGATTTGATTTTAGACCTATGGTTTCTTGAGGAAACTTTCATAGAATTTTCCGTAGATTGCGTTTCTGCTATATGATTTTATAGTTTTTGATCGTCCATACAAATCGACCCATCCTAATATACATATTTGGCCTTCGAAGTCTATGATGGAATCCGGGAACAAACCTTTCACCATATCGAAGTCAACTAGCCCTCAAAAAGCTAACAACATTAAAAAGTAGAATAATAATTGTCAACGTTACATTTTTACTAAACTTAATTAATGGTATTTTCAATTCTGAACATCATCTGAGATCCTATGATCCACTATATCTAAATAGATCAAACTATAAAAATGTTGACTCTATTTCAAGAATATCTACAGAAGTCAACAAACTCTATGATTTAATTGATTTTTCCGACACAACTGAAGAACTAAAGAGCAGACCGGCTCTTTATTTCTTCAGTCGATATCTTTATTAAATAAAGTTAAATAAAGTTATGGTCTTTCATACATTGATCAGCTAAATTATGTAGCTAAATTTTAAATAAATTAATAAAAACTTCTAGCAAACAATTTTTTTAAACTAAGATTCACTACTTTTGATGTTTGATCAAACATGAGATGTTGCGATGTTTAATTTTCTTTTTATTACAAAGGAGAAATACATACTAGGATGACCCTTGTATTTGAATTTTATCCAATATAAGGTCTAAAATTTTAATTCGTCATCTAATCCCCAAATGCTGAAAATCTGACTAAATCGAATAACTTTTAGAGCAACGCTTTTAAAATGGACCTTCGAGAAAGAATTCAGGAAATCATTAACTTTTAATTCTGTATTCTAATTTATATTCCAATTTTAATTTCACAGAAAATAATTGTCTTATTGCTCATTTTCAATTTATAATCTTTAATTTATTTATATCTGGCAAAATAATTTACGTCGAAATCAATATATTATGCTTGTTGATGAAATACTTAAGAATAAATAAATGAAATGAAATATAATATAATATGAGTGTTAAATTTGATTTAGTTTAAATCGAAATATATATATATATATATATATATATATAAGTTTTCCAGCTGAAACTAATCGTTTTAGTACAATTGTCATCGTCATATTTATGTGAAACTAACCTTTCTGCATTTTATTATATATCGCTACCTTAAATAGAAAGGCCCTAACTCTTGTTTTTTTTTCAGTCGAGATTTTTTGGTTAAAAAATATGATATATGAGTGGACCGTTATAAACGAAAATCTGGGCTTACAAAAAAAAAAAAAAAAAAAAAAAAAAATAGTTATACTGATTTACCTTTGTTAAAAAACTTTTATATCCTATATATTGGGTGTATGACTTAAAAATTATAGATTATTCAAATGTAAGAAAAGATAAAATCACTGTCTATTGTTGGTGTTTTGTTTAAGCTTTGATATTTTTACCAGGGACTGTAACAATTATGACATTTATAATAAAAATCACAACATAATTATTATTCCTTGATTTTTATTTATTTTTTTTTTTTTTCAAAAATATTTGTTATTTTTTGATTTTTATTTTTTTGTCAGACTTTAATTTTTATTTTTTTTTTCAGAAATAATTGTTATTTTTTTTTTTGTCATATATATTTGTCAGACTATGATTATTATTTTTATAGTCTGACAAAAAAATAACAATTATTTCTAAAAAAAATAAAAATCAAAGTCTGACAAATATTCCTGACAAAAAAAATAAAAATCAAACTTTGACAAATATTTCTGACAAAAAAAATAAAAATCAAGAATTTAAAAATCATGTTAATTTATGAAAATATAGTTGAAAACGATCAAAATGGTATGCTTGACTTGACTCTCCGATATTTTCTTGTGATGGCTTTTTTCCTTTGAAATTTCAAGAATAATTATTATTTCGGTCCCTGATTTTTACAAATAAAGCTTGAGTGTCTGTAATTCTCATTCACTCTATAGTCTTATTTGTATAATATCTTTAGTTTTTCTAAAGCCTTTTGGGAAAAGGTTTCCTGATGATCTGGCCTAAGCACATAGGAACTAGCTTATCCCCCAACAATAAATTTCAGTGAATTTATCAATAAAATTGGGAATAAGTTTAGCTTTTATTTTGAAGCATATGAAAAATATGAATTTATTCAAAATATTGGCCATTGTTTCTGGTATTGGATTCCGATATTGAATTCGGGCCAATATCGGGTGGCATGTCATAGTGTCCATTGACATATTGTCCACGGACCATGTATAATGTGTCGTAAAGTGCATGGACATAATGACACTTTTGGAGTGACATAATGTCCATGATATTTAAAAAATAATTTAAGTATTTATATTTTAAGTAAACTTCTATCGAACTTGTACGATTTTTAGTAATTATCTGAATTTTGTGGAGTTCAGAAGTTGCAAATTTAAGGTTTAGAAAGTGAAAGTGTTAAAAAAGTTTAAATTTCACACTTTTATTTCTAAACTACAAAAAACAGTGAATATAATCGTTATACCTGAAAATAATCTGATCACTATGGATATCATTGAAAGCGCCGTGAAATAATGTCATATGGTTTATTGCTCAACGAGTTAGGAAATAATACCATATGACCTTATTTCCTATGGAATAAGTGAAATAAAGCCATAGTGGAATTATTGCATCTTAGAAAATTTTTTGTTTGCTTAAATCATTTATTTTATTTGACAAAAAAATAAAGCTCAATAAAAAAATAAAACACTTCCACTGAAAAAACTATATTTTTTTAATCATTTATTTACAAGAAAATCTTTATTTAGCAAAGCACCCTGCCGCGTTCTATTGCTGAAAAGAAGAAGCCCCAGGCCGCCACGCCGAAAACCGTTATTTGTGAAGACAATAAGACCGGCAGGCGACTTCGCTAATGAAGCTTTTCTGGCGAATGATAACAAAATAGTTTTTTTTTTGTCGCGGCACTGCCTGTTACGCGAAAATAACTATACATATGTGCATTAGAGTGACAATCAGTTGTATGGAAAAAAATTTGAGTTCGATTTTTGAAGGGTGCCGGATGGAATATTGTGACACTAGGTCTAAAAGATAAGTACTGAAAATGTAACCCTGAGATTTAATTATTTTTGCAATCAAATGCAAAAGAATCGAAATGTGTACGTAATTGTCGTTCTAATGAGATATAAAAGATAAAAATTGGTTAAAAAATTTTAAAGTTATTAAAAATTCCCCAGACCATTAACGTGTCTCAGGCCACTTGAACAAGAAATGTAGGAACAAATTTAACATATTTTAAGAAATACTAAAATAAAAGCTAATCTTTACTTAAAATATATCCGTATTTACATTTGTATGAGTTTTTGTGTTTTTGTAGAGTATCGTTAAGCTATTCGCAGGGATGGCCAAAAAAAATTAATTTTTTTTAACGGCAGTTTCAAACCTCCATATTCAAATTTTTAAACATTTTCTTAAACAAATTTCAGAATTTTTTGATCATCACATTGGGATTTATTGAGATCATAATAGAGAATAAAAATATGAAAAAATTATGTCAATACCTCTTACAGTTTTCCGTACCTACGATTTAAATTTTGCGATTTTCGGGAAAAAATATTTTTTTGGCCATATTTTGGCGAATGAGAGCAATTTCCTTACTGTTACGAATTTTAAGTAAACCCTATACAGAATATTATAGTTCAGATCATTTTAAATATACTCTGAAAGTTTTACTAAAAGCGGACAACTTTAACCCTTAAATGGTGAAGTTTAAAGGTCAAATTTAGCAATATTTGGAATTTCTAAAATATTATACATTTTTGAACAAATTTTAAGGAAACTTGCGAAAAATATACCTCAAGGTCTAAAATATACAATAATAGTGCAAAAATGGAAACTAACCCTATGTTGGCTACGTTGGCACAAAATTCGACATTTTCATAGCAACTTTGTTGTTAACACTATAATGTTTAATAAGTAAGTGAGAATAAATGACAGATAGGTACCCTTCAAAATGACATATAAGTTATTGAAAACAAATACCGCGTTCAAAGGATACACCATTGTATGCCCCGCATTTTTAAGTCATACATCCAATATATCATATATCGATAAGTGAGAAACAAAAACTATTTATAATTGTATTTTTCGCAACATTTAATTTTTTTACCATGAGATTTACTGACGTTAACGATCTTCGCATCAAATTTGACCCAAATAGAACAACAATTTAACTAGTTTTTTTTAAACGTAGTTGTTGAGATTTGAAATTAAATAAAAGCCATTATATAACAACCAATCACTTTTAGAAAAAAATCTATTTTTATTTAAAAATGGGTCAAATTTGATCGTTAACGTCAGTAAATCTGAAGGTTAAAAAATAAATCTGGAAAAAAATACAATTATTTTGAAAATACAATACTACTTTGACACAAAACTCTAAATGTTATTAGTTTGCTAAAATGTTCTATATTTTGTCTTTTAGATGATGGAGAACAATTTGAGACCTTGAGAGTATCGATAGTCGAAAAATTCCAATATAAGGGCCACCCTAATAAACATATGTTAAAACAAATTTTATTTTTAACTACATATTAAGTTTATCTAAAATGTTCACATCTGAACCTTTGATAATAAATTTGATTGGTTTATTACTTTCTTCTCTTTCATTTATAGTGCAAAAAAAAAAAAACACTTTCGATTTGACATTAGTATCAAAAAATATGTAGAATATAATGGGAAAACTTTTTTTTCTCAATAAAAATACGTTTTGCAATTTTATTGGTGAAATCAAAGGATTAATATGTATACCAGTTTTTGGAACCTGAATGTTATGAAAAATAAAATGGAAAGTTCAAAGCAGGTAAAAGTAAACATAAATTCAAATATTTTATATGTGTATTTGTCTGAATAAAATCCGAACATAAATAAAAAAGCGGATATAAAAAGATATGTACGTGCTTTCATTTTTAACGTTTAAGTTACTGAATTGTAGTACGCGTAGTCGAAAATACTTATTTGTGTGTGTTTATTCTGGTTCAATACATAAATATATATTCGAACTGGATTAGTATTCAAATGTATTTATTTGTATGTATGCATAAATGTGCGTAAGAATCCACACAACAATATTGACAAAGATCAGTTATATAAACGCAACGTCACATGTTTCCGCTTAAAAAGAATATTAGTAAAATTAAATTACAATCGTACCATTGATTTTTTGCTTAAAATTTTAAAAATTGCTGGATACTGACTTAAATATTAAAGTAGATTCAAAATGTAAAAGTAGTAATTAAATAATTAAAACGAGCTCAATGTCCCGAGCACTATCCTATAGGGTATTTGTGTTGAATCGTTAAGTGGCAGTTGGTACAGTAAATATTAACTCCAACCAATTTGTACGAGATTTAGCAGCGGATTGAGCACGAGAGGAGGAGAATTCCAAATGAAGTAAATGAACAATTTTTGGAAATTATACTAAAACGTTTAAAATGGAATTATTACTTACAAGTTTTGTGGAGTGCAAAATTGAGTACATGGGAGTTATATTCGTTTTGTCTGTTTTTTACTTAGAACTCTTTTTTGTTTGGAATTGTAATTCATTTTGTTACATATTAAACATAAAATAGATGACAGAAATTTTTTTTGGATTTGCTTTATTAGTGTTATTGTCGAACGTTTCATTCGTAAACGTTTTCATATTAAAATATGAACATTTTTTGGTTTTTCAAATAAGATAATGAAATTTAAGTGCAATTCAAAATTGCGCAAAATTGGATCGCAGTTTTGTGACGGAAGTTACAATATTTGAAATAATTTTAAAAGTTGGTGTGTTTTTTTCGTAATTTTAACGAATTTTGAATAATAAAGCACTCAAAATCTTATTCCTTAAAGAAAGATTAAGGACTGAGATCGAAAAATTGTTAATATACATATATGTTAATATAAATTAAACCACTAAACTTACAGTTTTTAATCTTGTTTTATTTGATTGAAATTATTATTACAATTTACAAAAAACAATTATTTTTATAGTTCTAATCACCAATGATGAAATTTTTAACTTTTTCGAAAACCCTTCCATTATGGTTTTTATAGTGCTTTATGTCACATTGTTCGAACAGGTTGTCCATCTCCGTTTAAAATCTACCACACTTTTGGACACCTTTTTTATGTTCTTCAATTCTCTTTTAACAAGAGCCCAATATCTCTCCACTGGACTCAGCTCCAGGCAGTTTGGAGAATTTGCCTCTCTTGGTACAAATACCACATTATTGTTCTTTTACAACTCAAGACCTTTTTTACCATTGTGACAGGTGCCAAATCAGGCCAAAAATAAGTGGACACACTAAGAAGTCATATGAATGGAAGCATCCTTTTTTGTAAACATTCCTTAAATTTGGGTATTTATAGAGTCCTTTGTAACAAATACATGGCTTTTTTTACCGCAACTGCATATTCCTTGCCATACCAAGAACTTTTTGGGAAATTTTGTCAGCTTTTGGGTCCTAAACTTTTCTTCAACATTTCCTCGAGCATCAGCAACATCAAAATTTTGACCCGGAAGCTGCGAAAAATCTGACAGATCATACCTTTCGTCATCCATTATGCAGCAGATATATTTTTTGAATACAATTTGACTTCAATTTTCGTGCTCTGTCTTTGGCCTCTAAATTTTTAACAGAGTTCCTGTTAGGAACTTTTTGAGCCTTGTATGCTTTTAAACCTGCAGTGGCTTTAACTGTTCGTACTAAGTAGTCCGAGTACTAACCTAACCGGGCAACTTTCCTACCGGATGTGTTGAGAACTCTTTTGAAAATGCTTTCTATTTTTTTGGCTTTAGAAATATCATGAGGACAATTCCTTCTACCTGAATCAGGTTTTATGTCAACGGATTAGTTCTCCCGGTACTGTTTAATAACATTGGAAACAGTTTGATAGCAGACCTTAGATTGTTTGGCCAACTTATTGTTGGACCAAGTTGGGTTTTGTTGAAAATATTTAACAATTTTAGTACGAAATTTTATTTGGTAACTCAATCTGGTAACTTTGAACATAATAACTGACATGCTTTGCAAGGGTAACTTGATCAAAAATAAAAATCAAATAATACTTGGGTTAAAAGTTTTAATGAAAAACGTGTGTTAAGAATTTTATGATCTCAGTCCTTATAGTAATCTACTGCACCTTCTCGGTTAGAAGTTTTGAAAAATTCCATTCAAACTGAAACTACTCAAAATTAATTTGTATTTAAATTGAATGTTCAAATATATAGCTGTACCTTCTTAACACTTAAATAATGATTTGAACACTAGACCGTCTCACTTTTCATTTTTTTCGAAATTCCTTCATGAACATCGATTTTCATTGTGATTGGTCAGTAATTTGTCATAGCTCCCATAAAAGTACGTTTATAATAAATAAATAAGTAGTAATATTAATTATCCCTTTTGAATTCGCATTCACTAAACCATAAATTGTTAATTTCGTGTTTCAAGGTCCATCGTTATAAAATATTCAAGTCCCTTTTTCATATTCTAACTCAGTCAGGATCATGTGTGTTTAATTTCCTGCTTATATGTTCATTATTATAGAAATTTCAATAATAGTTTTAGTTACCTCAATATCATTATGCCCACTATCCTCGATTCTCTCTTTACTCAGAAGCATATCAGCCAACTATTATGTATACATATAAGTAAAATAATTTAATATAATAAAAAGCATGATACAAAAATAGAAGGTAGTCTCACTTTCTCTTTTTGTCGCCATATTAACGTTCTGACTTTTATTGGAATTATGAAAAATCGTGCTACCATATTCATTCTTAAAATCCCATTTTATGTTTATTTAAAAGTAAAAAAAAAAAATAAAACAGCAAACAAAAAATTCAATAAAAAAATGTTAACTAAAGAAATTCGTTTTTGAAATAATTATAAACTATCCCTTATACAGACTCCAAGAAAGAAAAAACACAAAAAGCAAGAAGCCGAAACAAATTTTTCATATAAATTACACATTAAAATTAAATATTTCTTAAACGTTATTTCCCTTTTTTCATAT
The DNA here is from genome assembly GCA_942486065.2 of Calliphora vomitoria. NCBI lineage: Eukaryota > Metazoa > Arthropoda > Insecta > Diptera > Calliphoridae > Calliphora > Calliphora vomitoria. The sequence goes on along the minus strand of OW818030.2, from coordinate 65,529,029 downwards.
GTGGCAAAGACTTTTTTATTGTTTACAAAAAACTAATTTCAAATAATTCCAATAAACTTCAAAAATATTTTTGTGAGAGAGAAGTGGAGCAACCTTGTATATTTGAATCATGATAAAAAGTACGATTAGAAGATAAACCGAACCGAAACCGAAACCGATCGGTTTTCAATTTTTTAAAACCGAAACCGCGGTTTTGAAATTCTTCGGTTTTTTTGGAAACTCTAATCTATTTGTATTTTATTGTTTCGCCAGACAGTTTCAATTGTATTTGCTTATTGAGCTTGCCAAAATTTGAGTGTTCCCATAGCCAATCCGAATTTTTGTAGTTGGTTGTAAGACTTGGGAATACCTTGTCGGTAACGGCTTGAATATTCATTTGTATTTGGCAGAAGTTCAGGGAACGAAATCTAATTTGTGGCGGAATAAATTGCAGTTTTTCGACTTCCGATGTCCAACAATTGTTTTAAGTATGTTTCGGCAGAAGGGTATTGCAGCAAATGTACACGTTCATTGATAGCGTTCGGCTTCTGTAGCTTCATTTCCAGTGAAATAAATTTGAAGGAAGCATGTGCAATGATCCAATTCTATGGTACATTTGGCCTTGAACTTTAAAGGTGGGCATGAAGACGATGTCATTTGAAAGCATGAGTCCCACTTTTGGATATTTTGAAAGAAGTGCTTGGAAATAGGATTGGCGCCGGAAATGTAACTTAGAAGCAGCTCAGGTGGCTCAATAACTGGTGGTCGAATAACTTTGCCATTCGAACAGCACCTTCCCGGGAATTCCTTAGGGAACTTAAAAATACTGCAATGTAAGCAATGTTTGTTCATTGCGCCAATTAGTACATCCTTGTGATTCCTCGTGTTATAATACTTATTGTAATAAAATGCCGGCCACTTTAAATCAATTCTCCCTCTTGATCGAGCCATTTGGGACCTATTGGCTTATAGTCTTTCGATATGCTCTTGAGGTGTCTCTGCAGCACTCGATGAGGATGCAGAACGACGCATATTTTTTAAATTATCATCATATGGGAGGTGCCACGCCCTCTGTGGCTACTACTCCCATTTTAGCCTCAAATATTTATATAAACGGTGGAATTGCTCATGCTAAATTTTGAGGGCTATTGCTATTATAGTTTCCTAAATATTTGATTTTTAAAATTGTTTTTGTATGGGAGTTACCACGCCTACTTTAAATTTAAAAAAAAGTAGCTTGTAGTTCCTTCCAGATATAGAGAAACATACCGTAAACATTTCAAGCAAATTGGATCAGCCGTTTAGCCTTCTATAGAGTTTCTTTTAATTTCTTACATTTTTATAAATTATCACAACTATTTGCGTTTTTAAATCGTTTTGTTTTTGAAATCTATTTCCATTACATATCTGAATGATTCATATAAGATTTAGTCTTAACTTCTGAATTATACGGAATTTCAATACAACAGTGTCCGAATAAATTTTGGTAGTTCATTATTTGTAAAAGATTGTGTATTGCTATTTCGAATTATTGTAATGCTTTTCATATTAGCAGTTTAGATTTTGAATCAATCCAAATGAAATTTTGTTGAATTTAGTACCAAATTTGAAAACCAGTTACAAAAACAACTTTCAAAATGATGAAGATAAAATCATGCAAAATAACTCCAGGTTCCGAACAAACTCATACATGCTGGTATCTCTGATATGACGAGTATAAATTAGTCTTGCCAAACAGAAGCTTTCATGTTATCAATTTTTATTAAAAATTATTTGTCTAGATGAATAAAAGAAAACGATATAGCGAAATTATGCACTTTTATGGATTACTGCAATTAATTTTCTCTTGTTCAATAATTAGAAATCAAACAACATGTTATTTGATTCAAAAACAAAAATTATTTAAATAATTGCATAAAAATAAACGCTTGTTTATTTGTTTTTAAAAAATTATTTTTTAATTATCAAGTATTAGAAACTTTTTTTGTGATTAATCGCATAAACTTTTTTGTTTCATGGCTAGGAGACCATTTTATTCTGAAATTTCAAGTGGGCGTGGCACTTTTCATACAAAGTAAATAGTTATTAGAGAATATCTGGTGAACTAAGTATAACTGTGAAAGCCGCAAAACATTGCCGAATTTACTTAGGTACCATTCTGGGCATTTTGGCTGAAAATGGGCAGAATTGGATAAATGGGCGTGGTACCAACCTTACAAAGTAAACAGTTATTTTCGATTACCTGCTGATCTTTATTGAAAAATTGAAAATCATCAAATATTTTCATTAAATTATAAAGTTTTATCCAAAAATATCCAATTGGAAGACAAAAGGGACAAACAACCGAAGAAACCCGAAAGCTTGCTGTAAAGCTTTCAGGGGATGGTAATTCTCTTCATGAAATTCCCAAAATTCTGGGAAGGAGTCATTCTACTATCCAATACATACTAAAACGATACAGGACTTCAAAACAAATAAAAAATAAAACCAAAAAAGCGCACAATAAAATATTCAGTGAAGCTGAAGAGCGAAATATTGTCAGAGCGTGTAAAAAATATCTCTTTGCATGCTCATCCAAACTTACGTCCATAGCGAAAGCCACTACGGTAAATAAAGCTTACGCCCAAACCATCCGGAATATACTCCTAGAGCGAATTTGAATGGTAGAATGGCTAGAAAATGGCTTTGCTTAGCAAGAGAAATAAAAAGGACCGCTTAAACTTCGCCAAACTAAACAAATCAAAGGATTTTTCTTAGATGTGTTGTTCACAGACGAGAGCAAATTTAACATAGTCGGCTCTAATGGAAATCCATATCTATCGCGATAGGCCAATGAGGAGCTCTTACAACAACATGTTAAATCTACTGCCAAGCATGGTGGTGGATCGGTGATGGTTTAAGGGTCTCTCTTGGCAGCTGGTCCAGTTTCTCTTCATTTCATCAATGGCATAATGGACCAAAAAATGTATTTAGAAATTTTTAAACTGGAATTGCCATTATCAATGCAAAAACGGAATCTTTCAAACAATTACTACTTCAACCAGAATAACGACCATGAGCATAGAGCTTACAGTGTCAGGTCGTAGGTGCTGTACAATTTTCCTCATGTAATGGAGAAACCTGTCCAGAGCTCTGATATCAACCCCATCGAGAATCCTTTGAGCTATGTCGATAATAAAGTGAGCCAACACCACATTTCCTCTAAATAGGAATTGAGGACTAGGAAAATATTGATCCCACCGTTTGCCGCAAACTAGTGGAAAGTACGCCTAAGAGACCATAAATGCTTATTCAAGCAAAAGGATTCTATACAAAATATTGATTTTTAAGGTATTGTTACTTTTTCAGCATACCAAGTTCAATGTACGAGTTTGGCTTTTAAAGGATTTTTTGTTAATTCTTATTTACAGTGTTATTTAAATGGTCTTTCGTTTATTTATCATTTGGATTGAATAAAGAATTATATAAGCTACAAGCCTTCCAAACGCACTTTTTATATAACTGTAACATGTAAGCCGAAATTAAGAGACATATATAGTGTACAAGTTTGGCTTTGAACCACTGCACAGTGTCAGATTTCATTGTTTAGCGGGATTTAATTTAAAAAAAAACTCCTTTTAAAAAAAAAATTATTGAATACAATAAACAACAACCCTGGTATTTACAAAACGAAGTTTTAAAACAAAAAATGCAAACAACAAAAATAGAATGATATCAAAGAATGAAATGTTTAATTGACATTAAAATTGTTTAATAGTTCTTGCTAAAAGTAATCAATGTTTGGATGCGTGGATTTTTTTTGTTTTTTGATATTTTTTTTAAATTCTTTTTGAATAGTAAAACACAATATTTAAACTAAATAAGAGTTTTATTACATTTCAAAATAAGGCCTGCTAAATTTGTTTATGAGTGATATTCCAGACATCCATTTTAGGTAAGATTTTTACTTAATTTTAAAATTTTCAATAGAAAAAAAGTTACAGAGTTCAGATGAGTTCAGTGAAATTTTTTTGTACTATACCGTTTTCCAACCTTCCTATTTATAGAAACAAAAAAGAAAATCCACCCCATTTGACCCCCGGAAATTTTTGACCTACAAAAGCATCATGGCCAAACAAATGTTTCGTAGTGAAATTTTCGAAATTTGGCTTTCAACAAAGCAAAATGAAAGGCATGAATGTGTTTTTGATTTTATATGTGGAAATATTAGTAGTGGAAGCGACAAAATTGTAGACTTTTCCATGTTAAGCAATTTTGTAAAAAAGTTTTGTTATGAAACAAACGTTAAGTGGAAAAAAGCAATCGTATGGGGGATAGGAGAAATAATGGATCGATTCTAACCAAATAAAATAGGCATCGACTTTGGGGCAATGGAAAAGCTTGTACCTAATTTTTTTCGAATGATCTTTGAAATTTCGATATGTAGTTTGATTACAAAGTTTACATGGACGGACAGACGGAGGGACGGACATCGCTTAATCGACTCAGAAAGTGATCCTGAGCAGATTGCAATATTTTTGCACATTATAAAGATCGGCAAACATAACCCACTATACCCTCCTCGCTATGGTGGTGTAGGGTATAAATATTAAAATTTTGATTTTAACATTTGTATGGGAGGTAGCCGAAATATTGCCACGACCACCTCAATTTCTTCTCCAAAAATGTATCTAACCATAGGAAAATTGTGTTTCGAAAATCATTGAATTATCTTTACTCGTTTTGAAAATTCAGACTTTAATCCCTCTAGATTACACATATCTGACACTGTGCACTGTAAACAAAATTCCAAGGAATTCATTCCAATTTCAAACATTTTTTACAACAAGCCTCCTAGATTTTATTTGAAAATATAAAATATGAATTTAGGAAATTATTTATAAATGTTATGAACAGAAAATATTGAAAGTAAATCATACCAATCATGATATAAAAAGATTACAAGGTAGTTTGATATATAATTTTTTGACAAGAAAGGGGATTATTGAAGTTTATTTTATTTGTAAATATTCAGAGAAGCGTTGCCACATTTAAAGAAAGGTTACAATACTCCGAGAAATTTTCAATGAAATATGTTTAGTATATAACAATTCACAATACTGTGAAATTTATCTTTAAAATAAATAAAAAAACAGATTAATCTAAGACGTTTGGCTTTATATCACATAGGTCATGAAAATGAAAAGCTGTCCGAAATGGATGGTTTTAATTTTATCCGAGGAATAATCGTTGTAACGTTGCCCCAATCGGATTTTGTGATCGGCTTACTTTTATAAAACAAGTCTGTGCTACACTAGTCTGTGCTACACTGATGTCTTTGGTGGAGGATAAAAAGATGAAACCTCAACAGAGCCAGCTGTTGAATAATATAGTGGAATATTGATAAATCATTCCGCTAACGATACTCAGCAATTGAAAACCTTAGCTAGAATTGTGTTGCTGATCAATGCCTTGGATAATATTACAATACAATAATATTTTGAATAAACATGTTTTTATTTTAATTGTGTTTTCAATAAATGCAAAAATGGGATTCATTTTAATAAATATGGTAGCTTTATTTTACACATAAACTTCAAATCTCCATTATTGTCAAATGCTTAATAAGGTTGACATAAAGAGAAAATGAAACTACCTTGTAATCTTTTTATATCACCAATTATGTTTAAACTCCTTTCTGTGTGTATATGAAGTGAAATTAAGTAATACAATTTATATTATTCCAATGTATTCTTAAACATTTGGAATTATTTCAGTTCTGTAGGCACTTTTTTCATTTGCAAGTTTATTATGAGCCTCAAAAGTGAGTAAACACCAGTGAATAATTAGATAGTAAAAAAAAAGTATCGGTTTGTTGCAGATTATTGCGAATATTAGGTTTAGGTCGGACTCTCATGTTTTTATTTACTCAATTTTGGTCTTTAAATAGTTTCGAGTTTTTTTATACTTTAAAATTTGTTCTTCTTACCAACGGCTATAGAAACAATTAAGTTGGGAATATACACAAGTTTTTGTGTATACAATACAAATAAAGCCGGTTTTATTTATTTTGTAATTATAATGATAGAATGTTTTGTAATTTAAAAATCACTAGTAATGTCTTAAAGACGAAATTCTCACCGTTTTTAATTTTAGTCACTTTTGCTTATTTTGTTTAAGATAATATTTTAGATTCACAGAACCTCAAGAAAAATATTTCAATACGTTTTAATATCTGTCAATTGTTTCCGTTTTTCGAAATTTTTCTTAACTAAAATCCACTACTATTTAGATATAGTGTCTTGTGATAACTGAAACTTTCTTTTTATTTGTTTGTTTGGTAGTGAATTATTATTTTACCGGTCGTAAAACTACTTTTCATTTGCATAAATAATTTTCAATTTTCTTGCTCAGATTTTACATTAAAATTTTGTGTAAACTTTGTTGCGCGTTTTGTAAAGTTGAATGAAATTTTCAACATAAATTGTTAATATTTTAGAAAATTCTACACACATTTAACACGCACACAACAACAACTACATAGACAAGTTGCCTGTAGTCGTACATGGAACACACATTTGCTTCATAAATATTCATTAAAATTTATTTTGCATAAAAACGAAACATCCAAACACACAGGGCACAGACACTTCGAGATTCTTTAATTCACACAAACATACACGCATAGATACACACATACATACATATATTCATCAGAAGTGAGATCCGCACAGAGGTGTCGTTACAGACAACCAACACAATTATCACTAGTTGCACATGTTCTTATTGTTGTAGTTGGTTGTTGTAGTGAGGTATGAGTGTAATATAAATTTATGTTAAAACATTCGTATCTGTGTGTGTGTGTGTGTTTGTTGGTTACTAGTAAAATGACTGTAAACAGGTACATATACATTAGTAAGTGAAGGTTCATACGTGTTTTCGTGTATGTGTGTGATATGTATGTATATAAATATGCTATTGTTTTAATTTTAATTACAATGAACGGGTAAAGGTTTTTAGTAGTAAAAGCAAATGCTAGTTATAGTGATGTCAACCCGTTTCCTACTTTTTCCCTTATTGTTACTGCTGATGTTGATGTTTTTTTGTTTTTGTTGTTGTTGCTGATGTTTGTTTGACATTTTGTATCATTTGTCAAATGAACTTGACAGCATTTGCTTTGCACTTTAACTTTTCATAATGTTAGTATTTTAGTACACAAACATACACTCATATTTATTTATTTATTTATTCATTCATTCATTCACACACATACTCCGACACTAGCAAGTGAAATTTTTCTAATTCAGTTTTGTAGTGTATGTGCGTTTGTGTGAGTGTATGAGTGACAAAGTGGTTGAGTGTATGTGTAAAATAATTGCAAACTCAACACCGGTTTTTACACATTTGCATAATAAATCTCATTTGTGGTTTATAATACATTTAATGCTTTTCACAAAAACACAATTATTTTATTCCTCTCAATTTATGTATAATTTAAACATATTTTTTTGTTTACCTAGACGAATACTGAATATTTTTGGTTGACTTAAATTAAAAATCACTCATACGCCACTTTTGAATTTCCGTTTAATTTAATTTTCACGTAATAATTCACATTCGATTTGGATTTTTTTTTTTTTGTATTTCATTTATTTTATTACTTTCGTGTTTTTTTTTAATCTATGATTTGTTTATTTTTGCTTTTATATTTTTGCTTTCACAAACTTCAGCACTTGAATGTTGTGGTTTTGCTGTGTAATTTAGAGTTAAAATGTTTATTAAATAAGCCGACATTTGTGCCCGTAGCTAAAGGACTCTTATTAACAACTAAACACCGACTAAGTTTTGTAACTGTTTATGAATTGTGCCTTTCGCCACGACGACCTACCAAACAAGAAAATTTTTAGCATAAAAATAGACACATTTATATTGAGTACGACAACAAATGGAGGCAGCAGCATAACTATGCGAATTCGCCGTAATATGTTCGCGCGTTCAACATGTTTTTTAAACATTCGTTATGCCACAGCCGAGTGTCATAAATATTCTATTACAATATATACTATACATTAAAGAGAATAGAAGAGAGAACTTGCTTTACTGTAGAGAGTTTTTAAAACAGCGAGAACAAACAGAGCAGGCGCATTATGAAAAGAGTTTTATATTTTTTGCAATTGAGTAGGTAAGTTCTCAATGTAACACTCTTTGCAAAAGCTTAACATACCTGTACATTTGACACTCTTAAGCTAATATACAACTCTTCTTTAGAAACAAGAGAGTTTTACTATATTCATGTAAGCTACTTGTGTCTTGTTAATTGTCTTAGGTTAGTTCCATGCCAAAAGAATAGAGATTGGATTAGAGATTTATTTCAAAAACAAAAGTAAAGTGGAAAATAAGTAATAAGCAAACAATGGAAAGTTGAGATACTTAATAGCAATAACTAATCTCAAGTTCTACATTTTCATTAAAATCAGCGAACATAATATTTCAATACAAAATTACGATTGTATAGCTACTTTTAATAACTTTTCGTTTCCATGTCAATTCAACACACTCATCATAAAATTGAATTAATTTCAATAATAGACAACCTGATTTACATTTTTTCCACTGTCCTCCGTATGTCCTACATTCAACGTGTGTTTTTGTTGCAACTGTTTTTAAATTTGTCACTTTGTTCTAAACTAAACAAATAAACAGACCAACCAACCAACCATCCAACAAACATATACACACTTTTGTATAGTATATTTTATATGTTGGTACGTTCCCCAATGAGAACTGGGTCATTCAATTCTGTTTACATTCATTTTACCAGTAATCACAAGGATTTCAGTGCATTCACATGTGTTACAGTTTTGATTTCTGTTTTCTTTTCATTTTTCATTCAGGCCAAAATTTGTTTTCGTTTTTTTTTTTTCCTTCTTTTGTTCACCGAAAACATATTTAATATTATTGCCAAGAATGTATTTTTTATCGCACGCTTAATTGTTTTACGAGAATTATTATAATAATGTTTTATTTTATTACTCGTAGAGATTTATTTCTCTCACTCTTACTTTCTAAACATCTCTTAAATATGTGCCATTTAAAAGTCCTGACACATATTTAAAAACTCTTTATTTTAAAGCCGAAAAATTTACACGTGACGTCTTGTTTCTTTTATAGCAACATGTAACTAGATAAATGTTTGTTTTGAGAAGAGTTTCTTTTAGCAACAAGGATAAAAATCTCCGGCAAACATACTTTCACTTTCAGTTGTTGCGAAAATGTCTTTTGCTCTAGGTTTCAGTTGCAGTTAAATTTGTTAATGCTTTAATTTTAAAAATTGTATCTGATTAATTATATTTACAAATCGTTACATCAAAATACGAATGTTGTAAACGAAAATTTACGATTTTGAGATTATTACATATTCATTTTACACTTCGCAAACTCCTTCTAATGATATCATCAGTTTTATCCCAAATCATATAAATACCAATATATTCAGCATGTATTTCATCGAACGTCACAAATTAGACACATGAAAAATTATGATTTTTATACCCTTCAACTTTTTGAGCGACATTTAAAAGATTTAGAAATCCCAAGACAAACGGCTTTGTCATGTACAGTGGCTCAAAGCCAAACTCTAGAAAATTGTTTTATATATCTCTTAATTTCGGCTTACCTGTTAGAGTTATATAAAAAGTGTGTTTGGGGAGCTTGCAGCTTATGTAATTCTTTATTCAATTCATATGCAAAATAAAAGTAAAACCATTTAAATAACACTGTAAATAAGAATTAACAAAAAAATCCATTAAAAGCCAAACTTGTACATTTAACATGGTATGCTGAAAAAGTAACAATACCATAAAAATCAATACTTTGTATGGAATCCTTTTGCTTGAATAAGCTGTTATGGTCTCTTAGGTGTACTTTTTACTAGTTTGCGCCAAACGGTGGGATCAATATTTTTCCATTCCTCAGTAAGAACTATTTTCAATTCTTATTTAGAGGAAATGCGGTATTGTCTCACTTTATTATAGAGGTAGCTCCAAAGATTTTCAATGGGGTTGATGTCAGAGCTCTGGGCAGATGTCTCCATTACATGAGGACAATTGTACAACAACCACGACCTGACATTGTAATCTTTATGCTCATGGTCGTTATTCTGGTACAAGTAGTAATTGTTTGAAAGACTATGTTTTTGCTTTGATAATGGTAATTAAAGCTTTAAAATTTCTAAATACATTTTTTGGTTCATTATGCCTTAGATGAAATGAAGAGAACCTGGAACAGGTGCCAAGAAAGACCCTTAAAGCATCACCGATCCACCACCATGTTTTACAGTAGATTTATCATATTTTGGTAGGAGCTCTTCATTAGCTTTTAGCCATATATATGGTTTTTCATTATTGCCAAATATGTAAAAATTTCTCTCGTCTCTGAACAACACCTCTTTTCAGAAAGAAAAATTGTTTGATTTGTGTAGTTTGGCGATGTTTAAGCAGTCCTTTTTATTTCTCTTGCTTCCGCAATGGACGTATGTTTGGAGGATCATGCAAAGAGATCCTTTTTACACGCTTTGACAATATTTCGCTCTTCAGCTTCACTGAATATTTTATTGTGTGCTTTTTTGGTTTTATTTTTTATTTGTTTTGAAGTCATGTATCGTTTTAGAATGTATTGGATAGTAGAATGACTCCTTCCCAGAATTTTGGGAATTTCACGAAGAGATTTTTCATCCCCCGAAAGATTTACAGCAAGCTTTCGGGTTTCTTCGGTTGTTTGTCCGTTTTGTCTTCCAATTGGATATTTTTTGGATAAAACTTTATAATTTAATGAAAATATTTGATGATTTTTATTTTTGAATCACTTTACATCCAAAGGCACAAAGCAAAGATATTTTTTTTTAAATAAGGTTCGCTGTACGCTTTTATGTTTTTTAAGAAGATATTTAATTAAACCGCCCATAATTTTTTACCATCTAACATAATTCCTTTGTTTAAATACCCATTCGATAGAGGACAATTTACCCAATAAACACTCCATACATTGTTTCCATGTGTCATCTTTAAATAAGCTGTACTTTAATATTAAAAAATAAAAGGTTAGGTGTACGAGTTTGGCTTTGATCCACTGTATGTTAAGGAATGCTGAATACGATAAACCGAAGTTTAGAATTTTAAAAATGGATAGAAATAATTTTAAAAATTTTAAGTTAAAAGCAGGCACACTGAATTTTAAATCGAATAAAGACTTGAAGGATGAATTGATTTATAAAACTGTTAAAAAAGAAAATTTGCGACGCATAGTGAAAGAGATAACGGATAACTTCTATCAAATAAAATTAGCAATATTATAAGTCTTGATATCAACAAAGAAAATGATTTGAAACGCATGATGTGCTATTTTCATGCAGATAGTGGACGGAATTATTCAAAGATGCATAGATAATATTTGTTTTATTTAATTTTTTTGTTGAATAAAGAATTATAATTAACTAGCGGATACACGGCGTGCACTACTACGCTAATAATTCTTTATATTCTTAAAGTTCTTTCACTGCAGAGCCAAATGTTGGAAAGCATTTAATCTTAACTCAATATTCAAATTCAATATATGCATTAATGGTAGGGTTTTCAAAAATCAAAAATTGTTTTGTTCAAAAAAGTACCAAAAAAGTACGTTAAAAATTAAAAAATGCTGGAGTCTATTTGAATTTTTTTAAGAAGGACTCCATTTGAATTTAATTTCTGGGATTTATCCCCTAAAAAGTACAAAACGTACTACACACCTGTCCACATATTTCATGCATAAATTTAGATTAAGTTGGATTTTTGGTGATAGCTTTATTAGTTCCGAAGATAGAGAGATACAGATTTTACCCAATTTTACCCCCCTTAATGGATCTACAGATCGGGAGAGGTGCTCACATACAAAATTCCATATAAACAAATTTTAAAATTGGAAAAAAATTATGTATGGAAAAATTCGAAACACGAATGGACCTAATGCATTGTTTAAGGTGTCTAAAACCATCTTCACAAAATTGCCTTTCTAATGAAACCAGTTTGGAGCTGATCGATTGGATGGTTTTGGTTGGTAATCAATGTTTCATATTGAAAAATTGAACCTGTAGCTAATCTAGATCTGTAGCTTATCTGAGGGCTTTTGAAAACATATTTCAACTTATATACAGATAGATTAACATCGACATATATATACCGAAAAGGTGAAGAATACGTTATATAATTTTGGTATGCTAAACACTAATCTGGCAAACACTTTAAAATCGTTATCACTAATAACCAAACATTTAACAGTTTAGCGTCAAGAACTTAAAATTTAACTGAACGTTTAAAAACTGTTTACAGATTTAAAATCTACAAAAGTTAAGATCTTAATTGAGTATCATTTGTTATTTTAATATTTAAGAATGTTTGCAGGATTATGCAAGGAATTGATTACAAAATGGTTGTGCTCATGAACGTTTCAAGATATAATTAAATATTAAAAAATAAAAAATATTTACTAATCGTCTCAAATTATTCCATCAAACTTTTTTAAGTATATAAACAGGTAGGGAACAAATCAATATCACAGCAACAGTTTATATTTTTCATAATTTGTTTCCTGTATATATTCAAATTTTCTGTATTGCCAACCTTCGAACGGGCATAGGGACTCTGGGGTGTATCGAACACCGACTTCGCTAAAATCACTTTTTCTGCATATCAAAATTTTGTAAAGTACTGTCATAGAAATTCAAAAACGAATTTTTGCTCACAGTTTTAATAAACAGTACAATATTATCTTTCATATTAAACGTATTTCTAAATATATGAGAAATTTACTATTATATATATTGACTTTATATTCCCATAACTGCTAAACTAAAAGAGAGCAGACAGACATTTTAACGTTTTTGTGCTTAATTATAAGAGAGCTATCAACACCGAGAAAATTATTAAAATGCAAGCAGTTTCGCCGATCTTATAAAATCTATTTAAAAACTAAATAAAAATAAACAAGTAAGAGAGTTATATTCGTCTGAGGCGCATTTTGTATACCCTTCACAAAATTATACTTTAAAATACAAATTTTAAATATTTTTAGGTAAGCAAAATTAAAAAAAAAAAATTAAAAATTGTTTTTCAAAATTTTTAAAAAATTTTTTTTTTAAATTTTTATTAAATTGGTAAAAACAAATTTGTGTTAAAAAATATTTTTCCCGATTTTGACCTATTAAAGGTCTGATTTACTATATATAGCCTTATATGCATCGTAGCAATGGACTTTGAAACATCTATCATTTGCTATCCATATTGTCTATATTAATGACTTAGTAATCCAGATATATATCAAAAATAGGCCAAAAATTGAGGTTGTCCCGGGTTTTTTTCTTATATCTCAGCCGATTTAAAATAGCAACCGAAATGGAAGAATTCAGGATACACAGAGAAAACTTTCAACATAAATAGAATGATTTGATTTCATTGATTTCAATTCATAACATTTATAAATAATTTCTTAAATAGTATAATTTTTTTCATTTTTTCATAATCTAGGAGGCTTGAAAAAAATATTTCAATTTTCATTTATAATTTTATGTTGTTAAAAAAATGTTTGAAATTTTCCTTGGAAAATTTTTTATTTTTTTATGATTTTCAGCTAGATAATGAGAAAATGGACTGCATTTTTTGAAGCAGATGAAATGCTTTAATGGTAATGGATGTTTAATGATATGTTTTTAGGTTTCAGATTTTATTAATTTAAATTATTGGTCAATATAGGGCTATTATACAAACATATTTGTACTAAGTCATTAGGTAGTGCAATTGTAATGCAATTTATTATAAAATATCAAAATATTTATGCAAAATGCAAAAAATTTCATCATGTACAATTTTATAATATTTATGAACATGTTCCTATTCTGAATGAAAAAAGTTTGGGAAAAAAAGCAATTTTCGATTAATAATATTTATTTAAAAATTTATTCCAATTATGAATTTCTTTTTTCTGTGTATATTGATGTATCAATTATGTTTGTATGTTATTTAGCAGATTTGGAAAGTTGATTTCAACTGACAAACGGGCATGGCATTATCGACTTTGCTATCTATAACGATCCAGAGTATATATACTTTAAGGGGTCGCATATGAAAAATATAGAAATTCCAAACGAAATGACAAACTTAAATATACCCTTGCCACTTATGGTGAAGGGTATAAAAATTAAAGTGTTTATAATTTGCGTATGTTAAAGCCAAAATACTTTATCTTCCATTTATTCAATTGTAGTTCGTCTCTCAAGAGTTTCTAATTAAGCATGCAATCGGTTGTGATAATTTATTAAAATAAATAAAAATTATTGACATATTCAAGTATTTTAAATTTTCACTCTGAAGAAGGTATCAATAAAAACAGCATTTCTAATAGCGATTTATTTTCTAGCATAAATGATGCCCTTATTTTGCCTTTTACCCCGCTCTGAGTACTTATAAAAAAAAGTATATTTTGTAAGAATATAACGTGTGCTTTTCACATAATTTGCCCTAAATAATTGATAATGTGATACATGTTTCACCCTCAATTTTACCAAAGGGTTAGAGAGGCAGCACTGTTTAAACAGTTGTCCTTGTTGTTGTTTTTGAGAATAATTATTTTTTATAAGTTCGATTATGTTAACGAAATAGTTTTAGTATTTTTTAATTAAAATTTTTAAAATGGAAGCAAACAGTATTGTTTTCGAATATATAGAAGCTATGTACATGATTGAAAATTGCATAAATGGCAACGATTTTTGTGCTTTGTTGATTGTTAAAAATGTAACACATTATGAGGGTATGATTAACCTTTAATAAATGTTGGTTACATTTTATGTCAGAAAAGAAAACGCCATAGGTCAATCTTAGGTGGTTATTTATGCAGAACACAAAAATTAAAAAAAAATTAATGTAAAGCCAGAAATAGAACATGCTTTTCAAAAGAAAAAGTAAACTGTTAAACAAGAATGTTTTGATGTCATCTAGTTACATGCAAATATCTTTCCAAAAAAATAGGTGTTAAAAGTTGTAACATATTAAAATATTATTTTAATTATGATATTTATATTATAAATTTTTATACAAATCCCAGCCTTGGAATTATTGTGAATTAATTTGATTTTGTTTGTATTCATATTCCACAATGTAAAATGAGTTTTGTATTACATATATTAAACGAGTTTTTTGGTTGAGAACTTCCAAATGAAACAACTTAACTGCTTAGAATTATTATCGATTAGTAGCTGAACAAGGCCGGACATCTCAACCAAAACTCAGCTCATTTAAATAAAATCTCTGTTTAACAACATGTAAGTTATTGGAATCAAACTACAATTGTTATCTTTTATTTATGTTGCCCTATAAGAATAAATCCCACTCGTGTTTCCTAAGAAACAATTTCTCCCTATCTCATGTTTCTTAAGGAATAATTTATACCCATATCATTTTTTCCTAAGAAACGATTTCTCTCCAACTAGTGTTTCTTAAGAAACAATTTATTTCCAAATATTTTCCCATAAACCAATACCCGGTTTCCCGTTTATTTTTGGAAAAGATTTCTCCTGATATTTTTCCTATAAATCTCATTGTATATCCCATACAATTAATTATCCACAATTTAATAATTATTCATTAATTAATTCCCAATTAGTGAATTATAATAAAATTTTTAAAATTTATTCAATAGAGCATAACTTTTTAACGATTATATGCAAAAATTACTACTTATCTACTACGACAAGGTACCTTCATACAAATCTCATATAAAACAAAAATGTTTGCATACAAATTTATAAAAATTTTATACACATATGACAGTTGTATGAATTTTTGGATTACCCTTTCGAATTAAAGAATTTGATAAATAAAAGCTTTACCATGTCTAAATAAAAGCTTTACCATTCTAGCAAAAAATGTTTAAGCTAAATATTTCTTCACTATTTGCATTTTCCTTTTATATCCATGTTGTGGAGTTTGTTCGCCTGAAGGGAGTTTTTATTTTTGTTGTGAAAGTTATCAACTAAATAATAAAATTAGCTCAAGTGAAAAAGTCCGTAATAAATAGAGGTACCCGGGTTAATTGTCGCACCCTTGTTGGAATCAACATGACATGCTACGTCTCTCTGAATATATTTATTCTTTTTAAACCTAAAGCACCAAAAGTAATGAAGACAATTATCAACTTCATCAAAAAAATATCAATTTCAAAACGCAATAGGTCCCGGGTACCTTGTCAGTCACATAACTGTTAAACAGATATTTTTCTAAGCTCTGAGAAAAATATAATAAGACTAGCTTGACCCGGTGCGCTTTGCTACCCCTGTCGTAGTAAAAAAAATATATAAAAAATAAATAAATATAATTTGAATGTATAAAAAATATCATGCGATTTTAAAAAATCTTGATACTTTTCTTAAGACTTTCCCTTCGCTATAATTTCCCATATTTTTACAGTGGGCTTCGACTCATCCTATTTTAAATCAAACTCCTAAAAATTATATGAAGGCAATTTATAAAAAGTTAAAAGACTCTACTTATAACAGTTGTTTAGATATTCGAAAAGAACTATTTACTTAACATGTTGCAATAAGTCAAGGTATCAAAATAACTTATGCAAAGCATTATTAGAGTTCTCCAGATAATCGATAGTAAATATTTACTTTGTATGGGATGGGGCAAGTCCCTTGAAGCATTACTTAAACTATTATAATTCTCCAGATATTCAATTATAACTACTTTTTTTATATGAAAAGCCGATCCCACCAAGTTTCAGTCAACATCATAAAAATATAAGAAAGTGATTCAGACAAAGCTAAAAGACTCTCGAAATTACAAATATTCTTTGTAATGTATGTACTACACCCTGTTCCGATCTCGCCCATTATTTGCTAAATTTCGTACAGTGGTACTAATTATTGTTAACGTTCACAATACAATCCAGCACATTTTCAGCCAACTATGTAACTGTGGTAACGAAATAAATGCTTCAAAGTTCTACGAATTTCTCTAATACAGTTCATCAGATATTCGATAATATGTCCAGTTCTATGTCACAGACACATTACGTAAAATTATAAATAGATGCTTCGGACAAAGTTTAAAGAATCTTGCAATTTTATCCAGATATACAAAATTGACTAAGTACCTTGTATGGAAGGGCACATACCCACTGTTCCTATCGCAGCCATTTTTAGCTAAACTCCTTGCAGTGATGAGAAATTAATTCATACAAAGTATAAATACTTTTACGGTTACAGTTTTCAGTAATTATATACTTTCAAATGGTCGAATTCCGTCCATTTTCAGACAATTTATGTAAAATGATAAGTGAGCTATTGTAATTAT
Source organism: Calliphora vomitoria (assembly GCA_942486065.2). Lineage (NCBI taxonomy): Eukaryota > Metazoa > Arthropoda > Insecta > Diptera > Calliphoridae > Calliphora > Calliphora vomitoria. The sequence goes on along the minus strand of OW818030.2, from coordinate 65,511,687 downwards.
GGGTCTCGAGTTGTTTATAAATAACTATTTACTTTGTTTGATAGATGACTCATCCCCTGTTCCGATACCTCCCATGTTTGGTTCAACCGTATGCAGTGATAAGAAATTGATTCGTATAAAGTTTGAAGACTCACAATTAAGTTCTGCAGATATTCGAAAATACTTGGCATGGGAGGCTCTTCGGCCATTAAACTAATTTACAGTCATACTATGTAAAACTATAAGTGAGATATTCGGACAAAGTTTGAAGTATATCGTAATTATAGTTCTAAAAATATTTAGAAGTTACTATTTACTTTGTATGGGAGGTGACTCATCCTCTGTTCCGATCCATCCTAATTTTTGTTGAACTGCTGTGATAAGGAATTGATTCATATGAAGTTTGAAGACTTTTACAATTATAGTACTCCAGATATTCGAAAATCACTATTTAAATTGTTTGATAGGTGACATGCCCACTAATACAATTCAGCCCATTTTTAGCCAAACTCTGTACAATGATAACAAGTAAATGTGTTTAAAGTTTAAATATTTTTGCAATTATTGTTCTTCAGATATTTGGATATATCCCTTTATAGTCCAGGTAGTGCAAAAATGTATAGCCTATTGATCGGTTCAGCCGTTTAGTATTTATTGTTTGACCGGTTTTCCATCTATTTATCCCTTTCTAGTCCAAGTATTGAAAAAAGTTATAGCCTATTGACGCTTTCAAATAAGGATCTATCTACGTTTCAAATTTCAATTAAATCGATTCAGCCGTTTAGGCGTGATGCTCAAACAAATTTTATTTATATGGATTTAATTTTATTTCCTTCATATTTTTGCCTAATTCCTCTAGATACAACCGGTATTCTTGGACATTTTTTTCACTAGAGATCTAATGTCCGATGTGCTAATAGAAAATATGTGGATGTCCGTATTCGATATTTCTTAATTTTTTCGCGTTTACTTCTATAGCCATTATAAGAATTGAATCTTTGGGATCCACATGGGTCGAAAACAGGGTCAGGTATCGTATAATCAAAATGAAGGCTGATATTCTCGGTACCCAATTTGAAGTTAAAGGCGAAGCATGTGTTCAACATATCACCACTTAATATTTGCATGATGCAAGATATATCGGCCTCATTACATAAAATTAATAAATAAAATATTTTGGAGTTATCTTATTTTATTACAACCTACAACCATTTTCATACAACCAACAATATACATTCATACTGTTGCCTTTTAACATACTTCTGCAATAAAGATAAAGGACATTATTGACAATGATGTTTATTCAATAGCTTAAATTCTTGCGAAAAGAAGTAGTCAAATTAATAGTTCATATTTTGGAAAATCGTGTGATTTCACAACAATCAATTTTCCTGCGAGTTTCATATAAGTAACAGTAATTTTAATCATGTTGCACTAGCATACGATCCCTAACAGTGAAAAAAAAACTTAACCAACTAAATATATTTTTACGAAATTGTACTTGAATTAAAACATAACTATTTTAACTGCTGGTTTAAAGTTGTATAATGCCTCTCAACAGCAGTGCTTCTCAAACTTTAACAAATATGTGGGCATTATTAACACTACTGTAGAGCATACAACATTGAATAAAAGCTTTGAGTTGAGCATTGTTTGTAAGTATGGCAACACTAAATGATTAATGACTAACATCAAAAGCTCTAGTATTCGAATATTCTAGTTTTAAGGTCATTGTAGAAATAGAGATATAGAGAAATAGAACGATCAGTCTAATTTGAAGCATCGTTAAGTAAAGACATCAACTGCATTGCCAGTACATTATAAAGTGTGTGTGTATTTTTCCGAATTGATAAACGTGTATAAAGACACTGAGTGAATATTTGAACTGTTTCTGTTGTACATTTTAAATATATAAAGAGTTGTTACAAAATTTAAACTACTAAAACTGCTTTTATTTGCAATCAAAAGTATCCGGATTATTTAAAAGAAATAAACCCCGTTTTTAAAAGGTAAAAACGTAACAATATATTCGATTGCTGTATTTTGTTATAATTAGATAATTTTCATCATCCGTCAAAAATCGTCAAAGTAACGTTACGATATTATAGCAAATGCTTGTTTGTTTACAACGAAATGATGGAAGCCTACAATGGCTGAAATTATTCCTCTCCAAAGACTGTGTTTTGCACTTATGATTTGTTTGAAGTTCTATATTTGTAGACTTATTAGATAAATAATCAAGTTAATTATAGAAAATTTGTAAAATTTTAAATAATGATCTTGTCTATTTAACCAATTTTACCCTAAGTACATAGTCCTATAATAAACATTTATGAAATTGTGTCTGAAAACGTGGCAAAGGGAGAGATTCTATAATGTATTTGCATTATGCACAATAGTTAAAATACATATTTTATTCAGTGCTGTACACCGTAATATTAATTTATTTTAGTTGATATAATAACTAAATACATGAAACACTATAAGAATTTGCAAAATTAAGAAAGAATACAGACAAATATTAATTTTATACACAACGTGTTTTGAATAATTTTATTAAATTGAAAATTTTATCAATGTAAGTTTGGATTAAATCTGTTACCCAGTATGTAAGTTAGTATCTAATTCCTGTAGAGCAAAAGGTTGCATATTCTTGACATCTCGAATAGTTAATGAAAGACTGTCACAACTTAAAACTCTAAATAAAACCTTATACATAAATTAATATATTTTTTTAATAATACATATTCAATTATTTTAGAATTTAGAGTTTTTTTTACATATGGTAACTTTTGTCTAGAAGAAAACACTTTCATCCTCTCCAAATGAAATGAGTCAACAAATATTCATTCAACTTTGTCTTATTTTTCATTAAAATTTTTCCAAAGTGGCCAACTTAGGAATTATTTATTTCTATTGTCTAATCGAAGTTCTGTATATATTGCCCTGATGTAAACTGTTTTGTTCATTGGTTGAATCATTTACTCATGTACATCCAGCCATGAATACGTAAATAAGTATGTACTTGTTTGTACCTTTTCTTCATAAATACATATTCATAAACATTGATGATACTGCTACTTTCTCAGTTAAAATTCAAAAGAATAATAAAATGAATATATTTGTTAGAAAAAAAAACAGTCTAGTTAGAGACGAAGCTAAGGGAAACAACCAATTAGTAATAATTACTCTACAACATATCAAATGGCTGATACAATAAAAAAATCCTTATTATTAACAAATACATTGGTATAAACTCAATTAGTATTTTTGTAAATTGTCTTAGGTTTTCTTCCCATTTGGTATCGCTTCTAAGTGGTTTTTCTATGAACAGATGCAACAAATGCAATGTTGTTATTCGAAATACATACAGATACGTTTTAGTTCTTTTATCTTAAGAAATTTTTAATTAAATATTATAATTTGATACTGTAACTGACTCTATAAATGAATGTGTGAATTAGGGTGGTTCTTAAGTCGGACATTTGATATATGTTTCTATATATGGGAACATCGGTTTAAAAATCTCCGTTTGTTCATTTAAATAGGTTTTCCGAAGGCCTCTGATACCCCGCCAACACACAGTTGGTTTTAAAAATCACTAAAATCGATCCATCAATGGATAAATGTATGCAAAGATATGTACACCATGCTTATCAAATTAATGTCGCTTTCCAGCGACATATATCACGACTAGAACATTCCCACGTCAGCCATGGGCGACAACTATAGAATTTTCACTAGCGGATCATCATCTTCCTGCTCCGAATTATTTTTGTCCATGCCGGAATTGAATTAATTCCTGGACCTTGGTTCTGTATAGTTGGGTTACAAATTTTTGCAAATATCCAAAATATATTAAGTAACAAAGCTTTATAGATTTTTTTCGCTATCTTAAGCGATGAAGTTTCGTATAAATATAATTTTTTCTAAATTAGTTTAATAAATATTTTGGTCCAAACTACATACATATATAATATTTGGTAATATTATTACCTTTAATTAAAAATCTTTACTAACCTTTCTTTCGTAACATTGACATTGAATCGCGATATTTTTGCCTAGAGCTCTATAATGTCTACGTTCCGGCGGTAGATTGGTTATCATCCCGATCAGGACCCTCTTAGACACTGATAGATGACTTTAACACGCAGCAACAGCTCTGGCACTCTAATTTACGGTAAGACCAGAAAGCTGTGAATCCACTTTTTGCACCACTCTTATCCTGGTAAAAGAGCAAATGATCAATTATGTGACACAAAATTTTATAAATTGTGAACGTACCGCTATAATTCGTTGTTGATCAATTTATTTATTGCATTTGTATTGCACTCTCAAGCTTTTTTCTTTTGATATTTTTGCTATTTATTTTTTTCTATAAAATTTTTTCTGTAAAATTGAATTTATTTCCAATACAAATTGACAATTGTCACAAAATTACCTCATTTAATTTAAAAAGCAAAAGTATAAAGAAATAAAAAAGTAGTTTTATTTCAAATACCTTGTTTTTGGTTTCTGCTAAACATTTCTTTTACTACATTCCTAGGGCCATAGAGAATTATACATAGAGACGAAACACTCCGTATTGTCAAACAAAAAAACAACAAATTATATATCTGATACAACAACAAAATACATTGATTAACATGTAAACTATATCAACGCTACAGTTAACAGTTATTTTTGAACGAAAAAAAAAATCGGTTGAAACCTTAAAAGAGAGTTTTAATTAGCCATCATAAAAATTAAAATTCATTTTCTTCTTATTTTTACTATCTTTATTTACTGAGTCTTTCTGTTATAATGAGTATAGTAATTAATTTGTTTAAGAAAAAACAACAATTTAATAATAGCAAACAAACAATAACAACTTAAAATTCCACTTGTGCTTTACAAATTGTAATAATCTGACCAAAGGCAAGCTTTAGGTGCCAATTTACATTTACAATTGACGAGAAAAATAAAACTCTTCAAATGAGTTTTTTTTCTGACGGAAAAAATAAAACTTCTCAAATGAGTCCTATTTTATCACGGCTAATTAAAACTCTATGTTTAAGAGTTTCATGCGAACTTTTCTGTTTACATTGAAAAATAACTGTTTTAGATGTTTTATTTATAACAAAATAACAATATGGGGCATTTCACGTCAAGTGAACCAACTTTTGAAATCGATGTCTTCTTGGATAGTAATTCGGACACAATTTTTCAACAAGATCGGTCAAAAACTCTCTGAGTTAGAGGAGGTCAAAGTTTGACATTTTGGCCAAACAGGTGTTTTTTCTTATACATATAACTTATTACCTATTGTTCTTAGCAAAATGTGTCCCAAATAGTTTAGATTATGCAATCTTTGGAAAAAAAAATTAAAAAAAATAAATAAAATATTTTTGACTTTTTTTTTAAAAATCAAAAACATTTTTGACTTTTTTTTTCAAAATGGACCCTTTTTATTTATTTTTTTTAAGAAAGCTCAGGTCTTTTCCTAAGCTACCTATATGGTCGCTTAGTGGGATGCGAATGGGATATCTATCAAAAAAATGTTTTGTAACTCAAGACATAAAATTTTTTACTTATTTTTGCAAAATCAAAAATTTTTTGGACTTTTTTTTCCAAAATGGACCCTTTTTTTATTTAATTTTTTTATCTCAAAAGAAAGCTTAGGTCTTTTCCTTTAAAACCTTTTTGATCGCTTAGTGAGATGCAAGTGGGATATCTATCAAAATAAATGTTTTGAAACTCAAGACAAAGGTTTTTAAATTTTTAGCATATGTACCATTTTGATATTTTTCATATTTGTGTGTAAACCTTAAAAATTAAACTTACGCAGAGAAACTAGACACATTAGCCTTTCCGATGGTATGTAACATACCTAACTAAAATTTCATAGCCTCGATACTGTAATACCCATAATATGTTAACCTCAGGAATAAAAATCACTTATTACCTACACCACCATAGTGGCGAGGGTATATTGGATTTGTGCAGATGTTTGTAACGCCCAAAAATATTGGTATAGCACCCACCTTAAAGTATACCGATCGACTCAGAATCATTTTCTGAGTCGATTAAACGATGTCCGTCCGTTCGTTCGTCCGTCTGGCTGGCTGGTTGTCCATGTAAACCTTGTGCGCAGAGTACAGGTCGCAATTTTGAAGATGTTTCGATAAAATTTGGTACATATAATTTGTTCGGCCCAAGGACCAAGCCTATTGAAACTGGCCGAAATCGGTCTATTATTTCACCTAGCCCCCATACAAATGTCCTCCCGAAAGTGGACTTTATCGGTCACAAATGTTTAATTTATATAGGTATCCACACAAGTTTTTCTTCAAATAAGTTTTATATATACGGAATTCATGTCACCAAATTTTATTATGATCCGTCCATAATTAGTCATAGGTCCCATATAATGCCTGCTTCCGATAATCACTTTAACAAGCATAAATCTCCTAAAAATGTTGGTATACACATAAAATGCAACATAAATAATTTTTATATAGACATTAATGACATGACCAAATTTCATGGTGATCGGTCCATAATTTGACATAGCTCCCATATAAGGCCCACTTCCAAAAATCAATCACGAATATAAATTATTGCGCTAAAAACTACCTATAGGATTAACTAAAAAAGCCGTAAGATACAACACTCAGACAAATTTTGGGGGTGGAAGATTAATAGCGGTCGGCTTCACATTGCACCCCTCCAGTGGCTATTATCGGTCAGTTGTTGTGGTTTTTATTTTTAAGGTTTTAGAAAAAAATCAATTTAAAAACCTTTGTCTTGAGTTACAAAACATTTATTTTGATAGATATCCCACTAAGCGACCAAAAAGGTTTTAAATGAAAAGACCTAAGCTTTCTTTTGAGAAAAAAAATTAAATAAAAAAAGGGTCCATTTTGGAAGAAAAAGTCAAAAAAATTTTTGATTTTGCAAAAAAAAGTCAAAAATTTTATGTCTTGAGTTACAAAACATTTTTTTGATAGATATCCCACTCGCATCCCACTAAGCGACCAAAAAGGTTTTAAAGGAAAAGACCTAAGCTTTCTTCTGAGCAAAAAAAAAAAAAAATTAAAAATTGGGTCCATTTTTTTAAAAAAAGTCAACAAAGTTTTTGATTTTGCAAAAAAAGTCAAAAATTTTATATCTTGAGTTACAAAATATTTTTTTTGACAGATATCTCACTCGCATCCCACTAAGCGACCATATAGGTAGCTTAGGAAAAGACCTGAGCTTTCTTAAAAAAAATATAAAAAATAAAATAAAAAGGGCCCATTTTGAAAAAAAAGTCAAAAATGTTTTTGATTTTTTTTTTAAAAAAAGTCAAAAATATTTTATTTTTTTTTTTTAATTTTTTTTCCAAAGATTGCATAAATAGCTATCTAAACTATTTGGGACACATTTTACTAAGAACAATAGGTAGAAAGTTATATGAATAAGAAAAAACACCTGTTTGGCCAAAATGTCAAATTTTGACCTCCTATAACTCAGAGAGTTCTTGACCGATCTTGTTGAAAAATTATGTCCGAATTACTATCCAATAGAACTAACATTGGTGCAAATTTCATCCCAATCGGAAGACATCGATTTCAAAAGTTGGTTCACTTGACGTGAAATGCCCCATATATAAAATAAATTTTCATTAATAACCGTTAAATTTCCTGGAATAAAGGGAAATACATTTTTTATAATAATTAACAACTTGCTGTCATACAATGTAAAATAGATTTCAAATTGGATGTTTGGTCTTCATAATATAATTTCTCCTAATTAAACAAATATTCGCTAATATTAATGTTTAAAAATGTCTAACAAATGTGTGCCTAAATATTGTTATGTTTTTACCTTTTAAAAACGTGGGTTTATTTCCTTTAAATAAACCGGATTCTTTTGAGTGCAAATAAAAGCAGTTTTAGTAGTTTAATGTGCTGTTTTTCTATAGCGAACGAGTACTTTGAGTGGAAATTTAACATATGTTTTGTTATTGTAACAAAAACAAAATACATGTAAAATTTCCACTCAAAGCTATAGAAATACAGCACATAAAATTGTAAAAACTCTTTATTTATTTAGAATGTACAACAACAATAGAATTAAATAGTCACTCAGTGTCTTTATACACGTTTATGAATTCGCAGAAATGCCCACATACTTTATAATGTACAAACACACATGTACACGACAGTTGATGTTAACTCTAACAATGATCAACTCAACTCCACGACTGCCACCTCTGCCACTATTTATACACGCGCCATCTATCGGGAATCTTCTGCAATGCTCTTAACGGACATACTAGTACATTCGAATTCCAGTGCCTTCGTTGCCATTGCCAGCAGCCCAAACATTTAGTGTTGCTATACTTACAAACAGTGCCAACAACCGCATGCTACTGATGGACGTGCCTTCAAATATGATGAATACTGCAGGCAGTCGTTACAGACCGTTACACTCAAATCGTCATTGCACATTCGTAACAATATATACTGAATCAACTATAAGTAATATGTTTTAGCATATAGAAATCCATACTTCAAATCCTACATATAGACTAAAATTGTCATTTATTAAATGTACATCTTATTTTATTTGTCCTTACCTTCATCATTAAATTAGAGTCTCAAATAAAAAAAAAAGATTTTAAGAAAAATGTTTAACAATTTACAGTTTACCAAAATCAAATATCCCCAAGGCCAGTCTAATAACTATTCTTATCCCTTAAAGCTATATAAAAGGGAATGTATCTATAAAAAAATCTCATTATTTGCATACAAATGTCCTCCTGAAATAGGACTTAATCGGTCATAAATATTTAATTTATACAGGTATCTACACAAATTTCACTCTAAATATGTTTTATATATACAGAAGTCATGTAACCTAATTTTATTATGATTGGTTTATTATTTGTCATAGCTCCCATATAAGGCCCACTTCCTAATATCACTTTAATTAGCATAAATCTCTTAAACATTTTGAAATCAAAAAATAAGTTTTATATAAAAACTAGCTGAACTGGCAAACGTTGTTTTGCTTGAAGAGGAATCGTTGTTTTGTCACCTATAAAACAAAATTTTGGACTATAAACTTAAGTTAGGTCTATAGTCATTCACTACACTAAAAAAATTCTTAATGTAATACATTTGGATACACGAGAATACAAATTGGTGATAGCAACCGAATTTGTTACATTTTTGAATTTATTGACATGCCGAATTTGATTGAAGCCAAAATATTGACTGGCAAAGTGAAAACCGAAATTGTGCTTATACCGCCTATTCCACTGAAACCAACAGACGTGCCATTTGAATTCAAACTCTTGCAATTCCCAGTGACCAAATTTTACATTGGTGGCTACAAAATTTTAGAAGTTTAACAGAAGTTTCGTTGCTTCAACCGAAATTCTTCTTTATCAACTGACTTTCTGTTGATAGAACCGAAAAATTCCATGTTTGCAACCGAATCATTCGATTGGCAGCAAATTCGGTGGCTATCGCGAATCTGTTTTCTCTGTGTATACAACATTTTTCGATATTCCATCTGGTACATGAATAAACAAAGCATTTTGAATGCCAACTCTGGAAAACGCTTGAAGCGTTTGTCCTTGCGCCTTGTTAATGGAAATGGCAAATGATAGACGCACTGGGAATTGCAAGAGCTTGAATAGAAATGCCATGTCTGTTGGTTTCAGTGGAATACGCGGTATAAGCACAATTTCAGTTTTCACTTTGCAAGTCAATATTTTGGCTTCAATCAAATTCGGCATACATTTTTTACTGCAAATAATAGATAATAGATGAGCCGACCTTTACATTCAAACAATGCGGTGGCATACCAAGCGGTTCTAATAAAGCGGTTCCAAAAAATTCAACTGGACAATTGACTACGTCAACTTGATTCATTGCGTTATCAACATAATTGATTGCGTTGACGTATACATTTTTTGTGTAAGTATTGCACGTTCTCTCAGCCAATCGTGATTAATGTAATTTTTAATTGTAGAATTGTATACAAATTGTAGGGCAAAGTAATCAATACAATTTTATTATCGATTTGTTATAGTTTTTAGTTCTTAAGAAAAGTCCATTTCCGATAATTGGCTCGACAACCAATCATCGGATTAATTACTGTAAAACTGAGAATGTGCGGTTCTAACAGCAACAACAACAATTCATTTGTCAGCTCACAAATGAACAATAAAACATCGACTAAAAAGATATAGCTCAACATTCCAATTAGTAAGACTGAATATCTTTCTACACATAAGACATTACGATTCATGGTTTGATAACTTTTCAAGTGACAATAAAAAACCGTAAAATGGACGGCATTTTGTTGATATTTGTATTAGAATATATAGGAAAGCCATCATTTTGTTCAGCTAAATTTTAATTTGGATCCACAGTGCATGGGCATGTTTGACCGCTTACTGTTACTGTTATTAACTGTTTTATTTCAATAGGGCTACGTTGAAGAAATGGCTTTGATACTGTCGTAGTTATATTGTAAATAAAAAAATATATATTATTTGGCACGCGGATGAAGTAAAAAATCTTAGCAAAAAGTGGTGCTCGTTGAATTTAGAGAATTTAAATATTTGCTTAAATATCTTGACTGGGTCACTTTAAAAATTCTGCCCAATGACAACATTATTGAAAATATTTAAAACCAAAACAATAAAATAAAAGAAATAAATATTTGCACGTTATTGAAAAGAAACTGTACAAAAATATTACGAATTCAGCACTTGAGTTTGGCACATGTGTGGATATTTAAGTTCAAGATGTTTTCTAAGTTTTCGTTTTTTTTTTATTATTATTATTTGACTGAAAGTGGCACTTATTATAAAAGGTTTTTGTAAAACCAGGTCAGCACCTAAAGCGGAGCATGGAAAATAAATATGACATTGGATTGTGGGGTGCATCGGAAAATAAATAGCTAGTAATAAAAAAAGAACCTTCAAACTACTACATATAAAAATATTAGGTTCCAAAATGGCAAAATTTTTATGGGAATATTTTTTATAAATTCCCGGGATATTTCAGGAATTTCTTTATATGTTATCTTTTTAAAGTTACAGTATTGTTTAAGACAGAAAATCAGTTGGCACAGAAGAATTATGTATTTAAATAAACAAATTTTTCCACCACAACTAAAATTTTTCATCCACTACAGAAAGATTAGAATTAGCTCGAATCATTTGATAGCAATTAATCAAGTTATCATAACAAAAACTCTGTGTAACACAACAATACCTATTTATACCATAAAAATTATATTTTCTAGTTAGTCGGCTTAGTACAATTTCAAATTTAAGTATTTAAAAGAATTATTAAGTGGCTTAACATTAACATGTCAAAGAATATTCATATTTGGGAAAATTAATGACAATAAATCTATTTTAAATTGCTTTATATAGATCCAGATTTGAAAAACTTTTCATTGGAAACGTATTACGAACTTTTTCCAGAATTAACTTAGTTGGACATTTTAAATCTTTTAATAACGATCGATTTATTTGAACATATTAGTGGTTTAATATAGTATTAAAAAAATGGCAGGAAATCCAGGGAATGGACAATTCTTTTTTCATATTTCCCGGCAATGGAAACAGTCCCGGGAATTAGGAACCCAAATCAATATGTTTAGTACTTCATATAGAGTCTATATTGTAATGTTTTCTTGGTTATAAAATTTCAATAGGCTTCAAACTGATGATGACTTAAACTGAAAACTGTATCATTATTACATAGGTAGTTCTGTTTTATTTAATTTTATGTGTCTTATATTTTATCATAGTTCGATAAAATATAATAAAGTATCAATGTGCCAGCTCTGTTAAAAATGTAAAAGCAAGTGCCACTATAGATAATGTTTTTTTTTTTTTCTTTTTTGGTTTCCTTTTTTTTTTTCTAGAAAAGCTGAAAATTGCAAATGCTTGCTAATACATGATGTTTTACTTAGAACTTTGAAGAGATTGTACATGTAAAATATCACTTTGCTACAATTACGCCTTGCTCTTCTTTTTACAATTCTTTTTTTACAGGATGTAGTGTGAAGAGCACGTGAAGCCAATGAAAATATAAAGAAATAACAACAACAACAATCTAGAAAAAAAGAATTCATTCATTCACCTGATGGAGAATTTTTTCTTCTTACATTCATCCTTCCTTTGCCAGCAACATTTTAACAACATCATCACATGATACTTCTTGTACGGCTTTCAAATTATTGAGCAAATAAAGTGAAATACAGCCAACATGTAGGAATAATGTTTACAAAACAACAATGAAAACAGAAGACAAAAAAAAAAAAATAAAAAAAAACAATAAAAGTTTAAAATGTTTAAAGTACTTTTTTATTTAAATAAACAACAATTTTAAAAGTCAAGTCTTCTTGTTTTTAACACTTTTTCATAATTCATACCTTTTTCGCTGCTGTTGTTGGTCTTCTTAGGCATTTCCTTGTATTTCCTTTTTTGCTTCCCCCTAAAATGTTTTACAACATTAATGGATGGCTTGTGTAAGTAACGTAAAAACAACAGCAACAACAATAACCAAAACTCAACAAAAAAAGTTGTTAAAATAATCCGGCCAAAAAAACACAAATATTCTTTATGACAACTCAATTTCGAAACAAAAGAAATTTACAAAATACACGCACATCCCATCATATTTAGAACGTTAGGGTAGTCCAGTTTGTATGGAGAAAACTTGAGGTTGATTTTTACGATAAAAAAGAAAGTTTAGTTTTTTTCATGAAACAATTTCAAAAACTGTTTGTCTTAGCTCCAGTATTTTGTGAGCTGGAACAAAGAATAAACGTGCAATTTTTAAGGTTTTTATGATTTTATTCATATTTCTCGCAAAGGTCTTTAACCCTTTGACGACCACGGGGACACCGGTGTCCCAACACAAAAATATTGAATAACTATATAACAAAACAAAGAATGGGTTCCATTTTAATTTAAATTAGTTCGTAAACGTGTCTCTTATTAATGTGTTTAGATTAAAACAAGATCGGTTATAGCTTTAATTTTTTACTGTCTTTGAAAATGGATAGTTTTATTGGTATTGTGTTCAAGAATTGTTCAAAAATTAGTCTTATGGTCGTGAAAAGGTAAAAGGCACTTTCAATGCCGTCTCAAACATCTTCAAGTAATTAAAAAAAACGAATACAGCTGTTTCCAGCACATCGAATCTACAGAGCCAACCAATTGTTCAGTACCCATCGATCAGTATGGAAATCTTCTGTCATATCCAGACTAGGGCGGTCAATTATTCGAGTTTTATTTTAATCGAATAAAAGTTCACAAATTTTTTATTATTCCAGTGATCGTCTAATTTTTAAAATTTTTCTCGATTATTTAAACGAATAACGAGTAAAAGGTATTATTTGAATAATTTAATGAAATATTTTTTTAAAAACCATAAAATTTGTATTAATTTGTTTGTTAACAAGGAATATAAATACAAAATTAATAATACATAGATGTAAATAATAATAAATTATATAACTTTCGGGCTATCGTACAGTGTAATGAAATAATTTCCAAACAAGGAAGCAATGCTTACAAAAACGGTAAAGATTTTCTCCTCTGGGTTGTATAAAAAAACCAGTTGCGCTCAGTAAGTTTCAAAAAACCCCAGTATAAAGAATGAGTTAAAAATAAACTTATACACACTATTCCAGCCAAAACTTATCCTTGGTCTAATAAATTATTATTTTTTTAATCAGGTTATATTCTAAAAATATGTCAGATATCACCTCTTCTATATCATTAACAAATCGTAGGTGAAAAAATAATTCAAACTTTCCAAAAAAATAGCAAAAGATTTGAAGGTACATGGTCACACTATTTCAAAAGCCATTAAACAGTATAATGCAGACTTGTACATTGAAAGAAAACCTGGAGCAAGAAGAAAAAATGGTCTAACAGATATTGGCAAGGCAAAAGAAGTCGAACAACTCTTTCGAAGATCACCGAACACTTCTATCTGACAAGCAGCTCGTAACGTTAAATGCTCTGATTTTTTTATACGCAGCACAGTACGGCCAAAGGCACCTTTGTCCGGCCAAAAGTAGAAAAAATAAGTTTTTAGTTGGCGGTTTTTTTCATTGGGTTGGTTAAAGAATGCTCTAGAAGATGAGAAATTATCATAGTAAAGTCCCATGCCTCAAATGTCCTTCATAATTTCAGTTTGAAGTAGGCCTTCACTCGAACGGCACACTACAGTAGGAAAGATCGGCTAGTAGACGCTTCCTTTAAACAAGTGTCAAAGTTGTTGTAATCAAGCAAATCAAACTAAACAAAATGGATTCTATAGGTGAAGGTAAGTACAATACGTAAAATCAAAATAAACAGTAAATTGCTAGAAAGTGATATGTAAGGACTATTTTTTGTATAAATTGATGTGATTGAGTGAAATTTTTTTATTCCTGCTGATTCCAGCTCTCTAAGCTATTGGAGGTAATAAGTAAAAGTACTATGTAACAAATAAAATAAAATTCAGCTGCACGTTGCCCTACGTTCGGCAAAAAAAAATTTTTTTTTGGTAACTGCCTTGCAAAAATCGTGTATACTATATGTACCTGAAAAACATAAAATACAACACCACATTTATATATATAAATATACAGTACACTCTCGAAAATTTGAACTAAGGTAGAGCTACACAAATACGTATGCATGTATTTGTTGAATGCACTCTAACGTAAACATAAAATATATATTCTGATACTGGGATTCCCCAAATTAAAACAAAAGAATGCAATAACTGAAACAAAACAACTCAGAAAATTTAGTTCACGTTTTAAAGCTATTAGAGTTTATATACGTTTCAGGGCCATTATTACATCTTGCCTTTAAGATCGTAATAGTAAAAGGTAACTTTAAGTAATAGGAAAAGGGTTGCTTTAAAGTTAACTTTAACTATTGGGAATGTAAAGGCAAGTTGTAATAATGGCCCTCAGAGTAGTAAATGAAAAAACAAGTTAGAGTGCTATATTCGGCTATGCCGAATCTTAAATACCCTCCACCTAAATTAGATGAAAATTATAGAAATTACATTGGTATAAACACTCTAATATCCATATTCAGTGTTTGTTATTGGGACTTAGCTCCGATTCAGAAGAATGGTAATGTAATACAGTAGTTTTCGCTTATAGTCTACAAATACAGTTGCACAATTTTTGTGGACTATGAGCGAATTAGGACTATAACCGAATTTCTTTTTAAGCCACTTTATGGATTATATATGAATCATGACATAATACACATTTTGGACTATATACAAATTATGTACTTTCTTCAATAAAAACACTTTTTTTAAACAAAATAAAAGTTTATTTAAGTATTTTATATATTGTTAGAAAAACTAGTTTACGCAGAAGATATTTTATTTCAAATGTATAAAAATGTTATCTACTTCAGCAATTTATAATTGAAATCACTACATATTCCTACCGTTTCCAACAGAGTCTATACTTTTATAATAGGAATAAAATGTACTATTTAACAATTTATATACTTAATAATTGGTTAACATTACCGATTGGCTCAACATTTTTATTATTCACCACAAGTGAATTAAAAGAGTATAAATGAATTAAAAGAGTATAAAAAAGGGTAAACAAATATATTTAATCAAACTTCAAAAGTATATTTTTGTTCTGTTCTAATGAATTTTCCGGATGTGTGCCTTCTATATATAATCAAGAACCCATAGTCACCAAATCAACTTGAAACTTATATCTGTTACATTTTTTACCGATATGAGTGTATATATGCGTTAATGTATTTTTCGGATGTGGGATTTATTTGGAAGATATAATTAAATATTTTAAAGCGATTTCTATGTATTTGAGGCCTATTTTGCTTAATAGTTTTGTCCATAACATTATTTAAAATAATTTTATGGGTATTATTGTGATTATCAAACATCGAGCTAATATGGATGCTATGGTCAAATATGGACCGATATTCACAAAACCAAGTAGTATAATTTTTGGATACAATATATTGATCGGTATACAATTTTAGTTCGATATTCATATATTTAAAATATTTACAGAGGTTAATGTGTTTTTCGGAAGTGGTCCTTATATGGGAGCTATGAGCAATTATCGGCCGATCTTCACAAAATTCAACACATCGATTTTCGTATATAATGGAAATATTTGTTTGAAATTTAAACTAGATAGAAGCTTTTATAAAAGAGTTATTAGTATTTAAGTAATTTTCGGAAATGGACCTTATATGGGAGCTATGGTCAAATATGAACCGATATTCACACAATCTAGTAGTATCATTTGTGAATTAATACTACCGATCTGTGTAAAATTTTAATTCGATAACGATATTTTTCAGATATTTATGAAAATTAATGTGGTTTTTAGAAGTGGTCCTTATATGGGAGCTATAACCAATTATGGGCCGATCCTCATGAAATTCCCTACAGCGATTTCAATGTGCATGGGAATTATTCAAGTTGAATTTCAACCTGATACCGATATATATAAGATATTTAAGTGTATTTAAATGATTTTCGGAAGTAAACTTTATATGGGTGCTATGGTCAAATAGTGCCCGATCCAAAAAAAAATTGGTGTCGCAAATTTCTGTTTTCACGAAACTTAGTTTTGCCTAATTTTGTATGGATACTGCAATTCTATGGGAATTTACATACCATAGCACCATATTTCGGGAAGAAATTTGTATGGGGGCTACGAGAAACTATGGACCGATTCTTTCCATTTTCAACAGAATTTGTCCTTTTATCAGATAAATAATGTGTGCAAAATTTCATGGTATTCTCTGGAATGGATTTACCAAAAATCAGAAAAAAAACATGTGAAAAGATCTAAATTTTTGGAGGTTGTCTTACATTTTAATCCATAACCCTGGTTCTACCAACTCGATTTTGCTGATTTTCAATACCAAACTGCTTAGAGAAATTATAAACATTTTGGTATATATTTCATTAATTTTGCTTATGTATTTTGGGCGTGAGAGTGTTTTACACAGACAGACAGACAGACACACAGACGGACATTGCTCAATCGACTTAGAATTTCATAAGGATCAATAATATATATACTTTGTTGGGTCTCAGATGAATATTTCTCAATGTTACACACGGAATGACAAACGTATATATACCCTCTTTCACCACTTGTGGTGGTGGAGGGTATAATAATAGTATTCACTTTTTCTAGTCGTTCATGTTTTCGGGTATAAAAGTTTTCGCGAGTTCTAACACTGTGTACTAAGAAATTAATTGAATGACGAAGAACTGAAAATATCAAAATGGAATGCTAGTTTCAGAATAGAGGAAAATTTAAAAAAAATCATGATTGGCTCTTACAATCCGTTGAAGTACATGAACCAGAATAAAACAAATCTGAAATCTATTTTAGGTCGGCCAGAAGTGAGTTTTTCTGACTCTTCCGATCGCAGTAGGCGCAGAAAAACTAAAAATCTACGAGCAACAGTAACGACGAAGAACTTCTTTATTCTGCGAAAAGTAAATTGCTGGCCGAAGATAAAACATCTCCATATTGCATTTCACTATTGTAAATTTGTTAATTTTTAATCAATTAGCAAATTTATTTAATTGTTTACAAGTTTTTTCGTATGGAATGACGCCATATTAGGTCGGCTATTTTGAATTCTGATAACGGATTCGTAATCAGCGACCCCAAAAACCCCATATACCAATTTGTGGATCATTTTGTACATTTCTCGACTTTTGGTCGGACAAAGGTGCCTTTGGCCGCACTGTGCGCAGGTCTTATGCTGGGTTGAAGTCGTATAAAGTTTACAAAGTTCAGAAAGTGTAAATTTTGTTTGGCTCACTCCTTAGATTTCTTTTACAGATTATATATTTCAAAATACTTCATAAAACCCTTTTGCCCAGTAATACATGGGGGTAACCAAGGAGCATTTGAGTTCAAGTTATTAAAATGAACCCTACAAATGCTCCAGGCGCGGCGCTATGGGGGCTCAAAGTAGGGTACCTTCGACATGTAAAATTTTTAAACACGTGACATTTTTTTTGTTTCCCATCCGATTTCAAAGATTTTTAAATTTTTGGGAAGCGCTCGGCTCGGTCTTGAAAAAACATGCTTGCGTGTGCTATATATTACTTATAATTTCCGAGTTATAAGCATTTCAAAATTTGCTTTTTTTAAATTTTGCCATACCTTTTTCCGCTTTTTTAAAAATATAGGGCGTACTTTTGAACCGTATGGACTCGAATATCAATTACGATCCGAAAATAAACGATTTTCAATTTAAAAATTCAAAAATGTGTAAATTTTTTTTGTTTTTTGGGCGAAAAGGTGACTTAAATCTTTTTTTATTAAAATAAAACTTTCTTTAAGAACATATAACAGTTTAATGTTTTTTTGTAAGATATCTTTAAGGAAAATATTTTGGTATAAAAAACATGTCATATTTTTCGAATACGTCGCCCCTATGTTTACAATATAATTCAGTTAAAAAGCTAAATATTACAACTTTGAATAATTGGAAAGGTATAAGGCTAAGAACACCATAACATTTCATAAATTCTATGCCAAATTGCATTTAAAAAACAATAAATAAATATACTAAATGTATCAATTGAAAAATAAGATACATTGTTTTATTGAAATATCCTTATAATTTTGAAGCACTTCAAAATGTAATTTGTTTAATTTGGTTTATAAATAGAACTAACAGTAATCAAATGTGTGGATATGATTCTTATCTGAACAACGTTTGCGCAACAACTATTTTAGCCAATAGTAACAATCAATACTATTTGTGTTTTTGGATAAACATAACGAAAAGTATATTTATGACATTATCATATTGACACGCACCTTATTATATGAATTCATTTAAACTAAGTAATTACTTTAAATAATTCTACACAAAGAAAACAAATTCGTAGTAGCAACCGAATTTGTTTCAAATCGAATGATTCTGTTGCAAACATAGAATTTTTAGGTTTTATCAACAGAAAGTCAGTTGATAAAGAAGAATATCGATTGAACCGACCAAACTTTTGTTATCCCTACTAAAATTTGGTAGTCACAACTGTAAAATTCGGCCACTAAGGTAGAATCATTCGATTGGCAACAAATTCACGAATCTGTTTTCTCGGTGTATGTAAAAATTTTAAAAACTTAAAATTTTGAGAAGCGTTAATTTGGAATGAATAAAATTTTAATTCTACATTTTTCTAGGTGCTCCCTAACGTGTAGTTGTGTGAACACTTGTAAGAATATGTGAAGTTGCGTATGCATGTGATTTGCGTGTATATTGGTTGGTAAGTTGGTTATATTACAAAATTCAAACACATAAATTTATGTCAAATAATAAACCCACACACACCCATACATACATATGTTCATACATAGAAAAAAGTGTAGATAGAACACCTTGTTTAACAACAAATTTATTTTGACTTTTAAGTACCATTATGCCCTACACTACTGTCGTCTATGCATATCTATGAGTAGAATTAGGGAACATTCTAGCTAATTAATTTACTAAATAAATATTCACTACTAAAGTATATAATTAATTTTAGGTTTATTGTAGTGTAACGTGACACCACAAATAAGTAACATAGTATCCATAGTATAGTATTTGAAAATAATATGAATATTGAGTATCGTATCATTGCCACCAAGATCGTGATGTATGTGAATGTTGTGACACTCTAAAAAGTGATGTAATATCTATGAGCTAAATCTCATAAAATCATGATGACCTATTTCTCACGCTCAGAAAATTTTTTTTCAGAAATTCAATTTTCATTTCGCACTAGAGTAGAAAGTCGTTGCAACCTGACAAAGGCCGACAATGCAAAAATAATCTTTCTGAATGAAGCCAGTTTTTGATACACCCCAGAGGGGAAAACCTTTGAGTATGGCCGAAGGCCGGCAATGCAAAAAGTTTTAGTATGTGAAGCCAGTTTTTAATTCACTTCAAAGGAGAACACATTTTCAAAAAATTTAGTAAGCGACAGCCGGTCTTCGAAGATATAACCCAAAGTAGAAAGTGGAAAATAAAATTAAATAAAACCCAACAAAAATTGCATTGGGAGTTATTTCATTATGTTATAACTCCCAAAAGTCCCAAGTTGTATGAAACATTTGTTGGGTTATTTCACGGTAACGATTAAACTCCCCAAATCCTAAAAACCGATTCAATACTATAATATAATATTATTTAATACACAGAGAAAACAAATTCGTTGTTGCAACCGATTTAAATAATTGGTAAATTCACAAGGTCTCTTATCAGTCATATTGTCATAATGTCCTAAAATATCACGACTCGGCGGATCGGCTTAACCGACTCTTAGGCATTCGTCGTTGGTCTCTGCTGGTTCGTTACAATAACACAATTATTTTAGGACAATTTTAGCTTGAAAAGCAATAAAAACCATTGTGAAATATTAGGACATTATGACATGATAATTTTTTTCATTAATATTTCTATCTTCTTCCGCTCTATGTATATTTCTCTATGATCGAATGCTACTTATACATCACAATCGAATTTTTCTATTACACCCACCTATTTTTGGAATTTAAACGCATAATAGCAGAATTCAATTTAGTTGTAGTTACCGAATTAAAAGAAACAAATTTGTAAAGTCATAAATCGGTAACATCAACTGATATAACAATAACCTAACCCTTAAGTCAATTACATAAAATAATGTTATTATAATTCCAAACACTGAAAATATGTCAACTTTGTAGATATTTAATAACAATAACAAAATATTGATTTAACTTATTAAATTTCTATAATTGTAATCATTTTCCTAGCTACCTTTTTTATGTGTGTAGTTAAGACATGACCTCAGATATTCATATTACTTAAAATACTATCATATGATACATAAACGTTTAACATTTAATTATACGGTATATTTAAGGTCGGCGTTGATCCGCTATATTATTCTAACATGTCATATTTCATTTTCTAATATACAAGTAATAGACTCATACTCATATAAACGTTTAAATAAATATACACACGAATTATTAGACTTATATTTAATGCTATTAAATACTCCACACATCCATCCGTCCAAACACACACATACACTATATAACCTCATTTACTTTTACGCACACACGCAAGCAACCATTAAAAAAGGGTATCGAATTGAATTATGATTCTACAAGTACTTTCAAAAGGTCCTTTTATTTATATGGTTTCTAAGTATATACATACATATTTATTCGTGTTATAGTGAAACGAGCATAGTATGATGGTAGTTTAAACAAAATTATTTTCTAGTAAGGCATTTTAAATACTATTACTTCCCATTTCAATACACTTTAAGGCTCTTTTGGGGCCATATATATAACAAATGTTATGTTTTTAAACATTCAAGAAAAAATATAATTGTAGTCATCAACAAATTTGTTGAAATATGTATAGGTATACTTAATTTGAACTGTGCCTAAGTTGGTGTTCAAAAATTAAATACACTTCTAAATTGTTGGCACATACATATTACGTTGATATTGAAAAATAAGACAGATAGTTAGGCATTTGTACTAAAAAAACTATTAAGCTCCGCACAGAGCTTCGAACTAATTAATTCAATTTGAGTTTAATTCACAAAAATCTTAATTCAGAATTGAAAAATGTCAGCCATTCATACCATAAATCCATTGCCAAACTCAAATTTTTTAGACAATGAATCAATTCTTGTTAATTCCAATCAATTTTTGTTAATTTTAATCATGTACAAAATCAATTGAAAAAAATTAATTTAAGCCTATACGTAACATATTTTAATTAAATGAAAATTTAATCATTCTACAAATTGTATAAAGCTATTTATATAATGTAATGGATTTAAATGAAAGTAAACTTGAATGATAACTAAAGAATTAAGACAACGAATTAATTCATGAATATTGAATTATTGAATTTGAATATTGAATTAAGAATAAATGCTTTCCAACATTTGGCTCTGCAGTGAAAGGTATCTAATCAAGAGCTTTGAGAATACATTAAAATCATTGATTTGAGACAAACTGTAAAAAATTCCCAAGCGTTTCAAAATGTTGCTTGTCTGAGTGTCTTTGGGGTCCGCCTTCAAAAAGTAAACTCGAATGCTCTTATCAAACTTCATGCCGATCGGATCAGCCAGTTAGATATTACTGCTTTATACCCAAGGTATATTTTGTAAATTATACATTAAATAATTTTTGAAGACCCCATAACTTAATTCATTTTTCAAAGTATTTGCTGTGCTTGAACCGAATTTATTTTTTTGGTTGGAAAAGTGGAAAAAAAGTTTTAAAATGATAACCAAACTTAGTTTTGAGTTCGAGTTTAAATGAAACAACGCATATTCATAGCTAAACACCAATATTTATATCTCGGGTTTTTTCAGCAGAAAATTTCAGAAATTAGAACAGAAAATTATATGATTTTAGAATCTGCTACCAAATTCTTCTAATTGTAATATATCGTCACTTAACTGTGAAATATACGATTTTCTAAAGACATATTTTCAAGTATTGAAACAAGTATTAGTAAATATGACAGTGTGCTAAATTTCGTAGACCAACAATAACGCCTTCTAAGGAGTGAGATCGAAAACATCTTAACATACATAAATGTTAATAAAAAAAGTTTTTTTTTTATTTGATTGAAATTATTACTACAACTTACAAAAAATATTAATTTTATAGTTCTAATCAATAGTAATGAAATTATGAACCTTTTCCGGAAACCATTCCATTAAGGTTTTTATAGAGCTTTCTGTACATTTAAAATCTACCAAATCAAGCCAAAAATAAGTGGACACTTTAAGAAGTCTTATGAATGGAAGCATATTCCTTGATGTAAATTTCGGTATTTATAGAGCCCTTTGTAGCAAATGTTTGGCTTCTTTTGTCGCAATTGCATATCGCTTGCCATAACAAGAGCTTTTTGGAAAAATTTTCTGCTTTTGGGTCCTAAACTTTTCTACAGCATTCCCTCGAGCATAAGCAACATACAAATTTTGAACCGGAAGCTGGGAAAAATTTCCACTATGCTGTAGGTATATTCTTACATTCAATTTGACTTCAATTTCCGTGATCTGTCTTCAGCCTCTAAATTTTTAGCAGAGTTCCTATCAGGAACTTTTGGACCTGCATTGGCTTTAACCTTTAGTCCGAGTACTGAGCTAACCGGACTACTTTCCTACCGGCTTTGTTGGGAGCTCTTTTGAAAATGCTTTCTATTTATTGGCTTTAGAAACATCATGTGGACCATTGCTTCTATCTGAATCAGGTTTTCTATCGACGGACAAGTTCTCCCGATACTGTTTAACAACATTGGAGTCAGTTTGACGACAGTCCTTTGATTGTTTGGCCTACTTTTTGTAGGAGCCGGCCTATAAATTTTGATAGAGGAGACAAAAAAAGACACGTGTATCGCCGTTTTAAAAGTTTACATCTGAATTTCATTTGAGGGGGAGGTTATAGTTTCCCAGCTCTGGTACATTCTTATTATTAATCAGCATAAGAACATTTTTGTAGAATATGTTAGCCCTCTAACTCCTCTAGGTATAAATCTTTTTTGGTCTTCTTTTAAAAAAGAGAAAAAACCATTAAAACATTGATCTAAGGTTTAACATGTTGCTGAATATACCAAAACGGAAAATTCAACCAGAAAGTCAGAAGCAAAACACAACAAAAGAGAGCTTACGGTTAATTTCTCATTTATTAAGAATTTTATGTTAAAGTACCCCAAAAATTTAGCATAAAAAAAATAGTTATAAAATCCAACACTACAATTCGTAAATTGCACAGTGCAACACTGCAAAACACACACGATCATGACACGATTAACTCTACTACCAAAGGGTAGTAAAACTATATGTACTCAGTTTGGCGATATTGGTGCCATATATAATTAAGCGGTATCACCAAGTCTGAATTAGCTGTTTACTAAAGACTGACGACACCTTTTTTGAGGGCCCACTGATTTTCAGAATCTTTGGAGGGCTATAATGGTCCAATGAATTTAATTTCACTAAGATCAAATCGATTTAAAAATTTAATTGAATGTATTAAATAGTGAGCCAGAAAAAACTTATACTTTTATTATACTGAATATAAAACGTAAACCGTTCAATATTAAAACTCTTAAAAATAGCTAAATTTATTCAAATATTGCAATTGCTTTCGTTATTTTTTTGAACGAGGTAATCTACATACGCTTACAATCAGACATATTCATGGGATAACTTTCCTGTATTCTTTTTTTTGCAAAAGCCTAAGATGGGGACAGTTGGGTGGTTTTGTCTTTTTTGGTACAAAATTTTCTTTATTGTTTGAATGCCACTCAAGGGCCTTTTTCCATAGTGGCAAGATGCCAAATCGGGCCAGAAACATGAAGGCACTCTGTGGTGTTTTATAAAAGGTAAAAACCGCTTTTGTAGACTCCGCAATATATATTTCTGTGTTTATCGAGCCTGATGTCACGAGTAAGTACACTCTAATAAATTTTCGTGTAAATTTACTCCATTTATAGTAGGTAACTTTTCTCCTACTATAATTAGGGTAAAAATACATGTTGTGAGTAAATTCAAATATTCTATGTAAAAAAATAAACAAAACATTTTTAAATTTACCTATTTATGTGTTTAAAAAATGTTTAGCAACATACCAATTTCATACAAATTTAAATATTTTGTGTCTAAAAATACATTGAAGATATGTAAAGTTACAGTTAATCTACTTAAAACTGCACGTTTTAAATGTACATATGCATTCAAAATGTTTTATATGAAACCAGTTTATATTCAAAACTACTAGATCAAGAAATTTACTTTTAAAGTAGATTTTATTAAATCAAAGAGTAATTATTATTAAAATTAAACCAAAACTTAACATATTAAATTGAAAAAGTACAAAAAAAAAGCAAACCAGGAACATCTTATTTAATACTGCAGGAGGATAAAATGTATAAAAATATCTAAATAAAAACTCCGGTGTCTGACAAATTTGGAAGGGATATAAAATATTCAATACATAATAAATGTTAATGATTTAAGTTAATTGCTCAATGGGATCCGCATTTTCTCCAACCATTATAACTTTTTCAATAAAAAGTTATGCCTTTATCATGTATCGTATTTCTAAAAATGAGATAAAAGAAACATAATTATTAAAAAATAACGCTTTATGATTACGATTACCTTTTCCATTAGGAATCGGAGTCTGAAGAATAATATTTTAGTATATTCAAATATATTTATTCAAAAATTATAACATTTTTGAGATGATATATCTAAACCTAAACCACGTTTTCTTAAAAAAAATGCCGATGTGTTGAAAAATTTCTACACAGAGAATACAGCTTCGTGACAGCAACACTTCTACCTTAGTGATCGAATTTTACAATGGTGGCTACAAAATTTTAGAAGGGGTAACAAAAGTTTGGTTGCTTCAACCGAAATTCTTCTTTATCAAATAACTTTCTGTTGATAGAGCCGAAAAATTCTATGTCTGCAACCGAATCATTCGATTGGCAACAAATTCGGTTGCTATCACGAATCTGTTTTCTCTGTGTAATATTATATTCATATTTGGATCAAACAAACAAACCTTATCAACTGAGAACATTTGTTTAAAATTTCAGCAAGCTAGTTCCTTTCGTTTGGACCCTATCATGTTTTCAAAGGACAAATGGACAGACAGACATAGCTAGATCGTCTTTGAATCTTATGAGGACCCGGAATATATATACAAATATGTTGATGTTGGGTATAAAAACAACCATCATTTGTTTGTAAAAAACATCAGTCAAATCAGATATAATAAAAAACTTACAATAACACGTTATCTCTATTTTATTTCTATGATATCCTCTCCTTCGTTAAAAATCTCATCAATTTATTGCCAGTCTTCAAACACCATTTTTTTGTTTTTATTCTGATGTCCGTAATTGTAAAAAGAACAATGCGTCAGCCCAAAGAACTTATAAATGATCCTCTAGTTCTTTGGAAATCGACATGTCTTATATGCAGTAATTGATATTCCTTTGTTCTGCTGCCTTTTCTACACTATATTTTGTGGACAGCAAATTCTAAAGCAGTTTGGTTGCAAGCTTTTGGAATATAAATGTGTTGATTTTATGACGTTATATTGCAAATATTATATTTATAGGTTTTTAATTTAATATACAATGTTTTTAATAAAACATTTTGTTTTTAAAAAAATCAAATTTATTTATATATTTTATTTTGACATTTTCTATTATACAATTTGTGTTTAAAACATAACTTTTACGCAAATATCAGTAATTATAAGTTCAAAATGTTTAATATTTTATAAACTTGTTTACAAACATTCAAAATACTACATTTATAATGTATTTTAACAGGCAAAAGTATGTAATTCATTTTCTTAGACATATTGTGCTTATATCTACGCATTTTCTGTAATTTTACATGAAAACTTACTTACTTTATAGTAGTAATTCTACATGCATTTTTTAGAGTGTAGCTTCTTTTGCCAGAAATGACAAAGGCTTGCCACACAAGAAACTTCTTGGGGATTTTTTTTTTTTTTTTGTACGGTATTGTTCCTGTACATTGTTTCTTCCATCAGCCACATTCAAATCTTTGTATAAAATTTTTCTTAAATTTTCTCTCGTTCTTTTTTTGCTTCTAGGTTCTTTAAGGAATTTTGAACTCTATTCTACTTTGTTCGGATTCTTTTGTCTTACCAATGTCTGTTAGACAATTTTTCTTCCTGATCCAGGATTTCTTTCAATGTTCAAGTCTTTCTTATACCGTTTGATGGCAGTGAAACACTGTGACGATGAACCTTCAGAGCTTTCACTTTTTTTTAGAAAGTCTATATCGGATTTTTTTGAAAAGTTTCAATTATTTGTTCACATACTTTTTTTTCGCTGTCCATTTTGAACGATCAGTTGAAAATTAATGATTTAGAAAAGATAAAATCTGACATATTTTTAAATGACAACGTAAAAAAATAATAACTTGTTTGACCAAGGATAAGTTTTGGCTGGAATAGTGTGTATTACTTTTTTCTGCCTCACTCTTTACATAGTAATAATCTTTATATGACATAAATTGCTTAAGGTGAAGTAACATACTGCCTTTCATATGGGGACAAGAAACCTTATAATCTATATTTGGAAACCTTTCATTAAATAATGTTACCAATTCAAATAATTATTTTGTTAACATCCATATAAGCTTCAAATTTAAGACAGGCGCAGATCCAAGAGGGCTATGAAACCTACCCCAAACCGAATAGATTTGATATAAAAAAGAAAAAATGTATTTTCCCACCAAATGGTAGACCTGAATCCATGCCGGATTTAAGACAGTAACAAATCCGTCCTTTATAAGTTTTCGACATATGAGTAACACTTTTGTAGCATTTTCGTATATTATCAAAAAAAAACCGAAACCGAACGGGTTTCAATTTTATGAAACCAAATCCCCGATTTTGATTGTTTTTTGATAACATAAGTTACTACCCAATGGCGACAAACCTGTAATTCCTTTAATCGAAATAATATTAATTGTAAAATTGTTCATAAAAGCTCATGTATGCAAACATTCTAAAGATTATAAGCATTTTTAATAAAATAGCCAATTATGTTTCATAATGCAAAATATTACAAAATAAGCAGTTAAAGTTGTCTAGGGATTTCTAGATTTTTTTTTTTATAATTTTAATAAAAGTTGTTTTTTGTTGCCCTTATTACAAATATTTGACAGAGGCTTTTAAATAAATACACGTTCGTAAGTACATTGTATAATATTAAAATAATAATAACTCAAAGTTTTTATACCCTACACCACAAGAGTGGGGAGGGTATTATTTGTTTTCTGCTAATGTTTGTCCATAAATATTAGTCCAACATCTACTTGAAAATATACCGATCGACTTGGAATTACTTTCTGCAACGATTTAACAATGTCCGTCTGTCTGGCTGTCCATTTAAACTTTTTGCACAAAGTACGGGTAGCAATTTTGAAGATATTTCAATAAAATTTGCCACATGTATTAGTTTTGGATCAAGTACAAAGCCTATTGAAACTGGTAAAAATCGATCCAGAGGAAATCACCAAAGAATATTGTTCACAAATCAGTTTTTTATACAAATAAATCACACTTAAACATTTTGTTTTACTCGATTCATAATTGACCATAGCTCCCAAATTCAACAAAAATAAGTTTCATAAAGACATAAATTTCATAAAATTTCATAAAGAAAATAATTTGATGACGATAATGCCCACTTCCGAAAATCACTCACAAAAATAAATTAATGAAATTTTAAAAGAGAAATGTTTTTGCTCATTTACTCAGTGTAGTGTATTATATGTTCGGGCCTGACCGACCACACATTCTTTCTTGTTTTAATTATATTTATACTAAAAGATACACACAGAAAAATAAAAACAAACATATAAAATAAACAAAACTAACAGCAATAAAAACAAACAAAAGCACATGAATAAAATTTACCACCAATGTGAGTGATAATGAATTATGAAAGTTTGTTTTAACACTTTTCTTTTACTCCTATCGCATGCGATGCTCAAAAGAAATTCGCTAATTTATGGATGAATCTTTTAATTAGTTTATATTTACAAACCCAACAGAATTTTGTAACATTTTGTGCCCACAACTCCTTATTTTGTTTGTTTCTATTTGAAGAAATTGGGCCAGAACAAGCCTGTCAAAAACAAACATAAAATACTTAGGAGTTCAAATATAAATTCAAATGCTCGTAATACAATTAAATATGGATAACGACAACACGGATAACAAGGCTACAATTCAAGGATAATAATCATCAAGGGAATAATAATGATGACGGCGATGGCGATGTCGATGTCGATGGTCTTCATTATTAAATGACTAAAATAACCGTTTATTTGGCAACCAAACCTTGTACTTATAACTGGCTTTCACGTATTGAAATTGACGGTTTCAATAGAAATGGAGGCGTTGTTAGACAAACACTTTTTCATAATTAAGAAAAATCCAAAAATACATGTACGTAGAATATTTAGTTATAACAACAATGTTATGGAAATATACCATTTTTTTCTTTCTTGAAACCACCTTCAATAAATTCTTACCACTTAAATTAAGACTATTAGTGTTTGGTTCTACCCCAATATGAATTCATTTATTTGTTTCATTATTAAATTATTATGTGTTTATACCCTACACGTTGTTATGATACACTATTTCATAAGAAAGATATTCATTTGTATTAATAATAAATTACACAATAAGCAATATTTTGATCTGTAATTTATTATAATTAATAATTCTATAAAATGATAATAATAAAAATGTCAATTTGGAGTTTATTTTTGTTTTTAATACAACTTAATAATAGAAAAGAATCTAAAAAATTATTTTTTTAAATCTTTTTTGCTCTCAAGTCTGGGCAATTTCGGACGGCTCTCTGATGTCGTTTTTCTGGTATGACTCGTTTAGAAACGCTAGATAGCAATGGAACATGTCGTTCCGTTCCTTGCATATGTTACGGAATGTTATAATGGGTTTTCCATCATGATGTGTGATTTTGAATGACCAGGTATTTCGGTAGCTGTCACTTTTGAAGCTTTTATTCTTTGACATTTTCCAAGTAGAAATTTCGCCATTACTAAAAACGGAACGATACACGCTTCAACAATGCATTGAAATTATTAAAATTCACTATAAAAATGGTGAAAATCTTGCAGTCACAGTTCGCAAAACTAAAGCATTTTTGGGTCGTCGTGAAGCAATACAGAAATTGGTGGATAAATTCGAGCTGTTGGGACAAGTTAGTGATGTGAAGAATAAAACCCGTACACACTTTTTGTATTTTTCTGTAGGGTGATTTTCACAGTCGAATATAACATAATATAATTTACAAATTAGCAAAAAGCGAAAGGTGTGAAATGTGAAACATTTTATTTGTTCATTTAATTATGAATTCAATGGTTTGTTTTAATATAATTTACCTTCAACAACATGAAAGTCAAAATATGAACATCAGCAACTATGAGCAACTGGCAGCCGTACGAAGACGTGTTCTCCTGAAGGCGTCAATGCGTTCATACAAAGTGCTGATTTCATTAGGAATTGGCAGAGTTTTAATCGAGAGTATGATTGTTTGTTCGTATCTACTTACTATGTCTAATATTTTACCTTTTTAACATGTAGCAGTATTAATTAGTTGAAAAACTTGTAAATTAATTTATATACAAATTCCATGCTTACCTTAGATTTGGAGAATTTTATTTTTCTTATACGAAAATATTAAAAAAAAATAGCAGACATTATTTAAACAAGTTGAATTTAAGTAAACTTGTTGGTAAATATAAACAAATAAATACATAAATGGTAAAGACGTTTTTCATTCACATAATTTTCTAGTTTAAATTAACGAGAGGATCCATCTCAGAATGGATATAAGTTGGATGTTACATGACGTTATTATATATTGCAAGTATATATCAAATCAAAACAGACAAGTTCCGGTCCAAAATGAAAAAATTAAATATTTCACAAAAGTATATTTCATGTCATGTCAAGAGAACCTAATATCTTCCGATCGGAAGACATTTAATTTGAATTTAAAAAGAAAACTCATGAAGTCATTTAAAAAAAAGTCAGTGATATTAGAGCCCTAATTGCAACACTACAGCCATTCGAATTAGAGTTTGACGGCCAGACAATTGAAGTAAGCTACATATTACTGCTAACGATAATAGATGGAAAATTGACTGATACAAAGGCATCCTCCAGCTGAATTATATGTCAAATCACATCAAGCCACTTAAACCAAGTGCCGGAAAAATCGTTAGATAATACTGATACATATGAATTTGGATTATCACCGCTACATACAAGAATACGATTCATGGAACACATACTAAAAATCAGTTATGATTTGGATTTTGGACCTACAGGATCAATAAGAAACAAGGACATCAATAAGGAGTTAAGAAGTTTAAAAAAGAAACATGTTCAGGACGAATTTCTCAAATATGGGTTGATAATATATCAAACAAAACAAGGATGAGGTAATACGAATGATGGGAACACAGCAAGAAGGTTATATTCAGATGCCGAAAGAGCATTTAAAATAACAGGTGTTGATATAAATCTTATTTCAAGATTTAAAACAATTATCGATGTACTTGTGTGCAAGAAACAAATTGATGATAAAATACTTGGTAATTATGCGAAGGATACTGCACAAATATATACAACCAAATATCCATGGAGAAATATGTCTGCAACTGTTCACAAAATCCTCTATCATGGAGAAGATTTCATTAAGCATCATTTAGTACCACTTGGAGATCTATCAGAGGAAGCCCAGGAAAAAAGGGATAAGGATTACAGATTTTATAGGGAGCACAATACCAGAAAAACATCACGAAATTCTACAAATTCTACATCATCAGATTCTACATCAGATCCGCTCATCACTAGCATTCGAAGTCAAAACAACCGATACTAGTGGAACCGGTTCTTTAGCGGAACCTGTTATACAATTGATAAAGTGAGAATCTATTCTCAAAATTATCCAGGGTATTATTAAAATATTTTTTTATCTGCTGATATCTTTTTTAATAAGTAAAACTGATTTCTTAAATTTCTCAACAATCGCTCCCAAATGGCTCGATCAAGAGAAAGAATCGATTTAAAGTTGCCGGCATTTTATTACAACAAGTATGATGACTACAGGAATCACAAGAACGTAATGAATGGCGCAATGAACAAACATAGCATACATCGCAGTGTTTTGAAGTTCCCTAAGGAATCCCCGCGAATGTGCTGTTCAAACGATAAAGTTATTCTGCCACCAGTTATTGAGCCGCCTGAGCTGCTTCTAAGTTACATTTCCGGCGCCAATCCTACTTCCAAGCACTTCTTTCAAAATATCCAAAAAAGCAACTCATGCTTTCAAATGACATCGGCTTCATGCCCACCTTTAAAGCTCAAGGCCAAATGTACTACAGAATTGGATCATTGCACATGCTTCCCAATGATGATGCGAAGTACCTTCAAATTTATTTCACTGGAAACGAAGCTACAGAAGCCGAACGCTATCAATGAATGTGTGCATTTGCTGCAATACCCTTCTGCGAAACATTCTCAAAACAATTGTTGGACATCAAAAAATGGAAAAATTCCAATTGATCCCACCACAAATGAGATTTCGTTTGCGGAATTCTGCAAAATGCAAATGAATATTCAAGCCATTGTCGGCAAGGTATTTCCAAGTCTTACAACCAACTACAAAAATACGGATTGGCTGTGGGAACATGAAATTTTGGCACTACAAATTATGATGTTACCAAGCTCGATAAGCAAATACCTTATATGGTAGCTATTGTCAAATATGGACCGATATTCAGACAATCTAGTAGTATCATTTGTGAATTAATACTACCGATCTCTGTAAAATTTTAATTCCATAATGATATTTTTCAGATATTTATGAAAATTAATGTGTTTTTTGGAAGTGGTCCTTATATGGGAGCTATAATCATTTATAGTTAATTAAGTGATTTTTGTAAGTGAACTTTATATGGGAGCTATGGTCAAATACTGCCCGATCAAAAAAAAAAATTGGTCTCGCGATTTCCCTTTGCACGAAACTTAGCTGTGCTGAATTATGTATGGATATTGCAATTCTATTGGCATTTATATACCATAGCTATATATTTCGGGAAGAAATTTGTATGGGAGCTAGGAGATATCATGGACCGATTCTTACCATTTTCAACACAATTTGACCTTTTATCATATAAAAAGTGAGTGAAAATATTCATGGTATTCTCTGCACTGTATTTACCCAAAAAACATGTGAAAATTATCAACATTTTTGGAGGTTGTCTTACGTTTTAATGCATAACATTGGTTCTACCAATTCAATTTTGCTGATTTTCAATACCAAACTGCTTAGAAAAATTATAAACATTTTGGTATAGATTTCATTAATTATGCTTATGTATTTTGGACGTGAGAGTGTTTTACACAGACAGACAGACGGCATTGCTTAATCGACTTAGAATTTCATAAGGATCAATAATATATATACTTTGTTGGGTCTCAGATGAATATTTCTCAATGTTACACACGGAATGACAAACGTATATATACCCTCTTTCACCACTTGTGGTGGTGGAGGGTATAAAAATAAGACATTACTTGTTAAAATCGGTTTATATTTGCAGAAGTTATTAATCTTTTTCGAAAAATGTTTCAATAAATTTAAATACAGTGCACTAGCGGTAACGTGAACACCGTCTAACGTGAACACCGCCTAACGTGAACAAGCTTTTGTTTACATTGACTACTCTGTAACGTGAACAAACTCAGAAAGCTCTATAACGTGAACAATTTATTTCACTCCATTTGTTTTCTAAGGATGTAGACAACACTGAAATACATACATTAAATTCGATTTTTAAAGTTTAGGGAATCTCCTTATATTAAAAATCAGTTTGTATCCTCTAAATTAATATTTTTTGTATGGCAACGAATGCGTAATTTTATTTGCTATGTAATGTGTTTTGTATGTTTTGTTTTGTAATGCATTTTAATCAATAATTTTTGTTTTATATTTTAGTAATGAAAATAATAATAAAAGAATTTCACCTTCAAGTGTGTAAAACACAGGTTTATATTATAAAATTTTATATTTTTTCTATGAAATTCGACAATCGCTAACGTGAACAATTTCACTAACATGAACTCCCTTGGTTTTAATTAGTTCATGTTACCGCGAGTGCACTGTAGTAAGTAAATTAAAAACAGTCTAAACATTTTTTTTATATGTTTTGATTTTTTTATTCATATACGCTGGGGAAGAAAATACAATAAAAGGTGTTAATAAAACTATTACAATTTTCATCCGATTAGAAAAATTAAAACATTTTTTTTTTTTTTTTTTTTTGTGAAGAACTAAATTTTATATATCGCTCATTTGCTGCAACAACGTCATAACTCAAAATCCGTGTTTTTTTAACTCAGTAATACAAAATATGTGCCGTTCTATAGTCTTTCATAAAGTTTTATCAGTTTTCAAAATAGTCAATATTTTTTTGCGAGAGGGTGTTTTTTTGTTGTAAATATTAAAATCAAAATTCATGTTTTCTCGTATATTTGATATAAAAAAAATTTGAGTTAAATACAGATTAGAAGGATATTAACATCTACTATTTAAATCAGGTTTTATTTCTGAAATCTAATGATTTGTTGAACATTTATTTAAGAAATAGTAAAATGCCATTAAACATTCAAAGCTGTTTTTCTCGAAACGACTTTTTTTGAATTATGAAGTTGTTGCAGCAAATGAGCGATATATATAATTATGCATTTTTAAGCTTTCAAATCAAAATAAGCAATGAGAAGCTATTAAAGTCAAAAAAGTTGATAATTTTTTTTTTAATTTCTGAATTGCTCAACATTTTTGCATGCCATTTGTTTATAGGCATGAAAAGGCAGCTAGTTTTGATATATGTTTTAGATAATAAGTTAAACATTAATTCTATGTTAAAACTAGATCGGCGGCGAACGACGCCAATAGTTAAAATCCTAGTCAAAGTTGCGTATTTTAAGTTAATAAATTTAAAATCTGCTAACAATATATACAAAACTCATAACGAAAATAGAATTTGGACAAGATACCCTTTCCAACAAGGTAAAACAATCCTAAAAAAAATAATTATAAATATTAAAACTACGCCCTTGAATATTGTATAATTTCAACTGCCCAAATCTTTAAAGTAGAAAGAAGTGTGTTCTGTCGCCATTTTCGAATACTTCTTCTGTTGACAAAATAACTATAATTTCTTCAAATAATTATTGCTTGGCATCTTAGCTTTACGATGGAACTTGTTTTATGGTTAATTTCAAACATTTGCAAAAATCAATTATGAGATGCATACACCTTATATTATCCACTGTGCTTCGGCCCAAAACTCGAAACCTCAAATAAAATATCTAATCTCTAAACGTTATACAGAAAGTCCTACCTACAGTAAACCAGTACAATCCTAATAAACATTCATAGATAATTACAATATGTTCTAATAATTTGTATAGTGACAATTTTATAGAATTCTTTGTTTCAATACAAACGATAAAGATAATTTTGTATTTATTTTAATTAAAAACATGCTACTTTACGCATCATATAATCAATATGAGCACTTAAATCGTGATAATTTCTGAATTAATGAATTTCGTATATTCATTTCCAAAGAAATTGATTAACACTTTGATTATGTTTGTTTTTTTTATTATTTCTATTGATGCCTAAAGGCTTTGGTAAGTATAATTGGCCTTGACATGTTCATATGTAAATATGTATTTAATTTTTTTATTTATTTATTGATGCTACTTTCAAACTGAAGTTGTTTATGCACCAAAAACTAGAAAAAAAATACAAAACTTACTGAGCTGTAATTAAATCGTACGTTAATAAATAAAATAATAATAATAATAAATTATTACAAATAAAGTTAATCTAATCATTAGGTATATTTAAAAAGTATGTTTGAAATTTTGGTATATTCTGGTATGTGAGCGCGTACTGTGTTTCCATCATTAAAGTATGTTGGATGAATTAGGGTCAAGATATTACAAATTATAGTATTAGGTACCTTGATTGTACAAAGTACTTTTTTCATACATTAATATATATCATATTAATGCACTATTTTTAGTTAGGTGTTGGATAAATATTACAAAATAACGTTTGTCCTGACACTAGCTGTTGGTGAACTGGATTTAAGGATCGAGGCCTTTGTTAAGGTTGTATTCGATTTTTCGCCATATCTGATTTTTCACAAAAAAAAGGAGGAAATAAAATTCTAAGGAATGGTATTTACAAATTAAGTAATTTGTCAGTTTAATAGCGATCTTCATATACGTATGTTAGCTCCATACAAACAAGGTCTCCTTACTGTTTAGTCATATTGCTGATTCCGTCTAAACTATAACACTTACTAAATTATTTCAAAGATTAAAATGAATGTCCCAACGGTCACAAATAAATTCATTGAATTGACACTAACCAAGTTATCTAATGAATAAATAGTTCGGAATTTTGTTTAGTTTCCAGTATTTAGAATTTATGTACTACAGTACATATTTGGAAGTATTTAGTTAAGTGAATAAACAAACCACAGGGCAACACCTCACAAATACTTCGAATACAAATTAAATCAAATATGGAGAAATCGTGTCAACCCCACAAAAAATAGTGCTGACAATTTTCCAACTGAATGCACTGATTAAATGAAAACAAACGGAAGACTATCTTGGACATAATTTCAATATTATTACAATGTGCGCTTAGTTTGGCCACAATAAGGGAAATAAATTTTTTTTTGCAATATAGTACAATAAATAATAATAGACATGAAAGTGAGAAAGATTCAGCCTACATACAATTAAAACACCCTTCTTTGTATATAGTATGTATGTTAAATATGATTCTGTACAATCTACAATCAGTAGAGTCAATCAACGTTACTGGTTGGCATACTGATCATCGTACAGCCCAACGCCTGTAGCTAGAGATATTGGCCCATAAGCATAGTGAAACACTAAAGTTTAAAAACCACTTTAAAATAAAAACCAGCTTTTAATTATTTTGCAACTATAGTCTAAATTAAAGTATGTTTTAAATTAAACCGACTTTAACTGGGTGCCACCTCAACTGTAGAAAATGTTTTCGTACAATATACAACATATATAAACAGCTGACATTGAAAATTAATAGAACAAAAAGAGGCAAACAAAAAATATAACGGGGAACTGACTCGAACCTCATTTTATATATTTTAGGCTTCTTTCCATGGAACGCATCCTCCAAATTATAAATTATTGCAAAATCTCTGCCAATATCTTGTAATTTAAACATTTTAGACAGCTGTTGTTGTTGTTAAATGAGTTAAAAACAGCTTCACCTAGTTTTATATTTAGAGTAGAGTTTAACATCAAAAATATACTTTAATGTGTCTATGGTAGACCTAAAGTCCACTCTTAAGTAAGGTCGACTTTAGACGATTATGGGCCATTGAATTTACACTGTAGGTCTCCCTAACTAACTTTTGGAAGTTGGACTTTTTAGGGTGTAAAAACGCGTAAATTTTTTATCATTATATCTTCTAAACCAAGGGTTCTCACAAGCTTTGTTGTTAATCAATATAAATTTCCCGAATTTTTTTCGCAAATCCCGGGATTAACAAATCCCGGAAAATTACGAGATTTTTGATATTTTTATTACGAAATATGCGTGATCACAGAGCGAGCTCCTTTTCTCGATTAAACTCTTATAAACAAAGTTATTAGGGAGTTTAGAATGTTCCGGCTGGTCCGATCGGGATAAAATTTGACATGGGCGTAGCCAAGGAGTATACCATATTATGTTGCTCTCGGCTTATCGATATCATAATCTGAGAACAATATATTATTATAAAATTATTTATCATATAAATGGTTGTCACAAACATATACATATTTGTTTACTGTAACCATATATATGGTTGATACAACCATGTGAATCGTAAATTAACCATATTATTATTACCACAATCATATATATAGTTACTGTGACTATAATATTGTTAAAAAATTATAATGGTAAACATGCACAAATGTTGAAATGGTTACAGTAACAATGCACAACTATATTCTTTTTCTGCATGTAGCAGAAACAATAATTTTGTAATGAAATGCGTATAGGGTTATCCCCCTGCAATACATTTAGCATATGAAAACTATCTTACTAAAATATTAATTTTGTATTCCTGAATAACCTTTTAATAATAATTTTTTTAGTTTTTTTTTTTAAATTTCGTTTATTAAATATATTTTTTGAATACCAAATTAAACTACAATAAACAATAGATTAAATAAAGATTTAATTATACACAGTCCCAATATTCGGGCACTCAAGTAAGTAAATTATTTATATTGTTACGTTTTTACCTTTAAAAAACGGGGTTTATTTCCTTTAAATAAACCGGATACTTTTGATTGCAAATAAAAGCAGTTTTAGTAGTTTAAAATTGTAACAACTCTTTATTTATTTAGAATGTACAACAACAGAATTAAATAGTCACTCAATGTCTTTATACACGTATATCAATTCGCAGAAATGCACACACACTCTATTACGTACAACCTTATATGCACAAGACAGTTGATGTTAACTCTAACAGCGCCAATTATAAACTCCACTCACGACTGCCAGCTCTGCCACTATTTATACACGCGCCATCTATTGGGAATCTTCTACAATGCTCTTAACGGACATACTAGTACATTCGATTTCTAGAGCTTTTCGATGTCATTGCCAGCAGGGCAAACATTCAGTTTTGCCATAATTACAAACAATGTCAATGATGGACGTGCCTTCAAACATGATGAATGCTGCAGGCAGTCGTTACAAACCGTTGAATTCAAATTGTCATTGCACATTCGTAACAATATTTTAACATTATTTAGAAATATATATGTATAAATGTGTTTACAATAGTTTTGTATGTATTATTTTACAATGTAAAGAAAAATTTTAAAAAACATTACTTGTATATATGATTATATTTTGTAAGTCAAGAGGTGAATATTTTTATATTGGTGATGTTCGAGGGAATGTTGTAGAATAGTTTAGGACCCGTAAGCAGAAAATTTTCCCAAAAAGTTCCTGGCATGACAAGCAATATGCAGTTGCGGCAAAAGAAGCCAAACATTTGTTACAAATGGATCTTTAAATACCGAAATTTACATCAAGGTTGTTTACAAAGGAGGATGCTTCCATTCATACGACTTCTTAATGTGTCCACTTACTTTTGGCCTGATTTGGCATCCTGTCACTGTGGAAGCAAGGTATTGAGTGGTACAAGAACAATAATGTGGTATTTGTACCAAGAGAGGCAAATCTTCCAAACTGCCTGGAGCTAAGTCCAGTTAAACGAGAATTGAAGAGCACAAAAAAGGTGTCCAAAAGTGTGGTAGAATTTAAACGGAGATGGACTACCTGTTCGAGCAAAGTGACAGAAAGAAAAGGTTCAAAATTTCATCTCTAGTGATTAGAACTATAAAAATATTTTTTTTTTTTTTTTTGTTAATTGTAACAATAATTTCAATCAAATATAAAAAGATTCAAAACTGTAAATTTAGTGGTTTCATTTTTATTAACATATATGTATGTTAAAAATTTTTCAATCTCAGTCCTTAAATGAATTATTAGAAACATTTAATATCTTGTGTCACACATCGAATGATGAACTAATTTATACCAACCACCAGTAGAGATTGTGGTGAAAAGAAATATAATCACAACTATGAGATCGCAATTAACAAATCGGACTTACAATAAAAAAAATACTTCTACAGCAACAACATATTGAGCATCTAACCAAACAGTATTGCAAGAAGACTAAAATAAATAAATATTTGTGAATATAGAACGAAGTGAGTGGGTGACTAGAACTTGTTCAAAACTCTGATTCCCACCCCGAAACACAATTTAATTATCTATAAATGAAAAACAAACGAAATCTATTCGTTTTTCTATTTGTCTGTATGTTTGGGTATCTGTAATACTGGCTAGATGCGGTGTTGCCATATATTTTTTTAAAATCCGAAAAAATAACTTTTTTTCTTTTTATGTACTAAAATTATCTAAATCTGAAAAATATAACAAAACTGAAAAATTAACAACTTTTGTGTGAAAATTATTATAAAATAAATGTTTGTTATAATTTCGTCATACATCCAATTTGAAAATAAAATTTGAATTCAGTTTTATAAAAAAACAAACAAACATATTCAATAGAAGAACATAACGTTCATTTGCTGCAAAAACGTCATAATTCATAAAACCCTACTTTCGAGTTAACACCGCCATTGAATAATAAATAAGTTGTTTTAATGGAAACAAACTTGAGAACTTTTTTGTATCTCTAAAAAATTTCAATAAAAAAAATGGGAAAACTTGACATATGGTAACACTGGGTAGATGTGTTGGTGTTAAAGAGGGCTGTAAGACAAATTGACGGCTTACGCCTTAAATGTTCAATTATGTGAAAATAAGTGGGTATGGACTCCTAAAAGTATGCAATTATAGAAAATGCTGAAAGTTTTCTTTCATTTCAATAACGGTATATTTTTCTATACACATAAGTATGAACGAGTGAATAAGTGTGGGTGAGTGTTTTAATGAATACTAGTTTGGAATGTTGTTCGCTGTTACAACACAACTAACTGTTCGAGAAGCCCGTGAATGTCGTCAGTTCACAGAGGTGATTTGAACAAAAATGAGTGTAGACAAGAGTGTGTTTGTTCATTTGTGCCTTTTGTTCGTCGTTGAATTTACATTTCCTTTACAAATTACTGCCTAAATACAATACTACTCAGACATGTCTCCCTTTATTTCTTACAATCACTCGCTTTCCTAGTCTCATGAATATTTTTGTTGTATCGTGATTTGTGTATGTAATCAGCGTTCGAGTAACTGCTATTTATTTATAAGTATGTAAAAATATTCCACATAAAAGTTTGTTCCTTTATCGCCTGTCATGACTTATGTATGTGTAGTCAGTCTAAAACTAGCAATAACGTCGATTTTGTATATAACTAGTAAGTATGAACTTATGTATAAATAAAAATACACACAGGGTTGTTGCGGCCTGCTGTACCATTACAAATTCAAATTGAAGCCGACAGAAAAAGCCAAAGAATGAATAATTAACAAATTACAAATCCTAGAAAACTTAACAAATTAACGACTTAAATCATAGACGGAAGTGGAAACTAGGAAGGTGTCAACAAATATCCAAATTGAAATGCAAATTTGACTTTTGTATTACAATGAAAAGAGGTGGTGCAAGTTCAGATTGTCTACGCTGCTTACCTATAAAATATAATAAATATTTCCTAAAATCATGTAAAATTAGAATGTGATTTTGTTCTGTTAATTCTTGAATATTTATAGTCATGAAATTACTGCACAGTGGGACAGAATCAAAATATTTTGGAAATAATTCTGCCACATCTAAATGGCTGATCCGATTGACATGAAATTATATAGGCATAGCCGAGGAGTTTTCGACATTAACTTTTAACGCTGATGAGGCGGATGAGGGATCAATTCGTAACCTAATTCCATCATGGATGCACCCTTGCATTGTCCTGGTGAAAAAGAGCATTTTTCTTTGCCAAATTCGGTCGTTTTTTTCCAAACCTCATTAAAACGACCCAAAAAGTTAGCATAATATTCGCCATTGTTGTTTAACCCTTTTGAAGATAGTGAATGCGGATTATACCGCGCACATACCAAAAAACGTTCGCCATGTCATTATTGACTGACAAACCAACATGGCTTTGGCGGCGATTCACCTAGAGGAACCGTTTGTTTTGACTGCTGTTTTGTCTCTGGTGTGTTGTGGTGAATCCACGTTTCGTCCATGGTTACGATTGTGAGCAAACGCGGCACCCATCTTGCGGAAAGCTTTCTCATACCAAAGTGATCATTAAACTGAGCCATGTAAGAATCCAATAGCTTTCACAACTCTCCCACTTTCAATTTTCGATCGAGCAACAGCATATCGTGAACTTGTTCAATTGTTTCGGGTGTAGAGACCTCAACTGGGTGTCCAGAACAAATCTTCCGTGCTTGTACAGCCACAACGAAATTCAGTAAACCACTTTTTTACCATTAAAATTTGTGTTGCAGGGTTATCAGAGTATATATCAAGCAACTAATAATGCTTAATGAGAACACAATATTCACTATTTTCCATTTTCTCCTCAATTCATGCGAAAGTTTGATATCAATGGCTGTCAAACACAAAATATATGACGCAGCTTGTTAAAATTTTGACAGAAATCAACTGACAGATGTCTGTTGACAGAAGCAGTGTTGCCCTTTCAGATAAGAGGCGAGAAATTCAAAAAGTCACGGACTTATTGACCCGCCTTCGTGGAATTCAGAGGCAAATTGTCCCCAATTGTGAAATTGGAGAATTCATAAATATATTGTTACGGATATGCAATAGCGATTTGAATTTAACGGTGTGTAACGATTGTCTGCAACATTCATCATATATATAAACACGTCCATCAGTAGAATCTTCTACTTATCAAAAATGTTGATAGCATGCGGTTATTAGCATTGTTTTGTAAGTATGGCGACACTGCAAGTTTAAGCAGCTGACATTAACATCGAAAGCTCTAGAATTCGAATGTACTAGTTTGTCCGTTAAGACCATTGTAGAAGATTCCCTAAAGATGGCGTGTGTATAAATAGTGGCAGAGGTTGCAGTCGTGAGTGAATTTATCATAGGCGCTGTTAGAGTTAACATCAACTGCCTTGTACATTTCAGTTTGTACATTATAAAGTGTGTGTGCATTTCTGCGAAAAAAGACTCTTAGTGACTATTTAATTCTGTTGTTGTAGATTTTAAATAAATAAAGAGTTCTTACAAATTTGAAACTACTAAAACTGCTTTTTATTTGCAATCAAAAGTATCCGGTTTATTTAAAGGAAATAAACCACGTTTTCAAAAGGTGAAAACGTAACAATATATATGTGTAATTTACATATCAATCTATATAAGAGGTGTTATTTTGAATCACCCGGTATTTCGGTAGCTGTCACTTTTGAAGCTTTTATTCTTTGACATTTTACAAGTAGAAACTACGCCATTACTTAAAATGGAAAAATTCACTTCAAAAATGGTGAAAATCTTGCAGTCACAGTTCGCAAAACTAAAGCATTTTTGGGTCGCCTTGAAACGCCGTGAAGCAATACAAAAATGGTGGAAAAATTCGAGCTGTTGGGACAATTTAGTGATGTGAAGAATGAAACCCGTGCACGTCGCTCAAGAACAACTGAAAATATTGCTGCCCAAAGAGTTGAAAAAATCCAAGGTTTGTCCATTCCTCGTCGTTCTTTGGAATTTGAGATTCCACAAACGTCATTACACCGTATTTTAGATGATATTGAGCTGGACAACGTTTACGGCAACAAGATGGCTCTACGTGCCACACAAGCAACGAACCATTGCTCTTTTACGGGAAAAGTTTCCAGACCTCAAAGATAGAGTTCGAGAGGCTATCGAGGACATAGGGCAACCACTTTGTGATTTGGTTATGGAAAATTTCATCAAAAGAATATGGTCCTGTAAGTGTGGTCGTGGTGGCTATTTGGCTGATGTTATTTTTCATTTTTAACGGCATAATTTCCTCAAAAAATGTAATTTTTCTTTGAACACCAAAATAACACCTCTTGTTGGAAACCCCTTTCTATATATAACAAGTAAAAAAGTATGGTCGGTCAAACCCGACCATATAATACCCTACACTAAGTAAATGAGCAAAAACATTTTTCTTTCAAAATTTCAATAATTTATGTTCGTGTGCGATTTTCGGAAGTGGGCCTTATATGGGAGCTATGACCAATTATGGACCGATCACCATGAAATTAGGTGGTGTGATTAATGTCTATATTAAAGTTATTTATGTTGCATTTTATGTGTATACCAACTTTTTAGTAGATTTATGCTCGTTAAAGTGATTATCGGAAGCAGGCCTTATATAGGAGCTATGACTAATTATGGACCAATCGTAATAAAATGTAGTGACATGAATTCAGTGAATAGAAAACTTATTTTGAGAAAAACTTG
The DNA here is from genome assembly GCA_942486065.2 of Calliphora vomitoria. Taxonomy (NCBI): domain Eukaryota; kingdom Metazoa; phylum Arthropoda; class Insecta; order Diptera; family Calliphoridae; genus Calliphora; species Calliphora vomitoria. Next base: position 65,467,972 of record OW818030.2, on the reverse strand, counting down.
TGTTGATACCTATATAAATTAAACATTTATGACCGATAAAGTCCAATTTCGGGAGGATATTTGTATGGGGGCTATGTGAAATAATTAACCGATTTAAGCCAGTTTCAATAGGCTTGGTCCTTGGGCAGAAAAAATGATATGTACCAAATTTTATCGAAGTATCTTTAAAATTGCGACCTGTACTCTGCGCACAAAGTTTACATGGACAGCCAGCCAGCTCAGAAAGTGATTCTGAGTCGATCGGTATACTTTAAGGTGGATGTTAAGTTTCAATTAGATGTGCCATAACCGTAACCATAAAAAACAGCTGTTCGAACCAAGCTTATGGGCAACAAGGTATTTGATTATTGATGACATGCTATAACGCCATAGCCATAACAGTAAAATGCTTGTGATATGGCTATGGTTACGGCTATGGCGATATGGTAAGTTACAACTAATTGAACCTTTAGACTAATATTTTTGGACGTTACAAACATCTGCACAAATCCAATATAGCCTCCCCACTATGGTGGTGTAGGGTATAAATATCATTGGAAGAAATATGAAATGCGCAAGATAGGATTTGATAGACTCATGGTTTCTTGGGGAAAATTTCTTTGAATTTTCCGTAGAATGCGTTTCTGCTATACGATTTTTCGGGAATACATTTCACTTTTGAAAAACTTGCGATATAATACACGATTTTCAATTTTCGAAATGTGAAAAAATTCAACAAAGTATCTAAGTTTATGTATTCATATCTTGCAAAGCTGAAGTCGATAAAGGTACTAAAGGTTACCTCGACGCCCCAACAAATTAATAATAATATTATTGAAAGTTGTTTTGTTAATTACTGACTACATACTGCTGATTAAGTATAATGATGAATTACTTATTAGTTTGAACTGTATGGGCAAATAAATAAATCTCAACTTCAACATGGCTACATTTAGGCAGACTAGACAGACACAAGCCCAAACACAATTTTGATGAATCAATTGTAATGTGTTGCTCCAGTTTTGCCTGCATTTGAATCGATGCCAGGTACCACCTGCTGCTTTGCAAGTCACATAATTGCATGCACTCTCTCTCAGTCATTATTCATTCATTCTTATCATTCAATACAAATAAGTGGCACCTGTCACTTAATAAATTGAACAGGCAATTCAGCTTTCCAAGGAAAGTGGTAAAGACAACCCTAAATGCCTACATACGAGTGCAAAGTGCATGTGTTTATGTATCTGGATAATGTTGTGCTCCATTCTATACTCCAATAAATGAATGCCAACTATTTGTTGCTTAAAGAACATTGGTTTCAAATTTGTTGAGTTATATTCTACATGAGTGTAACATAGCTATACATAAATAGAAGTATATGTATGTGGGAATGTATGTATATGTGCTCGTAACAATATTTCACTTTCAAACTTAATTCAAGCCAATTGATGGAATATAACTGCACTAGCACATACTTCATCCTACTCTTCATCGTGAAGCTAATCATCAACATGATTATGATGGCGATGATCATGGTGGCAAGCAGCTAACAATAATAACATTCGTTCATGTTTAGGCGCATTGGGTCACATTTCCTTTTTTGCATGTCGTGTGCAATTTGGCACATTTCAACCGATATGCAAATTAAGTTGTTGCACTAAATGCCACCTTCATCACTATTTCATATATTTTACATACACATACATACATTCATATATAAATGAACCTCCGCACACACACAGTTACATAAATACATACGAGGAAAAACAAAAATTTTGTAGAATTTGACAAAAAATATTTTTAAAATTTGTTTTCTTATAACACGAACGCAATTTTGTAATTGTATAATCAGATACTTAAGCATGCTATATCTATTCGCGATAAAAACATAGTGATACCAAAGTGAGCGAAACAAATATACAGGGGTTCTTATGTAGCAATTCGGTTTTTTTTGGAGTCCATAGAGTACGGAAATACTTTTATTTTTGCATGAAAAAATCGAAAAAGTCCAAAAAAAATTGTATCACAAAAATTTACCCTTCACCTTCGTGCGAAAGGTATATATAAGTTTGTCATTCCTATAAAGTATATATATTCTGAATCATTATAGACAGCGGAGTCGATTAAGCCATGTCCGTCTGTCTGTTTGTTGAAATCAACATTCCGAAGCCCCCAAACAACTTACATACACATAGAATATCTCCGGAATTCTTCCTGCTCGGTTGCTATTTAAAATCAAGAAAATCGGTCCGCAAATGGCTGAGATATAAGGAAAAAACCAGGGCAACCTCGATTTTTTACCTATTTTTGACCTATATGTGGATTACTAAGTCATTAATATAGACAATATGGATATCTAATGATAGATATTTCAAAATCGGAACAAATATTTTTTAACCCGATTTTTTTTTCACCAAAAGTTTTTTTGGCTAAATATTAAAAATAAAAAGAAAAATTTTAAATTTAAAAAAAAAAAAATTAAAAAAACAATTTTCCAAAAAATGAAAATGGAAAAAAATTGTTGTTTACCAAAAAATATTTAAAATTTTTATTTTGAAGTATAATTTGGTGAAGGGTGTATAAGATTCGGCACAGCCGAATATAGCTCTCTTACTTGTTTTTTAATTGATTTTAAATTACTTACGAGTTTTGAAAAGCTGCTTTGGTATGGTTTTCCATTATAATAATATTTTATTGCCTCACGATGAACTTAGTGCGTGAATAAATTTAAAATTTGTTGAAAAATGTGCGTTTCTTTAAACATAAGCGACCGTAATTCAGCCATTTTGAAACCGGATTTCAAAAATTATCTTCCATTTGAAAGGTATATTTATGATTTTTTGAAGTTGTAACATTAAGAATATTGTTATTTCAATACATTTGCTAATTAAAAAAAGTAAGAAAGTATAGTTGGTCAAACCCGACCATAGTTTGATTAATCGACAAAAAGTGATTCTGAACAATTTGTAGGGTATAAAAATTACTTCACGAAGTAATCAAGAAAAACTATAAGTATTTCCGAACTCCAATAAAATACAATTGCTGTATGAGAACCCCTGCATATTATTGGTGTAGCATAGTGTAATTGTTCTCATTGCTATTGTTGTGTTATGTAGAATTTAAAAAAAAAATCTTAAAAATGCAGCTATTTTTATTGATATTAAAATGATACCGATTCATAGATTCATAATTGTTTAAAAGCACGAATTCGACTAAACCAAGAAATGTTTAAAAATTACAGGTAATATTAAACGTAATTAAGTAAATATCAATTTTGGTAAAAAGCTCCAATCGTTCAACTTTCAATTTTGGTAAAAAGCTCCAATCGTTCAACACTTACTATTCATGATAATTTTTCTTCATATTGCGTAAAAAACAAGTAACTTAAGTCCCATATATCTCTTTTAAATATCGTTATCAAGTTGAAATTCGATACAAATAATTCTCATACACAAAGATATATAATATAATTATTATAAATTATTTTCATGAGACGAAATTGAACGAAAATAAGCATCAAATACATAGATATCAACGAACTATATTTTATGAAGATCACCCTTGATCATAGCTCTCATATAAGACCCACATCCGAAAAATACATTAAAGCACATAATTAACGATATTGATAAACAATTTAACATAATTTTGTTTCAAGTATGCATTAATCATACTACTGGATTTTGTGACAATCGATCCATAATTATACATATGTATGTATGTAGCTCCTTCATCCCACATCAAATTGTTTTCGTATACCCATCAAAATATATATATCTAGCTACGTATGACTAACTGTTGAAGGCTTGATATGAAAAATTAGATGAAAATTTATTTATGGTGCAAGTCAAGTGATATGTAATCTATTTACATGTCACGAGCCTTGGGTATTTAAATTGATGGAGGGTATAAAATATTTTAACGCCAACAGGATGATAGCTTTTATTTGACATTAATTTCAAAGATATTCATAGATCGCGGCATTTTTTTGTCATAACATAAAATCAGTCAAGCCTGACCATTTACCATACACTGAGTAAATGAGAAAAAAAAATGTTCTTTCAAAATTTCAATAATTTATATTCTTGAGTGATTTTTGGAAGTGAGCTATGAGCAATTATGATCCGATCGCCATGAGATTAGGCCTTTTGAAGATTTATTACTTTTTTAATACTTTTATTATAATATTGTTCCTGCCTTTGATGTCTAGGCCTTACAATAAGTAATTCAATCGAATAACTAAACAATTATTGTTCTCTTAGTGGAAAATCATATTTGGCAAATTAGTCTCAAATTAGATGAGTGGTAAATCAGCCCTACGCAGCCTTGATCTGTCTTGAGTTACTATAAGCAGCCTTGCGAGCGGGTTCGGATGATGATCTAATTTTGACAAATAAGCTTCACCAGTTTTTCTAAATTCGTCCTTGACCAAAGGCACATCTAAGTCTCTGTGGATGTTCTCATTTTTTATGGATTGTGCCCACTGTATGAGATCTATACGGTATTGCTTGTTGTTCTCCATAATTGAATTCGGTATGTCCAAATTGGTTTTAAGACTGTATTATACAGAATGACTTTCAGATAAGGCTTAATTTCGATTGATGCTGGATTAGTGAAAGTTAAATAGAAGCTTTTAGTTTCATGTGGAGCCGCTTGGCTTCTATGTGCCTACGCCAAGTATGACGTCTATCTAAATGGATGCATAGGTATGTAACGTGATCAGACTGTGGGATGTTCACACTGTTTAGTGTCACTTTTGGACAACTTCCTCTCCTAAATGAAAACATTATATGCTTACTTTTGATTTAATTTACTTGTATTCTCAATTTTTTAACTAGATAAATATCTAGGTTTTTAGATGCTACAGAGATGTCCACATGAGAACTTAGAATTGCACTATAATCTGCAAAGTAGGAAATTGTTAATTCTTCGGACTCGGGCAAATCAGAGGTGTAAACACTTTCCTGAGAGGTGTAAACACTTTCTAAACATAAATAGATACGACTCTAGTATTTTGTATGTACTAGAAGGCAGTAGGCATTTAAACTTGTGTATTAGACATTTACGCCAAACTTTGTCAAGAGCATGGGTAACATCTAGAAATATTTCCGAACAGTGCTTTTTTAGTTCGAAAGATTTGTTTAGTAATGCTCACGACATCCGAATTGATGATCTGAGATAATGTTTTGAATATTTAAGAATTTTTAGGCAAACAAGGTAATAAGCTAATCGGTCTGTAGGATAATGCCAATGTCAAATCCTTTCCTGGCTTGGGTATCATAATTTGGAAGATTTTCCAATCATTCGGAAAAACTCCTACAGACAAGATCGCATTAAATAATACTGTGAGCACAATAATTGCCACATCTGATAGGTTTCCAATCATGAAAGGTGTAATAAAATCATAACCTCCATTTTTTTTTAGTTTATGATTGTCTTTTATGATTTTCTGAACATATTCTAGACTAAAATTGATTAGTACCGAGTCTGTTTCTATGCGAACTGGTAAATCCCCTAATACAAAATTATTTGTTGGGGGTTTAGTTTTAACACATTACTACGTGCCCAGGTACCATCAGATTTTCTTACCGAACTTTGACCCTCTACCGATGGCTAAATGTTCTTAGCTGCCTTCCAAAGGGAGAAGTTTGAGTGCATGGTACTGGTTAAACTTTCAATATAGTTTCGATTTCTGCGATCCTCTTCCAAATGAAGGGCTCCTTTTATTTTCTTACTTGCAGTGGACAGCATCTTCTTAGCAGCAGAAGATCCGTTGTGTTGCCAATCTCTTCGACATCTCCACTTTCCGAGGAGAAATATACATTTTAGGTTTAGGAGGACTTTGGCACTTAGAGTGATCCAAGGCCGAAAAGATTAGAGACTTGAAGTCTCGGATACAATTGTTGATATCTTCCTCACACTGTATGTTATATTCAGTGGGGATATGTCTGCTGACGTATTTTTTTATATTTCAACCAATCAGTCTTGAATAATGAAACTTCCGTATGAAACCATGGATATTGGCCGTAATAGTTTAGTATAACGGGAGAATGATCAAATGATAGTTCATATGGCATTTCTACAGTAACCGAGTTTTTATTTAAGTTCCTTGATATGGTTAAATCTATTAGATCAGGGACTTTTCTAGCATCAGAAGGCCAATAAGTGGGCTGACCTGGTGACATAAAATCTAAACAAGAGATTTATTATTAAAGTGATTTTAGTTGGCCTTATATAGGAGTTATGACCAATTATAGCTCATCGCCATGAAAATAGGACGAGTGATTTATATCTATATGAAATTCTTATTTCATTTTTATACCACTATATAACTAAAAAGTAGTTAACACATATTCATAAACATTATTTTAAATTTATAAGAGGTTTATAAATCAAAATTTTTCTTAAGCTATTTGAATTCAGTTTCAACAATTCCCCAAAATTTTCGGTTTTCCTCATATAGTCATTAAAACATACATTCACTTGCATTATTGTATGTTTGAACTCGAGTGTTAGAGTATGCGATATAAATATGAACGTAGCCACCACCACCGCCAATAAGTTTTGACAAGAAGTACGAACACACACACAACTCTTGATTCACTTTCTATTATTCCACAAATGTATATTTTAAAATTTTATGACCCAGAAAACAATTTCATTTAACACAAGTGTCAACTTATGTAGCTCCAAAAATTTTTTAAAATAGGTCTTCTTTCAGAAGCATATACAAATTTGAACCCGAAAAAATTTTTTCTATAAGAGAAATACTATTTTTTTAAAGAAATATTTTATATCACAGTAGAATTTGTATAAAAATTCATCGAACTTCATTCAAATACGTGCGACAGAACTCATTGATTGAGTCAATACCGTACAACACCAAGTGGGAAGGGTATATTATGTTATGATGTTTGTAAAGTTCAAAAATATTGTCCCAACACTTACCTTAAACAATACCAATCTGCTCAGGATCACGTAAGCGATATCCGTCCGTTCATCAATGTGAACATTGTACAGGTCAAAATTTTAAATATAATTCGATTAACAGATAATTTTTGAATCGTAATCGAGATTCAAACAAAAAAGGGATAAATTATTTTACAATTATTGACAATCCTTAATGAAAAAAAAGAAGCTAAATTATTTACAAAAAAGCAACGATTTTTAAATTAAGAAAACACATCAATACTAAACAATAACGCGTTCAGATGAAGATAGAAATATTTCTGTAGTTGAAATGTTGGGAATAGAGTATCAAAAAAAAAAAAAAAACGACAAATTAACAACTTCCGAAAAAGTGTATTATTCGAAAAGTGTATTAAAAGTGTATTATCTGTTTTCGGTTTCTGTCATTCTCAAAAAATCGATTAAACAGTTTTATATAATATTTTTTTAATTGAAAAAGGTAAAGAAAATAACAATTACATGTGTAAATGCATGTTTAATAAAAAAGTTTATAAGAGATTTTAACATATTTAATATTTTTTCAGAACAGACGACAATACTGTGAATTAATGTACTTTTCAAATTAAAATTATTAAGAAATCCATTCGGTTTGTCAATAAATCATTTTCAAATATTAATACTAGGTATATTGAATATTGAATGGATATTGAAGGGGCCTTTAACAATGTGACGCCAGAGACGATTCTTTCGGCTCTAGGCGGCCTGAATATAGATCAGTCTATTATCTGCTTCATAGGTAGACTTCTGACCAATAGGGTCATCATTTCTTCTATGGGGACTGCTACTATTTTTAGATTAGCGAACCGAGGCACTCCACAGGGAGGGGTTCTATCGCCACTCTTGAGGAATCTTGCCATTAATATAGTACTCATGAAACAAGACTCCATGATGTGCAAAACTGTTGCATATGCTGATGATGTTGCTGTAGCCGTCTCTGGGAAACATCTTGAAACATTATCACTATGCCTACAAACTTCACTTAGTACACTAAGCCAGTGGAGCACTGCTAGTGAACTTGGTGTGAATCCTGGGAAAACGGAGCTTGGTCTTTTTTCAAGAAGGTAAAAAATCCCCTCGTTCCCACTACCACGCCTTAACGGAGTGGAACTTAAGCTCTCGGATAGTGCTAAGTATCTAGGAATCTAAGCAATCTTTGAGCCAGAATATCCATGCGAGAGCGTCCAAGGCGGCTATCGCTATTTATGCCTGTAGAAGGGCTATTGGGAAAACCTGGGGAATAAGCCCTAGGAATGCGAAATGACTTTTTGATATGGTGGTAAAGCCCATACTAATGTATGGAGTACTAGTATGGTGGAAGGCTCTAAGTAAATCCACCTACTGTGGGATGATTCAGAAAATCCTGCGGATCTCTGCACTAATGATTACGGGTGCGCAACGGAGCACTCCCTCTCGTGCTCTGTTCGTTATGATGCACTGGCTACCGGCTGATCTCATTGCCAAACAACTGGCGGTTAGGCTAAGCACTGTAGGAGCATGGAGGTCTGGTACCGGCCATGCGTCCATTTTGGGAAGTGTACCCTTTCTTCCTGTTAATATTGACTACTGCACTCCCTTACCCTTTATCGACAGACGCTTCTCTGTGTCATTGGTGGACGAGTTATCTTCTTCTAGGGATACGTTTGTCATCTATACAGATGGCTTAAAGTCTGAGGCTGGGGTGGGTGGTGGCTTCTATATTCCCCATTTTCGAAAGGGTGTGTGTTTCAGACTACAGGATTAATGTAGTGTAATTCAAGCTGAAATTTCAGCGATCAAAAAGGCGGTACACTGGATGAAGTACTATAGGCTATTTGGTGTGAATATCCGTATCTGTACTGACAGTAAGCCTGCTATTAAATCCCTATCTGGTGTCTACTCGACATACAGATTGGTACATGAATGCCGGGTATCTCTTAACGAGATGGCGAGACATTCTAACCTGGAGTTATTCTGGATGCCGGATCACTCTGATGTACCTGGTAATGTTATCGCGGATGAACTGGCCAAAAGAGGCACACGACTACAAGTTGATGAGATAGATCCCATGGTCGGTTTACCGCAATCATGCTGTAAATCACTCATACAGCGTAGCTTATTGGAGTCCGCTCAACTCAGATGGACTAATTTAACAAATTGCTCGATATCGAGGCTCACATGGCCCGTTTTTGACCAACACAGGTCAATGTCTCTAACGGGGCTATTACGGGCTAGGCTGCGAGCTTTGATATCAATGCTTACTGGGCACTGCTTGATTGGTTTGCATGCCAGGAGACTGAACACTCCATATAATGACTTCTGTTGAAGTTGCCATGATGAAGACGAGGAGGAAACGGTTGAACATCTCCTCTGTCTGTGCCCAGGTCTATCTGATGCTCGGTCTGCTACAATAGGCAGCCCCTTTTGCATGGCTCAGCGGATCTATCCACTGTCGATGTGAGGAAGATAGATTCATTCATTCGTGCGTCAGGATGGTTCGGCACTAAACCCATTTCCGACATGTGACGGACCTCTTGAGGACCTGATCATGATCTTTAGGGTATCACAAAGGGACCAATTTATGGACCCCACTGGCTGCATTTATAACCTAACCTAACCTATACTAAGTATTACCGTATGAATATATCTTAAATGAAAGTTTTGTCGTTTTTGGGAGTTGAGAAAAATTTATATAAAGAAAAATTTATATAAGCAAAATTTCCATACAAAATTTGATTTTAAAACGTTGTTTTAATTTAAAAACTGTTTATGAATAAGGCGTTTAATGTCGAGAAATTTTAATAATCTTAGAATATCCTTATACAAATGGACAAAATTTAATTTTATTTGAACTTGAAGGATATTAATATCAGAATCAGTTTTAGAACATTATAATAAAATAACATAATTTTGAAAGAAAAAAAGGAAAATTATAATAGGAATTAAAAATTTTAACTACAGAAATAACAATACTTAATTAACACTATAAAAAAAATCGAACAAAAATAAAAACTAAATTTTAATTAATTTTGAAAACTAAATATTTACAATTGAAAACTAAAATAATTGCAATAATTGCTCTATAAATACCGAAATTTACATCAAGGAATGTTTACAAAAAAGAATATTTCCATTCATAAGACTTCTTAATGTGTGTATATAGTAGAAATTTTATTCATCAAGGAATGGTTACAAAAAAGAATATTTCCATTCATAAGACTTCTTAATGTGTGTATATAGTAGAAATTTTATTCAAAAGCAGTATCCAACAGTTTTTATATTGTTACGTTTATACATTTTAAAAACAGTGTTTTTTTTTTTTTGTCTTTAAATAAACCGTATACTTTTTATTGCAAATAAAAGCAGTTTAAATAGTCATTTAGCGTTCTTATTCACGTTTATAATTCGCAGAAATATACACACTTATATCAAACAATATAAACAAAGTGGTAATACGGTTCATGTGAGTATTAATAGATTTACTTACAACTTATGGTGTTTTTACTGGAAATATATTGTTACGATGTTACATTAACTATTTGAATTTAACCGTCTGTAATAACTGCTTGCAACAGTACTCGAAACTTCTACTTATTGTCAATGTTGGTAACAAGCTGTTATTAACATTGTTTGTAGGTATAACAACTTTAACTTTTAAAGCTGCTAACATAACCATAGAAATAGAAGATTCTAGTTTTGTCCATTATATAGATAATTCATGAAACCATTGTGTATGTAAATATAGTAACATCAAGTTGTAAAAAGTCAGTTTATCATAGGCGCTGTTAGAATTAACATTAACTGTATTACGGGTGTATTATTGAACATTACCAGTGAGTCTTTAAAAGTGTGTGCAATAACAGAGTGTGACTATTTAAATTGTTGTGCAAATTTAAATAAGAAAAGAGCTGTTACAAATTTTAAAGAATACGGAAATATGCCACCGTTTTTGAAAGGTGAAAACGTAACAATATGTTCCTAAATTTAAATATCAGCTATACCAATGGTGCGTTTATAGTTGCGACATGCAGTGTGCTAATGGGTATAAAAGTACACTCTTCATGTATGAAAGTACAAAAATAATTAATTGAAATAGTCGATTATAAGTTTTGACAGCTGTTTTAAAAATTTATAGCAATTTTTTGCCGCAAGTTATGTTTTTGTTACAAATATTTTTGTTCGTTGGGATACGTGTTGTGCACAAAACTAAACAAATTTTATACTTACGTACATTCATATATACATACATATATAAGTACAACCATCCATCCATCCATATCTATCAGAGTTATTAATATATCTTTATGTGTCGGTTTGAAGAGTTGGCTGTGTAGTTCTCGAACTTGCTTCGAGTAAAATTTCATAAATTTCATGATGTGTTGAGATTGATGGTATGAAGTTTCATTTTTGATGTACAGTGTGTGAAATGTGTCAGAGTAACAAATAGAAAAATGTCGGCAGGCACACTTTTCAATTTCTAATAGATGAGAAGATGGAGGGGAAACTCTTTCTTTTGCTCGAGTGCATTATAAATGAGCTGCAACAAATATAAGTACATATTTATAACATTTTGATTCTAAATATGAGAAGAGAATTTGTAAATTATTGTTTACATTTTTTGGCTTATGGAGTGGCAGAGTGCAATAAATCGTTATTATTTATTCATTATTGTATTTTACAAGGCTAGTTAAATTTAAAAACTTTTGAGGTGGTGTAATTATTTGAATCAAATCAGTATGTATAAGTACATACACTTTAAATACAAGTGTATCTAGCAAAAACTTTACTTAGCAAGTAAGACAGCAAGTAATATTGCAGTTATCAAATAATTACTTATTATTTGGCTGAAACACAGTTGTTTTTATTTGCGATTTGAAAAAAATACATGGGTCACGCTTATAAATGTACTTACCTTCGACAATAAAATATGTAGTTAAACAAATTTTCTTTTATGAGAATAAGAAAATACGGCTTACCCCTAGTAACACGAAGTTTGGTTATGTGTGAATTAATAGTTATACTGACAGTTTTCATACAAAAATAATTTTAACCGACAATATAACTTTTAGTTAACTCATAACCAGGATTCGTGTTAATGGGGGTTAGTATTGAATAAGAAAAGCCAAACAAAAATAAAATAAAAAGGTTATGTTTTTTAACCTACACGGTAAGTATCGTTACCCATATCGTAGTAATCTTAAAAAAATGTTTAAATAATTTTATAAAAAATTAATTCAATTAGTTTTTAATTGAATACCATGCTTTTACCATTGAAAGTATAAAAAATATCCTGAGATTTTAAAAAATCTTGTTACTTTTTTTAAGACGTTCAGTCAGCTATAACTTCGTATGTTTTTCATTTGGGCAAGTTTCGATAAAGCCTATTTTTAGTTAAACTACTTACAATGACAGAAAAGTAATTTAAAAAAGTTATAAGACTCTATCAATAGCAGTTCTTTAGATATTCGAAAATAACTATTTACTTTGTATGTTCTGTTACCACACATTTGCGAACTTTTGATAATTTCAGTATAATATTTTAGTCAGATTCTCCAAAAAAAAAATATATATATATATATAGTCTCCAGATATTCGATAATAAATATATACTATGTATTTATCTCCTTAACCTTCGCTTTACTAAAGGTTATGTACATGTATTACCTATACCCACCCGGGAGGTACTGCACTTCTATACATAAGTCCAAAATCATGTTTTTATTAAATTATACACAACTCTAAAATTTGTTCAGTGAGTTTGACCATTGTTGCCACTTTCTTTTTGAAATACTTGTGGATGTCACTGAAGCATTAAAAATACACGTTTCGCTAAGCACATAAAATAGTATGTGTAATTTTTAGATAACAATGCATTAAGGGAATCTATTCATAGAGACTTTCTTTTTAACATTCTGGAAAAGAAATAAAATAAACAACTTAGAATAAAATACAAGTGAAACCCCGAAATCCGATTTGACCTACATTTTCATTACACCTATTAACTCTTCAAGACAACAGTGTTTTCTACCCATTTTTATATACAATTACATGTTTCAATGGTAACAAAATAACTCATATTATGATTTAATTAAAATATTATAATCAAGGCAAGGATTTTCATGCACTAAAAAATTAAAAATATGCGCTTATAATATGCACTATAAAGAGAGAAAATATGCACTAAAAATGACAAAAATATGCAATAAAAACAAGTTTTTTATTTGAAATATATTTATTAATAAAAGACAGATATAAATTTCAGGTCACATTTTCAATATATATGTACATAAAAAGGAACATAAAAGGTTTTAAATATATTTTTTCAAAGTAAAAATAAAAAAAATTCATGTATGTATGTAAATTATACAATATTTATATTAAAAAAAATCGGTCAGTTATTTATTTTCATGTTACAAAGTTACTTAATTTAGATTTCTATTTGTATAAACAAATAAATATTTTTTTAAATTTCCAAAAAGAAAACTTAGTCTGTTCGGATGAAAACAGCTTTAATACATTGAAAATGTTCGCTCAACGTCAACAGAAGTTAATGGTGCATATTTAAATGAAGCCAGTTCAATTGGAGAATATTCATTTTCAATTTGATTTTCTTCATTAAAATTGCTATCTAATTGTAATATATCCAGTATTTTTCTGTAATATATTCTTTAGTTTTGTTTTAATTTGGTAAGAAATTTCTCCGTTTACATTATTAATTTTATTGGCAGCATCATCAATTAATTTTACTTGTGCATTCAGCGAATTGAATCCCTGTAGTTTAGTAATATTTTCAGAAATAAAGATGTAATTTGAGCACAGAAATGCTAATTGGCTTTAATATTATGTGTCACAAAGAGAACAAAGTCGAAAAGTCGATATAAAAAATTTTTCGAAATGTCGACAATTTCAAAAAGCTAGAAAATCGATTCATAAATTGAAAAGTTGACTTTTTCTTTCAACAATACAATTCTAGTGTCAATATATTTACTATTTTTACAACACTAAATAGAGTTGCCAAATATACAGTGTACACTGATATAAAAATATGTCCAAAAGAAAATTATATATGCAATAAAATGGAAAAACATGCTAAATATATGCATTTAAAAGAAAAATATGCATTTATTACAAAATATGCAAAAATATGCAACAACAAATCGATGCCATTTTGTTGCAAATTCTTCGATTCGGAAAGATAAATTGTCAAAAGTGATTTTGAGTTACTGACTACAAACATGCATTTGCATAGAAATCCTTGCCCTGATTATAATTCTTCAGATATTCAATTATAACTAAGGACTGAGATCGTCAAATTCTTAAAACACGTTTCTCATTAAAACTTTTAACCCAAGTATTATATGATTTTTTTATACCCTCCACCACCACAAGTGGTGAAAGAGGGTATATATACGTTTGTCATTCCGTGTGTAACATTGAGAAATATTCATCTGAGACCCAACAAAGTATATATATTATTGATCCTTATGAAATTCTAAGTCGATTGAGCAATGTCCGTCTGTCTGTCCGTCTGTCCGTCTGTCCGTCTGTCTGTCTGTCTGTGTAAAACACTCTCACGTCCAAAACACATAAGCAAAATTAATGAAATGCATACCAAAATGTTTATAATTTTTCTAAGCAGTTTGGTATTGAAAATCAGCAAAATCAAATTGGCAGAACTAGGGTTATGGATCAAAATGTAAGACAACCTCCAAAAATTTTGATAATTTTCACATGATTTTTTGTGACTTTGGGTAAATTCATTGCAGAGAATACCATGAAATTTTGCACTCATTATTGATATGATAAAAGGAAAAATTCTGTTAAAAATGGAAAGAATCGGTCCATAATTTCTCGTAGCCCCATACAAATTTCTTCCCGAAATATGGAGCTATGGTATATAAATGCCCATAGAATTGCAGTATCCATACAAAATTCAGCACAACTATGTTCCGTGCAAAAAGAAATCGCGAGACCAATTTTTTTTTTGGATCGGGCACTATTTGACCCTAGCCCCCATATAAAGTTTACTTCCGAAAATCACTTAAATACACTTAAATATCTTATATATATCGGTATCAGGTTGAAATTCAACTTGCATAATTCCCATGCACATGAAAATCGCTGTAGGGAATTTCATGAAGATCGGCCCATAATTGGTTATAGCTCCCATATAAGAACCCACTTCTAAAAACCACATTAATTTTCATAAATATCTGAAAAATATCGTTATCGAATTAAAATTTTACACAGATCGGTAGTATTAATTCACAAATGATACTACTAGATTGTGTGAATATCGGTTCATATTTGACCATAGCTCCCACATAAGGTCCATTTCCGAAAATTACTTAAATACTAATAAATCTCTTACAAAAGCTTCTATCTAGTTTAAATTTCAAACAAATATTTCCATTATATACGAAAAACGATATGTTGAATTTTATGAAGATCGGCCGATGATTGGTCATAGCTCCCATATAAGGACCACTTCCGAAAAACACATTAACCTCTGTAAATATTTTAAATATATGGATATCGAACTAAAATTGTATACAGATCAATATATTGTATTCAAACATTATACTACTGGGTTTTGTGAATATCGGTCCATATTTGACCATAGCACCCATATTAGCTCCATTTCCGATAATCACAATAATACCCATAACACTCTTGTAAATAATGTTATGGAGAAAAATGTCAAGCAAAATAGGCCTCAAATACATAGAAATCAAGTTAAAATATTTAATTATATTTCCAAATATGTCGGACATCCGAAAAATACATTAACATATACACACTCATATCGGTAAAAATGTAACAGATATAAGTTTCAAGTAGATTTGGTGACTATGGGTTCATAATTATATATATAAGCCTCACATCCGGAAAATTCATTAGAACAGCACAAAAATATACTTTTCAAGTTTGACTAAATATATTTGTTTACACCTTTTTATACTCATTTACTTCACTTGTGGTGAATAAGGAAATATTGAGCCAATCGGTAATGTTAACCAATTATTAAGTATATAAATTGTTAAATAGTACATTTTATTCCTATAATAAAATTATAGACTCTGTTGGATATGGTAAGAATATGTAGTTATTTCAATTATAAATTGCGGAACTAGATAATATTTTTATACATTTGAAATAAAATATCTTCCGCGTAAACTAGTTTTTCTAACAATATATAAAATACTACTTACTATACTACTATATTTCAAATAAACTTTTATTTTGTTTAAAAAAGTGTTTTTATTAAAGAAAATACATAATTTGTTTATAGTTCAAAATGTGTATTATATCAGTATTCATATATAATCCATAAAGTGGCTTAAAAAGAAATTCGGCTATAGTCGTAATTCGCTCATAGTCCACATAAATTGTGCAACTGTATTTGTAGACTATAAGCGAAAACTACTTTATTACATTAACATTTTACCAATCTTCATAATCGGAGCTAAGTCCCAATAACAAACACTGAATATGGATATTAGAGTGTTTATACCAATGTAATTTCTATAATTTTCATCTAATTTAGGTGGAGGGTATTTAAGATTCGGCATAGCCGAATATAGCACTCTAACTTGTTTTTTTATCAAAGTACCTTTGTAAAGCATGTCAGTTATTATGTTTAATGTCAATTATGTTCATTTGTTGTTAATCTGATTAAAATGAGTGACCAGAAAAAAAAGCGTACTAAAATTATTAAATATTTTCAAGAAAATCCAACATGGTCCTACAAAAAGTTGGTCAAACAATCAAAGGTCTGCCGCGAAACTGTTTCCAATGTTATTCAACAGTACCGGAAAACTTGTCTTTTGATAGAAAGCCTGGTTCAGGTAGAAGGAATGTTCCACATAATGTTTATTAAGCCAAAAAAAAAAATAGAAAGCATTTTCAAAAGAGCTCCCAAGACATACGTTAGGAAAGCAGCCCGGTTAACTCAGTGCTCGGACTATTTGGTACGAAAAGTTAAAGCCAATGCAGAAATTCAAAAACATACAAGACTCAAAAAGTTCCAAACAGAAACTGCTAAAAATTTAGAGGCCAAAAACAGAGCACGGAAATTGAAGTCACATTTTAAAAAACAAATATTCCTGCTGCATAATGGATGACGAAACGTATGTTCTGGCAGATTTTTCCGGGTCAAAATTTTGATGTTGCTGATGCTCGAGAGAATGTTGAACAAAACTTTAGGACCCAAAAGCCGACAAAATTTACCAAAAGCAATATGCAGTTGTTGCAAAAAAGCCAAACTTTGTTACAAAGGGCTCTATAAATACCGAAATTTACAACAAGTAGTGTTTACAAAAAAGTATGCTTCCATTCATAAGACTTCTTAGTATGTCCACTTATTTTTGGCCTGATTTGGTACCTTGTCACTATGGCAAGAAAGGTCTTGAGTGATAAAAGAACAATGAAGTGGTATTTGTACCAAGAGAGTCAAATTCTCCAAACTGCTTGGAGCTAAGGCCAGTGGAGAGATATTGGGATCTTGTTAAAAGAGAATTGAAGAGCACAAAAAGGTGTCCAAAATTGTGGTAGATTTTAAACGGAGATGGACAAACTGTTTGAACAAAGTGACAGAAATCACTATAAAAACCTAATGGAAGGGTTTCCGAAAAAGGTTCAAAACTTCATCACTAATGATTAGAACTATAAAAATATTTTTTTTTTGTAAATTGTAATAATAGTTTCAATCAAATAAAAAAAAAACAAAACTGTAAGTTTAGTGGTTTAAGTTTTATTAACATATATGTATGTTAAGAATTTTTCGATCTCAGTCCTTATTGCGTTATATGAGAGTTTTCATTCCCACTAAGCAGATCCCGCCAAACATTGTAAACATATAAGAAAGTGCTTCAGACAAACTATAAAGACTCTCGAAATAACAAATTTCAATGTAATGAAGGTCCTACACCTATTGTTCTGATCTTGACCATTTTTAGCTAAACTTATACTGTGGTTAGGAATACATTCGTACTAATCTTAAAGACTTTCACAATTATTGTACTCCAAATATTTGAAAATAACAGTTAACCAGATATTTATTTTGTACGTGAGGTTCCATGTCCACGTAAAATTATAAAAAAAAGATTCAGACAAAGTTTGAAGAATCTCGGAATTTTAGTTATGCAGTTGTTTAAATTTACTATGTACTTTATATGTTAGGTTCTACACCCACTGCTCCGATCCATCCCATTTTTATTTAAACTTCATGCAGCGATAAGAAATTAATTCGTTTAAAGTTTATAGACTGTCACAATTATAGTTTTGCAGATATTCGAAAATAACTATTTTCTTTGTATGGGTAGTGACACAAACATTTATCGAAACATATCTATTTTTAGCCAAGCTTTGCACAATGCCACCGAGTTTAATTATTTACTTTGTATGGGATGTGTTAAGAGGATCGGTCCAATGGTTTACCCTCCTGTAAGGATTCATTTTTATATATATGGATTTTTTGCATAAAACTACTTGAACAATTATAAACCGAAGAAATCCTCAAAACTTGATAGATTCAAGGAAGTCATACTCTGCGTTAAGAGCTGCAAAAGTAAAAAAAAATTATAACCACCTAATGCCTGCAATTACAAACTGTAAAAGCCACACTATATATTCTTTTTATCTTACAATTTAGCTAATTTTTATATTTATGTTTAAATGCTTAAAAAGAATTAAATAAGAATAATTTATGGACTTTAGAATTTCAATAAACTTTTAACTTTCCAGTCTTTCTACAAACTTGATAAAAAACTAAAAAAAGAGGGAAAACTTTTTAATGCCATTTAGATCATGTCAAAGTAGTACCCTACAGTTATAAGATACATACGTAACGCCTTTAGAAGTTTGTGCAAAATTTGATCTGAATTGCCGCATATCAACATACTTACGACTGCTCAAACAGTATTCCTGGGGGACATTTGTAATGGCATTTTCAATACCAAACACATCTTAACAACAGAAAGTATTTCTGGAAAATGTCAGTTAGATAATCTTAGAATCGTATGAGCATCCAGAAAAAATAATGACCATAGAGGCAAAATATTTTATTTTTATTAAAAACTGGGAAAATATGCTTATTAATATGCATTTTGAAGACAAATATAACAAAATATGCATTATCAATAAAATATGCAAAAATATGCCCTGACATATCGATGCCATTTTACTGCAAAATGTGTGATTCGGATAGATAATTAGTCTACGTTGTATTTGGACGTTCGAAAAAAAAAAAACTGCATTTGCATGTAAATCCACTCCCCAATTATCACATGTAAAGTTTGAATATTAAAGAATGACATTTCTGTATGAATACATAAGAATATAGAATATGTGTAAGGGGTATATTTTTTTTAATAAATCAGCGTTATGACACCACGTCACTGAAAATGTTTACTACATTGTAGGATATCTTATGTTCAGGCTTGCTTCCCAAATATTACATTAAAAAACAAAATGCATTTGACATAACTGTTGTAAACTTCAAACACGCTCCATTTTGCATTTTGTAACGCAAAGCAATGTGTTGATACTTATAAACAACATAAAATAGTCAGTGTTACCGTTTTGTTACATT
This sequence comes from Calliphora vomitoria, assembly GCA_942486065.2. Classification (NCBI taxonomy): domain Eukaryota; kingdom Metazoa; phylum Arthropoda; class Insecta; order Diptera; family Calliphoridae; genus Calliphora; species Calliphora vomitoria. The sequence continues at coordinate 65,448,456 of OW818030.2, read as the reverse complement.
TGTTGAACTTTTTAACCTCCTTTCTAAATTATGTAATAACTTATACTACTTAATTGGAATAAATTACAAAAAAATTAATTGTGTGTGATAGCTATGCCATTCCGTTCAACAGAGTCCGATTTAGATCAATGATTACAGACTTTTTGTGTGCTGATATTGGATAAGATCTGGCGCGATTTTATATTATATTTAACAAGTAAGGGAGCTATATTCGGCTGTGCCGAATCTTATATACCTTCATCAAATTATTCTTTAAAATAAAAATTTTAAATATTTTTAGGAAAACAAAATAAATTTTTTTTTTCAAAATTTAAAAAAAAAAATTTTCAAAATTGTTTTTCAAAATTAAAAATATAATAATTATTTTCAAAAAATTATTTTTTTTAATTTTTTTAAAATAAAAATGTATGACAAAAAATTCGGGTTAAAAAATATTTTTCCCGATTTTGACCCATTGTATGTCCAAATTACTATAGCCTTAAATAGATCGTTACAATGGACTTTGAAATATCTATTATTAGATATCCATATTGTCTATATTAATGACTTAGTAATCCAGATATAGATCAAAAATAGGCCAAAAATCGAGGTTGGCCCGGTTTTTTACTTATATCTCAGCCATTTGTAGACCGATTTTCTCGATTTTAAGCAACCGATCCGGAAGAATTCCCGATATGTTGATGAATGAATCAAGTTTGTAAGTTATTTGGGGTCTTCAGAAAATTGATTTCAACAGACAGACAGACAGGCGGACATGGCATAATCGACTCCGCTATCTATAGGTCAAGAATAAATATACTTTATAGGGTCGGAAAATTATATTGTGGAAATTACAAACGGAATGACAAACTTATATATATATACCCTTCTCACGAAGGTGAAGGGTATAAAAATGTATCAGTTTTAAAATAGAAAACGCATATATTCTGCTAATATCATTAAACCCAAGCCCTTCGGAATATAACCAGTTTTGTATCTAAATTTTTAACTTACTGGTTCTGCAACTACTTGACAAATATTTATCATAACAATTTTGTCATAACGAAGCAATAATACTAATAAATGGGGAATATACCTGATAATTTTTTATCTTGCCAACCATTTTTACGTTTATAATGATAAAAATGTATCAGGTATAGACAGGGGGTTATATATTGACAAAAATTTACAAAATGATCCAGTAGTATTTTCATGATTTGTTACATTATTTATAGAAGTCTGCACTAATTTTAATACAGGTAATATATATGATGAATATTGAAACCAGTCATTAAAACCCGTTAAATTTAAATTGATAAATGCAATTTCATTACAATTTGTGGTCAAAATTAAAAGTCACAATAATTGAATATTTTGTTTTTCCCGAAAATACATAAGTATTATAGAAACTCCTGGCAACACAGATCCTTGTAGTACTCGTATTCAATTTTTTTTTAATTTATGACCATCTCCTTACCATTTTTCATGTCTTTTTTTATAAATATTGTTTTGAATTTTTAATCATCATGACATTAAACATTCTATCAGGACTCAGCCACAAACATTCAACTTTTGTGTCGATGCTTTCTGTATTGCAAAATTAAGTGTCTCAACTTTGCCTGTTTTTCTTGTTTATGAAAATGTGTTAAAAATTCTCCTGCTTTCATTATCTGAGTTGTCAACTTAGCAGTTTTTGGAATTTAGCCGTTTTATGTTTTGGTAGGATGATTTTTACTCCACAAAGACTTATACGTGTAGATGTTACTAACTTGATTTAAATTAAATTGTCCCGATATCTACAGATATATTTATAACATATTTTTGTGTCCTAATATGGTTTCAAAGTGGGTCTTATATGGGAGCTATGGACCAACCCGGCCAGACAAAGGGGGTTATAAACTGTTATGTATTTCGTATTTGCCGGCTTCGCATATCTGAACATTGTCAGTAATTGCAGCTCTATGATACATATGGAAATTATGATTTGCTGCACATAAGTATATCATATTAAAAACTAGACTTTATTGAAAGCTGAAAGACACCGGGCCAGAAACATTTATTTATAAATAATACATTTGTGCATAAATATCTGCTAAAAAACCGAAGAACTTAACAATCGGTTTTAAAAAATTGCATTCTTTTTTTTTTTATTAAATAAATAAACAGTCATTTGAAGTTTAATTGTCAGGAAATAATCGTATGATCAATATTTTTATCTTCAAATGAGTGCTACATTTTTTAAAAAATGTGGGCGTTTGTGCAGATATTTGTAACGCCCAAAAATATTAGTCTAACATCCACATTAAAGTATACCGATCGACTCAGAATCACTTTCTGAGTCGATTAAACAATGCCCGTCTGGCTGGCGTTTTGAAGCTATTTCGATAAAATTTGGTACGTATAATTTGTTCGGCCCAAGAACCAAGCTTATTGAAACTGGCTGAAATCGGATCATTATTTCAGCTAGCCCCCATACAAATGTCTTCCCGGAATTGGACATTATCGGTCATAAATGTTTAATTCATATAGGTATCTATACAAGCTTTTATCCAAATAAGTTTTATATTTACGGAATTCATGTCACCAAATCTTATTATGATCGGTCCATAATTGGGCATAGCTACCATATAAGGCTTGCTTCCGATAATCACTTTAACGAGAATAAATCTCCTAAAGCTGTTGGCATACACATAAAATTCAACATAAATAACTTTCATATAGACATTAATCACATGACCAAATTTTACGGTGATCGGTCTATAGTTTGCCATAGCTCCCACATAAGGCCCACTTCCGAAAATCACTCACGAATATAAATTATTGAAAGTCTGAAAGAAAAATGTTTTTGCTCATTTACATAGTGTAACGTGTTATATGGTCGGGCTGGACCAACCATACTTTCTTACTTGTTTTACATCGATTTGTTTTTTGGAGAAATTGGATAAAAAGTTTGCTTTTCATTTCTAAATTTTAAATTTTGCTACTGAAACTGAATTAAAAGTTAAAACCGAAGAATTGTGGGTTTCAGTTTTAGGTCTTTAAAAACCGCAGTTTCGGTTTCGGTTAAAATCGAACACGAAACTCTAAGTATAAGCGTAGTCATGAACGGAAATAGAGTATGAGAATGGTAAATAGATATACATACACACAAGTGTATGAGTACCGGCATAATTTAATTATTGTTTTCAAAAGACTACTTACAACATATTTTCTTGGTAACGAATTGGGTCATTGTAATATCACGTTTTTCCGCTGTGTTGTAGTCTTATTAACCCTTTGACGACCACAGGGACACCGGTGTCCCAACAAAAAATATTGAATAACTAAATAACGAAAAATTGAATGGGTGCCATTTTAATTTTAATTAGTTCGTAAACGTGTCTCTTATTAATGTGTTTAGATTAAAACAACTTTGGTTATAGCCTTTATTTTTTATTGTCTTTAAAAATTGACAGTTTTATTTTGGTACTTTGTTCAAAAATTGTGCCCAAGTCTTTTTAAGTGTAAATCTGATTTTAAATTTTTTTTATTGGGATATATATTAGGCCTGGTAATTGAATATTTGTTATAAAAAGTTATAAAATCATGTTCCATTCATTGATATGTAGTCCATATACATGAGTATGTAGAACGAACATTTGCACTTTACGACCAAAATTCAATTAAATCCGATAAAATTTTGTTTGTTTTAATTTCAAAATATGTTTTCTTGGCGCTAACTGATTCACATTAAATAGAAAAAATGATTACTTTTATCCAAATAGTCTTATGGTCGTGAAAGGGTTAAAGAGAATTAAAGACACATAGACATCTACCATAGAGTGTTACAAAATAGAGGTCTAACCTCTTGGGAAGATCTAATCACCTCATCAAGTTGTTCTTACCGCTTGCCCACCTGCTGGAGTCCTCATTATAGCGGTCTATTTGTATTCCCATTAAGATACAGATATTATGCAACCATTGAGCATTAAATAATGCTCTCATTAACACAAACATAACTTAAAATACTATTTATTAAGAAGAGGGATCTTAAGTTTACATCTTGTAGTAAGTGAAGGTAATCTATACATTAAAATATGTATTTACTTGTGTTAAATCATATTCTTATCACTGTAAATTTAAATTAATTCTAATAAAAATGATAAAAATCGTTTTATATCATTTGTGCAAGTTTTTATTTTCTTTACTTCATTTGACAACATTTTAATATTAAGAATTCAAAAATATAAAAACATATTTTCTTATTATTTTGTTTGTGTGTCAAGTTTCAAAATTCAGTTAAGTTAAGTTAAACTTAACTTTGTCAGGCTCATGTTCAACAGTCAAAACTATAGTCTACTTACAACATTTGCAAATCTCAAAAAAATAGAAGCAATAAATATATAATATTCAGCAAAATAAAATAAAAAAAAACTTTGCAAAGTAAGGCGTGTGCAAGTAAAGAAAATATCAAACTACAACATTGAGTCAATTTTGATGAGATAGATGTCTTTGGTAGTTTCTTCAAAGTATTTATTTATGTATTTCAACCATACTTGTTTACTAACTTACTCACTCACTTACATACATATGAATGTACTTCTACTTACATAAATAAGATATTACACATTTACCCAGTAAACATTATTTGCCGACGTATCATAAAATGAACCGACTTGCATAAAATTCCATCTAACACTTGACAGAATAGTCTGAAACTGTGTTCAGACATTTCAGCATATTTTCTATAATATAGTAAGAAACTTATGTATCATGGAATAAACGCATAGAACGGAAGGAGAGAGCAATAAAATGGAAAAAAATTATTCTCTTTTCACACATACGGGTGATACAATAACAAAATACATGCAATACATTCTCATGAATTAGGTTTTTGACAACAGACTTAGGTTTTTAGAGTTTGTCTGATATAAAAGTATTCCAAAGTGTGCCATCAATATTTATTTGCATATCCTTTGTTGTATATAATGGCCTTTTATCTCTTTGGAATCGATTTTACCAAGTAAGGAATCGTTTAGCTGAACTAATGTGTTAAATTTGTTTTTTGATACACTCTCTTAGCTAATTCCTTCCAAAGATGCTCAATTACATTAAAGTGTGGACTCTGTGCAGGAGTTTGTATAAGTTGGCGATAGTTATGGATCAACCAAAATTTTGCAACACCTGATGTGAGCTTGAGTTGTCTTGCTAACTTTGCTTTAGTCTTACTACTCTTCCCATTTGGATTTTATGATTGGGTCTACTTTCAACATGACAAGATGAATTATAATTGCATTTGTTATATTTTTGTGATCGCCTATTGACAAAAGGAAATCATAAACTGCAGATACTGTGTCTATCATGCTCCTCAACAGACTCATAAAATTATTATTATCTGAATATTTGCCACTGAATTTTGGCAACTTCATGTTAGGCAGTCTATTAAATTGACCTTGTAATTCACTTTCTATAAGATGACATTTGGTAGAAACGCATAAATCCTCCAAATCAGCCCAAATCGGTATTTGTTACATTGAGAATATTACTTTCTGATTGAAAATTTATAGCTTGTTCTTTTAAATTTTTCCTTCTTTTATGTTTCGGAGAATTCTAGCTATATTAGTCAACACAATGTTCTTTTGTTCATATAGAATTTCTTCACTTTGTTGTTTACTTAAAGAAGTTTGATGTATCTTGCCACCGCCCATTTTCATAAACATGATTACGAGACTAAATTGGAAAACGTATAAAATTAAAAATGTTTATAGGGGACAGATTAAAATGTTCAATGTTTCTTATATAAGATCAGTAACAGTTCGTAACAAAATATGTGTTATTAAAACTTGTGTCCGTTTGCACAATGAAGTGTTACAATAAACCAATTAAAGTTAACTTAAAACCAATTTGGCCAAATAAAAAAATGTCAAATAAATGTTGGAAGTATCTAGATGAGAATATTATTTAATTTCTCACAAAATTATTTGTTCAGAGTGTTTAACTTCAAGCTTAATATATATTCGGCTGTGCCGAATCTTATATACCGTTCACCAAATTATACTTTAAAATAAAATTTAAAAAATTATTTTTTTAAACAAATTTTTTTCGAAATTTTTTTTTTAAGTTTTTTCGAATTTTTAAAAAAAATTTTTTTTTTTTAATTTATTAGTGAAAAAAGAGTTTTTTGTGAAAAAAATTCGGGTTAAAAAATATTTTTCCCAATTTTGACCCATTGTAGGTCCAACTTACTATAGCCTTATATACATAGTTGTAATGTACTTTGAAATATCTATCATTAGATATCCATATTATCAATATTTATGACTTAGTAATCGAGATATAGATCAAAAATAGGCAACAAAAATAGAGGTTGTCTCGGATTTTTGCTCATATCTCCGTTATTTATGGACGAATTTTGCTGTTTTTAAATAGGATACTTCTCGAAAGCATGTCTGACAGAATTATTGATGATTTGGATCCCGAAGATCCAATCCACTTGGATATTGATGACTCTTTCTGAGATAACAAATAATCAAATGCCATATAATATGCAATTCCTATTCCGACTTAGCACATCAAAATCAAAAAAATATAAATTATCTACTTACCCCCATTAACACGAAGTATAGTTATATGAAAATTAATAGTTACATATATTGACAGTTTTCATAAAAAACTTATTTTGACCGACAGTATAACTATTAATTAACACGTAACCAGGCTTCGTTTTAATGGAGGTTACAAACATTAAATAATATACAAGTAATATGTTTCTTAGTAGCAAAATAATTCCGTATATGTTTTCGAATATATTCCTGACCAAAAATTATTGATACTCTGCCGTAGGTACATCCACAATGCAATTTATCAGACACAAATCTCGTATTATCACTTAATTTGTTCACAATTTTATGTTTTTTTTCAGACTATTTCTTAAAAATATCACTATACAATTTAATTCATAAAATATAAAGAAAAATGTTGAAAGTAAGAACTTTTCTGTTTATATTTTATTAAATTTCATCCATATTACTTAATTAATGATCATTTCTACACAATTAAAATGTACTTGCAGAATAATAGTGTGGAGTATGAATTGTGATATTGTGAACCACTAAAGTCATAAGTTATACAATTGTGAAATGTAAAACATTTTTGAATATTCCTGAGACAGAGTGCGAGATGAAAATTGCGGGGAATTCCCTATAAAACAATCCAATTCCTTGGTTGTATATTTGTGTACATATTATTAACGCTTGGCTTTCATTTTATTGTTCGAGCATTCCATTAATTTTTCATTAATACAGACAATATGGATATCTAATGATAGATATTTCAAAGACCATTGCAACGATGTATATAAGCCTATAGTAATTTGGACCTAAATGGGTCAAAATCGGAAAAAAATAATTTTTAACCAGCATTTTTTTTACCAAAAAAATTTTTTGGTCATAAATTGTTTTTTCACTAATAAATTTCAAAAATAAAAAAACAATTTCGAAAAATTTTTAAAAGAAATTTTTTTTTTAAATTTTGAAAACAATTTGAAATTCTTTTTTATTTAAAATTTGTATTTTAAAGTATAATGTTGTGAAGGTTATATAAGATTCGGCACAGCCGAATATAGCTCTCTTACTTGTTTTTATATTTGGTCAATTCACAAGGTCTCTTATCATGTCATATTGTCATAATGTTCCAATATTTCACAATGGTTTTTACTGCTTTTCAAGCAAAAAATGTACTAAAATCATACTACTTTCTATGCTACATTTATTGTGTTATCGTAACAAACCAGCAGAGACCAACGCCAAATGCCTAAGAGTCGGTTAAGCCGAGCCAAATCGTGATGTATTAAGACATTATGACAATATGACATGATAAAAGACCTTTTGAATTGACCAAATATAAAAACAAGTAAGAGAGCTATATTCTGTTGTGCCGAATTTTATATACCCTTCACAACATTATACTTCAAAATACTGATAAAACCCCTTGTGAATTGACCAATTATTTCAATTGTGAATAAAATATGTAGTTATAAATAATTCTCATACAATAATTATTCACACTTTAATTATTAAAGTGTGAAAGCGAAAGGCATTGAGCTCTCAAATGAGCTCTCTTGTTTTTGTTTTCACATGTACGCAAGCACATACATTGTATAAAAACAATCAAAACCAGTCAGTCTCGCATGAGCATTGATAGAAGCAGGTTGTTATTGTTTTTGTTTTTTTCTCAACTTTTTACTCAACTCATACAACTACAATATCTAAAAACTGTAGTGGTGTGAGTCTGCCTTTCGCTGCTTTAATACCTGATTCTGGATTCTGTTTTGTATAGCACTCTTGCATGATAAGTATGATTCTAAATTAATATTTTGTCCTCTACAAGTATTAAGTGATCAGTAATGAGGTTATGTTTATTATAAGATTGATTTTTCTCGATTAGAACATAAATTTTTTCAGTAGATTAATTTTTTAAATAGATTATAATTGTTTATAAAATTATTTGTTCTTTCGTAACAATATTGGAAGTTTTATCAGACGTTTGTTCTATATTAATTTGCTTAAGAATTTCCCAAGGAATTTACCTCAGAACTCGTACAGAAATCTTTCAGACAAATCTAAAAGTATTTTCGAATTTCTCAAGACAAAATGTTACGATTTCACGCCAACGACTCATACAAATTTTGGTACAATGTCGTACAGACACCGGATACGAAATCGGCCTGAATTCTAACAGAACTCGGCAAAAAATGTTTAGTTGGTAGATGATATAAGAACGTGTATACATATATACATATGTTTATATTTACATGTACGTAACAAAACTTTATCATCTTCTTTCTCAATTTCGACATGTTCTTGTTTTCAATAAAGTTAGTTTTTTGCTTTTATATGGACTTTATACATTTGTTATCTCAAGTGTTTCCATGTAAGTGTTTGCTACTTTATTACCAACCATAAGCAGCATTAGAACCACCATCTTCATCTGCTTACCAACCAACCACTATATCTGCACCCATCGTCATCGTTTAGGTTGACGTCTTTAGGAAATGCGTTTTTCAGTTGCGCATTCATATTTGCTGAGTTATCGTTATTTTCTAATGTAGTTGATGTTTTTTTTTTTTTTTTTCTTTTTTTTTCTGTTCAGTTTTTCTTTTGGGTATTTTGGTATATTTTCTTTATAAATATTTAAAATTTCATAGTGCTTTCCATTTGACAGTTATCGATTTACTTTTGTAGTTGTTTTATTTTGTGTAGCTGTTTTTATATCGCATGGAAATGATGTACTATTATTTTCAATATTTCCGTTGTTTGTTAAAAATTTTTGCTACATACTTTTTCTATATCGACATTAGGTTAGTAACTAATGTCTTATTTTGAGAGAAGCATAAGAAAATGTGGAAAGCTTTAACTATCTTGGCAGCTTTAGTGGAATAAATAACACTGAAGGTACATTTATCATATTATATGATTGGAGATCAAGCCAAATATCGACCAATATGAAATTGAAAATCCAAAATTTAATCCAATTTAAAATAAGTTAGAATGAATAGAAATAATTGGAGTATATAAACAAACAAATTTTCTATATGAAACTTATTTCTGAATTTTATGTGGATATTGACATTTGTAAGATATTTTGGCTCTTTAAAGTTATTTTCGGAAGTAGGCCTTATATGGGAGCTATGACTAATTATGGATTGACCACCAAACAAATTTCAATTGTGGTTTAAATAGGGGTAATAGTAATACTGGTCTTGCAAGTGTTTCTTGTATTTGTTCTCATATTTATTCTCCAAATGGGTCGAGGAAAGAAAAGCCGAGGAGATAAACGAAAGCTCGAAGAAGAATAAGTTAGACATCGTTACGAAAATGAAGAAGGAGAGTGTTCTTCCAGAGAACTCGAGTCATATATCTCTATTATCCCTTCTTTTGGTAATTTGAATGAGGGATTTTCTCCTTCACACGACTATAACATTATAGATTTTGATCTCTCTATCCTCTATCCTAAGAAAAGTTTAATTGCACAAAGGATAGAATTAAACATGTGTTAGTTGAAGAATTTGGTAACAACTCTGTTAAACAGCGAGTGGTCCATGATGTTTTTGCAACCAACTGTGACTTAGGAGATATCTTCATCATTACATACCATGACAATCACATCCATGTTATCCGTGACTGCACATATACCAATATCTTATGTACTTAGATGTGCCTTTACAAAATGTTTGCAAAAACAAATCAATCGAAGATTTGCTAGAAGAGTCGTTCCAAGCAGGAAATTCACGCTCCAACACTGGATAAATCTCTCAATCTAATTGCAGAATGATTGTCGGTAGTACATACACTATAACATCGCCAGGCGAACGTGGTTAGGAAGTAGTTAAGTTAGACGTGTTCAATTTTTCGAAAATCTCAAAGAAGCAAATTATCGTTCAACATTTATAAATCAATCTTCTTTCGATCCGAACCATCAATTAATAATTAAATTATTACTATTTGCAACGAACGAAATCAATCAAATATCGGGAGTAAAAATAGAGGAAAGGGAGACAAAATAATTAGTCCACTATGGATGGTAGGGCTAAGACATATCATCGCTATATGGTGTCGCAGTAAGAAATGTACACCTGTGTACTCGAACAAATCAAAAGCCTGCTCTTTTGAAATGTGGTTGGATAGGTCATATACTTCGAAGATCTTGTCACAATATAGCCCGATAAGCTAGAATAGCACAATAAATATGGAAAATTAACAACTTTTATGTATAAGCTGAATTAGATTTCATTGATAAATTATACACGAACATACATTTAGAAATGAGTGATATCGGTTTCCATTTTGCGCTACTAAATAAAATATGGCAAAAAAAAAAAAAAAAAAGACATTAAATACAAATTTTAAGTTGTATATGTTTGATATTTCTGGTTCAATGTTTAGCATTACAAAAAATCAATTGGTCAATTTACAAGGTCTCTTATCATGTCATATTGTCATAATTTCTTAATATTTTACAATGGTTTTTATTGCTTTTCAAGCAAAAAATGTACAATACTACTTTCTATGCTATGTTTATTGTGTTATCTTAACGAACCAGCAGAGACCAACGCCGAATGCCTAAGAGTCGGTTTAGCCGAGTCGTGATATATAGGACATTATGGCAATATGACTGATAAGATACCTTGTGAATTGACCAAATATGTGTTCGCTAAAAGCATAGTTCGTTTTGACCGTTGTTCGTCATAACTATGCACAGTGGGGCAGCCATTTAAAAATGCCAGTTTTATTTCCAAAACATTTTGATTCTGTCCCAGTGTGCTATTCCTCACATGATTAGCCCTACCTGAAGAAAACTAAATAGGGCCTAAGACCACAACAACTTTAAGGGTCCTCACAACGAAGCTTCCGATAATATTATTCTATTAAGTAATGATATCATAATGTATACGTTAAGATACATTAAAAAAAATCTATTAAAATCTAAACAATCAAAACAGTTCCCTCTGATTCGAAGTATTGGAGTATTGTTCCGGCATTAAAATAAAACAGCAATACAATCGCAATTCTTGTTATTACTACCACCCTAATGCACATTTAATGTTTAAAATACCAAAAGTAAATAGTTATAAGACATTTTGGGTACATTATTTTTTTATAGTTGTAAATTTTTGACATTGACTGTCAATGCAATATTTATAAAATACAAGTATGAGTTTCCTTAAACTTTTTGCTGAAAATCAAACACAACATACAAAATACACTTGTATAACAAGAATCATTTTTTGTTGGTACATTTGAGTTTAAAAATAGTAATAAAGGCTTTAATATTTTTCAGCAGACAGATATTCATTGTTTGTGGTTTTTCTTTTTTCGTATTTTTAAGCAAGGAATACATGTACAAGTTGAATATTGTAAGACGCATTGAGTTCATTGAATTCAGCAATTTTTAATAATATATATAGCATACAAATACTAATATAGATCACATTTTAGATTACAGATTTTCCTTTGTTTGATAGATTTATTTTTCAGTTTAAGTGGTTAGTAGGTGGCATTGTAATCATAACGCGCAGTGGGGAAATAAGTCTGCAATTTTTAAATGGTTAGTCTAATTTCAATTTTTCAACTAAAATGTTTGAACTCTATAGGTCAATGGGGAGTAAAAACATCAAAATCGAATTTATCTGGAATTTAAAAGTTGAGGTTATACAATTTTCTAAATATTGCTGTTTTATCATTAATTGCTTCAACTATATTACCAAACACGATATTACTAAAGCAACAAGGTGAAATTAATTACCCATTAATTTGACTACACCATTTTCAATTGAAATTGAGAACATTATACATGATATTGAGAAAATTCCAAATAATGTTGGTAATTTCAATTTTAAATAGAGAAAATTCCAAATAAAATTGGGAATATAAATTTTAAGTTGAAATAGTTCATCTTTTAATTTAGAAAATTCCAAATGAGTTTGAGAATTTCTTTTTAAATTGAGAAAATTTCTATTTAAAATTAACAAAAATTCTAATGAAATTCTGAATATCAATGTGAAATTGATATTATTTTTCACATACATACATTCTTGTAAATTTATTCCATTTTAAGTTACCTACTAACTTTTCTCCTATTACATTTAAAGTAATAATACATGTTGTTTCTAAATTCAAAAACAATTAAGCACATTATATGTAAAAAACAAGTAAGAAAGTATGGTCGGTCAAGCCCGACCATATAATACCCTACACTAAGAAATGAGCAAAAACATTTTTCTTTCAAAATTTCAATAATTTATATTCGTGAGCGATTTTCGGAAGTGGGCCTTATATGGGAGCTATGACCAATTATGGACCGATTACCATGAAATTAGGTAGTGTGATTAATGTCTATATGAAAGTTATTTATGTTGCATTTTATGTGTATACCAACATTTTTAGCAGATTTATGATCGTTAAAGTGATTATCGGAAGCAGGCCTTATATGGGAGCTATGACTAATTATAGACCGATCATCATAAAATTTGGTGACATGAATTCTGTATATATGAAACTTATTTAGAGAAAAACTTGTGTAGATACATATATAAATTAAAGATTTATGACCGATAAAGTCCAATTTTGGTAGGACACTTGTATGGGGGCTAGGTTAAATAATGAACCGATTTCAGCCAGTTTCAATAGGTTTTGTCCTTGGGCAGAAAAAATGATATGGACCAAATTTTATCGAAATATCTTCAAAAATACGACCTGTACTGCGCACAAGGTTTACATGGACAGCCAGCCAACCAGCCAGCTAGCCAGACGGACGGACATCGTTTAATCGACTCAGAAAGTGAATCTGATTCGATCGGTATACTTTAAGGTGGGTGTTAGACTAATATTTTTGGGCGTTACAAACATCTGCACAAGTGTGTAAATTTTATGTGATAAAAATTTCATGCAAATTTAAATTGTTTGTATGTACATATAAGTATGTATTATATACATATATATGCTGTCCTTGTGTATTTAAATAGGGAAAGATAAAATATATTCCACTCTTTTTTTACTTTACAACAATGCTTTAAATGTCCTTTGCAATCATTAAACTATTTTTTCCTAAAATTGTTTTGTTCTTAAACTAGTTACCACATACATTATTTTGTAATGACTGGTGGTTACCCAGCACATTATTTTATGTGGTATAGTAGGTACCTAGTTTTATACAGGTTGGTAATGAATTTTTGCATTTCAGGTATTTAGTGTATTTGACTGAAAAACAAGACGTTAGTTATTCGCCACCTGTCAAAGCCATTCATTTTTTCATATTATACTAATTTATATGTTTATGTTAAAACAATCATTAACTTACGATAAAATAACTCGTACATGGAGCAGAGAGTTAGCAGCTAGACTATCAAACACAAGCAAATAATGTGTCGGTTCGATTCCCACACAAGGCAATATTTTTTTAGTTTATTTTTAGATACATATTCTTGTTATGAATGTAACTACTTATATTTGTGTATTTTCTCTAATCTCGAACAAAAATAACTAGTGTTTCAGTCAAATAATAAGTAGTTATCACGTTGCTCCAACATTACTTGCTGGCTTACTAGGTATGTAAAGTTTTTGCACGATTACAATATTTATGTTTAAAACATAATTACCAGTATTCAAAATATTATATTTTGAATGTATTTTTGCAGGCAAAAGTATGTAATCAATTTCTATAAACATTATTGTGCCTTTATTTACGTACTTTCTGTAATTTTACATGAAGCCTTATCTACTTTAAAGTAGTAATTTTACATACACTTTTTAGAGTGTATTTAACATTAATTTTTCTATTTTATGAGTCAAAACTCTCTAAATTTCAAATCTTATCACAACTATATTAAGAATTAAATATTTGTCTACTAAGTACATATCAGTTAATATTATCGCCAATCAAACAGAAGTAACCTTAAGACTAAACGGCTGAACCGATTTGATTGTAATTTGGAACATATATAGATCCTTTCTTTGAAGCATCAATAGGCTATATCATTGTTCATAACTTGAAAAATAAAGGTATCCCTTTATTAGTACCTTTTCTTCTTAATCATTGCATATTTGTTTTAAATGGAAAACAATTTTAATTTATCTCTCTTCAGTCACAAAAATACGTATTTCGAAAGTACATTTTTAAAATTGTATCTTCAAGGGGCAAAATCGTGTAAAATTAGGAATTTTGTGTTTATCTTTATTTGTTTGTTTTTACCTTATAGGAGGCAAATACACATAACCGGTTCTCTTGAAATGTCTATTGTATATTCCTCTATATTAGCAAGGAACATTAAGCTGCTTTTTATTTTTAAATTTCAAGTATATATTAAAATATCTGGAGTAGTATAATTGTGAACGCCATCATTTTGTAATAATCAAAAACTCATATTTATTTTAAATTTGTTTACCATAATGTTCTTAAAATCATGTACGTTTTTATAATTTGAAATAATTTTATAATATCACATATAATAGACAACACTTCTACACCAACAACTTTTTTCTTTATTAAAATTTTGTTTGGTTTTAACAAAAATTTTAATAGAACCAAACATTTTTTTAAATGACTATTTGTTTTTTGTTTATTTTGAAACAAAAACAAATTTAATGTTCATTTTGACAACTGTAAAAGAATATATAAGTATTTTGTAAAATATTTATCTACACAAATTGTACATGTGGATAGTTTTCACAAATTTTGTATTATGTTAACATTTCGGTAAGTATTTAGAATTTTCAGAAATATTGTTGACCGATTCAATATAATTTCAAGGAGCCACTATAGAATATACGATAGTGTGCTGGACTATCAAACCAAGAGTTGCGGGTTCGACTCCGGACAGAGAATTTGGGTGTTTCCGCAGATAAGCAAGATGAGGTGCTTGTTTTCTCATTCCGGACTATCTTTGGAAGAATAGTTAGTAAATGGTAAGTACGCTTGTTTATCAATTAACATAAATTTAAACAAGCCTATTGTTTTATCTCTCCACAGGAAAAGAATATCCCAGTGATGCTTGGATTCCAGTTTGTGGGAAGGATCGCATGTTTGGCTGATAAAAGTACTTTCTAGAGAAAATATTGTCTATAGAAACTATTGTGTATAACAGTATTTTCCATAGAAAAGATTAAGTATAACAGTATTTTCCATAGACAATATTGTGTATAACATTATTTTCCATAGAATCTATTGTGTATAACAGTATTTTCTATTGCGTATAAGAGTATTTCCTATAGAAAAGATTGTGTATAACAGTATTTTCCATAGCCAATATTGTGTATAACAGTATTTTCTATAGAAAAGATTGAGTATAACAGTATTTTCCATAAAAGATATTGTGTATAAAGTATTTTCCATAGAAAATGTTGTGTATAACAGTATTTTCCATAGACAATATTGAGTATAACAGTATTTTCCATAGACAATATTATGTATAACAGTATTTTCTATAGAAAATATTGTGTATAACAGTATCTTCTGTAGAAAATATTGTTTATGGCGTATTCAATTTCTTATATTTAATTAAAATATTAATTGAATTTTAATTTTAAATTTTATTAATATGTTAATTGCTTTAATAATAAATATTGTTTGAATATCTTTTCAAAACCAACAAATTATTTTTATGGTTTTATTAAAAATATTGTTTGATATTTGTGCGAAATTTCAAATAATATGTTTCATTAATAGTAATAATATTTTATTAAGAAAAAAAATTTTTTTTTTTCAATATAACATTTACAAATTGTAGTGTTTGATTTTGTGATTTTTGTGATAGGTCCCATTTCAATAAAATATTTAGTTAACTTTATGAATTTAGTAATTGGATTTGAATTTTAGTTTTTTCTGTGTACTTTTTTTATAGAAAATTACCAAATACTAACATTAGACTAACCTTTAACCAAAATCTTCTATGTATATTGTCTAGACTTAAATATATTGTCTAGACTTAAACCATCACAAAATATATTTTTAAACTGTCCTTCCAACATGTTTCTTCATGAAATATTTGAAGTTATAATTCTTTGAGTGCAACTTAATGAGTGAAGCAAAACAAAAAAATAAAGATTTTATCTTCGGATTCGTTAGTAACGGAAATTGTAGTTTTAAAATTTTATCATTATTCACATGTGTGTTGGAATTTATGTAGGAGTCTACTCCATAGATATAACTTTATATGTATTTAGTTTGTAGAACATCTGTGGATTTGTTATGGTTTACTTACGTACTGTGTAAGTATGTACCATAGGGAGGCACTTATTTTGAACTTCTTAAATTTTGGATGCACCCATGGTCTAAAATTGTCCTGTGTCATCTAAAAAGCAATAGTTGAAAAATTGGAATGTGTTTTTAAGAAATAATTTTACAAAATTTGTAACCATAAACTAAATTTCTTTCATGATATGAATCACGCAATTTAAGTTTGCATTTGTATATAATGTTATTTTCATGCAGGAAGCCTATGTTCACCGACTACTATATATATATATATATTCATTTTGTTGCTATAAGGAGCCTTAACGAGGAGGCTTTAACGATTAAATTCCATTCTTGCTTATCCGCTGTCACGATCTTCAACTTGTTCCACATTTCTTATGATGACATCTTCAGGCCTTCGCAAGGCATGGCCGATCCATGAAACTTTTTTGATATCAAGTTATAATGGGTTCTTTGTTCAAATAAAATGTGCAACCTCTAAACGTTATCCGATTTTGCTCAAGTTTTCAGTAAATAATTTAGGGAGCATTGTGACGACAAAAGTCGGAGCCCTTGTTTTTGTCCACAACAACATTTTTTATTTTATTGAATTTAATTTACTTTATGTTATTTGATTTTGTTTTGTATTGAAATTATTTTATTTTGATTAAATGTAAGTAAGATATAAACTGTTTTAAATTGTAACGTTTTTTTAGTTTAAGCAGCGCCATCTAGTTGTCAGTTACCTTGTTAAATATGTATTCATACGTTGTAAATACAACCCTACTCACTGATGAAATAATAACAATACACAAAAAAATAACTATGGGTGTGAGAGTATATAAGGCAGGTAATTGATGAGTAGAAGGCAGTCTACTAGCTGGTGGTCAAGCGGTAAGAACAACTGGTGAGGAGATTAAATCTCCCCAATTGTTTAAACTTTTGACTACTTTAAAAGAGACTAGTGGGAAGCTGGTGGTATGTACAGAGGTAAGACCTCTACCATATGCCACCATCGCCTGGCATATGGTAGAGGTCTTGACTTCGATGTTGGGTATTCCTAATAGTATCTTTTACCGTAGCTTGGAAAGCATCATCGTGCTAAAGGAGATTATATCTCCACACGATATACATTCTTACTGTGCTAACCACTTAATAGTATAAGTGTGATAATTTTAATAAACCGGTGATTTATAACGTTTATTGAAAAAAATCTGTGTTTTAAATTAAATAAAACATAAAAACGACCCTGGACTCCGCTAAGTCTACCCCAGCGATCTAGCGGAAAACCGTGTCGTTACATTGGCGCCCGAGCAGGGACATTACAGTGTCCAACAAGATAAAGTGTCTACCAACCATGCTGCGAACTTCCTGGGTATACTCCCTAAAACGGGAGGAACTTGTAAACTACCTAACCCAGTTTGGAAAAGATGCCCCAGGAACCGTAGAGGAACTACGAAAAAAATTTGCCAAATTCGTAACTATCGAGCACCCTGAGGAAGAGATGAAAAATCTGTTGGAATTACAACAGCAACATGAGTCTACAAATAATGCATCGCCATCAGTAAGACTTCAGATTCCCTTTCATCCCCCTACCGTATTGCCAGCTTCACCAGTAAAAGAGGAAGTCAGTAATAAAGAAACGGATTCTACAGCTATAGCCAAGCAAGTACAGCCAGTAAATCAGTTGAAAAGTGAAAATCGAGTTGTGGTAATAGATTTGGTCAGAAAATGGGGTCTAAAATACGATGGAGGCAAAGATCCACTAGGCTTTATAGAGCGTGCGGAAGAATTGTCTGATATGTACAACGTTGATTTAGACCAGCTACCTCGAGTGATGCCAGAATTTTTTAGAGATAAAGCACTAATTTGGTTTCGGAATAACAACAAACATTGGGAAAGGTGGACAATGTTTAAAAAAGAATTCTATGGTTTCTTTCTTCCTACACGTTACTTCGAAAAACTAGAGGGCGAAATCCGCAAACGCACCCAGCGTTCACGTGAAACATTCAAGGAATACGTGCTTGCGCTTCAAGATTTAATGCGACACTCAAATTTGGCTGAAGATGAAAAAATTGAGAGAATCTTCAGAAACGCCCATCCGGAGTACCAATGGTACATTCGAAGGAAAGATTTCAGTACATTAAATGAGTTAATACAGCTAGCAGATGATTTAGAAAGCATTCCTACTCATTCGCAACATTGGCGTGGAGAACATCATCGAATGATGACCACAAAATTAGACCATGAAGTACCTCAACTAAATGAAGGATGTCATGGAAATAAACATATAAAAAATCAAACACGTTTAATATGGGAAGAGGAAAAACTAATGGCATATATTTTAATAGAACGTCAGCTAATCAGCTCGATAATCGATACCGGAGCGACGAGAAGCTTCATAACACCAAAACAAGTTGGACGTTTATCAGAAAAACCTATCTACGTACCTGTAGATATCGATGTCCTTCTAGCGGATGGAACCCCAAGAGTTATTTCTAGAGCGGCAAGATTTAAAGTCACCTTGGGTAATATAACTTGCGAATGCGAATTTTTAATAATGAAAGAAGCAACAGAAGACATTATCTTAGGGCTGGATCTGCTCCAACAGTTCAATGCCACCCTTAGCTGTGGAGGCCTCATTGTGGAGAAAAAACAATTAAGCCAGCAAGAATCCAGTTATTGTCACAGCAGGCGCATTGAAAAGGTAAACAGTAGCTTTAAGATACACAAAATTCGGAAAATTGAAACGGCAGATAGCGTTAATGAAACAGAATATCGAATAGAATTTCCAAACCAGAAACAGGAAATTACACACTTTTTAGAGAAGGAGCTGCCAAAATTCCAAAATATCACTGGACTGTCCAATATCGCAAAACACAAAATACTAATGAAAGACGACCGCCCAATCAAGATAAGGTATGCCCAACGGAATCCTGCAATGCAAGCCATCATAGATGGTGAGGTAAATAAATTAATTGCTCGCGGATGTATAGAACCTTCATGTAGCCCATATAGCTTTCCAATCACACTGGTAAAGAAGAAAGACGGAACGTGGCGAACATGTATGGACTTCAGGCAACTAAATCAACGATCTGTACCTGATGCCTATCCATTGCCCCGAATTGACTCTATTTTAAATAGACTTCGAAATGCCAAGTTTATAAGCAGTATCGACCTGAAGGATGGCTATTGGCAAATTCCCCTGGATGAAGAGAGTAAAAAATATACGGCCTTTGCTGTGTCTGGTGGAGGACTGTACCAATAGCGCGTAATGCCTTTTGGACTACATTCTGCCCCTGCAACATTTCAAAGGGCGTTAGACCAAGTCATAGGACCGGAAATGGAACCACACGCTTTTGCCTATTTAGATGACATTATTGTGATCGGAACCACTTTTCAAGAACATTTAGACATTTTAAAGGAAGTATTTCGGCGTTTAAAGGCAGCAAACCTAAAAATTAATCCAGAAAAGTGTGAATTTTTCAAAACACAGACGAAATATCTTGGCCATGTGGTGACCCAAGACGGAATCCAGACAGATCCTAACAAGGTGGCTGCCATAAAAGAAATGTCTCCTCCAAAGAGTGTCAAAGAAGTGCGAAGATTCTTGGGAGTCACTTCTTGGTATCGTCGTTTTGTGCCCGATTTTGCAACCATCTCAAAACCACTGACCCAACTCTTAAAGAAAGGTAAGCACTGGAAGTGGGGAGAAGAACAACAGCAGTCATTTGAGCTACTTAAACGAAAGCTGACAGAGGCCCCAGTCCTATCCTGCCCTGATTTCACTAAACCGTTTGTGCTGCAGACAGATGCAAGTGACTATGGACTCGGTGCAGTTTTGACACAAACCTTAGACAATACTGAGAAGGTAATTGCATATGCAAGCCGACATTTAAATGGCGCAGAAAAAAACTACTCTGCAACAGAAAAAGAATGTCTGGCTATAGTTTGGGGAATACGCAAAATGAGGCCCTACTTGGAAGGTTATGAATTCGTAGTGATAACTGACCACCTGTCTTTGAAATGGCTAAACAACATCGACAATCCAACTGGCAGGCTAGCTCGATGGGCCCTGGAACTTCAACAATATAAATTCGTTATTCAATACAGAAGAGGAAAACAAAACGTTGTAGCGGATGCCTTATCACGACAGCCTGTGGAAAATATAAACATAATAAAAACAGTCGACAACGCTTCGTGTTCATGGGTGAAAGCAAAAATCGAGGCAGTACAACAGCACCCCGAAAAGTATTCCGATTATTCCGTCATAAATAACCAACTTTACAAACACTTCTCGAGAGATATCAACGATGATGACAACACTCCGTGGAAATTGTGTGTAGCATCCCCACTTAGAGAACGAGTAATTCAAGAAAATCATGACAGTGCAGCCGGTGGTCACCTAGGAATCCGAAAAACTATTAACAAGGTTGCTTCCCGTTATTATTGGCCTAAAATGTGCCGAGACATATGTCGATACGTTCGCCGCTGTGAGTCGTGCCAAAGATACAAAATAACTCAGCAACCCCCAGTAGGAGAGATGCTCACTCGAATTCCAGAAGAGCCTTGGGCTACCATCTGTGCCGATTTTGTGGGTCCACTCCCAAGAAGTAAACATGGAAATACGATGCTCCTTGTATTTTTCGACAATTTCTCCAAATGGTGTGAGTTGATACCATTACGAAAAGCTACGGCGGAGAGCCTCGTGAAAGCTTTTCGAGAACGTGTATTGGCTCGGTATGGTGTGCCGAAAGTTATCATCACCGACAATGGCTCCCAGTTTACATCAAGAATTTTTAAAAGGTGTCTGGAAGAAATCGGAGTACACCAACAGTTCACAGCCCCATACACCCCACAGGAAAATCCAACAGAGAGAGCCAACCGAACCATCAAAACAATTATCGCCCAATTATCAGGTCAACAACACAACACATGGGACGAATTTCTGCCTGAGGTAATGCTGGCCGTTAATACAAGCGTTTCCGAGTCAACAGGATACTCTCCAGCCTACCTCACCCAGGGTCGAGAACCTCGTCTTCCAAAAGCTCTATACGATGAGGTCACAGTGGGTACAGGTGCACGACACCAAAATCCTAAAGAACGAGTCAATGAATTGAAGGAGATATTTTGCATTGTGAGAAGAAACCTAGCAAAGGCTTCTCAAACCCAGCAACGCCACTATAATTTGCGTCGACGCAGTTGGAAACCAAATGTTGGTGACCTAGTATTAGTTCGCCAGCATCCTCTCTCGAATGCAATTAATAGTTTTGCTGCAAAACTCGCGCCGAAATATGGGGGACCCTATGTCATCAAGGGATATGTGTCCCCTGTAATTGTTCAAATCTGTGGAGATAAAGAAAACATACGTACTGCACATCTTAGTGATTTAAAACCCTATTGTGATAAATCTATATTGTGACAAAGTTACTAATCGTAGAACATTGTTGACTGCTGCATTAATTATTTATTTTATCTCTTACAGATCGCAAGTGGAAATAAAAAGAAAAAATGGACAACAAACAACAAAAATTTGAAGAAACACGAAAAAAATTTCGTAAAAACATGGAAAAAGAAAAGGCAAAGGTCCGAAAAACCATTTTCTTAGATGAGGACGATATCCCAAGTACCAGCAAGGGGGTTCGTGGTCAAGATGGTTTCAAGAGACGACATGTCATTTCTCCCATCAAGTATTCAGGGCAACAACAAAAAAATAGGTCACCAAAACGTGCTGCAAAACCAAGAAAGTCAACATACTGCTATAGGATGACGACTCAACAACGAAATGATCCAGTAATCATAATTGAGGACTCTCCTCCTAAAAACCTTTCAAAAAAATGTTTACGACCACATATTATGGAAAGAGACTTTGTTATTCCGGAAAATATTACCGAGGAGAAAGACACAGTTCCACCGCCACCTCCACCTTTTGTGTCAGAAGATCATCCCATAACACCGGACAATTGTGATGACGAGGACACCGAACCACCACCATCGCCACCTGAGTTGGATGGCGATTTCATTGATTTAGGCAATTTTAAAGATCTTCTTAGTGAAAGCGATCTTCCAATAGTGGAGGAAATATACCGCCGGTTCTTCGGAGTGAATGACGAAACAATTTGTTTGCGGCTAGCAACTCCTCCCTCTCCACTCCCACCTAGATCACCATCGTCTTTAGATTGGGAGAACGAAAATTACAACCCACCAAAACCACTGGGAGTTAAGAGACAGACAATATCGCCACTTAGGATTGATGTGCTATGAGCGAGCCTTCCGCGTGAGACTTATGGTTCCAGTAACCGAGCCAAACAGAGAAATAGGTTACGTTGACCCAGATAAGAAAACACAAACATCCCCTATTCCCACACCACCAGGCCGAGACTGGTTTATTCCGCTATCGCCAACACCATGTACACCCACACAAAGTCCTATTGCACCAAAAACCCCAGGCCGAGACTGGTTTATTCCGTTATTGCCAACACCATTTCCACCCACGCAAAGCCCTATTTCACAAAAAACCCAAGTCCGCGACTGGTGTACACCATTGCCACAAATATCACTATCGTCTTCTTCATCATCACCAACCAAATCATTGGCATCAGCAGTATCACCAAGCATCATCACCATGTCACCAATAGAATTATCATCACCATCTTCAGCCACTTCATCACCTCCATCACTGTCATTAGGCGCAAAACATCATCCAATGGATACAACGTCATCACCGCGATTGAATCAGACGTCAGTAGCAACAACAACGCCTCCCATACCAACAAGTCCCAAAGAATTACATATCTTTCAAGTACCAGAGGGATTAAAGGTTAATGTAGAAGAGATCCTGGCCAAACGGAAGACCCACCAACAGATCCGGGTAATGAAATTTGTAGGAGGACATCGCTACCGAATAATGGTGTCTAGATCTGGCCACGTACGAATCGTGTGGATCAACCCTTAAATTCACAGGAGAGGAAAGGAGATAATGTGACGACAAAAGTCGGAGCCCTTGTTTTTGTCCACAACAACATTTTTTATTGAATTTAATTTACTTTATGTTATTTGATTTTGTTTTGTATTGAAATTATTTTATTTTGATTAAATGTAAGTAAGATATAAACTGTTTTAAATTGTAACGTTTTTTTAGTTTAAGCAGCGCCATCTAGTTGTCAGTTACCTTGTTAAATATGTATTCATACGTTGTAAATACAACCCTACTCACTGATGAAATAATAACAATACACAAAAAAATAACTATGGGTGTGAGAGTATATAAGGCAGGTAATTGATGAGTAGAAGGCAGTCTACTAGCTGGTGGTCAAGCGGTAAGAACAACTGGTGAGGAGATTAAATCTCCCCAATTGTTTAAACTTTTGACTACTTTAAAAGAGACTAGTGGGAAGCTGGTGGTATGTACAGAGGTAAGACCTCTACCATATGCCACCATCGCCTGTAACACTCGAGGTTAGACTTCGATGTTGGGTATTCCTAATAGTATCTTTTACCGTAGCTTGGAAAGCATCATCGTGCTAAAGGAGATTATATCTCCACACGATATACATTCTTACTGTGCTAACCACTTAATAGTATAAGTGTGATAATTTTAATAAACCGGTGATTTATAACGTTTATTGAAAAAAATCTGTGTTTTAAATTAAATAAAACATAAAAACGACCCTGGACTCCGCTAAGTCTACCCCAGCGATCTAGCGGAAAACCGTGTCGTTACAGCATTGAATATCGAAAAACTGCAAAATAGGTTCGGCGCTACCCTAATGTATGATGTAGTTATTTCTTGTATATATGACTATTGTATTTGTTTTGGAGTATGTCAAGTTCTAATGTATTGGTGTAATAAAATGAATACATGCATACAGATATGCATATTTGCACCTGTAAATACATGTGTAGAGGTACAAATACATATGGTGGCAAAGAAAAAGTAGTATTTGCTTGTTTATAAATGCACAAAATGAATACAACCATTTGCCATTAAAAATAAAATCAAAATACATACGTATGTATTTTAGAATATCATTTCCAGTAGCACGTTTTTAACTACTTAACCACCAGGGTAGTCATTCGAATAAAAACTATTCGTATAATCGAAGAAAGAATATATTTTTTAATCGAATGAATACAATTTTTCAATTTAGAATAAAAAATTATTCGATCGATAATACTGTTCACGAAATTGACACTTTTTTCTTGTCCCAGCGGCTTAAACTAATTCGGGTACGCTGAATTCAGTGATGCTAACCGTTGTTTTAGGTTCGCTCGTATTTTCGAGATATACCGTTGTTACGAAAATGGTGGAGGTTGCACAACAAATACTCGCGTAACTTAAAAACGGTTTAGTTTATTGAATAAACTAAAAAAACCGAAATTCCGCAATAAAATTACCTTTAGAAAGACTCAATGCGTTAATGTCTTCACGTCATTAGTTTCTTCGGCTCTGGATCATTCAAGGCTCAAGATCTCTACAAAGCCAAAAATGCATATTTCCAATTTAGATATTAAACGATTACTTCTCGAAAAGAGCAAGCTTAGAAGAGAGTGACAACAAACTAGATCACCTGCTGCAAAGCAGAGGGTGTCCATCGCTACTAGAAGACTGAAGAGAGCCCTTTGTTTAGAGGAGGATCGCAGAAACAGAAGATACATTGAGAATTTGATGAATTCTAAACATACGAACTTTTCTCTTTAGAAAGCCACACGTAACATCAAACCACCCGTAGAGGGAAAGACTCCATTGAGAAAAGCTGCTGGTAATTGGGCAAGAAATGCCAAGGACAAAGCATTAATTTTTGACGAGCACCTACGTTGTGTATTTAAGGCAAATCCACCCAATAATAATTTTGTACTGGAAAATCCTCCTGTTCACGAGTGTAAGTCCCGATGACGTTCGAAAAGTTATCAAAAATAACATAAATACAAACAAATCTCCAGGATATGAAAAAATTGCGCCATCCATGATTAAAAACCTACCGAATAAAGCTATAATCGTGCTATCTATATTGTTTTCTGCGATCATTAGACTAGACATTTTGCCAACTAATTGTAAATTGCTCAGATCATAATTATACCCAAGTCAAGAAAAGATTTAACAATGCCGTCTTCATACAGACCTATAAGTCTACTGCCCTGCATATCATAGTTATTTGAGAAAATATTGCAATGTAAAATTATGCCATAATAACCAAAATATAATTCCAGTTCATCAATTTGGTTTTCGTGAACAACATGGAACCATTGAACAAGTTAATCGATGGACTGGAGAGATAAGAAAATCTTTTGAAAATAAAAAATACTGTTGTGTTATCTTTTTGGATATTGCACAGGCCTTCAACAAGTTATGGCATAAGAGGTTAATTCACAAAATTAAATACCTACTACCAGCAAGTACGCATAGATTGCTGGAGTCATACATATCAGACAGAATTTTTAGAGTGAAATATTGCGATTATGTAACAGGAAATTATGAAATTAAGGCTGGTGTTTCACAAGGAGGTGTTCTCGGAACAACACTTTATTTGGTATAAACATCTGATTTGCCTGTGTGTGTTAGACTTACCATATCGACATTCGCTGATGATACGGCAATACTTAGCTCCCATGTAGATCCGCGGAATTGGCCAATTATCTCAGACTCGTGGAAATATGGTTGAACAACTGGAGAATACTGGAGAACTGGAGAATGAACTCAAAAGTAAACACATCACATTTACTCTCAGATGGGGTGACTGTCCACCTATCACACTAAATAACATAAAAATTCCACAGACAGATACTGTTACATACCTTGGTATTCACTTGGATAGACGACTTACTTGGCGTCGTCATATAGAAGCCAAGAGAGTTCACATGAAGTTAAGAGCCTCTAGCCTTCACTGGTTAATCAATGACCAATCAAAAATAAGACTTTACTATAAAGTCATCCTGTATAAATGTGTTTTAAAAACAATCTGGACATATGCAATCCAATTGTGGGGAATGGCGAGTAATTCCAGTATTGTTCTTATACAGAGTGCCCAATCAAATATCCTTAGGACCATGACAGGTGCATCAAGAATGTCCTTGAGAAATACATCACGAAATAACGGAATCACCCGAACCCGCTTGTAAGACTTCTCGCACAGACCCAAACACGATCAATGCTTCGTAGAGCCGATCTACCATCCCACTAAGATGTGGCCCATATGTTTTAATTCAGTTATAAGATTTTAATACTTATTGTTAGGTCTAAGAAATGCAGATTCGATAAATAAATAAACGTTAAGGGGCCCATAGACACATACTGCTCATGCTCATGCAATAAGCATGTGTTGATAAATTAGAAATTAATGTTTATGTATGCGACACCAGACAATACAGTATGAAAAATCAAAATAGTTTTGATTTTGAAATGAACTCATACTGCTGACAGTTCTTCAAATGAACAATAATATGAATTTCTTCATTTTTCTGAAATCTCTAATATATAAAAATCTCGTGTCACAATGTTTGTGTTTAAACTCCTCCGAAACGGCTCAACCTATTTTTATGAAATTTTGTATGTATATTTGATAGGTATGAGAATAGGTCGTAAAGTATATTTCATACCGCCAGGTCATTAGAGTGACCCTATCCAGAAAAATGTTTTTTGAATTTTTTTGCGAAAATTTTTTTTGTATTTCTTTTTAATTGACATAAAAAAAAAACTATATTGCCAAATTTTCAGCATCCTACCCCCACTCGCTTCTTTTTTAATCCTGATTTCAGTATTTTGAAGTTATTTGGATATGAATATTATCCAAATAATTCAACGGTCATCGTCTGCAGCGGTACAATCTACTTGCTGGCATAGATCCCATTTGCAATCACTTAAGGCCTTATTTAAATCAAATTTTTTATGGAAATTTTTCTTTAAAACATTATTTAAATTTATTTTTTTTATGAATATGGGGGTTATTTTTTGTATAGCAGAACAACGTTTGCCGGGTCAGCTAGTAATTTATAAATTTTAAATTTTAGTTACTGAAAAATAGAAAATTATTTTTTTTTTGATTTTAATTCATTATGAATTAGCTAAATTTTGAATTAATTCATTTTACAACAAAAATGAATTAAATGAAATTTGAATCGATTCAAACGAATTAGGTAGAAATGAATTGCAATTCATTTCCAATTCAAATGAACTTGTTCAAATGAATTAGCAAAAAGAATTAGCAATTCAAATGAATGAAATCAAAAATGAGTTGTAATCAATCAAAATCAAGAGCAGATCTCTATAGGGAATGAAAAATTTCAGTACAAAAATTGAGAAGCCTTGTCCTGGTTCCCCGCCTGATCAAAGAAAAATTATGTTTGGAGATTGTTTCTTCAAAAAGAACTGATTTTTATTTTGAAATACGCTGAACGACAAAACAATATTGTTTTTTTGATCAATCACAAGAAACTTTAAACAAAATATTGACTCTCAATCACAAACTATAAACTTTAATCAAAGCCATCTTCGACGACTCAAAGACATTAGAATCTTTAAAATTCGATTGAAAAATTTTCAAAAAAGAAATTTTCCACAATATACAAATATGATATTATTTAAACAAAAAATGATAGCTAAAGTTTAAATCTTAGGTGATATACAAAATGAGAGTAATGCTTGCTGTCTTTTACAGAAAAAATTAGTTGAATAACAAAACAACTGTGATGCTTACTGTAGATTTACTTACAAAATCAATTCAAATTTCAATCAATTCAAATGAGTTGGAAATGAATGGCTAATTCTTGTTTCTAATTCAAGACCAACAACAAGACCAACAAATTAAAATATTATTCTATGTTGGTTACATTGAAAACTTTATTTGAAATAACTTCATTCATTTTGCAATCGTCTTTGGATTAAGACACCAATATCAGAACATTATGAAACCTAACTTAATAACGAAAACCTTGTGACTACTAAATACCTAGGAAAGGTCAAGGTACCTGCAATAGAGTTACAATGATATTCCAATTAATAATTAATAATGAAAAATATAGATATATTTTATTTATAACCTATTTTATTCAAACGTTTTAAAAATTGTCTGAAATCCAATTACGAATTTAGAATTTAAAGTCTTTTAATCAACAAATATTTCATAAAATATTTAACAAGTCTTAAGATAATTAAAATGCTCTAATTTATTATTATTTACATCTATATATTATTAATTTTGTATATTTATTTTTAACGAACAAATTATTGAAAAATGCCTTGTGTTAAATATATTTTATTAAAATATTCGATTGCCATTTTTTACTCGTTATTCGTTCGGATAATCGAAACATTTTTAATTTTTCTTCCACTAAAATAAAACTCGAGTAATTGACAACCCCAGTTACCACTAAACATACATGTACTTAGATCCAAGCACATATTTAAATATGTATACCCGCTGTATTTATTTTGGCCAATGTGCCACAATTACCTTCCTAATTTATTGAATAAGAAGTAAATTGAAGTGTTATTTCAGTAGTAACCAGATAAATTACAAACATTTTTCAACAATGTTCAATTGCCACATTCTAGAACAAATACATGATACCCCTTTTGACAAGTCAAGTAACTAGTCCACTGATAGTCCCAAGATCTACAGGTTACTTACTCTTATAAT
The DNA here is from genome assembly GCA_942486065.2 of Calliphora vomitoria. NCBI lineage: Eukaryota > Metazoa > Arthropoda > Insecta > Diptera > Calliphoridae > Calliphora > Calliphora vomitoria. Next base: position 65,419,135 of record OW818030.2, on the reverse strand, counting down.
CGTACATTAAACTTTTTTCTTACAATATTTAAATGTAGAAATGTATGTGAGTGTAATTCATGCCTTGACTATTTGTCACTTTTAAGTGGATGTTTTACAAAAACTTTCATATAAACACATATAAACGCATAAATTTTTAAATAAATATATATGGAATATGAATGTGTGTATATTTTACATTGTATATGTGTGTGTTAATGTATATTTTTATACATATTTGTGTGTGTGTGTAAATCCATAATGTCGAGTTTCATTATAATCTCACATTTAAAATATAATTTATTGTAAATATGATATACATACATATATATACACTTTTATTTATGTATATTTCTACTTGCTACATATTGTTGCTGCTGCTACTGCTTCTTTTGTTGCAAATGTTTTTAAAAATTCTTTAACAAAATATAGCAGAAAACTTAAACAAAAAATTTAGGCTAAAATATGTAACATTGCAAAAAAAAAAACCTCATTTTATTAAGGTTTTTCTTTATAAAACATATAACAGCCCACTGTGTAGTGTGTGCTTGCGTATGTAAATTATTGTGTGCGGAACGTTATAGGTGTAGCCAGACGATAATAGGAAGGGTTACAATGGGATAAACGTAAAAGCGTTTTCTATTTTAATATAATATGTTTATTATAGTTTGTTTGGTGACCAGGTCACTTCATTTCTTATTCGGGTATCATAATTTTTTTGGGACAATTTTCACTCCTTAAGGTTTTTCAATACACCTAAAGACGCGGCTCTGTTATAGGGTTTTGGAACTTTTTAAAAACGCACATTTTATTAATTTTAGCTGCAGAATCGACTGGAGAAATCAGGTTTGCAATATATTCAACCGTTTTAGCTATACAGAAAAATTAGCTCAATATCAGAGTCTTTAGGTGCGTTGAACCAACTTAAGAAGTGAAAATTTTCCCAAAAAAATACCGCCATTATTTTATTTACAATTTTGATTATATTTTATAGATAAAGAAATTGTCTTTAGCTTAAAGGTAACTTTTTGGGGTACAAAACCGTATACAGTGCACTCGCGGTAACGTGAACTAATTAAAACCAAGGGAGTTCATGTTAGTGAAATTGTTCACGTTAGCGATTGTCGAACTTCATTGAAAAAATATAAAATTTTATAATATAAACCTGTGCTTTACACGCTTGAACGTGAAATTCTTTATTTATTGTTAAAATATAAAACAAAATTTATTGCTTAAAATGCATTACAAAACAAAAAGAGATCACATTGAAATAAAACTACACAGCAAATAAAATTACTCATTCGTTGCCATACAAAAAATATTAATTTAGAGATATAAACACATTTTTATTATAAACTTTAAAAATCGAATTTATGTATTTCATTGTTGCCTACATGCTTAGAAAACAAATGCAGTGAAAAAAATTGTTCACGTTATAGAGCTTTCTGAGTTTGTTCACGTTACAGAGTAGTCAATGTAAATAAAAGCTTGTTTATGTTAGGCGGTGTTCACGTTACCGCGAGTGCACTGTATTTCGAAAACTGGCATTTTTAAAATTCATACCATACGATTAAAAGGTAACAGTAATTCTAATTTTGATTATTTTGGCTTATTTCGTTAACGTTTTTTTATCGACAACGGTATGTGCTGATATATCGTTAACTGTATTTTAATGATAACGGTAGTTTCGGTCTAACTTAACACTTTCCCTGACAGGTGTATCACATATGTATGATGTACATCAATTCTATTTCATTCGCTTGTGATTCATAAATGCCAAAAAACTATTTTAAACAAAATTTAAACTAAATTTTGTATGGGGACAGGGTAAACGTTAAATTATAAATAAAGCACACACAAATTACAAATATGATGTCTGTTCTAGTTTGATTAAATGATATCCCTTTTTAGTACTGTTAGATGTCGTCTACAATCAGATTTAGGGTAACTAAATCTGATTGCCTGATACATTGCAATGGACTTTGAAATATCTATAATTAGATATTCATATTGTCTATATTAATGACTTAGTAATCCAGATATAGATTAAAAATAGGTCAAATATAGATGATGTCCTGGTTTCTTTCCTTATATCTAAGACACTTGTAGGATTGTGGAGGGTATAATAATCATGCAAACAAGTTTTAAAATACTGTAAAATATGCAGAAAAATGCATCGAAAAATATAAATAAAAGCTTTAAATGACAAAATAAAAAATTTTGCAAGAAATTAAAAAGTATTTTCTTTAAATAAGTGCGAAATATGCAGCAAAATGCTTGAAAAACTAGCCCCAGTTATTAAACAGAATAGAAAACCATAAACAGATTTATTCAAAAAGAAAAATCAAAAAACACTATGAACAACAAAAATCTGGCAATACAGAATTTTTTAGCATTAGATAAAATAATATAAATTTAGTCATCATGTATTAAAAGTGTATTCATTTTTGCTTTATTTTTTGGTATGGTTGAAAAGTGTTTCACCTTTTCTTCGTGAAAATATCAAAAGAAAAAAATGATAAATGTTATTGCCCTAAAATATGTTTAGATCACCGAAATAAGGTTTTTTAATATTCCCTTTTATACAATTTATTTGACAAATTCTATGAATGTTGTAATAATACATACTTACATACGTTCATACAAATTCATATACTTAATAAATACATTTGTATGTGTGTGCGTAAGAACATACATATATGTACCCAGCAGTTCTTGGTGACTGTGCCGAACTAGTGATCTTAGGGTGACAACTAGTTATATAATTATCATATCGTGTTGACACTTTTTGGTTTACAATGAGATTGTCAGTTATCTTACTATCTACCTATTTGGTAATTGATCAGCAACAAAACTAGTTAGATAGGTACATTTGAAGGGGTGTGTACTATATGATATATACTTCCACTCGGAAACATATAGGATCCATTTAGAAATATAACTAGGTGTGAACTAGAAGTGAAGAGAAGAAATTAATTGAAAAGAAAGGTGATTCAACGTTGGCCAAATATGCTTGGACACCCTACAATCGGTTCTTCAACAGGATTGATTCGTAGTGATACCTTCTAGCCTTGGACGTAAAGTTCATTGGTCCACCATTTAGGTTACTTTCGCCTGTGTGGAAACTTCACCGGGGGGGATAGCTCTTATTTAGTAAGTGGGGAAACTTATTCCCCACACCGTCCATGTCAAATGGCAACAGTTCACGTAAAGAGAGCTTAGTTCACTTTTATTTTTAATTTATGCTCTTTGACAATAAAACAAAGATATTTAATCAATTTAAGCTCTTTTAATTCAATATTATAATTCACAATTTTTTTTAAAAACGATAACAGAGAATAAAGTTATTCGATGTTTTTAACACACCGGGTCTCACAGAGATATAGATCACCATTGGCGGGTTAAGTATACATATTAACACAATTTGTAGAAAACTAGTTTGTACGAATTACTCACAAAAACGTGCAGTACAAAATTAACGTTTTTTGTGACTACATTCTAGATTACTTAGAGACACTTAAGAGACAATTGTCTCCATGCTACTGCACTACAAAGAACACATAAGTATCAAATGAAAAATATATATAATTTGGAGTCATACATGTGATCAGACATTATTGACAATTACTCTATATAAGGGTACATTGACTACTTGCTTAACTACTGGGTTTTGGATAAGTCAGTGGTATCTACATGTTCATTTATTATTCGAAGTAGTACTTTTTTTGGCAGCTACGCATGAGTTAATACATCATGCATTTTTTAACTTTTTACTTTGTTTTCCTTAGCAGAGAACAACACTTTAACATTTCATAGATTTTTTATCAAAAATCCAAAAACAGCCCCTGTAAAAATTTGCTTATAAAAGCACAATATTTTTTATGTTTTTTTGCAATAGATTTTTGAAAAATATAAACTTTTTTGCAGGTTATCACACATTTTGGTCCATAAACATGGTTCTACGTAACTTTTAATACCAAACTTTTGAGATAGCAATTTCTTCAATCTTTCGAAAAAAAAATGACATTTTTTCCGAAATCAAAAATTGTTTGACCTTTTTCCAAAATGGGCCCTTTTGTTTTTCTCTAAAAAGAAAGCTTGCATATTTTCTTTGAAGAGCTATTAGTGAGATCCATATCAAAATACAGTGCACTCGCGGTAACGTGAACACCGTCTAACGTGAACACCGCCTAACGTGAACAAGCTTTTGTTTACATTGACTACTCTGTAACGTGAACAAACTCAGAAAGCTCTATAACGTGAACAATTTATTTCACTGCATTTATTTTCTAAGCATGTAGACAACACTGAAATACATACATTAAATTCGATTTTTTAAGTTTAGGGAATCTCCTTATGTTTGTATCCTCTAAATTAATATTTTTTGTATGGCTACGAATGAGTAATTTTATGTCGTGATCTCGTTTTGCTTTGTAATGCATTTTAATCAATAATTTTTGTTTTATATTTTAATAATGAAAATAATAATAAAAGAATTTCACGTTCAAGCGTGTAAAACACAGGTTTATATTTTAAAATTTTATATTTTTTCTATGAAATTCGACAATCGCTAACGTGAACAATTTCACTAACATGAACTGCCTTGGTTTTAATTAGTTCACGTTACCTCGAGTGCACTGTAAATATTTTGTAATTCAAAACATAAATTTTTTTACTTTTTTTGCAAAATCAAAAATTTTTTTTTTTTTAAATGGACCCTTTTTTAATTTTCCATTCCTTTAAGAGATTTTTGGTCGCTTAGTAAGATGCGAATGAAGTATCTATCAAAATAAATATTTTGTAACTCAAGATAACGGAGATATGAGCAAAAATCGGAGACAACCTCTAATTTGGACCTATTTTTGATAATATGGATAGCTAATGATAGATATTTCAAATGCATTGCAACGTGTATAAGGCTGTAGTCAGTTGGACCTACAATGGGTCAAAATCGGGAAAAATATTTTTTAACCCGAATTTTTTTTTTCACAAAAAACATTTTTTGTCATGAATTTTTTTCACTAATAAATTCAAAAAAAAAAATTTTAAATTAAAAAAAAAAATTTTAAGAAATTTGGAAAGAACGTTTAAAAACAATTTCGAAAACAATTTTTTTTTTATTTTATTTTAAAGTATAATTCGGTGAAGAGAGTTATATTCGGCACAGTCGAATATAGCTCTCTTATTTGTTAATTTTTTTCCTTTATAAGCTTTTTGGTCTCTTAGTTGGATATATATCAAAATAAATGAGTTGACATGAAATCCCCCATATAAGTATATTTTGGTTCTACCACCAATATTTAGATATGTTACAAACGGAAAGTCAGAATCAAATTTCTGTAAATGGTACTCGCGCAACACATACATTTTCGGAAAATCAATAAGATATAGCTTAAACTGTTGCAAATTACAACATGCTAAAGATTCTATTGTCAACATTATATCTGATTTATTAAAAAAAACTGACCAATTTTACAATTGGTAAATTTTGGTTTCAGTTGTATACCACCGTAAAATTTTCCGGCAACAATTATTTATAGACAACTAGCTTGACCCAGTGCACTTCGCTACCCCTGTCGTAGTCTATGTTGGAAATTTCAATAAAATCGTTTCGGCCGTTTAGTATTTATTGTTTAAGAACTAAAGGTACCAATTTTACCGGTTTTCCCCCTGTTTACCCCTTTCTGGTCCAAGTATTGAAAAAATTTATAGCCTATTGACGCTTCCAAGTTAGGATCTATCTACGTTCCAAATTTCAATAAAATCGATTCAGCCGTTTAGGCGTGATGCTCAAACAAACAAACAAACTTACAAAGACATTTATATAGATAAAATTGTAAAAAGTCTAGTGGCTTATGTTGTTAGAATTGTATCAAATGAATGAAAATGTTCAACTTTTAAATGATCAGAATTCAAAAAATATTGCGGATAATGTCGCACAGTGGGGAAATGAAAAAAAGTGGATATTAATTTGTAACTTTTAAATGGCAAAAACGTGTTCACATAACTTTTGACTCGATTTTTTTACTTACAAATTGAAACATTTTATAACCATAGCCGATACAAGATTACAATTTTCATAATATTGCAATTAAATAAAATAATTTTATAGTTGCACCTTTTTATTTTTGTTTTTAATTTTGTTTATATTTTATTATATCTTAACAAACACAAAGTCAAATGTTTTGAAATTTATATTTATTTCCTTTGGTACTAAGTAATTCTTATGGTTTTCTCGAACTTAAATACAGATTTGAAATTTAAACTTAAACTCAATTTGAAGTTGATTGATAAAGAAAATTAAAAATTTTATATATTTAAATTGAAATTGAAGCTAAATGTTTGTTTGTATAAAGTTATATCAAAGTATTACCACTGTCATGTACTAAAATTACAGGATGATTCCTGTATTTGAAATGATTTTCGATGTGATTTTAAAATTATTAAGGTAATTTAAATAATGTGTTTAATTTTTTTTTTTTTTTAAAGTAATATCTTAGAACGTACTATAGAAGAAAAATAATTTCAAAATTTGTAATACTGCGAGCTCCAAAGTCTTTCGAAATAGACCTAATTTTTATGAAAATTTCAACTTTATGCCAAATTTTCTCTAATCGCATAGCTGCTTTGAAGATATTAAAACGTATTTTGTATGTCCCAATATATTCTTAAATATTTTGCCTTAAATATTCAGCCAACATTTTTTATTCCCATAGTTTTACAAAAATTCTTCTATAAGTTTTTAATCGGGCTGGGCCTTTAGTAGTTACTTAATTACTTCCACTTATTTTTTAATTTCTCCCACTGTGTGTCGCCTTTTGTAACTATATACGTACATGAACCGCATGAATATACCTACATATGTTAGTATTAATGTATGTAAATAAGTAAATAACATGTGTATGTTTTACAAGAATTTTTAACTCAACAGCCTACAGCTGTTAGTTACATAAAGAAATTTATTGCACAAAAATTATTAAAATAAAAAAGAAACCCCAAAGACCACGAATGTGTTCATACTAGGGTATTCAATAGATTAACCGTTAATCGGTTAACCGATTAATTTTGGTCGGTTAACTGTTCGAAAAATTAAAAATTGCCAATTTTCAAATAACAAGTAAACCGATTAATTTGTGTAGATTAACCGATTAACCGAAATTTCTTTGTTTTTTTTTGTACTTTACATAGAAATATAGTTTTAAACACACAAGTTTTAATTCTTAACTCATGAAGTAGCAATATTTTTTTGAAGTATAGCTCTAAAACTGAAACTAAGAAATTTTGAAATTTAATTTCTTCTAGAATGTTCCATGATGAACTTTGTCCTAATGAGTCGAAGGAAGACATGATAATAGATGAAACTGGAGACATTTCTGAAAAGAGTCTTTTATCAGAACTTAACCAAACTATTAAAAATATTCAAAATCCAAATAGGACTCCAATGTTATAATGGAGCATGGAACTGAGAAATTGGATAGTCTTTCTCATGCCTTACTTTCGATATCTCCAACATCTTCAATCAGTGAGAGAGTTTTTTCCAAGTCAAGTCTTATTAAAACTAAAGAAAATTCGTTTAAATGGAAACCTTTTAAATTATATTCTTTTCATAAAAGATTATTTCAGAAGATCTCACTAAAATCTTAAAAAAAGATCTCAAATACCATATTCTATTTTGCTATTATTTTAGAATTCAAGTTAATATTATTCGGTTAATCGAATAAATTAATATTAATCGATTAAATCTAAACCACGATTAATTATTCGTTCGATTGACCGATTAAACCAGAAACCCGATTAATAGAATACCCTAGTTCATACCCATTGAGGCAACCAGCCATCTTACAAACACTGCAGACAGACTTACAGACAATAAGGAAACACAAAGAAACCTCTATATTAAAATCCAACTGGTATAGAACATTAATAAAACATGGTTTTGTTGTTCACAATGGAAATTACCAGAAGAACAATTAAAAGTGTGAAAATACAGAAACATGAACAACAAATGAATTCACATAATACGTACAGAAAAAACGAATTTTCGTTCAATGCATTTCTATACACTCAGAAATCTAGAGTTGTATTGTAAAACAACTTTCAGCATTAAACCACCAAATAAAATCCTTTTGAATCCTTGCAAAACTTAAATAAGAGGCAGTAAATACCAAAAACTATCCCAAAAAAAAGAATACATGAAAGAAGAAAAGCTTTTTGTTTCTGTTACAAAAACAAATGAAAGAAGTAAAGGCAAAGAACAGGCAACAAAAATAAAGGAAAAACAAAAGACTTTGAAACAATCGCCAGACCGACCGTTCACCATTGGAGTTTTCATTGTAATCTTGCAAATGACTTACATAGACTAAATTCAAACCACAACAGCAACAACAAATTATCAAGGTGTAACCTATTTTTAGGCCACAGTTTATGATTTGCCTGCTTCTCTGGCCGTGTCCTAATGCCATAGAAAGAACAATTGTGGAAAATTTCTTGTTCATACCCCTTCAATGTTCTTTGTATGGTACGAAACATCAACATGCAAAAACGTAATTCACGCGATTTGAATGCAATAAAATACAACTTAAATGTAGAAATTGTCGGAAACACCTTGTTTTTCCATTTACAACACAGTGTGAAAAAACACCAATTTAACAGAAAGAAATTTCGATTTAAGGCTTTAATATTTAACAAGAATATAGAAAAATTGACATTAAAATAATTGGCGTTAACTCCCCTTCCCACGTCATTTGTACATATTCAGTGGTAAAGTATTTGTAGTATCAATAAATACCCCATTTTACTTTTCAATATAAAAAAGGAAAGAAAACTATTTGTATGTTTTATAAATCTAAAGCTTAGAACAATAATTTACATACAATAAAATGCTATAATAAAAGTATGTAAGAACAAGTTAGAGTACTATATTCGGCTGTGCCGAATCATAAATACCCTCCACCTAAATATAGTGAGAATAACAGAAACTATATTCAGTGTTTTTTATTCATGGAATTATACGTATTTACGTTAGTTTTTTTATACGATATAAGTATTTTATATACTGTTAGATAGATAACATAAATCAGCAGACGAATCTAATTCAGCAATTTACTCATGATATAAGTACCGATTCTTATCATTTGCAACAGAGTTCATCCCTTTATAATAACAATGTCTGTACTATTGAATTGGTTTATATTACCCGATTGGCCCAACAATGTATAAACAAGATATCTACATAAATTTTGTCGAAATTTATGTAAATATCATTACATATATATAAATTATTAATTGACAATATAATATTTTTCTGAAGAATGGGAGGTAGAGTCAATCATGGACCGATCCTTACAAAATTTTAAAATAAATTGTAAAAAAAAAATATAATTTTTTGGAAATAATTCGGCATCTCGGGAACTATTTGAAATATTGCTACGAAATTTCACATGGTTGGAGCTGAGGTATTTTCGAGTTGATTTGGTATCTTTAATCGTTAAAATTTTACATTAATTCAAATGTTATATTTTTCATCAAATTTATAAAATTATTTAATTTTTCTAAAATATCAATCTTCAAGTCACAAGGTTATCATCCTCAGAAGTACCACAAGCCTTGCCTCCTTTGAAAAATTTGTTAATTTTTTTTATATATTTCATGCGATTGAGCAAAATTAAAAAAAAAAATAAACCTAAATATCTCTTCAACTAATAGAGATAACCTACACATGTAAGCGTATTTTTTGTAGATCTTCCTAAGCACTATTTTTAAATATTTTAAATTTCACCTCATTCGGATCATAAATGGATTTTTGGCGATTTTTTAAAAAAAAATTGAGACCCGAGGTGACCATTTTTGAGGCGCCACTCATTGGGCCCCATTAGAGCTAGGAAGCTGAATAAATCCAAATAAACTCGAACCAAGTGAAATTTCTAACAATATCTATTTCTAACAATTATTTCCAAAAAAAAAAAAACTTTTCTAAGCCACTGTGTAAATAAACAATTAATGATTTATCTGGTTTTTTCTTGGAAATTGTTATTATGTCATTTAATTGTATGTAAGTTATTGTTCGAATTTTTAGATTTATAAAACATAAAAATAGTTGTATGTAAGTTATTGTTCGAATTTTTAGATTTATAAAACATAAAAATAGTTTCCTTTATTAAATACTACAAACATTTTAATTATATAACCACAGTTTGGAAATTGTAAAAAAATATTAAGATTTTATGGCCAACACCAATGTGACATTTTACAGAATATTTCTTATAGAAGATTTTGAAAATCCAGATACGACGAAGCCCACCGACAAAACTCCAAATGATGTAATTATGAATTCAAAAAAAATTAGTTTGGTTAAGTCGGGAACATTTCTTGCGATATTTTCAACTTCTGCACACACTGTTGCTGCTTGTAAGTGAGAAAATGTAAAACGCTTAACTAACTATTCGTTCGCTGTTTTCGCTTGGCCATCCTTCTTATTGCTTACTGGCATACTGCCTGGATAGAATATCAATGTGAATGTATGCGATAAATTGACTACGGCAAAATAACACAAACCTTTGCAAACAATTAAGCGGGTGTTGATACATTATCACACATACACATAACTAACAATATACATACATAAACATGTTCGTATCTAAATACATACATACTACATAGATACTTTCATTTACTAGTATCTATATCATAGAAATCCCACGAATTCTATGCTGCCGTGGCAATGTGTTGCATCCGGGTATAAAAGTTGCAATATGAAGTATTGTAGTGTGAAAAGTAAAACCTCAGCACTAAGTTGCGGTGCGCGATTCTGTTGCAAGCAATTTGTTTTAATTGCACAAATTAAGTTGGAAACACTGCTAAGAATGTAAATTCATTTTAATTATTTTCGCTTGCTACAAAGACCTTTATTATTCTCGTTTTTGTTGCCTTAATTATCGATCGTTTTAGAAAATTAAAATTGACATTTCGACTTTATACTTTATATTTATTGAAATATGCATATTTTGTGAATGTTTGAAGTTTTCTATAAGTTTACCTTTTGTAGCAACTAGTAAATAGCATGTAAAGTAGTTATGCAAAAATTATGTTACACTGTGTAAAATTTTTATAAATATTTGACCAGCAATGTATGAATAATTTTAAATTATATTTACTTGTAATGGTAATGGTACATAATACATAAAAATGCTCTCTTGAACACAATAAAAAAAAACTTTTTTCTTGCTGTCACAGAAATAACGCTTACTACACATACGAACTTTAAAAAAATTCAGAAGTTTACTTTCATGATTTTTTTGATACACTAAATACGATTCAAAATTGACATTGGTTTCTTTTAATTTTTATTATATAAATGTTAAAAACAAAATAATTATATCCCATCGGGGTGTCTGTCTGTCTCTCTGTCTGTCTGTCTGTTGAAATCAATTTTCTGAAGGCCCCAGATATCTTTGGGATCCAAATCTTCAATAATTCTGTCAGACATGCTTTCGAGAAGTTTCCTATTTAAAATCAGTAAAATCCGTCCATAAATAACGGAGATATGAGCAAAAATCCGAGACAACCACTGAAAATTTCATCTAAAAAAGACAATTTATTGCATGCTTTGACAAAAAAGCGACAAAACGTACATATGTTTGGATGTGTGTTGGCTTCATTGCTTTGCGTATTTTGTTTTTTTTTTTTGGTGTTTCGTTTCATTTGGCGTTGTTGTTTTTATACTCTTCACCTTCGTGAGAAGGGTGTATATAAGATTGTTATTTTGTTTGTAACTTCTACAATATAATCTGTCCGTCAGGAATAAATGTGAAATTTTTAAAAGTTTTGTTAATATATTTAGGATGCTATACACTGAAAATGGACAATTAATGCATGTACAACAAAGGTGGAGGGTATATAAGATTCGGCAGAGCTGAATATAGCACTCTTACTTGTTTTATTTTATTTGATGCTGTTTGTAGAGTTGGGTTTATTAGCTCAGTGAAGTGACCGCTCTTTTCAACTCAGCTCACTCAAGTGAACTAGGTCGCTCTTTTAGCTCATTAGCTCATTAGTTCAGTATGATGTATAATGACCATTTCATCTTGTGAATTGCTTGTAGTGAATTGAATCAAACATTTCTGTTGTTAATTGTAAAAACACAAAGTATTTTGACAATTAGAGATTTATGCGTGAAATAACTGATAACAATTAAAATTTTAATTTCAAAAAATAAAATTTATTTTTTTTAATAATATTTTTCGGAAATAAGATTTAATTTTTGTATTATTTCTAATTTCCGATGCTAACCAAATGTTTAGACAATACATATTTGTTAAATAGAACATTCATTATTTTATGTTATAACTACTATATACATACCTATAAAAGGAATTTCTAAATTTTAGGTATAAGATTTTATTGTTTTACAACTTAAAAATATCGTAAAAACTGTATCACTTTCAAAAAACAGCGAAAACCCCACGATATGTCGCTCATGGTACCTGTCAAATGTTATGTTCTGTTAATGTATCAATATAGTAAAAAAGTGCATAAGAAATCTATTTTCTAAAAATAAGTGATTGAAATAATATTGCTAATTTAATTAAGAATATTAGTAGTTTGTAGTTTTATAATTCTGATTTTCGGTAGATATAATCCCACCAATGTATTTTTGAAATAGTATTTTTTTACTAATTATAAACTTTCAATTCAATTATTATTTTAAAGATAACATTTATGTATTTCCCTTTTTCATTATTATTTTATGAAATACTAGCAATAAACCCGGTGCGCTTCGCCACCCCAATTGGATGAAAGAAATAGTACTATTAAGTCTGCCTTTGTGAATTAAAGCTAATTCAGGATAACATGGGTCTAGTTTATTGAATCATTGTATTGTGGCTTCTAAGTCATTCGAAACGCATTATTATAATAAAAAAGTACCATTTAGACCCACATTTTGTATTCCCACTCAACATCATAATTCTGGGTCCATTATTATAGAAAATGCTAAAGAACCTTTTGTTAATTCTAACTCATTCCGAATCATGTGTGCCTAATTTTGAATTTTTAGGTTTATATTATTATAAAATACTCAAAAAATATTATTAGTTGGAAAAAAGAACCTGTGAGTCCCTTTTTTTAGATTCTTATTCGGTCAGGATTATATACCATTCGAAGAGCGAAAAAATACAAATTATTTTTGTATCCTCAATGACATATAGATGGCTTAGTGACTTTGTTTCTTTACCCAGAAGCATATCAGTAAAATAATTTAATATAATAAAAAGTATCATTAGAGGAAAACGTACCAATTTTTCACACTGGAACCACCGTCAAGTTTTAAATCAAAGTAATTTCCTTATTCTAAGTTCAATATATTAGAAAATTCAAAAAGTACTATTTGGAGAACGAAAAAATACTTCTTAGTTTGGTTTAGTTCACAATTTTTGGTATCATAATACAATTGAGCACCCTATTCTTGCATATTTCTTTAGCGAGAAGTATATTAGCCTACCATAATGTATTTAAGCTAACTAATTTAATATATTAAAAAAGTACATTAAAAGAAAAAGTACAAATTTTCCTTTATCCTCTAGAACACCCGTTAAGACTGAATTTAAAATTTGTAAAGCATTTCCTATATTATCAACTGATTTTGTTTCTATAACACTTAATATTTAATAAATTATCTCAAAACCGAACAGAAACCCATCGGTTTTCAATTTTTTAAAACCGAAACCGCGGTTTTGAAATTCTTCTTGAAATTCTTTTTGGAAACTCTACTATAAATGTATTTAAAAAGTACTATTACAACAAAGAAAATGTACCATAATGTCTCCAATTTAATTTTTACTCACTGAGGAGCATATATTTTATATTTCTAGGTCCATTATTATAAAAAATTCAAAATATACCATTAGAATAATGAAAAAGCGCCATAATGTTCCCAGTTATAGAATCCTACTCGCTCGAGTCCATATAATATTATGTTCATGTTTCTAGATTTATTATAGAAAATTTAAAAAGTACCATTCGAATAAAGAAAAAGTACCATAATGTCCCCACTTGTAGATTTTCTTTCGCTTAGGTCTATATAAGCGTTATATCATGTTCATTGGCGAAGAAACTACAAAAAGTACCATTAGAATAAAGTACGAAAAAGTACCAAAAAGTCTCCCCCTAGAATTATCATTCACTTAGGAAATTTAAAAAAGTACCATTATAATAAAGAAAAGGTATCACGAAGTATCCCCTTGATTTTTCACTTACTTAGTACCATATACGCATATTTATATGTCCATTATTACAGAAAATTCAAAAAGTACCATTAGAAAAAGTACCAAAAGGCAGCCACTTGTCGATTCCCACTCACTCGGGCCCATATAAGCTTTATTTCATGTTTTTAGGTTCATTGGTGAAGAAATTACAAAAAGTACCATTCGAATAAAGAAAAAGTACAAAAAAGTCTCTCCCTAGAATTCTCACTCACCTAGGACCATATATGCTTAATTCCATGTTTCTAAGTCCATTGCTATAGAAAGTCAAAAAAGTACCATTAGAATAAAGAAAAAGTACCATGAAGTGTCCGCTTGAATTTTCACTCACTTATTACCATATACGCATAATTTCGTACTTCTATGTCCATTATTACAAAAAAATCAAAAAGTACCATTAGAATATAGAAAAAGTACCAAAAAGCCCCCACTTGTGGTTTCCCACTCACTCGGTTCCATATAAACTTTATTTCATGTTTATAGGTTCATTGTTGAAGAAATTACAAAAAGTACCATTCGATTAAAGAAAAGGTACCAAAAAGTCTCCCCCTAGAATTCTCACTCACTTAGGACCGTATATGCTTAATTTCATCTTTCTAAGTCCATTGCTATAGAAAATTTAAAAAAGGACCATTATAATATAGAAAAAGTACCAAAAGGCAGCCACTTGTGGTTTCCCACTCACTCGGTTCCATATAAGCTTTATTTCATGTTTATAGGTTCATTGTTGAAGAAATTACAAAAAGTACCATTCGATTAAAGAAAAGGTACCAAAAAGTCTCCCCCTAGAATTCTCACTCACTTAGGACCATATATGCTTAATTTCATCTTTCTAAGTCCATTGCCATAGAAAAGTCAAAAAAGTACCATTAGAATAAAGAAAAAGTACCATGAAGTGTCCGCTTGAATTTTCACTCACTTATTACCATATACGCATAATTTCGTACTTCTATGTCCATTATTACAAAAAAATCAAAAAGTACCATTAGAATATAGAAAAAGTACCAAAAAGCCCCCACTTGTGGTTTCCCACTCACTCGGTTCCATATAAACTTTATTTCATGTTTATAGGTTCATTGTTGAAGAAATTACAAAAAGTACCATTCGATTAAAGAAAAGGTACCAAAAAGTCTCCCCCTAGAATTCTCACTCACTTAGGACCGTATATGCTTAATTTCATCTTTCTAAGTCCATTGCTATAGAATATTTAAAAAAGGACCATTATAATATAGAAAAAGTACCAAAAAGACCCCACTTGTGGTTTCCCACTCACTCGGTTCCATATAAGCTTTATTTCATGTTTATAGGTTCATTGTTGAAGAAATTACAAAAAGTACCATTCGATTAAAGAAAAGGTACCAAAAAGTCTCCCCCTAGAATTCTCACTCACTTAGGACCATATATGCTTAATTTCATCTTTCTAAGTCCATTGCCATAGAAAAGTCAAAAAAGTACCATTAGAATAAAGAAAAAGTACCATGAAGTGTCCGCTTGAATTTTCACTCAGTTATTACCATATACGCATAATTTCGTACTTCTATGTCCATTATTACAAAAAAATCAAAAAGTACCATTAGAATATAGAAAAAGTACCAAAAAGCCTCCACTTGTGGTTTCCCACTCATTCGGGTCCATATAAGCTTTATTTCATATTTCTAGGTTCATTGGTGAAGAAATTACAATAAGTACCATTTGAATAAAGAAAAAGTACCAAAAAGTCTCCCCCTAGAATTCTTACTCACTTAGGACCATATATGCTTAATTTCATGTTTCTAAGTCCATTGCTATAGAAAATTCCAAAAAGTACCTTTAGAATAAAGAAAAAGTGCCATGAAATGTCCGCTTGAATTCTCACTTACTTAGAACCATATACACTTAATTTCATGTTTCTATGTCCATTATTACAAACAAATCAAAAAGTACCATTAGAATATAGAAAAAGTACCAAAAAGGCAGTCACTTGTGGACTACCATTCACTCGGGTCCATATAGGCTTTATTTCATGTTCATAGGTTCATTGTTGAAGAAATTCCAAAAAGTATCATTCGATTAAAGAGAAAGTACCAAAAAGACTTCCCCTAGAATTCTCACTCAGGACCATATATGCTTAATTTGATGTTTCTAAGTCCATTGTTATAGAAAATTCAAAAAAGTACTAACAGAATAAAGAAAAAGTACCAAAAGGAAGCCACTTGTGGATTCCCACTCACTCGGGTCCATATAAGCTTTATTTCATGTTTCTAGGTTCATTGGTGAAGAAATTACAAAAAGTAACATTCGAATAAAGAAAAAGTACCAAAAAGTCTCCCCCTAGAATTCTCACTCAGTTAGGTCTATATATGCTTAATTTCATGTTTCTAAGTCCATTGCTACAGAAAATTCAAAAAAGTACCATTAGAATAAAGAAAAAGTACCATGAAGTATCCAATTGAATTTTTGCTCACTTAGGACCATATACGCCTAATTTCGTATTTGTATGTCCATTATTACAAAAAAATGAAAAAGTACCATTAGAATATAGAAAAAGTACTGAAAAGCCCCCACTTGTGGTTTCCCACTTATTCGGGTCCATATAACCTTTATTTCATGTTTATAGGTTCATTGGTGAAGAAATTACAAAAAGTACCATTCGAATAAAGAAAAAGTACCAAAAAGTCTACCCTAAATCACTTATTGCCATATATGCTTAATTTCATGTTTCTAGGTCCATTATTATAGAAAACTCAAAAAGTACCATTAGAATAAAGAAAAAGTACCATAAGTACCACTCTAATAAAGAAAAACTGCGATAAAGTCTGCCCCTAAAATTCTCACTCACTTATTAACATATATGCTTAATTTCATGTTTCTAGGCCCATTATTAAAGAAAATTCAAAAAGTACCATTAGAAGAACAAAAAAGTACCTATAGTTCAGTTCTCACGTTTTGGTACCTAAATATTATCCCCTACTCCTAACTCTAACTTCACTCAGATACATATCAGCTAACTTTAATGTCGATAAGTGAAATAATTTAAAATATTAAAAAAAGTACCATTAGGAAAAAAGTACCAAATCCCCTTTTCCTCCTTGAACACCCCTCAAGTTTGAAATTTAAAAATATTCCATTTTTCCAAAATTGTTTATGCTTAAAGACATGCCTCAAACGATTAAAATCTGTGTTAATGTGCTCAAGAAAAAGAAGTTTTAAAAAAAGTACTAAACTGTTTTCCCGGATTTGGACAAATATACAGCTTGGCAGTCGAGTTCCAAATAGCACTCTCTTAGTTAATTTTTGCATGAATCCAGGAATCAATGTTAAAAATTTATCAAAATTGGCTTAAAATGTTAAATAAAATGTATTTTTCCGTTTTTACCCCCTTTTTGGTACCTTTTTTATCCCCATTGCGGTGTAAAAATTTTATTAAAATAAATTTCTGTATTGTGGTGGGAGCGTAAAATAAAATATTTATATGTCTATATCAATTTGTAGAAAAACATAGTTTATGAAAAAAGTACCAAAAACAAAGACAATTTTTATCCCTTAAGGGTTCGAATTTCCAAAAAGTACCAAACTTATATTTGTTATTTTTTTATAAGTAAAGAATATGATTTTAAATTTGTTTGTATGTTTATTGGTTTAAAAGTTACATAGGGTGCCAAAAAAGTACCAAAATACAGTTTTTACCCGTTTTCTCCCCTAAAAAGTCCGAATTTTGAAAAAGTACCAGACACCTGTCAGCTTATTTTTTAAATGGAGTAACATGATATTATAAGTTTTTTTGTATCTTTATTAGTTTTGAAGATATAAGATTACCGAATTTACCCGTTTTTACCCTTTTTTACCCCCTAAACGTTCGAGTTTCCAAAAATCCCTTCTTATCGGATCGTTTTGGGGAGGGAGGAACCCACAGTTAAAATTTCATGATTCTAGCTTCAGTCGTTTGGGCTGTGCGATGATGAATCAGTCAGTCAGTCAGTCAGTCAGTCAGTAACGTTACTCTTTTATATATATAGATACCTACAAACTTTATTTCTTACTGCCTCACAATACCATAAATTAATTCACACACATTCAATACCACACATAGCCAAATTGATTCAAGAAAACAAAAACAATTTGAAAACTCTAATAATTCTTGAAACATTGCATACAAACGTTGTATCATATCAAAGCAAAAATATATACGCGGCAGAGCATGGCAGAACTCACAAAAATAAAACGAACGTTTTATTTTTGTTGTAGACAATGCTCACATTTCAATGTCAGTGAGCGAATGAAACATTGAAACAAAATGAGCGAATGAAACATTGAAACAAAATGAGCGAATGAAACATTGAAACAAAATTAATATGCTTGTGCAGCTCTTTCATGAGTACAAAAAGAAATATGTGCATACCAGTGATGCCGTTTGGTTACATTTGTTACATTTTTCGTAACTTTTCAACCCTCTACGTAACATGTATAATTTTCTTGTTTTGGACCTTATTTTCGTAACTTTTTAGCACTGCATCTAAATAAATTACAATACGAAAAAGTAGTAAATATTTTTAGTACTTTAAATTAATTCATGCCACGGATGTTTCTATTAAACAATAGTGTGACTTATTTGTAATTTATTACCGTCTAGGTCTATATCATTTTGAGACAGACTCTGAAAATGCGAATGATCTTAGTAATGTACTCTTGAGCTGGCTAATATCCAAGATTTCGTCAGATACACCGAATGTTATGGTTGGATCACATAACTCTGTTTTTAGACAGTTAAAGAAGTCTGGAAAATATCGTATGTAATTAATGTAGCTCTTATTTAATACTAGGTGTATTAAAATCATGCTAGAAGTAAGAAAAATTCAATTGAGGACACAATGAGAAATACGCGGTATATTTTTGTTGAAACTCCGAAAGGTTATATAAATTACAAAATGTCAACATTTCTTTTAATTAGACAACTATTAAATTTTAAGTCAAGCAGTAACAAGTTTTCATTTAAATCAAGTGATGTATATTAAGGAATATTTTCATTTAGAAATTTTGAAACCCTTACCAATGTCCCGGAGAATTATTTAATCATCGGCATAACAAAAATATATTTGGAGTTCCTTTCATATCTCTAAAACTTTTAAAAGATTTTAACCAAACACCAGCTGCTACTTACTTCGCAACCAGAGTTAAAAAATTTATAATAACAATCGCTAGCAACTATTTAGAATTTATTGATATAAAAACAACGTCTAATTTTGAAATTAAATTTTCAAATAAAAATTACTTATTATCGTTGGTAAAAATGTATCCAGCAGATTTAGCTCAATTTAGAAAAAAACTCAATCAGAATAGCTTAGTGTTTTTTTAAATCAATTTCTTAATTTAAATAATATTTACATAAATTATGTGGTGAGCACTCACTGCTCTACCATGAGTCCCTGATTTAAGTGCTGACGAATATCGGGATAAAATATACAATCTAAAGAATGCTGTGTAGAGAAAATTTAGTTAACTAACACTTATAAAAAACATGCTGATTACCGCATTCGTGATCGAATGAGCTATCGTATCGAAAATAGATTTCTATATCGAAATTATAAAAATTATATAAATTTACTATATTTCTAGCTAGATATCGAATGACATTATCTCGAATAAGAAAATTATATAAGAATAAAATATCGAATGCGGTAATTTGGACTCTGATTATAGTAACCGGTTATTAAACATAATTATATATAAAATTTATTTGGGAAAAATTCGTAAATGTAACTTTTTATGAAAAAATGTAACTTTTAATGAGAAAAGATGTAACTTTTTCCAAGCTACCCCTGGCAACACTGGTGCATACTACAAAACAGCTCAGTTGAAAACGCTCTGAGCTCAGCGCTCATCGCTCAGTTGGAAACGCTCAGCGCTCAGTTGAAAACGCTCAGTGCTGAGCTGAAAACGCTCAGTATGATGAATGATTCACTTCGCTCAGTTAAGTGAATAGTTCAATTGAACTATGTCGTTCATGAGCTACACAACTCTAGCTGTTTGATCTTACTAAGAGTAAACACGTCTTACAATTTTGTGCTAAAAAAACGTGGTTGCGCATTTTTGAGCAAATATTTGCCATGTGTGACCTTTAGATATACATTATTGAAAACATTAGAACATTTTTAAGACAAAATGTTTCCGATCAAATTTCAGCATAACATTTCTCAATGTAGTGAATTTCTTGAAGTTCAAATTACTGTAAAATTCGCACCGTACAAGATATAATAATCAAATTTGGAACTCATGTTGAGATATTTAAATCAAATGGTTAACAACTTATTTAAGTACCTAAACTCCTAAAAAAATATGTTCCAAAAATGTTTTCATATTTACTTTGGCGTATTTAAATTTCATATGGTTCCATTCCTTTTTGTATTTTAAATGTTTCGAATTTACGAAATTTATGTACAGTGAGACCTCGATTATCCGTAATGGTCGGGACCGGGAGCATTCTAGATAATCAATTTTCCCGGTTAATTGAGTACCAATTTCTAGTAATTTTTAATAATGACAGTTTTTCGTAATGAAATTTAAAGCTCTATATTGCACTGATTCATCGGTTAAAGTCCTCCAATTTGGTGGAAAAATTTCCCAATAACGTTTTCAGCATTGAAATCCTGCACGTCTGGATGTTGTTCAATGGCAGAATGATTTTAATATAATCTTTTAGAACGATTTTCTTAAAATTCTGTCTCACTTCTGGTATTAAGTTATTGTTAAACCATTTTCATGGACATTTTCTAAAGCTCTTTCCAATAACTAATGTTTTGCACTTGTGTTTACCAACAGCAAACTAATAAGGTTAGTCTCTCCTTTGAGACCTTGTGTCATTCTATGAAATTTTCATTATGCCATTATCAATTATCTCATTGTTGAGTTTTTTCATTGATTTGAATTTATTTAATTTTTCCACAAAAATTGTGGCAGCTAATCAGCTGAATATTTTTCTTAAAATTTGAGTGGAATATTTTGGACTTTCCTTCACTGTTAATCCAGAAATTGAAGTTTCTTTAAAGCGTTCCTTCCGGAACCATTCATAAACTGCAAAATCTACTTTTGGTTCTTCAGCAGTTTTTAAAGTCTATCGGTTTCCAAAGCCAATAACAGAATTACTTTGTTTTTTTTATAATGTCTAACACTCCTTACGCCAAAAGCTATCGAAAAATCGATGGCACAATATCAAAAAATGTTGGCCTTTCAAATCGATCGCGTGAATTCCACTTTTTCGTTTTATTCACATTGTGTTTGATTGTTCAAAAATAATAAAAAAAAATTATAATTCCGGATAATAGAGGTAATTACGGTTAATCGATGCAAAAAAATTTAAATCGATCCAAAAACATTTTCTTTTTCTTTCCCGGATAATTGATGTTGCCGGTTAATCGAATCACGGATAATCGAGGCATCACGGTATATGTATATAACGAGTATTTAAATTTTATAAGAAATATCACTAATCTTTTTAAGAAAGTTGGACATCAAGAAAGTTCGGTCAAAAATTGAAACATGAAGGCATTAGTAAGATTGCACCAGTAAAAATTTAACTCATATTACTTCGTCTAAAAAACACAGTTTTTAATGCAAAACTCTATTTACTTTCAAAATATTCATAAATGGCCTGATAACACCATTCAATATCTTGCAAATAAATTTTCGTAGCATTTTGTTAAACAAATTCTAAAAATTTAATCACTGCTATTTGGCGGAAGTGGTAAAAAAACTTTAGAATCGGTTTAATTTTATATATGAAATAATGTAAAATCGTTATAACTGTTTAAATGCTTAACTAATTTTTACAATGCTTCTGGATGCTAGTTTTAATACATTTTCCTTGTATGACTTGAGTTACAAAATATTTATTTTGATAGATATCCCACTCGCATCCCACTAAGCGACAAAAAAACTCTTAAAGGAACGGACCTAAGCATTCTTTTGAGCGAAACAAAAATTTATAAAGTATTTTTTATTAATAATTATTATTAAAAACTCTTGATATTTTTGTCCTAAACTCAATAATTGTTATTATTTATATAACTATTATAAATTGTATTTAAATAAAATCTAATGAAAAATTGATATAAGATCAAGCGATTTCTTTATAAATTTCGTATAATTGCATTCCATGATAATACGGATTTCCTTCTCCATATAAATTTTCTTCAAATGGTCATCTCTCATTATTTATGTCCAATACATCAAATGTATTACGCCTTTATTTTTAATTTATTTTACAGTTATAGTTGCTGCTGCTTGATAACTGGGTGGTGGGCAGTCATAGACTATTGTCTGGGCGACTGGTTGCGGTTGCGGCGGTTGTTGAGGTGGTGCTATTATGGTAACAACTGGATTTTTCATACGACGTCTACAACTGCGACAAGGTCTGCGTTCCCTCCAAGGAAATAACACCGAAAATAAACTAATACCACGATGTGTGCACTCACAGTGCAATTCCACTTTATATTCCATTGACATTTTCCGATCTAAATGAATTTAAGAAGATCCACTTTATATATCTTCTTTGTTTTGCTGTGATGTGTTAATTACAACTGTTTGTTAATTATTAAACAAGAATTTATAAAAATGCCACAGTTATAAACAATTGAAGGTAAATGGATCAATTTCAACAATATATTGGTAGGTAAACATTATATATCCAAGCGTTCGCTATCTTATCGTTTGTAATAGATATTGTCTCTGTAGATTGATCACTTAATGCTCATTTTGTTAAGTAAATAAATACCATCGAAGTACTTTTATACACTTAAACAAAATGTTACTACAATTGATAATTTTTTCAGTCGCAGTTAGCAATAAAATTCAAAAATATTATACATAAGCTCTAGCTCAAACGCCTACCAGCTAGAGACGACTTAAATGTCGGAAATAAATAATTTGCTGACATTTTGTGATCAAGTCAAATGTGTAAAATTGGACAGATTTTTTCATTTTTACTTTAACACATGCTATATAATAAAATATTGATCCCAGACTAAATTTGTATGGTTAGATTCAGAATCCCAAAATAGTTTTGAAATTGACACCTTAATATTAGAACAAAATTATTTTCCAAATTTTTTGGTGTAAATTAATTGTTTATTTAACTTTTAAATTGTTTATTCAATTAGATTAAGATAAGTAAAATAACAAACTGTTTTCATTCTATTAGTCACCTTCTTCAAGAAAATATTTTTTAGAAAACACATTAATACAATATTTTTCCGAGTATGAATCATGCAAAAAATCTTTTCAGTTTTAAATAAAATAGTTGAAAACAATTTTCATAAATTTGAAAAATACACGATAAATCCCTGAAAATATATATGTATGTGAAAAAAAATTTACAGAAATAAATTCTGACAATTTCCCAGTTACAATATATTAAATAGATATATGGTTTTCGTTGAGTTTAAGAAAGCGTTCGATGCAGTCAATAGAAACGCTATATGGTTAGCACTAAATAGGAAAGGAGTGCCAAACAAAATAATACAACTCATCAAAGCTATGTACAACAACGCGGAACTGCAGGTTCTACACAATGGCACAATTAGTGATACGTTCACGACCAATATGGGCGTCCGACAGGGCTGTCCTCTATCGCCACTACTCTTTGCAGTGGTAATGGACTGTTTTATGGAGGAACTGTGCAAGAAGAAAAGGGGTATTGCGTGGAGTTTTCAAAGACATCTGGAAGATTTAGAATATGCAGATGATATTTGCTTTCTTTCACATAAACTTTCAGACATGCAAGATAAAACAAACGATCTTGTGAAGTTAGCCAGAAGAGTTGGCTTAGAAATAAATATAAAAAAGACGTACGCCAGGCGCCTACATAACAGCAGCAACACTCATATCAACATCGACAATCACCGAATAGAATACGTTGACTGCTTCTGCTACTTAGGGAGCAAAATGTCGTCAAGCGGTGGCATTAATGAGGACATCACGAATAGGCTCAATAAAGCTAGAAGTGCATTTGGCAGACTAAAATGTATATGGCGGGCACCACAAATCACGAGAACAACAAAGATCCATATTTTCAACGCATGTGTCAAGTCGACCCTTTTATACGGAAGTGAAACATGGCTGGACAGTGAATCGATCAGGCAGCGGCTACAAGTTTTTATATATAAAAGCCTTCGCATTATATGTGGCATATACTGGCCCAACACAATAACAAACGTAAACCTCTGGCGCTTGGCCAAAGAACAGCCCATACAGATAAAACGCAGAAAGAAAGCCAGTACATAATGTAACAAGGATGGCTCTAGAATGGAACCCACATGGAAGTAGACAAAGAGGAAGACCCAAAAATACATGGCGTAGGTCTGTAGGAAAAGAACTAGCTGACATCAATAAATCATGGGATGAGGCAAAAATAATTGCGAACAATAGATTAAGTTGGAAATATCTTGTTGAAGCCCTATATTCCCTCGAAGAATAAAGGAAAAAAAAATATAGATATATACAGGAGTACATATAATAACTACTTCTTACTAAAACGCCATATTAAACGTAGGTGTTTAATATGTGTATTAACATAAATATTAAAAAAATAAATTTGAATTGTGAACTAAATTTTCTTATTTCATTGAAAATACCATAAATTATGAATTATTGAAGAACTAATTTTTAACGGAACGGTTGTACATCATCTCGTGTAGAATTTCTCGAACAACTTATCGGTTATATCTCGGAAACCAATTGGAATTTAGTGTTCCCGTCTTCAATAGACTAGGAGAGAAAAGTGTAAAACAAATTACCCCGAAAAAACTGCATCTACTGCCGCAAAATTGCTAAAATGACGAAAAATTTAAATTTGTTATATCTTTAACACTATTTTTGGCCCATAGCTGCCTAACTGAGGGAAATTCAGTAAAGTATAATCCATAATTCTTCAGAAAATTATAGTACTGTAAAAAACTTTTTTCACATTTTCCTTCTGTATTTTACATCGAAAATTACAGATTTTAAATTAACAAATATGAGCAATATTTTACATAGATGGCGTTGTTGCAAGTGCATATAAAGCTTGAACTAGCCCTAGCAATCAAAGTAAAAGTCGCACATTAGTTTGAGTTAATAACAATTGAACACCATAAACATTAAATACTTCAATATGGAAAATAACAATATGAAATTGAAATTATACTTTCTGAAGGATTTATATCGTTACCATGGTACGTAGTAGAGTTGGGTTTATTAGCTCAGTGAAGTGACCGCTCTTTTCAACTCAGCTCACTCAAGTGAACTAGGTCGCTCTTTTAGCTCATTAGTTCAGTATGATGTATAATGACCATTTCATTTTGTGAATTGTTTGTACTGAATTGAATCAAACATTTCTGTTGTTAGTTGTAAAAATACACAGTATTTTGACAATTAGGGATTTATGCGTGAAATAACTGATAACAATTAAAATTTTAATTTCAAAAAATAAAATTTATTTTTTTTAAATTAATATTTTTCGGAAATAAGAGTTAATTTTTGTATTATTTCTAATTTACGATGCTAACCAAATGTTTAGACAATACATATTTGTTAAAGAGAATATTCATTGGTTTATGTTCTAACTACTATATAAAGGAATTTCTAAATTTTAGGAATAAGATTTTATTGTTTTACAACTTAAAAATATAGTAAAAACTGTACCATTTTCAAAAAACAGCGAAAAACCACACGATAGGTCGCTCATGGTACCTGTCAAATGTTGTGTTTTGTTAATGTATCAGTATAGTAAAAAAGTGCATAAGAGATCTATTTTCTAAAAATAAGTGATTGAAATAATATTGCTAATTTAATTAAGAATATTAGTAGTTTGTAGTTTTTTAATTCTGTTTTTCAGTAGATATAATCCCACAAATATATTTTTGAAATAGTATTTTTTTTACAAATTACAAACTTTCAATTATTTTAAAAATATCAATTATGTATTTCCCTTTTTCATTATTGTTTTATGGAATATACCTACAAACTGTATCACAAACATTATTTCTTACTGCCTCACCATACCATAAATAAATTCACACACATTCAGTACCACACATAGCCAAATTCATTCAAGAAAACAAAAATAATTTGAAATCTCTAATGATTCTTGAAAAATTAGGGGGACTCACACGGTCTGCTATTAGGTCATAATGTCCTAATATATTATGATAGTTTAAACAAATTTTTGTTGTGTTTCAAAACAAAAAAGTTCTAAACTAATAGGACTTTTTGAACTATGTTTATTGTTTTGTTCGAAACACAACAACAATTTGTTTAAACTATCATAATATATTAGGACATTATGACAATATAATAACAGACCGTGTGATTCCCCCAATTGCATACAAACGTTGTATCATATCAAAGCAATAATATATACGCGCAGAGCGTGGCAGTATATGATCATATACATACAAACATAACAAACTCACAAAAATAAAACAATCGTTTTATTTTTGTTGTACACAATGCTCACTTTTCAATGTCAGTGAGCGAATGAAAGTTACAGCTTTGACGAGTTAAGTGAAACATTGAAACAAAATGAATATGCTTGTGCAGCTCTTTCATGAGTACTGAAAGAAATATGTGCATACTACAAAACAGCTCAGTTTAAAACGCTCTGAGCTCAGCGCTCAGTTGGAAACGCTCAGCGCTCAGTTGAAAACGCTCAGTATGATGAATGATTCACTTCGCTCAGTTGAGTGAATAGTTCAATTGAACTAGGTCTTTAATGAGCTACACAACTCTAGTACGTAGTTGGCTGAAAATGTACCAGATTCTCCAGAACAATAATTGTGAAAGTCTCTAAGCTTAGTGTATTGCATAACTCTGTACGAAGTTTAGCTAAAAATTGGCGAGATCGGAACAGTTGGTGAAGGACCTTCATTAAAATGAAAATTAAGTCTTTAAGCTTTGTCTGAATCAATTATGTTATGTTTTTACTAAGTTTGGCTGAAATTGGGCTGGATCGGTTTAGTGGAATTGACCCCTCTCATAAAAAACTAATATTTGTAATGGAATTCTGGAACATTCTAATAGTTAAAGTAAAGCTTGAATTGAGTTATTTTGTTACCAATGTATATAAAAGAGATACATCCAAGATCCTTCGTGAAAACCTTTTACCAACAAATTTTCCATAGACAAAGTGGCCTGTTCGATAAATGCGATGTTCGTTAAACCAGAAAACTACTGTATTTTAGAGTTACGAAATTAATACATAAAATATACGTTAATAGATTTTCATTAACTATTTTAAATATATATATATTAATATGTAACAGGTATAACAATTTCATAATCACCGGAAGAATCAGAACTAGGTTATTTTGAAATTAAACAAGTTAGAGTACAATATTCGGCTTTGCCGAATCTTAAATACCCTCTACCTAAATATGATGAAAAGTATAGAAATTGTATTGGTATAACCACTCTAATATCCCTATTTAGTTTATGGAGAAGATATTTTATTTCAAATGTATAAAAATATTTTCTAATTCAGCAATTTGTAATTGAAATAACTACATATTCCTAATACCAACAGTGTCTATAATTTTATAAAATGAATAACATGTGCTATTATTAATTTATATACTTAATAATTTGTTAACATTACCGATTGGCTCAACATTTTCCTTATTCACCACAAGTGAAGAAAAACAGTATAAACAAGTAAGAGAGCTATATTCGGCTGTGTCGAATCTTATATATCCTTCACCAAATTATACATTAAAATAAAATTAAAAAAAAAAAAACTTCTCGAAAGCATGTCTGAAAGAATTATTGAGGATTTGGATCCCGAAGATATCTGGGGTCTTCAGAAAATTGATTTCAACAGACAGACAGACAGACGGGCATTGCTAAATCGACTCCGCTATCTATAAGGATTCAGAATATATATACTTTATAGGGTCGGAAAATTATATTGTGGAAATAACAAACGGAATGACAAATTTATATATACCCTTCCCACGAAGGTGAAGGGTATAAAAAGGATAAACAAATATATTTAGTCAAACTTCAAAAGTATGTTTTTGTTCTGATTCAATTTTGAATATGAAAATATTTAACGTGATTTCTATGTATATGAGACCTATTTTGCTTGAATTTTATCTCAACAACGTTATTTGCAAGATTTTTTATGGGCATTATAGTGATTAACGGAAATGGACATAATATAGGTGCTATGGTCAAACATGGACCGATATTCAAAAAACCCAGTGGTATGATTTTTGGATACAATATATTGATCTGTATACAATTTTAGTTTGATATTGATATATTTAAAATATTTATAGAGGTTAAAGTGTTTTTCGGAATTGGTATTTATATGTAGCAATGACCAATTATCGGCCGATCTTCATAAAATTCAACACATCGATTTTCGTATATATGGGAAATATTTATTTAAAATTTTAACTTCATAGAACGTTTTGAAAGAGATTTATGAGTATTTAAGTATTTTCGGATGTTAACTTTATATGGTAGCTATTGTCAAATATGGACAGATATTCACAAAATCTAGTATTATCATTTGTGAATAAATACTACCGACTCTGTAAAATTTTAATTTCATAATGATATTTTTCAGATATTTATGAAAATTAATATCTTTTCTGGAAGTGGTCGTTATATGGGAGCTATCACCAATTATAGTCCGATCTTCATAAAATTCGCTACATCGATTTTTATGTATATGGGGATTTCGGGTGTCGAATTTCAACGTAATAGCAATATATATTAGATATTTATGTTTAATTAAGTGATTTTCGGAAGTGAACTTTTTATGGGGGCTATGAACAAATAGTGCCCGATCCCAAAAAAATTTGTGTAGCGATTTCTCTTTGCACGAAACATAGTTGTGCTGAATTTTGTACGGATACTGCAATTCTATGGACATTTATATACCATAACACCATATTTCGGGAAGATATTTGGAGGAGAAATCATGGACCGATTCTTACCATTTGCAACAGTATTTGTCCTTTTATCATATAAACAGTGAGTGACAAATTTTTTCTGATTTTCAATACCAAACTGCTTAGAATAATTATAAAGATTTTGGTATATATTTCATTAATTTTGCTTATGTATTTTGGACGTGAGAGTGTTTAACACAGACAGACGGACATGGCTCAATCGACTTAGAATTTCAAAAGGATCAATAACATATATTCTCTGTTGGGTCTCAGATTAATATTTCTCAATGTTACACACGGAATGACAAACTTACATATATCCTCATTCACCACTTGTGGTGGTCGTGTTAAAATAATAATGTGATATCACTTAAACTAGTCACAAGTACCTAATGACTTTAACAACTCATTGATAATTATGTCTCACTGAAGCTGTTAACAACAGTTATACAGACGGTATGTAGAAATCATTGATAAGTCAGTTTTTGAGAAATTGCAAGTTATTACCATCGAAACGAAAACTTGGCAATGCTTTGCAATTACTGAATTAGAAGTAGTTTAATAATGGCTGATATATAATCTAATATATGAACACTTGTTTACGAAATTCAGAATTAACTCAATAATAAAATAGGTTCAACCATTAAATGCTTACATTTTAGTTAATTCAAATTTAATCAAAATGAATTTAATATATATTTTATCTACATTGAAATCGTTTTGTTTTGAATCTCTTAATCCTTGTTAATATTGAACATTTTCAAGAAAATATTTCACATGTTCAACTGAGAATTGTTAAAATTAAAATCTACAGTAATTACTAACTTTAAGCTATGTTTTTATTGCTAATGGGGATTAAAAAATATGTGAATAATATTTTTTTAAAGACAATTTGAAATGAATTTAGTAGTAACAACTTATTTGAATCATTTTTTGTAAGTGCACGTCCTAAGCAGGGGCTCAATTGACCCTTTTTGATTACAATGAGACTGACTAATTGCTGGTCCAAATTAGTCATCGCATTGGATTCATATACTGGTTAAATAGCGTCAGTTACCTTACTAGCTACCTAACTGGTAACTTGATCAGCTACATAACTGGGTACTTTACCATGTACGGGTGCTAATTGACCTCAAATAGTCAGCTAGAAAGACATATAATAGGCAGTCCAAACCTTCATCGACAACTCTCCAATGGATTGCTTTTGGTGGGTAAAATAACTACTTTCTAAAGTGCAGTACAAAACAATCGTTTAAAGTGTCTTAGTTACTAAAGTGACTATTGAATGCATGCTATGTTACATGGGATATCAGTATACTTAAGCAAAAACGTTAAAAGTGACTACACTCCAGATTACTTAGAGACACTTAAGTGATAATTGTCTTCACTCTAGATTACCTGTGATGTATAAAGTAACCAATTCTTTTCTCTCTTCACTACAAAGAGTTCATAGGTGTCAAATGATCAAAATATATAAATTATAGTCAGCCAAGTGATAAGACATTTGTGACGATTACTGTCTATAAGGATACATTGACTATTTGCTTAACTGCTGGGATAATCGTGTTAAAATAATAATGTGTATATGGTGATGGGTGATTATATTAGCATTTTAACAAATAACTTTGTAACGTAAGTTTTTGCTGGGACTTTTTAAAATTAAATTTCACAACATAATTGAGAACTAGAAAAATTAAAAAAATAAATGTATTTATCATCAATTATGAGCAAACAAAAAAAGTAAGTAAATAAGATCGTGACGTAGTCAAATTATTAGTCATGGTATTGAATTGAACGATAAATATTTTGTTTAACTAAAAAGTAAGAGAATCAATAGAATAATAAATCGCACTAATTACGTTTGAAAACGAAAATAAAAAGTTACCATTACAGTTTTTCAATAAAAATTTCAATTTTAGCACAGCATTCGAGTGTGTTTGACTGAAAAACTAGAAGTTAGTGGTTATACACCCCTTGAACCCATATTTTTGTTCATATTATATTAATTTGTATGTTTATGCTACATGTTCTTGGAGTTAATGTAAGTATATTTGAAAGCGCGAACAAAAATAACTAGTGGTTCAGTCAAATAATAAGTAGTTATCATATAATTCCAATATTACTTGCTGGCTTACTAAATAAGTAGAGGGTATTAATTGAAAAAATATAAAATTATTAAGAACATGAAAAATTACTCGAATTTATACAAAATTTAGTTTTTCCCAATACAAGATTTAAAAAATACTTTTCATTGGAATCCAGCTATCTTGGAAAAAATTAATGATCCGAAAATGTCTAGACATTTCGCAATAACTTTGTATTGCATTAGATAATGACTTATTAAACTCTTTTAGTATTTTAGCAAAAGAACAATGAATATTTGGAATCTACATCAAAGGAAAAATTAAAATAATTTACATTATTTTTTGAAAAATTGCAATGTTTTTCTCTTTTTTTTAATATGCAAATTAAAGAAATTTCATTGAGTTTTTAATAAAAATAATTGTTTGTTTTTTAAAATTATGTAGATTTAGTTTTTAGAGCATATTTTATTAAATTTAATGAGAATATTTCGGGTTTCCCTGTACATAACGTTATAATTTTTTATTAAAATTAATTAAATTAATTCTATTGCTTTTGTTGATTATAACAAAATGTCGAAAATTCTGTATCTACTGAAATACTGGTCCGACTGCAAATGAAAACAAGTAAGAGTGCTATATTCGGCTATGCCGACTCTTATATACCCTTCACCTTTGTTGTGGATACATTAATTGCCCACTTTAAGCGTATAGCATCCTAAATATATCAAGAAAACTTTTAACAACTTTACATTTAATTGCTGACGAACAGATTATATTGTAGAAGTTACAAACGAATTGGCAATATTATATCTACCCTTCTCACAAAGTTGAAGGGTTATAAAAACAACAACGCCAAACGAAACGAAACACCAAAAAAAAACAAAAACAAAATACACAAAGCAATGAAACCAATACACATCCAAACATACGTTTTATTGCTTTTTTGTCATACAAAAAAAAATACGCAAAGCAATGCAATAAATTGTCTTTTTTTGATTACATTTTCAGAGGTTGTCTCGGATTTTTGCTCATATCTTCGTTATGTATCGACAGATTTTGCTGATTTTAAATAGGAAACTTCTCGAAAGCATATCTGACAGAATTATTAAAGATTTGGATCCCGAAGATATCTTCAGAAAATTGATTTCAACCGCCTTGTCGGGAAAAATAAACAAATAAGTTTTGAAAAAAATTAAGCTGAATTGTTTTAATTGCTTGATTTTTGATAAGAACTGGCTTCACAAACGAATAATAAATGCACTATAGAAAACTTTACCAATTTTTTTTTTTTTTTTTTTTTTTGCAAAAATTCAAAATTTTTATTTTTGCAAAATATGAATATAAAATGGCAACGGAGTTATAGAAGTCTTTTGAAATTCGGATTGTTATTTAGCTTAAAACAAATAGTTAAAATAAATAGATTTATTCCCAAAAATCTGAAGAAATCAAGAGAACAGAAACAATTTTGTTTCTCAAAATATTATTTTAATGATAAATTTGCAGGTGCCCGTGCATCAAAAACTATGACAGTTTTCTTTATTTTGATTTTCTTGCGACTACACAAACTAAACATATAAGAATCAGTTGGTTTCAGTAATATGGCAATAGAAAACAAACAAAAGAAAATGTCAAAATGGTTGTGGTTTGAAAAGAGGGACAGATATATATCACACTCGTTGCCTATTGAAAATTGTATTTTTCTCTCTCTCTCTGCAAACCACAACCAATGAAAAGTGGTTGACTTAGCTTAATTATCGGGTTATATTTTAGACTAGCTACAACCCGGTGTGCTTCGCTACCCGTATCGTAATGAAATAAAAAGTTTAGAGTTAAACAATATTTATTAAGGGCCTGGCTCACTAAATGCGAACGAACATTTTCTTTCTTGAAAACAACAAATAAATTTGAATTTTTGTTATTGTTTTCAATATAAAATAAGAAAGAAAATGTTCGTTCGCATTTTATGAGCCAGGCCCTAAGTTATTAAAATTTACAGTTTTCCTTTTAAATACTTATGTAGTTTATCTAAAATTAGTTTCTATTTTAATAAGTAGTACATTATTTGTTTCTTATTTATAACCTTAATGTTAAATATAGAAGTTTATAGAAAAACATTTTTTATTTAATGTTTGATATATATATTATTTTTATTAATAATTTTTTATTCTAATGCCTTATATTTTTGGTTTTTCCTTCTGGTGCATATACATATGAGTCTGTGGGTTTTCCCACCCGCGAACATGCAACATAAAGCTGTCCATGTGAAAAACATGGATTTTCTAGATTTAGTCCACAAACTTGCAAAGACTGACCTTGAGCTTTATTAATTGTCATTGCAAATGCTAGGCGAATAGGAAACTGCAATCGCTTAAAATCAAATGGCATTTCCGAAGTTATCATCGGAATACGTGGCAGCAATACATCTGATCCATTGTACTTTCCAGTTATAATGGTCGCCTCGATTAGATTGTTCATTAATTTCTTTACTATAAGTCGAGTGCCATTACAAAGTTGTGGTGGATCAATGTTTCTTAGTAAAATAATAGGAGCACCAATTTTCAACTGCAAGTCATGTGGTGGAAAGCCCAGTAAATTTAACGAATTTAAAAATTCAACTGGATAATTGACGACATCCTCAATATTTGTAACAGTGTCGATTGATTTATAAATTTTTAGATTACCATCAATGGTATTCAGAATGTTGCTGTTGATGGAGTTAACGTCAATATTTTTGGCTGCAAGTAACGCGCGTTCACATAACCATTGCTTGTTTTTAAAATTTTTTCCGATATTGGGGAAAACGCAATTTATTAACTCTTCTATAGATTGCGTCATCCTGCAAAAGTCATTGAATTGCTCACACAAAATGTAGAATCTACATATTTTCCTAAATAAGCAATAAATAATATTTACTTCGTACAGGAAATATGGTAATAAAAGATTCTACCTCATGTGATTTCGAAGATTAGTATTTATATATACTTTCACAGGTATACTAATTTTAACTTAACATTATTGATTGATCATGATTTTTCTCCAAGTATAAAATACAAATAAGCACACAATCATACAAACAAACACACATTCACTTTTATATATATACTAGCTAAAACCCGGTGTGCTTCGCTACCCGTATCGTAATGAAATAAAAAGTTTAGAGTTAAACAAATATATTTATTAAGTTATTTAAATCTACAGTTTTCCTTTTAAATTAATTTTTATTATATTATCTTATGATTTACAATATACTTATTTAGTTTATCTAAAATTAGTTTCTATTTTAATAAGTAGTACATTATTTGTTTCTTATTTATAACCTTAATGTTAAATATAGAAGTTTATAGAAAAACATTTTTTATTTAATGTTTGATATATACATTACTTTTATTAATTATTTTTTATTCTAATGACTTAGGATATACAATATTTTTGGTTTTTCCTTCTGGTGCATATACATATAAGTCTGTGGGTTTTCCCACTCGCGAACATGTAAAATAAAGCTGTCCATGTGAAAAACATGTATTTTCTAGATTTAGTCCACAAACTTGCAAATACTGACCTTGAGCTTTATTAATTGTAATTGCAAATGCTAGGCGAATAGGAAACTGCAATCGCTTAAAATCAAATGGCATTTCCGAAGTTATCATCGGAATACGTGGCAGAAATACATCTGATCCATTGTACTTTACAGTTATAATGGTCGCCTCGATTAGATTTTTCATTAATTTCTTTACTATAAGTCGAGTGCCATTACAAAGTCGTGGTGGATCAATGTTTCTTAGTAAAATAATAGGAGCACCAATTTTCAACTGCAAGTCATGTGGTGGAAAGCCCGGTAAATCTAACGAATTTAAAAATTCGACTGGATAATTGACGACATCCTCAATATTTGTAACAGTGTCGATTGATTTATAAATTTTTAGATTACCATCGATGGTATTCAGAATGTTGCTGTTGATGGAGATAACGTCTATATTTTTGGCTGCCAGTAACGCGCGTTCACATAACCATAGCTTGTTTTTAAAATTTTTTCCGATATTGGGGAAAACGCAATTTATTAACTCTTCTATAGATTGCGTCATGCTGCAGAAGTTAGATGGAAATGTTATACATTTCATACATACATACATACAAACACACATTCACTTTTATATATAGATAAGGGTTTCAAATGTATACAAATTTTAACATTTACTTAATATTGTTGGTAGTCAGCGCATTTCTGTCCTAAATATTAATATTGATAGATGATATATCTTTCCCTATTTATAATTTGTCATCATATGTATGGAAGGTGCCACGCCCACTATTGATAGTCCGCCCATTTTTGTCCTAAATATTAATATTGATGGTAGAATAACCGTACCATATATCTTATTGTTTCCCATATATACATTTTTTTTAATTATCATCATATGGGAGGTGCCACGCCCTCTGTGGCTACTACTCCCATTTTTGCCGCAAATATTTAAACAAACAGTGGAATTGCTCATGCAAAATTCGAGAACAATAGCTATTATAGTTTTCTAAATATTTGATTTTTAAAATTAACTTTGTATGGGAGGTACCACGCCCACTTAAAATTTCAAAACAAAAAGTAGCCTATAGCTCCTTCCAGGCATACATAAATATACTGTAAAAATTTCAAGCAAATCGGTTCAGCCGTTTAGCCGTCTATAAAGCCCAAACTAATAATAATAAACATACATACATACAGACACACATTCACTTTTATATATATAGATATAGATAAGGGTTTCAAATGTATACAAATTTTAACATTTACTTAATATTGTTGGTATTCAGCGCATTTCTGTCCTAAATATTAATATTGATAGATGATATAGCTTTCCCTATTTATAATTTGTCATCATATGTATGGGAGGTGCCACGCCCACTATTGATAGTCCGCCCATTCTTGTTATAAATATTAATATTGATGGTAGAATAACCGTACCATATATCTTATTGTTTCCCATATATACATTTTTTTAAATTATCATCATATGGGAGGTGCCACGCCCTCTGTGGCTACTACTCCTATTTTTGCCGCAAATATTTAGACAAACAGTGGAATTGCTCATGCAAAATTTGAGGACAATAGCTATTATAGTTTCCTAAATATTTGATTTTTAAAATTAACTTTGTATGGGAGGTACCACGCCCACTTAAAATTTCAAAACAAAAAGTAGCCTATAGCTCCTTCCAGACATACATAAATATACTGTAAAAATTTCAAACAAATCGGTTCAGCCGATTAGCCGTCTATAAAGTCCAAACAAACAGACAAACAAACAAATATACATACAAACACACATTGACTTTTATATATATAGATATAATTTAGAAAAAGTGGTATACAATGATAATGAATTATACAATTAATATTAAATGTGATAAATTATATGTATCAGTATTATACTGGATCAAAAGATTGTAATATATTTTACATATTGAATAAAAATATCCTTCTTAAGTAAAATTTTATTAGAAAATATGCAAAAAAATTTCATTGTCTTTAGTATGATAAAAATTATAAAATCTGACTAATAGTTCTAAAGTTATTAAAGGTTTTACTGTAGTTATTTTGCACGCATCTCTTTAAAACCAAACTAAAGTGAATTTCGAAATTCTGGAGAACTTTAATTCTTGTATGACCATAAAAACATTTAGACCAAATATTAACGAATTCAGAAGAGTTCAAAAATGCATTTTTTTTATACAAACATTTAATTTCGTCTCATTTATTCGCCACAAAATTGTTCCCCACCCGCTCAAAAACATGGTGTTGTGATGGTCAAACTTGCAGGCGGTGATTCACGCAATACTCATTTGAGTTGTTCAGAGTTTTGAGGATATTTGTGATGTTGGATTGCCAGACTGCACTAGAGGCTTTATTATCTAATGGAAAATCTGGATATGCCGTGTTAAGGTTTAGGACTGCAAATGGTAGGCGGCACAGCATCTCTAACAATAATCTACATAAATATAAGAAACTAAACGTTATTGCAAAAGCAATGGTTATAAATTCAATACCAAATAATTACTTGGAAGCAGCAACGGGGTTCACAAACTGTCTATAATTTACAAATGTTTTCGAAGAGGCGTATCTATTATTATCATCATTACTGTTGTTATTTATATTTTTACAAACCGATTCATAGGATTTCTTTCCTTCTTTCACCTGTGCACATTATGTCGTTCACTTGATATATCGAAATCGGTAAATTTATTTTTGTGAAATTTATAACTTCACTATCTATTTTTGTTAATTTATTTCAAA
Organism: Calliphora vomitoria; assembly: GCA_942486065.2. Classification (NCBI taxonomy): domain Eukaryota; kingdom Metazoa; phylum Arthropoda; class Insecta; order Diptera; family Calliphoridae; genus Calliphora; species Calliphora vomitoria. The sequence goes on along the minus strand of OW818030.2, from coordinate 65,381,625 downwards.
TAAAACTACTTTGAAAAGATAAAACATGACGTATCGTTAAGTCTGTTCGCCTTAATGTTGTTCAACATCAGTGATAAAATGAAAATAACAAAAAACTGACTTAATTATTTATTTAAATTGATATAATTTTTAGCGAAAAGTCGCAGTTTAGTTACGGACATCAGAGCATTAAAAACTAATTGTGGAATCAATACAAAAAATAATTGATTATTTTTTGTTCAAATTCGTTGTTATTTTGCTGAAATTTAATTTAATATATAACCAACCAAATGGCACCTCATTGGGATGAACCTCGTCATCATCACCATCATAACCGTCCTATGATTGAAGTAGATATTGTGAGTCCTTTCGCTCGACCACCACCACCTCGAGTCACTACCGAAGTCATAATTGCACCACAGCAAAGACCAACAGAAATTGTTTACGTAACTCCACCACAACCACGTCCACCACCACCAAGTGAAGTCGTCTTTGTAGTTCCAGGAAATCAGCAAGCTCCAGAACATTGGGATAATCGTCCTCGTTGGTAATCTATGCATTGGAGAAATTGTAATAATAATAATATATGTATGTGTCAATTGTAAAATATAAAAATAGTTTAATATTAAAAAACCAATATAAAAAATAATTTAAGATTGTTTTATTTCGGAGATGCAAAATAATTAATTTAAAAACATTTCATTATATGGAATGTACTATCACTGAGTGAGGGCAACGGCATGTGAAAGTGATATAAACTATTACAACTACATAGAACCAGTAATCACCCCCCAAGATCCAATTCTGTGTCGGTTCACCTTCCTCTGGGAACATCTCTTTCTCACACAAAACAAAACCGCTTAAGTTTTTAAGGATACTAATGGTTATTTTTAATATATTTATAGGTTTTTTAATTTCCCGACCTTTTTAGATTCCCGGAAATCGGGCAAATATTTCAAACAAAAATCAAAAAATAACAATTATATTGTGATTTTTATTATTAATGTCATAATTGTTACGGTCCCTGTTCAAAACTATCTTTAGGTTTTTTTGGATGCTCTTGTTTTTAAAATATCGCGGTTTTAATTTTTCTGTATTTTTGTTTCTTATTGGTTGAATATTGCATTAATGGAAACATTTTTGTATTGGTATTCTACACAAAATTATCTTTGCTTTGCATCAATTTTTTTTATTTAAATTCCAAAATATATTGGTGATATCGCAAGGATGATGAAAATTAATTTTTTTTCACTTTCATCCTTATACAAAAAAAACCATACCAATAAAATGTGGTGTTGGCTCACTTTATTATCGAGATAGCTCAAAGGATTTTCGATGGGGTTGATGTCAGAGCTCTGGGCAGGTTTCTCCATTACATGAGGACAATTGTACAACAACCATGACCTGACATTGTAAGCTTTATGCTCATGGTCGTTATCCTGGTTGAAGCAGTAATTGTTTGAAAGACTCCGTTTTTGCTTTCATAATGGCAATTCCAGTTAAAAAATTGCTAAATACATTTTTTGGTCAATTATGCCTTCGATTAAATGAAGAGAAACTGGACCAGCTGCCAAGAAAGACCTTTAAACCATCACCGATCCACCACCATGCTTGGCAGTAGATTTAACATGTTGTTGTAAGAGCTCCTCATTGGCCTATCGCGATAGATATGAATTTACATTAGAGCCGAGTATATTAAATTTTCTCTCGTCTGTGAACAACATATCTTTCCAAAAAAAAAGATCCTTTGATTTGTGTAGTTTGGCGAAGTTTAAGCGGTGCTCTTTATTTCTCTTGCTAAGCAAAGCCATTTTTCTAGCCATTATACCATTCAAATTCTCTATAGGAGTATATTCCGCATGGTTTGGGCGTAATCTTTATTTCCCGTAGTGGCTTCCGAAATGAACGTAAGTTTGGAACTGCATGCAAAGAGTTCTCTTTTACACGCTCTAACAATATTTCGCTCTTCAGCTTCACTGAATATTTTATTGTGCGCCTTTTTGGTTTCATTTTTTATTTGTTTTGATGTCCTGTATCGTTTTAGTATGTATTGGATAGTAGAATGACTTCTTTCCAGAATTTTGGGAATTTCATGAAGAGAACTTCCATCCCCTAAAAGCTTTACAGCAAGCTTTCGGGTTTCTTCGGTTGTTTGTCCGTTTTGTCTTCCTATTGGATATTTTTGTATAAAACTTTAAAATTTAATGAAAATATTTGATGATTTTCAATTTGAATTACTTTACACCCAAAGGCACAAAGCAAAGATATTGGTTTCTTAACTAAGATTCGCTGTACGCGTTTGGCTTTTATGTTTTTTAATAAATTATTTAATTAAACCGCCCATAACTTCTTACCTTTTAACATAATTTCTCTGTTTAAATACCCATCCGATAGAGGACAATTTATCCAATAAACCCTGTATACATTGTTTTCATGTATCATTTTTAAATAAGCTGCGTTTTAATATTAAACAAGTTAGAGTGCTATATTCGGCTATGCCGAATCTTAAATACCCTCCACCTAAATTAGATGAAAATTATAGAAATTACATTGGTATAAACACTCTAATATCCATATTCAGTGTTTGTTATTGGGACTTAGCTCAGATTATGAAGATTGGTAGAATGTTAATGTAATACAGTAGTTTTCGCTTATAGTCTTCAAATACAGTTGCATAATTTTTGTGGACTATAAGCGAATTAGGACTATAACCGAATTTCTTTTTAAGCCAATTTATGGATTATATACCCAGCAAAAAATGGTGCTTCCTCGGAAGCAGGTTTGTAAGGCAGAGAGCACTTGTATACTGTTACCATTTCGCATGAAAGATTACATGATTTTTATATGGGATTCCTCGCGTAGAGGCTCTGCATAAGGAATCCAAAATAAGCATATTTCACAGCTTTAAAGTTAACCTGATTTCATCGAATTAAATATGTGCAAATAATTGCGCATTTCAGAATTAATTATATCAGGTGCTCGCGGAAGCACGATCTAGTTGCCTTTTATACAGCATCCAATATGTTGATAATTCATGCCTTACAAGATGGGATATTATCACGCCTTCTTTAATATGTATTAAAGAAGGCATTCAAGTAATGCTTCATTAAAAGTTTATATATAAAAATAATTTTATTCTTATCAACATGTAAATTATATGAATAAGAACTAAAAAGAGATCATTTACAAAACTTATTATATTGATAAATTTCACTCTAAAAACTTAAATAATGATTATTCATGTTTCATTAAGGATATAATTAAGAGTTTTTAAAAATGTAAAGTGCAAAAATAAATATACACCACATAAAAATAAATATAAAATAATATATTATAATTATGAATATTTTTACAAAATATTTGGTCTGTTCAATAATAAAAAAAAAACTTTACAAATTATTGCAAATTGAAAAAAACCAAAAAAAAAGTTTTTTTAAAAAAATTTATATTTCGTACAAAAATAAGAATAAAAATGAGTTATTAAAAAAAAAAATATTTCATACAACAATAAGAATAAAAAAAATAAAATATTCCAAAAAAGAAAATTCATAAAATTTAAGATGAAAAATAGTTAGAAATCCATTAAAGGTAATACATTTTCGTTTGTATTCAAATAATTTAAACTATTTTCATCATTAGTAGAAGAATTACTTTGAATATCATTTAATGTAAGTTGCTGATTTTTTTGAAAGGATGTATCTTTGTAATGCCTATTTTTAACCAAGCGAATGCCTTTTCTTATTTCGTCATAAAAGGCCTTTTTTGTCAACATTTCGTCTTTATAGACAGATTCTGAAAAAACAAAATAAAAACAAGTATGTATGAAAAAAATAAAATTAAATTATTTAAATTAACATACCGTAAATTAAATTTATAAGTTTTGGGTAGTCTAAGAGTCCTTTTTTATTTTGTCTTCCATCAAGGTTAAATTCTAGTAGCAGATGTTTATCAAAAATGGCTGTTAGCATTTTCTTAATACCATTTCTTCCCACTGTTTTTTTAATTGTGTGAGTCTGAAATAAAAAAATAATGAAAAATTAAAAATTTAGATGTATTAATAAATATAAGTTTAGTTTTATTACCATTGCTTCCATATTTTCAGCAGAAGTTTCTATATCGTCCATTACCGATTTAGATTTAAGGGGAAATGTGTCCAAATATTTTGAGGCTAGCGCAGTGGAGGTTAAATTTGATTTTATTAAGACATGCATTTCAGACAATAGATCTACAATTATTTTGTTTTGTCCACAAAATGTTTCTTTTAATTCCTTAATCTCTTTAGCCATGTCGCTGTTTACTAATTATATTAAAATACATAAAATATATAATTTTATGGGTTTTTATAGTTTTACTTAACAAGTTTATACCTTTTTGAAATTCTTCTATACTTTTTTGGAGTTTTTCCAATTTTTATGCAGTTTCAATGGATGTTGATGGAATTGTTTTAGTAGAAGATTCCTTCACAGATCTAGAGCGTCCCATTTTGTAAAAAAAAAATATTCTAAAAATGCAAAATGTTTAATTACTGTTTTTACAATTTATTTTTATTTATTTATTTCTAAAAGGCAAACAAATGTTTGGATGGACACTCTTAATCTAATAATTAAGAACAATGACAAAATGAAATAAGTAAATGGCTACTTTCATATGGCAAACAAATTAGTTTCCCTCATATTTCTTGAAGTTTAAGAGTTTCTTCTCTATATACATTTAAATTAACAACGAATATGCCAAGATCCTTCGATCGTATGTGTTCTGAAAACATATCTTCAGTGTTAATAAAAACATGGGCTTTAAACATATCATTTTCTAGAAAAGCTGTAATTTTGACAGGAATATTATCAGAAATTAAGCAAAAACTATCTTGAAGTTTTATAGAAAAATACAAATTTTCTGATTTGTAAAATATTACGTTTCCCATTTTACTAAGTTTGATTCCATTTTTGACCGTTTTTTTTATTAATGGTATTTTTGAAAAAACATTAAATATTTGTTGCTCAATGTGTTGAGATTTTTTAATTGATCTTTTTAAAGAGGTCATAGCATTTTCAAATGGATATGCTGTAATATTTGAAAGATTTACATATTCTAGTGCAACTTCTTTTAGGTGTAGAAGATTATGGATATTATGGGTAATGCTTGTTTCTCCATAATAATATGAAAATTGTTCCACAAATTGTTTTAAAATTTCATGAGCTAGATGTATTTCACTTTGACTAATATTATTTCGAATGGGAAATTGCGTTATCATTTTTACGTCTAAACTTTCTAGCGACATTTGCATATTTAAAAATTTTGGTTGGTGGAAATCTTGATCACGTCTGTATTTCAAATCGTCATCAGTACGTAATTTACCCACAAATTTACTAAAAGTTGTCACATTTGAGATACTTATTCCTTTCTGGTCACATTTGCTGCAACCATTTAAGGCATTGTTACCTCTTATTCCACACACATAAGAGAGGGCTGGCGTATCACAAACAAATGCACGGATAATTATGTCCAATTTACGTTCTACGACTTGAAACCCATTTTCTTTCATATCTTTAATTTCATAAACTAAGTCATGTAAATATAAATCAATATCTATTGTTTTTTTTTCGCCAACATAACTTCCTATCAAAAAAACATTTACCGTTGTTAAATTTACAATGCGGCCTAATATTGGCCATAAACCCCTATCCTTGCTTTTGAATATGGGCAGACCGTCGATTCCAATGTCTAAAACTAAATTATTGACATTGTCGTATTTTATGACATCAATAATTTTATTCAGATTATGTTTAATTCCTATATGAAAATAGGTACCGGGAGTTACAGTCCGTTTAGAAACAGGCTGTTGTTTTCCAGTTAAAGTGATAACACTTAAAGGTATTTCAGAATGCCTTTTATTTAATATGTTTAATAAAGATGTAGTGCATTCATATGAGGGTCTGTATTTTAAATACCACTCTTTTAATTCATCCTTTAATTCCTTTACATTCATATCACTATTATCCCGAATTTCTTGCAGAGACAAGTCATCAATATTTGAACCCGATTCAAACTCATTACCATCATTTCTTCCCATGGAAGATGCTCTAAGTAGAGCTAATTCATTTTTATTTTTTTATTAATTTTTTTGATTTGACATAATTACTTTTTAATATTTTTTTTTTTAAATTTATACATAAACTTACTTTTATATGAACGTGTGAAAATGCGTATGTATGTTTTTAAACCGTTATAATTTTTTTTTAACACTTTCACCTTTATGCGCTTAGACACTTGATTTAAAGAACGACACATCAGAACTAAATGTAATTTTAATAAATATTGCATCATCTTAATCTTCGTTTTAGTTGAATTATCCGTCGTGTATAATCGAGAAATCATTATTATAATATTCGCCTTACTCTAGTGCTTCTGCGCAGCAATATGATCTACGGAAAAGCACTATTTTTACTATTATTTACAATATATTTTTTTATTTATGGTACCAAAAAATTATTTCGCCTTCTGTTAGTGCTTCCATGAAGCACTAAAAATAAATATTAAAAAAAGAGAAAATACGCAGAAAATATTTGAAAATTATTTCTCTCTCAACACAGTTCTTATAAAAAGCGTTCTCTCATATGTTTTTTATTCTCTTGTGGATTTTACCGTTAGAAATATGTATGTAGTATTGTTGTTGTTTTATGTATTCTGAAAAAGTTTATCTATATATATAAAAGTGAATGTGTGTCTGTATGTATGTATGTTTATTATTATTAGTTTGGGCTTTATAGACGGCTAAACGGCTGAACCGATTTGCTTGAAATTTTTACAGTATATTTATGTATGCCTGGAAGGAGCTATAGGCTACTTTTTGTTTTGAAATTTTAAGTGGGCGTGGTACCTCCCATACAAAGTTAATTTTAAAAATCAAATATTTAGAAAACTATAATAGCTATTGTTCTCGAATTTTGCATGAGCAATTCCACTGTTTGTTTAAATATTTGCGGCAAAAATGGGAGTAGTAGCCACAGAGGGCGTGGCACCTCCCATATGATGATAATTAAAAAAAATGTATATATGGGAAACAATAAGATATATGGTACGGTTATTCTACCATCAATATTAATATTTAGGACAAAAATGGGCGGACTATCAATAGTGGGCGTGGCACCTTCCATACATATGATGACAAATTATAAATAGGGAAAGATATATCATCTATCAATATTAATATTTAGGACAGAAATGCGCTGACTACCAACAATATTAAGTAAATGTTAAAATTTGTATACATTTGAAACCCTTATCTATATATAAAAGTGAATGTGTGTTTGTATGTATGTATGTATGAAATGTATAACATTTCCATCTAACTTCTGCAGCATGACGCAATCTATAGAAGAGTTAATAAATTGCGTTTTCCCCAATATCGGAAAAAATTTTAAAAACAAGCTATGGTTATGTGAACGCGCGTTACTGGCAGCCAAAAATATAGACGTTATCTCCATCAACAGCAACATTCTGAATACCATCGATGGTAATCTAAAAATTTATAAATCAATCGACACTGTTACAAATATTGAGGATGTCGTCAATTATCCAGTCGAATTTTTAAATTCGTTAGATTTACCGGGCTTTCCACCACATGACTTGCAGTTGAAAATTGGTGCTCCTATTATTTTACTAAGAAACATTGATCCACCACGACTTTGTAATGGCACTCGACTTATAGTAAAGAAATTAATGAAAAATCTAATCGAGGCGACCATTATAACTGTAAAGTACAATGGATCAGATGTATTTCTGCCACGTATTCCGATGATAACTTCGGAAATGCCATTTGATTTTAAGCGATTGCAGTTTCCTATTCGCCTAGCATTTGCAATTACAATTAATAAAGCTCAAGGTCAGTATTTGCAAGTTTGTGGACTAAATCTAGAAAATACATGTTTTTCACATGGACAGCTTTATTTTACATGTTCGCGAGTGGGAAAACCCACAGACTTATATGTATATGCACCAGAAGGAAAAACCAAAAATATTGTATATCCTAAGTCATTAGAATAAAAAATAATTAATAAAAGTAATGTATATATCAAACATTAAATAAAAAATGTTTTTCTATAAACTTCTATATTTAACATTAAGGTTATAAATAAGAAACAAATAATGTACTACTTATTAAAATAGAAACTAATTTTAGATAAACTAAATAAGTATATTGTAAATCATAAGATAATATAATAAAAATTAATTTAAAAGGAAAACTGTAGATTTAAATAACTTAATAAATATATTTGTTTAACTCTAAACTTTTTATTTCATTACGATACGGGTAGCGAAGCACACCGGGTTTTAGCTAGTAAATTTATAAAAACTAATATTTATATATAATACCATACAAATTTAATTAATTTTAAGCACAATTAAATTTGAGTTTTATAAAATTACTTACTATTTTATTTTTAACAATTCTTCAAAATTCATTAATAGTTTAAATTTTATAAAATAGTGTATTTATAATTTTAAAAAAATGTAAAATGGGCATTATTATTACAATAGATACATTATTACAATTAGATGAAAACTATTTAATTGTTATGGAAATGTTTTATAAATGTCAATATTAGAAAATATCAAAACTTAATTATAGATTTTAGAGCTGCTGAGAAGCAATAAAATCTTACAGACCCAGTGATTGCCTAACAAGAAGCGCTGATTTTGTCTAAGTTCTTCACCACCTATACGAATAGCTTAATGTATGCCTTCCAAAATCATTTTTGTAAGGCAATAATTTTAGGATGCAATTAATGTAGCAGTAGAAGATGCAGTAATAATATTTATTGCTTCCAAATCCAGAATATTTTTTGCTGGGTATGAATACTGATATAATACACATTTTGGACTATATACAAATTATGTATTTTCTTGAACAAAACCAAAATAAAAGTTTATTTAAAATAAAGTAGAATTTTATATATTGTTAAGAAAACTAGTTTACGCAGAAGATATTTTATTTCAAATGTATAAAAATGTTATCTAATTCAGCAATTTATAATTGAAATAACTACATATTCCTACCATTTCCAACAGAGGCCATAATTTTATAATAGGAATAAAATGTACTATTTAACAATTTATATACTTAATAATTGGTTAGCATTACCGATTGGCTCAACATTTTCCTTTTGTGAAGTAAAAGAGTATAAAAAAGGGTAAACAAATATATTTAGTCAAACTTCAAAATTATATTTTTGTTCTGTTCTAATGAATTTTCCGGATGTGAGCCTTATATATATAATTATGAACCCATAGTCACCAAATCTACTTGAAACCTATATCATAGAGAAATATACATAGAGTGGAAACTCTCCTGTCAAAGACCTAACTCAGTTGTCAAAAACCTAAGTGCTGAGAATGTATTAGTAAAAAAAAACTATGTGAAAACAAAAACAACACTCGTATGTGTGATTATTTTGATTAAAATTTTTGTTTGAGTTTTTTTCTAGTTTCCGCTCTTGTTGTTTCTCTATGACTTATATCTGTTACATATTTTACCGATATGAGTTTATATATGCATTAATGTATTTTTCGTATGTGCGACTTATTTGGAAGATATAATTAAATATTTTAACGTGATTTCTGTGTATTTAAGGCCAATTTTGATTGATATTTTTCTGTATAACATTATTATTATTATTAACAAGAGTTTTATGGGTATTATTGTGATTATCGGAAATGGAACTAATATGGGTGCTATGGTCAAATATGGACCGATATTCACAAAACCCAGTAATTTAATGTTTGGATACAATATATTGATCTGTATACAATTTTAGTTCGATATCGATATATTTAAAATATTTATAGAGGTTAATATATTTTTCGGAAGTGGTCCTTATATGAGAACTATGACCAATTATCGGCCGATCTTCATAAAATTCAACAAATCGATTTTCATATATAATGGAAATATTTGCTTCAAATTTTAACAGGATAGAAGCTTTTATAAGAGATTTATAAGTATTTAAGTAATTTTCGGAAATGGACCTTATATGGTAGCTATAGTCAAATATGAACCGATATTCACACAATCTGGTAGTATCATTTATGAATTAATACTAACGATCTCTGTAAAATTTTAATTCGATAACCATATTTTTCAGATATTTATGAAAATGAATGTGCTTTTAGAAGTGGTCCTTATATGGGAGCTATAACCAATTATGGACCGATCTTCATGAAATTCCCAACAGCGATTTTCATGTACATGGGCATTATGCAAGTTGAATTTCAACCTAATACCGGTATTTATAAGATATTAATGTGTATTTAAGTGATTTTCGGAAGTAAACTTTATATGGGGGCTATGGTCAAATATTGCCCGATCCAAAAAAAAAATTGGTTTCGCGATTTTTGTTTGCACGAAACTTAGTTGTGCTGAATTTTGTATGGATACTGCAATTATATGGACATTTATATACCATAGCACAATATTTCGGGAAGAAATTTGTATGGGGGCTACGAGAAATTATGGACCGATTCTTTCCATTTTCAACCGAATTTGTCCTTTTATCATATAAATAATGAGTGAAAAATTTCATGGTATTCTCTGCAATGAATTTACCCAAAGTCACAAAAAATCATGTGAAAATTATCAAAATTTTTGGAGGTTGTCTTACATTTTGATCCATAACCCTGGTTCTACCAATTCGATTTTGCTGATTTTCAATACCAAACTGCTTAGAAAAATTATAAACATTTTGGTATGCATTTCATTAATTTTTCTTATGTATTTTGGACGTGAGAGTGTTTTACACAGACAGACAGACAGACAGACAGACAGACAGACAGACAGACAGACAGACAGACAGACGGACAGACAGACGGACATTGCTCAATCGACTTACAATTTCATAAGGATCAATAATATATATACTTTGTTGGGTCTCAGATGAATATTTCTCAATGTTACACACGGAATGACAAACGTATATATACCCTCTTTCACCACTTGTGGTGGTGGAGGGTATAAAAATGAAATGTTAGGTGTACGAGTTTGGCTTTGAACCACTGTATATAAAAATATTGAAAATTTTATGAAAATATTCTATATAGTTTCTCTTATTACATTAATTCATTATGGCTAGTAAGATGAGATGCTGTATTAAAGATCCTAATATGTTTTGTTAAATTGTATTTTGCTTACTTTGGTATTCAAATTCGCAACTTAGACAATTTCTGGATATATGATGTAGAAATACAGTGGCTCACAGCTTATTTCGTGTATATGACTTTTTATAAAAGATTTCGGTATATTTTTATAATTATCTTACATATTAAAAGAAAAACACTGACAAATATTTGAAAATATATTATTATTTATTGTATTTACAAAAAAACTTCAAAACAATTCACCTTTTTTAAAATATTTAACAAAAAAGCGAAATGTTAAGAAAAGTAACCTCACAGCTTATTTCGTGTACATATTAAATTACTATATTAATTCATTACAAACAATAAATTAAAATAGTTTTAGTCATAATTCAAAGAAAACTAATATTTTGTGGGATTTCTCTTTTGTTTTAAAACAGCTTTAATTCTATATTGGATAGATTTATCCAGTTTTTGTGTATATTTCGTGGCTATCTTCTGCCATTCGTGTTGGAGTGCATTTTTTAAGTCCTGCTTATTACTTATCTGATGTTTTCTAATATTTCTCTCCAGAACACTCCACAAATTCTCAATAACATTGATGTCTGATGATTAAACTGGAGTTTTAACGATGTGGGGACAATTCCAAATAAGCCATGCTTGTACAAGTTGCTTCATGTGCTTTGGTTCATTGTCCTGGTAAAACCTAAAATCGTCTCTTATACCCAATTTCTCATCACCTACCAATAAATTATTTTTAAATAAGTTAAAATACAAATTTTTGTCCATACTGTCATCCATAAATACTAAATTTACGATCCCTGCTGACGACATACATCCCCACACCATGTCATGGCCTCCACCGTGTTTAGCAGTGCCAGCTAGATTTTTCAGTTGCAGTTTCGTATTTGGTTTTCGCCAAACATATGACTTCCATCAGACCCAAAAATATTGAATTTGTTGATAAAAGCACATGTAATCTTGCTTAGAATTTGCAACTCAAGAATCTAGCTGGCACTGCTAAACACGGTGGAGGCCATGACATGGTGTGGGGATGTATGTCGTCAGCAGGGATCGTAAATTTAGTATTTATGGATGACAGTATGGACAAAAATTTGTATTTTAACTTATTTAAAAATAATTTATTGGTAGGTGATGAGAAATTGGGTATAAGAGACGATTTTAGGTTTTACCAGGACAATGAACCAAAGCACATGAAGCAACTTGTACAAGCATGGCTTATTTGGAATTGTCCCCACATCGTTAAAACTCCAGTTTAATCATCAGACATCAATGTTATTGAGAATTTGTGGAGTGTTCTGGAGAGAAATATTAGAAAACATCAGATAAGTAATAAGCAGGACTTAAAAAATGCACTCCAACACGAATGGCAGAAGATAGCCACGAAATATACACAAAAACTGGATAAATCTATCCAATATAGAATTAAAGCTGTTTTAAAACAAAAGAGAAATCCCACAAAATATTAGTTTTCTTTGAATTATGACTAAAACTATTTTAATTTATTGTTTGTAATGAATTAATATAGTAATTTAATATGTACACGAAATAAGCTGTGAGGTTACTTTTCTTAACATTTCGCTTTTTTGTTAAATATTTTAAAAAAGGTGAATTGTTTTGAAGTTTTTTTGTAAATACAATAAATAATAATATATTTTCAAATATTTGTCAGTGTTTTTCTTTTAATATGTAAGATAATTATAAAAATATACCGAAATCTTTTATAAAAAGTCATATACACGAAATAAGCTGTGAGCCACTGTATATCTAAAATTTATTTTTCTATAAAATAAACTAGTGTTTTTGATATTATCACTTTAATAAAAGTTTTTAAATACAAAATTCGCGATATTTAAAAAACCGCTAATGAAGTATTTCTTGCTGTAGTTGGATTCAAATATGCATCATGAAATAAGATTTAATTACGAAAAAAATTAATTTTTAATAACAAATATTTTTTTTAGGATATACAATTTCGGGAGATTATCTAAACATTTCATTACATTTTAACTAAATTTGCATTTTAATTAAAAATTTTGTATTACAGTGAAATGCTTTGGATACAAAATTTTATTGCGGATAAATCGAAAATAGTCAAATTTCAACATTCTTGTAAGATCTGAAAAATATTCCAAAAAATCCACCTGAATTATTATACTCAAAAGAAACATATGTTTACGTATACCATTTTTATGCTAAAACCAATAGTATTAAAAAAGTGAGTAATGAAAGGCATATTGTCGTATCGGACAGCATTGGATGTCACGGCATGAAAACAGTATAAAATATCAGATTGAGTAAAACAGGTAAAATTAAACATATACTGTACTGTAGTAATGTTATTGTTACCATTATTTTTACTTCCAATGCCAATATCTCGAATAGCTTTCCTTGTTTGTTTAGAACCAAGTGCAGAGCTAAATCGCTTGCAATAGTAATCACACTTAGCTTGTTTTATTAAGTTGTAAATTTTAGATTTTCCATCTTTCATCATTTCAAAAACGTTTCCATCTGGAGTAGGCCACGTCTGTGTTTCTTTAATAGGGTGAAATATGTATATCATTGTGGTATCTCAAGAAAAAACTTTTGTTAGTAGTATCTAAATTTACAAGTCCTCGAGTGCAGTATTTCGTGTTGCTGTTTATAATTCAATTAATTACATTTTAAATTAGTGATATTTTGGAATAAGCGTGCTCTAGATAACTCTGTTTGTGAAAATATCAATTCTACGTACTACTTTTTAAGCATAATAAACTAGCTGAAACTGGTCCTCGTTGCTGGCCCTTAGAAAACATCTGTTTTACATTGCATCTCGATCTCGATTTTAATATACAGTGTCGGACAAAGTCGGTGATCGAACCTTCAATGTTAATAAATGTGGTGGCTGTCCGGCTGGTTCCAATGAATACAAAAGTTCAGTAGGATAATCGACGGCTTATTCTTCGTACTTTACTGTGTCAATCGATTTGTATTTTATTGTTTCGCCGAGCAGTTTCAATTTTATTTGCTTATTGAGCTTGTTAACATCATAATTTGTTGGTGCAAAAATTGCATGTTCCCACAGCCAATCCGAATTTTTTAGTTAGTTAGTTGGTTGTAAGACTTGGGACAACGGTTTTAATATTCATTTGCATTTGGCAGAAGATCGGAAATGAAATCTAATTTGTGGAGGGATCAATTGGAATTTTTCCATTTCCGATGTCCAACAATTGATTTGTGAATGCTTCGGCGGAAGGGTATTGCAGCAAATGCACACGCATGTACGTTGATAGCGATCGGCTTCTGTAGCTTCATTTCCAGTAAAATAAATTTGAAGGAACTTCGCATTATCATTGGGAAGCGGGAGCAATGATTCAATTCTGTGGTACATTTGGCCTTGAACTTTAAAGGTGGGCAAGAAGCCGACGTCATTTGAAAGCATGAGTTACACTTTTGGATATTTTGAAATATTCCTCAGGGAACTTCAAAATGCTCAATGTAAACAATGTCTGTTCATTGCGCCAAACAGTACGTCCTTGTGATTCCTGGTGTCATCATACTTAATAATAAAATGCCGGCAACTTTTAATCGCTTCTTTCTCTTGATCGATCCATTTGGGAGCTATTGGGAATAAAAAAAGTAGTTCAAAGTAGTTTAAAAAAAACTTTTTTGGTAGAAATTTTTTTTTTTTTTTTGAGAAAAAATTATTTGGTCTATTTTTTTTCTTTTAAGTTTTGTTTTTACAAATTTTCTTTTTACAACAATCACTGACCACATAAGCCTGTATATAGGAAACTAAATAAAATATCTATAAGAATTGAAGGAAAGGTCGATCAACAATAATCTTTTTTTATGTCATTAGCGGTATAGTATAAAAATTTGATTTTGCTACGCCATTCCGTCCACAGACCGACTTTACAGTGTTATCCGCTAGGCTTTTCTGAAGATTCTATGAACATACCAGTAGTGTTCAATACGGAACACTACCGGTTTATTGTAAAACTCCTTTTTTACACACCCCTCCGCCCACAGTCCGAATATCAAAAATCTGACTTTACAGTGTTACCCGGCTGGGCTATTCTGACGATTCCCTGAAAATTTCATCAAAATAGTTCGAACCGTTTTTGAGTTCATTCGGAACATACATACAAACATACACTTTTATATATGGGGCATTTCGTGTCAAGTGAACCAACTTTTGAAGTCGATGTCCACCGATTGGGATGAAATTTGCAACATGGGTAGTTCTATTGGATAATTTAGACACAATTTTTCAACAATATCGGTCGAGAACTTTCTGAGTTAGAGGGGCCAAAATTTGACAAGCAGGTGTTTTTTCTCATCCATGTAACTTATTACTTATTGTTCTTAGCAAAATGTGTCCCAAATAGTTAATTTAGCTATATCTTCAATCTTTCTGCAAAATAAATTAAAAATAAAAAATGTTTGTAATTTTTTTTTCAAAATCAAAAACTTTTTTGACTTTTTTTTCAAAATGGGCCCTTTTTTTTCGTATCCTACTAAGAAACCAAAAACCTTTTAAAGAAATTGACCTAATCTTTTTTTGAGCAAAAAAAAAAAAAATTAAAAAAAGGTCCCATTTTGAATAAAAAGTCAACAAAGCTTTTGATTTTGCAAAAAATGTCAAAAATTTTATGTTTTGAGTTACAAAGCATTTATTTTGATAGATATCCCACTCGCATCCCACTAAGCGATCAAAAATCTCTTAAAGCAATGGACATAAGCCTTCATTTGAGGAAAACAAATTTAAAAAAAAGGGGCCCGTTTTGGAAAAATTGGTCCTTTTTTTCGTAAATTTTGGCTGACTTAAGGAAAAAGCGCTTTGATAAATATTAAAATGATGTGGACAAAGGCTTTTACAAAATTTAAAGATATCACATCAATGTGGAGAAACATTCCAAATATTGGAAACTATCCATTTTATTATAATTCTTATTCTATTATCTTATGATTTGCAATTTCTTTATCTAAAATTAGTTCCTAATTTAATAAATAGTACAATACATTGTTTATTTCTTTAAATATTATTTATTTTAATTACACTGTCCAACAAATTGAGACTTTTTGAATGGAACAGAATAGCGACCCTATAATTCTGAAAGGGCATGTTGAGTAGAACATTTTTGTAGAATAAACTTATAGTCCAGCTGGTCTGAGTTGTATTTTACAGTGGGTCAAAGTTTTAATTTTTTGTTCGAAGTTTGTTCTAAATGAAACAAATTTTGTAAGTCAATGTCTGAGAGAATTCTTATTGTCAGAGTTATATCGTGGAATTGTACGAGGATCATTTTTGTGGAAGACCTTAACCCTCCTCTCAATTTGAGCATTGTTTCTAGAAAATCAAAAAAAGTTCTTTCAAAAAGGTTTAAACTATTCTACGAAAATTGTTGACGAAGAATTTTAGTGGGGGTCACCAAAGATACCAAATGCTCCCTTCGATCAAAAAAACTCCGACCTGCTGGATTATAAATTTATTCTACAAAAATTATATACTCAACATGCTCTTTCATAATTATATGGTAGCTATTCTGTTCCAAAAATGGTGTTGAATAGTGTTATTTGTTATTCTAATGCTTCTAATCTGTGAATTTTCTAGATTTAGTCCACAAACTTGGAAAGACTGACCATGAGCTTTATAAATTGTCATTGCAAATGCTAGGCGAATAGGAAACGGCAATCGCTTAAAATCAAGTGGCATTTCCGATGTTATCATCCGAATACTTGGCAGCATAAAATTTAACAGAAATAAGTCTCATATAGACATATATCGTACGACCTAATTTCATGGCGATCGATCTGTTATTTCGTCATAACTCACGAATATAAATTAACTAAAATATAAAAAAATGTTTTTGCTCATTTACTCAGTATATGGTATTATATGGTCGGGCTTGACCGAGAAGTCGTGTCGAAAAGCAGCCAAACATTTTTATCATAGTTATTACCACATTCTACAATAAGAGAATTATGGTCCTATTAAAAATTTAACGTTTGGTAACATTCCATCAATATTACAATATGATCCGCATAATTTTGGAAATGACTGCCAAAAAAGTCATGCTTCGACTTTTAATCCTATTTTAATGTAAAAATATTAGTCATCTTCCCGTTTAATTAATACTCATGAATCATTTTGTCATCAAGATGAAATTCACCACAGAAATATTTAATATAGAAATAAACTACATGTAAACAAATTAAATAAATTTTAAGAATTACAGTCCAATATTGAAAGCCGAAATTTTCTATTTTCCACAATTTTTTAACTCGTCGATGATGATTCATCGGACAGGGACGTTTGATATATTTTATATCCTATTTTTGCAATTGACACTTCTTACTGTCCATCTTTAATTAATTTATCGCCATAATTTGAGCAGATTTGCCAAATAAGTAAATATATACTTTATTAATTTATTATATAATAATTTTATTGTTTTTAAATAGAAAAGTAACTTTATTAATAAATAACTGTATTAAATGTAGGTGCAACTATATTAAGTTGAAATATTTATCGATTTATTTTTTCCACAGTTTTAAAGAACGAACACTTGTTACCAACGGGGATACGGTGGGTTGTTGTAGCCATTATTGCATCCGTTATTGTATGCTCCACTGTTGTTGTAGTATGCACCATTGTTATAATATTGACCCGGGCAGGCTGCCCCGGGATAATTTGCGGCTGGTGTTACGACCACCACCTCAGTGCGAGGCGGGGGAGGTGGAGGATAGTATGGACGATTCCAACCGGGAACAATATCAATCTCGATACCTGGACGATGATGGTGATGATGATGACGATGGCGATATGGATCCTCATAGTATGGTGGCGGTGGCATAGTGAAAGTTTTTATAAATTTAAATCGTACGAGTCTCGTTAAAAAAAATGTTTACCAATACTTATTGGTTGTCTTCAATGTAGCGAAGTGTCAAATTATACAAAATATACTGTGTTATAAACTGATTTTATATTTTTATTAGTCTTAAACAAATATGTTTGGTTTTTGTTTTGATAATAAAAAAAAATACTCGTACCAACGAAAAACACTTTCCAGTGACTCGCTTCCAGTGTTTGCGTTTGTTTATTCGTTTTATTAATCGATCATATGTTTCACAGGCAAGTGATAAGGAAATAAATGTTTTTGCGTGTCTAAAATGACTCATTGTAATAAAGAATAACACCTAACTATGTTCTAACTACTCACATTTGAGTTTAGATATAGATAAGAATACAAAGGTAATTTTTTGGACGAAAATTCACAAAAGATAATAAATATTTATTTGAACAGAAAAAGAACACAATTTTATGAATATTTTTAAAAATTCCAGTCATTTTTATAGATGATTTTTTACAAGTATGTTCTAGTTAATAAAGTTATTTTAAGTTATTTTTCGTTAAGAGTTTGACATTTTTAATCAATTTAATACAGTAGCGATATTAGAAAGCAAATCGTAAATCTTTTCAGATAAGTTTAAACGACTTTGCACAGTGGTTTATAAACATTTTATGGAGTAATTCGGTATCTCGTGAAATATTGCGTAATGAAATTTAAATGTTGTCATTGACAGCCGGAATCTTTTAAAAAATTCATTATCCTCCATGTCTGCCAGGTAGTTAGGCCTGGCATGATAAACTCTTTAAACATTCACTTGGAACTCATGTTCTTCGAGTTCATCCTCCATCAAATTAATGTTAATTCCTCTATTAAACATTTTTTTTATAACATCCATTTAATTTTGTTTACAATTTTGTCAGCTGATTGAATTTATCTGTACGATAAATAAATAATTGGCAGATGAGGTCGGGTTAGCTTTGCGACAGAATAGAAGCAAATGAGACATTGAGAAAACCAAATTTCTTTAATCTGCAGTTTTTCCTTGGGAAAAAAGATAATCACTTAATGAGAAAGCGGCAAATGAACTGTCAAAAATTATATGGAAACTCGTTTGCACAACTCCGATATGCTTGCGCAACAATTTAGACTCGCAAACTTGCATTTATTGTGCATTTGATGAATCAGCTGCTTTTGTTTACTTTTATTTGTAAGAAATAAAAATCAAATAAAATACATACAAATATTTTGTACATGTGAAAATTGTGTGACTTTGGAACAGAATTATTGTATTGTGTATGGAAATATTAACCAACGTCTAGAACATATGCAAAATCTTCCAAACTATGTTTACCATTGCATAGTGATTTAAAAATCATTTTTTGGGAAATAATTCGGTATCTCAGGAACTATTGGAGATATTATTACGAAATTTCACATCGCTGTAGCTGAGGTGTTTTGAGTTGATTTACATTTGTTAAGCTTCTTAGCGGATCCTAAAAAAATTGTATATAGTCTCGAAGAAAATTTGTTTCTACAAAAAAATATATGGGCTTTTTTTGGGAAAAAACGTAAAAAAAACCCTCCATAGGTCCGCCGTATCTAAAAAACCATGAAAAGATCGAGCAAAATTAAAAAAAAATAAATCAATATCAATAAATCTAAATATCTCTTCAACTAATAGAGATAACCTACACATGTAAGCATATTTTTTGTAGATCTTCTCCAGGACTATTCATATTTTAAATTTTAGACCATTTGGATCATAAATGGATTTTTAAGGATTTTTTTTTTTTTAAATTTTGAGACCCGAGGTGACCAACTTTGTAGGGCCACGCACTGGCCCCCATTAGGGCTAAGAAAAATACTCAGCTCCAGCCATGTGAAATTTCGTAACAATATCTCTAACATTTCCTGAGATACCGAATTATTTAAAAAAAAAAACGTTTCTAAACCACTGTTCATTGTTTTCCATAGATTTTACTTTCATTAGAAATTTTTGGAATTTAAATATATTGAATTTATTTTTGTTTGTCATTTTTATCAAATAGACATTTATTGTATAAAATTGCACAAAATTTAATAGGTGGGTTCATGAAACATGTCGCGCAAATTTGCAATTTGCACAAATGGGAAACTTAACCGTTTAAATGAGTACCCTTACTTTATATTTATTTGTTTGTGAACACTATAGTATCCAAAACCGAAAACCGGTCAACCTGTTTTTTCATCTTTGTAAAACCGACCTGTTTCGATTTTATTTAACTTTTCGGTTTTTTGACAAACCAGTTTTTTAATACGGTTAACCGATTTTAACGAAATACTTTGTAAAGCTTATTTGAACATATTACTTAAAAATATTTTGATAACATTTTTAAAAATATTCATTTATTTTTAGAAAATGTCTGCATTTGACAAATTTTGGAATTTCGTACACAATTCTTAACATAGCTCTTATTAGCGTCCACAAAACTGAAATACGATGTTTTGCCAACGATTAAATTTTAATTATGTAAATTGGAAATCAAATTAATGGTTTATATGAAATTAAAATCAAAATTATGCAATTATTTCATTGTTCTGGTAGTATTGTGTGTTAAATACTATTTATTTTTTAATTATACATATAACACTTTTTGCCTTACCAAAATTGTATATAAATTTAAATTGGCATTTTGCATATTAAATAAAAATTAATATAAAATCGGTTAACCGGTTTTAAGAATGACAAAACCGAAACCGTTTTTTCATAAAGCACTGTTTTCGGTTAAACCGGAAACCGGTTTTTTGAATTTGCCGGTTTTTTTGGACACTCTAGTGAACACCCATTGTATATTGTATTGGTTTTAAACGTCAGAAACCAAATAAGAATAAGAAAAACAGCAGGTTTTCTAGAAATAAAATTAGAAATAGAACTGATAAAACTGTTTTGCCAAAAAACTTTTAAAAAATCCCTAAAATGGTATTTTTAAGATTTTTGATTCTGTAGACGGTACCCAAACTCAAGCTATAAAGTAACTCTGCAAAATTTTTAGGAACATATTGTGTTATACAAAAAGTTTTCAATTATTTGAAAGCAGCTATGCGGTAAGAGAAAATTTTGCATAAATTTGAAATTTACATAAACAGGTCTACTTCGAAAGGCTCTGGATCTCGCAGTAATACAAATTTTGAAACTATTATTATTTTGTAGTACTTCCCAAAATGTTATTTTTCAGAAAAATATAAACAAGTTTGGTCAATTCACAAGGTCTCTTATCATGTCATATTGTCATAATGTCCTAATATTTCACAATGGTTTATATTGCTTTTCAAGCAAAACATGTCCTAAAATAATACTACTTTCTATGCTATGTTTATTGTGTTATCGTAACGAACCAGCAGAGACCAACGCCGAATGCCTAAGAGTCGGTTAAGCCGAGCTGCCGAGTCGTGATATATAAGGACATTATGACAATATGACTGATAAGAGACCTTGTGAATTGACCAATTATTTATTTTGTTTTTATTTTCTGTACAACTAAACATTAACGAAAAAACTTTTTTTGTATTTTTTTTTTTTATTTAAATGCACATAACTTTTGACTCAGTAAAGGTCTTTAAACAATTCTTTCTAATGAATAGTAATAAATTTGTTTTTAATTCAAAAAAAGACATTTGAAGAAAATCGATTGATTTTCAAACATTGTTTAAATTTAAAAATTGTTTGCACAAGGCCTTTAATATTCAAAACTAGGATTAACATATCACAATCAAATTTCTTTATGACTCGTCGATACACCATATGATACCAAATATAAATATAGAAACAAATATTCGGTTTAGAAAAAGCAAATCCAACAACTCCCAAAAATATTACTAATTTTCGCATTTTTTGGATATTTTAGATGTTTTCTATTTTAAAGCTATCCTTGTTGAGATATCTTTAATAAATATATAAAATCATTATAAGTTCCCAGGAAACATGTTTTCTAGGATGCAATAAGTAATAACAGTTTTTCGGCCTAAAAAACAAAAATTCAAAATTTTCTCAATTTTCAAATTCAAAAGCTATTATATATGGTCTCGTAGATGATATTGCTTTGAAACTTTTTTATATGATTATCTTATCTATTGTTTAACTAACAAAAACATTATTAATAAAATCAGAAATATATTGTGTCCGATGTTATGATTATACATATTTGAAAATTCAATAATTAAATAACTATATGAGATATGAACATAAATATGTTGCATATCTGAAATGCCGCTGCTGATGAGCCTATAGGGTCTCGACCTCGAATAAACATGCGCAATGGTTTTTGGTGTTTAACAGTCACTACTCCATATGCGAGTTATTTTATTGTACGCTAACAAGTGTTTTTTTACATAAACATATAAATTAATATCATATGAAAAGATGAATGTCATCGTTTGGGGTTGAACCACTAACCTCTTGCTTTTATGTCAGACACACTAAAAAATTGTGTTAAATGCTAAAGTTCATCTACTACATAAAACAATGAGCGTCCAATTATTACAAACATACACAACATTTTTGCTGGGTCCATTGTCCATATTGTTCAGAAATAATCTTTACATGGGTATTTTAGAACCGATTTTCATATAATTGTGTATAATTAGAAAATACATAGTGATACAGATGATCGTAAGAGAGCATTATATAATCTGTTTTGCCAAACTATAATTTATACTTTTTAAAAGTATTCTAAATATTTGTAAACAAATTCATAAAAACAGGTAATAAATAAAACGCAATTTATTAATTTTTTTTTTTTTTTTCAACATATGGTTAAATTTTTTTATATAAATTTATCAAAGAATATTTGTCAAGATTATAAGTAGAAATTCGTGTTTGTTTAAAATCAAATATGTTAATAATTGTATTATGTGTTAGTATGGTTAATAATTCGGGTTGTGATAGTGTGCTGGTGGAGGTCCTGGTGGTGGTACATAGTAATTAGCTGGTTGGCCCTGTGGATATGCTGGGGGTTGATTTTGACCAGGTGGCATAACTACGACTACTTGAGAAGCGGGAGGCGGCGGCGGTGGATGATGGTGATGATGACGGCGCCATGGTGGAACAATTTCAACTCTTATTCCTGGACGATGGTGATGATGATGTGGTGGTGGATGTGGTTGACATGGCTGTTGAATTGGTGGAGGCTGACATGGTGGTCCGCACTGTGGTTGTGGAGGTGGCACCATATTTTATTTATTTCTTTTTTTTTTGTAACTTGAGTAATACACTTATTAAAAAATGCAACAATTAATTTTTCGACAGTATTAAAGTCTTATCCGTTATGTGTCTGCCAAAAGACTATTGGAATTGCTTATATTGATTTCACATATTATTGTACCCTTGCAAAAGTTTAGTTTTATAAATAATACCCACTGATTAATATTGATAAGTGGTGTTGTTCTACAACTCTTATCAGTTGTTATGATGATAAGCCAACAACGATAATAATTCCAAATTTCACTTATAGTAATATGGACACGTTTAGTATCTACAAAATTAATTACACTGGAAAACAGTTATTATTTTACTTTTCCAATGTATAGTACAAAGATTATTAACGTGTTTATTCCCTCCACCACTAAATGTGGAGAATGAGGGTATATATACATTTTTCATTCCGTGTTTAATATTCAGAAGAAATTAATCTAAACCCAACAAGGTATATAGTTTCTTGACACTTATGAAGTTCTCAGTCCAATGAGCTATGCCAGGCTGTCTGTCCGTATGTGTGTATGTGTAAAACACTCTCAAATCAAAAATACATAAACCAACTTTGCAGGAGTTTAAAAAGAATGTTTGTCATTGTCCTAACCATTTCGTTATTATAAATCAGCAAAATCGATACAGCTGAACCATAGCTATAAAGCAAAATGTGAGACAACCTCAAAAAAATGTATCTTATCACATATTTTTATGTTTGTATTTTTTGTGTAAATATATTGCACACAATATTACTAAATTTTACAGTCGTTACAAACTCTAAATGCCTGTAGTAGCATATCTTCCGAATTCAGCAAATATAACTTTCGTTCAAAAACATTGGATGTATGACTTAAAAATTCGGGATTTACAATGGCGTATCTTTTGAACTCAGTTTTTGTTTTAAAAAACTTATGTGACATTTTCTGTCATTTATTCTTACCTAGTTATTGAATATTATAGTGTAAAAAACAAAGTTTTTTTGCTTTGAAAATTTCGAATTTTGTGGCAACAAAGTATCATATGCAGGAAGTTTGGCTTTACTTCATTAATTAAAAAAAAAGTGCAGCTGAAGACACCGATTGCTCACTAAAGCTTATGGTGAATGTGGTTTCATCGCTTTCTATATCCGAGAGATGGTTTTTGAGCTTCAAAATTGGTGATTTTGACACGGAAGACAAAGATTGCTCAGTCCTGTCACAAGAGTTTAAAGACCAAGAATTGGAGGCATTACTCTATGAAATTTGTTGTAAAACCCAACAGGAGCTTGCAAAATCTTTGGGAGCTACTAAAGCAGCAATTTCAAAACGTTTACGGGCAGCAGGATTGAAGTCGAGAGACCTTTAATTACGATTTTGCATGTTCGAAATGATACTTGAACGCTATAAAAGAAAATAATTTTTGCACCGAATCATTACTTGCGATGAAAAATGAATCCATTACGATAATTCGAAGCGTAAGAGATCGTTCGTGAAACCTGGCCAACCAGCCGAATACACCAAAGCTAAATATTCATGGCGCTAAGGTAATGCTTTGTATTCAATGGAAGCAAAAGGGTCCTATTTGTCCATTGGACCACCCTCTAACAAGGACCCACCATATTGAATCAAAAGTGACACTTATAAAACTCCAGTCTATTTAAATGCACTGTCTCCTTAGTTCTCTCACAGCCCTAGCCTTGGAGAAACAAAGTTCTCCTGTATAAGGCGGTTATAAAATCAATATGGATGTATGGCATGTAGCTAACATAATAACAGGTGCTCTTTGGTCCCAGATGCTTTTTCTTGGATATTAGACTTTATTCATAAATTAGCTTAAGATGTAATCCATGTAATACCCTACACTGAGTAAATGAGCAAAACCATGTTTCTTTTAAAATTTCTAACATTTATTTTCGGAATTGGGTTTTTTATGGGAGCTATATGCAGTTATGGACCAATAGCTATAAATTAGGTCGCGTGATTTATTTGGATATCAACATTATTAAGAGATTTATGCTCGTTAAAATGATTTTTGGAAGTGGGAGCAATGACTTATGGACCGATCATCATAAAAGTATGTGACATGACTTCCGTGTATATACAATTTATTTTTAAAAACATTTGTATAAGTGGAATAATGGGCCACTTTTAGCCAGATTTAGTCATTGGGCCTAAAAAATGCATGAGCCAAAATTTATTGAAATATATTCAAAATTGCGACCTGTACTTTGCGCATAATCTTTACGCTGATCTCCACTCTGGTGGTGTAAGGAATAACAATTAAAAAATAAGTAAGATAGCTATATTCAGCTGTGTCGAATCTTATATTGCCTTCACCAAATTCTACTTTAAAATAAAAATTTTAAATATTTTTAGGTAAAAAAAAATTTTAATTTTAATAGTGAAAAAAATTGTATGGGAAAAATAAATTTTTTGAAATATCTATGATTAGATATCTATACTGATTACAAATCGAGGTTGTCCTGTTTTTTTTTCTTATATCTCAGCCATTTGTGGGCCGATTTTTTCGATTTTAGCAATAATAGAAACCTATAGCGGATATATTGATGTATGAATTATGAATGTAAGTTATTTATTTGGGGCTACGGAAAGTTTGATTTCATCATACTGACGGACAGACGAACATGGCTATATCGACTCCGCTATCTGTAACGATCCAGACTATCCGTGGTGAATTAGATAAAATTTTTAAACATTGATATAAAGTATCTTCTGCGTAAACTAGTCTTTCTGGCAAGGCATAAAATAATTTAACATAACTAAATACATACGGATATTCTAGTATTTACAGCAATGTAATTTCTATAAATAATTCTCATTATATTTCGGTTAAGGATATTTAAGATTCGGCACAGCCAAATATAAGTAGTACTGCCAACATTAAAAAAAATTAGCCATATCGGTGCAGCTGTTTTCGGATTTTACGTAAATCGAAAAAGGGGACGTAAAAGTTTGCGTCCAAATTGTCCAAATCGGTCCAGGCGTTCTAAACTGATGCAATTACCAACGAACGACATTTGATTTTTATTTATATAAGGAGTGAGATCGTAAAATTCTTAACACACCTTTTTCATTTAAACATTTAAACCCAAGTATGATTTTTTTTATCAAGTTACCTTTGTAGAACATGTCAGTTATTATGTTTAATGTCAATTATGTTCATTTGTTGTTAATCTGATTAAAATGAGTGACCAGAAAAAAGTGCGTACTAAAATTATTAAATATTTTCAACAAAACCCAACTTGGTCCTACAAAAAGTTGACCAAGCATTCAAAGGTCTGCCGTTAAACTGTTTCCAATGTTATTTAACAGTACCGGGAGAACTTGTCCGCTGATAGAAAACCTGGTAGAGGTAGAAGGAATGGTCCACATGATGTTTCTAAAGCCAAAAAAATAGAAATCATTTTCAAAAGAGCTCCCAACACATCCGGTAGGAAAGCAGCCCGGTTAGCTCAGTGCTCGGACTATTTGGTACGAAAAGTTAAAGCATACAATTGAAGTTAAGAGTTATTCGATCTCACTCCTTAAGTAGATTTAATTTATTAATTACCGTTATCATTTAACCGTTTCGAATCGGTAGCCAACCTTGATTCTAAATTATTTATCATGTAAACGTATATGTAATATGTATTAAATAGTTTTAACTAATATTACTCATACGTTTATATTATCGAGTACTAAAAAATTAAATGAAAAAAATATAAAATTTTACAGGAAAAACATTTTTGTTATTGTTAGCAGTTTTTATTTCAATGTAATAGTGCATTTAAACCAAATCAAAAACTAGTTGGTTTTTGAAAAACAAAATTTCAAATATCACTACGTTTACACTTGAATTTTTAGTTTTTGTTTATTAAATACATACCAGGACGAACATTCACGAATTTTTATTTGGATAACCAAAGTTTCCACTTTTTAATTTTTAACATATTTATAGCAATGCTTTTTAATAAATTTGCATAAAAATATTTTTTTCAAAAATATTATTTGTGCACATATGTAAATATATTTGAGAAATATAGAAAATTTATTTTTATATCATGATACAAAAATAGAAGGTAGTCCCACTTTCTCTTTTTGTCGCCATTTGAACATTC
The DNA here is from genome assembly GCA_942486065.2 of Calliphora vomitoria. Taxonomy (NCBI): domain Eukaryota; kingdom Metazoa; phylum Arthropoda; class Insecta; order Diptera; family Calliphoridae; genus Calliphora; species Calliphora vomitoria. The sequence goes on along the minus strand of OW818030.2, from coordinate 65,354,339 downwards.
TGACATTTACTGGAATTATGAAAAATCATGGTACCATAGTTTATTAAAAAATCCTACTGTTTTGTCTTTATTTTATAAACATTCATGCATACATTTACTTTACAAATTAAAATAAAATATAAATAAACACCAACGAATAATTAAAAAAAAAAATAAAAAAATGTATCTTAAAAACGAAGAGGCCTGAAGCGGACGTTTAAGAGCCTATAAAATTTTCCGTTGTGCAGGAGTCCAAATGGAAGTTCAGCTGAAGACGCCAGATATGCTCATGTGATGAGTTGGAAATCAACGTGAACAATATATGAAGGTCTTAACTTTACATAAATCCAGTAATTAATCTAAAAACTATTTTTTTAAGGACTTTTAACTATTGATTCAATGAAGGCTGGCGTTACAAATCTAATTTCTCATTGATGGTTCGACATTGGTAGCCACGAAGGCAAGACAAAATTCTTTACAAATAAGAAACCTAACAATGTTAAAATTTGGTATTTGCAAATAAAATGTGTTCTATATTCTTCATTATTAGGTAGGAAAGCTATTTCGTCAAGTACTATCGTTAGCACATACTTTATCTGGTTATAGTTTGGCTCAAAAAGCAGACAGATCTGAATATTTTATAAATACAGTGCACTCGCGGTAACGTAAACCAAGGGAGTTCATGTTAGTGAAATTGTTCACGTTAGCGGTTGTCGAATTTCATGGAAAAATATAAAATGTTATAATATAAACTTCAGTTTTACACGCTTGAACGTGAAATTCTTTTATTGTTTTCATTATTAAAATATAAAACAAAAATTATTGATTAAAATGCATTACAAAACAAAATATACTTTGAAATAAAATTACATAGCAAATAAAATTAATCATTCGTTGCCATACAAAAAATATTAATTTAGAGGATACAGACACATTTTTATTACAAGGGGATTCCCTTAACTTTAAAAATCGAATTTAATGTATGTATTTCAGTGTTGTCTACATACTTAGAAAACAAATGCAGTGAAAAAAATTGTTCACGTTATAGAGCTTTCTGAGTTTGTTCACGTAAACAAAAGCATGTTCGCGATAGGCAGTGTTCACGTTAGACGGTATTCACGTTACCGCGAGTGCACTGTAATACTTTAATAAAATTAAAAATCATAATTTTTCTGTGAAATTCCGTTTTTACTGTTTTTCGCTAATAGGTTTTCTATGGACGGACAAGGTGAAGGGTGTAATAAAAGTTTATGTTAAAATGTCTAGGAATATTTTAAATGGTGGTTTAACTATGTTTTTTATTTGACAAATTTTACAAAAGAAACAAATAATTTCATTGTGTTTCAGCATTAATTGCTGTTTCCTCTTATATTTAAGCACTAATATTAATTACACATTAAAAATAAAAATTTCTTGAACGTTGTTTCCCTTTTTTCATATGTGGCAACGATTTTTTCATTGTTTACAAAAATCGAATTTCAAATATTTCCGACAAACTTCAAAAATAATTTTGTGAGAGAGAGAATTGGAAATACCTTGTTTTTTTTCGATCAAGTTCAGTATCAAAGTATACCAAGTCATGATACAAAAATTGAAGGTAGTCTCACTTTCTCTTTTTGTCGCCATATTAACGTTCTGACGTTTATTGGAATTATGAAAAAGTGTGCTACAGTATTCATTTTCAAAATCCCATTTTTTGTTTATTTAAAAGTAAAAAAAATAAAACAGCAAACAAAAAATTTAATAAAAATATGTTAACTAAAGAAATTCGTTTTTGAAATAATTATAAACTATCCCTTATCCTACGGATGGCAAGAAACCGAAACAATTGTTTTCTTTTTCATCAGTTGTATCTTTTTGCAATACTGCATACAGATTCAAAATTAAACTTATATTTAGTTTTCATAATATTCGTCTGCGAATTGACTAAGAATACTTCTGGTTCTAGTTTGGCTCAAAAAAGCTGAAATCGATTTTGTAAAAGTAGATTTCTACAGACGGAGATCGTCTCTCCTTACCCATTAGTGTGCAAATTAATATGTATTATAAAATTACAAAGCGAATGGCAAACTTATGGTGAAGGGCATAATAAAACATTTACGTAATGCATTCTGAAAGGTTTATGTTAAAATGAATTTTGTAACGTTTATTTCAAAATGGGCATAGATGAATGAACGAAGCTGTATTATCTACCAACAATTTAAATGGTCAGTTACACTCAGTTTTTGATTTGAGAAAATCTGGATGATTAACAAAATTTACAAAAGAAAAATAATTTCTTAATTTAAATATGTTTCTTCTAACATTAATATAAATTACACATTAAAATTGAACATTTCTTAAACGTTATTTCCCTTTTTTCATATGTGGCAACGACTTTTTATTGTTTACCAAAAACTAATTTCAATTAATTCCAATAAACTTCAAAAATATTTTTGTGAGAGAGAAGTGGAGCAACCTTGTATGTTTCAATCAAGTACCAAGTAGTCCGACTCTCTATTTTTTAAATTACTCTCTCACATATACGGGTTCCGGGTGAATGCAATACCCTTGTGAGAGAAAGGGTATTGTAGATTAAATATAGTTCAATACACGTTAAATCATTAACACACATTATTTCCTAATTTTTTTCAGCACATTTAGCACTTTTTCATTCCCGAAACACGTCCATTTTGCACAAACTAAAAATATTTTTTTTATTAATTTTTGACCTTTTATTTTGTTTGTGGTGTAATTTAAACTATAGAACAGAGTTTCAATTTTTGGTATTGAAAATAGAAGAAAATTGAAATAAATAAAAATTAAAACATTTTTATAGAACTCTGTGTGTCTGGTGAAAATTAAAAATGCACCAACACATATACATTTTAGTTACTAACACATACTTAGACTTAGGTACTTTTTCAGTAACACATGTTAAGAGTTAGGTACTGCTGTCAAAGAGTCGGACTACTTGTTATACTTTGCTCAGTATTATGAAAAGACAGTGTTCCAATATATATTTTAATTATTTTTATTGCGTTTTCATTAAAAACCTTTAGTGTAGTTTTTGATTTGCATGGAAAAACTAAAGAAATTTAAGTAGTTATTCAATCAAAAACCGAATAAAGTCAAAACAGTTCTTTAAACATATTTAATGTCAATTTTAACCATAACTTTGTACTGCTTTGGATAATGTACTGGATCAGCTATTTTAGTAGTTTATCACAAGAGCAAAAAATATTTTAATATTTGGAATCTATGTCTAATTAAAAAAATCTTAATTTCTTGAAAACGTTATTATTATTTTTCAATATGAAAATGTTGTTACTAAAGACATTGTATTGAATTTTGAATAAACATACTTATAGATTTTGCCTTTTTGTGCATATTTTTTTAAATTTCAAGAGTATATATTTGTGGTTTTACAAGCGTATTTGATGCGCATAATGCACTCTTTTAGATCATATGTTTATGAGCGAATTTTACGCTTACACATTTTATTTATAACTAGTGAAAAGTAAAATTTCAATTTCAATGGATTATTTCAGTTGACTGCCAGTACTGTTCGTTAAGACCAACATTCATTATTTGATCACCTAATGAGTGACAACACTCACTCACTCACACTCAAACTCATTCACATTTCTACAAACACTATAAAAAACAAATTATTTGATGTACTTTAACAGACAGACAGATATGTGTTAATGCAAGCAACATCATGCTTTTAGCACTGAATTTTAATTATATTTAAACTGGATTTTCAATTGATTTTGTGTGAAAGAGCAAATAGAAAAATTCATTCATTTTTTTTAGGTTGATATTAGGGTTTCCAATTTCTTGAGCTTTTTGTGTTGATGTGAAAAAAAACTGTTAATTTCCGGGAATTCCCACGAATTTTTTAATACTATTAAATTAATCGAAACACAGTATAATTTTTTTTAATAATTTGTAAAAATTCAATTATTTATGTACTTTTATTATATCCAAATTTTCCGGACATTTTTTATTTCTGGAAAAAAATAAAAAAAAAACTGTGTGTCAACACGGAAAATAGTTTTGGTTGTGATAAGAACTGTTGTGGCTAAATGGTAATTTTTTTATGCCAACTGATTTTCTATGGATATAATTGATTTATTCACAACGTATCTGCTTTATAATGCTACGAATTTAATAAGAAATCCTATAATGAAATTTTTGTAATTTTCGTTTAATATATCAACAAATTTCAACCATTATTATTGTCATTATTTTCTCTAAAAATATGAAGTTTTAACATTAAGATCCTTAATAATTTCTGTAAAATTTCAATTTGTATTGTAAGAAAATCCGAAAATTTCCCGATAAAACTTTTCAGGAAATTTCTAAAAAAATTCCCTCGAACATTTTCGCGATTAAGACCCTAGTTGATATGGATGTTATTTTTGTCTTTTTTTTCGTTTTTTTTTTTTTTTTTGTGAAATGCTTTCACTTTTTAGTACTGAAAGTGCATACACACGATCATATACATTCAATATAATGATTGTAATTGTACTTATATGTACTTTAACTATGTACAAAAGTACAAACATATAAAACTACGAGTATGTGTTTATATTTGCAATGTGCCTGCACACTAGGGTGGTTCATACTTAAAGCAAGAATTGTTAAGGAGTTTAATGTTTTGGAAGTGTATAAAACTACAGTGTTTCTTATATTGTGCAGATTCATTACCACTTTAATAATTGGAAATGTTTATAACATAATTGGCGGTAAAATTGCCAAACAATTAGTTTTCACTAATTTTTACCAACCAAAATCTGCATTGAACATTCTCTCGCTAAATTTAAAGAAAAGAGTGGTCATGAACTCCATTTTCGAAGATGTTCTGTAGGAAATGAAGCTGAAGAAATTAGAAAATACCAAAATCCAGAATTTTAAGGGTAGGAACGATAAGAAGAAACTGTATTGAAAATTATAAACTTCCGGCTGAAATGGAAATGATAAAGCCCCAAAGAGGATATTCTATAGAGTTTGTTTGAAGCACCGAAGGAATTGAAATTGCAACAGTCTCATGAAAAAAAAAAACAAACTGTAAATCTGGCTTCTACTTTCATTGGTGGAATCTAGTAAAAAGATACGAGAAGGCTCAAAAAAGGTATATTGAAATGAAACGTCCCTCCATTGTTGCCCATTTTATAATGGGAGGTGTAGATTTTATTGACGCTATTATGGAAAATTCAGCTTCGCAGTAAATGGTGGCAAGTTCGATTATTTTACCACTTTTTAGATTTAGTAATGGCGAACTCATAGCTGTTGTACAAAAAGAACAGTGCAGCTAATAAAACAGACAAGTTGTTGCCTTCTGCAGTATTTTGTCTGCAGATTGCTTAAACGCTTTTAAATTTCCTCCAAATCTAATATAAAAAGAACGAGATGAATTGAACTTGATTTACAAGCAAAAAAGTCCTATGGAGCGTCTCAACATGCTCCACCACATGCTGTGCGTCAAGACCTTTTTCTTCTAAAAGATAAATCTCGAATTTTATTAAAAAAAAATACTATTTTCCACCATTGACTGATGTGAAAACACATTAACCTTCATAAATATCGAATTCGATCCAAAATCTTACACAGATAAGTAATAGGTATGCAAAAACAAAACTGATCATTAGCCTTCATATTAGTTATACTTTCACAAAACTTTTAAATATGCATAAATCTCTTATAAATATTGTTACGTTTTTATCTTTTAAAAAACGGGGTTTATTTCCTTTAAATAAACCGGATACCTTTGATTGCAAATAAAAAGCAGTTTTAGTAGTTTAAAATTTGTAACAACTCTTTATTTATTTAGAATGTACAACAACAACAGAATTAAACAGTCACTCAATGTCTTTATACACGTATATCAATTCGCAGAAATGCACACAAACTCTATTACGTACAACCTTATATGCACAAGACAGTTGATGTTAACTCTCACAGCGACAATGATCAACTCAACTCACGACTGCCAGATCTGCCACTATTTATACACGCGCCATCTATCGGGAATCTTCTACAATGCTCTTAACGGATATACTAGTACATTCGAATTCTAGAGCTTTCGATGTTAATGTTAGCAGCTTAAACATTTAGTGTTGCCATACTTACAAACAATGCCAATAACCGCATGCTATCAACATTGTTGATAAGTAGAAGCATCTGCTGATGGACGTGTTACGGACCGTTAAATTCAAATCGCTATTGCACATTCGTAACAATATTGTAATCAGTTTATATTCGACATCAATAATCCTCACGTACGCGAGGATCGCCTAACATAGTTTTATGAAGATCGGTCCATAATTGGTCATAGGACCCTTATTAGGACCACTACCGAAAAACAAATTAACACATCTCAGTTGCATTCAAAAAGCATACTACAGTTTTTGTGACAAATCCCACATCAGACAAACAAATTTGTTTCACTACTACTTGGTTTCTATGGACTGCTTTGTAAGGCCCACATCCGGAAAAAACATTATCCTCTATGAATGTGAAATTTACCGCAGATATTTTCTAGTAATAGAAAATATAATACTAACCAACTCGGGTAAACAAGAAATGATTTTATACAAAACGCACAACAATTATTTGTTTTCTGAAGTCGCTAACACTGCAAAGTTAGAAAAGGAATCAATCCCAATCTTTTCCAATATATTTCTCTGAGTTATGTAAAATTACATCTTAATTAATCCTAAAAATAGCTTAAAAATTATCTATGTCGTTTTTAGTAACTCGAATAAATATTTTCCAACCGATTTGAATGTTAGAGTCACGCTAGATTAGGTGTTTTTTTTGTCACTTCCAATTTATAACCCGTGGTGTACCGAAGATCGAAAAGCTCCAAAGACAACCCTAATGTACAAACATATGGATGTTTGACTATTACATACAATTTGGGTCATCGATTTTTATTGCACCAAAACACAATTGTTGTGGCGGTATTTGTTCGCCATTCAACCGAGTTCAACTAATTAAAGTGTGTGATTGTGTGTAGATTTTATATACAAAAGAATTAAATACAGCCATGAAAAAAATGTCAATTCAAATTATTCCAGAATTTTTAACGTTTGAATCTTAACAAAAATAATAAATTATTTGACATAGTCCCTGTTTTAATATAACTCAAAATAAATTAGTTTCGAAAATTTATATTGAAAACGACAATAAAATTAAAAGCTGTGGTTTTCAATTAACATTTTCGAAATAACTTACATATTTTGAGTTCTATAAAAATATGCAAGTTTTTTAACAAACAATAATTATGTTTAACAAGTTTTCAGAAGAGCAAAACAGCAGTTGCATTTTTATATGAAAAATCAATAGATCTTTTAGAAACTTATCCAAAGACCCAGATAGAAGTTTTGTAGAGTTTAAAAGGTCTTAGGTAATACAGCTCAACCGCAAAAAAAGGCTAGACTAACCACTACATAGATTTGATGCATCATGACAAAAAAAATGTAAAATTTTTTAATTCTTTTTTTATTTTTTTAAATTTAAGTAAAATTAGAAATTTTGTTAGACGTTTCTCCACATAATTAATGATATTTCAAAAAGCGGTAGTTCGGTGTTATTAGAATAAACTTAGAAAAGTTGAGATTTAATTAACCTTTAATCCGTTTATATATTGCAATTTATTCGAAAAATAGCAATTTTTTGTTTTAAAAAAATCATGAAAAATCTAAAACGGTAGAAATTCTTCAGGTTTATTACTTTATAGTAAAGCCACATATAATAGGAACAAAATGAGATATCGACCATAAATATATATTGATTTTTTTCGAATATATTCACAATTAAGTGAACTCGCTCATTTTCACAAAATTTTAGTTTTTTGTTTGATATACATTAAATTGAGTAGATAATGGTCTTTTTTCGATTGACTGAATTAAAAACATTTTTTCCACGCTCTGTACAAATTTTCGCAATTTCAACTGGCTCGGTAGTTTCGGAGTTATAATAACAAATTGAAGCAAAAAATATATTTTATAGGAACAAAATGGCATCATTTTTAATTCGTCATATACCCGAGATCCACCTCCGTTAGCATTTAAACTGCAAATCCAAAACGTAAACTCAGTTACACCTCCTCTATAGTCTTGCGAAATTTTATTAAACGTTTAGAAATTACAGATTTATTTATAATTTTTTTTTTAATTTCTCCCACAGTGCACCGATATCTGAAACAATAATCTACTTTTTATTTTGAAATTGGGCGTTGCGCCCCCCATAAAAAGTTAATAGTTATTATGGAGTATCTGGTGATGTATAATCGTGAAAGCCGCAAAACTTCGCTGGATTTACTTCGGTACCATTGTGAGCAGATTGGCAGATTGGATATATGGGTATGGCACCACCTATACAAAGTAAATAGTTAGGTTCGAATATCTGCAGTACTATAATTGTAAAAGTATTCATACTTTCAATTGTTTATTACTGAAAAAATGCGGAATTGGTTAAGTGGGCTTGGCACCTTCCATATAAAGTAATGTGGTCCAACCAAAAATTTGAGGGATCGCAACACGGGGTGTGTCACGTCCCATACAAAGTAAATAGTTATTTCTCAATACCTTGAGAACTACAATATAATTGCAAGATTCTTCATACTTTGTCCTTTATCTTTTATCATTTTATATAATTTAGCTGAAAATAATTTCGAACATCTGGAGAATTATAATTGTAAAGTATTTAAACTTTGTATGAATAATTTTTTATCACTGTAAGGATCGGAATAGTCTCTCCTCCCATGCAAAGCTGATAGTCTTTTATGAATATCATGATAACTAAAATTGCGAAGTTCTTCAAACTTTGTTACTTATTATTTGATAGGTAAATTCGGTAACCTTATATCTTCAAAACTAATAAAGATACAAAAAAACTTACAATATCATGTTACTCCATTTAAAAAATAAGCTGACAAGTGTCTGGTACTTTTTCAAAATTCGGACTTTTTAGGGGAGAAAACGGGTAAAAACTGTATTTTGGTACTTTTTTTGCACCATATGTATCTTTTCAAGTTTAAACCAATAAACATACAGACAAATTTTAAATCATATTCTTTACTTATAAAAAAATAACAAATATAAGTTCGGTACTTTTTGGAAATTCGAACCTTTAAGGAATAAAAATTGTGTTTATTTTTTGTACTTTTTTCATAAACTATGTTTTTCTACAAATTGATATAGACATATAAATATTTTATTTTACGCTCCCACCACGATACAGAAATTTATTTGAATAAAATTTTAACCCTGCAATGGGGATAAAAAAGGTACCAAAAAGGGGGTAAAAATGGAAAAATACATTTTATTTAACATTTTAAGCCAATATTGATAAATTTTTAACATTGGTTCCTGGATTCATGCAAAAATTAACTAACAGAGTGCTATTTGGAACTCGACTGCCAAGCTGTATATTTGTCCAAATCCGGGAAACTTCATTTTCTTGAGCACATTAACACAGATTTTAATCGTTTGAGACATGTCTTTAAGCTAAACAATTTTGGCAAAATGGAATATTTTTAAATGTTCAAGGAGGAAAAGGGGATTTGGTACTTTTTTCCTAAAGGTACTTTTTTTAATATTTTAAATTATTTCACTTATCGACATTAAAGTTAGCTGATATGTATCTGAGTGAAGTTAGAGTTAGGAGTAGGGGATAATATTTAGGTACCAAAATGTGAGAACTGAACTATAGGTACTTTTTTGTTCTTTTAATGGTATTTTTTGAATTTTCTTTAAAAAAATTTCAAAAATTATCCGTAGGACATTGATTGGCGTAACAATGATATCTTTGTTTTTAAATATTTAATTTATCTTCTTAAGTAAAAACACAAAAAAAAAATATATTTTTATTGAAAACAGAGTTAGAAAATAATTGGATGAGACGGAAATATATTCTTTAAAATTAAAAAAAAAAAAACAAAGAACAAAATAATTTTTTCGAGTGTAACTTTTATTAGGAACTAACGCATTTAAAGTGCCCTAATCCATTAACAAAGAATGTATTTGTTTTCGACGATAATTAGCATTTTAAACATTAAAAATATTTATTAAAATAGACTCAACTGAATAGACGAATAAAACCAAGCACACAACAACAACAGCACAAACTAAAATCTATTAAAACAAATTGTTGTTCAATTACAACTTGTGTTGTAATTTTGTAATTACTTTTTCGACTAAAAAAAAACAAACCAAAAACAAAACTAAACAAAATCAAACGACATCAAGGATTTTCATTTTTATCGCAAGTGAAAGGGGAGAGTGAGAGAAAAAAGTTGTAATAATCTTTAAGGACAATTAACCTCATTTTATGATTTTCATTTCATGCTCGTATTTTCATTTCGGGGTAAATTTGCGGTTAATAGGCTTCATTTAACACAATCTTTACCACTTTCAAAAGATAAACTTACAATTGCCATAAGTGACAGTGGTCTATGTATGAATGAATCTATGAGTGTGTATGTGGCAGAAGTAGGTGGTAGCAAATATTCAAAAGAATTAATTCTTTAATACAAATCAATAACAAAACAGCTTTAAAAATGTATTGAATGATTAGAAATTTCTTCAATTCAAATTTCTTACAAAGAGGCTTTAGTAGATTTTTAAACTTAATTTTTTAAATGATTAAAAGCAGAACAAAACTGAATGAAAAGAAAAATAATTTTTGTTCAATTTGAATTAACAACAAGTTAGAGTAGTATATCCACCATCAATATGTCTATGAGTCTAGGTCGTACATAAGTTTGAAAAGTAATTAATGTTGCAATAAAGCTTACATAAATAAATATATTCCAATTTCGATACTACTATGAGATTTATCCTGGCGACCCTGGCGAAACTTGGTATAATTTGGGTTCATACAAAACGTGTTTATGCTCAATTTCATCGCAATATTATGGATACAGAGAGTACTTGTGGGCTTCATCGTGTTTTCAACAGACAGACATACCGACGGACATAGAATAATAGTTTAAGGATCTTATGAGGATACAGAATATATATACTCATATGGATCTGCGCCAAAAATATTGATGTGCTACAAACGGAATGAAAAAATCAATATAGCCTCCATCTTTTTTGATGGTGGTTATACAAATTTAATAATTTGAAGGTTCAATGAATTCTCTTTTGAATTAATTCAACGATGAATGAATTCAATTTACATAAAATCCTTTGAATAAATAAATCGAATTAGATGAGGGATATGGAATGAATGGCTTGTATTTTTTAATTCCGAATAAAGATTTTTGTGAATTATGCTAAAATTGAATTAATTCGAGGCTCTGGGTGGTAGGAGGTACATATGTATATGAATTTGTGTTGTTGTATGTAAATTGTTGTACAGCATTGATTTTTAATTTTTAAATTAAATGGCATATGCTACTTATGCTCGTACTTGAATAGGAGAATTTATTTTAGTTCACGTTTAAACAAAAATCTAAACCGGCGAAAATAGTGTTGCCACAAAATAAATCCCTACCAGGCACACACAGTACGTATTAGGAATTGCAAATCGATTTTAATCGTAATCGCAATTAATTGCTCCATTTAATCGTAATTATAATAGCACATTAATTGAAGAATCCAGTTTTAATTATAAATTAAAGTTATGTTATTTGTAAATAATAAATATTAAAATAATTTTTATAATAAAATGGAAACTTAATTGATATGTTTTATAACTTAACATTTTGTTCCTGGAGGAATATATAAAATAGTTCGATTTTTTAAAAAATTTTCTATACGGAATAAAATTTTACAAATAAATAATCGAATGATTCAGTCTTATTGACCGAATTTGTCTGTTGTGGATGAACAATTTTAGTAGGAGTAAACAGCATTATTCGGTCGTGGATGACAAATTTTTGTTGGATACACTGGCTTTTTGTTACTAGAATCGAATTATATCACTTTTTCGATTCTAGTAACAAAAAGCCTGTGTACCCCAATTTTTTAGTGAATCAATTCATATTATTATATTGTTACGTTTTTACCTTTTAAAAGCGTGGTTTATTTATTCAAATGTACAACAACAACAATTTAAATAGTCACTCAGTGTTTTTATGCACATTTTTAAATTCGCAGAAATACACATGCTTTTTAATATACAAGTATACACTGGTAGTGCAATGTCTTTACTTAACGATGCTTCAAACTAGACTCACTCGTTTGGTATTCTTATGGCCAATTTATATACGCTGCACACTACCATCTAGCAAGCTCTATTTCAGCAATGATCTTTAACCTAGAATATTCGAATGCTAGAGCTTGGGATGAAACCAAAAGCAAATGAAATCGCCTTTTTTAAATTTAACTGCATATAACTTTGGATCCAGTCATGATTTTTAAACAATTCTTTTTTGATTTGACACATTCATTTGTTGTTAGTCTAATATAGGAAAATTGAAGAAATCGGGAAACATTTGGATCCGATGTTATCAAAAACTTGAGTAAGGTAAGTAATAACGTTGAAAATTTAATTTTCAAATACGAATATATTCTAAGCTATAAGAGATAATTCATAGGCGCGTCAAGGTTTTTGTAGTGCTCGAATAGGAGATTCATTATGTGTAACTTTTTGCAAATCAGAATACAAAAGACGAAATAGGATCGTTTTAAAACCCTAACATACAGGAGATGTCCTACTTTGGGGAGCCCTATCCGCGCCCCTGGTGAGCCAATGTGGTCCAAATTCAAAACATAAACTCGATAGCACTTCCTCTTTGCGCATGTAAAATTGTATTCAAACTTGACGAGTAGTTTGGATGTTACAGATTTATTTTCATATATATTTATACCACTGTGCAGCGCCATCTAGCGTGCCTAAATATCAAAAATGGATCCTTCGACCCCAAAAATAGTAACATACTCCAACTTTCTAGGATAATAAAAATAAATAAGCATTATTTTATCAAATTTTTAATGATTTTTTCTAGTGACAGAGTTGCAAACTCACCAACGTCAAATGCGTGTAAAAAAAATCTAGCTCTGAACTAAAAAAGGCCTTGAGGGTTTTGTTGTGGAAAACGTCACCTTTCATTTGCTTCTAATTTCATTCTATTCCGATTCGAAAAGCTCGATTTTGTATCACTGTGTTATCAAAAGGCCTATTTAAAGGGGCCCATAGACACATACTGCCGATGAACACTTCGTATACGTGTGTGATTGCTATTTTACTACGAACATATCAATCATCATTATAAAAAAAACATTAAAATTAAAATAAACATGCGTTTGGGAACAAACAAATTATTATTTTCTATTATTCAGTAACTAAAACGTCATTTCAAAATCAAAACTATTTTGATTTTTCATACTGCATTGTCTGTGTGTCTCATACATAAACAAATATTCAAAATTTACCAACATATGCTTATTGCAGGAGCAATATGTGTCTATGGACCCCTCAATGCTGCGGCAATTAAAAAACCTGTTTGTTGCAATTTTATTTTTGGGACTTAAAATACCGTGACATTTCCTACAAATTCTTCCTTTCTCATTGTTTTGTCTATTGATATACATTAGTGATATAATTAATGTTGGCCAAATTTTTGGCATAATATAATATCGTGGTTTTTCAAATTTTGTAATGCTCTATTCGACTATGCTATGCCAATATTTGCAAACAATGTCAATAGTTTTATCCCTAATGTACAAATACTGTTTTTTAATGATTTCATAATATCTTCGATACAATTTGTGTAAATCTATCTACGTGAGTTGAACGCGAGTTTTTCGATGGATCATAATATTCTGAACATTTGTTGAATAGTTGTTTAACTTTACATAAGTGGTAAACTGTTTTTTTTTAAGAAGTTGCCAATTTTTTACTATTTGTTATCTATAAGGACTGAGATCGAAAAATTCTTAACATTCTTAAGTATTATTTTTTTTTTTTGATCAAGTTACCTTTGTAAAGCATGTCAGTTATTATGTTTAATGTCAATTATGTTCACTTGTTGATTAAAATGAGTGACCAGAAAAAAGTGCGTACTAAAATTATTAAATATTTTCAACAAAACCCAACTTGGTCCTACAAAAAGTTGGCCAAACAATCAAAGGCCTGCTATCAAACTGTTTCCAATGTTATTAAACAGTACCGGGAGCTATCCGGTAGGAAAGCAGCCCGGTTAGCTCAGTGCTCCGACTATTTGGTACGAAAAGTTAAAACCCATGCAGGTTCGAAAACATACAAAGCTCAAAAAGTTCATGACAGGAACGCTGCTAAAAATTTAGAGACCCAAAACAGAGCACGGAAATTGAAGCCAAGTTTTATAAAAAAATATTCCTGCTGCATAATGGATGACGAAACGTATGGTTTGGCAGATTTTTCGCAGCTTCTGGTTTAATTTTTTATGTTGCTGATGTTCGAGGCAATGTTGAAGAAAAGTTTAGGACCCAAAAGCAGACAAAAATTCCAAAAAAGTTCTTGGTATGGTAAGCAATATGCAGTTGCGGCAAAAAAGCCAAACATTTGTTACAAAGGGCTCTATAAATACCGAAATTTACATCAAGGAATGTTTACAAAAAATGATGCTTCCATTCATAAGACTTCTTAGTTTGTCCGCTTATTTTTGGCCTGAATTGTCACCCTGTCACTATGGTAAGAAAGGTCTTGAGTGGTAAGTGAAAAATAATGTGGTATCTGTACCAAGATAGGCAAATTCTCCAAACTGCCTGGAGCTGAGTCAAGTGGAAAGATATTGGGCTCTTGTTAAAAGAGAATTGAAGAGCACAAAAAAGGTGTCCAAAAGTGTGGTAGATTTTAAACGGATATAGACAAACTGTTCGAACAAAGTGACAGAAATCACTATAAAAACCATAATGAAAGGGTTTCCGAAAAAGGTTCAAAATTTCATCACTTGTGATTAGAACAATAAAAATATATTTTTTTGTAAATTGTAATAATAATTTCAATCAAATAAAAAAAATCAAAACTGTATGTTTAGTGTTTTCATTTTTATTAACATATATGTATGTTAAGAATTGTTCGATCTCAGTCCTTATATATAAAAGAGTACCGTTACTGACTGACTGATTCATCATCGCACAGTCCAAACACCAGAAGCAAGAAGCATGGTATTTTAACAAATAGATCCACTAATAAGGGATTTTTGGGAAATCGAATGTTTAGAGGATAAAACTAATACAGATATAAGATCCCACCATGATATAGAAATTTATTTGATTAAAATTTTATTACAGAAATGGGGAGAGAAACGATCAAACCATTTTATTCAAATTGGAGTTATTCATTATTATGGAGGTCCTCATATAGTCGTGATTGATTAAGAATCTAAAAAGGCAATTTATGGTTCTTCTTTGAATTTATAATATTGTTAAGTTTTTACCTTTTAAAAAAGCGGGTTTATTTCCTTTAATAAACCGGATACTTTTGATTTAGTAGTTTAAAATTGTAACAACTCTTTATTTAATTAGAATGTACAACAACAACAGAATTAAATAGTCACTCAGTGTCTTTATACACGTATATCAATTCGCAGAAATACACACACACACACTTTATTATGTACAAGAATACACGTACAAGACAGTTGATGTTAACTCTAACAGCGACAATGATCAGCTCAATTCTCGACTGCCACCTCTGCCACTATTTATACACGTGCCATCTATGGTGAATTTTCTACAATGATCTCAACGGACAAACTAGTACATTCGAATTCTAGAGCTTTCGATGCCAATGTTAGCAGCCCAAACATTCAGTGTTGCCATACTTACAAACAATGCCAACAACCGAATGCTACTGATGGACGTGCCCTCAAATATAATGAATGCTGCAGGCAGTCGTTACAGACCGTTAAACTCAAATCGTCATTGCACATTCGTAACAATATAATAACATTAAGCTTAAATGTTTTAGAGAACACGTAAAGGGGTTCTTCATCGTCATTGAAACATCCACTTAAATATCTATGGTTTTGAATAAGTGAGAAAGCACATTTTGTTAATGATGTTTTTCTATTTTTCTATCAAAAAGGACCTGAAAATATAAAATTAGACATAAATGATCCTGAATGATTCATCATGCAGAAGGTGGATTCTGTGAACATTTATTTCTTCTAATAATTCATCTTGAATTTTCAAGATTAATGAACTTAGGCACATAAAATAAAGGAGGAATTAGCGCCATATTTAGTTTGTTCTAAAAAATGAAGTGAATAAAGCTAGAAACAAAAAACTTTACATATAAGACCCTGAATCAAGTAAGAACTCACAAAAGAGAAATTTATTTAATGAAGCTTTTTCTTCTTTTATTATAGATCCACTGCTGGATATAAGTGATCACATGGATATATTACAATAAATTGGTTATTAAATATAATTTATAATTTAAATTATTACAATAGCCTTCTAATATCAGTTGAAACAGCTCGTATTTGCAAAGTAGGCAGTTATCCAACGTCTAATAGTGGGAAGTATTTCACGTGGGAGATAAAATACAACCTTGACAAACACCTCTATGTATGGGCACGTAGTTTGTATTTATATCAGTCATATGAACTTCTGCTACCTGACCCCAGAATAAATTTTTTATACAAATAATAGCTTTACTATAAATATTAAGCTGTCTTAGAATTTCAATAATTTCACCGTGTACTCTATCGAAAGCTTTTTCGTAGTCAATAAAACATACAAATACATCTTTTCTGACATTGCGACAGTTTTGCACAAGAACTAGTATGCTAAAAAGGGCTTCACGTGTACCCATTTTCCATACAGCCTTTGGTGTATTATTTTCAAGAATATTCTCAAAATGTGACTCATCAGTGTAAGTGAATTTTTCAGTCATCTGGATATGTAACAGTGTCGTATATTTCGTTGAATGGTTTTATGAGAATGTTTAAATTATCATAATTTAAGAGTTTGATTATTTCCACTGGTAGATCGTCACATCCTGCGGCTTTATTGTTTTACGAATTCTGTATCTCAGTTTCCGATTACAAATATTTCTTTAAATAAGTTGTAAACTCTATAATTCAGAAAGTTGCCACAACTCTTTCACAGTGTGTTTTATATATATTATTATGAAACTTTCAAGTGGTCCTTAAAATTTTTCCATTTCAAAATTTCTGTCCATACTATTTGATACTCAAAGTAAGAGAGCTATATTCGGCTGTGCCGAATCTTATAAACCCTTCACCAAATTATACTTTAAAATAAAATTTAAAAATATTTTTTTTTCGAAATTTTTTTTAATTTATTAGTGAAAAAAAGTTTTTTGTGAAAAAAAATTCGGGTCAAAAAATATTTGTCCCGATTTTGACCCATTGTAGGTCCAACCTTATATACATCTTTGCAATGGACTTTGAAATATCTATCATTAGGTATCCATATTGTCTATATTTATGACTTAGTAATCGAGATATAGATCAAAAATAGGCAAAAAAAATAGAGGTTGTCTCGGATTTTTGCTCATATCTCCGTTATTTATGGACGGATTTTGCTGATTTTAAATAGGAAACTTTTCGAAAGCATGTCTAATAGAATTATGGAAGACTTGGATCCCGAAGATATCTGGGGTCTTCAGAAAATTGATTTCAACAGACAGACAGACATACAGACGGACATGGCTAAATCGACTCTGCTATCTATAAGGATCCAGAATATATATACTTTATAGGGTCGGAAAATTATATTGTGGAAATTACAAACGGAATGACAAACTTATACCTCACGAAGGTGAAGGATATAAAAAAACCGATTTCACGCAATAAACCAGTCTATTCTATATAGTCTTTTGGATGTGCCTCGTGAAAAACTGTATTTTTTAAAAAAGACTTTACTTCTCTCAGTTTTTAAAGCTCTATTGTCAACGAAGCATAATTAATATATCAGATTTAAAAGTCTGCTTTGCGTCTAAAGTTGTTAAGGGCCCTCCGCTACTAGTCAAAAAACTGAACAAAAATGTTATCTTCAAAATGTAGTAAGTAAAAAAGCATATAACAATATTGCTCATCCATAGCTGGCGAACAGTTAGTTTATACAATTCTTAATCCTAAAGATGACATTCGTGGTAAAAAAAATATATTAAAAAGAAAAAAAAATCCTGTTCAGTTCAATCATTTTTTATATTTTTTAAAATTTAGGAAACTATAACAGAAAAGTATTTTACCCTTATATTGTTATTGCTTTAACTGTAAATATATTTTTAAATAATTTCATCTGGTAACACTCTAGCACATTATACTTCCACCAATATCAATATGCCATTTATGAAAAATTGGGTGGAGATATTTGCATGGTTTGTAACACATTTTCAAATAAATTAATACTATTACAAAGAGAATATGCCATTTATGGGTTCGAGGACTTATTAAAAAAATGGACAATAGATTTATCTATAATAAACTAGAAGTGTTTAAAAGAGTTTTGGTTATACCATTTAAAATCTCAAACCGCTATACACACAGTTTCACACAAACACAACACACCATATAAGAATTTCATATGTATGAGATTTTAAAATATCTACAATCACAGTCACCAGAGTGTACCATTGACCAATTCCCTCTTCTTATGTAGAACGAACGACCTTAGTTACATTTTATCAATGGATATTAATATTTTTGCCACTTCCAAGAGCACTTTCCTCTTTTGCTTTCTTTGCCTACTGCTTTTGAGTCCATTAAATGGTATGACTACTGGGAATTGGTTTAGAGATTTTCTTTTACATTTTCGCAAACAAGTACGAGTATAAAAGTCATGGGCTTGAATTTTTATTAGGCATATTTTTAGAATTTCTTTTCCAATTTCACTTCAATATTAAATTAAATTAAAAATGAAGAGCTGTGATGTGTTTTTTTAGATTTTATTTTAAAATTTTTTTTTTCAATATGGAAAAAAGGCAATGTTAATACATAACTGTTACTTTAAAGTAATAAGAATATGAATTTCATAGAGAAATTGTTATCATCATTTGTTTATTTGGATCCTCTGCTCTGCTGGGCTATTAAATGAAATGGTTGGCAGTTATCTATGAAATATGATACAATTTTAACTAAATCAATAAAACGTTAACTCAATTGATATCGATATTGGTACATATACATATGTATCTTGTAATATGTAGCACATAACACAAGTATTAACTCAATTTTCATGAACAATATTTTTGTGATCATTTGGAAATATTGCTTTACTTATGTGCACTGATAATCCATGAAGGTTTTAGGACGGTAACATCCCAGCAAAAACTTTACTTACAAAATATGTATGCTGAAAAATAATGGAAAGTTGACGTAACGACCACTTAATATTTTACTAGAAAAAGTTCTTAGTTTTGATCGCAATGTTCCAAAAGTAATCCATTATAAGTTTTCCTAACAGTAAACTAAAAGAAATAATTTAACTTTCACTAAATTAATTTATCTGGTCTAATGTGCAGTGATATTTTACTAGAAAATAGCCATAAGTCAAAACTAGCAACACAGCTTCCAACGAAAAAGTGGAAACAAATCTGTAATTTCTAAACATATAGTCCGTTTTTAATGTAATCTATAGGTATATCTAAGTTTTTCGTAGACCTTCACTATTAGATCACATATATGGTAAAATCTTTCCGATCGATCAAAAACAGAAAACTTGTATCAATATAAAATTTTCATATAACCGAGATAAATTTTAAAAAATTAACCTAAAAAATACATTTAGTATGCTATGCTAAATTCGTCCAGGTTTTTCAAACATCTGCTTTTTTGAAATGAAAAAGGGTTTTCCAACAAGATATGGTATTTTGAATCACCCGGTATTTCGGTAGCTGTCACTTTTGAAGCTTTTATTCTTTGACATTTAACAAGTAGAAACTACGCCATTACTAACAAGTAAGAAAGTATGGTCGGTCAAGCCCGACCAGATAATACCCTACACTAAGTAAATGAGCAAAAACATTTTTCTTTCAAAATTTCAATAATTTATGTTCGTGAGCGATTTTCGGAAGTGGGCCTTATATGGGAGCTATGACAAATTATGGACCGATCACCATGAAATAAGGTAGTGTGATTAATGTCTATATGAAAGTTATTTATGTTGCATTTTATGTGTATACCAACATTTTTAAGAGATTTATGATCGTTAAAGTGATTATCGGAAGCTATGACTAATTATGGACCGATCATGATAAAATTTGGTGACATGAATTCCCTATATATAAAACTTATTTGGACAAAAACTTGTGTGGATACCTATATAAATTAAACATTTGTGACGGATAAAATCCACTTTCGGGAGGACATTTGTATGGGGGCTAGGTGAAATAATGGACCGATTTCAGCCAGCTTCAATAGGGATCGTCCTTGGGCAGAAAAAATTATATGTACCAAATTTTATCGAAATATCTTTAAAATTGCAACCTGCACTCTGCGCACAAGGTTTACATGGACAGCCAGCCAACCAGCCAGTCAGCCAGACGGACGGACGGACGGACGGACATCGTTTAATCGACTCAGAAAGTGATTCTGAGTCGATCGGTATACTTTAAGGTGGGTGTTAGACAAATATTTTTGGGCGTTACAAACATCTGCACAAATCCATTATACCCTCCCCACTATGGTGGTGTAGGGTATAAAAATGGAACGATACACGCTTCAACAACGCATTGAATTTAATAAAATTCACTACAAAAATGGTGAAAATCATGCAATCACAGTTCGCAAAAGTAAAGCATTTTTGGGTCGTCGTGAAGCACCTTGTCGGACCGCAATACAGAAATTGGTGGAAAAATTCGAGCTGTAGAACACGTTAGTGATGAAGAAAACCCTGGTTTGCCCATTCCTTGTCGTTCTTTGGAATTGGGCATTCTACAAACGTCATTACACCGTATCTTATGGTCGGAGTTGGATGATATTAATCTGGACAGCGTTTACTTTCAACAAAACGGCGCTACGTGCCACACAAGCAACAAAACCATTGCTCTTTTACGGGAAAAGTTTCCGGACCATGTTATATCTCGAAGAAGTGATCACACTTGGCCATCTTGTGACTTAACACCTTGCGACTTCTTCCTTTGGGGCCACGTGAAAGATGAGGTCTACATCAACAGCCCAGCGTCGATTCAAGACCTCAAAGATAGAATTCGTGAGGCTATCGAGGACATAGCGCAGCCACTTTGCGATTTGGTTATGGAAAATTTCATGAAAAGGATATGGCCCTGTAAGCGTGGTCGTGGTGACCATTTGACTGATGTTTTTCATTATTAACGACATACCTTCCACTTTATTATGAAATAAACATCCGCTCATTTATCTCAGAAAATATAATTTTTCTTTGAATACCAAAATAACACCTCTTGTTGGAAAACCCTTTATGTTACTACAGAGATGCCTTGTGTCTTCGATTTATTTTTATAAATTTAAATACTTGTATCTAAATATCAGAAGAGATGATATGATGATATGATTACAACAGCATGATCTTCTTGTCCATCGTCAGTATGACAATACACCATAAAATGAAACTCTTACGATACCTCTCGACAGCTTGATTATGGTCGTTTCCGTTGCCAGTGTTAGTACAAGCTTTATTTAACAACAAACAAATACTCAATAAGTTACGGAATTGAAAATTTTCTTAATTTTTTCATTATATCTCGAAAATTTTCGGCTTTCACCTTGAAGATCGACTTACTTGTTATCAACCATTGTGCATACGAAATCCATCTCCACTTCAGTTTCGCATTCGATTATTTGGTACAGCCTCCAAGTCACCTCCATGCAGACTTACGCCGAACACTAAAGTTTTCAGAGTTTGTAATCTAACAGTATTCAAGATATCAAATTTAGGTCACATCGAAATATACAATGATTACCAATCATGATGAAAGAAATACAAACGCAAAAAAGATTGCCCCAATACCCACCTTAAACTGTTCCCAAAAGATTCATTATAGCTCTCATATAAGATCTCTTTTCGAAAACCCATTGATCGAACATCCTTTTTTGAAATAAATTGCTATGAAAATAAATTTCCACCAAGTAATTATATTTTCAACCTAAATCACACTTTCATGTTTTGGGATAATCGATTTGTATTGGAAAAACATTCACGTGATAAATAAAACTAATATTATGGAAATCACGTCTAATACCTGAAATTTTTAAACATATTTTTACTATTATTGCAGAATTCTTGCAAATTAATTTTTTCTTTTCAGAGTTTTTAAAAATGCGTAAATACTTATGTGATAACTATTTTAACACACGCTCATAGATCCTGGTAAGTTTTATGAATTGTTATCATTTTTATTTCAATTAAGCAAAAGCTGTATTTTTAAGAATTTTCAACGTTACACCAACATTATTATTAATGCGAACTGTTTCAGCATGCTTAAGTATCAGCGTATGTAGTTCGTGTCTTATGCAACAAATTTGTTAAAATATTTTTAGTCAAATTCTGTAACATTTTTGATTTTCCTCCTATAACAAATGTATGATAAATTGCCAGAAAACAGCTACTTATGTACGAATTTACCACATCGTTTTCACACAGTTGATTTAATTAAATTCCATCAACTCTAAATGAAATGTTTGTTTAAGATTGTCAAAACATTTGAAAGCCAAAAACATTGGTGACCAACCATTCGATAAACAGCCACTGGACAAACACACAAATGGATGTTAGGATGTGGACACAAAATACTTCTTATTGTATGTATTAGATTTAATATTCATAAACAATTCCGTTTTATTAACGGTAAGTTAATAATCCAGAAATTCATATACACTTGAGTATTATAACGTTTTTTTTTTATATTCGTATGTATTTTGAACACAATCATATAAGTACGAGCATTAGATTTCATAAGATTCTCTTCTTAAATACAATACACACTAAGCATTTTTTACCGAATTTGAACCGACACACAGTGGTATAGAAAACAAAAAGAGGGAAATAAATCTGTAACATCTAAACGGTTAGTTCGGATTAAATGAAATTTCACATGCACGAAGAGGAAGTGTTGTCAAGCTAAAGATTTGAATTTTGACCTCATTGGCTCACCAGGGGTCCCACAGTAGGACACCTCGTGTAGGTTATATTTTTAAAACGATAATATTTCTTCGTTTGTGTTTCGATAACATATATATATAGAATCTCCTCATCGAGCACTACAAAAATTGCAAGTTCAAACATTGTTAGATTTTCTTCATGTTTCCTTTATATCCAAAGCTATATGCATCTGGATATAAAAAATTAAAAAATGCTATTTTTCGTTAGTTTTTTGAGAAAAATTTCTATTAAAGTTATCTAAAAAATGTCTAAGGACATTTTAGAAAAACTAACTTTACAAAATATTTAAGTTAAAGAAACTTATAATTTTTGATACCAAGGGGCCCAGGTCAGACAGTCTCCGCAAGTTGCCGATTTGTACAGAAATTCCTATTAAATTTTTACTTTTCATAAATGTTTTTTAATTTATGTTTTTATTATAAAAAGGGATTCAAATTTAAAATACTTTGTACAGTAATCATAACATAACAAAATAAGAATTAAATTCCCATTTTAAAGTACAGTTGATAAATTATCGCATGTTTTTTGTAAAAAAAAGCAAATAAAATTTCCTTTAGGGAATGAGCAGAGCTTAGGTCAAAAATTAATTTCGAGAACCGGATTTCATTCTCAAAATATAGATCCCCAACATACACATTTGGCTAAATTCTTAAATATTTTGGAAATTTATTTTATTTAAATTTTTTAAAACCGAAAGGGCGATTTTGAAAATTCTAATTTTTATTGTGTGATAAACTTTTAGGTTATTCCTCATTTATATCAAACATGAAATGTTTAATGGGTATATATATGCATGCACGTATGTATGTACATGATTGTGATGGCAGGTATGCGGAAGTTTTAACTATATGTGTATCCGTGTTTGTATTTATTAGTACGTATATCCTATAGTTTCCATTAGTATACAAACAGATTAAATAGTTCCCTTAGGTAACATATCAATAGACTCTGACACTATATAAATACATACATATAACACTTTCATATATATATAGTATAAGTAGTAGACCGGACCTTAAAAATAGATTTGCTTTGGATCTTATTTTATTATTTACTAACTGAAACTAAATGCCTCAAAATATGAGACCAATGGAATAACGAGAATCCGTACCGGAAATCTATTTTTGTGATTACTTAAAACAATTAGCTATTTAAATAATATTTTTAAACATTTCAAATAAATCTAATCATTTTCTGTGGATGATAAGATATAGTCAAATGCATATTGAATATTGTTTAAATACCTTTTACCACCATAAGTGATGAAAGAGGGTATCTATATAAATATATAAATGTCTTTGTAAGTTTGTTTGTTTATTTGTTTGTTTGTTTGTTTGTTTGTTTGTTTATTTGTTTGAGCATCACGCCTAAACGGCTGAACCGATTTTATTGAAATTTGGAACATAGATAGATCCTTACTTGGAAGCGTCAATAGGCTATAAATTTTTTCAATACTTGGACCAGAAAGGGGTAAACAGGGGGAAACCGGTAAAATAGGTACCTTTAGTTCTTAAACAATAAATACTAAACGGCCGAAACGATTTTATTGAAATTTCCAACATAGACTACGACAGGGGTAGCGAAGCGCACCGGGTCAAGCTAGTACTTATATAAGTTTGTCATTCAGTGTGTAACATTGAAAAATATTCATCTGAGACCTAACAACGCATGTATACATATATGTATTCTTGAGCCTTATGAAATTCTAAGTCGATTGAGCTATGTTTGCCTGTGTAAAACACTATCACGTCCAAAATACGCAGTGTGAAAAAATCAGGAAAAATCGGTCCAGTAGAACCAGGGTTATGGATCAAAATGTCAGACGACCTCCAAAAATGTTGCAAACATGCTTCCAAAAATACGGTGAATGGTGAAAGTGATAACAGGAATAACCCTGAATATTTTCCTTCATATATGAGCCAATCTGTTAATTTTAACCAATAA
Source organism: Calliphora vomitoria (assembly GCA_942486065.2). Lineage (NCBI taxonomy): Eukaryota > Metazoa > Arthropoda > Insecta > Diptera > Calliphoridae > Calliphora > Calliphora vomitoria. The sequence continues at coordinate 65,329,377 of OW818030.2, read as the reverse complement.
CAGAACAAAGTTTGCACAACAAATATTTTCATAGGGAAACAATCAAATCTAAATAATGTATAACATTTTACATTTATTCATTTCAAGATATTCGAATGCAAAGTCGCTCAGGGGCAACTTTTCTCATATACAGTGTTAGAAAAAATAATAGAAACGAAAGCTTTTTTTTAAATTTTGTAAGTATATAAGTCAAGTTTAGTTTTGTTAAAAAAAATTATATGCACTTTTGTTTATCAGACATATAACATAAGAAAAACTATAATCATGCCTCTTTTCATTTATATTTAAATCAGCGATAGGCATTTTAATACTACCAAACTTTGTAAATTTGTCATTGTGTGAGTTATTTATTGCGCTCTGCTACTCTCTATGCACTGAGCGAAATGGATGTAAAAGTTTGAAGTGGTATTTGTTGAATAAAAAGTGAACGTGAAGTTATTTATTTATTTTCTTTCACTGTAGCCGAGAGAAAAACAAAAACAATAGCTGAAAAAACAAGCAAAAACCCGCAACACAACCTACCTGTATCAAAGCTCATACGAGACTGACTAGTTTGATTTGTATTTTACAAAATAAAAACAACAACAATTGCTGAAAAAACAAGCATAAAAGCGTACACGACCAACCTGCATCAAAGCTCATACGAGACTGATTGGTTTTAACTTTTTATACACGATATGACTAACAATGTAAAGAGTCAATATTTTTGCTGGAAAAAATAATAGAAACGCGTAAAAGGGTTCAATTTTAAGAGCCACATCTTTTTATTTTAATATTTCGAGGCTCTACCTTTGTTTTTCACAACTTCATTGCATCGGCGACTAATGGAATCAACCAATTTTTTTGAAAACGTCCTTGTCAATGGAAAACCACACTTCCTGGTTTTTTTCCCTCACAATTCGTTCCTCTTGAGCACTCCCCAAAGGTGTTTTGTTGGGTTAAGGTCCGGTGACTGTAAGGGCCATTCCATAAGAGGTAATTTGTTGACAGCAAACCAAACCTTTGACAATTTTGAAGAGTGGTTCTGATCATTGTCCTGCTGAAACTCCCATCTCAAGGGAATCTCTTCCTCAGCAAATGGAAGTATTACGCTTTGCAATATATTTACGTAGTCCGGGCGCATATTTTGTTTATTATCCAAAATATTGAACCGACACCAGAAGAAGAGAAACACCCCCATATCATGATGGATGATAATCTATTATTTTTTCCAGTAAAAATATTGACTCTTGACATTGTTAGTCATATAATGTATTAAAATATAAACATTTTTTTAACAAAACTAAACTTGACTAATATACTTACTAAATTTGAAAAAAAAGCTTTCGTTTCTATTATTTTTCCCAACACTGTAAATATTTATAATGCACGTTTTGTTTTGATACAAGTTCTTAAGCGAGACACTATGCATTGACTTTTGATATCAAAAATCTTTCCGAGGCTACAAAGAGTAAAGAAGAATGCAATTGCTTTCCATTATCACATATTTCAATGTCCCGTGCGACATTGAAAAACAACATATGTTATCAGTGCGTCGAAAGTACATGCAAAAAAACTTATCAAATATTGAGTTCAAACAGAGATTTTTAATACAATTAAAATAAAAGAACTTTTACTGATAAATAAGAATATGATCTTGGCACTCGTTAGTGTGAAATTTAAAAATTTTTTAATTATGTTTTTTTACATAATTAAAATAAATCATGTAAATATGCAAAATACTACATAAATGAGGTAAAAATGGGTCTTAGGTCGTCTGATTAGATTGAAAAGCATTCCTTGTTATATAATATAGACGAAAAAAATGGAAAGAAATGAGAAGCATTCCAGGTATAGACAAATTGGAATACCATTGTTGCAAAGGTCAAGAAGTAAAAGCAGATAGGACTGCGTATTATGGAAAAAAAGCTTCGCTTATTATTCCTGATACTATGTCTACCCAACAAACCATTTCTTAAGCAAAATGTAACTAAATTGTAGAATATGCTTCTTATGATAAGCTGGGGGCAACTTTTTATAATAGTATTTGGAAAATGCTTCACATGACAATACTTTTTACAATAATAATTGCTATACATTTAGTTTATATAACAATTTAACAAATCTGACTGCAAATGACTTATGATCGCAATAGTTTTGTAAGTGTTTTTGAGAATAATATCCCGTTATTTGACACGTACCTGATCTTCGTATTATTTATTGAATTTTTTCGTCTTAGTGTTTTGTTCAAAGAGTGAAGTATTTTAAAAAGTATAAAACTTTTAAAAAAGTAATTATTAAAATAATAAAACTTAATAAATAATTTATAAATAAATTTCAGAAAAATTAAATTCTTATGAAAAACGTTTACAAATATTATTTGGTTATATTCCCAAGCTTACAAAAATATGACTAATGTAAGCTTATTATATACTACAGAGAAGTAATAAATTATTAAATAATTTTTAATAAGACTTTTACAATAGTAATCACAACACTTTTTTAAGCTTGAGGCTTATGTTGGTAAACTTGTTACAAGTGATTCCTAAATAGTAGTTGTCATGATAAACGTCAAAATGGCTGTCATGATAAAAAATGATCAGCTATAGTCCCTTTTTATTTGTATTATTGCTTCGTTATATAAACATTATTAAGAGTACTCATTTAAACGTTTAAGTTTCCCATTTGTGCAAATGTGCAAATTTTCGCGAGATGTTTCATGAACGCACCTTTAAATTTGTGCAATTTTATACAGAAAATGTCTATTTGATAAAAATGTCAAACAAAACTAAATTTAACAAATTCTTAACAAAAAGTTTTACAAATTGTATAAATTTACATTCTTAAAACGTCTATTGAAAGTGAAATCTTTGGCACAAACAATGGTAAACATAGTTTGGAAGATTTAGCTTATGTTCTAGCTATTGGTTAATATTTCCATACACAATGCCATTCTATCCTATCATTCTGTTCAAAAGCCTCACAATTTTCACAAAATATTTTTGCACAATAAATTCAAGTTTGCGAGTCTAAATTGTCGCGCAAACTTATCGAAGTTGTGCAAACGAATTTCTATACAATTTTTGCAGTTCATTTGCGAGAGTGTAAAAATAGACAGATTGCACAGTTTGCTAGGCATTTAAGCGTTTACATGAGGATTCTTATTATTCTTTTTGCTCAGACAACTTTGTCTTGAAACAATCTATATAAATATATAAATGTCTTTGTAAGTTTGTTTATTTGTTTGTTTGTTTGTTTGTTTATTTGTTTGTTTGTTTGTTTGTTTGTTTGTTTGTTTGTTTGTTTGTTTGTTTGTTTGTTTGTTTGTTTGTTTGTTTGTTTGTTTGTTTGTTTGTTTGTTTGTTTGTTTGTTTGTTTGTTTGTTTGTTTGTTTGTTTGTTTGTTTGTTTGTTTGTTTGTTTGTTTGTTTGTTTGTTTGTTTGAGCATCACGCCTAAACGGCTGAATCGATTTTATTGAAATTTGGAACGTAGATAGATCCTTACTTGGAAGCGTCAATAGGCTATAAATTTTTTCAATACTTGGACCAGAAAAGGGTAAACAGGGGGAAAACCGGTAAAATTGGTACCTTTAGTTCTTAAACAATAAATACTAAACGACCGAAACGATTTTATTGAAATTTCCAACATAGACTACGACAGGGGAGCGAAGCGAAGCGCACTGGGTCATAATAAGTTTCTAGTTTGTGATATGTTGACATAAAGACATTGTTTACTTCTGTTAATTTAAAAACATTTATACTACATGATGGAAAAAATGTCCCGTGCGACAGTGATCAAAATTACTTTAAAAGAAATATAACTAATTTTTGCGTAAAATCAAAACCATTTTTAAGAGATATCAATGCACAATATTCTAAAATTAGTCACATTTAAATATTGCCTCAAGTTACGCTAAAATTGGCGTTTGAATTGTTGGCCGCGAAAATAATTCTGTATTTGTCCAGTGCGAATGCCTCGGTTTTTTGCAATTATCTAGAAAATGAAAACTTAGCCAAAAATCAAACTAATCATCAATTATAGGGCTAAGTAGGAGCTTTATGTTAAAATAAAAATCCGAATTATTTTGACTCTTTTTCACTTTAAATGTGTACAATGCGTCGCACAGTGTCGCCTGTAGGTAATTTGGTCCGCTTTCAGATACATATATTGATTATATTGTACTGTTTGCTTTGAGTTTGTCCAGGTAAATCGGTATTTACCAACTATCCAACTATAAATTTCTATATTTGCCATATTTTCAAACTAAGTTCTTTGATTATTTCTTTACCTAAAGCAAACATTTCCCCCATTTTTTAGCTAGAGGTAAAATTTTGAAAAAAGACATAGGTCCAAAAATTTATTATATAATCGTGAAAACCAATTCTTATTGTTTCGTTCGTTATTGTTAAGATATATGAACTCATAAGGACCACAGCGAATGACTTTCAAGAACAAATAAACAAGATTAAACCCAAAAAGGTAGAAATCAGTGAAGGAAACTACATTGACTGTAGTTACAAGTTCTACCTTACCATGTTTGAAGGAAAAGTCGTTAACGAACTGACAAATACAACCTGAACATTGTCATGGCCAATTTGAAAAAAGACGCCACACTTCGGCAATTTAAAGGATTCTACAAACGAAAAGAATTATTAATATGCAATCTCACCATTGCACGCAGAATAAGGTGTATGGAGTTCTTGTTAAAATTAGCTTTTTAAACATAAGGAAAGTATCAGAAAAAATCGAGAACAGGATGCGTTTTCCAAACAAGTTGGACTAAAAGTAGACTCCCCAAATACGTACACGGAAACTCAAACGATCGAGGGATTTTTTGAGAATGATGAGATTGTAACTCGAATCACTTGAATAAAAAATCAAATCGTTAAGAGATTGGAAACAATCGTGAATGTTTTAAACTGAAAAGAAAAAGTTGATTCTGAAAAATATGGAAAAGACATCCACAGAAAATATTGTCGCATGGCAAAGATATAATTGAATAACAACTTTACCAATTGGATAGCTTTCCGAAGAAGCACAGGAATTCCTAAAGAAATTATATAAAAAATATAGATTGCTGAACACTTTCAAATCATCAAGAGTGAGACAATATGAGGACCTTTTCAACACGTGAGCAGCATCTTCAGATCCATTTATTTCACTTCGGCATGTAAAGTCACTAGAAGACTTAGGAATATTTTACAAAAAAATTAAAAAACAAAAAATTTAATCTTTTCTGAAATAATTTTAAATCATATAAGCCTTTAAAAAGAAATATAAATAATTAAAAATAAAATTGATTTTAGAAAAGAAAAAACTCAAGTGGCGCCACTGTACGATTGGCCTCAAAGTTACAGCTAGTTTTAGAGACTCGACCTTTTGCTACAAGTTTTTATTACGAAGCTTGAAAAATCCAATTTTTAAATTTTCTAGGTCCTTAAATCCAACTTGATAAAATAAGCCCAGAAATATATGTTTTTATGAAATATTAATCACTCTTATATTTTTAGTAAATTCCAAACCGACCATTTTTACTCTCTCAAAAATTTAGTAAGGCGCTATTTTAAATATAATATTTTTGTAGTTAAAAAAATAAGAATTAAAAGAAAATTATTGAAAATTCTTCTTAAGGCCTCAGAAAACCATAATATATCAAAAATCTAGATGGGTGTTTTGCTTGGAGATTGCCAAATGAGCAAAAAGTAGCTTGTATCCTCAAAGAATTAAATAAGACCCATTCAAACCATATATATTTTTTAAGGGCAGGTGTAATATATACACCCACATAAACATTCATACATATGTATATTAAAATTTACGTTTGTATTTGTAAGATTATACTTATATACATATATATGAATATGCAATTTTGTATGAAATGTTGGGTATTAGAGAGGAGATCAATCTTAAAAATAAAAAAGTGTTTGTAATTTTATTTACAAAATTAAAAACGTTTTTGACTTTTTTTCTAAATGGGCCCTTTTTTTTCAATATCGAACTTTTTTTCTAAATGGGCCCTTTTTTAATTTTTTTTTTTGCTCAAAAGAAAGCTTAGGTCTATTCCTTTAAGAGCTTTTTGGTCTCTTAGTGGGCCCATTTTGAAAAAAAAATCTACAAAATATTTATTTTGCAAAATAAGTTAAAAATTGTATGTTTTAAGTTACAAAACATTTATTTTGATAGATATCCCACTCGCATCCCACTAAGCAGTGTTGCCAGGAGCTGGTAAAAAAAAGAAGCTACATTGACTTCAAAAAAATGCCAGAAAAAGCCAAACTGCTTTAAAAAAAGCCAAAAAAAAACCTAAAATATTATATATTTAGAATTTGGGTTTACATTTATTTTTAAATAAAAAATTAGAAAATATGTTCATAAAATTCATAAAAGTAAATAAAATTATAAAGGTACACTTCAGCAGCAAACAAAAAATAACATTAATCATTAATAATAAATGTACACATATATTTTATACAGACAAAACTCAAATTTTGTGTTTTTTTTTTAAATTTAAGTACTAAGTATTTACTATTTTAGTGTTTCCAAATAACTACATAAAATATACATTAATATATTTTCAGTCTTTTAAAGATACATGTATAATTATAAAACAAGTATAATAGTTTTATCATAATCGGCAGAATGAGAACTAGAATTTGGGTAAATATAAATAAAATACAATAAATAATAAGGGTACTCATTTAAACGCTTAAGTTTCCCATTTGTGCAAATATGCAAATTTGCGCGACGTGTTTCATGAACCCACCTTTTAAATGTTGTGCAATTTTATAAAGAAAATGTCTATTTGATAAACAAATGCTTAAAAAAGAAGTTTAAAAAATTGTATAAATTTAAATACTAAAAATTTCTAATGAAAGTGAAATCTTTAGAGCAAACAATGGTAAACATAGTTTGGAAGATTTTGCTTATGTTCTAGCTGTTGGTTAATTTTTCCATACACAATGCCATTCAATCGAATAATTCTGTTCCAAAGTCACACAATTTTCACATGTACAAAATATTTGTATTTTATTTGATTTTTATTTCTTATAAATAAAAGTAAACAAAAGCAGCTGATTCATCAAATGAACAATAAATTCAAGTTTGCGAGTCTAAATTGTCGCGCAAACTTAACGGAGTTGTGCAAACGAATTTCCATACATTTTTTGACAGTTCATTTGCGAGAGTCTAAATACCTTAATATTTATGTAATTTTTCAATTTCCTTGTAATAAAAAGTCGTTCAACCTCTGCATTACTTGAAGGAAGGACTAAAAATAGAAATAAAATACTAGATTAACCATGTCAGAAAATGGACATTGTTGGTTCTATATTTTTCCATTTGTAGTTTAAAATATTCTTCCCCTGAGGCTTGGTTTACGTGGTAGTTCACTGCGCGCGAACAATCAAGTAGAGTCGAAGGGACTCCGTTTTGACATGGTTGGTTGGTTTACGTGGTTAAACCCTGAGGCTTAATCTTCGTAATTTCATTAGCAGTTTAATTTTTCACATACATAATATATTTTTTTGGTTTTACGAGTACTATTTTAAGTGTATCATCATCGATTTAGCGAAGAGTTTTCATATGATAATCCTTGTCGCATTTGCTCAATCTAATCTTCACTAATTAAACCGTTCTTTATTTTATCTCTCATTCTTCAAACTTGTATGAAAAATGTGGCGAAAACATTAAACAATATTCAATTGGGGACGATAATGTATCAAATTCTTTGCATTGTATTACAATTTGAAAACACAAACTAAGGAGAAGAAATTTTAAATCAGAAAACAGCTTTGTTGGATCCGCTGAATTGCTAACAAATGATTTATTTACTTTTTGTACTTTGTGCAATACTGGTTTCAAAAAAAAGATAATACACCAAATTATAATCAGTATATTAAACACTTAAATGTTAGACTTTGTAGCATTGCTGGTTTTAACTCGGAGCATAGATCCACAATACGTTTAACGACTATTTCAAATGACAGCCATCGAGTATCACAAACCTTCAAGAGTTTGTGGGACTCTTGTCCATTATATAATGATGAATATAATGTGTAGTAACAATTTTGTCTTGAAAGTGAATTTGCTAGACAATTATAGCTTTCAGATATAAGTAAAATACTCTATTTCATTTTGAAACACTTGATATTGGCAATTATTATTTGTTCTTTTAATACTGCACTATTCTTGAGTATATTGAAAAGCTAAATGAAAAACAGTAATGAATTAAAATTAAAATGTATCACTAATATAAATTTAGCCTTTTTATTTTCAGCTTATTCTCGAAATTTTGGTTTTAGCTTCGTGGTTTTTTTCTAGCCTTTTTAATTTTAAAAAAGGCTATTTTGAAATTAAAAAAAGGCTAGAAAAAAGCCACGAAGCTAAAACCAAAATTTCGAGGCTAAAGAGTAAATAAAAAGGCTAAATTTAGCCTCAAAAAGGCTAAACTGGCAACACTGCCACTAAGGGACCAAATAGGTCTTCAAGGAAAATATTTAAGCTTTCTTTTGGGGAAAAAGAAAAAAAGTGCCCATTTTGAAAAAAAAAAAATTAAAAAAGTTTTTAATTTTGGAAAAAAATAACAAAAATGTTTTATTTTTAATTTTTTTTCGAAAGATTGATTTAAACTATTTAGGAAAGTTCTCGACCGATCTTGTTGAAAAATTGTGCTTGAATATCGATTTCAAAAGTTGACATGAAATGCCCCATATATATATTTGGTTTTAGACTTCTCTAAAAGAATAACTTTCAAAAAGAGTTTATTTAAAATGTCCTGTCTGTCTGTTGAACTCAGTTTTCTGAAGACCCCAGATATCTTCGGGATCCAAATCTTCAATAATTCTGTCAGACATGTTTTCAAGAAGTTTCCGATTTAAAATCAGCTAAATCCATCTTTAAATAACGGAGATATGAGCAAAAATCCGCGACAACCTCTGAAAATTTCAACAAAAAAGGTATGTGTATTGGTTTCATTTCTTTGCGTATTTAGTTTTTGTTTTTTTTGGTATTTTGTTTCGTTTGGCGTTGTTGTTTTTATACCCTTCACCTTCATGAGAAGGGTATATATATGACTGTCATTTCGTTTGTAACTTCTACAATATAATCTGTTCGTCAGCAATTAAATGTAAAATTTTAAAAACTATTTGTATTTTTCATTCTACTTATATATATCAAATTTTTAATTATTATAAAAAATAATAATGCATCCACAGCAAAGGTGAAGGGTATATAAGATTTTGCCGAATATAACACTCTTACTTGTTAATTATGTTAATATGAAGTTAATTTCCTGTGAACAAATTTTTAAATATTAAAAAATCGGTTTAACGACTTTACCACTTCATAACTTTGGCACATAAGTACATTTATCATTATTCATATGTGAAATTATTTAAATTTTAGAGGACACTGTATGTAATGTGAATATTTACTAATATTCGCTTATTTATGAATTGTTTTTTAGTATAAGTAACATCACTTTTCATTTGTTTATAGGAGAAGCAAAAAAACGGTATAAAATTAAAACTACTTGAGATATTTGGTCAATTCAGTCATATTGTCATGATGTCCTAATATATCACGATTATGCGGCTCGGCTTAACCGACTCTTAGGCATTCGACGCAGGTCTCTGCTGGTTCGTTACGATAACACAATAAACACAGCATAGAAAGTAGTATTATTTTAGGATATTTTTTGCTTGAAAATCAATAAAAACCATTGTGAAATATTAGGACATTACGACAATATGACATGATGACCTTGTGAATTGACCAATTGAAACAAAATTTTCAAATATGAATTACATAGAAACTAGAAACATATTTTGAAAAAAAGTATTTTTTCAAAATACACTTTATGCTGTGTATTACGTTATTTTGAATTGTTGTTTTCTGAAACCAAAAAAACATATCATCAATATAAATTTGTATTTTATTTTAAATAATATTTTTAATTTTGTACTTCATTAAATTTTCATAAATACTGCAAAAAATATTCAAACTACCTAAAATAGGATGAAAAATTATTTAATTTCAAATTAGACATCAATATTAATACTCATTTAATTCAAATATTACAAAAATTTAAAATTTTTGTCGCGAAGAAAAAACGATTTTGGTTTCCCTAACATCATATTTATTTACAAATATGTTTTTTTTTCACTTAGAAAGCGAACGATATCTTTCATTCGATATTGTGAAACAGGCTATTATTATCTTTTAAATATTTCAAGAAATATTTAGTGTTTTACCAACATTAATATACAAAATTGTCTGATTTCTGTGGTACTAAAAACCTTATATATATTAGCTGTGATAAAATCTGCTGGCATTAAATTGAAAAATTATAATTTTGCAATTCCTTACACAATTCTGCAGATCTTCTTACTAACTTCTGTAGGTTTTGAATCGATAAACAGTTTTAAAAATATTCAGTTCAACGATCTTAGATTTGTGATCAGCGTGCAAAAATTGTATTTTGTATATCTGTGTTATAGACTGATCGTCATAAAATCCAGGATTATAATTTTAGCATATTTATGTACATCTGATTTGTATAAAATTTGGCTTCGGTATCAATATTTTTAAGAAATTTATTTTGGTTATGACCAATTATACTGTTCAACAAAATTTAATTTTTTCCAAAATTACAAGGTCCGGCCTATAAATTTTGATAGAGGATACAAAAAAAAAAGACACGTGTATAGGAGTTTTGAAAGTTTACATCTGAATTTCATTTGAAGGGGGGTTTTAAAGTTATCCAGATCTGGCACATTGTAATTGTTAATCGGCATAAGAAACCACGTGTGCCTTACGTTATTTACCATGTGATATAAAGCAAACTTTACTATTCAACTATGGAACTTTTTCTAGGCCTGCTTTTTTAAAAATATAGGTTGTATTTTTGGACCAAAAGGACTCGAGTTTTTTGATAGTTACACAACAAAATTACTAATGATAAACAAATGATTTCAGAGCAATATCAATTACGAATCCAAAACATATACGATTTTCAATATAAAAATTCAAAATATAATAGATTTTTGCTGTTTTTTGGGCGAAAAGGTGACTTAACTCTTTTTTATTTAAAAAAAACTTTCTTCAAGAACATATAACGATTTTATGATTTTCTGTAACATATCTTTACGTAGAACATTTTGGTATAAAAAAAACTTCCTAATTTATAATCTATCTATCTATCTATCTATCTATATATATAAAAGTCAATGTGTGTTTGTATGTATATTTGTTTGTCTGTTTGTTTGTTTGGACTTTATAGACGCCTAAACGGCTGAACCGATTTTCATGAAATCTTCACAATGTCTTCCCGTATCTCTGGAAGGAACTATAGGCTACTTTTTATTTTGAAATTTTACGTGGGCGATGTGCCACGCCCATTTATACAACATTACCTCCTATTTCAAGTCAAAAACAAAATGCGTACTTTTCAAAAAGTATATCAGCTAGAGTTCCCAAATTTTGTACAAGGAACTTTAGTTTCAATATAAATATTTTGGACAAAAATGGGCAGACCAGCAATAGTGGGCGTGGCACCTCCCATAATAAGTAAATACTAAAATCTGAATGTCAGGAAAACTATAACACCTAGAGTTCCTAATTTTTGTACAAGTAACTTTAGTTTCAATATAAATGTTTTGGACAAAAAGTGGGAGGACCAACTGAAGTGGGCGTGGTACCTCCCATAATAAGTAAATACTAAAATCTGAATGTCAGGAAAACTATAACACCAAGAGTTCCCAAATTTTGTACAAGTAACTTTAGTTTCAATATGAATGTTATGAACAAAAAATGGGCGGAAGAGCAAAAGTGGGCGTGGGACCTTCTATATGAAGTAAATACTAAAATCTGAATGTGAAGTAAACTATATGAGCTAGAGTTCCCAAATTTTGTACAAGTAACTTTAGTATCAATATGAATGTTTTGAACGAAAATGGGTGGACCACCGAAAGTGGGTGTGGCACCCCCCATACGTAGTAAATACTAAAATCTGAAATTCTAAGAAACTATAACAGCTAAAATTACCAAATTAAATACAAGTAACTTTAACTTCAATACAAATGTTTTTAACAAAAATGGGCGGACCAACTAAAGTGGGCGTGGTACCTCCCATATGAAGTAAATACTAAATGTGATGTAAACTATAAGAGCTAGAGTTTCTAAATTTTGTACAAGTAACTTTAGTTTCAATATGAATATTTTGGATAAAAACGGGCGGTTCAGCAATAGTGGGCGTGACACCACCCATATGAAGTAAATACTAATATCCTAATATCTGGGAAACTATAACAGCTAAAATACCCAAATTTAGAACAAGTAACTTTAGATTTAATATAAATATTTTGGACAAAAATGGGTGGACCTGCAAAAGTGGGCGTGGTGCCTTCCATATGAATTAAATACCAAAATCTGCATATCATGGAAACTATAAAAGCTAGAGTTTCCAAATTTTCCACAAGTTACATTAGTTTCAACATGAGTATTTTGGCCAAAAATGGGTGGACCAGCAAAAGTGGGCGGGTCACCTCCCATATGTAGTAAATACTAAAATCTGCGTATAAAGGAAACAGCTAGAGTTTCCAATTTTTTTACAAGTAATTTTAGTTTCACTTGAAATATTTTGGACTAAAATGGGCGGACCAGCAAAAGAGCGAGTGGTGCCTCCTATATGAATTAAATACTAAAATTTAAATCAGGGAAACTATACATGTTAGAGTTTCCAAATTATGTACAAGTTACTTTAGATTCAATATGAATATTTTGGCCAAAAATAGGTGGACCAGCAAAAGTGGGAGTGGCACCTCCCATATGTAGTAAATACTAAAATCTGCGTATGAAGGAAACTATAACAGATAGAGTTTACAAATTTTGTACAAGTAATTTAAGTTTCAGTAGAAATATTTTGGACGAAAATGAGCGGACCAGCAATTGTGAGCATGTCACCTCTTATATGCAGTAAATACTAAAATCTGCATATCAGGGAAAGTATACATGTTACAGTTTCCAAATTTTGTACAAGTAACTTTAGCTTCAATATGAATATTATGACAAAGAATAGGCGGACCAGCAAACGTGGGCGTGTCACTTCCCATATGTAGTATACACTAAAATCTGCGTATCAAGGAAACTATATCAGTTAGAGTTTCCAAATTTTGTACAAGTAATTTTAGTTTCAATTAAAATATTTTTGACAAAAAACTGCATATCTGGAAAACTATAACAGATATAGTCCTCATATTAAGTATCAATATGAATATTTTGGAATTTGAAGTAAGAAATAAATAGTTCATTAATTTATTATTTTTAAATTGTATATATTGACTGAATATATTGTACATCAAAAAAATAGAATAAGAAATAATATTAAAGAAACAATGTATATTTTAATTACTAAATAAATATTTTTTTTAAACCTTTACTTAATATGCATTTTACTTCGAGGGGGTAGCGAAGCGCACCGGGTATTAGCTAGTATATAAATAAAATGTAGTCCCGAAGAAAGATTTTGCCTATAGAAGAAGAAAAATATAGGGACGAGATAACTGTTAGCAAGTGTATTTTATTTTATTCAGAATTTTATTGCAAATACAGCTGATGTTTTGGAAGTAAAATATCGACCCTTCGTAGGTCCGCCATATTTAAAAATCGAAAAAAAAATCGAGCTAAATTTAAAAAAAAAAAAACAATAAATAAACCTAAATATCTCTTGAACAAAAAGCGAGTACCTGCGCATATTTTATATATTGTAAATAAAGTCGAAAACACATCAGATCCAAATGTCGTTACTATATATCCAATAATTTTCGAGATAAAGAATTATTTCCAAAAAAAAAAATGTTTCTAAACCACTGTGCGTGCGTAAAAACTGAACGGAGTAGTTGTTCAATAAAAATTAAATAAACTGCATTTATTTCCAGGTGTCAAGTTTTCTTATTTAAATTTTATTGTTACATCCTAAGTGTGGTCAATATCAATATTTATAAAACCGTATGTCCTGTAAAAGTATGATATACAATTTGCTTCTAAACTGATTTGCTATAGTTGTTGTTTTAATTTTTCTCAAGAACGAATGAAAAATTGGTTTTATGTTATATTGGAGAATTATTTAACTGTGTGTGTGAAGTATATGAAAGTAAGGAAAATTCATTTTAAGTATCACTCTTAAAATTATTTAGTATTTTTAAGGTGAAAATTTCATGTAAAAATTTTTCAATTGTGGCTAAAAGTTGACAATTCATTAATGAATTTTAAACAAAATATAATCAGTTACTTAACAATCCATTCCTCTCATTTGATTAGTACTAGTTCTGTGCATTGTGAAGTGTGTAAAAATTATTGCATGGGAGGTGCCACGCCCAGTAATCGAATCCGGAACATTTTCAGCCAACTAGGTACAATGGTAACAAAATAAATCCTTCAAAGATTTACGGCATTCGCTAATACAGTTCACCAGATATTTGATATCAATTTATTTTTTATGTGAGGTGCCATATCCACTAATAATTACCCGCCAATTTTCAGCCAAATATCGCAATATTGTAAAAAAAATCGATATCCAGATATTTAAAATCCACCATGTACTGTTCTCCATACAATGATAAGAAATTTATTCGTTTAACGTTTGAACTTATTATTAAGTCTGATTTCGAAAAATTCGCATCCTTATACGAATAATCTGTAGTGTATTATATGATGTATTAGTTAGATTTAAATAATTCATATGGCTGTGTTTGAGGAAGCGTGTATGTGTACAACAATATAGTCGAATATATTACATATACATATATATAAATAAACATTTAATTACATCTTAACTGTAACTAATTATACTATTCTACATTAATGTAGTAAATAAATTAATAGTATCAGGTTTTCCTCACCCCACCCTCTAAATAATAACGAAAATGTAAAAAGGCCGAAAAAACATATTTACTTATTATTATTTATTACAGTTGTCATTGTCGCCTTCTTATTATTTTTCAGTTGCCCCTTTATACTTCTCAGAAGTCCGTCATACAGACCGTCATTCTATCCATTTGAATGTCCTCAAGTTTGCATGTTGTTTTTTTTTCGTTTTGTGTAGAAGGGGGAACAATAAAAGCTCTATTGTTTTCTACTCCCACAAAACAAGGGAAATGAAAATGTTATTATCCTTAACCACTTGTACATATGTGTGTAATATGTGAGTAAGTGAATGAAAGAATGAATGAATGAAAGTGATGAGTTTTAGTATTATAGAATTTACTAGTGCATGTGTGTGTGTTTGTGTCAAGTACTTAACCCCGTAATGACCACTTGTCATGCCTAAGAGGCTTTTCTAAGGGAAAATAAAAAAATATAAATAAAAATCATTAAAAACTTCATAAGAAAAATTTATAACAATAATAAGAGGGAAATAATTTTGATTAAAAGGGATGACTTTCCTGAAACTCTTTTGGGAAAGAAATAAAATGACTACAACAACAACAACATAATATTTACGTTAATGCCTGTTGATTATCGTCTAATATATACTTGGAACATGGCATTGTACCAGCATACTTCATCTCCATCGTCTTCATCATCATCATATTTATCTGAGTCATATTTTCCTTTTCATTTTCATTGTTGTTTAGTATTGTTTTGTACTTTATTTTATGTATACTTATGTATAAACGGAAATTAAGTTTATTTTTATTCAGCATTATATTGTATTTTTATGAATTTGTGTAACTATTATACGCAAAAACTCTTCGAAACTTTATGAAACTGCCTCATAATGTTTTAATGTTAATATAGTCATAAAACTAATGGTAATCATATTGTATAAAGCTCATTCACTTCTAATGAAAATTATTATTTTAACGTAAATTATTCATATAGAAAAATACAATTGTAACAATTCTATATAAAACCGCACATTTTGGAAAGAGCTCCATTTTTTTTTTTTATTGAAGGGTTACAGGCCCTATCAGTCTATATTTGTACAAGCTATGAGCCCTACAATGTTTTGCATTTAAGCAGGGTGATCACAAATTTCATTTTCTGAAAGTTATGTCCTCTGCTACGATTCTTTAATATATTATTTTGCTAGCGGTCCTGTTGTCTAGAAGATACATTTTTGATTCCGGATGTGGACTTTATAGAGGAAATATGTATAATTAAGATTCGATATTCACAAAATTGATGCATATTTAAAACAAATTTGTGTTAAATTTTTGATTAATATTTTTCGGATGTGGCCTTTATCGTCATAAAAGATTCTGGGTTGATATATATGCATTGAATGATTTTGTTTTAGTTTCAATAACGATATTTATAAGATGTTTATGGTTGTTATAGTGATTCTTGGAAGTGGATATTATGTGGAAGCTATGACCAATAATGGATTGATCGCCCCAAAGTTCAGTAGCATAATTTTTACACGTAAACTGATCTGTGTAAAATTATTGTTCGATATCGAATTTTATAACACATTTATGTAAGTTAATGTGTTTTTCGGAAGTGATCCTTTCATGGGAGCAATTATGGGCTGATCTTCATAATATTAGTTACAGCCATTTTTGAGTATACACGCAGAAAAAAAATATAGTTGAACATTGTTACTGTAACCATTTCAAATTTGTGCATGGTTACTGTAACAATATCAAAATTTTTAACAATATTATAGTCACAGTAACAATAAATATGATTGTGGTAACAATAATATGGTTGATTTACGAATCACATGAATATTTTAACCATATATATGGTTACAGTAACCATGTATATGTTTGTGACAACCATTTATATGATGAAGGACTTACCATATTATGATGCTCTCATATCATAATCTGAGAACAACATATTATGATAAAATTATTCATCATATAAATGGTTGTCACAAACATATACATGGTTACTGTAACCATATATATGGTTGAAATATTCATGTGGATCGTAAATTAACCATATTATTGTTACCACAATCATATATATTGTTACTGTGACTATAATATTGTTAAAAATTTTGATATTGTTACAGTAACCATGCACAAATTTGAAATGGTTACAGTAACAATGTTCAACTATATTTTTTTTCTGCGTGTATGATGTCGAATCGCAACCTGATTACTGATAATAGATTTATGCATATTTCAGAGATTTCCAGAAGTGGCCCTAATATGGTGGCTATGACAAAATCCAGCAGTTTGATTTTTGTATACATATAACTTATCTGTGTAAAATGTTTGTTCGAAATCGATATTTTTAAAATACTAGCTGAACCGGCAAACGTTGTCCTGCCATACAAATTATTTCTGAATATTTTGGTTGTTAAATAAAAAATAACGAATGTATTCTTGGTGAATACAAAATTTGTTAGCGAAAAATATTTAAAAAAAATGGGTGGACAGGGACATTCTAATGATCTAGCGGTATGAAATGTACTTTACGACCTATTCTCGTACCTACCAAAAATATATAAAAAATTCATAAAAAATGGTAAATATGTATTGATATTTGGATATTGCTCATACAAAATACTAAAATTTCGGCTAAAAAATGGGTGGGTAGGGTCGGTTGATGAAAATTTGGGATTATAGGTAATTTTGAATGCCAAATAGAAAAAGTGCGAATAAAAAGTTTTTGGCAAAAAAATTGTAAACACAAATTCTGGATACGGACACCCCCATGACCTAGCGGTATGAAATATACTTTATGACCTATTCTCATAGCTCCCAAATAAGGACTGAGATTGTAAAATTCTTAACACACGTTTTTCATTAAAACTTTTAACCCAAGTATTATTTGATTTTTTTTTATCAAGTTACCTTTGTATATCATATCAGTTATTATGTTTAATATCAATTATATTAAGTTGTTGTTAATCTGATTAAAATAAGTGACCAGAAAAAAGTGCATACTAAAATTATTAAATATTTTCAACAAAACCCAACTTGGTCCTACAAAAAGTTGGCCACTCAATCAAAGGTCTGCCGTTAAACTGTTTCCAATGTTATTCAACAGTACCGGGAGAACTTGTCCGTTGATATAAAACATGGTTCAGGTAGAAGGAGTGGTTTACATGATGTTTATTAAGCCAAAAAAATAGAAAGCATTTTCAAAAGAGCTCCCAACACATCCAGTAGGAAAGCAGCCCAATTAGCTCAGTGCTCGGACTATTTGGTACGTAAAGTTAAAGCCAATGCAGGTTCAAAAACATACAAGGCTCAAAAAGTTCCTGAGAGGAACTCTGCTAAAAATTTAGAGGCCAAAAACAGAGCACGGAAATTGAAGTCAAATTTTATAAAAAAAATTCCAAAAGTGTTGTAGATTTTAAACGGAGATGGACAACCTGTTCGAACAAAGTCACAGAAATCACTTTAAAAACCATAATGGAAGAGTTTCCAGAAAAGGTTCAAAATTTCATCACTAGTGATTAGAACTATAAAAATATTTTTTTTTTTTTTTTGTAAATTGTAATAATAATTTCAATCAAATAAAAAAAATAAAAACTGTAAGTTTAGTGGTTTCATTTTTATTAACACATATGTATGTTAAGAATTTTTCGATCTCAGTCCTTATACATACAAAATTTCATAAAAATCTGTTTAGTCGTTTCGGAGGAGTTCAAACACAAACATTGTGACACGAAATTTTTGTATATTAGATTTATATAAGTAGATTAACGTGTGATCCTTTTATGGGAGCTATGATCAATTATAGGCCGATCTTCATAAAATTCCTGTGTATTTAATTGATTTTAGGAAGCCGCCTTTATATAAAGGCTATAATCAAATATTAACCAATATACACATCCAGCAGTTTGATTTTTACATAAGTATATGATCAACAAAGAATATTTGGGAGATACTTCATCCCTGTACGTTCTCCAGGCCCAATTGTGCCAACAATAGCTAGATCATTTTAGAATTTTATAAGGACCCAAAATATGTTACAAACGGAATAACAATCTTAATATAGCTCGCATATTTTTGGTGGTTGGTAAAAAATGTAGGACAGGATATAAAAAAGGTTAATATTGTTACGAATGTGCAATAGCGATTTGAATTTAAAGGTCTGTAACGACTGCCTGCAACATTCATCATGTTTATAAGCACGTTCATTAGTAGAGGCTTCTACATGTCAGCAATGTTGATAGCATGCGGTTATTAGCATTGTTTATAAGTATGGCAACACTAAATGTTAAAGCTGCTAACATTGACATCGAAAGCTCTAGAATTCGAACATACTAGTTTGTTCGTTAAGAGCATTGTAGAAGATTCCCGAAAGATGGCGTGTGTATAAATAGTGGCGCAGGTTGCGGTCGTGAGTTGAGTTTATCATAGGCGCTATTAGAGTTAACATCAACTGCCTTGTACATTTAAGTTTGTACATTATAAAGTGTGTGTACATTTCTGCGAATTGATAAACGTGTATAAAGACACTGAGTGACTATTTGAACTGTTGTTGTTGTACATTGTAAATAAATAAAGAGTTGTTACAATTTTAAGCTACTAAACGGCTTTTATTTGCAATCCGGTTTATTTATAGGAAATAAACCCCGTTTTTAAAAGGTAAAAACATAATAATATTAAATGTTACAATCGTTTAGCAAATTAGGTGGTAATAAATGGGTGTTACCATTTGTTGAAAACTTAAAACTTTTTTAGTAAACTCTTTAGGAAAATATGAGAATATGAATGGTTACGTATTAACGAAACCAATTTGAAAATATTGACATTACAAATTTGTTTAGCACTTAACAGAATGAGATTATAAATTTCTGAAATATATTTGGAATTTTCTGAAATTCAAATTGAATATTTTGAAATACAATTTGTAATTTCTCATTTAATTTTTCAGGAGACTAAGAGTCTCATTTTATAAAACGAAACGACAAACGTTAACATAAAATTCTATGGAAAATATTCAAGTTTTAAACCCTTTTGCCAGTATTCTTCATACGAATTGCTTACGCTTCCAAACGTTTCATTTTATAAAATGACGCCCTAATTTTTAGTTTTGAAACCGATATTTTTCTTAATTTTTTAAGGAAAATAACAAACACATAACAAAATATGTAACTTTTCTAGATATTTTAACGATGTTGAACACACAAACATCAACGCACAGCTAAAATAACACGTAATTGGAAGTAATAGAAAATTAATGATAGTAGGACAAAATGCTTCTGTGGCTATCCTGCGTAATATTAGCTAATTCACAAGACTTTGTCAGTTATTAAAACAACTTATTGCTATGTGGTCTATTAACTTGAAATGTTTTTTTTTTTTTTTTTTTTTTTTTTGAATTATTACGATGTTGCACAGTGGTTTAGAAACGTTTTTTTTTTTTTTTTTTTTGGAAATAATTCGGTATCTCGGGAACTATTTAAGATAATCTTACGAAATTCCACATAGTTAGAGCTGAGGTATTTTCAAGTTGATTTGATTAGTGCGTTGCCCCTCAAAGTGATCACCTCGGGTCACAATTTTTTTTAAAAAATCGCCAAAAATCCATTTATAATCGGAAAAAATTTAAAACATAAATAGTTCTTAAGAAGATCTACAAAAAATACCCTTACATATGTAGGTTATTTCTATTAGTTGAAATTTATTTATTATTTATTTTTTTTTTTTTTTGATTTGATTTTGCTCGATTTTTTTATGGTTTTTTAGATGTGGAGGGCCAACGGATTATCGAAAATTATTTTTAAAATATAATATAACTGCTAACAGTTATCTTGTGAAACATATAAAATGGGCCGTATTTTTATTTTTCTTTTGTAGAAAAAATATTTATTTTGGTTTATACACAAGTTTTATATGATCCAGAAAGAAAACTTAATGCTAAAGCATGTAAAGTAAAATTTGGCTCAATAAGCGGACGCAACACCACCCAGGCCTATCCAAACTTGGCCAATTTTAAAAAATAATTTTATGTTTGAGAAACAAATTCTAAAAAGGCAAAGCACCGATCTACAAGGATGTTCCATATTTGTATAACCCCATATGTTACTTAAACACTTACAAAGCGTTTTTACTAGCACACGGTAAATTACGTCATAGTAGGCACTTTTCTAAAAAACAGAATTTTTGGAACACATTTTCCCGGTTTAGGAATTTCAGCATTTTAAATAAAAACTGTCAAAAATTATAAAACCGTTGATTTAAGGAGACTTGGATCTATATTAGTTCCAAATTTTGTTATGTTATCTTTAACCGTTAAAATTTTACATTAATTCAAATTTTATATTTTTCTTCATGGAAAATCACCATATTATAATTTTTTTAGTTTTTAATGAAAATGAGGTCCCACAAATTTATAGAATTATTTAATTTTACTAAAATATCAATTTTCAAGTCCTAATGTTTTCACCAATATCAAATACTTGTATAAAAAGCCTTTACTTACTCCTCAGAAGTTCCACAAACCTAGCCCACTTCGAAAAATTTGTACGTTTTTTCATACATTACATTGCATGCAAAATGTGTTGCACAATTTACATTTGATATGTTAGTAACATTTTGCATGAAATGTATGAAAAATGTACAAATTTTTCAAAGTGGGCAAAGTTTGCAGAACTTCTGAGGAGTAAAAAGAGGGTTTTTATACAAGTATTTGCTATTGTTGAAAACCATAGGACCTGAAAATTGATATTTTGGTAAAATTAAATAAATTTATAAACTTTTCGTACGTCATTTACTTTAAAAACTTAAAAAATTATAATATGGTGATTTTCCATGAAGAAAAATATAAAATTTGAATTAATGTAAAATTTTAACGGTTAAAGATATCATAACAATATTTGGAACTAATATAGACTCAATTATTCTCAAATCAACGACATTATAATTTTAGACAGTTTTTATTTTCAAATACCGAAATTCTTAAACCGGGGAAAATGTGTTCCAAAAACTGAGTTTTTTTTAGAAAAGTGCCTACTGTGACGTTATTTACCGTGTGGTATTAAAAAAGCATTTTAGGTATTTAAGAAACATATAGGGTTATATAAATATGAAGTTTTTTCAAGGATCTGTGCTTTGCCTTTTTAGAATTTTTTACTCAAATCTGAAATTTTTGTTAAAAATTGGCCAAGTTTGGATAGATCTGGGGGGTGTTGTGTCCGCTTAAGTGAGCCAAAATTTCCTTTACACGCTTTTGCATTAAATTCACTTTCTGGATCATATAAAAATTGTATATAGTCCCGAAGAAAATTTTTTGTTCAAAAGAAAAAATATATGGGCCTTTTTGGGAAAAAACTTAAAAAATATGGCACTTTTTACATGTTCCAACTTTGGGTGCGTTTAACTTTTTGTAGGGAGAAGATAACTTAGGAAGTTTTTCTTGTTTTATTTAGAATTTTATCGATTTTTTTATAAAAAAAAAATCGACCCTCCTTAGGCCCGCCACATCTAAAAAACCATAAAAAATCGAGCAAAATTAAAAAAAAATTAATAAACCTAAATATTTCGTATTTTTTGTAGATCTACTTAAGAACTATTTATATTTTAAATTTCAGCTCTTTCCGATTATAATTGGATTTTTGGCGATTTTTTAAAAAAAAAAATTGAGACCCCTGGTGACCAACTTTGAGGGGCAACGCACTGGCCCCCATTAGCGCTAGGAAGCTGAACAACTGCAAATCAACTCGAAAATACCTCAGCTCTAACCATGTGGAATTTCGTAACATTATTTTAAATAGTTCCAGAGGTACCGAATTATTTCCAAAAAAAAAACTTTTCTAAACCACTGTGTGTTGCAGCAAATTAGCGATATTTGGGAATTTTCATATGAATATTTATTTCTTATTATCGTAACAAACATCTGTAATAATGATTATAATATGTTGTAAAAATTAACAACTAACTAGTTTGAGAAAGGAAAAATCAAAGGTTTACAGTTCCAACCCCGACTATAATTGATTACGACATTTATACATTTTATTAGGAATATTTATTATCTTTACAATTCTCCGTTTTAATAATATTTTATATTTTGATACATTTTCCTGATTTGGAGTACAAATAACCCTCGTTGGTATACACACTAAAAAAATACGGTTTTTTTGAATACTCTAATGCTACTTCAATTATTGTAAAACAATTTAAACAATTCAGAGAAATCGATTGATATTTTGATATATTTGGTCAATTCACAAGATCTCATATCATGTCATATTGTCATAATGTTCTTATATTTCACAATGGTTTAAAAATGTTGTTGTTGCCATTCAAGCAAAAAATGTCTTAAACTATTACTACTCTGTGCTGTCGTAACCAACCAGCAAAGGCCTGCGCCGAACCCCTAATAGCCGCATAGGCCAAGCCGCCGAGTCGCTGCTAATTTTCAGTAGCCGAGAATCGCAGTCAAAAATATCTAGTCTCGAAATATGATTAATATCTGCTAATTAGCTGTTTTTGTTTACAATTATTTTTTGAACAAACGCTATAGACAATATTCAGGTAAGATATAATTTACTTTATACACATATTCAATAATATTAAATTTATGATTTTATTTCAGCCAAAGACCAAACAATTCTCACTTGACATTTTAACAGAAAATTTTTGTAATTGTTTTATTTTGTATCGGTTTTTTATATCAGCTGATTTAGATTTGAAATATCACACTTAATTATGAGCGGTTGTTCACAACAGTCGTATTTTTTCATATTACTATTTTAGAACTTCTGATATTAGGACACTTTGTGAATTAGCTTATTATGTATTCGCTGTTGTATTTTCCATAAAATTAATAATCCAAAATTAGCCATGCAAGAATAATAAATTTACAAAAAACTTCTTGTATTAAAAGACATGGCAAAAATACATATGCCATCATTGATACCAAATAAAATATTGCATTTCGAAATTTAAAATAATATATTTTTTACTGAAATTTAACGGACTTGAGAATAAAACATCAGTCGGATATTCAAAATTCCAACAATACTTAACTAAAGCAATTGTTATAAATAAATAAAAAATAAATAAGTAATACCCAAAGTACAATCAACATAAGCGAACAATAAAACATACAACAGACACCAACATTTATGGTCCAGATGAAATCAATGGTATTTTTGTATTAAAAAAAAAAAAACTAAAAATTATCAAAAAAATCAAAGGACTTTCACAGACACACACATGTGTGTGCTCACAACCCAGCAGTTAAGCAAGTAGTCAATATATCCATTATAGACAGTAATTGTCACTCATGTCAAATCACTTGGCTGACTGTAATTTATATATATTCGGTCATTTGACACAGTGCAAGAGAAGTTTGGTTACTTTATACAACCCTGGTATTCAAGCGAGAAGACAGTTGTCACTAAAGTGTCTTTAAGTAATCTATGTTCGTTTTTGTAAGTAATTCGTTCAAACTGGTTTTATACAAATTTTGTTGACATAATTCTTATACAGTTTATTTAATTTTTGCTTAAGTATGCCCACATCCCATGCAACCTAGAGTGAAGTCAACTGTCACTTTAGTGTCTCTAAATAACCTAGATTTTAGTCACTTTAAACGTTTATTTTGTACTCCACTATTGAAAGTGCAAATTTTACCTACCAGAAGTAATATACTGGAGAGTTGTCGGTGAAATGTTTGTTTACAGGCAATCGGTTATTGGATTGTTTATGAGATGTATTTTTACCTGACTATAAGGCTGACTCCAATTGACTTACATGGCTGACTCCAATTGATATATTTTGGGTCATTTGACACGTATGTGCTCTTTGTTGTGCAGGGGGAGGTCAGTTGGTTACTTTATACAACCCAGGTAATATATCGTAAAGTCAATTATCACTTAAGTGTCTCTAAGTAACCTAGAGTGTAGTTACTTTAAACGTTTATTTCGTACTGCACTTTAGGAAGTAGCTATTTTACCCACCAGGAGGAAGGTTTGTTTACAAGGAATTGGTTATTGACTATATGAGGTCAAATAGCACCCATATATGTTAAAATAACTATTTGTGTAGCTGCTCAAATAACCAGTTATGTTGCTAGAAAGGTAACAGACTCTATGTAACAGATATGTGAATCCAATGCGTTGACTACTTTGGACCAGCTATCAGACAGTCTGATTGACCCTCTGCTTATGGCATGCACAGGTTAAAATAACTAGTCACGTAACTACATGTCATTCTAAGTAATAGGAAAAATCACTAGTTCGGGACACTTGCCAAGAACTGCAGGGAATAGAAAGATTACGAATAGTCAAACACTCTTAATAAAATCGAATACAATTGAATTGAATGTTTTTATTTGGACAATTGTACATTTATTTGTAGCAAGTGTTGCAACTGTTTGTTGTTGTTGTTGCTGCTGCTAGTGGTGGCAGTGGTATGTTTAGTTGCATTGTTACAGATAAAGATATTTAACTCTCTTTGTTGTGCCATCAACAAAAATGTACACAGAACACAGAATCTACTTACTTGTACAGATGCAAACGAACAAAACAAAAAAAAACAGAAAAACACTTCAAATAAAAAAGAAAATCCATTGATGCTGCTGATGTTGATGACGGTTAATAGCAGTGGTCATGTTGTTGATACTTTTTTTATTTGATTTTATTGAATTTTTCTTTTTTTTTTGGTAGTCAAAGTCATCATTATTCTTGCTGTTATTCTTATTGATGACGCTGGTGAAGATTACAACGAGACCGGGTACTATTTATTGACTGTCATCGTTGCACAATGACCACTTGAGATGAAAATATTTTTATTTTTTTTATTTTGTTGTATTTGTCTGTAAATACTTTTTGTTGTTGTATTTTCCTACAACTATCTTTGTTGTTTAAAGTTCGAAATGAATGAATGATTTATTTCTTCTCACAATTGCTTTAGATTTTCGCATTATCCATTTTATTTTATCTCTGTAACGAGAATTATCATCATCAACAAAGATAAATAATAATCAATAATCTTGTTTTATACAAAAACGAAAAAGAACATATTTATTAGATCAGGGTTTAAATAAATACTTCGACTGACTGAATTGTCATTGTGTTTCTCGTGGTATGAGCTGTAGCTCCATCTTGCTGGAAATATATGTCAGCATAACAAGGTTCAGTATACCGCCCCGAAAACTGTTTCTGGTTCCCCAGCATAATTTTCGAAAAAAAAAAAATGGACCGCGATAACTCTATCAGCCATAATTCCATACCAAACCGTGCAACTGAGAGGTTGTAATTGATGATGCACTGCTCTATTCCAATTTTTACTCGTTCTTGCGTTGAGTACCTCACACAGAAAAAGGATTGGTTGGAAAACGGTTTCAACTATGAAAATTTAGTAGAATAAATCAATATTGTGTTGTAGTCATTGAAAGTATATAAATTCAACCGATTATCTTTATTTATAAGTGAAAAATCATAATTATAATAGAATTGAGGTTCCTATAATTGTATTATTAGTTAACATAATCAATTTGCTTACCAGACGCAAATTGATTAAGGAATTCGGAAGAGAGGACTGAAGTTTTCAGTTACAATAACCAATAAATTCGGTCATAAATAAAAAAAACTAATTCGGTGATTCCAACCGACAAATGATGATTATAAAAGTTATAAAATTTGTTTGACAGTTTTCTAAAAATAAATAATAAATTAATTAAAAATTAAACAAAAATTGTTACAAACACTTAAAAGTATGTAAAATATTAATAAAAATAAATAAAAGTTATCACAACAGAGCGTAGTAACACTCGATCTTAGGAATGTAAGTAAGCCATTCGTGGGTAATTTATGAAAAATGAATTTCAGTTTTTTCGCTCTATTTTTACAGAATATTTTATAGACTAACACAAAATTGGCCAATTTTTGAACAGGGGTAAGTTAGACTTAATCATACTCCTTCTTGTAAACAATAAACAAAATTTACCTAATCCAAACAACTCTCCTTTTCCAAGCTTACCAATGAATTCTGGTGATGTGATAATCAAAATCTTCCAGTTGGAGAATTCTTTATTAATGCAAGTGGTTATACATACTTCCAAGAGCTTCCTATGTTTAAATGTCTGGTAGTTAAATGTCTGACTGGTTCTCAAGAGATGAAAGGACGAATAACGGTAAGGAAGTTATGACTTTGCTATATTGCAACCGTTTTGTTACAGTCATACACTTATTTAATGATTTAATTATCTTATAAATTCTCTTCATCAAGTTTTTCGTTATGGTACGTCGCCATTCATCATCAAGCCTCAATATTGATACGTGGTATAAAATGAATTATTTGATAATATGTGTACCGATGTTAAACGTGTTTTCATCTCTCAGTAATAGTAAATTATTGTACATACACACAGAAAAGAGTTCGATTGGAAATCAGTTCCCATTTTAAATATTTAATAAGATGAACTGAAATTAAGGTATCATAATTAAAAAACTATAATTTCAATAGATTTTCTATGATAGGAATTGTAAAAACATAATTTCAATCGAATTATGGTTCTGACAATACTAAAGTTAATTATCTTAACCAACTTAAAGTTTTCTAAAATTTAAGTTATTAATTCGTCTAGTATGACTAAATTAAATTCAGCAATATTCGTTCAATCCCCAAATATTAGTGTTTGTAATCGAAAAATTTGATTAAGATATGAAAAATTCAAATTTGGTATCGGTAGAAATTTTTGACAAAACATGTACATAATTTGTATAAAATAAATTTAAATTCACAAAATAATTTATTTTATTTAAAATATTTTTCAATTAACAAATTTAAACATATAAGATCTACTTATTTTTAACTAAACACTTGAGCATTAAGAGATGGACATGGAAGGGTGAGTTTATTGAATTTATCTTAAACTATTCATTAAAGAGGACTTCAAATACTTTTTTTAGGTTTCATAACAACAATCACATCTGTATGATAAGTAATCGCTTAGCACTATATCTCATTTTGGAAGTTAGTTGCGAGGAGTCAGCCTATGACCGTCGATATGTATTTAGTTCTTTCGCTATGGGAAATAAAAAATGAAAGGTCAAGATTATTCAAGTTATATTCCAGCCTCAATCTAAACAAGAAGATATGTCAACACATAGGTTTCGCATTTCATATACATGTTTACATATAGCCACCTACCATGCGAAATAGTTTAATCACCATTTGAAAAAATTCAAATAAGTGAAATTATTGTAATGTTAATTACGCACTTTTGCATATATAATAACACATAAGAATTTCCTTTATATATTAAAATTTTGTACATATTTTAAGAATAAACACATTCTTTTTTTATCAATAAATTGGAGAAAAGTGAAAAAAGTCCTTTATTTATTTCATATGCTAGAAAAAATCGTAATTACCACTACTAACAGATTCTGCCCTTACTACCGAATTACTTTATTTTAAACAGTTGAGTCTACCATTAATTCAGCAATAGAATAACACAGCTACCATATATTCAGTCATCCCAATCGAATTTTGAGATAGTACGTGGAACCGACAAAATTCGATTGGCGACAGATTCGGTTGTGAACACGAATCTGTTTTCTCTGTGTATATATCTAACTATATTAATGTATGTTATTTAAATTGCAATAAATAAAAACACATATTTAGTAATAATAAAAAATATATATTTTTTTCATTGGGCCAGTCTAATTTAAGTATATATAAATTACTGGTTATTCCAACCGAATTATTTTTTAATTAACAGTTGTGATTACCATATAAACAATAGTGTGAATCGAATTATGTGATAGTACATGCAACCGACAAAATTCGATTGGCGCCAAATTCGGTTATGTTTTTTCTGTGCTGAAAAAAAAAATAAAATGAAAAAAACTGTAAAAATAAAAAAGTTATAAGCATTTTAAATCAGCCAGTCGATGTTGGTTAAAACCAGAGTTCGAAAAAACAAGTAAGAGTACTATATTCAACCTTGCCGAATCTTAAATACCATCCACCTAAATATGATCAGAATTGTAGAAAATACATTCGAATAAACACTTTAATTTTAATATCCATATTCAATATTTCTTATTAGAAATTCGCTCCTATTATGAAGATTAAGACAATTTTATTGAAATACCATTAAATAAATATATGAAATAATATAACAATTGTTAAAAAGATTATTTTACGCAGAAGATACTTTAACTACAGATTCTTAAAAACTTGTAGGACATTTTTCCACAGCCAAATGTATACACAGAGAAAACAGATTCGTGTTCACACCCGAATTTGGCGCCAATCGAATTTTGTCGGTTGCAAGTACTATCGTTCCATTCGGTTGGAGTGACTGAATATATTAGTATATACAATATTCCTTTGCTGAATTAACGGTACACACAACTGATCGAAAATAATAATTCAGTGTTAAGGGCTGAAAGTATTAGTTGGAACAATTAATATACTTTTTGTTTTGTCAAAATACATACACACATAAATGATTTTTTTTGTTGGTTCTTTATTCGTTTATACTAAAATTACATGAAAATGATACATTTCTAATTATATCTAAACATAACACAAATAATACAAAATATTTCTTAAAATAAATATGTCGTCCATCACAGTAGGTACCAAAATTGGAGACTTTTTGGGGTTTTATTATGCATGATGCAGTAAAGCATGTGATTTCTCCGTTTATTAGCAGTGTTGAACATACATGATTCCTTTCTCTGAAATAATGTTAAAAAATCTTTAGTGACAATTTAAATTTAGGGAAGCTAAAAAATATGCATACACATGTATATACTGTAAATGTATACATATTCAAATATGTTTTTAGCACAATGAAGAACTTACCTTC
Organism: Calliphora vomitoria; assembly: GCA_942486065.2. Lineage (NCBI taxonomy): Eukaryota > Metazoa > Arthropoda > Insecta > Diptera > Calliphoridae > Calliphora > Calliphora vomitoria. Next base: position 65,299,652 of record OW818030.2, on the reverse strand, counting down.
CGTATCCTCATTTATAATTATTTTGTTTCTTCTTTTGTAAAAAAAAATTAATTATTTTGATTTTTCATTTTATTTTAATAATTTTTTCATGGCTTGACATTTTTACAAATTTACATACATATGTATATCATAATCGAATTTTTCGATTGCAACCATCAATATGCTGAATATAATTCGGTAGTGCTTTCCGAATTCAATAAATTAAGTTTAGTAAAGACACAAACCGGTGCTTTACGGTTGCTTCAACCATATTTCAATTGCAATTATGGTTTTATAATTCTTATTACCAAAATTCATTTAAATTTATAGTTATTTAATAACTACAATTAATATTCGATATATATTATTAAATTTTAATAATTATAACCGATTTCCAACAAACCTGTTTTCTGTGTGTACATTTAAAGATATAAAAGAGATCATACAAAAATATAATCAGGTGCAGAAGCTACAGGTCATCCTTCTTGGAGGTTTTTTACTCATCAAACATCGTGTTCGCACAGTGTATACACTGAATACGTTTGGTGCATCCCATGAACACTGGCTTACTACATTGCAGACAAAAGTGTGTTGTTTTTCGCCTTGGCCATGTCGGGAAAATATATACCATAACTTACAAGCAACAGGGATCGACTCTATCGAAGACGGAGGTACTGAGTCCGGACCCAAAATGTTACCAATTGTGTCTCGTAATAATCAAGGGAGCTCTTGGTAAAATCATTTGTCTTGCAGGATTTTTTTTTCAAATCTGAAAGATAATGTTAGAGTTGACACCACAAATATCCAAAAGAATAATTCTATGAAAATATTACGTTTATGTGGGGTACATTTTTTTCTACTAAATACATACGCTAACGCTGGTAAAATATTTTTAAAGACAAAATTACGTAAATGCTGACGAATGGTAATTTATACACCAGTATGTACGTAGCTCCGTTCGTCCTATGTCTAGCTTTGCCAAAACACAGCTGAGTAACAACGATCACAATATAAGAAGATAAAAATGTGAAATGAGGGTAAAATTTACCACCACCTCATCAGTCATTAAACACATTGAAGACAGCAGGCTACATGACTACACGAACACAAATGCTGCAGTTGTAGTCGTGTGAATGCTACTGAATTACTTTAAAGACGACAGCTACAAAGCAAACAGATGATTTATAATTCAGTGGTGTCACTTTATTTATTTTTTTTTGTTTTTACTTTAATAAAAACAATTATTTTGAGTAAAAATATATATGTGGTAATAATTTATGTACCTTTTATAAACTTATTCCAATATGGTTATCAGAACTTCTCTTAATAATGTAAAAAAAATCATATTTTTTAAGGACTAAAATATTTTATATTTTTTATTATATTAGCAGCACTATTTCTGTTTTATGGTTGACAAAAATAGAAACTAGCCTAATTCGGCTGCAGCGGCAAAAGTATTCGAGTGGCCGTGTAGCTGTGCTGTCGTCAAAAGAATGGTCTTAATATAAACGTGTGTATTTTATTTTTGACAGATTGCAGTCCGTATCCTGCTGTCTTCAATGTGTTTAATGCATTACGGTTAACAATTTATATACCTAATAATTTCCCGATTGGATTATAATTTTCCTTGTTCACGACAAATGAAGAAAAAGTGTATAAAAAATTTTAATATATATTCGCGATTAATGAATTTCCAGTATATGACCCTTATATAAGAGCTATATATAATTATAAACCCATAGTCAAAAATCCAGCAGTATGATTGCTCTCCAGTTGTAACTAATTTCTGTTGAAGTTTTGATTGATATCAATGTTTATATGCGTTAATGTATTTTGGTTTGTGGAACTAATATGGGAGCTATAACCTATTATGAGTCGATCGTCATAAAATATTTCAACGTGATTGCTATATATTTTAATTGAATTTCATATTTACAAGAGTTTTATGGGTATATAGCATATTCAGTAATAAACATTAATCCGATATTCGTCTTAAATTTAAGAAGTATTAATAAATTCGAGTAAAATAAAAATCCTCTAAAATGTCGTTCGTATTTTTGTTCTCTCTGAAATTTAGGGTAAAGTAGTACTTAGTGGCTAACTAATTCGATGTGGCAGAACTAGTTCAAGTGAACCAACTTTTGAAATCGATGTCTTCTGATCGGGATGAAATTTGCAGCAATGTTAGTCCTATTGGATACAATTTTTCAACAAATTGGTCAAGAACTCTGTGAGTTAGAAGGGGCAAATTTTGACATTTTGGCCAAACATGTGTTTCTTCTCCTCTATGTAACTTATTACCTATTGTTCCTATCAAAATGAACTGGATCGAAAGTTTTCAACTTCTTAAGGAAATAATCAAAATTTTTGAAAATCGAAGGATATTTTTTATACTTCCAACGGCAAAAGCTGGTATACAATTAAAAACTAACAAGAAATTCCGAAATTAATTAATCTATATATATAAAAGAGTAACGTTACTGACTGACTGACTGATTCATCATCGCACAGCCCAAACGACTGAAGCTAGAATAATGAAATTTTAACTGTGGGTTCCTCCCTCCCCAAAACGATCTGTTAAGAAGGGATTTTTAGAAATTCGAACGTTTAGGTGGTAAAAAAGGGTAAAACCGGGTAAATTCGGTAACCTTATATCTTCAAATCTAATAAAGATACAAAAAAACTTAAAATTGCATGTTACTCCATTTAAAAAATAAGCTGACAGCTGTTTCGTATTTTTTCGAAATTTGAACCTTTTAGGGGAGAAAACGGGTAAAAGCGCTATTTTGGTACTTTTTTGGCACCCTCATCATATTCTTTACTTATCAAAAAATAAAAAAGACAAGTTTGGTACTTTTTGGAAATTCGAACCCTTAAGGGATAAAAATTTTGTTTATTTTTGGTACTTTTTCATAAAATATGTTTTTTTTTTTATAATTTGACATAGAGATACGAATATTTTATTATGAGCTCCCACCACGATACAGAAATTTATTTGAATATAATTTTACCACCGTAATGGGGATAAAATCGGGAAAACACATTATATTTGAATTTTTGGTACTTTTTTATTCTTCTAATGATACTTTTTGAATTTTCTATAACAATGGATTTAGAAACATGAAATTAAGCATGTATGGTCCTAAGTGAGTTTGAATTCTAGGAAGAGACTTTTTGGTACTTTTTCTTTATTCGAATGGTACCTTTTGAAATTTCTATACCAATGGACTTAGGAACATGAAATTAAGCATATATGAGCCTGTATATAATTCTTTCATAATTTTACCACTCTTGATATATTAAACTTAAACAAAATTCAAATCATTACAATCCATTTTAAATTTTTTCTTAGTAAAATATATAATTTTCATAGAAATCCAAATATTATTAATACTCACCAAAGCTTACATTGTAATGAGTTAATTTGCTAAAATATTTACTCTTCACTATACATTGGCATTTTAACTCATTTTAACACGGTGGTGTCCTTGGAGACAAGTACTTACCAAGTTCGCTTATAAATAGGGACTTAAAAGTGATATATTATAAATTATGTCTAACAAATTATTCTTTATTTTGTAAGATATAAAAAAGTTAATTGAATAAAGAAAAAATGTTTTAAATCAATTTGAATTAACAAAAGTGTTTTAATAATTTAATTATGAAAAAAACAAAATTCTATATATCAGATTATATGTAAGCCATTACCAAACTACTTCAAAGTAATGTAGACGGTATGATGTAGTCATTAAAAGTTGTTCAATTATTTGCAAATCATTACTAAGTTTTTGCTAGGGTTAGTGTGGGTTGGATTAATAATTTTTGAAAAGTGATCTCTAGAAACTCTTAACTACAAGTATGTACTTGTAATAGCTTTTTCCATTTTTATTTCCTTTCTGTTCATTATTTTGTTAGCATTTTAAGTGTGATAATGGCCATATTTATTGTACGCTGATGATTTATTGTGGACATCTTCTATGCAGGCAGTTTTGATTTAATAATGAAACATCTTTCTATTGTGGAACAAATATGTATACAATTTTTCCACTATAACTATGAAAATAAAAATCTGCACATTCATACTGAAAGTCGTAAAACTGGAATCATATGAAATTATAAGATAATAGATAGATTCGCAGACATACAGGCCAGAGCAACAAGGCGATAATGCGATGAGAATACGTTTAATGTGTTTCATTTTTATTTCCTCCCAAAAACGAAATTCATAAAAATAACAAAGGGGAAACAAACAGACAGCGAAAAAAGTAATCAGTTTTTCCACAAAAGCAGCAGCAACACGAAGTTTAATTTTGTTGTATTGTAATTTGAGAATGTTTTTGTGTATGGCTGTGTATGAAAGAATGTATGCATGTTTTATAATAGCATCCCTAAAAGTATGCTTTACTCTCGATAATGACTAATAAACGATCGAATGAATGAATAAACAAAGATGGAAAAAATTTTATTGCATGCTTTTAGGATAAACAATAATTATGCTACTCATGCATACAAACAACCAACCCAACAAAGACACAAACCAATACCCCATCCACTTGTGTGTGTTTTTCTGTTTCTTTGGGTATAAAAGTAGTAGTTGTATGAAAGTACGATGTGATGATATCATATCGCCATCATCATCATCCCATGCGTTTCAACCAAACTGTTATACACAAAACAATAGAACAGAATGTTCACTACAATACCAAAACTCCTAAACATCCACTACGCTACATTGAAAAAAAAAACAACCATTGTACTCTGTGATGCCAACTACATATTTATGACCAAACCGAACCACTAATCGAGCTAGAAAGCACTAAAAATGCTGAATATTGTATTCAGTTGATACTAGAATTTCCAAAAAACGGAAGAATTTCAAAACCGCGGTTTCGGTTTTAAAAAATTGAAAACCGATCGGTTTCGGTTTTTTTGGTTTGTGATAATTTGTTAAATATTAAGTGTTATAGAAACAAAATTAGTTGCTAATATAGGAAATGTTAATGATACTTCGTTCTTCAAAAGGTACTTTTTGAATTTTCTATAATATTGAACCTAGTATCAATTACTCGTAGATCAATATTTTTAAATGAGTTTGTGTCATTCTTTGTTAACAGATTTCTTTGCCTAGCCTGCGAAAGGTATCCTCCTACATCAAAGCAATTATTCTAATACAATCCAAAACATTTAAAGAAATCTTAAGATATTTTTACCGATTTATTCTTAGAGATGAATCATTGGATGAAAAAGGTTGTTTCTCATTTTAAAATTTTTATTTTTTCTACTGAAAATAGATAAAAAGTAAAAACCGAAGAATAATTGTCGGTTTCGGTTTCGAATAAAACCGAACTGGAAAATCTAGTTGATACCGTTTTTAAAAAAATTAAATTAAAAACCGAATTTTCATCTGATATGATTGCTACTAACTTTTTTAATAGAAGTTTCAAGTATATGTTAACATAAAAGATGAAAATCCATATCTGTCACCTGTATTACCGAAGGATTTCATCAAAATAAAATTATGATTTTTTAAAAAAGCTCTGACTAAATGTGACGTTTGTGTTATTGAAAAGCACTGAATATAAATATGGCTACCGTTACGGCTAAGCTAACGTTTCCGAAATTATGAAAATTATCAATATTTTCGTTTTCGTTGATAAAAATTGTTAATTTCCGTAACTGAGATAATTGAAATCAACAGAATTTAAAATGTAATATAATACTCCATATATAGTTAATTTTTAATTTTCGTAAACTTTATTAAAAGTTTAAGTCAGGCCGAAATTATCGATATCATTAAAATACCGTTATCGAAATAACAGCAAATATCTTTACAGCAAAATTACCGAAACCAAAATACCGTTACGGCAAAGCTACCGTTATGAAAAGGTCACAATTGATTTAGAATTTTAAAGTACAGAAATGACTTGAGAAAGATATTTTTGGACCGATTCAATGAATTCTGCAACAAGATATTGCTCCTATTCATAACGCCAGAGTTGTAAAAGAATTTATTCCAAACCAAAATGTTCATCTTATTAATTGGCCACCATATTCTATCGACCTGAACATAACTGAAAGTGTGTGGGGTTGGCTTTCGGACAAGGTTTATGAATAAGGATTCATTAACTCAAACCATAAAGGATTCCTGGAATCAAATTTCTTTAGATTTTTTGAAGTCACTCTATGATTCAATATAAAATCGTGTATTTGAAGTTATTATAAACAAGGGAGGTAGCACCCACTATAAAAATGTCTATAATAACATCAATAAACATAATATTAATGGTTCTTATTATTAAATTATGAAATAGTGCATTTTTAATAAAAATTAGTTTAATGGTTTTAACCATATGAACAGAAAAAATTTAATTTAATTTTGTATTTTTTTGGAAAAGGACTTTTAAACTACTGCCGCATTAAACTTTAATGTTGTTTTTATTATTGTTTTAATCTTAAGAAAGTGACCTTTCCGATGGTAGTGAAATTTTAGCTGTCGACAAAATATTAAAAAAGATATGGCCTACTAAAAACAGAAATTATAGTGGTTCTAATCATCTGATTGAGAGTGTATATAGCTTTCATACAGATCTTTTGGCACAGAATAGAGATTTCTGCGTTCTGAATCCTCAGTTGAAAGCACTTAAACGCTAGTACCGTTTGTAAGGCGATAGTGGCCATATTGAACAATATATGTACTATGTACGTGTCTACACAATTGTAAGAATGTAAATTTGTAAATATACCCAGCAGTACTTTGTGACTTTTCCGAACTAGTTTTTTAACCTATCAATTTGGGTGACAAATAGTTACATAAGTAGTTACGTGTCTAGTTATTTTAACACGTACATGTCTTGGACCTTTTGGATTGTCTGATAGCTGGTCCAAAGTAGTCAACTCATTGGATCCACATGCCGGTTACATAGAGTAAGTTACCTTACTAGCTACATAACTGGTTACTTGAGCAGATGTAACATGTACGGGCGCTAATTGACCTAAAATAGTCAGTTAATCAGACATTTCATAGACAGCCCAACAACGAAAAATTCCTCCGACAACTCTCCAATAGATTACTTCTGGTGGGTAAAATAACTACTTCCTAAAGTGCAGTGTAAAATGAACGTTTAAAGTGACTACACTCTAGATTACTTAGATCCACTTAAGTGACAATTGTATTCACATTAGATTAGATGGGATGTATAAATTGACCAATTGACTTCTATCTTCACTACAAAGAGCACATGTCAAATCACACAAAATATATAAATTGGAGTCAGCCAATCAGACATAAGTCACAATTACTGTCTAGGGACACATTGACTGCTTGCTTAACTGCTGGGTGCTGGAATATCTACAAACAAATACAAATACGTTCATACAATGAATTACAAAAAAATATGTCTATAAAAAGAGCGTTTTTAGCCACACAAAGAATCCATAAAATGATGATGATAATACTTTTTTCCCTGCTATTCAGAGTACCAACATTCCTTTTTTCTGTATTTTTTTTTTTTTAATGAAAGCAACAGTAGCATATGAATAAAAAATTGCAAAAACAACTACAGGAGAGATGGAAAAAATATATATGTAGATACACATATATGTGCGTTTAACAAAGAACCACCCACCAAAATATTTTCATCGTCAGCAGCGGTAAATACCATTAGGAATAAAATCCATATGTAGTCGTACTTGAGCATCTTCCATACCAAAAAAAAAAAAACATCAACAAATATAACAAAAAAAAAAAAAAAAATCGTCCTGTTTTGTCCTTTTCAAATTTGACAATGTGGATGTAATGTATGAACATTGTATAATAACAGCAACAACAACTACAACATCATTATATAAAAACCACCAAAAACAATGAGTTGGGGTTAACGCATGGTTGGGAGTCCAAAAGCATTGGAATGGTACTTTTACAATTGAAAATTTCAATTTCATAAATAACACAGTTATCGGGAAATAGGAAAGTAAAACTGCAACAAATAGTAAAAAAATTCCTATTTATGATGTTATGACACAAGTCTATGTACATATGTAGTGGCATAGAAATATGACATTGTAATAGAAGTCATCATCACATTTTACCAAACTAAGTATTAATCGAAATTAAGTTTATTGAGAGTAATTTATGTTCACAAAGAAATTTTTGTTGTATATTTTCGTAATAAAAAGAACATTGCTTACATTTTATATGTGCTTTGTTAAGCAATAATTGGAGAATAAATGAGTCAATTGACGATTTTTTAATAATATAGAGGGTTATTTGTAATTTTGTCAATAGTTCTGGTTTTATGCTTCGTATATTAATATCGATAGTGAACCCTTACTAATAATATACCTATTTAATGTTGTGATTTTGTGGAGTCATTCGGTAGCATTATTCGGTATTGAAGTTTTTTTTTTTTAATATCTTAAATTAAATCCTTCAACATAAAATACCTGTAACGAAGAATGAAAATAACAACTCAAAAAACTCTTTGGAATACTAAGGAAAAGGATTTTTATTTTATCGCACTTTCATACTCGTATAAGCTACATGACCACTTAAGGACTAAATATAAAACTGAGTTGATTTATATTGAATTTAAATCTAAAGTTTTCGGTAATACAGGGATGACGTAAAATATATATATTGCTATGTAGTATTGAAGAATATCAGAACTCAAAAAAACAGTTTTGAGAAAAATAAATCATTTTAAGACAAATAAGAGTTTTTTTTTGCATTTGGTATAAAAACTTTTATCAGGTTCTCCCTATATTTGTGCCAAATTTCGGTTGTTTTTAAACGTCGGACAATGTTTCAACAAGGAATATTTTCTGGAAAATGTCATCCTCTCTAGTCCCTTCAACAGATATACATACTCCTAGCTAGATCTTCTTAGAATTTCATAAAGACCCTGAATATACACCTATTCACCCATTCTTTTGTGGGTTTACCAATAATTCGTAATGACAACATCAATTTAAATCATTACTTTTTGTGTAGAGCATTTTACTTTCCGGATACAAATATGGATCGATTGTATCTCATGCTTACTTTCATTCAATTTCGTCTCAATAACGATACCAACAAGAGTTTTACAGTTGTTTTAGTCATTCCTAATATGGGAGCTATGACCAATTATGGGATTATTTGTGTCAAATGTTTGTACATGTCGAGTTTTGATGTAGAATTTCAAACAGATTGATATATTTATTAGAGATTTATGTGTATATAAGTGATTTTCGGAATAATCTAAAAGGGATCGGTATTCAGAAATTCCAGCAGTTTGATTTTTGCATACATTCTGATCTGTTTACAATTTTGGTTCGTTATCGGTATTTATAAGCCATTTATGAAGGTTAACGACATTACCGGAAGTGGTTCGGTTTCTCAATTCAGTATAATACGGAAGCAATGGAAGGACCTTTACTTGAAGCAACGGGCCTCTCAGTCCTGACGGAAACATAGACTTCCGCTATCCAAGTGTAAGCTACAAATTAGTAATTTCTACTATATGCACGCTCAGACAAGATGGGGTTGTGAACCCACATGCACTATAACCAGAATGATATGGCCCCGACTGAATCGTGTGCGAACAACATATCTTCTTGGCTTGTCACGCTCACAGTTGCGTGGCGTAGTGGCGGCCATTACCGGACACTGCACTTTTGGCAACCATGCGAGGAGACTTGGCTTGCCCTACAACGACTTCTGTAGAAGTTGTCAAAACGAGGAGGAGGATGAAACCATTTTTCATCTTCTTTGGCACTGTCCGGCATTAGGTGATCAACGCTTACGGTTTTTGGGACACCGTTCCATAAATAGTCTTTCTGAGCTCTCGAATATGAGGCTTGAGGGCATCAACGCCTTTATAAGGAGTAGTAATTGGTTAATAGGACCAGATATGGGAACCTCTCTAGGGTAACCTAATAACCGTTATCTTATTGATATGCAACTGTTGTAAATCTCCTTCTCTCTTCCTTGAACATCTTCTTCTTCTTAACTACTCAATCTTCTTCTTCTTTCCTTTCTATCTGCCCCTCTTTCTTTCTAACTTCTAATTGCAGGTAACACAAAGGGATCATTGCTTGGACCCACGTGAGCTGTTCTTCTACTCTTCAACTTCGCGGCTGCCTAACCTATATGGGAAGTATGATTAATTATTGGACGATATTCATTAACTCCGGTACGTCGATTTTATATACATATGTTTATGTGGATTATTTATGTCGAATTTTAACCTGATAATGAAATTTATGTCATAAGAATTTTTTACGTATTTAAATGATATTCGGGGGCTATGGTCAAATTGTGATTTATTTTTATATGAGACTTATTTATGCTGAATTTTGTATGGATACTACTATTCTATAGGGATTTATGTATGTACCATTGAGTAATATTTCTCAAATATTCAGTATTTCGTTTGTAGATGACAAAGGACAATTTTAGATCTTGGGAGAAATGAAAATCCAATTAGACATAGCTGTAGATGAGGTACAGTGAATTTATGGTTTGAATTTGAAACTTAAATTTAATTTCAGGAATACCTTTTGTGCGATCTCTCAAGACTCTGTATTGAATAACTATGTGCTAGAATTTTATACTCAAATGTCTAGATTTTTTTGAGTCAATGTGCATGAGCAAAAGTACTTGCAATCAGTCTTATTCATGCTAATATTTATTTGAAATCTATTAGTATGTGCATATATTTTGTTTTATGGGTAAGTGTGTGTGTATGTGTGTGTGTGTGCATATGTGTGAGGATTTGACTTTTTTTTTATGATTTGAACTTTTAATGCTCCTTTTTAGTTAGAGTTTATACATGGGAGTATATGTCTGACTGTATGCCTTTAAATGCACATGTGTTTGTGAAAACACTTGCATAAAGGGACTACAAGGAATTTCATCTACACTGGCTACAAGACACCTTTCATCTTTAACTTACATTTTTTTATAATATAAAATTTGTTGTGATTAGTTTTAATTATATTTTAATAATAACGAAAAAATAAACATTAAATAATTTATTCAATCTAGTTTAATCTAGTTTACAATGGATGCAGTTACAAAATGTTTTCTCATTATTTCAATTCAACAAGACGCACACTGTTACCAAAAAGATTAATTTGCGAATGAATTGTTTTTAACTATGATAACATGACCGTCTCAATTTTCCTTTTTTTCGAAATTCATTCATGAACATCGATTAATCTACTCTAAAATCCAAGAATGTGGATGTAAAACACTTACATATTGATGAACGGGAAGTGGTCTCTCAAATCGTTATTTTTCGGTTTTTTAGGGAAAATGCCTTTTTTCCAAAAAATTAAAAAATTTTGATTTAGTAATTTGCCTCTAATTCAAGCAGTTCTTAACAGATTTGAACATAATTAAATGCATTAGAAAGCTAATTAAATTTCCTAAATGTTTCTTAAAGCAGTATTGCCATTTTGTTCGATGGTTTTTTATTCATAGCATTACAAATTCAGATTTACAAATACACTTATCATTTTTTTTGCTACCTCTTTTATATAAAAATTACACGACGCAAAATTTTCATATTCTGTAAATGCAGTATGGTAGCAAATTTTAAGATAAAGATTTTAAAGTAAATAACAGTAGCATTCTGTTAAGAAAAACTGCAGATTTAGTTGAAATGATGAAATGACAAGACTTGTTTTTTTGTAAATTTTCTTCAATTTCATAAATACATTAATATAAAGTAAGAAAATATTGATGTTGGTTTTTTATTTTTTAAGATTTGTTAAAATTGTTAATTTGTTCCAGTTGGATGCGTTTTGTGAAAATGCTCGAAAATGCAGCTGGTCCGATCAAGATAAAATTTGACATGGACGTAGCCAAGGAGTATTCGAGTTTAAGTTTTTAAAATCGGCCCTACAAATGCTCCAGGGGCGGCGCTATAGGAGCTCATAGTACGGTACCTTCGACATGTAAAATTTGTAAACACGTGCAATTTATTTGTTTCCCATCTGATTTCAAAGATTTTTATATTTTTAAAAAGCACTCGGCTATGTTTTTACGTATGCTATTTCTGTATTTTCAGAGTTATAAGCATTTCAAAATTAAATTTTAAAATTTGTCCATACCTTGGTCCTTTTTTAAAAATATTGATGGTACTTTTGGATCCAATGGTTTCGAGTTTTTTTTGTTAGTTAGACAACTAAATTGCCAAAAAATGTTCAAAAGATCTCAGAGCAATATCAATTATGGATCAAAAAATAAACGATTTTCAATTTGAAAATTAAAAAATGGTAAATTTTTGCTGTTTTTTGGGCGAAAATGTGTATAACTCTTTCTTTGTTAAAAAAAAACTTTCTTTAAGAACATATAACAATTTTATTTTTTTCTGTAAGGTATCTTTACGGAGAACGTTCTGATATAAAAAACTTGTCATATTTTTCGATTATACCGCCCCAACGCCCTTAGGACGTTGATCTATTTTTTTTTTATCAAAATTTCAATTTTGGGCCACATATTCTAAAATCGCAAAGCTTGTATCAGAAAACGGAGATCAACTTTGGAAACCCTGATCTGTTCCATATTTATTCCCAAAGTAGTTTCCCAATCCCGATAGAAATGTGGGCCCTATGAGTTAAATTATAAAAAGTACCATTTTTGGGATTTTCGATCCAACTTTTAGAAATTGCGGGATTCCCTTTTACCATTTGACAAGTTTTTTAGTATTTGATAAACATTATGAAAAATTTTTTATTGTTTTAGATCTTTGATAACCATTATAAAAGATTTTTATTTGTTTGGTCTTCCATAATCATTATAAAACAACCAAAAAGTTTTTTATCCGCATGGACCTGGTTTTCTTGCATTTTTAAATTGACGGAGTAAGATAAATCGGTTCAGAATTTCATAAGAATCAATAATATTTACAACTCCAATGCCACGCCTATGTTAAATGATTCACCTAAATTAAACGAATTTGTAACCATATAATTTTTTTTGCGTTAAAATCACTGTGGAAGATAAAAGAAAAACAAGTAAGAGAGCTATATTCGGCTGTACCAAATCTTATATACCCTTCACCAAATTATACTTTCAAATAAAATTCAAATTTATTTTTTTCGAAATTGTTTTTTAAAAGCTTTTTCCAATTTTAAAAAAAAAAATTTTTAATTTAAATTTTTTTTTTAATTTATTAGTGAAAAAAAAAATATGACAAAAAAATGTTTTTTGTGAAAAAAAATTCGGGTTAAAAAATATTTTTCCCGATTTTGACCCATTGTAGGTCCAACTTACTATAGCCTTATATACATCGTTGTAATGGACCTTGAAATATCTATCATAAGATATCCATATTGTCTATATTTATGACTTAGTAATCGATATATAGATAAAAAAAATAGGCCAAAAATATAGGTTGTCTCGGATTTTTGCTCATATCTCCGTTATTTATGGACGGATTTTGCTGATTTTAAACAGGAAACATCTCAAAAGCATGTCTGACAGAATTATTGAAGATTTGGATCCCGAAGATATCTGGGGTCTTCATAAAATTGATTTCAACAGACAGACAGACATGGATAAATCGACTCCGCTATCTATAAGGATATTTACTTGGTAAGGTCGGAAAATTATATTGTGGAAATTACAAACGGAATGACAAACTTATATATACCCTTCTCACGAAGGTGAAGGGTATAATAATAATAAATATTTGTAATGACTAAGTCTATAGAAGACCGAAAGGATAAAAATCTTTCATAATAGTTATTAAAGACCAAAAAATAAAAATAAAATTACAGAAGACCGAAAAAAAAAAAATCTTTCATAATGGTTATCAAAGACCAAAAAAATTAATACTCTTTTATAATGGTTATGGGAGGACTCAAATTTGTTTGAGTTTTTAATAACTGTTATAATTTGACATATTTTTGGCTTATTAAAAATTGTTCTTTAGAATTAGCAGAAGACGTCTTACATTTTTTCTGTACCTTCGATTTAAACTTTTAGGATTTCGGTTTAACTAAAATTTCATCAGCAATTTGGTAATTATGCTTTTATTATTATTCAATCCATGATTGTGCTGAAATTGAAAAATTTCATACAAAGTTAACTTTAGATTTAGTAAAAAAATTATCTTTTTGGGCAGCCGAACAATTAGTTATAGCTAATAGCTATAACTAGCTATAAAAAGTTTTGGATCAATATATATGAAAAACTTTGTTCGGATTTACCACTGCATATATTTTATTCCCGATAATGTTAAAAATTGCTTATAACCAAAACGACGATTTTGCATGTATTAAATCCAAAAACCGACAATTATGGCTTTGTCTCTTAGATCAAGTAATATAAAATGTTGAACTGAAATATAAGCTTTTTATTATATTATATGTATGAATTTAGCAATGTTTTCGCCTTATATTTGCTAATAATAAAAAGATATAAAAATAACCAAATCGGATGAACCAGATAAATGCTTTTATACAAAATGCACAAAAATGGTTGCCCGTATTAATATTCGCCATTTGTAAGGCTATTTACACATTTGATGAAAATTTAAAAAAATGCGTGTCGTTGATTCACAAAAGTTTTATCCACTTGTTTATCAATTCTATTAAATTATATACGAACCACTTCATTATATTGAAAGGTGTTACCAAGATTAGATATAACTTATTATACTTTCAAGGTACATAAATGCATAAGCACATGTACTCCTACATATATTTTATTTGTATAAAACCTTATATTTCTTACTAAAATCCAAATACCTACATTCACATTCTCAAACACTCACATTAAGTCATCCTAACACACATAATTCTACATACATACATATGTATGTATGTTTTTAGCCTAAAGTAGCTAATGGATTCTATTTAACTTTTACTGACTGCTAATGGATTTTTCTTGACCCCAAATAAAATGTGAAACGTAAAAATCATTGGAAAACAACAACGTATACAAAAATAACAATAAAAACATTAAAGAAAATATATAAAAAAACACCAGCAACAATTACAAAAGAAACAGAGTAATTTTTTTCTTCCTTTATTGTTGTTGGTTTATTCGTTGGCTAGAAAAGGTAAAATATTCGTCCATATAAAAACTTAACTTGGTTTTCAATTTCATCTACACTAGACTATTTTACTTTTGCATTTACAATAATACCTTGTGCGTGTGTGTGTGTGTCCATACGTGTGAAGGAGAGTGATGTACCTATGTATGTGTTTATACCCGTTAGCCCATGACACTAGTCGGTTATTAAAAACCCCATATATCAACCCTAGAGGGAACAGAAGCGACACAGAACTAGTTCTCGCTAGTAGAGACCGGTTTATATGAAGGAAACCTGTCACTTTAACTGTTTTGAATATTATAATAATGATCACAAAATTGGAATAAAATTAATGGATTAATTTTTACGACATTTATTCATTAATTCAGTAAAATAATTATTAATGTATCAGCTTTTTGGGTTGCATTGAAAAATGTATGTAATACGTCCTATTTTTACATATTACTACAAGCTTGAAATTAATTAAATCAATTTCAGCTAAATTCACAATAATCGTGGTTCAAAATTAAAAATTTTTTGCAATTCATTCCATAGAAACATTATTTAATATTTTCGCTACAAGTCCTTATTAGGAAATCTAATTAATTGATTCACTCTCATACTGTTTTTCCAAAGTTATGGAGCTATATGTATTGTTAAAGAAGTGTCTCTTAATATTTTCAAGGAGTATGATACACTTTTATCAAATCTTGTTGCTTTTGGTGTCATAGGATGTGATGCTAATGCCCATCATACTCTGTGGGGGAGCTCGGATATAAATGACAGGGGTGAGTGTTTACTTCAATACCTTCTATCTACTAACCTAAGAATTTGCAATAAGGGTAACAGACCAACGTATTTCAATAGGATCATTGAGGTCATTGATATTACTTTGGTAGGGAACACGGACTCAGTTGGGATTCTTGATGGGAGAGTATCACTCGAGTGCTCATTCTACGGTCACCATAGGATAGTCTTTACGATACAACTTACACTGGATAGGGAAAAACCCTTTAGGAATCCTAGAAAAACCGACTGGGTCAAATTCAGTAATCTTGGTATCAGTGATACCCTCCAAAAATGGATAGAGTAAATGGTACACGTTACTTGGACGACTCGGTAGATTTTCTATCCAGGTCACTAAGAGAAGCCTATTATGCTTCATGTAGGGAGCGGCAGGGACCTAGAAAATTCCGGCTACCATGGTGGAATCCTAATGCAGCAAAGAAAAGACTGCAGGAAACTTTTTATTAAGGCAAAGAGCGACCAAAACCCGTTAAGCTGGGATGACTATCGTCAAAGCTTCAACACTTTCAAGAGGGAAACCAGACGGGCAAAGAAGGAATCTTGGAAACGTTTCTGTAAGGAACTAGAGAGTACCACTGAGGCATCGCGTCTACGTAAGGTACTATCCAAAGACCCTGATACGCCGGGATTCCTGATGAAACCGGATGGTAACTTTACTGAAAGTAGTGCCGAAACTTTGGAAATGCTTATGGAGACACACTTTCCGGGTTGTAGGGATGATCAAAATGAGGGCTCCGCTTCGGAGCACCTTGCAACTTCCTAAATCCACATAAGTGAACTAGTTAGCTTCATTGTTAGCGTGGAGAAAATTTCGTGGGCGGTGTCATCTTTCAAGCCCTATAAATCTCCAGGGCAGATGGCATATTCCCAGCGTGTGTTTTTATTGAAAACACTTTAAAGATTGATCGATATCCATGTCAGGAACATCCTCTCCCCTGACAATTTCTGTAGGGCACAACACGCATGCCTTAAAGGGAGGTCAGTAGAGACAGCCTTGCATGACGTTGTTGGAACTATAGAGGGGACACTTGACAAAAAAGAGTATGTTATGTTCTTGGATATATAGGGTGCGTTTAATAATGTGAATATGTCCGCAATAGTTGATGCACTGAGTGACTTAGGTGTTGACCAGCGGATAAAAAATTGGACCGAAAATATGCTTAAGAGCAGGGTCATAGACTCTACTATGGGTATTGGTAGGACAAGGAAAGTTGTGACAAGGGGTACACCACAAGGTGGTGTCATCTCTCCACTTCTGTGGAATCTTGTTGTAAATAAAATCCTTTTCAGGCTCAGTAGGACAGGCATCAAAATAGTCGCATATGCTGACGACGTTGTGCTTCTTATTCAAGGGAAGTTTCTTCCCACAATAAGTGAACTCATGGAATCAGCTCTCAGCGTTCTACTATCATGGGCCACAAAAAACGGTCTAGGTGTCAACCCTGCCAAAACCAAACTGCTTCTTTTCACCAGGAGATACAAAATCCCAGAATTCAGACCTCCGCGAATGGAAGGTACTTTTTTAACGAAGCCAAATATCTTGGCGTAATTTTGGACTCTAAGCTCTCGTGGAAACGTAATGCTGAGAGTCGAATGAAGAAGGCACTATGTGCCTTCTATATATGTAAGAAAACCTTTGGGAAGTGATGGGGTCTTAAACCATATGTTGTACACTGGCTGTACACCCCGGTCATAAGACCTATTTTGAACTATATGGCTCTTGTTTGGTGGAGAGCGGTGGACACCAAGACTCACCTTTCTACTCTAAACTAGGTACAAAGACTAGCATGTCTTGCAATTACTGGCTCTATGAATTCCAAACCTCAGGCCAGTCTGGAGACTATGCTAAATATAACTCCCCTTGATATATATATCAAATGCATTTCTGCTAAGTCTGAAGCATGATCGTATTGGTCACGGCACCATCCTACAAAAGATAGGCAGGTTTTCATGGGGCAAGAAACGAATTACTTGGTACCTACACCGAATTTTGATAGGACGTTTAAGATCAAGATACCAACAAGGGATGACTGGGCCGCGAACACTATCCTAAGGGACGACGTGATCTCAGTCTACACTGATGGTTCAAAGACAGAAAGAGGCACGGGCTCGGTAATTTTTTCCGATGAACTGGACCTTTTGCTGTCTCTTCGATTACCGGATACCTGCACGGTTTTCCAGGTCGAGATATATGCCATCGATACAGCCGCGAGAAGAATCCGGGAACTGAATCTCGAAAATACATATTTACTTGGACAGCATCAATCAAGGCTCCTAACTGCAACTTTATTAAGTCGAAATGTCTTCTCAACTGCATCCAATCACTGGCACAACTGACACAAAATCACGTCGAGTTGATATGGATCCCAGGACATGAGGGCATCCGGGGAAATGAAGTATCCGACGAATGCGCAACGAACGGGTCGTCCCTAGACGTATCTCTTGCGCAAAGGGATATTCACACTCCCTTGGTGAACATATCGAAATTGATAAATGAATGGGCTTTGAGTGAGACGGAACTCAGGTGGTCAAACATCATCACTTGTAGAATATGTAGATTGCTCTGGCCCACTCTGACATAGAATAGGACTAAGACTCTTTTGTCTCTTAGTAAGAATTCGATCAGGCTTCTTACGGGTATAATCACTGGGCACTGTATGATTGGACGCATGTCGGAACGTATGGGTTACCCACGTTATAGCTATTGTTGAAGTTGTTTGGATGAAGAGGAGGAAGAATCGGTACAACACCTTCTATGTGACTGCCCAGCCTTACAAGAGCATAGACTACTACATCTTGGTAGAGCTCTTTTCCATGATCTGGACCCAGAGATGTGTCACAAGTAAATATGATCAGATTTATTAGAAGAACCGGCTGGTTCTCACGGGGATCACAAGAAGCACATAGTCAACGAAATTAGGGTGGGCAACTATTCTCCCTTTATGTATGGAATTCTAAAAATAAGGGAATGGTAATTCTTAGGGTATCACAATGGGCCACAAGGCCTCTGTGTGAACTCGCTAACTTGCGAGCAACCCACGTAACCTAATCTAAACTAACCTTTTGTTTTTGGCGTTGGCAATAACTTCTCTCGATTTAGGGATCGCACTATACGATTTGTTGTAGATGAGGTTTTACAAGGCTCTGTTCTTTCTCCTATTCGATTCCTTACTTTTCTAAACAGTCTTCAACGTCAAAATACTAACCATAAATATTCTTTAGCAGATGACAGCAACATTTCCCATTAAAATCCGTGCAAATAGAGTCGCTTCACACGCACTCAAAATTCAATGCAATGTCACTTCATTTATATTTATGGGTAGTGTAAATATTGTTGAATCAGACGCTCTTGATGTTCTCCACATAGAAATACAATGTGATGTCCGCTGGACTAAACACATTTCTTAAATGTCGAAATATGCATTAATTAGGGGTCTTATTCCGGGGGGTTACTCTCTATTGCGATGCGAAAGAAAAATTGGGAATAATTGAACAATTGGTACTCTTTATTGCGTTTTCGCATCGCACAAAAAATTGGTTTAAAATGTTTTTATTTACAAGTTTTGACATTTCATTTTGTCATTCATCGCTATTATTTATTTTGTGGTCCCAGTGTTGCTTCTTTTTGCGAAATCATTTGCGTAGACGATGCAGGGTACCGAATTCTATTCTTATCGAATTTATCTTTCGCATCGCAATAGAGAGTAACCCCCCTGATACCTGCAGATTTTTACGTATTGTACCTTTTTCAACTAAAACTTATCTCTTTGTGGTGGATTGGGCAGTGGACCACAAAACACACTACAAGGAAATTTTAGCCGTACTGTCCTTACGTGGATCAAGATTTCTGAAAGTTCAAATCGAATGTCCTATTTTTCAAGTTCTAACACTTTGCAAGAGTAGGGGTAATCCCCTGACTGCTACTCCATATAATCGTACATGACGGGAATGTTCAAAACGTAAACATACGGGCAATGTGCATTTATGCTAAAACAATTATGTAAACGAACCTAAATTTTATTATATTTTCGCCGCTCGATATGATTTAGTTGTAAAATTTTTGCATAATAACCAATATAAGTATTAGTATTTCCGCTCTTCGCATCCATAATAGAGGCATAAAGTGATAATTAAGATGTGATAATAAACAAAATGTGCGTTGATTTTAAAATTTTGTAAAAAAGTAGTTTTAATTTTGTGTTATAAATTTAATATTTTTAATATTTAGTTTTCATTCCCCGTCCATTCTTAAAAAGTTAAATAAGGATTACATTTCATAAATAGTTTTATTGTATCGAATAGTTCAGTCGGATTTGAGCACATACATATGTTCAGGTGTTTTTGCAAACGTAGCTCAAACCACTTTTTTAGCCACAGATTTACAGAGTATAGTGTTGGAATTTTTACTGAATCTTTACTGAAGAAAAAACTATATTAAAAAAAGTATGAGATCCCAAAATAAAAATGTTGCAACGAAGCAATTAGTCAGTCACCTGCAGAACTTTCATTTAAACCATTACTAACAATCTACTTCTACATAGAAATTAGTGAAATATCTAGTAAAATTTTGGAAATTGAAATTTACAACTGCAGGGTTTAATCGAAATCGAACTGCATGTAGGTGCTATACATTCGAATTTGTTTTTTGCTGATTATATTGAGGGAATTGTTTTTTTTTTCGACGCTCATTACTAAAAACTTTTCAAAATTCTTACAATTTCTACTAGGAAAAGTCTGATGGTGTAGCAGACGAAAATCTGAACTCTTTCCACGTTTTTATAACCTTCACCATGACCAAGGTTGGTGGATATATTTTTTCCGAAAAAACGATTACATGAGAATTATGGTATTGGAAAATAGCAACATCAGTTCATAAATAGTTAAGACATGGATACTAAGACAATATGTTTTAAAAGAAAAATATTTTAAAAGGCTTTCTAAAGACGTATATAATTGGAGAGACAATAGTCCAATATTGGGCAAAATATTTGTTACACCAACGTTTGTCTTGTACATTAGGCTGTTTCACGAACAAAACTTCATGGCTATTGGACTTATCATCGCCTAAAAGTAGCAAATATGATTTGTAGGAACGCAAAAAAATCGCCCAAGTGACAAGAAAAATCGTATTCTAGGGATCAACATAAGAAACTTTTCCCAAGGAACCATACCTCTAAAATGAATTCTGATGTTCCAAAGTTCAAATTTTGAAAAATCCCACTTTGACCCATTTAAAGTGCCCCAATCGAGTATAAATGTATTGTATTGTATTGAATTGTAATAACTTTGGAGGGCGGACCCACCCATGCTAGTGGCACACCCCCTGAAACCCCCTGGGTGGAGGTCCCCACACAAAAATTAGTAAAAATACTATTTCAAAAATACATAGGTCGGATTATATCTACCAAAAAACAGATTTAAAAAACTACAATTTACAATTTATTATGTCGGACTTATCATATCGGATAAGACAAACTTGAAGAACCTGTTTTTGCAATATTAGGCGAAGTTAAGATCAAAATTCACAATTTAAATTGTTTGCAGCAGTCTACTATAAATACATTAAATCGAACAACAAACCACCTCAAATTGTAACGATGCATTGCTTGTATTTCCTTGAAAATTTACTAATTTAGTTTTATTTTCATTTATTGAAGAGGGGGAATGCTGTATGCACAATGTGGCTTTTACCGTAACCTCAAATGCAAGAAATATTCATTAGATTCAATAAATCGATTTGGCAATGCACTTGATTTATATAGTTCACTGTGATTTATCAACAACAAAAAAAAAAAACGAAAAAGTTAAATGAATACTTATATGATTTAAGCATTTGCTAAAGTAAATCACAGGGAAATGTAAAAACATTAATCAAAATATTTGTAATTCTATACATCATCCTCGTAAAATTGAATGGCAGTACCCAAGTATGCATGTACTAAGAAATTAAACTTAAGTGTGTGGAGATCGCAATTAACTTAATTGCTCTATTACAAGTAATATGTACTTTCATTCTAAATATACTTACATACATATGTATATCCATATGTTTGTATTTATGTATTTCCTGTAGTAGAATACATACATTGTACAATGTTTATACATATAAACATATTTTCAAATATAAATCTAAGGACGAAATGACCATGAGTGCTTAATAGATTTATTTCATCCAATATTTTATGGAGCTCTACTATCATGATATGTTCTTATAAATTATAAAGTTTTCTCTTGTTTATTTAATTCCATAGATTATATATATGAAGCACGGATGCGTATAAAACACTTTTTTATACCCACCACCAAAACTATGGGGGGTATATTGATTTTGTCATACCGTTTGTAACACATCGAAATATTGGTCGTAGACCCAAGAAGTATATACATTATAGAATAGCAGTATCCATATATATATAAAATTCGTCAAAACTAAGTAAAATCTAAAAACAATATGCATAAAATCTATAAATATGCATAAATCTCTTATAAATATTGTAATGAGCTTGAAATTCCATATAAATAATTCTTATATATGTATATAAAAATAGTTTTACGAATTTTTTGAAAATCGGTCCATAACAAAAGCCCACACGAAAATATTTTCAAATTTATCGAGAAAGTTAAGGCATGGTGAAGTTTATGGGATGCTGGTTGCGATAAGTATAAAGTGGTCTCATATGCCATTCAGGTAAGTTTGAACGATTGCAAAGGATAATTGGCAAATCCTTTGGCACATCTTTTAATTACAAATTGGAAAAAAGTCAGACCAAGGCACTTATGAACAATTTTAAATTGTTTGTTTTAAATGATTAGACAGTTCTGGCAATGTCTAACAACAAATCTGGCAATTTTTGTCATACAACAATCTGGCAACCATGTAAGCTGACAATTTTTGTTGGCAGATACATTTATTGCCTGACAATTGTTTGGCAATGCAACTGTAAGGTTTTCCTACAATCGTCTAAACTGACAATTTATTTAAAAATTTTAAGATTGATTAAGTATGAAAATAGGGTTAACAAATTTAGCATAGTATATCCATCATTATAGTAATGTATTAACAAGGATTTCTTTTTTGTTATATTTGATTTTTTTAGTTAAACATGTGTCAACGGTATTGATAACGAACGTATTTAGATATGCAATTTTCTAATTCTAACATCAGTGATAGTATATACAAAATATGCAGGGTTCTCATATAACCATTCTGTTGTATTCGGAAATACTTATATGGTCAATTCACAAGGTCTCTTATCAGTCATATTGTCATAATGTCCTAATATATCACGACCCGGCGCCTCGGCTTAACCGACTCTTAGGCATTCGGCGTTAGTCTCTGCTGGTTCGTTACCATAACACAATAAACATAGCATAGAAAGTAGTATTATTTTAAGACATTTTTTGCTTGAAAAGCAATAAAAACCATTGTGAAATATTAGGACATTATAACAATATGACATGATAAGAGACCTTGTGAATTGACCAATAGTATTTATCTATCACTTCGTTTAGTACTTGTTTTATTAGAAACTGTAGTGAAATAACGATATTCTTAAAGTTACAACTTCAAAAAGTCATAAATATGTTGGTTTAAAATTAATTTTAAAATTGTGTCTTTTATTGAAAAGATACGTGCATGATTTAGCTTTGAAAAAGAAGAAACTTTTTGAAAATCGGTTGGAAAATGCCTGAGTTTTTTCAACTAATTTCAAGTATTTCCGTACTCCATGGACATCAACACAACTACGAATTGCTACATGAGAACCCCTGCATCTTTTTTTCGTTTACTTTTGTAGCACTGTGTAATTATTAAAAAATATAAAATAAAATATTTTTATATTTTGTCCTTAAATAATTTAAAAGGATAATGAAAGAGGTTCTTGAAACAATCCATGTTTTATATAAATGTATCCGTAGTAACTAAGTATATAAAAAATCATTTAATTCTATACCTATTGAACAGAAATATATGGAAATATATGACCCTTATTCGATTTTAGCCAAATTTCAACTAACAATTTTGGTAAGACTCGAATATTTCACTGAATTTTAGCATAAGGATATATAAATGAGTATGTATAGCATATTTGGGAATCTTTGCAATCTTAATGATTTTATCTTCTCCTATAAAACTATCCAAATGATTTGTACGCCCTTATGCGTATCCATGCTGCATATGTATGTAGTTTATGTAGAGTACAACAGGTTATCTAATTATTTAATTTTAATCAATAGTTTATATTTGACTAACTAATAAGTATTTAAACATTTTCCTGCCCTTTCACACTCTTCACATGACAATCAATTTTCATTACGACTCACCTGCTTAACCTGTAAAGTTAAGAAAAATGGGAATAAAACCTATCATTTCATTATTAACCCTTGACTGCTGGAGTCATTACAGTTCACATAAGTACTTACAAATAATTAATGTACATAAACGTTACCAACAGCCATTAATTGTTGAATCATCAAACAAGTGAAAACAACTTCAACAACAACCTGCGTGTACATACATACATAAGTATGTGCAACACAACATGATTGACATGCCCCGTTGAACAGACAAATTGATTGAAGAAAAGCAGACATGAATAAAAACCAAAGATACCAGTTCACCACTTGACAATTGCAGTTGTCACTAAAATTCAACAACAATTTGTATCACTTGTACTAACAGAGTGTGTGATTGTATTCGAGTATGACTTGTAAAATTGTGTTACGTCTGCGCATTAGAATATCATTAAATGAAAACAATGGATGAAAGTTTAAGCAGGGATGATTCTAAGTAATGTGTATTTTCGATTTCTTACGGGTATATAGAGAAAACAAAAGTGTATAAACGTATGTGGCGGGAAGTCGGAATAATATTTACAGAAGTACTTGATCCTATACAGTTTTTTTTTATTTTTATTTATTAGCAGTTAATAAATGTCTTTCACATATGTATGCTATTTTATGTAGTAATGTTAAGTATTAATATTTTTATGACAAAAATTTCCAATTAGAATATTTAATTGTTAACAAATTAATTTATTGTAAGACAATTATGAATGTTCAAGTCATTTTCTGAGGTGGACCTTGTATGGTGACAAGGCAAAATTTTATCAGGATTGCCGCATAATTAACATACATATTTATGACTGCTCAAACAGTATTCTGGATGACACTTGTATGGTGGAAAGTTGAAATAATGGACCGATATTGTCCATTTTCAATACCAGACAACCCTTATCAACTGAGAGTATTTGTGAATATCAGACAGCTAGCTAATTTCGTTACATAGCTAGATCGTCTTATAATCTTATATAGGATATATATACTTTTTAGTTCAATGACCAATATATCGATATACCCCCATCTTATTTGATGGTGGGTATAATTAAAAAAAGATCGGTGGTTTGATTAACTTTTTTTATTTTGAGTGAATTATGTTTCTGAAATGTAAACCATGAAAAATCTGTTCCAGATCTAGAGAAAATCAATATGGATCAATTATTAACTCGACAACGGTGGGTTCACTTAGACACCTAACAGTATTATTCTTTTTGGATACCGTATGGATACTTGTATTTTAGAATTAAGTTTATTTATGAATTCGTATCTATCTACTAATTTTGATAAAATAAATGTGTGTTATGTTTGTCTGTGTGTTTGAAATCTATAGACGGCACAGTATCTTCCTTAGTGCCTGGAGAGAACTATAGGCTACTTTTTATTACATAAAAGTGGTCGTGGTTACTTTTTTGAAATGTTCACAGTGTCTTCCTGTGTATACGTAAAAAGTTACTAGCGAATATTTTGCGATCTGTAATAGTGAGAGCAAGTGATGGCAAATGGCATTTTAGACTTGTACCAAACTGACTTTTTAATGTACGTTTTTATTTTTAATAAATTTTCTGATAGGAAAAAAATATTTCCACATGTGTTAATGAATAGGTAATTTTTAAAATAACTTGAACATGACTATAATTGTTTGAAATATAAGCATGACTTCTTTGATTGTTTTATATATGTCTCGATTACTAAATCATGTACATACCTTTCCAACGATTTATACAATTTCGGAACGACAATGGATCAAAAAAAGGTTTATTAACCGATTTTTTATCCCAAGAAATATTTTTGTTTCCAAAAATTATTATTAATGTTTATCTTAAAGCACACTTTGGTAAAGGGTATATACGATTCCGTACAACCGAATAGAGCTTAAGCTTTAATTTTGATAAGAATTTCAAGTCCAGCATATGATATGGATATATGTCTACCTGGGTTTTAAATAATATTAATGTAAAATTGTGCCAATTTTGCCAGCCGTGGTAGGAGCTTTAAAATTTCACACGATTTATTAAGATACCATTGATATAGTTCAGCTTTGTTAACGGTATGATAAGTTGCTTTGCCAAGACACTTTTTTATTACTCTACGTATACAGTAAATCGTTATTATAGAATAACAGGAGAATTATAATAGTAAAAGCCTCTTAACTTGACATGAGTTATTTCGTTACCATTATAGATAGATTTAATAGAAATGGGTGGGATCAGATCAGTGGGCGTCTCACCTACTATACCAAATAATTAAAACATTGTTGCAATTGCATCTCTCATACTAAGAAAATATATATTATGGAATATCTTGTGAGTTATTTCGTTACTATTGTACGTAGTTGAATATCCCAGAAATTAAATTTAAATGGATTTTGGAAATTTTTTTTAAATTGGAACGTATAAGGGGCTAATTGATCCCTAATTGATTTTTTTTACTTTTCGTTACAAAATAATTTTTTATGTACTTTAGTATGGTAAACAAAATTATTATAAAACCCGTCCATTAATAAAGAAATAAGTTTTTTCAGTTTTCGGTTTCAACCCAGACAACTTTATTTCTACTTTAGTAAAAACTTATTTCATATTATCATATTTTCTTTTTATTAATTTTCGCCTCTTAAAAACAATCAGAATTTCCCACCTAACAGTTTAAATGGCCCAGAAAGTGTTAAGGCAAATTTTAAAAACCACTTAAGAAAGATTTTCCCGATATTACAAATAATTTCAGAAATCACAATTGGCTTTGTGAACGAGCAATTTCGATACGAAGAATTTTGACGTCAATAAAATCAAGCATAAAATTCAATTGAACCATCAAATTCAGTGAACTCTAAACACAAAATCAATTGACACAGTTTTATATGAGGAAGCCTTCAACAATTTAATAGAGTATCTTAACTCTTTAGAACCATATTATAACTTTAAAAGTTAGTTCGCCACTTATGCTCATTCGCAAATTAGATTCACCGAAATTGTCCAACGAAACAAGACTTACTGTTAAAAAACTATCGTCGAGTATGTTATGAAACTACCGAAAAAACTCAAAATATTGCAATTAGATATAAAATATACAAGATTTCCTTTTATTCAACGAATAAACAAAATGTGTCTACTTTTTAGCGCATTTTTATACCCTACACCACCATAGTGGGGAGGGTATAATGGATTTGTGCATATGTTTGTAACGCCCAAAAATATTAGTCTAACACCCACCTTAAAGTATACCGATCGACTCAGAATCACTTTCTGAGTCGATTAAACGATGTCCGTCCGTCCGTCCGCCCGTCGGTCTGGCTGGCTGACTGGCTGTCCATGTAAACTTGTGCGCAGAGTACAGGTCGCATTTTTGAAGATATTTCGATAAAATTTGGTCCATATCATTTTTTCTGCCCAAGGACATACCCTATTGAAACTGGCTGAAATCGGTCCAATTTTTCACCTAGCCCCCATACAAATGTCCTACCAAAATTGGACTTTATCGGTCATAAATGTTTAATTTATACATGTATCTACACAAGTTTTTCTCTAAATAAGTTTTATATATACAGAATTTATGTCACCAAATTTTATGATGACCGGTCCATAATTAGTCAAAGCTCCCATATAAGGCCTGCTTCCGATAATCACTTTAACGATCATAAATCTCCTAAAAATGTTGGTATACACATAAAATGCAACATAAATAACTTTCATATAGACATTAATCACACCACCTAATTTCATGGTGATCGGTCCATAATTGGTCATAGCTCCCATATAAGGCCCACTTCCGAAAATCGTTCACGAATATAAATTATTGAAATTTTGAAAGAAAAATGGTTTTGCTCATTTCTTAGTTTAGGGTATTATATGGTCGGGCTTGACCGACCATACTTTCTTACTTGTTTAAAATGCAGCTTGTTTATTTTAATAAATATTGGTTCAATGGAAACATAAATATACATTTTTCAGTGGTTAAGCTTTTTGTACCATTATTTCAACAATCTAAACATACCTTATGTCTCTCTACTTTCCCCAAATTGATCAAAATTGTATCAAGACAAGCTTCAGGTAATAAAAATGTATGTGATGCCTACAAGACCATGACAAATGACTCTTGACTTTAAAATTCGAAAAGATTTCTTGTTGGAATATGCATGTAACATAAAGTTACTGTCCCAGAATTTAATTTAGGTGTTAAAAACTTTTAGAAATTAAATGTTTTACATATTCAAAAAAATACATACATTTACATACTTTTAATTTTTTGTCATTGCTTTGAGTTTGGCAAGAATTCTGCTCGTATGTAAAAGTTAAAATTAAATATGTATTCATTCGTATTCTCACCGTAGTTGCCAGATCATTTGTGATCAAAATCGTCAAAGTGACATTTCGAAATCTTCAATTAATTGTTAAAATTAAAAAGAAAACGCTATTTTTCATTAGGCCCTAACTCAAATAATTTAAAATTTACAGGAGATGATAAAAACATAATAGAAACTTTATCATCAGAATGTAACTTTTTTATACAATTGTTAATCTTGAAGAATAGAGGAATCCTGTTACTTAATCTCGAAACCAACGTCAAAAAAGCTATTTGGAATTACTTTGACTTTGGTTTTTGTTCGAGATTAAGTAACAGACCATAGTTATATTCGAAACTGACATAAGTTGCTCATAAAAAACATACGAATAGCACATGAATTTACCACAAATGTTGATTAATTTAATTTGCCAAATATGTCCGCAAATATGTTATAAGACATTTCGCCAAAGTTCCAGTAACTGACAGATTTTGTTGTAGTGTAATTACTTACATAGTTCTCTTGACAATAATAATTTAAAAGTTATTTAATCCTCTAATGCTTAAGGATGCCTCAAGGCACTCATCGCAAAATCGCCAATAAATGCAAATATAACTGATTTTTCGTTTCAAAAACTCTTGTAGCAGTTTCTAAAAAACGTACTTAAATATTTTAATAATCCTTCAAAACTCTTAAAAGCACTCAAGCACTCTTGGGCAGAATAGTTTTGCTGCCTTAGTTTTTCCCTCATATAGCAAAATGTTGTTTTGTTTTCATTGCTTTGATTTGTATTTTTTTACATAAAAGTTTAAGAAATGGCTGGTCGAGTGCTCAAATGTATAAAATTATCTGATTTGAGTGATGAACAATTAGAAAAGTTCTTTTCAATAAAAATTGACAAACCATATTAACTAAAACCCGACTATATTTCAATCTCTAAAGCCCCAAGGGTCCCTTAAAGCCCCAAGGGTGCCTTAATTTTTTAGAAATTGGCATTAGAGGGATAAAATATTTGATAAAATAATAAAATGAATTCATCATCAAATTTAGTGCAAAAATCGTAAAATCATTAATGGCCCATTTGGACTCTTAAAATCGTCGAAATGGCGATAAAACATCAAATCTGGCAACCGGGATTTTCACACACAAAATAATTTAGTAAACTGAGGGCAACACACAATTTCATTTCAACATTTAAACATTCGTGCAACATTTTAAATTGTGGATTTGTTTTGTCTTGTTGTTTCTGACCAAGTTCTTTGTTTTTATTGTTGTGGTCGTTTGTTTGTGTGTTGTTTTTGTTGTTTACTTCGTTTTTCCTCAATTTAATGGCTTTCTTCCGCAGTTACTTGTTTTTTACACTTACAGATGTACCAGCAGGAGTAGCACTACATACAATAAACAAAATCATGATAGTATGTATCATGCTCTATCACATCATTCCAAGATATTTTATAGTGGTTGCATAAACAGCTTTTTGTCCACTTCAATGCGTTTGATTTCTTAAAGCGAATTACAAGTATAATTTTAATAAAAGTGTTGGAAAATATTAAATCGTAAGTGCTATTTGGTATGTTTTTGTTTGGTGGACTATTAGTTGATTTGAAGCAGTATGTTTATTATGTCTTCTGGCAATAAGAGTTGAATTTTGTTTTACTATTAGACATAAATTTTTAACAATTGGAAAATATATGTTCCATATATTACAATTAGTATAAATTACTTTAACAGAAAGCCCGCTTTATCTATAAATTTAAACTAGTTTTTCATCAAATGTTTGAATTGCAATAAATTATTTTATTTGGTAGTTATTAACCGGCCGAATGTTTTTTTTTTTTTTTTTTTTTTTGTAATGCATATTACTCGGTATTTATAAATTTATCCACTTTATCCGGAAATGCTCCCTTTAAAGATTTTATAATTACTTCCGTTACATTTTTGAACGAGGCTTAAAATCGGACATGTTCTGGGATACCTTTCCTGTGTTCTTTAATTCTTTTTTTACAAGAGCCCAATACATTTCCACAGGCCGAAGTTCTGAACAGTTGTGTGGATTTTTTCGCTGTCCATTTTCACCGAAATAACAGTTGCAAATGAATGATTTAGGACATATTTTTAAAAGCTAACGTGATTAAAAAATAATAAAAATTGTTGGATCATTGATAAGTTTCGGCTGGAATAGTTAGTGTGTAACGTATGCGGAATGAAATTGCAACAATAATTTGACACGGGCTAAAGAATAAGTAAATGAGCTGATAGTGTTTTAGGACTTATTTTGAATTACGTTATGTTTTGACTTAATACTTTAAAACCCCATTTGAAAGTCTGGCTTTTAGTTATTTCTAAATGTTAACAAAAATAGAACGAACTACCTTGAAAAAACATTTGTAATTTCTTCCATATTTTATCTATTTTCATCGGGAACAATTTATTATATTTTACATCAAGTGGCAGAGAAGTGGACTTTGGAAGTAAATAAACCTATTATTGATAAGATGTGCAAAGTAGAACATAATCTTTTTTCTGTAAAAATATATATTGATCTTAATCAATCAGATGTAAATTAAAAATTTTGACTTTTTTGGAATTTGATTTGACCATTAATTCTAATTAATATATTATGAAATGTGTACACAAAATTAATCATTTCATAAAAAGAAACATCAGAGATTATTTTTTTAAAAAGAAAGTTCTTCTTAACTGTTGTATCATCCAACGCTAAAGTGAAAAAATGTCCCAATTTTTTTGAATTAAAAATAATTTGAGAGTTTTTGGACCTTTTTAAATAGAAGAGTTTTTGTAGATTATTTAAAATAAAAATCGAGAAAAAATAAGACCATGAAACTCAAATAGGAGCTCAGAAAATTGAAAACATCGGTATTTTTAACACCTGTGTAAAAGATTTCTCAATGTATCAATTTGTCAATATAACACAGTGTTACAAATAAGAATGAAGTAGAAATTCCTGGGAATTGATACTACTTATTATTTATTTTTTTCTGTGTTTTCAATTTTGAATATCTAGATTACTAAAATTTTAAGATTCTTTAAACTTTTTCTGATTTTTTTTTTTTTTATAATTTTACGTAATTTGGCTGAAAATGGACAAAAAAAATAGATGTTATCAAATATCTGAAGAACTGTATTAGAGACATCCATAAAATTCTGAAGGATCTATTTCGTTCCCATGGAACGTAGTTGGCTGAAAATGTGCCAGATTGGATTAGTTATTTTCGAATATTTGATGAACACTAATTGTGAAAGAAATACGGATGAATTTCTCACCAATGTACGAAGTTTAGCAAAAATGGAAGAGTCCGGAGCAGCGGGAGTAGGAAATTTGAAAATTGAAATTTCTAGAGTTTTTGCCTAATTCAGTTTCTTATATTATGTGAGAATGGCCTCTATCATATTAAGAAAATAGTTATAATTGAATATTGGGGAAAAAAAGTTAAAGTAAAGCTTGAAATGAGTTATTTTGTTACCACTGTACATATCTGATATACAAATGTGTGTGATCAGAACAGTGGAGTGGAATTACCCATAACAAGTATATAGTTATTTGCGAACATCAAGTGAACTGTAATTGTGAGAGTCTTTAAACTTTGTAAAATTAAGGGGATCAGAGAAAGTAAATATTTATTATCGAACATCTGGAGAACTATACTAGTGAGATTGTGTGAGATTGCCCACACTCGTGGTTGGCGAAGTTTTTCTTTAATAACAACATCAGCGTATTGCCATTCCAGTTCATAGCATATTTCTACTGTATAATCGATAGTATGGCCAATATGGACCGTTCTATACATAAATCTTATTTGCGGAGAAATTTCAATGAATACCTATTAGGGTATTCAATTAATCGGGGCTTAGATTTAATCGGTTAATTTTAAATTGTTCGATTAACCGAATAAATAAAATCACAAATTTTATGTACGAATTTAAGTATTTAATTAATATAAAGAACAAAAACTTAACAATTAGCAAGATTTTAGCAAGATCTTCTGAAAAAGTATTTAAAAAAAGAATATAACTTAAATATTTTTCCTTTTAAGCAATTTTTTCTTTAGTTTTAATAAAACTTGACTGGAAAAAGCTACGTCGCTGATTGTAGATGTTGGAAAAATCGAAAGTAAGGCATGATAAAAAAATATCACATTTCTCAGTTATTTCTAAGCATATAAAATCCTCCATTATACCATTCCACAGTGGGGCAGAATCAAATTTTTTTTGGAAATAAATCTGGTATTTTTAAACGGCTGGTCCGACCAGGATGTCCTTCAAAACTATTGCACTTTTTCATACTAAAAACTATGAATACATTTTCACATTAAAATATGAAAAAGTGCAATATTTTTGAATGACGGAGTTTTCAAGTGGCATATTTTTTAATATAATTGAGATATTGACTTTTTTATAAGACCAAAAATTTACTTATCTAAACAAAAATAAATAGTTCGGAAAAAAGTGGATCAAATTGTTCCTAATATTTGCAAGCCTATTAAAATTTTGGTACATTGTTTAGTTTTAGAAGCTCAATAAATATGTAATATGTAATAAAATATTTATTTATTAACAAAACTCAATGAAATTTTCAACGTTTTTTAAATTTTTCATTCTGAATAACGCAGAGTGTAAAAAAAATTGTCAAAGGAAATCCGGCAATTCCTAAAAATTGGAGCGAAAATCCCAAAAATTATATTTTTTTACTCTTTTGCCCATAGTGTCCACGTTTTCTTTGGGGCTGGAAAAATTCTTTGGGAATAAATAGGGATCACATCAGGGTTTCCAAAACTGCTTTCCATTTTCTGATCCCAGCTTTGGGATTTTATAACATGTGGCCAAAAATTGTAATTTTGATAAAAAGTAGGTCAAATTCCAAGGGCGTAGGGACGACATATTTAAAAACTATGACAAGTTTTTTATACCAAAATGTTCTCCGTAAAGATATCTTACAGAAAAACATACAATTTTTATATGTCCTTAAAGAAAATTTTTTTTAATTAAAAAAAGAGTTAAGTAACCTTTTCGCCCAAAAAACAGCACAAATCTACTATTTTTTTAATTTTTAAATTGAAAATCGTTTAGTTTTGAATCTGTAATTGATATTACTCTGAGATCTTTTGTATTTTATTAATAATTTAGTTTTCTAACTAACGAAAAAAATTTGAGTTCAAAAGGTACAAAAGTAGGCCCCACATTTAAAAAAAGCGAATCAAGGTATGGCAAAATTTTTAAATTTTAATTTTGAAATGCCTATAACTCGAAAATTATAAGTGATAAATAGCACACGAAATTTACAATGTTGTCCGATCTGGCAATGTGCTCGCAATATACTGCCAATGAAATATTATTAGCAAAAGGTAAATTGTCAGTTTAGACGATTGTGAGAAAACCTTACAATTTCATTGTCAGACAATTGTCAAACAATAAATTTATCTGCAAACAAAAATTGTCAGTTCACACGGTTGCTTCACTTTCGTTTATTTTAAATACATATGCACAGTGTTGCCAATAGAAAAAATTTATCTGACAATGATGCCATTGTCAGATGCATAAACTTCGCACATATGACAATAAAAAGTTTCTGACAATGATCTGGCAATGGCAACGTAAGGTGTTTACACGATTGTCAGATGTCTGACAATTGTCTTACAATGTACTGACAAATACTTTTTCTGACAACGTTGTAAGACAAAAATTGTAAGTTCACACGGTTGTTAGACATTTTCTGAACATTTTTCTGACAATATTGTACAATCTGACAACCGTGTGTACGTAGCTTTATATTTTGGAACGTTACATACATTAGCACAAACTCATAAAACACTTTCGAATGTAGTGGTTTAAAAAATCTCTGCTAAATATTAAAGAGAAATCTAGAGCTAGTTCCTGAACACCAGAATTATTTTCAAATATGAAGTATTATTTAAAATGTTTTTAAAACTCAAGTCTCAGACTAGATCGAGTTTCTGCTGAAATAAATTCACCACATGTGTGTTTTGTAATTTTAAAAACGATTGGACAAAATTAATGTTTTTTAAGTAATTTTAAATATACCCAGCAAAAACTTACATTTCCAACTAATTGCTTAATTAAAATGACAATACATTTACTGGTCACTACTTATGCATTGGCATTTTAACTCATTATTTCAACATGGTGATGTCATTGGCGGCAAGTACTTATCACGTTCCCTTACAAATAGGGACTAAAATAAGTCATTATCAGGTTTGCTAACAAATAAAAAATTATTCTTCATTTATTTTGTAAGATATAAAAGAAAATTTAATGAAAAAAAAATAGTTTAAAAAAAATCGAATTAATCAAAATGCAATCATTTAAAGGTTGAATTAATTTTATAATGAATTAATTATGAATTTGTTAAAAAAAAGTACGATAGACCAGTCATTACCAAGCTACTTCTAAGTAGTGCAGACGTTATGAAGTAGTCATTAAAAAGTAAGTCATTACCAAGTTTTTGTTGGATACATATATACGAGGGTGGGTCAATAAGTCCGTGACTTTTTGATGAAACACAGATTTTTCCACAAAGTCTCCTTTTAGCTCTATACGCTTTGTCCAACGTTTCTCCAATTTCTTATCCCTTCCAAAAACTAAGATTTGTAGAGCTCATCAATGTAGTAATTTAATGACTGGTTCACTCCATGAAACCCACTGTTTTGACTGCTGTTTGGTCTCTGGTATGTTGCGGTGGATCCACGTTTCATCCACGATTACGAAACGGGGCAAAAACTCGTCCATTTTCCATCATACGTAAAAACTAAATAAACCTAAACATCTCTTGAACTAAAGAAGATAACATATAGATATTCTCAAGGACTATTTTGATTTTAAATTTCAGCTCATTCTAATTATAAATAAAGACCCGAGGCGTCCAAACACCTCAGTTCCAATCTTGTGAAATTGTGTTACGATATTTCCAATAGATTCCGATATATGGAATTATTTCCAAAAAAAAACGTTTCTAAACTACTGTTTGCTGTCAAATACAAACAGCCTGTTCAAATTTTGACAGGAGTCAACTAACAGATGTCTGTTGACATGAGCAGTGTTGCCATTTCAGTTAATATCCGGAAAATTAAAAAAAGTCATGGACTTATTTACACGCCTTCGTATATGTATGTATGTACATACGTTTTCTTGTAAAAAGTCTTAGCTTTCAGACGCATTTGGGCAGCCAAGCGGAAGTTGATTTATATTGTTGTATAACAATTTAGCGCATCTAGATCTATTCATTTTTATCATCATGGGAAAATGTTGCCCAAAAACAATAACAACATCAACATACGCAAATAAACTATTGTTTTTGTTTAAGAAAGGAAAATATTTTGTTTTATTAACAATATTTTATATCTACAAGAAGACACCAAAAAAATAAAATAATAGTTGTAAAGGAACATAAAAAAAAAATGTAGAACAACAAAAACTCTAGCAAAATATTTTGCAAAGAATTGAATAAAACAATGAAAAATAGTGTTAGTGTGTATGTGTGTAAATATGTATCAGTGTATTCGTCGTATTATAAGATCCCACTAAATATTATTTTCAGAGTTTCTGAACATATTCTAAAATTCAGAAATGTATACTAAATTCTAAATTTCCTGCAGAGTTCCGACATAATAGTCTACACATTTTCTGAGATATAATTTAAAAATGATGCGACATGTAATCAGAAATGAATTTAGAATTACCCTAGGAATTTTGGTCAGACAAATCTAAAATGTTTACCGAATTTCGTCAGACAAAGTGTTCGAATTCTGAACGTATTCGGCAAAAAATATTTAGTGGGATTTCAATATAATGTTGTTGGTATTGAAACTGGCTGGTGTTTGTACGTTGGTCTCCGCTTTGCTTAACATAAAGTCAGTTTCTTTTGAGATTTTCATTAATAACATTGTTTAGCATTATGGAAATAATCTGCCTTAAATATTCAACAATAGAGAAGAGGAAAGAAATTTGCATAAACATATGTTGTTACTAAAGCAAAAAATACTACAGCAAGAGCAAGCAGCAGCAAAATAATAACGAATATGTCTTAGCAATAATTTTGTATGTTTTCCTTTAATTTTTTTACTTAATAATCTTTAATCTTGCCTGATAAAAACCTAAAATACTATAAGTACCACATAGAGTTTTGAAATATTTTTAATTATGTTTGTGCGGTAACATGAGCACAATTAGGTGTTTTCTTAATTTCCAGAAAACTAATGAAAATTATGTTAGTTTTTAGTAAAATTTTCTAACTTGACCAAATGAAACATATTGGCTTCTAGTAACAAAAAGAAATATCCTCAAGATTTTGATCGATCTTATTATGCGCTAAGATACATATGTATTTTACTTATTAAACTAAACTACACATTTCTATAAATAAATATAATTACATACATATTTAAATTATGATTATCAAATTATATTAAGATCTACTTTAACAAACTGTTTTCTTAATCACAAAGGAAATTTAAAATTCAAAATTTATAACTTTTATTGAGTTTTTTCTTTTTTTAGTCTTAACTCTGTTATTTGACTTAAAATCTGTACCAGATAGAATAGACACAAAGCGGAAACTCTCCTGTCAAAGATCTAACTCAGTTGTCAGAAACCTAAGTGGTAAGAATGTATTAGTAGAAAAAACTATGTGATAACAAAAACATCATTCGTATGTGTAATTATTTTGAAAAATGTTTATACCCTTCACCTTCGTGATAAAGGTATATATAAGTTTGTCATTCCGTTTGTATATATATATCCTATATATATCCTGGATCCTTATAGATAGCGGAGTCGATTAAGCCATGTCCGTCTGTCTGTCTGTTGAAATCCACTTTTCGAAGCCCCCAAACAACTTACATACACGATTCATACATGAATATCTCCGGAATTCTTCCGGCTCGGTTGCTATTTAAAATCGAGAAAATCAGTCCACAAATGGCTGTGATATAAGGAAAAAGCCATGGACAACCTTGATTTTTGACCTATATCTGGATTACTAAGTCATTAATATAGACAATATGAATAGCTAATGATAGATATTTCAAAGACCTTTGCAACGACGTATATAATACCATAGTAAGTAGGACCAACAATGGGTCAAAATCGGAAAAATATTTTTTAACTCGAATTTTTTTTCACCAAAAGTTTTTTTCGCTAAATATTAAAAAAAAAATTAAAAAAACATTTCGAAAAAATTTTCCCAAAAATTGAAAAGAACTTAAAAAAAAAAAATTGTTTACGTAAAAATATTTAAAATTTTTTTTTTGAAGCATAATTTGGTGAAGGGTATATAAGATTCGGCACAGCCGAATATAGCTCTCTTACTTGTTTTGTTTAAGGCAATGGAACAACAAGTTTGACTGAGATAAAGATTTTTAAATTTTGACAAAAAAAAAAGTGAAGTGCGTACCACAACGAAAAAAAAAATGTTGTTTAAACAAACAGTGCACAGTGGGGAAATGAAATAAAAAATGTGGAAATATATCTGTAACTTCTAAACCGATAGTCCGATTTTATAGAGGAGGTATAGATGAGTTGAAGTTTTAAATTTTGACCTAAAGGCTCCAAATGGGTTATATCGGGTTTATGAAAAATTAAAAATGATGCCAAATTTTTGTTCTCCATCCAATTTAGTTGGTTATTTTAGAATATCAAGTCAACTGTAATTGAGAGATTCTCAATATTTTGCATGTGCTATTTTCATACCATTGGACTATTGCCGAAAAACCCGAAGTAGCGGCAAAAAAGATTTCCCTACAACCTAGCCTCACCAAACTCCTTTTACGGTTGTAATCCACGGGTGTTCTACTTCACAAAATACGATAACACTATTTACAATTTCACAAAAAAGATGACCCAGTAAAACCATAAAAATAAGTGCTAAATACACGCAGAAAAAATAAATATAGTTGTCACAAACATATACTTGTTTACTGTAACCATATATATGGTTGATACAATCATTTGAATCGTAAATTATCCATATTATAGTTACCACAATCATATAAATAGTTACTGTAACTATAATATTATTAAAAAAAAACTTGTAAAAATGTTGAAATGGTTACAGTAAACATGCATAATATTATTTTTTTTCTGCGTGTACAAACATGTACATATTATATTTACAACAGTTAAAAATACACACCTCGAGTAATAGAATTCATATTCAAAGATTTATTTTATTGAAAGTATATTTTGGAAAACAACGTTTTATTTAATAAAAATTATATTTCTTCACAATTGACAAATTGATAAAAATCTAAATTCAGTCATAGTGCATAGTATGTAGTTGTGTGGTCTCAGAAATCAATTCATATTTTTTCTTTTATTTTACTACGATAGGGATAGCGAAGCGCACCCTATCCCTATTAGGTAAAAATTACATCCTTAGCATCAGATTACCAATTTATGGAACGTTTTTCCAATAGTATGTAAAATAGTTCATACAAAAACTAATTTAAAAAATTAAAGACATGAATTACTTTGGAAAATGGAATATGACTTTTTGAGATATCCTTTCTTATGCGATATCCTGTTTTGATGAGAAACGGATTTCTAGAAAAAAAAACCTAAAAAACAACGATTTATTAGCTTGAATATGAGTTCAAAAATTATAAAATCTGCTTATTAGCAGTTTTACTTAAGGTATTTTGCACACATATTTTAAAAATATAAACTTTGAACCTATATGAAAACCAAACTAAAGCGAATTTCGCTTTTAGATGCTGCCAGGCGTGGCAGACCCCGGAGTAGCCCTTCTGCAGAGAATATTGCTGCTGTAGCCGAGGATGTCATGGAAGCGCCGTCGACATCGACCAGACAACGTGCCACGCAAATGGGTATCAGTCGACGGTCTTTACAGCGAATTTTGGTACAAGATTTGAAGATGTTTACGTACAAAGTCTAGACGGTGCATCAGCTGTTAGCTGCTAACCGCCAATCGCGTCAAGCAATCCTTAATCACCACCAAGAGGAAGATGATTTTTCATCAAAAATAATCATGAGTGATGAGGCCCATTTCCATCTTAGCGGGTACGTAAATAAGCAAAATTTACGCTTCTTGGGCACTGAAAATCCGCGTGTAACCCACGAAGCGCCATTACACCCGCTCAAAGTCACTGTATGGTGTGCTGTTTTCGCTGGAGGAGTAATAGGACCTTTTTTCTTCGAAGACGTCGCGAGCCAAACGGTTACTGTGAATGGTGAGCGCTACAGAGCAATGATCAACGAGTTCTTTTTGCCGCAACTTGATGAATTGGGATTGGAAAACATGTGGTTCCAACAGGACGATGCAACGGCACACACTGCACGTGCCACAACCGATATGCTGAAGGATGCATTTCCCGGGCGCCTAATCTCCCGTTTTGGCGATTTGCACTGTGGGGCTTTTTGAAGTCGTGGGTTTATGTCAACAAGCCTCAGACTCTTGCAGCTTTTAAAGACAATATCCGTCAAGAATGTGAGGACCTATCGCCGGAAGTTTTGGCCAAAGTGATGGAAAATGCCATAAAAAGGGCTCAAATGACAATCAACTGTGGCGGCGGCCATTTACATGACATCATATTCTCGACTTAATGTAAAAAAAAAATGAAAAGACCAAATAAAAATAATCCACAAGAAGAATCAAAGTTTTTCATTTTTTTTGTTTTTTATTACAACCAAAAAACATCGAAAGTTTACTTTTGCGCCACCTTGTAGTTAAGTTTCGTGTGCTCAAGATTTCTCCAAATGTCTCATAGAAAATTAATTTTAACTATACTTTAATAATTGTGTTAAAATGAGTCTTTTTAAGGTAGAATTGGTATATATTTTATTATTGTTCCTGTTATAACAAGTTTATTTCTAATTATTGTACCAAAAGATTTGTTTAGAAAAGCTTTTATTTTGCATAGTTGTATTTATTGTTTGGTCTAAGTAATTTTCATACGAATAGTATATGAACAGTGTCTGTCAAATATTTAGAAATAGTAAGATAAATCAAGTCGGTTTAACAAACGACATAAAAATAACATTTCAACCATAAACAAATTTTTAACTAAGCGAAATATTATATTTTGCGAATCTTAAATTGAGTGTTTTGTGTGTAATAAGTATGAAGAACAATTAACATGAATATTAAGTTGTGTACGGTGGTAGATTATTACCCAACATTGATATACTTATTTTTTTTTTTTTCAGAGCATTAGCTGAAATGTTTAAACATTTTTAAATATTAATCATTTCTTGCAATATTCGGCAATAGCAAAAATTTAAAAAATATTTCTTTACAATGTATATATTTTAAAAATTATTATACAGTGAGACCTCGATTATCCGTATTGGTCGGACCAAGTTTAAGTAGTTTTTTTTAATGATGAGAGTTTTTCGATAATGACATTTAAAGCTCCATATTGCACACTGATCCATCGGTTGGATCAAAGTTGTCCACTTTGGTGGGAAAAATTTCACAATTACGTTTTCAGCATTGAAATCCTGCACGTCTGGATGTTGTCCAATGGCAGAATGATTTTACTATCCTCTTTTAGACCGATTTTCTTAAAGTGATCAGTCACTTCTGGTACTAAGTT
This sequence comes from Calliphora vomitoria, assembly GCA_942486065.2. NCBI lineage: Eukaryota > Metazoa > Arthropoda > Insecta > Diptera > Calliphoridae > Calliphora > Calliphora vomitoria. The sequence continues at coordinate 65,258,640 of OW818030.2, read as the reverse complement.
ATTGTTAATCCACTCTCATGGACATTTTTTAAAGCTCTTTCCAATAATGCCAATATTGCTTTGCACTTGTGTGTACCAGCAGCATTAACGCAAACTAATGAGGTTAGTCTTTCGTTTGAGACCTTGTGTCATTCTATGAAATTTTCATTATGGCAAGCCAAACTTCTCTGAAGTAAACACTTTCCATTCTCCATTATCTCATTGGAGATTTTTTTCATTGATTTGAATTCATTTAATTTTTTCACAAAAATTGTGGCATCTATTCGGCTGAATATTTTTTTCCTGCTGCATTAAGTTTGTGAATACCATGTCGTTTTTTCTTAAATTTTGAGTGGAATATTTTCGACTTTTCTTCACCAGAAATTAGAGTTTCTTTAAATCGTTCCATCCGGAACCATTCATAAACTGCAAAATCTACTTTTGGTTCTTCAGCAGTTTTTAAAGTTCCAAAGCCAATAACAGAATCATTTTGTTTTTCATAATGCCTAACACTCCTCATGCCAAAAGCTATCGAAAAATCGAGGGAATTCCCCTTTTTCGTTTCATTTACATTGTGTTTTATTGTTCAAAAATAATCGAACAAAAATTATAATCCTGGATAATATAGGCAATTACGGTTAATTGATGCAAACAAATTTAAATCGATCCAAAAACATTTTCTTTTTCTTTCCCGGATAATTGATGTTGCTGGTTAATCGAATCACGGATAATCGAGGCCTCACTGTATATATGGAATACATCACTTATCACACGATGATAGCTTCTATAGAGTTCTATAGATTGGTATCATTATACCCTACACGACAATAATAGGAAGGGGATAAATCGTTTGTGCCGATGGATTCAGAATCATTCTGAGCCGATTAAACGATTGAAACTGGTCCATTATTTTACGTAGCCCACATAACAATGTCCTCCCGAAATTGGACATTAGCGGTCATAACTTCAACACAAATAAATTTCATATAGACATAAATCGTGCGACCTAATTTCATGGTGATCGCTCCATAATTAGTCATAACTTCCATATAGGTCCAACTTCCGAAAATCATTTACGAAAATAAATTATTGAAATTAAAAAAAATAATTCTTTGCTAATTTACTCAGTGTAGGGTATTGCATGACCTACCATACTTTCTTACTATGTATTACATAAAATATGTATTTTCAAGACTTTTTTAAATTTTCAACTTTATATCAGCATAACTATATCACGCTTTTCAGCAAAAATAAAAATAAAAGTACTAATAAGAGAAATTATAAGAAATATATTTCCGCCTTGGAGAAAAGAACATTTAAATAGTAAATTTCTTAGCTCACACACACAGACATACAAACAACAATGGTATCGGCAGCAAAAGCAACAACAAACAACAAAACATTAAAAAATAATTTATCATAAAAATAAGAATGCACTTGTATCCGTATCTTCCTCATCGTATCTGTTCCTATTAATTTATTTTATGTCAGTATCTAACTAAATATGAGTTTGTACGTGAAGATGTGGTTGAATAATAAAAATACAACAAAATGAAAAATAAAATGTATTTAAACCACAATTTCACACACTAACTCATGCTGTATTTACAATGTTCAAATGCCGCCAATAATGTGGCAAGTAAAAAAAAATAATTACGACAACGACAACAATAACGACGAGTAAAATTGAAGAAGCCATCGAAAGACTGATTCATTCATTCATTCGTATATTCATCTACGTACTAGACTTGGAAAGCAATTATTAACTACGAATACGAGGAGTATCTGAACAATTGAAAATTTCCCACAGTCTTTTGCATACAGGTCGCGCCCTTTCTACTCTAGATAAATATGTATGTACGTATGTACAGTAAACTAAAAGACAGGCGACGAGTCAAGAAAACGAAAATAATCATGATGATGAAAAACCTGTTGCCATTTTACGCTTCGCTGATCACCGATTGCGGTAAAAAATTAGAAGGAATTCAACTTGACTTTTTTGAATTTAAAATTTTATTCGTACAATTGAAGGGAGGGTTGGCAACAGCAATAATGTATAAATATTCTCTTGTTTCTCCCCCCAAAAACAGATGCATTCAAACACTCATTCATGCACTCATTAAATACTTATGCAATTAATGAATTCGTGGGGGTGAGTTTACTTTATAAGCAGTTTCTTAAGGGTTTGTTAACCTTTATTTTTTTATAACAGGTATTTTTCTTATAATCATGTGAGGTATGTAAGTAATTTGTGAAGACGTCCTTTGTATGTAAATCGACCAAACGTGAGAACTTTTTTAAGTGGTGGAAAACTAATAAAACCATTTCTTCCATATAAAAAGTATAATTAGTTGAAAAACTCTAAACTATTTAATATAAACACGAATTACTTCGTCTAGACTTTAAAGAACAAGCCTACTTACAATCGCACAAGGTACAGGTGCATTATAGACCAGTGACAAAAGTATGTAATATTCAATATATTAATTTTTGTAACCTTTGACCTATAATATATTTCGCATAACCGGTTTGTAGGTCTATGTGAATTTTTATTCCATAGCGCATCAAAATCTTTAGATTTAACTAAAATACTTAAAAATCAATTGAACTATTGAGCTAATGTGAACTCTTTTTTATCACCTTTAAGTTAATCAAGTTATATCTTCTTAAAGATCACTCAAAAATAAAATTAATGGATGGGAACGTACTCATTAGGACTTCGATTCAATTATTAAAATATTAAATTTTGACATATTTCATTAGTTGATGCTAAAAATAGGAACATTTTGAAAATATGAAATAGTTCAGTTTAAAAAAAGTTTTAGAAATTTGCAAATAAAAAAATGTATATATTAATGATAGAATATTGTTGAGTAAAAACATAGTTCAACCTCTGAGAATAACTTGAAACATTCCCAAACGTTGACAATACAAATTAAAAAACCTACGGGAATGCTCGAAAAATTTGAAGACTGCTGATGTCAGGAACGTCCCCAAAAGAACCTATTAAAACCAATAAAGCTATGATAGTTTTTTGACTGTACGGATATCTCTTAAAGAACATGGCATTATATCTACATACACTTACATTAGGGTGACAGTCGATTTTTTTTTTTAGATTTCATAGAGTGACGGGTGGAATATTGTGACACTAGGTCTAAAAGTTAAGTGCTGAAAATTTGAGGCAAATCCGACGACAATTTCGGGACACGCATCGAGGTCAAAGGTCAGATATATGCAAAATTTTATTATTTATGTATATAAAATAAACTCCTTTACTTTCTGCATTATGTTACAGAAATATGTAGATTTATGTATATTAAAATGAATGATAGCGAAATATTATATATTTTTGTGCCGATTTTAATGAATGTTGTGCAAAATATTCCTCAAGGTCTTACGTTTACAATAACAGAGCAATTTCCCAAGTGCTCTTAAGGGTTATTTCCCATTTATGCACTGTTTTCATATTTGTATTCTCTAATCCCAATGTTATGATCAAAAAATTCTGAAATTTGTTAAACAAAATTTTTAAAAATTCGAAACTGCCGTTAAAAAATATAAATTTTTTTAGCCATGCCTGCGGAAGGGTTAACGGTATCCTACAAAGACAAAAACTCATACAGAAGTAAATACGGATAAACTTTAAGTACAAATTTTATTTTAATATTTTTTTAATAACTTTAAAGGCTGAATTAGTCTTAAAGTTCACTTACGTTCCGCATCAGCTGTTTCTCTTTTGTACATGAAAAACATGAATAAGTAGTTTGTTTTTCTGTGCTGTTCAGTTCTGTTCCGGACGAACCTTATAAAAACAATAAATAAACATCTTTTAATTAATTGATTTTTGAGAATTTTAATACAAATTTGGAAAAAAAACCTGCCGTCTGGGAATACCAGTAAGTATCCTGCATTAATAAAGTGTTTTAAAGAGGAATTGGGTATTAAAATATGGTTAATGCTGCGCGACAGGTTCGTCAAAGAAAAAAATTATATATTGTCATAGAAAAACTAACTGACATAATTAAAAACAGAACGGAACAGAACGCAACAGCAACGGAAAGTAAAGACTAATGAGGCTAAAATAGAGGTTGTCTCGGATATTTACTCATATCTCAGTAATTTATGGACGAATTTTGCTGATTTTAAATAGAAAACTTCTCGAAAGTATGTCTGACAGAATTATTGATGATTTGGATCCTGACGATAGCTGGGGTCTTCAGAAAATTGATTTTAACAGACGGAGAGACAGGCGCTATCTACAAGGATCCAGAATATACAGTGCACTCGCGGTAACGTGAACTAATTAAAACCAAGGGAGTTCATGTTAGTGAAATTGTTCACGTTAGCGATTGTCGAATTTCTTGGAAAAAATATAAAATTTTATAACATAAACCTGTGTTTTACACGCTTGAACGCAAAGTTCTTTTATTATTATTTTCATTATTAAAATATAAATCAAAAATTATTGATTAAAATGTATTACAAAACTTTGAAATAAAATTACATAGCAAATAAAATTACTCATTCGTTGTCATTAAAAAAATATTAATTTAGAGGATACAAACACATTTTTAATACAAGGGGATTCCCTAAACTTTAAAAATTTAATGTATGTATTTCAGTGTTGTCTACATACTTAGAAAACAAATGCAGTAAACAAAATTGTTCACGTTATAGAGCTTTCTGAGTATGTTCACTTTACAGAGTAGTCAATGTAAACACGCTTGTTCACGTTAGACGGTGTTCACGTTACCGCGAGTGCACTGTATATACTTTATAGAGTCGGAAAATTATATTTTGGAAATTACAAACGGAATGACAAACTAATATATACCCTTCTCACTAAGGTGAAGGGTATAATTAAAACTTTGCAGATATAGGTTTAATCTCAAAAATATTTTTTGTAATTTCCAATAATATAAATAAATCTACATATTTCTGTAACATAATGCAGAAAGTTAAGGAGTTTCAAAATTTCAAATAAATAGTAAAAGTTTGCATATATTCGACCTTTGACCTCGATGCGCGTCCCGAAATCGTTGTCGGATTTGGCTCAAATTTTCAACACTTAACTTTTAGACCTAGGCCACAATATTCAAAATTCGAACACAAATTTGTTTTCTGCTTGTCTGTCACCCTAATATAGAGTCTATGTGCAAATCTTTGTAAATATTCGATATATATATCGCACTCGTTCAACAATACTTGATTATTATAGCCTTCACCTTTGTGAGAAGGGTATATATAAGTTTGTCATTCCGTTTTTAATTTCCACAATATAATTATCCGTCCCTATAAAGTATATATATTCTGAATCCTTATAGATAGCGGAGTCGATTAAGCCATGTTCGTCTGACTGTCTGTTGAAATCAATTTTTTTTCAAAGTCCATTGCAACGATGTATATAACGCTATAGTAAGAATATTTTTTGTCATACATTTTTTTTTCACTAGTAAATTTAAAAAATAATAGGAAATTAAAAAAAAATAAATTATGAAAAAAATGAAAACTATTTCGAAAACTATTAATTTTGAAAAAAAAATTAATTTTGTTTACCTACAAATATATGAAATTTTTATTTTAAAGTATAATTTGGTGAAGGGTATATAAGACTCGGCACAGCCGAATATAGCTCTCTTACTTGTTTTTTCTTAGCACACAGTAGCGTTTAGTACAATACGAAGACAAAATATTCTTCAAAAGCTCTCGCGGTTTAAAAATTATTAAAAAATAATTGGTCAATTCACAAGGTCATGTCATATTGTCCTAATATTTCACAATGGTTTTTATGCTTTTCAAGCAAAAAATGTCCTTAAATAATTCTACTTTCTATGCTATGTTTATTGTGTTATCGTAACCAACCAACAGAGACCAACGCCCAATGCTTAAGAGTCGGTTATGCCGTGCCGCCGAGTTGTGATATATTAGGACATTATGACAATATGACTGTTAAGAGACCTTGTGAATTCACAAAATCGGATACTCTTTTCCAAAGTGAAGCATATCCTAGAGAGAGCGTTCTGCATCGATCGAAAAAAAAATAGTAGTCTTGGTCTTAAAATTTTTTGGCTGTGTGTGCTTCAGCAGCACTTTTTTCAAATTAAAGAAGTAAAGCAAAACTTCCCATGCACAGTTTTTTGGAAATAAATCTGGCATTTCTAAACGGCTGGTCCAGACGCGGCGCTATGGGGGCTCAAAGTAGGGTACCATCGACATATGAAATATTTAAACACGTGCCATTTTTTGTATCCCATCCAATTTCAAAGATTTGTATATTTTTGGAAAGCGCTCGGCTAGGTCTTGAATAAACGTGCTTGCTTATGCAATTTATCTCTTATAATTTCCGAGTTATAGGCATTTTAATATTGAACTTTTAAAAGTATGCCATACCTTGGTCCGATTTTTTTAAAATATAGGGCTTACTTTTGGACCGAATGGGCTCGAATAGACAACTAAATTGCCAAAAAATATACAAAAGATCTCAGGCCAATATCAATTATGGATCCAAAAATAAACGATTTTCAATTTAAAAAAAATTTTAGATTTTGGCAGTTTTTTGGACGAAACGGTTACTTAACTCTTTTTTTATTAAAAAAAAACTTTATTTAAGAACGTATAACAGTTTTATGTGTTTCTGTAAGGTATCATTACGGAGAACATTTTGGAATAAAAGGCATGTCCTTTTTTTTGAATATGTCGCCCCTACGCCATTCGGAATTTGACCTATTTTTTATCAAAATATCAACTTTGGGCCACATGTTCTAAAATCCCAAAACTGGGATCAGAAAAGGGAAAGCAGCCTTGGAAACCTTGATGTGATCCCTATTTATCACCAAAGTATTTTCCTAGCCCCGAAGGAAATGTGGATGACAAATTTAAACAACATTGAAAATTTCATTGAGTTTTGTTAATAAATAAAGATTTTTTTGCATATTACATATTTACTGAATTTCAAATTGGTATTGATGTTATATTTACTCTATATTGAAATTTGTATGGTTTTAAAAATAAATATTGTTTGAATTTCTATTCAAAACCAACTAATTCGTTTTATTGTTTTATTAAAAATTATGTTTGATATTTGTGCGGATTTTTAAATAAAATACTTTGTAATATTTTAATAAGAAAAAACAATTTCAATAAACACTACCAAATTTAGTGTTTGATTTTGTGATTTTTGTGATAGGTCCTATATCAGTAAAATATTTTTTGACTTTATACATTTTGTGATTGTATATGAAATTTTATTTTGTCTCTGAATAATTTATGATAAAACACTAATTTATTTATCTTTAAAAAATATTATATAGAGATGTTTTTTACTACGATTTTTGTTGGTTCATTAAATTTGGAAATTCCGAATTTTTTAAGGGCCACCTTGATTTTAGGAAAATTTTGTCTGATACTTACTATTGCGTTCAGTTTTTTAAACTTCTAAGAAGAATCTGGGATGTGCCTTAGCAAAATTTTTTGGGATAAATGTATCTAATTTTTTTAAAATAATTCTTAAAACTGACTTCAGAAAGTGGCCACAAGTCCTCCACAGTATTTTAAACTTGTGACCTTTTCTGTTAATAAAAATTGGTGGAACAAAAGTTAAAAATTGTGTAAAATTTTCAATAGTCTTTAAACATTTTTTCTGTTGCCAGTAACGTTATCGACACAAAATTATTTGATATTTGTTAAAATCACTTAAGAAATAAATTATAAGGAGTAAATGTCGGTTTCATATATTTTAAAATAATATGTGTTTGCCCGTAGACTAATTATTTTATTTTCAAATACCGAAAATCCTAAACCGGGGAAAATGTGTTCCAAAAACTGAGTATTTTTAGAAAAGTGCCTACTGTGACGTTATTTACCGTGTGATAGCAAAAATCTTTACAGATATTTAAGAGGAATATAGGGTAATACAAATATCTGCATCTTTCTCGTGGATCGGTGCTTTGCCTTTTTAGAATAGTTTAATCAAATCTAATTTTTTTCTACAAAATTTACCAATTTTGGATTGGTCTTGGAGGTGTTCTGTCCGCTTAAGGGAGCCAAACTTTACTTAACACGCTTTTGCGTTAAATTCTCTTTCCGGTCATATACAAATTGTATATAGTCCCGAAGAAATGTTTTTCCTACAAAAGAAAAAAATTAAAAAATACGGCACTTTTTACATGTTCCAACTTTGGATTAGTTTAACTTTTTATAGGGACAAGATAACTGTGAGCAAGTCTTTTTTATTTTTTTTACAATTTCATCACCAATATAGGTGATATTTTAGAAAAAAATTCGACCATCCGTAGGCCCGCCACATCTAAAAAAAACAAAAAGATCGCAAAATTAAAAAAAATAAATAAATCTAAATATCTCTTCAACTAATAGAGATAACCTGTAAATCTTTCTAAGCACTATTTTTATTTTAAATTTCAGCTCATTCAGATCATAAATGGATTTTTGGCGAATTTAAAAAAAAATTAGACCCGAGGTGATTTGCTTTGAGGAGCAACGCACTGGCTTTTGTATTTTTTGAACATAGTTATTTATTTTATGTTTCTGCACATAAATATATGTACTTATTTTTTAATTTATTGACCGATGATGCTCATTTTCAATACCGTCATTCTTGAATGCATATCTGATATATTGAAAGGTGATTTCATGATATCGCTATATCTGGTTCTCTATCTATAAGTATCCTGCATATATGTATGTACTTTATGGAGTCGCGAATAAAAATTAAAGACATTATAAATGTGATGATAAAACCTTAGCACTCATGATGAGGGAAGGGTATGACTAGTTAGAGATCAAAATATATATTTTGTATTTAATAGCTTACAAAATTTTACTTGTTTTTTTGTAGAAAATAAATCTAGTAAAAACTTTCAAAAAGCATGGTGTTAACCAAACTCTCCTTAAATTTTATTTTTTGAACTTGAACACCATACTTACTCGTACAATTGAAACAAAGTGAAATTGAAAATGTTGCAGCACAACAAATATTTGATTGAAATTATTAAAAAGTAAATTTTTGTAATCAAGTTGTCATCAATGATGTTGATTGAACTTAACTAATGGCAAAAATATTTAAATGCTAAAATATTGTCGTTTATTTAATTGAAATGTTTGTTTATAAAAGTAAAAATTTTTAAAATGTTTGTTTTTTTCTGTTCTCTTCATTTAAATTTGTTGTTAATCGAACACACTGCTTGTTGGTTGCCCTACCACAACTTTTGCTTTCCCACCCTCCTGTTTTGAGTTCGTTTCAGGGTTTTTTGGATGTTGTTTTCAATGCAGTTTTTTGTTTGTTTTTTTTTTTTTGGTTTGTCGAGGGGGAAATGATTAAATTGAAGTAAATAAATTCCAAGTGCAGTAGTCTTGCATTTGATGTTGATGCTTCAACTTTTTGTGTTTAGGTTTTTTTGTGTGTTGCTTTTACTCCTGCAACAGAAGTTGCTGTTGTTTCTGTTGTTGGTATTGTTGAATTGGCATTTGAATTGAAATCCATTAGTTCTTGTTGCATTTTTAATTTGAAATGTAAATTTTGTAAATTTTTCTTTTTGCAAAACCACAACACTGTTCGTCTAACAAAAAGGAAAAAGTTTTATAATTGATTTTTCACTAAATCTAAAACACAACCATATAATAGATTTTAAATGAAATAAAACTAATGTATAATTTATAAACAATATTAAATACCTACGTCCGTATTTGGAAAGGCTTAAAACTGGTTTACAAATCACTATTAGGCAAAATTTTATAAAAGTGTATTCATAAACGTTTAATAGCTTAAAATACCATTTATAAACCATTGTTAAGTATCAAATTTTAAAGTTGGCTAGACCCTAATTTGAACCTATTCTTTTTATAGTTTATCTTAAAAAAAGGGATATTTAAAGATAAATTTAGAATAATTGACAATTCAACAATGCCAAGCAAGGAGCAAAGAAAAATTACTTGTTAAAGAAATAAAGATAATAACCCAACAAAAAATGTAAGGACGAGATGAGATTAATTGTAGATGTTCCAAAACCAAGATATAGGGGCACTAATAATGACAACAGATCAAGAAGATTATTTTCGGTACCAGAAACTGAATCTTAAATCACTGGCTTAAATGAAGAATTAATCAAATTCTTGAATATATTTCATTAGAAGCATTAACTGCGGACATCGCATTAATATTAAACATAATTATATCGACTATTATAACAATATGAGATCGATTTTCTGATTTTTTGAAGTAGGCCATATATTGGACCTGGGTTCAATTATGGACCGATCACAAAAAAATTTGGCAAAAAGATTAAGATTTATATAAAATACGTTCATGTCAAAACGATACTGATATTTTGAAGTTAATTGTGAACGATTTTAATCAAACTTTACAGCATGATTCCTAATTTTATGAGCATATACATAAGTGCAATTCTGAGGGGCATTTGTATGCGGGCTAGGCGAAATCATGGACCGATTTCAACCAAAATCAGTTGGGTCCGTCCTAATTAATCCTACGTTCTAATTAATCCTAAAACTATCAAAAAAATCCACCCTTTAACACAAAAAGCACTTCCAAACATTTTGACCAGGTTTTCTGGTAAAATGCTCTTCTGTGCGACTGCCAAATCTACCAAATTACTGCATGTATTATTAAATGTGATAAATTATAGTTGATACATTCGGCTCTTCTTATATCACACCGACAATCGGAAAATTTTTTCTCGACAATCTCGACATCTTTGAAAGCATTGAGAACTATTAGCGAACAAGCAGAAACAAGTTTAAGAAAATTTCCTTTTTTACGTATCTTTTATTGGTCTATTACATAAGGCAACAAAATCGAAAAAATTATAAAGGCACTACACAATTTTGATGTATTATGGTTCCAGTCGAGCGGACGGAAGCATGATCGTATTGGTCACGGCACCATCATACAAAAGATAGGCAGGGCATTCATGGGGCAAGAAACGGATTACTTAGTACCTATACCGAATTTTAATAGGACGTTTAGGATCAAGATATAGACAAGGGATGACTGGGCCGCGAACACTGTCCTAAGGGACGACGTGATCTCAGTCTACACTAATGGTTCAAAGACAGAAAGATGCACGGGCTCGGGAATTTTCTCCGATGAACTGGACCTTTTTTTGTCTTCTATTACCCGATACCTGCACGGTTTTCCAGGCTGAGATATATGCCATCGATACTGCCGCGAGAAGAATCCGAGAACTGAATCTCGAAAAGGCTCTTAACTCCAACTTTGTTAAGTCGAAATGTCTCCTCAACTGCATTCAATCACTGGCACAACTGACACAACATCACGTTGAGTTGATATGGGTCCCAGGACATGAGGGCATCCGGGGAAATGATGTGTCTGACGAATGCGCAACGAACCGGTCATCTATAGACGTATATCTTGTACAATGGGATATTCGCACCCCCTTGGTGACCGTATTGAAATTAATAATCAATGAATGGGCTTTGAGTGAGACGGAACTAAGGTGGTCAAATATCATCACTTGTAGAATATCCAGATTGCTCTGGCCCACTCTGACAGAGGATAGGACTAAGACTCTTTTGTCTCTTAGTAGGAATTCGATTAGGCTTCATACGGGTATAATCACTGGGAACTGTATGATTGGACGCATGTCAGAACGTATGGTTTACCCACGTTATAGCTATTGCAGAAGTTGTTTGGATGAGGAGGAGGAAGAATCGGTACAACACCTTCAATGTGACTGCCCAGCCTTACAAGAGCATAGACTACTATATCTTGGTAGAGCTCTTTTCCATGATATGGACTGTCTCAGAGATGTGTCAGATGTAAGTATGATCAGATTTATTAGAAGTACCGGCTGGTTCTAACGGATATCACAAGAAGCACATAGTCAACGAAATTAGGGTGGGCAACTATTCTTCCATTATGTATGAAATTTGAACATATGGGAATGGTAATTCTAAAGGTATCACAATGGGCCACTAGACCTCTGAGTGAACTCGCTAACTTGCGAGCAACCCACGTAACCTTACCTAACCATGGTTCCAATAGCCAGGCCCTAAGTAAAATTATAATTTTTTTTTAGACGTTTTTCCACATAATTAATAATAACTCAAAAAGGTAGCCATGGTGCATCAAATCTACATACATATTGGTTATTCAAGCCTTTTTTTGCCGTTGACCTGTGGTATTATATATAAATCAATTCCAAAAATATTGTATTACATTTTGCAAGACCCTGTATTTAAACAGTTTTATTTAATTACAAGCATCTTAACATTTTTCTTCCAATTCTACGCAACACTCCTGAAACGATTCTATAGGAGCAATACATATTTGTTACATAATGGGTGCAACTTCAATACGATATCGATGCATTATAACAATATGCCACTTTTTATAATGAATCATTAAATATTGTTTTTATTTTGACTTTACTACTTGCACTTGATGATGAAATAAAAACCCAGTTAGCCAATTAAAACCCCAACTTAATAAAGTTCATTTGGTGAAAGGAAATGTATGTATTTATTGAAAATATAATCGCTTTATAATATTCGAATTGAATCCAATGCAATCCAATACTTAACTATTAGTCTAGAGAACTCAAAAGTTAAGAGAAGAACAAAGTTTCCAACTGGGTATTGACACAATGTAACTAGTATGCGTGTGGACTCGCATAATGTGCCTGTCTGTCTGTCTGTTTGCTCATATGCAAGAGCATGTGGTTTAATTTCAAGTCAATAATGGTCTTTTACCATCATGTTCCTTTTATGATTCAATAAATATTAATAATTTGTAAGGGTAGAACGATGTTAAATTTACGTTATGTTGCTGCTGGTTTTGTTGGTTCCTTTTACGAATATATTTTTTTATTTCTTTCATATTTCAATATTAAACCGGTACTTTCTCTGTTTTACCAAGAAAAAAAATATAATTAAGAGCGTCAAAGAAAAACTATCAAAAATAAAATGTAAAAGAAATTATGAAAAGTTTATATTTGTTAATTATATGTAGTCGAATGTGTGGCATGAACATATGTATGCTCTCCTCTATCACTATGAGTATGCATGTGTGGCATATAATTTTTGGAGAAAGGGAGGAAGGCACTTTCTTGTGGGGCCACACTTACTTGGGGCAGTGTTATTGATACCGAAACATCCATAAAATTATTATTAATTAAAGTTGTACATTAAACCAGGCCATAAAAAATATTAAAGTTCGAAGAAATAGTAAGTTATTAGTACAAAGCTGTAATGCTACTTGCTGGCGTACTGTGTAAGTAATGTTGACAATCTTATAAACTGAATTATTTAATAAAAATAAACCTATATTTTTTCTGTTTTAAACAATTTACTGCTTCGTATTATCCGGTTTGCTACTAATGTTGCCTCAAGTAGTTTCAACTACCAATGAATAAAATTAGATCGATACAAAATTATTTTTTTAGGGGCAGGACTAATTGATATGCTAAAAATAAGATAATACAATTATAAAGAATTATACATGTTTGCATATCCAAATATATATGGTTTGGTACAATTAATACAATAAGGGTCCACATGTAAACGCTTAAATGCCTCGCAAACTGTGCATTTTTACACTCTCGCCAATGAGCTGTCAAAAATTTTATGGAAATTCGTTTGCACAACTCCGATAAGTTTTAGACTCGCAAACTTGAATTTATTGTGCATTTGATGAATCAGCTGCTTTTGTTTACTTTTAACTTTAAGAAATAAAAATAAAATATATATATTTTGTACATGTGAAAATTGTGTGACTTTGGAACATAATGGTTGGATTGCATGACATTGTGTATGGAAATATTAAACAACAGCTAGAACATAAGCAAATTCGTTGTTTGTTCCAAAAATTTCACTTTCTCTATAAAATTGCAAAAAATTTTAAATTTGCACAATTGCACAAATGGGAAACTTAAGCGTTTAAATGAGTACCCTTACTATTTGTTTGATATTTGTGTGCATATATTTTAAATTTAATTCAAATATAAGGAAGTTAAGCTTAATTTTTCATATTTTCTTTAAATAACTTAGGCAAATTATCATTGGACCTTAACAAAATAGTAAAATATTGAAATTATAAATTCAATGCAAATAATATTTTTTTTTTTTACTTGGACCTACTCATGCAATGTATTGTGTTGGAACTAGGAAAATAGGTTATGGGAAGGAGGATAGAGGGAGTAGTGTTTGTGGATATTTGATTTGAATTTTCCAACATTGAAAGGGACAGGAAATACTTCGACAGGAAGCTTATTCCACATACGGACGGTACGGCTAAAAAACGAATTTTTTCTGTAGTGTGTTGTGCGATCCACTGACCAATCGACCACGAATGGATGAGCCCCCGATGATGAACGCGTATTTCGTAACGAATTCCCTAATTTCATCAGAACACATTCCATTGTAGTATCGATAGAACAGTGAAACACAACCCACATTGCGACGATACTCCAGAGAATCAATAGAGCTGGATACCCTACTGTCACCGATAAGGAGCACCGGCCCATACATGAGAGTTGTATTCCATTTTGGGTTGGATATAAGTGGTGTAAATAGTGCATTGCATTTTCATTCCTAGAACATCGAGAGCTTCCGATTCCTTAATATTTACACCAACCATAAAAACAGATCTGTCGTGCGTTTATGTGTTAACATACAACATTGAGTCTTACGTGCATTAAAATCGACTCTGTTCGCATAACCCCATTCAGAGATTGGCACAAGATCTTGGTTAAGTGTATCATTCATGTTTTGCCTCATTGCCCCTATCTCCGAAAGGCTTGGCCTATAGTTGAATGAATATGAATGGCAAATTTTGCTGTCATCAGACTTAGAAGGTCATTTAGAAAAATAAGGAATAGAGTAGGAGAAAGAACAGAGCCTTGCGGTACCCCTGAATTAATCTTGAACTCATTTGCTGAGATCCCATCTACAACAATTCGTATAGTGCGATCTCTGAGATATAAATCGAGAGAAGTCATTACCGACACCAAAAGCAATAAGTTTTCATAAGAGGGACTTAATGATAACTTTTCGATTTTTCATTACAACGAATAAATAAACATTAAATTAGAGACATATTATCCTAGATGAGTGAGAATTCTTAAAGGAGGACATAATAGTACTTTTTCTTTCTTATAATGGTACATTGTTAATTTTCTTTAATAAATAACCTAGATACATTACATTAGGTAAATGTTCCTAAATTTGTGATAATGCACAGGTGGTGGTTTAATTTAATTAAAGACAATAGGACATAGGAAATATTTCATTTTGGCATTTTTTATTGAATTGCAATAAAATTATTGATTTTTTATGGTTTTAACAATGGTTACAAATAAATTGTAGAATTGAATTCAGTCAAAAAAGTAAACACTTAAAAAGTGGAATTATTGAGTTAATATGGACGTCCTCAAACAGTCGTAATTGAGTGAGAATATACAAAGACAATTTATATATGGGGCATTTCATGTCAAGTGAACCAACTTTTGAAATCGATGTATTCCGATTGGGAATTTGCACCATAGTTAGTTCTATTGGATAGTAATTCAGACACAATTTTTCAACAAGATCGGTCTATAACTTTCTGAGTTAGAGGGGGTCAAAATTTGACATTTCGGCCAAGCAGCAGTTTTTTTCTCATCCATGTAACTTATTACTTATTGTTCTTAGCAAAATGTGTCCCAAATAGTTTAGATAGCTATTTCTTCAATCTTTCGGAAAAAAATTAAAAATAAAAATTTTTTTTAATTTTTTTTCCAAAATCAAAAACTTTTTTGAGTTTTTATTCAAAATGGGCCCTTTTTATTTTTCATTTTCTTTTCTCAAAAGAAAGCTTAGATATTTTCCTCGGAGACCTATTTGGTCGCTTAGTGGGATGCGAGTGGGATATCTATCAAAATAAATGTTTTGAAACTCAAAACACACAATTTTTGACTTTTTTTGCAAAATCATAAACTTTATTGACTTTTTTCAAAATGGGCCGTTTTTTAAATTTTTTTTGCTCAAAAGAAAGCTTAGGTCCATTCCTTTAAGAGACTTTCGGTCGCTTAGTAGGATGCGAGTGGGATATCTATCAAAATACAAATTTTGTAACTCAAGACATACAATTTTTTACCTTTTTTTTGCAAAATCTAAATTTTTTTCCTAAATCGGCCCTTTTTTTAATTTTTTTTTTTTGCACAAAAGAAAGCTTAGGTCAATTCCTTTAAGAGCTTTTTGGTATTTTAGTGGGATTCTAGTGGGATATATATCAAAATAAATTTTTAACACTAAAATTGTGTGTCATGAGTTACAAAATAAATAAAATATATCCCACTAAGAGACCAAAAAGTTTTTCTTAATCTTATCAAAAGGTAATATTCTACTAATTTTTATTCGTCTGCAGTGACTCCTTCTATTTTTGTCCATTGCCTATATGAAAACAAAGCACTGTGCGATATCTTGACGAAAATATTTCATTACCTAACAATCCATATAAATATATATATGTCTTTGTAAGTTTGTTTATTTGTTGGTTTGTTTGAGAATTTGGAACGTATAATAAATCCTTACATGGAAGCGTCAATAGGCTATAATACTTTTACCAGAAAGGGATAAACAGGGGAGAAAACTGGTAAAATAAAAAACAATAATTACTAAACGGCTGAACCGATTTTTACTACGACAGGGGTAGCGAAACGCACCGGGTCAAGCTAGTAATACAATAATTAACTCAAATAATAAAATTAAAAACGATTATTTGTATACTATTTGACACCAGTTTTTTGACAGACCTCTTGCAGCTGACATATGGATGATTGATCCCATTGTAGTAAGCATAAACTAATCGGAGGATGTTAAAATAACTAGTTATAGTAAGGTAACTGACTTTATGTAAACGGTATATGAATCCTATGCGTCTATTTGTAATTCATGTAGGGTCAATTGATGCCCTGCTTTGGACACGCACATGTTAAAATAACACGCCACTTAGCTAATTGTGTAACTAGTGGTGACCCTTAATTATAGGTAAAATCACTTGTTCGGGACAGTCACCCAAAACTGCTGGATGGACTCAGGCACATTCTCACATACAATAATCAATATCTTCAAATGAAACTTATGAGTATGATGATGCTACTGATGATAATGAAGTCGTTGATAATGGCAATGAGGATGATTCGAACAAGTACACCGAAGACGAAAGAGAACAATTTTTCCATAAATAAAACGAAATTTCCTAGAGTTTTTTTGGATGATACATTAATTGTAAATGTGAGTGGTATACACCATAAACTATATTCTTGACGAAATGAGGAAAATACACGAGTGTAAACAAATGGACGCATTCATAGTCGGAGACATACAGCATACGTATGCAGAAATAAACTAGTTTGTGAATTTAGATTGTAAATTCGACTTCAATAGAAGGAGGAAAGAACCAAATATTTGTTTTACTCTACAGACATCCATCGACTAAAAAAACATACATGAATAGGGAGGCTATTTCAGATGCAAAACGCTGTATAATCGACTATATAGAATGAGATGTTTCACATATCAGCATTCGCTTATCGGGTTTGTGGTACAGAAAAGATTAAGGAATTTCAACAATGAAGGAATGACACCATTATATAATTTTAAATATTGCAGTGCCACGATGAAGTATGCGAATATACTCATACCTAAATAAGAAAGAATACCAGATATGTTTCTATGTAAAACATAAATGCAAACCTATAGTCGTTCACAGTGGGGTACAATTAAAATATTTTGGAAATAAATTCTCAAAAATAAGTAAATTTATTCAAATATTGTACAAATTCATTAAGTTTTAAGATATTGTCTTTTACTCGTATTTATAAATTTATCCACATTTTCCGGAAAGATTAAAGATTCCATTACTCTTTTGGACGAGGTGGCCCATTTTTTATAAGAGCTCAATATCTTTCCACAGGCAGAATCTCTGGAAAGTTGAGTGCATTTGCCTTCCGTGCTACAAAATGTTCATTATTGTTTGAATACTACTCAAGGGGCTTTTTTCCAAAGAAAATGTGGGCACTCTGTGCTGTTTTAAGGAGGGTAAAAGCCGTTTTTGTAAACACTTCGTAATATATATTTCTGTTTTTATCGTGCCTGATGTCACAAATGATTGGCTTCTTTTGCAACAACTGCATATGTCTTGTCAGACAACAAACTTCTTGAGGAATTATGTTTGCTTTTTATCTGGTATTGTTCTTGAACATTACACATAAAAATCTTGACCAGGAAGTTGTCAAAAGTCAACCAGTGCATAAGTTTCATCATCCATAACACAACAGGTTTAATTTTTATACAGTTTTCTCAATTTTCTCAAGTTCTATACCGAATTGCGATTTGGAACTTTCTGAACTTTATACAACTTCAACTTCATTAGCTTTGGCTCTGAGCACAAACGAATCAGAGCATTTAATTTTACGAGCTGCTTTTCTTTTGCCTTACCAATATCTGTTAGACCTATTTTACTTCCTGATCCAGGTTTTCTTTCAATGTTCAAGTACATGAAAAAATAAGTAAAACTTTTAAAAACTCCACTATGGACTTTAAAGTTAAAACCAAAAGATCTGTAGGTTCATCGTCACACTGTTTCAAAAGATATTAAACAGTATAAAGAGGTGTTTAACGGCTTTTAAAACAGTGTGGAAAAATTTGCGAAAAACACATTAACCAACATATATGTCTTATAAAAATTGATATCGAAGCAACATTTTACATAGATCAGTTGTATGTATCATTAGGGTGGCCCTTAATAAACGAAAGTTGGATTTTTGCCTTTCTCACCACCCAGTTTGGTGAACATTGGTAAAAAAAATCATCCTGAAAAAATTTTAGGTAAATCGGCATTTACAAGGGGAAAAAATATTTTTTTTTCAGCTTTCAGCCATTATAAAATTACTTTTGCAAATTAATTTAAAATAATAGAAATGTGTCATAATTGTAGTTCTAATGAGACATAAAAAACAGTGATTGGTCAAAAATGTTTAAACTTATTAAAAATTCCCCAGACCATTAACGTGTCTCAGACCACTAGAACAAGCAATTTAGGAACAAAATTAAAATATTTTAAGAAATATTAAAATAATAGCTGATTTTTACTTAAAATGTATCCATATTTACCTGTATATGAGTTTTTGTATTTGTAAGATACCGTTGACCTATTCGCAGGTATGACCAAAAAAATAAAATTTTTTAACGGCAGTTTCAAAACTCCATTTTCAAATTTTTAAAAATTTTGTTAAACTAAATTCCGAATTTTTTTATCATCTCATTGGGAATTATTAAGAATATAATAGGGAATAAAAATATGAAAATATCTTTTATAGTTTTTCCGTACTTGCGATTTAAATTTTGAAATTTTCGAGAAAAACAATTATTTAGCCATTTTATGGCGAATGAACTCTATTTCCTTACTGTTATGAACTTTTAGTAAAGCCTATTCAGAATATCATAGTCCAGATAATTCTAAATATACTCTGAAAGTTTTACTTAAATTGGAAAACGTTGAACCTTAAATCTTGAAGGTCAAAATCAAATTTTTCAATATTTGGAAATTCTAATTTAAAGATAGGCAACATTTTTACAAAAACTGAAAAAATGCATTTTTTCCCCTTGTAAATGCATCTCAAAACTTCAGAGGGCAGGATGATTTTTTTAACAGTGTTCACCAAACTGGGGGGTGAGAATGGCAAAAATCCATTTTTCGTTTTTTAAGGACCACCCTAATGTATCATACTACTGGATTTTGTGACGATCAGTCCATAACCATAAAACGCTTGGTGAAGAGTATATAAGATTCGGCACTGCAATATAAGTGATTACTGATTGATTTGGATTGGATTTACCTTCACACTTGAATTCCAAATAGCTCTGTGTTGGTTAATTTGTATATGACTGCAGGAATCACTGCTTAAATTTAAAAAACTTTAAAATTTTATCAAAATTGACTTGATAATTTCGAATAAAATGTGTTATCCCGTTTTTACCACTTTTTCTTACTTTCTTGTCGCTATTTAAATTATAATTATTTTATTTCAATTTCAAATTTTAGAACCAAACATCTGTCTGATATTTTTCTATAGTAAAAAAATGTTTAGATTAAAAACTTCTACCTTATAACTCGATCATAAAACCAATAAGGTCTTATGGGATTCAGGATATAGATAGCCTCAATGTCAAATGTACAATAAATCTTAGGACACCAAAGATCTAAACGTACCTTTTGTAAAATGTGAGCGCTTTTAAGGCTTATTTTCCAATTTAGTGCTGTAATTGTAAATGCTACACTTTATGTTATATTTTTCTCAAGTTTCATTATAAAAAACCCAAAAATATATAACATTTCTCTATCTTTCCATTAGAAATTCCAAATATTGAAAAATTTGACCTTCGATCTTGATTTAAGGATTAGCGTCTTCCGATTTTGGTAAAACTTACAGAATATCAGAAAGTTATTTTTTGTCGATCGGTATACTTTAAGGTATTAGACTAATATTTTTGGACGTTACAAACATCAGCACAAATGCATTATACCCTTCCCACTATGGTGGTGTAGAGTATAATAAGGAGTATAGCAGCAAAGGCTGACATGTGTACCTTTTTAGTTTCTGTAAAAAATGAGAAAACTTTATATCTCTTAAGATTCTTATTTTTATTATAATTTTGGGTGTATGACTTAAAAATGCAGGATTTTGGAATCCGAGCCAAAAGAACTGCATAATTTTTGGAGCCAAGAATGAACTACTTAAGCCCAATATCTGATACTCTGTTCAAAAGTGAAGTGTATCCCAGAGAGAGCGTTCTACGACACTCGAAACAAATAGTAGTCGGCGGGGTACGATCTGGAGTAAAAGGCATAACTTTCGGTGAGGCAAAACTTTCCAACCACTTTATTCTAAATACTTTTGAACAGGTATTGAAACATGTGGCCGAGCATTGTCATGATGGAATTTTACGGTTTTAAGTCTGGCGCATATTCAGGCCGTTTTTCGGTCAATGCTCGCTTTAAACGAATCATTTGCATTTGGTACATATTCACTGCGATGGTCTGTTCAGATTTCACCAGCTTATAGTAGATAACCCTTTTCGGGTTATCGTAAGGATCTATTTTTCATCGCCAGTAATGATTCGGTGCAAAAATTATCTTCTTTTATAGCGTTCAAGGATAATTTCGGAAATGCTAAACCGTCTTCCAAGGTCTGTCTTTTCAATTCGAATGGTACCCAATTTCCCCGCTTTTGGATGAATCCTGCTGCTAGTAAACGTTTTGAAATTGCTGCTTGAGTAGCTCCCAATGATTTTGCAAGCTTTTGTCGAGGTTTACAACAATCTTCTGGAGTAATGCCTCCAAGTCTGGATCTTCAAATTTGTTTGGCTGGCCTGAGAGATCTTTCTCTTCCGTGTCAAAATCCCCAGTTCTGAACCGCACAAACCATCACTCGCACGTTGAAAACGACGAAACACATTCATCAAAAGCTTCGGTCAGCAATCGGTGTGTTTTCAATATCTAAGTGAGAATAAGTTACAGATATGTTCCCTTCAAAATGGCATATAAGTTATTAAAAATAAAAAGTTTAATAGATATATCGTCTATTGTAAATTCCGCAATTTCATGTCATACACCCAATATATGTTTTGTAACTCTGTTTTTTGGAATTAAATGCAGATATGAAGTAAGATTGAATCTAATTTATAAAGAGATTTTCTGGCAAATACGATAAGAAATTTGGAGATAGATCTGTTTGATTAGCCCAAATACGTTTGAGATAGTTTGATTAGCTTTATAATTAATAATATGATATGGTGTTGGCCGATTGGAGATTGAAAGTGCGAGAGATTATGGAAGCCATTGGCATCTCACATGGCTCAGTTTTTTTTAAATTTTGGGTAAGAGAAAGCTTTCTGCAATGAAAACTCCTCTGCTACGCCCATGGAGCAGTATTGTTGAAACCGTCACTTAAAAATGGCAGATTATTTTCAAAATATTTCGATTATGCCCCACTGTATGGTGGTAAGAGCAGTATGTACAAATTATAGTAGCTGTAATCGTAGCAGTTTGCCGTTACTTGACCTCATATCCATCGGCACATACATACGTACGTACAATTATTGTATGTATTTTGAAAATAACTGGCTGCATTCGTCAACCAAACACGTTTAAATTGAGATACACGGTCATTGAATCTCTGGTTTGTTTATGCGTGTGTGAATATTATAGTCTATTTGAATGTGTAAGCGACTTTTTTTTATATGATTTTGCAAAACCCGTTTCTACGCATCTTTTAAATTCGTTTTTTTTTTTTTTTTGTTTTGGGTGGGTTTAAAATTGCAAATATCCAGACCACAAAAACCATCTTTGTCTGTTGTTGCATTGATTATGGGCCAAAAATATAAGTGGAAGATTAAGCTTGCTGCTTTATGCAAAATGTGCGTATGTGAAAGTTGTTGGCAGCATCTGGGTACGGGTGCAACAGCAAGTTCGTATGCTAGTTCGTTGTGATGGCAATTTATCGCTTTATCATGTTCTCATAATTTGTATGGAAGAACAAGTCTTCTTAAGTATTTAAGGCTGGCTGGTTGGTTGTCTAGATGACTGTGTCTTGACTAATAAACGAATGTGAAAACTTTTGTTTATGTGCGGTTTTGTGTCATAGTGCTGTCGTTAATTTGAAAATCATACGTCAGGAGATTTCAAGTTTATAAGATTTTTAAATGAAAATCTTGCAATGAATTAGGATTAATTTACATTGTTTTTTCTTCCTTATAGCGATAGTTCTAAAAGGATAAAACTGCTTGTTGTCCATGGAGATTTTGCACATTTATCCAAACATTTTAATATCAATAATAAGTTGTTTAAAAAGCTCAAAAAACTGGCTAATATGCAGATAGAATCATGAATATTGTACATTTTTTATATTAATTCGAACTATACAATTTAAATAGAAATTTCGCAAAAATTATTTTCCCTTTTCCGTCATTGGCAACAACCTTTGTTGTTTGTTTATAAAAAACAAATTAAAAAAAATCGTATTTACTTCAAATAATTTATTTGGAGAGATAGCGTTTACACCATATATAAATATACATAGATCGGAAACTCTCCTGTTAGAATGAAATTAGTATTACTAAAAAGAACTATGTAAAGAACTATTTGTTATACCATAGATAAATATACATAGAGGAAAACTAGAAAAAACTCAAACAAAAAAATTACTCAAAATAATCACACGTACTACAACTGAGTTAGGTCTTTAACAGGATAGTTTCCGATCTATGTGTATTTATCTATGGGTTATACCATGAGGTAGAACTAGAGTAGCAACTGATAGTAAAATATATTAAAACTATACACTCTCTTCCAAAATGAAAATCGCGAAAGGGCATCAACGTCTAGAGCCGCAAAAACGGAAAGGAAGCGCGAATTACGACTTCAGCAGACACACCCCAAAATCATATCGAAAGACTAGAAGTCAATCGCTCGCGAATGGCACGGTCAAGAGAAAGAATCGATTTAAAGTTGGCGGCATTTCATTACAATAATAATGATAACTACATTAATCATAAGGACGTACTGATGGGAGCAATGAACAAACATTTACCAAGCTCTTTTTTCAATTGCTCGCGTCAACAAGCTGAATGAGCAAATTCAATTGAAACTGCCTGGCGAAACAATGAAATACAAATCTATTGACACAGTAATGAATGTAGAACAAGTCTTCAATTTTCCTACTGAATTTTTTAATTCATTGGATCTAGTATTAACATTGAAGGTTGTATCACCGATAATGCATCTCCGCAACTTTACTCCAAATAAAATAACATAAAATATTGAATACTTATAGATATCTGCTACGACTTTGTCATATGACTACCTCATCCGTTACAGATAATAAGTGTTAGGGGTGTGAAGTCAGGTCGGGGGAGTCCGTGCTTTAGTTTTGTCCGACACTGTATATTAAAATCGAGATGCAATATAAAACAGATGTTTTCTAAGGGCCAGCAACGCGGACCGGGTTCAGCTAGTTTTGAATAAAGTAGTAACATTCCAAAAATCTTAAAGAAAAGTTTAAAATTAAAAAAGGCTAGAACAAAATAAAAAGGCTAGATCTTCGGGATCAAGCCGAAAAAATATATTTTTCGGTTTCCCGATTTCTGAGCTATCACTTCATAAAATTAATTCAACGCTTCTATTTATGATTGTAATTTATTCGTATTTATCGTAGAGCTTATCATCTAATTGTCAATTTCTGCTCTCGTTTTTTTTTAATAGCATTCTCCAGTAAAAATATTTAAGTTTTTTACATATTTTTCAAGTTTACATTTGCATTCAAGTCAAATTCCAACAAAATGTTCAAGTGATTGAATTTTGGCGGATTTGGTGCTTATTTGGTATAGTTAGGCCTAAGGAAATAAGGCAAATTCAATAAATAAATGAAACGTTTCTCCGTCTAACTCAAAAACATATGCAGTACATAATAAACGTTTAAAGTGAATACACTCTAGATTACTTAGAGACACTTAAGTGACCATTGTCTTCACGATAGATTACGTGGGATGTACAAAGTAACCAATTGACTCCTCAAAGAGCACATACGTGTCAAATTACCCAACATGTACAAATTGGATTAAGCCAAGTGATAAGACAATAATGACAATTAATGTCTAAAAGGCAAACATTGACATTCACATATGGTTACAGCAAACTTGTATATGTTTGTGACAACCATTCATATGATGAATTATTTTATCATATGTTGTTCTCAGTTTATGATATAGATAAGCCGAGAGCAACATAATATGGTAAGTACTTCATCATAAAAATGGTTGTCACAAACATATATTTGCTTACTGTAACCATATATGGTTGATACAATCATGTGAATCGTAAATTAACCATATTATTGTTACCATAATCATATAAATAGTTACTGTGACTATAATATTGTTAACAATTTTGAAATGGTTACAGTAAACATGCACAAAAATTGAAATATGTTTTTTCTGCGTATATGTAAATCGATTACAATTGAGCCGATAGTAGG
Source organism: Calliphora vomitoria (assembly GCA_942486065.2). Classification (NCBI taxonomy): domain Eukaryota; kingdom Metazoa; phylum Arthropoda; class Insecta; order Diptera; family Calliphoridae; genus Calliphora; species Calliphora vomitoria. Next base: position 65,233,588 of record OW818030.2, on the reverse strand, counting down.
ATTTATTAACGACTTTATGAAGTCGCACTCATTTACAGATACACAACAAAAAGTCTGCATTCTAAGCGACAAATAAACATTAACTTCAATTAAATATTTTTAATTGTCTGATGGATTCAAGCCATGATATTTGAGATCAAATTTAAATGCATTTTATCCTGTGCGGACATTTTTAATATGTCCTATTTGGTCCCCAATTTATTATTATTATTTATACTGTTGAAGTAGCATTTTTAAAACCGTTAGCTACTGTTAACGCTAAGTTACCGTTACCAATATAATAGTAAATAGTTGTACCACTAAATACCGTTACTGCTATTCTACAATGATTCTAAACTATGAAAGTAGATATTTCTGATTTCAATAATAGAGTTTATTGAAATATACAGGACATAGCCAACCTTGATTTTGAGTTTATAAGTTTTTAGCAATTTTTTTAAAAAACTACTGACAACATGATAAAGTCTTATGGAAATTTACAAAATATATGAAAATGTCAGGGAGTATCAGGAATATTTTTGTATAGAAACAAGTGATAAAGTCAGAAGAAACTGAACTATTTATGCAAGACGTCTTTGAGTAATTTACTAATAGAGCTTATAAACCAAACAAGGTTAATGTCCATTTTTGTCACTACATACTAGAGTTGGCAGTTTTATTTTTCAAAAAAGCGGGACAAATTCAAAAGAGTCTGAGCTTGATAGGAGTTGTAATTATTAAAATGTCTAGATTGACAAATTAAAAATGTTAAACTACTAAACTGCTTTTATTTTTAAAGGAAATTATTTAAAGGAAATAAACTAACATTTTTAAAAAGGTAAAAACGTAACAATGTAAAGTTAAAGACTGTGGATTGTTAGTATTAAGTACATCTCGTCGCCTTGGTTTTGCTACCACTCATCTTGGTTTGCATGTCATTGTGTCGTTTGGATAACAGGACAATATCTTCAGCATTCACAAGGTCATTCTAATGCTCCATTCAAAGTTGATGCCAAATAATCAACCGTTGTGAATCGTTGTCACTGATTCCGAAGAGTCTCATCAATCTTCATTTCTATCCCATTGAGAATATTATTGCAACAGATTTGAAGAGCATTACCTAAAATCATTATTCCTCTTCAGTTATTACAGACGCTTCCTACCCCCAGGCCCAATCGTGCCATATACAGACAGACGGACGGACAGATTGTCTTTGCAATTTATAAAGACTCTACTACTTTTTGAAATTAACTAAGTTCAAAAAAGTAATATATGTATGTTATTTGATATCAGAATATATTCGAGGATTGACTCAGAAATGTTTAGTTTTCATTACATATGGGCTAAAATATGTCTCATACTAATGTCTGCACCTATTTTCATTTATTTTGTCCATTCGTTCTATGGGTACAGCGAACGCCTGTGTGCTTTAGCAATCGTTAAGGGTAAGCAATTTAATAAAAAATAAACTTTCATAGATTTTATTACACTCTTTATTGTTTGTTTTAAATGCATTTCATATTGGCAACCTAATAAGCACGAATTAAAGGTCATAACATAATGGAAACTTTGTGTGTCAGTTGCAATACAATAGTGTTTGTGGAGCAAATGAATCGTCGACATTATAGTGGCAAACATTTTTAATACGTATGATATTGGAATCGATAACGAAAACAATTTTACTTCTAACAATTATAATCAAAAGCACGGGTCTATTAGTGTTTACACAGCTTGCATGTGGCCGCAGTCGACATTGAACAGCATGAATATCGAGCATAAGTACGGGTGCAAATAGAGAGTCAACTATTTATGAAACAACTCCCAGTAGCATCACTGCAGCCACTGAGACTTAAATAGAAATCGACAAAATAAAATGTTTGAAAGTTTAAAAATCTAGTTTCCAAGAACCAAAAACAAATACAAAAGCAATTGATATTTGCTAAGTAACTTCCCAGCAGTTCTGAGTGACTGTCTCGAACTAGTGGTTGTACTTATCGTTTAGGGTCACTACTAGTTACATAATTAGCTACATGTTAAGCTAATTGACATAAAAAATTCAGTTAAAACAACATCTCCTAGACCGTACAAAAACTGACAATTGACTTCTCTCTAGATTACATGGGACGTATAAAGTAACCAAATGATTTCTCTCTGCCCAACGAAGGCCACATAAGTGTCAAATGACCCAAAATATATAAATTTTCGTCAGCCAAGTGATCAGACATTAGTGACAATTATAAGGGATACAGTGATTACTTGCTCAACTGCTGGGTAAGCAGGTGCCGTGTGTTGCCGGAAATTTTTAAGTATGAGTGAAAATAATAGTTAATCTATATAAATATATAAATGTCTTTGTAAGTTTGTTTGTTTGTTTGTTTATTTGTTTGTTTGTTTGTTTGTTTGAGCATCACGCCTAAACGGCTGAACCGATTTTATTGAAATTTGGAACGTAGATAGATCCTTACTTGGAAGCGTCAATAGGCTATAAATTTTTTCAATACTTGGACCAGAAAGGGATAAAAAGGGGGAAAAACGGGTAAAATTGGTACCTTTAGTTTTTAAACAATAATTACTAAACGGCTGAACCGATTTTTACATCGACAGGGGTAGCGAAGCGCACCGGGTCACTCTAGTATTAAATAAAAATGAATCCCATTCAATAGTAATTTTGAGTAGAGTAAAAAGAATATTCGCATAAAGAGTATCCACAACCAATATGTTGTTTACACTTTAAACACACAAAAAGTACACTGGAGGAAAGTAGTTTTGAATTTATCTAATTAAGTAAAACTCTATACCTGATGTAGTCAAAATATTCTGTTAAATATGTGGTTCAAGTTGAGCTCTTCTACTCAAAGGCGAATTTGGACTTGTGTACGTTGGACATGATTGATGTATGAACATTCATACATATTTATAATAAGTTTATTAATATTTTTCCTTCGGTGTAAGTGCAATGTAAGTATTGCTTCTATAACGATGTAACATTATCATTACTATTACGGGAGCTACTCATAAGACGTAACAAATACCACAGCTTTAGAAATGGTTGACTACCACTTCACCTAACAACCACTTTGCTAGGAATGTTCACTCGTGTGTGTGTGTGTGTGTTTGAGTGTGAAGCAGTGGAAGTCAGAATGAATTTTATATTAGAGACTGGTGAAGTTGACTTTGAAAGTTGAGAGCTTAGAAGGAAGTTGCTTTTCTTAATTAAATTCGATGAAGTACTAATGGCAATAAGCAATATCCTCATCAGTTGGATGGGGTGGTACTAATCGAAATACTTTTATAATAGTATGAATTGTAAATATATACATATATATACAAGTGAATGACTGGCCATTGATTTTAAATTTTGAATTAAATTGCTAATATCTATTAACAGATGCTTTAAAAATTATGGTAAAAGGAGTGATTTGTAAGTAATTTTACATTTTGTCTTTCCAGTATGTATCGCTTTATTCTAAAAATCCATAAATGAGTTTAAAGAAGTTTTGTTTTTCAAACACATACACCCCACAGCACATCAAATGCTTATATTTGGACAATTGAAATTAATGGGGTAAACAAATAAAACATTTATGTTTTGGCACTTTTGTTGGTACATTTTGTATCTGTTGTTTTCATGCAATCACAACAATTATCCTTAAAGGGTAATAACGTGTAAAAGGGCATATTTTAAATTCATTTTAAATAAATCACATTCAGTTTTAAATGTGGATTTATGAAATGGAAAATTCCAAAAAGTAAAAATCTACTGACTAAAAATTTTTTAAATTTTTATATTTTATTCTGAAGTGACAAAAATTGCGTTATAATTTTCTGAATAAAAAAAATATTTATTAGAAAAGTTCTTCTTTGATATGCAAGGGTCAAAAATGGTAGTTTAGTGTTTTTTAATAAGTTGTATACAGACTTAATTTAGGGATCAAATTTTCTATAATACAAGGTGGCGCAAAATTAATCCACTTATCAGAAAATGCTATAAATTTTGCGATTGGCCCCTAATGTCAGTTCTGTTTTAACATTTGTGTAGTAAACACATGCGAAATACACGTTAATAAACAATGGTACGCTACACTGCTCCAGAACGCGGAATATTGCTAATTATTTATTTGACCAATAATCGGTCGGTGACTTTGGCACAACGTGAATTTCGTCGCAGATTTCCTGACCGTCCAACGCCTACTGGTAAAACACTGCGACGTTTAACCGCTCGCCTCGAAGACACTGGCACAACACGAGATGCTGCCAGGCGTGGCAGACCCCGGAGTAGCCGTTCTGCAGAGAATATTGCTGCTGTAGCCGAGGATGTCATGGAAGCGCCGTCGACATCGACCAGACGACGTGCCACGCAAATGGGTATCAGTCGACGATCTTTACAGCGAATTTTGGTACTAGATTTGAAGATGTTTCCGTACAAAGTCCAGACGGTGCATCAGCTGTTAGCTGCTGACCGCCAATCGCGTCTAACATACGCTCAAGCCATACTTAATCACCACCAAGAGGAAGATGATTTTTCATCAAAAATAATAATGAGTGATGAGGCCCATTTCCATCTTAGCGGGTACGTAAATAAGCAAAATTTACGCTTCTGGGGCATTGAAAATCCGAGTGTAACCCACGAAGAGCCATTAAACCCGCTCAAAGTCACTGTATGGTGTGCTGTTTTCGCTGGAGGAGTAATCGGACCTTTTTTCTTCGAAGACGTCGCGGGCCAAACGTGCCACAACCAATATGCTGAAGGATGCATTTCCCGGGCGCCTAATCTCCCGTTTTGGCGATTTGCACTGGCCAGCAAGATCGCCTGATTTGACCGCTCCAGACTTCTTTTTGTGGGGCTTTTTGAAGTCGCGGGTTTATGTCAACAAGCCTCAGACTCTTGCAGCTCTTAAAGACAATATCCGTCAAGAATGTGAGGACCTATCGCCGGAAGTTTTGGCCAAAGTGATGGAAAATGCGATAAAAAGGGCTCAAATGATAATCAACTGTGGCGGCGACCATTTACATGACATCATATTCTCGACTTGATGTAAAAAAATTAAAAGACCAAATAAAAATAATCCACAAGAAGAATCAAAGTTTTTCATTTTTTTTAATTACAGCCAAAAAACATCGGAAGTTTACTTTTGCGCCACCTTGTATATAACATAAGTATTAAAGCCGCAATACTTCGCGTGATTTATTTCGGTACCATTGTGCGCAGCTTGGCATGATTGGATAAATGGGTGTGAAATACTTATAAATGTCTTCAAAATTTATATGAATAAATTTCTTTTCACGGCATGAAATTTAACCAAAAATGGGAGAGATCGGATCAATGGGTGTGGCACCTCCCATACAATGTACATCGTTAATTTTGAATATTTTAGTTATAATTGCGAGATTCTTTAAACTTTGTCTGAAACATTTTTTTATAATTATAGTAATTTGGCAGAATGGGCGGGTTATTATAACAAATATCTAATGAACTGCATCAGAGAAATCCGCAAAACTTTAAAGGAATTATTTCGTTACCATGCACGGTGGTAAATTCCGGCCAAACATTTTTAACTTTTTTTACATTTTTCTTTACACTTAACATGATATATAGTATCATTGTTATTTTGGCTATAAAATAACTATATAAGAAAATATGGTCGGTCAAGCCCGACCATATAATACCCTACACTAAGTAAATGAGCAAAAACATTTTCTTTCAAAATTTCAATAATTTATATTCGTGAACAATTTTCGGAAGTGGGCCTTATATGGGAGCTATGACCAATTATGAACCGATCACGATGAAATTAAGTAGTGTGATTAATGTCTGCTTGAAAGTTATTTATGTTGGATTTTATGTGTATACCAACATTTTTAAGAGATTTATGCTCGTCAAAGTGATTACCGGAAGCAGGCTTTATATGGGAGCTATGACCAATTATGGACTGATCACCATGAAATTAAGTGGTGTGATTAATATCTGTATGAGAGTTGTTTATGTTGCATTTTATGTGTATACCAACATTTTTAAGAGATTTATGCTCGTTAAAGTGATTATCGGAAGCAGGCCTTATATGGGAGCTATGACCAATTATGGACCGATCACCATGAAATTAAGTGGTGTGATTAACGTCTATATGAAAATTATTTGTGTTGCATTTTATGTGTATACCAACATTTTTAAGAGATTTATGCTCGTTAAAGTGATTATCGGAAGCAGGCCTTATATGGACCGATCATAATAAAATTTGGCGACATGAATTTCGTATATATAAAACTTATTTGGAGAAAAACTTGTGTAGATACCTATATAAATTAAACATTTATGACCGATAAAGTCCAATTTCGGGAGGACATTTGTATGGGGGCTAGGTGAAATAATGAACCGATTTCAGCCAGTTTCAATAGGATTGGTCCTTGGGCAGAAAAAATGATATGTACTAAATTTTATCGAAATATCTTCAAGATTGCGACCTGTACTCTGCGCACAAGGTTTACATGGACAACCAGCCAGCCAGACGGACGGACGGACGGACGGACATCGTTTAATCGACTCAGAAAGTGATTCTGAGTCGATCGGTATACTTTATGGTGGGTGCTAGACTAATATTTTTGGGCGTTACAAACATCTGCACAAATCCATTATACCCTCCCCACTATGGTGGTGTAGGGTATAAAAACGATGACTTACATCACTTTAGTAAAGTCAAAGTTTTTTTTCTTGTCATTTTAATATTTGAAAATTTTTTTACTTTTGAAAGGCCAGAAAATATTATAAGAGGCTAAGTGTTAATTGCTTCTTATACTGTAAAGTATCAAAAGTATGCACTATAAATTTCAGCTGCAATTTCGTGCCATTGCAATAACCAGAACGATTTCAGTACCATCATCTTTTACATTTTTGATTTTTTCAATTTCAAAAATTATGTAAGTTTGAGAGTTATTTTTTCAATGGTTCATTTATGTAAGTATATTGTTACGTTTTAACCTTTTTGAAACGTTGGTATATTTTCTTTAAATAAACCGGATACTTTTGATTGCAAATAAAAGCCGTTTAGTAGTTTAAAATTGTAACAACTCTTTATTTATTTCAAATGTACAACAGCAACAGTTCAAATAGTCACTCAGTTTTTTTATACACGTTTATCAATTCACACACTTTATAATGTACAAGTATACACTGGCAATGCAGTTGATGTCTTTACTTAACGATGCTTCAAATTAGACTGACGCTTGTGGTGTTCTATATACACTGTATTACCATCTAGAAAGCTCTATTTCTACAATGATCTTAAAACTAGAATATTATAATTCAGTAATCATTTAGTGTTGCCATACTTACAAACAATCTACAGCAATGTTAAGAATACCCACAGATTTGTTATAGTTTGAGAAGCACTGCTGTTGAGAGGCAGCCGTTAAAACAGTTATATTTGAATTCAAGTACAATTTCGTAACAATATGTATTCTGAAATTTGTACGAACCTTTTTTTTTAATTACATACATGATTGTTTGGACAAACCCTGTATATATATTCCGAAATTTTAATCGACAATTTTTTTTTTTCCATAACTTATGTTATTCTTTATTTTTGGACTAAATTTTAGCCACTTACATTATTTACATGCAATTTTTGTCTGATACTTTTAGAAAGTCTATGCTTTTTTGACCAAACCCTGTAGTTGAACATCGAAATATTTATCGATCGATCGGTTATGTTGTTCTTAATACAAATACCTAATACCAAATTTCAAAAAAATTTATGAAGAAATAAAGAAGCCATGGTACGTAGTTGACTGCCGAATTGGATTCGTTATTTTCGAATATTTTAACAACAATAGTTGTGATAGTCTTTAAGCATAGTACGGATGTATACCTTACCACTGCACGAAGTTTAGCTGATGGTTGTAGGACCATCATTACAAAGAAAATTTTAATTTCGAGAGCCTTTAAGCTTTGTCTGAATCACTTTCATATATTTCATTGATAATTGAGTTAAAATAAACCTTAAAATGAGTTATTTTGTTACAATTGTACATAAAAAATATAAAAATGTGTGGAATCACAACAGTGGAGTTGCATCTCCTAAGGTTCTATAGTTGAAACAAAAAGTCGAAAGGTCGACTTTAATAGTCTACTTTCGAACTTTCGACTTTTTAGTAAATCGACTTTCTTTGACTTTCCGACTATTTTCTACTTTTTACCATTCCTTGTATAAAATACATGTTTCTACATTTATTCATGCGCCTTTTGTAATGTTTAGCAATAAAAATGAAATATATCAATGCTGTGATGTATTAAATAATATTATTACCTTTGTCTCTAATAGTTGGATTTAAGTTTATAAAATAGTAAACAAATTTACATTACTAATATGGCATGTTTATTATCAAACACTTTCCTAAAAGTGTATACACGTTTGTGTAGAAAAAGCTTTATACAGACATTTATTTATTTTTTTAGCAATCTAAAAAATCGACTTTTATCGACTATTCGATTTTTAAGATAACAAAATCGATTGTTCGACTTTTTTTATCCAAAAAGTCGATTTTGACTTTTCGACTTTTTTCAGCAAAAAGTCTTATAGAACAATAGTATCTCCCATACCAGGTATATAGTTATTTTCGAATATCAAGTGAACTGTAATTGTGAGAGTCTTTAACACTCTAACTGGTAAGACCACCTCAAGGCGGTCTTCGATTTTTGGGCCCCAGTGCTGTATTAAACATTTTTTCGCTTCAAAATAGTGAAAACTGTCTTTAGACAACACTTATTTACATTTTCTTTATACCTCCCAATATATTCTGACAAGTCGTTTGTCAGCTTTGATCAATCAAGCGCAAAATGTCATCAAATTAGCATCGAAAATTATTTCGCAAATTTAAAAATTAAAAAAGAAAACATTTAGAATAAAATGATCGACATCAAAATTTTACGGTAAGTTGATAACATTTTATATCTAACTTTTAAAACGTATTTAAAGTGAAATAAAATAAAAAGTTTGATTTAAAAACGAAATGCGTGTACAAAAATGTCCTCCTCTCTTCTATTATTGTTTTCACCTTTTGTTCATAAAACCCTATTGTTTGCTTATGGTTTTATTATGTACATCCTTTTTTTTACTATTGTGTTAAAGATAAGATTATACGAAAAATATTAATTTGGAGCAAATATCTGATGAACAATTTCTCGAGTTCATAGATTCTGTAGAGTTCTGTATATAGCACAGATGAAAGTATTGATAGCGATGATAGTGTTGAAATCTTCAATGGGTCCGAAGATAATATTAATTTACTTGTTACACTGGACATTGGATCTACCTTAAATGTTTTAAGATTCCTTATTTCGTGCATCACATCCTGTATTTTGATAACTTTTACAAATCGAAGCCGGAAGTGGATCGAAACTTGCTCACTGTAAAAACATACGAATTAGAGATATTAAAAAAATATGAAGATTTTTTAAAATCGCTGGATACAATTTGCAGTATACAATTAAAAACTAACAAGAAATTCCGGTACTAATTATATTTATTTAATTTTTTTATAAAATTCTTTCATATATGTTTTATTTTACTAATAATAAAGAACACAGAATAAAACACAATTTTTTTGCTATGTGTCTTTAAATTTTTACCATATTAGGTAAATAAATACCATTCTAAGTATGTACTATGTACATTTACATGTTAATTATTTTAAAATTAGAAAAACTCGCGCTTTTCTTCCAATAATATTTACATAATCTGTGTGAAGCTATAATTTTGTTCACATAGTATTTCTTTCTGTCGCAGAATTAAATTCTTTATCAAATTAAACTCAACTAGATATTTGTGACGTTTTGAAAACTCAGAGCTGTACTAATTTTTAAGTATCTCTTAAGTGATACAAGTTTGTGATTGGGTAGAACATAGCATAGTTGCTCCAACCATGTCGTAAAATGTATTTTCTCTATAAGATGGCATATGATTTTTGAGCATGCATGCTTCTAAACAGTGGTTAATGATTTTCACGAGAGGTTACTAATATGTGCAAAAAACTACTCATTGGAAACTTTCCTCTCATTTTCAGTACAGAGTTAGTCATTTAATTTCATTTCAATTTAAGGTTGTTAAAAAAGAATCAAAAATTTTTCGTAATCTTTTCCATTTAATAAAATTTTTTGAGTTTATATGTATGTATTTTCCTTATAAAAAACAAATTGTTTGATGGAAAGAAATTTCTTTTATTTTTTCTTTCTACGGTATGTAAAGCTCAAACTCCAATAAGTCTGCCAGTACATCAAATGCAGAACTAACGACTGTGACAACTATGAGCCTGGTTTTGGCTCGATAACAAACACAATATTCATTGCATGTGATGTCTTAAGGGAAACCAACCAGTGTTGCCATTGTAGCACTCTCAGTGCTAGATTTAATACTTTGTTTAGTAAAAATGCATTAAAGTTTTTAAAAAATGTGCTAAGTAAATGCTTTCAAGCATAATTTACTTGAAAGCAAAAAACATATATTTTCAGAAAAATGTACAATATTAATCTATAATATGATTAAGTAAATAAAACAAAAATTTTTATCAACAATATTATTTTTACGTCAGAAAATATCGAAAGTAAGTAGCAAACTAATACTACATTTTTAAAACAATAATTGTTCAATTCACAACTGACGTTGTATATGTTATAAGTCGTATGAGTTATAAGTCGTCTGAATTTACAATAGTTGTACAAATGTTGTTGATAATTTTTATATAATGTTTTATCAACACCTACAACATTTTTACATATCGAGGGCCTATATTTAAAACCCTGTATCTTTGGTTTTCACGAAAATTACTTTTTGGTGGTAAAATGTTCAGTAAAACAGTCCTCATCTATGGTGTGAATTTCATAACAAGCATATTTTGTTTGCGGTTTTATTTGCATTTTTGTTATTTCTCTATCTTATACAATTATCTTTTCAAATAATTAATTTTCAAATTTTTTTTTTGAATAATTTCTTCTTGTAATTCATGTTTTCTTACTAATTTTTGCATGCTGAACATGCAAATCATTTATTGAAATAGAGACTGCTGATTCTGAACAGAATTACCATGAAAATATTTTACTTTTTTGGTTTTGGAAAATATAATGTCCATGGCATAAAAATAAATGGTTGAAGTTGGAGTTTGCTTTTAAAAGTGTCTACTTTTGAAATGTCATCTATTATTTTATGATAATTTACACCAATCAAACTCCAAAAAGATCTTAAAAAATCAAAAAAAAAAAATTTTCTATAACTTTTTGTTCGATATTGTTAATTTTTTTCTTTTATGTTGTATTATTAGCCGTTATCTTAAATAAATCACGTTAAAAACGGACAGATGACATAAATGGAATCAAAATAATTTAATTTTATAAAAACGCTAAATCCTCTATCTTATCATTTTCATACATTCATTTATGTATTACCAAAAGTTCATATTTATACATAAACAAAAAAACTTACGACTTGGACAAATTTTTGTTCACAATCACAACATACAACTACGTTGTGAATTGGACAAATGTTTTTTTTTTTAATTGTTTCTTACTGTCGGCATTTTTGTGTAAAATTTTAATTAAATCGATCTAAAAATTTATTGAGATATGTCTTTTGATAAAGTGTGTCGGAATAAGTAAAGACATTGATTTCGAATTTTTTGTTAGTTAAATGGTTTTTGCATTTAAACTAACGATATCTGAGTAATTATAATAAGTGTGTTTTAAAACTTATATTCTGTCAGAACAAAACAATAACATATATTTGTGCCACCTACAATTAATTGTTCTGTTACATTAAAATCTTGTTCGTTTATTTAAAAAAATTTTGCATTTTTTTTTCATCTGTAAAACATTTTTTTTAGTTTTTCCCGTTTTAGCTTATTCTGATCTTGATTTTCTGGCAACACTAAACCAACATCTTTTGGTACAGCATAGTACAAACAAAAGAACCTCCAATATGAGAATACACTACTTACATTCACTGCTAGGTATTGTGAACTAAAGAAACAAAAGTAAATATTACACAGATACACATATTCACATATACACCATGCATCAAAATCAACATCATCAACTTTGAGTCGACTTCATCAAAAACATATTAGGTTTCAAATTAAACAACAGGTAAGAAAAAAAAACTGAAATGAATTAAAAAGAATAGAAGTAGATGTAAGGCACGGGAATTACAGAGCAACAAAGGGGTGAAACTACATGAACATTAATACAACAAGGAACCTCATGAGACTGTAGGGCAAGGAAATCAACCACTAATGGCAAAAGACAAAAGAATACTAAAGTTAGGACCAGGAACAGCAAAAAAAAAGAACTTTACAAACATTTAAGATGTAAAGAAATAGGAAAGTTAAAAAATTTCAGCATACAGAAGGGAGAACAAAATAGCAGCTTCAACAGTTGGATTTAGAATCAAAATATTTTTGAGTATATGATCAAATCATTATTCTATTAAAATTTCAATAATTTTTTTCGTGAGTGATTTTCGTAAGTTATGCAAAGTTTTACATTTTTTGAAAAATCCAGAAATGTACGGAAAAGTCAGCTCTTCATTACACTATCTGACGAATATATAAGACGTGGTATAATATTTAAATAACATACATAAGTGCCGACAAATTTGCCACAACATCCGTGAAATTTCTTTTCGCGTAACTTTACTTTCCATCCTCGCCGAAGCAAATACTTTAACCCGGTGTTCATCCTCAAGCTCAAATTTGCAATGAACGTCTCACGATAATTATAGTAAGCAACCATATCCATCGTAACTCTATGTTGTATGTAGATTTTTATCTCACGAAGGTGAAGGTTATAACGCTTAAAGTAGGTATATAAGATTCGTCATAGCCGAATATAACACTCTTACTTGTTTTTTATAAATTTAGTTTACTTTAATAGGACTTAATCTACTTGAGCCCATTATGTTACCTGAAAGAAGAAGAACTGAAAAATAGAAAAAATAAAATGTTTAGAAGTAAAACAGCTCTATACTATTGGCCACATTATAAAACTTTGAGAATTAAAATAGTTTCAGTTAATAAAGAAAAAAAGAGGTTCCATAAATTCAACTGGTTTATAATCGCCACTGTTTCAATCCCGGAAATAGTCAATGTTTCCAATTATCTTCATAGTGTGTATATCTCCTAATGCAAGGCAATGACATAGTTAGGTTAGGTTATCAGGCAGTCGTCCAAAATCTTCGTTTGTACAGCTCACTTGGGTCCAATAAACGTTCCCTTTTTGGTACCTGAAAGAAGATGAAAAACACAGAGAGGAAAGAAGTAGATGAAAGGAACTCTATAGATTTATTAAGCAAGAGGAGAAAGGAGAAATTGGAGGATTAAGAGGAGAAGGTGTTGAGAGTCAAGTAACGCAGACCATCATGGGACAATTGTTCGGTCGCCATGAGGTGCAATTTACAGGTCCGGTCTTATCAACCACCTGCTTTCCCTAATAAAGGCGTCTACGCACCTTAATTCCTTCACTGATAGCCCGGAGAGGGTACCAAGGGATCTATCACCTAAAAGTCTGGCCCATAGATCACCAAGTGCCGGACAAATACAAAAGAAGTGTAGAATAGTTTCTTCCTCTTCCTCAATCTGACAACTTCTACAGAAGTCGTTATAAGGTTACCCAAGTCTTGCAGCATGGAGACCGAAAGTGCAATGTCCGGTGATCATCGCCACCATATTGCTTAGTCGTATTCGTTGTAGTCGAAGTAGATATGACGTGCGTGTGCAGTCCAGCGCAGGCCATATCATCCTCGTGATAGCACAGGTGGATTCATTACCCCACCTCGTTTGGGCAAGTTCGTAATATATGTCATGTATACGTTTCTTGCAAGTTGACAGCGGAATTCCGCAGAGGGAGTCTATATCGTCTTCCGACAGAAGGGCTCATAATCCTGCTAAGTGATCGCCAATACAATTGCCTTCATTGTCCCTGTGTCCACGTACCCATTTGAGTACAACTGTCGAATGGCTCGCCATCTCATTTAAGGCTTCCCGGCATTCCTGGACCATATTTGATGTTGTATAAACACCTATCAGGGACTTAATTGCGGCTTTACTGTCAGTATATATACGGATATCCCTACCAGATACACTGTAATATCTGAGCCAGTTGGCCGCTCTTTTAATAGCCGATACTTCGGCCTGAAGAATGCTGCATCCATCTGGAAGTCTAAAAGACATTCTTACTCCAAATTCAGGGATGTATACACCACCGCCCACTCTGTCCCCCTTTTTAGACCCATCCGTATAGATGGATAGCCTCAGCTCATCAGCAGGGAGACCATCGACAGTTTCCATATTGGATGGGATTGAGAAACCGAAGTTCCTCAGGAGGAAGGGTTTGGGAGTGCAGTAATCAATATGATCAGGAAGATTGCGTACACTTCCAATTATGCAAGCATGTCCATATGATCTGTAATTCCATGCATTGCAGGCATTAAGCCTGAAGGCCGCATTCAATGCCAGTTTTCTGGCCATAAGATCTACTGGAATCCAGTTGAGTAGAGTGAATAGCGACTTCGTCGCGGTTGTTCGCAATGCTCCTGTTATCAGGATTACCATGCTTCTCAATACCCTTTCAAAGAGTATACGATTTGAGGCCCTATCCATTACCCTCCACCAGAATAATACAGGTTTAGTAACCGTATCAATTAGCCAATTCATGTTCCAGGGTCTAATACCCCATCTCGTACCTATAGCCTTTTTGCAGACATACATAACCGTCATATTTCTGGAAATCTAATTTCATAAGCAGACAATTTAAAGCCAGATTCCACAGAAGTGGAGAAAGGACACCCCCTTGGGGAGTGCCTCTTTTGGCAGATCTAGAGATCGTAGTCGTTCCAATTTTAGAGCGAATGATCCTATAACTTAGGAGGTACCTAATGAACCTAACTATAGATTGATCGATTCCTAGTAAATCTAGGGCCGATATAATGGTTGCAGATTTCACATGCAGATTTCTATATCCAAAAAGGTCACGAGTATTTAATTGCGGAATTATATGGATTTTTCGATATACCCCACTAGTGAGTGGAGTGCCGTCTCAACTGATTTCCCCTTGGTGTAGGCATGTTGAGGCCTTTCCACCCTTCGGGATGAATGTCACATTGCATTCGGTCCAACTATTGAGTATATAGGACCATGAGAGACAGGCTTGAAAGATTGCCATCAGCCATGATGTGACTAATTCTGCATTGTTTTGCAGGTCAGCCGGTATGATGCCATCAGGGCCTGGGGATTTGTATGGATCAAAACTCCGAATGGCCCAGAGTACATTGTCCTCGTTATTCTCAATTGAGGATAAGTTTCTATCATGCGGGAGGGATTCATATGCCGCATTAACTGGGAGACTTCCCGGAAAATGAGTGTACATGAGCACTTCAAGTGTCTCATGTCCACTTGTGGTCCATTAACCATCCTATAGCCTCGAACGGTTGGTGATTTAGATAGAATCTTGTGCAAACGGCTTGTCTCAGAGGAACTTTCGACGCCGCTACAAAAGTCCCTCCATGTCTTCCGTTTTGCTCTTCTGACCAGATTTTTAAATTTATTCAATGATGACTTGTAGGATGACCAGTCTCCTGATCTTTTAGCCTCATTGAAAAGTCTACGGCTTCTCATTCTGGAGTCCGCTATTTCCGGACCATTGCCTCTTCTTGCAGAGGGGGCACAAGTGAGTAGCTTCCTTTATGAAATTCGTAAGTCTCCAGGCAATTACATAGAATATCGTCTCCTAATATTCCTCCTGCGGACAACTCCTTCAAATCGCTTTTGATCCAATCATGTATTCGATAAATACATGTAGAGAGTGGAATGCCACATATGGGAATCGATATCGCTGTCGAACGTCAAGGGCCTGTTCTCGCCAAATCATCAGCAATCTGCGCAATTAGTGTCTTAAAAGTTATACTTATATCTCGATCAAGTGAATCCCTCAAACTGCTAGTTTTATAGTTCATGGAATCCAATTTTCTGAGCTATATTCCAGATGATATTTTTGTTGCCCTGTATGGTTGATCCTATAGTTTTAGACATAATATTGTTAAAAGCCCCTTCTATAGAAAGACTACTAGTGTGAAATAGCAAAAACAAACATGTTTCACTATATTCCACCAATGTATGTAATGTCGTCTTAAGGTCTGAGATATTGTGGAATAACTTGATATTTTAGCAATGTTGAAAAGTTTGCGATATCCCCTTCGGTAGTTCGCTATTTCAGCTTATTTTTTAAACTACAAAAGTTAGTTCTAAACTACTAGGTTATAGTTAGGTATAGGCTCTTGGATCAACGCAATATCTTTCCCTTATTCTGAATGTGGAGAAGCACTGCAGCGGCTGCTACTTTAGAGGTTGAATGCTCAATTGGACAAACTTTTGTTTGGTAAATGTATGGCTATATTTTTGCACACAATTTTACTGCACACTAAGAAACATTTAAGAATATATTGTAAGTATGTTTGTAATGTTGTCTTGTTGAAATGGTCAATATTAAATTTGCAGTACCATATGGAGGTAAGTTCTTGCAACCGACCAACATCACATCATTGTGTGATGTATACAACAATACGACATCTCTTTATATTAACTACGTTCACACTATGGTAAATAAAGTATTTAAAAGGTAAATTTTTCGAACGTATCATTATTTTCTCTACAAAACTATGACTGTTTTACTGTCAAATTGTCAACAAATTTATTTTTAAGTTTTTCGTATTTTTTTTTTTTAAATTACTTTTCTTTTAAATTAAGTTAAAAAATGTTTCCGAACAGTGGGAATGCATATTTGATGAAGATGGAAATGTATTATAAATGTATGCCGAAGTATGCGTGTATTTGTTTTGTTTCAACCAACTGAAAAGACAATGTGGTCAACATTTAAAGGTAAAAGCATCTTCTTAACAATCATACAATTACACAGAACACTCACGTGTTCAATAAACAAAATTTGAAAAACCACAAGAGATGTTTAAGTACCTTCGAGCTAAAAACGCAAAAAAAAAAACCCAAAAACAAAAAGAAAATTAACAGAACATGCAACAGAACAAGAAATAAAATAACCCAGTAAATATATTCAACCTTATCGAGGTTGTCGTAAACGTCTTACACCTTCGTACTAGATTAAAGATAAAATGCAAACTGTTTATTTAATCTATTACGAAACTGTCGTAGGCGTATGACGTTTACGCCAACCACGATAAGGGTGATTATGTTGACATGTCTGCATTTTTGACAAATTCATCTTAACACATTTTTATCCTATCTCTTAGACCGGCACTCATAGCCACCAGGGACTGAACATGATAACCGATCCTATAAATAACATGAATGTCTACGAATTTCATAATATTAATATTATAATTCAAGTTTCACGTTCTATTTATACCAACCACTTTTTAGATGAGAGAATCCTTCACAGTATTTGAAGAAAATTTTTGTTTTTTCACAAACTTTACTATACAAACTATGCTGCAAGACATGGGCTGCCACATCATGACTTCTGCAGCAGTTTTCAGAATGAGGAGGGGGAAAATACCATCTTACACTTCTTTTGTAAGTGTCCAGCACTGGGTGATTTACGTGCTAGGATTTTAGATGAGCTATCCTTTAGTAATCTCTCCGAGTTATCTGGGAATATAAATTCCTTTATTAGGGAAACCAGGTGGTTGATATGACCGAACATGTAAATTACACCACATAGTGACCCAGAAACTGTCCCATGATGGCCTGCGTTAGCAGAATTCCTTGAATTCTTAAATTCTTCTCATCTTACTCCTCCAATTTCTACATATATCTTTCTCTTTTCTCTTGAAAACTTCACTCCTACTCAATCTATAGAATTCCCCACTTCTTTTACTTCTCCTTTCTTTTGTTTGTGTTTTGTCTCTTTTCTTTTGTTTCTATTTTCTCCTCAGGCACTACAAAGGGAACGTTCAAAGGACCCAAGTAAGCTGTACGAGACAGAGGTTTTGGACGGCTCCGTGATTACCTAACCTAATACTATTTTTTTCATAGTTGCGATTTATTTTCTACTGATACAAATTAGTGTTGTAAAAGTTTGTTTGTTTTCTTGAGTACTCAATACCAATTCAATACTTTTAGGGTTGCATTTTATAGTACAAAGGCCGAAAATTTTAGAAGCTCAGAAAATATTTTCTGTTTAAGGAGTTCACTCGGAGGCCTTGTGGCCCATTGTGATACCCTTAGAATTACCATTCCCTTATTTTAAAATTTCTACATAAAGAGAGAATGGTTGCCCCCCCTAATTTCGTTGACTACGTACTTCTTGTGATCCCCGTGAGAACCAGCCGGTACTTCTAATAAATCTAATCATATTTACTAGTGACACATCTCTGAGACAGTCCAGATCATGGAAAAGAGCTCTACTAAGATATAGTAGTCTATGCTTTTGTAAGGCTGGGCAGTCACATAGAAGGTGTTGTACCGATTCTTCCTCCTTCTCATCCAAACAACTTCTACAATAGCTATAACGTGGGTAACCCATACGTTCCGACATGCGTCCAATCATACAGTGCCCAGTGATTATAGCCGTAAGAAGCCTGATCGAATTCCTACTAAGAGACAAACGAGTCGTAGTCCTATTATCTGTCAGAGTGGGCCAGAGCAGTCTGGATATTCAACAAGTGATGATGTTTGACCACCTGAGTTCCGTCTCACTCAAAGCCCATTCATTTATCAATTTCGATACGTTCACCAAGGAAGTGTGAATATCCCTTTGCGCATGAGATACGTCCAGGGACGACCCGTTCGTTGCGCATTCGTCGGATACTCCATTTCCTCGGATGCCCTCATGTCCTGGGACCCATATCAACTCGACGTGATGTTGTGTCAATTGTGCCAGTGATTGGATGCAATTGAGAAGACATTTCGACTTAATAAAGTTGGAGTTAAGAGCCTTGATTGATACCAGGCTGTCCAAGTAAATATGTATAGTCGAATTTTCGATATTCAATTCCCGGATTCTTCTCGCGGCTGTATCGATGGCATATATCTCAGCATGGAAAACCGTGCAGGTAATCGAAGAGACAGCAAAAGGGGTACCATGAAATAACTCCCAAAGAAATAAATCCCATCAAAAATGAAATAATTCCAAAACTTGAAAGGGTAAAATGAAATAACTCCTAATAATCGGCGGTTTCATAATTTTAAAAATATTAGTCCCAAAAAAAAGCGAAATAACTCCCAATGAAATTAATCCTAATAGAAATGAAATAATTCCCAATCCGAAGCAATTTATGTAATCTTACAATGAAATAAAGAACTACAAAGGTGGAAATATTCTTCGCTCACCAAACATTTTTTGCATTGCGGGCCTATGGCGTAGCGCGAAGGTTTCCTCCTCTGGGGTGTATCTAAAACTGGCTTCGCTCAGATTTTTTTCCCTTTACAATATAAGAACTATCTGAATGTTTCTTTAAGTTTTTGAATAAAACAAAATTAAAGTATTAAGTATTGTATTGAGTAGTCAAAAGTACCCATTATTTACAACACTAATACAAATTTCGGCTCCTTCTCCTACCGACATCCCATATAGGAAATCAGAAACTTCTACAGACTATCGGTATGTATTCTGGCTGAATTCGTAAAAATGATCAGTAGATAAACTTTTTGTTTGAGTTAATACGTTTGTGTATTATTGAATGTTGGTCATGTATTTTGGACGAATTGATGGATGGGTGAAAATGTTCATGTGTGAGTCTGTATATACATCTGATGTAAGTATATTGCCACATGCCACACAACATTAATGGCTGTAAAGGTTTTTTTTCTTATATATATATATATTTTTTTTTTGCCCTTCTGGTAAATTGTTGTTTTTTACTGTCTTCCTTATATTGCTGCAGTTACCATTGTATTGTTTGTGTGATATTTTACAAACTTCTGTTTAAACATTTATAGTATACTAGATTGACCCGGTGCGCTTCGCTACCCCTGTCGATGTAAAAATCGGTTCAGCCGTTTAGTAATTATTGTTTAAAAACTAAAGGTACCAATTTTACCCGTTTTTCCCCCTTTTTATCCTTTTCTGGTCCAAGTATTGAAAAAAGTTATAGCCTATTGACGTAAGGATCTATCTACGTTCCAAATTTCAATAAAATCGGTTCAGCCGTTTAGGCGTGATGCTCAAACAAACAAACAAACAAACTTACAAAGACATTTATATATTTATATAGATCATGGCTTAAAAGACCATCTATGTAGGTTTATAAACTTTATGTAGTTTGCTTAAATTTCTACGCAATTTTGTAGTTGTAGTTTTCAGGAGAGAGAGTACAAAAACCAAACAGTTATCTATAATTGCAGTTTTGTAATAATATATAGCAATGGTTCTCAAATGGGTTTCCGTGGCCCTCTAGGGCTCTGTATAAGTTCCAACGCTCCCGAGAAGAACTCAGGAAAACATACAAACAAAAAGATAATGTCGAAATGGTTGTGATTTGGAAAGAGGAACAAATATATATCACACTCGTTACCTAATGAATTGTATGTTTTCTTTCGCTCTGTAGACCACAACTATTGACTGTTATTTGTTGCATATCAGTAATAATATATGATTTATAGTGTCAACAATTATGTATATTACAGATTTTTGGTAAAGTAATTTACTTCGAAATACTTTTATTATGTATGTTGATGAAATACCTGAAAAATTCCAAGAACAAATAGTTGTTATGAAATGTAACTCGTGCAATAAATTCGATTTAGAATTATTTGGTCTCCAAAACTTTGTTTCATATATTACAAAGTTTTCCCGCTTGTTGACTCTGAAACGTTGAAGCTATTAATGCAGTTGTCATATACCCACGTATATTGTCATACAACACATAGGGGTATTCATCATAAACCCACAAAAGTGAGTAAACACTTGTGAATTATTTGATTTTTTAAAATAATGAAATTCATACAATCTATCTATGGATTAAAAACTAATAGTTTCAATTTATTGCAGATTATGCTGAATATTAGGTTTCGTTGTGAAAGAAAATGTTTTGGTTGGATAATTCACTGGTGTATACTGACTTTTGAGGCTGTGTGTATATTCCGGGTCCTTATGCAAGTCTAAGACGATCTAACTTGGTCCATCCGCCTGTCAATTGAAAGTACGATAGGGCTCAAACGAAAATGGCTAGCTGGTTGAAATTTGCCACAAATACTATCTGTTGATAAATGGACAATATTGGTACATGATTTCACCAATCGCCATACAAATGATGAAGCAACAAACAATGTTGCTTCATCTGTATTTATGGATGGTGTAAATATTGTGGAATCAGACGCTCTTGATGTTCTGGGCATGAAAATACAATGTGATGTCCGCTGGTCTAAACACATTTTTCAAGTGTCGAAAGAAGCATTCAAGTGTCTCGGTTTTTTGAAACGGTGTAGGAATTACTTCACTCCATCTGATCTTCTCACTGTTTACACCACATATATCCGACCGAAAATGGAATACAACTCCCATGTATGGGCCGGTGCTTCAAAGTCTATTTTGGAGCTGCTTGACCGCGTACAAGAGAGGGCGAAGGTGATTATTGGTGACAGTAGGGTATCCAACTCTATTGATTCGCTGGAGCACCGTCGCAATGTGGGCTGCGTTTCACTGTTCTATCGGTACTACAATGGAATGTGTTCTGATGAAATTAGGGAACTTGTTCCTGATACTTTGTGGTCGATTGGCCAGTGGACGGCACAACACATTACAGGGAAAATTCGTTCTTTAGCCGTACTGTACGTATGTGGAACAAACTTCCCGCCGAAATGTTTCCTGCCATTTCCAATGTGGGAAAGTTCAAATCGAATGTCCACAAACACTATTCGCTCTTTCCTCCCTCCCATAACCCTCCAACACAATGCTTTGCATGAATAGGGGTCATCCCCTGAGTGCTGGTCCAAGAAGAAAAAAAAAAGGTAGTAGATCGACTATAACAAGCCTTGATTGCATTTGGCTCTCTGCGAAAACTCTAGGAATTTTTGTAATATATTTATCACTACTTCCAAGTCTCTGTGGATGTTCTCATTTGTTATGAATTTTCGTTTGGGCACTCTAAATAAGATCAATAATGTTATTGCTAACCGTTCCCCACAGTTGGATTCCATATGTTCAAATTGGTTTTAAAACGCTTTTTACAAAATGACTTTTTAGTCAAGGATTAATTTTTATTGGTCACTCATGAACCAGTGAAGGCTAGAGGCTTTTAACTTCATGTGAAATCTTTTGGTTTCTATATGACGACGCATAGTAAGTGATATATTTATATTTATGAGAAACTAGCTTTTCTGCACTCATATCATGAAAGCAAATAATCGATCACATATGGACACTGAGAATGATATTAGATGTACATTATCTGAAATTTCTCCTAATTTCAACTGTGATTTAATTTTAACAATAGAAATTGTTAAATGTTAATTAAGATAAGGATAAGGTGGCCGTACTTTCAATTAAATGGGTCAGGGGGCTTGTGAGTACCCCTGATTTATAGTTTAGTTCTCCGTCTGTCTATAAAAAGTGTCTAGATATACATATGTATGTATTTAAATTTAAAAATGTTGACCAAGGTTTTTTAATTTCGATCAGAGATCGAGATTTCCCCGTCATGGACAAAAATTATGACAATATCCTCAATATTTCTCTAAAAATATTCTTTACCGGAGGATTTTCTTTTTGTTTTTTTTTTCATTCTTTTGTTTATACGAGTTTTTATGAAATTATATTTTTATTTTTTTTTTGTTTTGTATGACGTGGGGATAAAGTATTGTTACCCAACAAAGGAGGCTATTCGATTTCGATTTGAATTCCATTGCCTCCCGAAAAGTATTGAAAAACCACAACAAAAACAAAAGTTGTTAGAAGAATTAAAAAATAAATCGTTTTTTCACTTTTAGATTTTAGGAGAATTTTTTAAGCCTCTTAGTTTTCAACATAAAAAAAAAAAAGTTTGTTTTATGTTTTGTTGTTTTGCTGGATCTGGTGTATTGTTTTAGTTATATGTATGTTTGTTGTAATTTATGTTGCTTTATAGATTTGCTGATTGCTGGCTGTCAAATTTAAGTGGACCTCAGCTCTGCATCTATGAAACATACACACAATTGTGGGTATTAATTTTTTTGTGTGTGCACTTCGACGATACGAGGGTTGGGTCATCGGTTCTATGAGACTCGCACTCTTATGTGATATTCTCACAAGCTATGTATGTAATTGTACTGTGTTGTTAGAATGTCCTAATCTGTGGCAATAAAATCTCTTTGGTCGTGGTTCTGTATCGCTCACCAGTCACTGATCCATTCAGATAAAAATAGGCCTCGTCGACGACATTTATTTTGCGTCAATATCACTGTCCAATTACTTCGTAAAGATATAATTACAATTATTCTGATTGATACAATAAAACCATGACATATTGCAAATTCAACGAGCTTCAATTCTTTTATTCGAATAAAAATTTTAAAAATTTTGTTTTCTTTTGCCATAGACCAGGCTAAGATAGGTTGGGCCGTTTTATGTCCCATCTGCATTTCGGGTATACACATATGCCCATCTCGGTATCTTGTGCGTTCTGAAGGAAATGTTTTTTCTCTTTTTCGGAATCCTATAAACCATGTTCAACTAGGCTAAGAACCTAGTTTCCTGAAATATGTTCCAGGTTTGGTATATATCCATATAAACATGTTCGCCTCTAATTCGCTTTGCAGATCGTGTTATAGGATAGACTGATATATGCTATATGAGCCTAGATAACACATTAACTAGTCTTCTGAGTGCTGGCATATTTAGGTTCAGAATCTCTTTTGTTCTCTTTAGGATTGGGTTTTCTTAAGGATATTCGTCGCCACTCCGATTTGTCAAACAAAAATACAACAAATCATATGTCTTATACAACAACAAAATACATTGAATAGCATGTATTTTGTTGTTGCAAGAGTTAGGTTTTAGACAATTACGTCTCGTCTCTATGTTACCTTATGGTCTCTGATGTGTTCGTTTTTCGCCCATTCCTTCAGTTCATCTTTAATCCTCCTATCAGAAAATGCTATAAATTTTGCGATTGGCCCCTAATGTCAGTTCTGTTTTGACATTTGTGTAGTAAACACATGCGAAATACACGTTAATAAACAATGTTACGCTACTCTGCTCCAGAACGCGGAATATTGCTGACTATTTATTTGACCAATAATCGGTCGGTGACTTTGGCACAACGTGAATTTCGTCGCAGATTTCCTGGCCGTGCAACGCCTACTGGTGAAACACTGTGACTTTTAGCCGCTCGTCTCGAAGAGACTGGCACAATACGAGATGCTGCCAGGCTTGGCAGACCCCGGAGTAGCCGTTCTGCAGAGAATATTGCTGCTGTAGCCGAGGATGTCATGGAAGCGCCGTGGACATCGACCAGACGACGTGCCACACAAATGGGTATCAGTCGACGGTCTTTACAGCGAATTTTGGTACAAGATTTGAAGATGTTTCCGTACAAAGTCCAGACGGTGCATCAGCTGTTAGGTGCTGACCGCCAATCGCATCTAACATACGCTCAAGCCATCCTTAATCACCACCAAGAGGAAGATGATTTTTCATCAAAAATAATCATGAGTGATGAGGCCCATTTCCATCTTAGCGGGTACGTAAATAAGCAAAATTTACGCTTCTGGGGCACTGAAAATCCGCGCGTAACCCACGAAGAGCCATTACACCCGCTCATAGTCACTGTATGGTGTGCTGTTTTCGCTGGAGGAGTAATCGGACCTTTTTTCTTCGAAGACGTCGCGGGTCAAACGGTTACTGTGAATGGTGAGCGCTACAGAGCAATGATCAACGAGTTCTTTTTGCCGCAACTTGATGAATTGGGATTGGAAAACATGTGGTTCCAACAGGACGATGAAGGATGCATTTCCCGGGCGCCTAATCTCCCGTTTTGGCGATTTGCACTTGCCAGCAAGATCGCCTGATTTGACCGCTCCAGACTTATTTTTGTGGGGCTTTTTGAAGTCGCGGGTTTATGTCAACAAGCCTCAGACTCTTGCAGCTCTTAAAGACAATATCCGTCAAGAATGTGAGGACCTATCGCCGGAAGTTTTGGCCAAAGTGATGGAAAATGCCATAAAAAGGGCTTAAATGACAATCAACTGTGGCGGCGGCCATTAACATGACATCATATTCTCGACTTGATGTAAAAAAAATTAAAAGACCAAATAAAAATAATCCACAAGAAGAATCAAAGTTTTTCATTTTTTTTTTTTTTAATTACAGCCAAAAAACATCGGAAGTTTACTTTTACGCCACCTTGTACGAGTCTTCAATCATTTAATGCTTGGAAATCAGTATTATGATCTGGTAAACGAAAGATTTTACCTATATTTCGATTTAACTCGTAAAAGCACATTCCGCTTTGGTGCCCCATTTTTGAACCATCTGTATATAGCTCGGTTCCTTTGATATTCCTTACTCTCGTTACTTGATATCTAGGATATTTGTTATCCTAATGGCTAACGGCCAGGTACTTCTCAAACGACACAAGTGTGGTCCTAAAACAATGATGCTCATGTTATTAAAATAGAAATGAAAATTGAATTTTAAGCCTTTAAGAAAAGTCATTAATATTTTGACAATTACTATTGTTGTTGTTAATACACGCTCACTCGCTCTCCCTCATACTTTACATTAAATAAGGCGTGCAACATGTCCAAGTACTTGGGTTTATGAAGTAGGGGTGTATGTATGTGTTTGCAACCACTTATAAAGTTGAATAATTGCCCACAATTATTTACAATTAGAAGAAAGGGAAATCAAATTATTTGTTTATGTATTTATGTTTGTATGCATAAACATGTATATTAGGGTGGCACCGTTTCTACGTAGTCGATAGTCTCAAATACATATAATATGTTGATGCTATAATACAAATGATTAAAATAACTTGTGTAAGAGGTTTTAACACATTTGGAACTGTTAAAGTCCGATGCCTTGAGGAAAATTTTTGATTCCTCCCTATTATTATATTAAAATCACATCAAATTGATAGTTTTTTAAAATACTTGTGTATGTACATATTTTTCACGCCATCCTAATGTGCATACGTATTTATGTATTTTTGTGTGTCTAAGTGTTTGTTTATTAAATAAATAAAAATATTTTTGTTTATGACCATAAACATTTTGGCCTCATAAAAATATTGATAAATTATTATATTGTAGTTTAATAGTTTCATAATAAAATCAAATTTTATTTGACTGTTAAAACTCGAAGAAAAAAAAAAGAAGGAAAATAAATAAACCAGCAACAAATAACAACAATATTCCGTTTAGAAACAATATTTTTAACACATTTTTAGCCATTTTTATTTTGCTCTATAAATTTTATTAACTCGCTGTCATAAACAATTTGAATATATTAATCAGATAAACATTCCCATTTACCCCCTGCATTATTTTGGCAATGTGTCACTTGATTTTTATTATAAAGAAAATAATACTTATGCAGAAACAATTTCAAATAAATAAATTAACATTCGCTATGATTAAGTATTAGTTGGAGGAGAGACAGAGAGAGAGAGAGAGTACATATTGATGGAATATGTAAATGTGAAATCGATTTAAGTCACATTCATGGCCGTAAAATAGATTATAAGAATGAGTAATAAAGTTTGTAGTTTAATTGGCAGGAGTATAATCACCGATAGTGGTTAAGCGGAGAATTCCAATTTACATAGTAATATTTGTTCTTATACATCTATTTTCAGCCTTTTAGTTTAGTGGCATTTTTGAGTGTGTTATAAGGGTTAATAAATTTAATGACTACCGTCATTTTCAACATCGTTTTCAATCAGTTTAAAAGCCTTAATAAATATTCAAAGAATCCTGTCCGCAATTTTATGATTCTTTTGGAAAATAAATACATACCAACCTGAGTTGAGTTTATTTAAAATTCATAACAAAATGAAACTGTAAATTAAAAACACCTGTCGCATACAGCAAGACAGCCGGTCAGCCAGCCAGCCATCCAATCAGCCTACTGCTGCTATTCCTAAATAATTACACTCAATTTTAACCAACTTCCACCAGCAACAGCCTGTCACAACAGCCTCACAAGAACAACCAACAACAGCGTGTTGATGAACAATCTACAAAAAGTCAATATTAAATATTTTGTTACTCAGTACGAGTATCATCAATTTGTATTTCGTAGCTGAACTGTTTGTTTGTTGGTTTTTTCGGTTAGTTTTATAGGTAGAGGGGAAACGGTTACACTACAAAGGTATTCTTGGTGTTTTATTTTATTTTATTTTGTTTTTATTCTGTTGTTTTCCTTATTTGAATGATGGTTAGTTATTAACACTAAAGACATGACCATAATTAGTATTCATAAAGTGGCCAGCCATCCAGCCAACCAGCTTGCCTAACCAGCCACTGTTTGCTGTATTAACACAACCAGGCAATGTTAAGTTCATCGTTACTCAACAACCAGCCACACATCCAAGCACGCCACACTCTTCCATACAAACTCCAGCGACAATATGACGACCATGAGCCCCAAGCAGAGGGAGAGCACTAAGACGAAGGTATTGAAGGCAAAGGCGCTAAATCAAAATGTCGTAAAAAAGAAACAATATAAAATTAAAATTAAAAAGTAGAAAAACAAAAAACTACGAATAACAATTTTGAGTACGATCAAGATGCGTGCCATAAACAAATTATGCAAAACACGTTACACGCACAAAACAATGCCTGGAATGATTGGAAGTTTGGTTGGAGGAATGCCTGTGATAGTATTGAAAATTATTGTTAAAGTCAAACTAGCGTACATCATTCTCGTACGCCCAACTCTAACTAAAGAAACAATGCCAATACAATTTATAACAAAATTATGAAACGTAATTCCAATATCCTTTTATAAACCAGTAATATTCATGACAATTGAGTTTCCGTTCATAGGCTTACACAAAAAGAGGATTGATTGTTTTGGAAATTCCATATAAATCAAACATTTGCTTCACGATAGTAGAGTTCCTAACTTCCCGGTATTTTCTCATTTCCGGGACATAATAAAAAAATCTGTTCATTCCCGGCAATTTTTGAATACTAAATAAAGCCAAAAAAAAATGTACAATATTTATGGTTGTTTTTAAGAGTTTAAAATATATAATAGTGGTATTTGACTGGATTTGTCACTCTCGTAGTTTTAATCGGTGAAAATTCAGTACTAAGGACTGAGATCGAAAAATTTTTAACATACATATATGGGCAATTCCACGAGAATGACTACCACGACTGAAAACCCTTGAAACTTTTTTTCAAGATGATTTGAATAGGAGAAAACACTAAAATATTACTATGTGTCAGTATTTAGAGCTTATTACAACATTTTATTGGCAAAAATAATAGTTTAAACTGACTATATTTAATTTTTTAATTTAATTGGCGTGTTTTAGGCTAAAATTGCGGTCAAAACTAAGCTCCCAATTAGCATATAGTGTGAAATGAATTTGACTCTGTTTATTTGCTATTATAAAATTGTTCATTGAAACCGAATGTATATTTTTCGAATGTATATAAATCTGTCACGTACGGTATGTCACGTACGATATTAAATTTTATTTATGTCGGATAGTAAAGGAAAAATATTTCGTTTAGTGTAAGAAATTAAAAGAAAGCATAAATCCTTTCACGATTCGCAAATTTTCGCATATTTCTACATGTACCTCAAAATTAATTCCGTTTTATGTCACGTACGATATACCCTTATTTCGCTCGATATTTTGGACAACAATGTTTCGAAAGAACTTATTTTTTTTTTGAAATATAGCACCCTTTGAATGAAACATACAGACCAAATTATTTTTCAGATACTCTTATTTATGGAAAACCTATTCCACTCTATAGGCGTACAAATGTCACGTACGATGACATGGAATTGCCCATATGTTAATAAAAATGAAACCACTAAACTTACAGTTTTGAATCTTTTTTTATTTTATTGAAATTATTGTTACAATTTACAAAAAAAAAATATATTTTAATCTAATCACTTATGATGAAATTTATAACCTTTTTCGAAAGCCCTTCCATTATGGTTTTAATAGTGCTTTATGTCACTTTGTTCAAACAGGTTGTCCATCTCCGTTTAAAATCTACCACACTTTTGGACACCTTTTTTGAAATCTTCAATTCTCTTTTAACAAGAGCCCAATATCTCTCCACTGGCCCTAGCTCCAGGCAGTTTGGAGGAATTGCCTCTCTTAGTACAAATACCACATTATTGTTCTTTTACCACTCAATACCTTTCTTACCATAGTGACAGGATGCCAAATCAGGCCAAAAATAAGTGGACACACTAAGAAGTCTATGAATGGAAACATCCTTTTTTGTAAACATTCCTTGATGTAAATTTCGGTATTTATATAGGTCTTTGTAACAAATGTTTAGCTTTTTTGCCGCAACTGCATATTGCTTGCCATACCAAGAACTTTTTGGGAAATTTTGTCTGCTATTGGGTCCAAAACTTTTCTTTAACATTTCCTCGAGCATCTGCAACATAAAAAAATTAAACCAGAAGCTGCGAAAAATTTTCCATACGAACATTTCGTCATCCATTATGCAGCAGGTATATTTTTTGTATAAAATTTGACTTCAATTTCCGTGATCTATCTTTGGCCTCTAAATTTTTAGCAGAGTTCCCGTCAAGAACTTCTTGAGCCTTGTATGTTTTTAAACCTGCATTGGCTTCAACTTTTCGTACCAAATAGTCCGAGTACTGAGCTAACCGGTCTGCTTTCCTACCGGAGGTGTTGGGAGCTCTTTTGAAAATGCGTTCTATTTGTTTGGTTTAGAAACATCAGGTGGACCATTCCTTCTACCTGAACCAGGTTTTATATCAACGGACAAGTTCTCCCGGTACTGTTTAATAACATTGAAAAAAGATTGATAGCAGACCTTTGATTGTTTGGCTAACTTTTTGTAGGATCAAGTTGGGTTTTGTTGAAAATATTTAATAATTTTAGTACGCTCTTTTTTCTGGCCACTCATTTGAATCAGCTTAACGACAAATGAAACATAATTGACATTAAACATAATAACTGACATGCTTTACAAAGGTAAATTGATAAAAAAAAAAAAAATCAAATAATACTTGGGTTAAAAGTTTTAATGAAAAACGTGTGTTAAGAATTTTACAATCTCAGTCCTTAAGTGGTTCGAAAGAGAATGTATATACAAAAAGTTAAACCACTCGTATTGTCATTATTGTCTCTAAATAGTCATATCCTTAGTAGTTGTAATGTTAAGCACCTTAAGCCCCATTAACAATTTTGTTATTCATTATAAGTTCCTTAAAACTATTAGTACCATAAAAAATATTTAATAAATTTTGTATTAAAAATTCCATTATTTCTAAATCAAAATTTACAATGTTATGAAGGATCTTGAGAATGTGTGACCGCAATATACATATTGGTATATCTGAATTTAGCAACGATTAAAGTTCTTTCTTTTAGAAAGTTTCATTTAATGCTAAAACAAAAAACAACAGTCTCTTGCTCGTATGATTGTTCTTGAGGTTCTGTTTAAAATCTGTAAAAGTTGCGGGCTTTTAAACTTGGCTGAAGCGTAGCCAAAAACATATTCCTAGATAAGTTTAAACACCAAAACATGAGGTTAAATCTCGCAACTCGTCAGTAGAAAACTTGTTTTTGTAAAATTAACGAATAAATAAATATGAAAACAAAGTAAATGGAAAGAAATCTCTATAAGTTAAGTTGAGTGTCTACCAGTATGTACTTACTTACATGTATCTACTCTATGTTTTTAAAAATAACAAACCAACTCAACAAAAACAAAAAAAAACAATCTTATGAAAAGCAACTAACCGGTTTGTGAATGTATAAGAAACGGGTTAAAAGTAGATCGTCAACTCTATATGCACAAGATCCCATTTACTTGAGCATTTTGTTTTTTAATGCTGTTGTTTTGCTGGTTTTTTTTAAAAGTTCTTCTGAACCACAGCACAGAAAAATCCATTTGACTTTACCTTGGCTGAGTGTCTACTATCTAAGCTGTTGTGTTTTGTTTTAATAAGTTTTTTCTTTTGCTTTTTAAAAACTTTAGATCACAGTATGAAATGAACATGCAAAAAACCAGATTTACACCAATATAAATGAAGTATCATACAACTACTTATATACATATAAATATGAACATGACATGTATTTTGAATGTGTAGTGTACTGTAGTAAAGAAACTTAAACTCATACAAAGAAGAAACGTTTTTTTTTTACCTTTGTGCTTTATAAGGGGCAACTTAAAAGTGGGTAGAGTTTTATTCACGGATAAACCAATGAATCTCAACATTTAAATGTTGCTTGTTATTTTACAAGCAACATTAGTGCGGACACATATTTAAATACAAAGACAGAGTTGTTATATGTATAAATTAAGCAAATGTTGGTAAACATTAATATTGTTGCTTGTTTAACAACAACTTGTTGATCTTTAATTAAGTTTAGCAACAATTTGGTATGTTGCGAACAAGGGAAATTTGTGTGTTTTGTATTAAAATGTTGGTCTGATGCTTTGGGACTTTTTATTTGTTTATATATCAAAAGAGTAATGTTGATATACATTAATTGTGGATGGTATAACTGAGTGTATCTAATGTTTATGGGATATTTTTGTTGATAAAAACAAATGTGGAATGATTTTTGAAAATTGTGTATTTTGTGGTTGATTTATTTGCTAAATACATGTATATACATTAGGCAAGCCTTAAAAAATAGATATGCTTTTAGTGATTCTTTAAAATTATTTAAAAATTTCGGATAAGTAGAACCCCTGCCGGGAATCGATTGAATGTTGTAAAATTGTATATATAATGAAATTGTATATACAATTTTATCTTCCACAGAATATGTCTTTTAATAGTTCGTTTTAGCTACTAATGAACAAAATAAGACCTATCAATGGCATACTATGTATGTACTGTCAAAATGATCATTTTAAGTTTTTAAACAAACCATGTACAAAATCAAGTAAATATTTGTATATGTATTTGGATTTACTTTTAAATAATAATAATAATAATTACCATGACAAGCAAAAAGCTTGAAAAATAAGTCTGTATATTTGACACTGTCTTAGGAAAAAATATTTTTTTTTTAAGCAGAACCTTGCCTAAACCTATAACGCAGCTCGACTATTATTTCTTTAACACCACACTTCGAATATTGGTTGTAGACAGTATAACTTATATATGGGGGAGTTCATGTCATGTATCAACTTTTGATATCGATGTCTTCCGATCGGGATGAAATTTGCACCAAGGAAAGTAATTATTTTGTCAAATTTTGACCCCCTCTTATTCAGAGAGTTCTCCACCAATCTTGTCGAAAAATTGTTTCTGAATTACTATCCAATAGGACTAACATTGGTGTAAATTTCATCCCATAAATTTTTGTTTGCCCGTCATAATTTGTAAAAATAACATAAAAAAGTAAATTTTAATCAAACAAATTTTTTTATTTGGCATATCAATACATGGCTTTAACATTTAAAAATCATTTCGGGCATATGGTCACCGCGGCTGTTCTCTACGAAGCGCATTCTGAACGTCAAGCCAAAAATTAGCCTCTTTGGTGAACACAATTTTGCCGTAAAATAGTCGCCTGACCGAATCGATGACTTCAAAGTAAATTTTGATAATTTGGTAGTGTTGTTCAAGCGTCAATCTATGATTTCCCAGAGTATACTAATAATAAATGTCAAAAAGTGAGCGCAGTATGAAAGTTTGTTTAACAGCCTTTGCACATACCCATACTTTTTTGTGCATATTTGTGTACATATTTTCCAGTTTTTGCAGCTTTGCTTACTAATTTTAAATTATTTTGTTCACGTTAAACTTACCATGATCATTACTATAAAGTTTATAGCATAAACGAATAACGTTTGAGCAACAAGTGTTTTAGCCAATAGCACCAGCAATACTAATTATATTTTTGGATAAATAGAACAAAAAGTAGGAGACCTTGTCATTTTGACGGGCACCTTTATATTATATATTATTGAATATTAAAATGATATGGTCAAGTTTGGACATGTTTTAGGTATATGAGAAAAATAAAACATTTTGGAGAATTTTTTTTTCATGAATTCGTTAATATCCAGAAAATTTCTAAAAATTGCAGGTAATATAAGACTTAATTTCCAATGCTTTGCAGAACAAATGATGTTAATATCAAAGTTGGTTAAAAAGTTATAATCGTACAAAACTTACTATTCATGGTAAGTTTCCTTCAGTTTTTCAAAAATTCGCGCCATTTTAAAATTTTATTTTTAAGCAGGATGCTGTAATCAATTCATTCAGATTCGAAATGTGAAATATTTAAAGATATTTATGGGGTCATAAAAGTATATTTTAGTTTATTAAATTGTAAGTCCTTAATATTGTATAAGTATCTTAATATACATTTTATTTATCACGATGATTTTTTAAGAATGTATGGTCGGTCAATCCTGACCATATAATACCCTACACTAAGTAAATAAGCAAAAACATTAAGCTTTTAAAATGTCAATAATTTTTATTCGTGAGTGATTTTCGGAATATGACTAATTATGGACCGATCATAATCAAATTTGGTGACATGAATTCTGTATATACAAATCTTATTTCGAGCGAAGTATGTGTAGATACCTATATAAATTAAACATTTATGACCGATAAAGCCCAATTTCGGGAGGACATATGTATGAGGACTAGGTGAAATAATGTACCGATTACAGCCAGTTACAATAAGCTTTGTCCTTGGATCGAAAAAATTATATGTACCAAATTTTATCGAAATATCTTCAAAATTGCGACCTGTACTTTGCGCAAATGGTATACAAGGCCAGCCAGCCAGGCAGACGAACGGACATCGTGAAAGTTACCCAACTATGGTGGTGTAGGGTATAAAAAGTGAGTAAAAATAATTTTCACCAAATTAAAAAGTCCATACAACTTTTGCATTTTGAAATTGTTTAACCCCCATTCGACTCGGGCAATTCCATGTCATCGTACGTGACATTTGTACGCCTATAGAGTGGAATAGATTTTCCAATAATAAGAGTATCTGAAAAATAATTTGGTCTGTATGTTTCATTCAGAGGGTACTATATTTTAAAAAAGTAATATGTTCTTTCGAAACATTCTTATCCAAAATATCGAGCGTAATAAGGGTATATCGTACGTGACATAAAACGGAAGTAATTTTGAGGTACATGTAGAAATATGCAAAAATTTGCGAATTGTGAGAGACGTTATGTTTTCTTTTAATTTCTTACACTAAACCAAATATTTTTCATTTACAATCCGTGATATTTAAATAAAAACAATCATTGGATGATTTTATAATAAATAAAATTTAATATCGTACGTGACAGATTTTTCTCTTATAATAAAACAATATATATTCTGTAAATATATGTATACAAAAACTAAAAAAATTAAAAGAAAATATACATTCAATAAACAATTTTATAATAGCTAATAAACAATTAGAGTCAAATTCATTTCACACTATATGCTAATTGGGAGCTTAGTTTTAACCGCAATTTTAGCACAAAACACGCCAATTAAATTAAAAATTTAAATATAGTCAGTTTAAACTATTATTTTTGCCAATAAAATGTTGTAATAAGCTTTAAATACTGACATATAGTAATATTTTAGTGTTTTCTCCTATTCAAATCATCTTGAAAAAAAGTTTCAAGGGTTTTTGGGTTTTCAGTCGTGGTAGTCATTCTCGTGGAATTGCCCATATGTCATTTTTAAAGAAATTGTATTTACTGGATGGTCACAAACAAATAAACGAAAGTGTATTTAATACAAGATGCACGATACAGATTGTTGTGAAAAGGATATCGAGACAAAAAGTTAATGATTTGATAAACACTTGCAGTACATAATAGCTGGGATGGATCATAAAATAATATAATAAGTACGAAGTTTTTTATTGTTTATGACATTTTGAGTTGAAAAATTTGTCGCGTGATAAGTCATACTAAGTCATACTAAATAAAAACCAATCCAAACATTTTAACAAGACAACTCTAAGTTGATAGATACATTAATTAAAAAAAAGTAATTAATTATGTTCCAATTCTCAGATGTTTTAATTTTTTAAGAAGCAGCCGTATCCCTTTGGCATACAAAATAGTGCAACAAATATGTTATCCAAAAATGGAAATAAGAAAAAAAATTTCAGATTTCTTTATTTTTTGTTTTCACTTCAAAGGCGTACGAATGTCGCGTTCGGTAACATAGAAATGGCCATATATTTATAAGTATAAAATATATATTAGAAGAAGAAACATGATTTTCTTATTTGTTTTTTAACAAATTAATAGTAGTATTCTGTCTTTCTACAAGTTAAGATCTGTAAAAAGTTTTGCAAACAGTTGTTGGTCGACTTTGATACTCTATATCTCACCTTGTGTTCTGAAAGCATATGCCCTTCTGTTCGATCATAAATAATTTTTCAATCGGACCAGTAGCTTACAACAATTTCCCATTCCCTAGCTGTAAGGTTTTCTGTATATCGATGATGTAATTTAAAATCCTTTTAAACATTTTTAATGTTCTCCAAAAACATTTGCTTGAAGAAATGTGTAGTTCTCTCTTAAAACACGGAAGTTGATGTATATTAAGATAAACTTATAAAATAAGTAATTAAGTATGTATTTCATTTCCATGAACTTAATCCATTGCAAATTAATTAGTTTTTTTCTTTTTTTATAATTTTTGTTGCTAGTTTGTTTTTAATAATTATATAAAAATATATTTTAAACATACAAACAAAATATTATTGTATTTTTCAATGTAATTTAATATTTACAATGTAATTTTCTCATGTCTTAACTTCAAGGCTTGAATGCAAAACAAAAAAATTAACAAATTTTTCAATATTGTGTTAAGGGAAAATGAATTTCTGCTAGAGCAAAGCTTTAAGAGCACCTACAAAATTGTATTGTTTTATTTTAAAAACGAAATAAATTTTAAATCCCACTTAATAAAATGTTTTATAAAATAAAATAAAATGAAAAAATCGAAATTAAGCTGCAACGAGCAAAATTGCAAAGTACAATATTATTCTTATAAAAAAGTTAAACCAAAAGCAACCTAACAGCCACCAACCACACGTTTACAAGTTATTCTTCTGATTACATTATATAAAATGCTCTTTCTTTCCTTCGCTGTAATAAACGCATTATTTGCACTTTTGCCCCCAAATTATAACAACAACAAGAACAACAATTACATATAATACAGCAGTATGCAAGTTTGTACGATGCTGTTGTTGTTTTTAATTTTTTTGCATACATTTGCTTATGAACTTTAACGTGATAGAAACGAGGAAGAAGATACTTGCGCTGGTGTTTAAAATTCCATTTCTTCCATTTGTATTGGTGGGAGTGCAAATGTAGTAGTAGTTGGTGTTGTTGCTGTTGTTTTTCTTTTCTGCAAACTTTGCAAAATAAAAAAAGTTTAAATTGTAACATCACAATTTAAAGTTGAGGAAAATCTGCTCTCGTCTATACTGTTTTGAAAGTAAATATTTTTGTTTAAATAAATTTGTAAGATTTTCCATAAATTACTATGATCCTTTATTGTTGAATGCCCCAGTTTTTTTTTATACACGAGTATTGAGGGGATGTACTGGTAAAAAAAACATTTACGATATTAAAGAATTACAAAAGTATGAAATTTTTATTTGAAAAGAAAGAGATTGTGTTCTTTAATACTTTTTTTTTTTTTTTTGCTAGAACTGCATTTTAATTTTATATCGGTACAATTAAATTTTAGGTTTGTTTTGTTGAGCAGGTTGCAACCATTCGAGTGTCCAATTGATTGGTGCTGATCGGAAAATTCATGGTAATGGTAAACTTCTAAGCAACTGTTAGAATTCTTTGATACTTTGAACTCCAATGGGGAAGCAGTTGGACTTTCAAAATATTGTATTATGAATTAGACGTTTTAAGTACATCGCTAGAGTGAACCTAAGTGTCGTAGCTATCGCAAATATGATGCTATATTCAAGATTTGAACATTTCTAAATTCTGCTAAGCAAAATAATGAAAAAACATGCTTTTCATCTCACTTACTTTATTAGATATTTGGCTTCAGCCATTAATTTTAGCATTTTGTTGATAATTTTCTAAATAAAATGGTTAACAAATATTCAATTACAATTTCATTATGTTAGTTGAAAACAATTTTTAAGATCAAAATATTCGAATTGGTATCAAAACATTTCTGAGCAAAATTAACTATAATTTTTATTGGGGCAAACCCTATCTTCTTCCCATTATTATCGATTATTGAAAGTACGAATACAACCTCGCCATTGAAACACAATGGTTGTAGAGTAAACCACCATGGTATTCCACCCCAAATAGCAGATTTTCGGAAAGAGTATCGTAAACAGTTCAAAGAGGCAAGACGGGAAACTTGACTCCTTATAATTCCTTGATAAACAAAACAAAAACATAATGTTTTGACCCTTGAGCCTTTAAAATTCCGGATTCTGCAATATAACGCAGTCCTGATTATGTCTTGGCTTTTTCGAATACATGATCTTATAGAACAGATGCAATGTGGTCTTCTTCCCTAAGAGTTGAAAGTTATCCCATATGAAATCGGAGGAGTCTATCTTCTCTCAACATACCTATATGAAACCTCTCAACATGGTACAGCACTTCACACTCTTGAGAGTTGCACTGATTAGTGGCATTCTTGAATATTAATTGAGCCATAAACAATGTTATTCCTGGTTCGTTTACATCGGTTATATCGCCAACAATTAATAAAATCAAAATAGACTACATGGCAAAAGCCATCGATGAAGAAATTATTTAACAAAAACGACAAAAAGAAGCGAGGAGTTTAAAATCGCCACCAGAAAATTCTGCCAACGAGTAAAATTCCAATTAATGCAGATGAAGAAAGCAACCGCAAGCAATCATAGAGGACGGTGTTGAATGTCCACCACCTAACTAATAAGAGATCAAGGTACTACAGCGTATATCCGATGGATCATATCTATCGGATATACAATACTTTCCAGTGCATTGTGTGAACTATTGAAGTCAAAACTCCATGAAATTATTCAACCTTATCGATAAATTTTCTCACTGAGTACAATTCTGAAATAGATTTACGAAAAATAAATCAATACATATTATCATTTCATATCCGTTTAACACAAGAATATTCTTGGTTTTATCAAGATCGAAAGCAGGCCAAGACCAGGAATCAAAGTAAAGTAAAAAAAATACTAAAACTACAAATCAACGAGAGCTATATTCGGCTGTGCCGAATCTTATATACCCTTCACCAAATTATACTTTAAAATAAAATTAAAAAAAAATTTTTTTAATATTTTAAAAAATTTTTTTTTTCAAAATTGTTTTTTAAAAGTTTTTTCCAATTTTTTTAAAAAAAAATTTTTGAATTTATAAGTGAAAAAAATTTATGACAAAAGAATGTTTTTTGTGAAAAAAAAATTTAAATATCTATCATTAGATATCCATACTGTCTATATTTATGACTTAGTCATCGAGATATAGATCAAAAATAGGCCAAAAATATAGGTTCTCTCGGATTTTTGCTCATATATCCGTTATTTATGGACGGATTTAGCTGATTTAAAATACGAAACTTCTCGAAAGGATGTCTGACAGAATTATTGAAGATTTTGATCCCGAAGATATCTGGGGTCTTCAGAAAATTGATTTCAACAGACAGACAGAAGGACATGGCTAAATCGACTCCGCTATCTATAAGGATTCAGAATATATATACTTTATAGGGTCGGAAAATTATATTGTGGAAATTACAAACGGAATGATAAATTTATACATATATACCCTTCTCACGAAGGTGGAGGGTATAATTATAAAATTTGAATTTGCTGTTTAAATGGAAATTAAAGGGAGACAAGTAGACTGACAGACTTATGTATTTGGTGTACATTTTTTTGTTTGAAACACAACAAAAATTTGTTTAAACTATTATAATATATTAGGACATTATGACAATATGACCTAATAGCAGACCGTGTGAATTCCCCAAATATTTTTCCTAAATTACTTATAATGTTTAAAGGGAATCCTCGAAAAAAAAAATCCTCTACCAAAACAATACGATATAATGGTGTATTTTATCTGATTTGGCATATGGGCACTTAAGCGACTCAAATGCGAAAAGTAGATCAATGGAACTGTGGGAAAGGCAATTCATGTTCTAAATGCTGCTGCTCAAGTGAGGTAAAAAAAATAATTTAATAAATTTAGAAGATCTATACATATGTTTATGAAATAAACTAGACATTAATTAAAAGTTTCGTCACAACAAAAATAGTCTTAATTTATGTTCTTCCTTGACACTAGTAGAGCAACCAGTACCAGATTTGCTTGCAATTAGTGAGTCTGTCGCGCGCAAGTTTAAAAATGGTCTAATTGTTACGGAAATTTCAAACCAATTAAAATATCATACAAAAATTACAGCACAGTGATTCCGGAGGATGCCGTTTAAAATTCCGTAGAACAAGACTTATTTTAAATTCCTATATTCCACATACATATGGGCAGTTACATCATGTCGCAAGGGACAGTCGTACACACAGTGAAAAAAAAGTCAAAATAAATCAAATTTTTATTTTAACAAAAGGCGTGGTGCTAAGTTTGATTTTGGGCAAGTTTTCATTTTAAAGATAATTTCAAAAAACTGAGGCATTCGCACGCGACAAATACAGAATTCATTTTCGCGGCCAACAATTAAAACGCAAATTTCAGCGAAACCTGAGGTAATATTTCAATGCGACTAATTTTAAAATGTTATGCACTGATGTCTCTTAAAAATAGTTTTGATTTTACGGAAAAAATTAGTTGTACTTTTTTTTTAATTTATTTTAATCACTGTCGCACGAGAAATTTTTTTCCATCATGATATTTTTGAAGTTTCTATTGCCTTTTTAACGAAATAATATATAAAACATAAATATTTTAAACAGAACTATTCAATGTATTTGTTTCAACATAATAATATCAACAAACTAAAAACTAAATGACAAATATTTGTCATTGTTTTCTAAGTTGTCTGAGCCAAAACACTAACAATTTTGTTATAACCAAACAATAATACAAATAAATGGGGACTATACCTGATCATTTTTTATGTTGACCATCATTTTGACGTTTATTATGACAAAAATGTATCAAGTATAGATATAGGGTAAAGTATTGTGTAGTAGTAAATACAATAACAAAAATAAATTTAAATGAAAATAGAATCAGGAATATCAAACACAGTTTTTTTTTCAGAATACGGTTTTACTTTTTGACAATTGCGACAAAAGTAGTCCAACTGGGCTATACCTGGAATGCCTTTCACTTTCCATTTTTTGTCTAAATTATATAGGATTGCTTTTCAATTATGTGGTGTTGTGCATATTTACATGATTTATTTTATTTTAACTTTCACATTTACGATGTCGCCCGGGACCAACTTCATATAAGTACCATGATCACAAAATGTTCTAATGCAAAGCAAAAACTTACAGTTATTTGCAATCGCATAGTTTCCTATGCATTCTTTTTTGACTCTTTGTACCCTCAGAAAGATTTTAGATATCAAAAGCCTATACATAATGTCTCTCTTTAAAAACTTGTATCAAAACAAAACTTGCATTATAAATATTCAAATAAGAAAAGTTGCTCTTTAGCGACTTTGCATTCGAATATCTCGAAATGGGTTATGAATAAATGTAAAATTTCTTTACATTACTTAAATCTGATTGTTTCCCTATGAAAATATGACAAAACAAAGTGTTTTAAAAAACTTTTAATTTTCTAATCTCGGTGGACCTTTCGGTGGAAATGCCCATATGTAAATTAGACCGTACCTCAAAAAAAAATCCCCTTAATATAATGTAGTTTTTTTTTTGCCGAACGTAGGGGTAGCCTTTTTACATTTTTCGTTATATCTTTACCACTTACAGTTGGATCTTAAAGTATGATATATCAATATTTTTGTCTCGGGAAGACCAATGTTTTGCTCTAAGGGCCATTGACCTCAAGTATCCCGCTCTAGTATTTATCCATCAGATATTTGTTCCTACCACCCTAATGTCAGAAAATTGAAGCTCGCAAGAAATCATTAAATTTTTGCTAATGAAGTAATTCGAAAACTCCAGCAGAAACACTTCAAAATTTAATTATTTTTTTTGCTAGTAAGGTGGAACGCTCTAATGTACATACAAGGTGGCGCAAAAGTAATCCTCCTATCAGAAAATGCTATAAATTTTGCGATTGGCCCCTAATGTCAGTTCTGTTTTGACATTTGTGTAGTAAACACATGCGAAATACACGTTAATAAACAATGTTACGCTACACTGCTCCAGAACGCAGAATATTGCTGACTATTTATTTTACCAATAATCGGTCGGTGACTTTGGCACAACGTGAATTTCGTCGCAGATTTCCTGGCCGTCCAACGCCTACTGGTGAAACACTGCGACGTTTAGCCGCTCGCCTTGAAGAGACTGGCACAACACGAGATGTTGCCAGGCGTGGCAGACCTCGGAGTAGCCGTTCTGCAGAGAATATTGCTACTGTAGCCGAGGATGTAATGGAAGTGCCGTCAACATCGACCCGACGACGTGCCACGCAAATGTGTATCAGTCGACGGTCTTTACAGCGAATTTTGGTACAAGATTTGAAGATGTTTCCGTACAAAGTCCAGACGGTGCATCAGCTGTTAGCTGCTGACCGCCAATCGCGTCTAACATACGCTCAAACCATCCTAAATCGCCACCAAGAGGAAGATGATTTTTCATCAAAAATAATCATGAGTGATGAGGCCCATTTCCGTCTTAGCGGGTATGTAAATAAGCAAAATTTTCGCAACTGGGGTACTGAAAATCCGCGTCTAACCCACGAAGAGCCATTACACCTGCTCAAAGTCACTGTATGGTGTGCTGTTTTCGCTGGAGGAGTCATCGGACCTTTTTTATTCGAAGACGTCGCGGGCCAAAAGGTTACTGTGAATAGTGAGCGCTACAGAGCAATGATCAACGAGTTCTTTTTGCCGCAACTTGATAAATTGGGATTGGAAAACATGTGGTTCCAACAGGACGGTGCAACGGCACACACTGCACGTGCCACAACCGATATGCTGAAGGATACATTTCCCGGGCGCCTAATCTCCCGTTTTGGCGATTTGCACTGGCCAGCAAGATCGCCTGATTTGACCGCTCCAGACTTCTTTTTGTGGGGCTTTTTGAAGTCGCGGGTTTATGTCAACAAGCCTCAGACTCTTGCAGCTCTTAAAGACAATATCCGTCAAGAATGTGAGGACCTATCGCCGGAAGTTTTGGCCAAAGTGATGGAAAATGCCATAAAAAGGGCTCAAATGCCAATCAACTGTGGCGGCGGCCATTTACATGACATCATATTCTCGACTTGATGTAAAAAAAATTAAAAGACCAAATAAAAATAATCCACAAGAAAAATTAAAGTTTTTAATTTTTTTTTTTTTTAATTACATCAAAAAAACATTGGAAGTTTACTTTTGCGCCACCTTGTATATGCATCGGCATAGAGGTGGCAACTCAGAAACCACTGCTGTTTACAGCAACAACCAATAAATTTAAAAGAAAGAAAATAAAAATTTGGAATTTATGAAAAACGATTATTATACCTACCTATAATTGTTTATAAGTTTTTACAGCTTTAATGTTCTTCGAGATTATTTTTCAAAGTACTTTTGACATTTGCAAAAAAGTGCAGCTATTTTAAAAAAGTGCTGTAATTTATTTTACATGATGAGATTTGGCGTCACTTTGTTTTATCCGTAA
The DNA here is from genome assembly GCA_942486065.2 of Calliphora vomitoria. Classification (NCBI taxonomy): domain Eukaryota; kingdom Metazoa; phylum Arthropoda; class Insecta; order Diptera; family Calliphoridae; genus Calliphora; species Calliphora vomitoria. The sequence goes on along the minus strand of OW818030.2, from coordinate 65,190,683 downwards.
AAATGTAAATAAAGTTAGTTCTGTGGATCTTCAAAACGTATTAGAAAATACCAATTAGTTTTCGAATTGGAAATTCTTTTCGAAAGTCTACCAGATTTTTAAATGTTTCAATTAATTTTGTATGCAGTATTTCGCTACTCAAATATGTAGCATCTTCATTGTTCCTGCATCCTTAGTAGAAAGGTAATATCTATTCTCTTATCTTTATGTAGAGCGTAATATATAGTTATGAACTATCAAATAATTAGTAACACAAATTTGTGATAATTTTTAATATGAACATACATAATTGGTAAAAGTTTTTAGTTAATAAACGTACTGTTGTTATTTGAACAAAAACATTTAAACATTCCCTTACGGTTTTCGCTAGTCAATATAAACATGTACCTCGTTAACTCTCGCAATAAACAATGTATAAATTTAACAGCAACATGTAAACAAACTAGAGTCGTATTAAACACGAATTTAATACGTATACATGTTGCCAATAATTTTAAACTGACCGAATTTGTTTTAAGAGCTTTACTCTGACACTCTGAACAAAATTCTACGCTCTCCTGAAACAATCACTCTTTTGAAATTTACTACGCACTTTAAAGCAAAGCAGAGGCAGAGAGCTGGAATTGAATCCGAAAAATAGAGTTGTGTTTGGGAGAATGTTAAACAAAATACATATAAGAAATAGTAAATAAAATCTCGCTTTGAACCATGAACTAAAATGTAAATGTTTGTATCACACGCGCACACACATATCACCGTGTTCATGGATGTTTTGAGGGTGCAAACAACAGCAGCTGTAGAAAGACACAACAAAACGGAAAACAATAGACACAACATTGGAAGAGAGTAAGACAGAGACGGACATGTTGGCTCTCCGAATGATAAATATGTTTAGGTACCTTTAGTTAAGCGAAAGATCTCTGTTGCAACGGACTGACGTTACGGATGGCAACGGTATTTGCGTACGATTTTCTTGGATTACTTGAGTTTTTTCTGTTTCTGTAGTTCTTTCTACATTCAGATTTACCATTGTTTGCATACTTCTCTCAAAACAAAGTTTAAAATTAAAAAAAATCATACACCTAAAAGTAAACAAGTTATTAATAATACATAATATATTTATTATTACTGTTAAAGAGAAAAAAATAGAAACAAAAAAGAATTAAATTAATAATTTAGTGAAATATAAACAACATTACTAATGAAATGGATACAACAAATATCAAGAGGATTATAAAGCCGTTAATTTTACAATAAAACAGGAATTGTGTGCAGTGTAAAACAAAAAAAATACACAAAAAAGGTACATAAAAAAATATAAAATAAACCTTAAACAAATTTCACAGTGATTTCGTTTTAAAGAGTTTTTGTGTAAAAAAAAAAAATAAAAATAAAATTGTTGGTGTCAAACTGAATGTCAGTAATTTATTTATTTATAGTGCAATTATTAAACCAATACAAGTGCATTATTAAGTTGAATTGTTTTCCCCTCTGGATATGTAATTTATTTTCTCAAAATTATTTTTCTTCACAGAAAAATTTAAAGAATATTGAACAGGTAAAATTAAGGAGCCATTAAAATGGACGGACAATAACTATTAGTGATGGTATGAGTGTAGGGTTATTATAAAATTGTACCCAGCATCTGAGAAGAGTTGGATAACATGTTTATATGCATACAAACATTCACACACTGTTATAAAACCCAAACCTTTTTTTATATGGGTCTCTACAGTTATCCATCCGTCCATCTAATGAAGCAGTGAACTCTACTATCAAACCAGTCAGGCTTTAATAATAATAAAACGACAACAACAACAACAACACCACCGTAAACTATAAAAAAAAAACTCTTCTCTAAAGACAGCAACAACTAACTGCTTACAACAAGAAATCACACAAATATCAAAGTAAATGAAAAAAAAAATAATAAAAATGCTCAAGTCGGCGTTTTATTTTTATTTTGTTTGTTTCTTTTTAATTTTTACCTGTTAAACTGGTTCTTCAATATCACTATAAAATTAAACTCTCCTCTAGTCTCTTGATCTCCTCTCATACCCTACAACTATCTTTCATTGTTATTGTTGTTATTGTTTGTCATCATCACCAACGCTGTCGTCGTAGCAGTCGTCATCATTGTGATTGTATCGTACGTATCGTTTGGCCCATAGAATAATAAACAACAACAACAACAGCAACAGATCTTGGTTTAAAGTTATAATCGTTTCTTAAGAAACGTACGAAACGAAACGAACGTGCAAAAGAAAATCAGAAAGAAAAATAAATATTAAAAACTCTAAACAAAAAAATATACTGACTGCTGCAATCGAAAACGAGTTTTGTTTTATTATTTTTCTTCTTGGTTTATTCGTTATTTTTCTGTTTTCTGGCCAAGAGCGACTCTAAGCAAAGAGAGTATGGTAAAGCGATTAAATGAGCAACATAGCCAGAGTTTAATAAAAAAATATTTGTGATCTATACACAGAGAGAAATAATATGTGCAATTTCAATTAAATAAACAAAACAGAGAAATGAATTTGTGTGATTTTAAAATTGATCAGAGCAAGAAAATAAATGTTGTCAATTTAATTGGTTTACATCTATTTTACTATTAATACTTTTAGTCTAAAAATCCATGCAAGCAAAATTAAAATAATATGTGAAGATATGTACATGTTTTAAGTCTCAACATTTTTATAAATAAAATACATTTTTTCTTAGGAAGTATTTCGTTTTACGGAATGAAACTTTAATTCTAATTAAACATTTTCAAGACAATTTTCCTGTGATTTGCTTGTAACAATTTGATTGAAGTTTAAAAAATATATGTATGGTTTTTTAAATCTTATAATCTAATATAGTCCAAAGATCTATTATTCTTCTTGACATTAATAACACTAAATATGAGACATCTTATAATTAATTGTTGTAATATTTTAGTTAATTTAGAACTTGCAAAAAGTCCACCAGAATATGATGGAAGTCACACAGCTAATGCATTTTTAATTTAAAATTTAATTTACAGGTTATTACCTCAAGATCTCTAATCTCCAGTGATCTCGTACTTTTTAACTTTAGTAGACTTCAGAATCGTCTAAAGTGATTTGTTTTGTCTTTCGAAAAATTTGTTGCCTATTTCGATTTTCGCTCTATGATCTAGTCTTACCGTTTATTTTTTATTTAGCAATAGCTTAAAAGTGTATTGAAAGTTGTTTGCTTTTTTAAATTTGTTTCCTTTTCATTTAATTATAAAATAATGTAATTTGACAGTTTTAATTTCTTTAAAACTTGCGGGAAAATTCTGGCATTCGTAATTGAAATTTGTTCATTTTGTGTTAAACATTAAAAAAAAATATTTCATAGTTGTTTTTAATACAGTTGTTTATAGCCCAATTAAACCCAATTTTTAAAAAATCATACTTTTTTCATTTTTTTACAAATATAATCATTAATATTCCAGTTATTGACTTATAAATTCCGTAAAATTGTATATTCAAGACAATAGAATTTAAGATGTATTTTATTGAAACATTATTTTAAAAAAGACGATAAACTGGGACTTCAAAGTAGGATCTATAAACAATAATTTTTTTTTTTTTTTTAAATTTGATCTCATTTTTCAATTCCAATTCTCAATTTATAAAATCCTTAATAAGTTGGAAAAAAGATAATCGGAAATTTGTGGCACATTGTGAAAAAAGAATTGAATTAGAAATAAGACGAAGAAATTTAACAAGTTTTCAACAGATAAAGAAAGAATTAGTGATGTTAATGTTACAAATGAAGAACAACAAATTTTTATCTTAAATGATTTTGTAGTCATTTTGACTTAATTTATACTATTTCACAAGTCAAATCTTTTTCTGTGTTAATTAAACTTGCAATTTTAATTTTATGTGAAAACCATAATTTTTATATAATTTTGGCACGCTGGACACAAATATGGCAAACATTTTATAATCGTACTGTTAGTTTTCGAGATATTTCATAAAAAGCCTTACTTTTTAAACAGTTTTATCTCAGAAAGTGAAATTTATTTGTAAATGTTAAAAACTCTTTATGGTTTTGAAATCTATGGAATTGAGTATAATTTTTTAGTTTAATATTTAAGATGTTTGCAAGAATTGCAAAATTCAAAATTTTCAGTTAATTGTGAGTAGTTTTTTTATACTCCAGAAACTAAATAATTTTGTGATAAATATTTTGAATTAAACTTGAATAAGTATTAAATATTTCTTAAAATATTCGAACAAACATTTTAATTTTTGAAAATTAACACTTTTTGTGCGACGAAGGTACCAACGATACCTATTAAGCCTTAAATGTTTCCGAGTTAAAGATAATAATAACTAATAAGCATTTGCTTTAAATTTGCCGTATTTTGATTTTATTTAGAGACATGAATACGTATTTACCCTCAATTAATCGGGTTTCTGATTTAATCGGTTAATCGAGCAAATAATTAATCGGAGTTTAGATTTAATCGGTTATTAATCGGTTAATTTTGAATTCTTCGATTAACCGAGTAATTTCTATTTTAATTTTATATTGAAACAACGAATTTTGTGTACCTTAAATATATTTAAGAATTTTATTAATAAAAAGAACAAAACCAAATAAGTAATAGCAAAACAAAAATATGGTAGACCTTTTTTATGCAGATGTGATTTTTTTAGGATTTTAGGGAAATCTTCTGAAATAAGCTTTTTAAAAAAGAATATAATTGAAATGTTTTCCTTTTAACTTGACTTGGAAAGAACACTCTCACTGATTAGATGTTGGAGAAATCAAAAGTAAGGCATGATAAAGAATATCCAATTTTTCATATAAAATCATCATAGGTATATATATTTGGAGTCCTTTTTGTATTTTTTTAGATTATGAATACTTCTAATAGTTTCTGATAAAAGACTCGTTTCAGTTATGTCTTTAGATTCATCTATTATCAAGTCGTCCTCCGACTCATTAGGACAAAGATAATCATAGTACATTCTAGAAAAACGTTCATTTCCAAATTCCTTAGTTACAATTTTTGTGCTATACTTCTAAAAAACTATTGCTAAAAGTTAATGTTCATGAGTTAATACATAAAATTAGTGTGCTTAAAACTATATTTCTATATAAAGTGCAAAAAAAAAAAAAAATTTCGGTTAATCGGTTAAAAAATCGCCAATTTTAAATTATTCGAACAGTTAACCGACCAAAATTAATCGGTTAACCGATTGGCGGTTAATCGATTGAATACCCTAGTATTTAGTTTAAAACACTAAGTATTTTTTCATAAAAAAAATTTTTTGAATTTTTTTTCGAAAATTAAAGTTATTCTTAAAAAATTTTAAGAAATATATTATGTTTAAATAAAAAAAATATTAATTGCAAAATTGTCTGGTATCTGTGGAACTCAAAAAAATTAAAATGAAAAAATATAAACTTTCTAAAAAACTTAAAGTGAAAATATCTCCATAACTGACCGAATATATTTAGCACGAAGATATCTTTTCAAACATTTAAATTTGTGTAGTTGTGTTATTTTTAAAATTTCTATGTTAAAAACTCTATTTACATTTGAAGGAGAATTACTTTGATTATATTCTCTTTTACTAAACAAATATTTGTAGGATTTTTTAAAACTACATATTATGAATGTTAAATGAATATCAAGAATGTATTTACATATATTTGTTGTATAGTTTTCTAGCCATTTCTTTATTTCTGAATCGCAATCTTTCTGTAAAATACTTTTTACTCTTTCTATATCTTGATTGTTGATGTGCCATTAGCAGTTAAATATTGTGTATTCGATCTACTCAGTATCATGATAGGATAATCAGAAAAGTGATAAATATTCAAAATTGATTCCATACTTGTTCAAACTCTTATTTGTGTTTCAATTAATAATATATTTAGCCTATATATATTGTATATCACTGTTCCAGTATAGACTTTAATCCCTTGAATGTTTTTTATAAAATATTACCATTAAAATTACAAGATGAATCTCGTTACAGAGCTAGAACTATGAATTCATTAATTTAAAGAATTTTTATTATTTACTAAATTTTAACTGACATATTTATCTCTATTTGTATTTAATTATTTAGACAATTACGATAATGTAAGATTGTAAAGATAACAAAGTAACATCTTGAGATTACATGATCATGTACAAAATCATTTGTTTATATTCATAAAACATGGGGAAATGTATGTCTTGACAGACATCTGACTAGATATTGTTAACCATTAAATCTTGAGATTACATACGAAAAATATAATATATTATATGATATAACAGTTTTAACTCCATTAACACGAATACTGGTTATGTGTTAACTAATAGTTATAGTGACAGTTTTCATACAAAAATTAAATTAAACGATCGGTTATTGGACATTAGAAATATGCGTTAAAATAGCCAGACTTCGTGTTAATGGGGTTTAGACATAATCGATCTACCATTTGCAATATAATTACTAGCGTGACAAATTATCATTTTTCTCTATTTATATTTGTTGTTCATTTTCCAGCAGTTCTAGGAGACTGTCCCGAACTAGTCATTCTACCTATCATTTAGGGTGATAGGTAAAATCATGTGACTAGTTTATTGAAACATTTGGATTACAATAAGTCTATCTGATAGCTGGTCCAAAGTAGTTATCGCATTGGATTCAGATACGAGTTACATAGAGTCAGTTACCTTACTAGCTACCTAACTACTTACTTAATCAGCTAGTTATTTTAACATGTAAGGGTGCTAATTGACCTCAACTAGTCAGTCGTCTCATATACAGTCCAGTAACCGATTGCTTGTAAACCAACCATCTTCCGAGAACTCCCTAATGGATTACTTCTGGAGGGTAAAAAAACTAATTTTAAAAGTGCAGTACAAAAAAACGTTTTTAGTGACTATACTCTAGATTACTTAGAAGTGGCAATTGTCTTCAGGCTAGATTACATGGGATGTATAATGTAACCAATGAACTTGGCCCAAAATATATAAACTGGAGTCTGCCAAGTGGTCAGACATTAATGAAAGCTACTATCTATAAGGGATACATTGACTACTTGCTTAACTGCTGGGTTAAAACTAAATATTTAGAATACTTTGTATATATTTGTTTTCAAATAAAAGTAAATCACATTATAAGCTGCACTGCAACCGAATGATAATAAACTGAAAACTTTGTTTAAAATTTGTTTGTCATACAAAATGTTTAAAATTGTATTTTATTTGTAAATTATGTATGTTTGTAAATTTGTGTACATATACAGTCAGAGTCAAAATTTATATACAAGATTTGCCAGTTCCTGTAGCTGGCATACAGCCTCATATTTTACGGTAACACTAAGGTTTTGTGAAAGCAGCTCATTATTTTTCTCCAGACTTTACCTTTCGATTATGACCCAAAATTTTAAAATTTACTCTCATCACTAAATATTACATTATTCCAGAAATACTGTGGAGAATTTAAGTAGATTTCTGCAAAGACTTTACGTTTACACAACCTTAATACTATCGTAAAACATGGTGGTGTGGGGTTGTATCTCAGCAGTAGGACCTAGCAATCTAGTATTTATTGAAAGTAAACATTTTACAGGACAATTTGAAGGTAACTGCTGAAAATGTATTCCTTGTACCTCCGTGGATCTTTCAGCCAGACAATGACCCAAAGCACACCGCCAGAATTGTTAAGGAGTGGCTATTGTATAACATGCCTAAGCAGTTAAATTCACCTCCGCATTCTCCAGACCTTAACCCCCCAATAGAGCACCTGTGGGAAATTTTAGACCAGAATATTAGAAAGCGAAGAATTTCATGTAAGAACGAACTCCGAACCCTCTTTAAAGGAAGTGGGGTAGGGAAATTACTAAAGATATAACTGAACATCTTGTAAACTCCATGAATAGGCTCCTAGAGGCCGTAATTATGCTGATTGGAGGACAAACAAAATATTAACTTTTTATTTTCGGATTTTGATAATATAAATATAATCAGTTTTAATTTTCAAAGTTTTTTTAAAATAATAAAAGATTAAATTCAAAATTTAATTTTACATTTATTCTAAAGCTACGTACACACGGTTGTCAGATTTTACAAAGTTGTCAGTTCTGGCAATGTGGCCGCAATGTACTGCCAAAGAAATATTATTAGCAAAAGGTAAATTGTCAGTTTAGACGATTGTAAGAAAACCTTACAATTTCATTGTCAGACAATTGTCAAACAGTAAATTTATCTGCCAACAAAAATTGTCAGTTCACACGGTTGCTTCACTTTTGTTTATTTTAAATACATATGCACAGTGTTGCCAATAGAAATAATTTATCTGACAATGATGCCATTGTCATATGCATAAACTTCGCACATATGACAATAAAAAGTTTCTGACAATGATTGTCAGATGTCTGACAATATTATTGTCTTACAATGTACTGACAAATACTTTTTCTGACAACCTTGTAAGACAAAAATTGTAAGTTCACACGGTTGTTAGACATTTTCTGAACATTTTTCTGACAATATTGTACAATCTGACAAGTGTGTGTACGTAGCTTAACTTATATATTTCTTTCTCTAATTCAAATATAGATGAAAATGAGTGTTGTATACTAAATTTTGACTCTGACTGTATATTAAAATTCATATTTTGTACAATATCAAAACAAATTTCCACAAATTTCGCTTTGTGTTTTTAATTATAAATTATTATTAAAGAACACATTAAAATTTGGAATTAAATTTTTTTTTTTTTTTTGTGGACGAATAATTTGCTTTTTATTTATCTATCTATGTATTCTAAATAAATCATTAACAATTACAAACAAATATATGTATTAATGATAATGAATGGCTTCGTTTGATGGAATGTTTTGTAAAGTGAATAAATAATCTGTTTTCATCTCCTTGGGAATTATTTTGAAAACAAATTAAAATGATATTTAAGATTATCCAGCTTATAAATATTCCAAAGTTTTTGTTAAAATTCTTTTTAATTTAATTATAATTTAATTACTATATAATTATATATATAAATATATAGTATATTTACATATAATTTAAAGACTAAAGCTCCTGTTGTCCCACAAACTGCTCTTTTGTCTGTTTTTATCAGTGTATTGGGCAGATTCAAAGAGTAAATCAGAAGAAAAAAAAGACATTGATAAAGAAAATATATATAGTTAAATTGCCAACGAGAATGTTGAAGGCAACATGGAGAAACTTTTGCTTCTTGGAAACATTTTCAACATTTAGTTCTGCTTGTATGTGGTTTTAAATGGAATTGTGTTTTAGTAAAGTTGTTTGTTGCTGCTGCTGCTGCTGTTATTTGTAGTTTAAACTGTTGAAGCCTTTCAAGCGCAAGCAGAAGACAATCGAACAACCAACTCTTGTATCTCCTCTAGTCAACACAATAAACCCTAAAACAACAAAACCAACAATTCTATATTGCTGACGGTTTGTTTCGGAATGGGCTTAAATTGTTACTGTATATATGTGTGTGTGTGTTGATGGATTTTGTTTAGTTGTTGTTGTTGTATAAGTAAACAAGCCCTAAATTGCTTGTTGCTGTAGTTGTTTTTGTGTTTGTGTTTGTTTACTTGCCAAGTTGCTTGAAATTATAAGAAATAAGAATTTACCTGTTTTTTGTCTTCTTTTCTGGTTTTCTTACATTTTTTTTTTAACTTAAAACTGAAAAGTAACAACAACAAAAACAATAACAATAAAAAAAATCGTTCTTGCTTTTCCAGTATGTTGTTGTATGTTTCTTCATAATTTGTTTGTGTGTTTGTGTGTAATTTAAACAGCAGTTTGAAGGAATTTAATGTTTTGGTAATTATTCTCTACAATTTGTTTTACAAATCTTCTTGTTTTTAACGATTAATTAGACTATAGAACCAAATCCCAGATTAAACACTACTCTTAGTTGTTAAGGGAATATCTATGCATAATTGTATAAATAATGAGCAAACTTAGATTACTTCTTCAGCACTTATAGTTCATAAGTGAAAAACAATTATTTCCTTAATTTCAACCATCATTTACTTACTTATGTGCTGTTTTTATAATACAAGCGAGTTTTTAAGGTGGAAATTTTACATGTGTTTTGTTATTGTAACAATTTCCACTCAAAGTACTCGCATGTATTATAAAAACAGAGCATTAATGAAACATACATTTCACCTAGTCTAGCTTAGTGTGCAAACGTGATACAGCAGACACAAACATGTTTTAAAATCCTTCGTTTTAAATATTTTTGAAATCTGTTAATGTATGCTGTGTTCTCTAATACGATTTTTATACCCCTCACCTTTGTGAGAAGGGTATATTCTGGATCCTTACAGATAGCGGAGTCGATTAAGCCATGTCCGTCTGTCTGTCTGTCTGTTGAAATCAATTTTCTGAAGACCCTAAATATCTTCGGGATCCAAATCATCAATAATTCTGTCAGACATGTTTTCGAGAAGTTTGCTATTTAAAATCAGCGGTCCACAAATGGCTGAGATATAAGGAAAAAACCAGGACAACCTTGATTTTTTACCTATTTCTTGACCTATATCTGGATTACTAAGTCATTAATATAGACAATATGGATATCTAATGATAGATATTTCAAAGATATTTTTTGCAATGACGTATATAAGACCATAGTAAGTTGGACCTACAATGGGTCAAAATCGGGAAAAATTTTTAACCAGATTTTTGTTTTCACCAAAAGTTTTTTTTCGCTAAACATTAAAAAAAAAATAAATTTTTAAATTTAAAAAATTAAAATTTAAAAAAAAAAATAAAAAAAATATTTTTTTCCAAAAAATGAAAAAAAAAACAACTGGAAAAAAAATAAATTTTGTTTACCTAAAACTATTTAAAATTTTTATTTTGAAGTATAGTTTGGTGAAGGGTATATAAGATTCGGCCCAGCTGAATATATATCTCTTACTTGTTTTTGTTGTTAAGATTTATAATGATAAATATACACAGTTTATGGGCAAAAAAATATCGAAAAACATTAAATATAAAATAAAAATAACTATGTAAACATAGAACTTTGAAATAGATTTCTTTACTTACTCAAATAGTAAGAATATCGATCAGCTGAGAATCCTAACATTTTATTACTTCCTTACAATCTTTATAAATTGTTACCAATTCATGGAAATCACTAGTATTTTGTTTGGTTTATTAATTTAACTAATTTAATATTTAATTCCTTTATATAAATGCTTGTAATGTAAATGATTACTAAAATGTTTTTTTTCTTTATTTTCCTTTTCAGATCGAAAAAAAAAGGTTTCATATTGAAACAAACACATTATTACAAAAGGAGTGGAGTTTTGAATAATAAAATAATAGAGAAAAAGAAAACATAGCACAACATAAAATAACAAACATCAAAAATAACAAAAGAATAAAATAAAAATAAAAAAATTGAAATATAAGAATAAGAAAACGAGCTAAAACAGCAAGACATAAATGAAGAAGTGCATTGAAAATAAAGAAAAAAAAAAAAAACAAGTCAACAATTTTGAGCCCAGTTTAAATAAAGTGAAACGTGAATAAAAAAGGGGTTTAAACCTCTCTCTAAACGAGTGACTGTGTGTGTGTGTTTAAGAGTGTTGTTTTTTTCCTACTCTCTTTGTAACAAATACAAGAAGCCATTTTGTTATTTTCCCTAGAAGAAAAAAAAAAATTATAAAAGAATTTATGAAAAAGAGGTTGTATTTTGTTTAAGGAAACTAAAAAACATTATGACCTAAAAAAAAAGAAAATAAATGTTTATAATAATTGAAAACAGGATTGAGAACATGATGGCCAACAAAATGTCACTAAATACTTAGCAGTACTTCCAACAAACTAACTTAAATTGATGAATTAATAAAATATTTAATAGAAAATAGTGCAATAAATTTTGTAAAAATAACTAACACAACATCAGCACATAGTGTTTTGAAATTTTTTACATTCATCAACCTAAAATTTTAAAAGTTTCAAACTGTTTAAAAGCTTTAATTTTATATCAAACGGGAGTCAGTCGTATATGCTGTTTAAATTGAATTTCGGTTTTTATGATTTCCTATTTTATGCAAGCTGTGTGAGATGTCATTGATCTAAACAACGTTTTTGGATTTGCAACTAATCTACAACTAGTGCATGCTGCAATTATCTCTTACCTATCAGTCTTTCTGTCTGTCATCTGTGCATTTTAAGCTAGCTGCAACAAACAAAACCAAACGTTTGCAAACAATTTTTGTAGCAACATTAACCTCGAATACAGAGTGTGTTTAGAACTGCAAACATATTTCTCTGCCTTGTGGCATAAACTTTCTACAAGCCATAGACTTGCAGCGACATCAACAACGTCGTCGCCATCATCATTATTCGCCGCATCAACCATCTCAGCAGCAACTTCATTTCGTGCAACAACATCATTGTTTGACATCAAACAATTTTACAACTTTTACAGCAAATTGCTAACAATTTTTTTGTTGTACTTAGTTTTGTTCAACTACTATAGCAACTACAACAACAAGATTTTCTACTTTTTAAAGCTGAAAACAATATGATGGCAACTTGGAAATACTTTTTGATCGGTGAGTATTGGGATTTTATTACACAAAATAACAAAAAAACAATAAAATATATTAAAAAAAAAAAACAAATTTGTTATGACAAACTGCAAACAAAAAAAAAAATAAAAAAAACAGCAATAAAGTCTAGCCCAATCATATGATGCGCTACACCGAGTATATTTACATGAATACATTGAAGTCGAGAGTAACGAAATATTTTGTTTAGTTGAGAGGTTATGAGAGGAATACGACACCGTTCAAATGTCAGCCACGTCCGCTCATTGGGATAGACCTGCGACTTCAGAAACCTATCCGTTACAAATTACAGATTTATTTTAATTCTTTATTTATTTAAACGAACATCAATAGATCCTACCATAAAATGATTCTGAGTCGATCGGTTTACTTCAAGATGTTTGAACCATTAAGTATGGTAGTTACAAACATCAGCACAAACGTATTATACCCTCTACACTTTGGTGATGTAGGGTATAAAAACATTACTAACAACATTATGTAGCTGTTAGATTGTTAGTAACCATCTTAAAGTACATGAGTATCTTCAAACTCACACGAACGAACCCAGGCAAACCAACATCTTTTACTTTATGAAAGTTTTATTTATATTTATTATTGGTTGTGTTGTAGTTGTTGTTATTGTTGGCATTAGTTTTATGTTAGAACGAACCTCTTAGACGAACGTGAGCTGAAATTTAAAAAAGGAGTTGTGTTTTTTTTTAATGCTGCCATATACATATGTATTCTTTTTTCTATTCTATTCTTTGTTATTTTTTTTGCCAATCGATGTCAGGAGAAAGTTTTCTTTGCTTATTTGATTTTCTATGTATTTTACCACTCTTCGTTTGAAATATTTATATTGCAGAGCATAGACTTTTCCATTATTGGGGGTCAATAATGAAAAGTTGAGATTTTTTTTTTGTATTTCGGTTTTACAAAGAAATCAGTTTGATAGTAAACTTTTGACAAAAATTAAAAGTTCTGTCAGGAATTTACGCCTAAAAATCTTTGATGAAAATCAATTTTAAAGTTGAAAGTTCTTTTTTTTATATGAAGTATGTACTTTAGTTTGGCTTTAAATTACAAACGTGTGATGGCTGATAATTTGATCTAAAGATATTTGTTAAAAGTTTCTGTCACATGGGCGCCTCAAAGCAGGCAATTGTAATAGAAATTTAAAGGGAAAACATTCGAATAATTTAATAAACCTGATGATTTAAGTGGTCATAAATGTTTATTTAACGTAGTTTTGATTTGTTTCATGTCAAAGTTCAAATTATGTAGTATGTAATTTAAAGTGAAAAAAAATATTCATTGGGATGTATGTATGTAGATTTCTTGCAGTTTTGTTTTTTGTTTTCTAAACCAATGTAAATTTAATTAAAACTTTACAAAAGCTAATTAAAAGTAAATTAAATTAATTTATAAAATGATTAAATTTATTCGTTATTGCAGTATTTTGCAAAACATTACACAGGGCAACACCGATGCTGCAGCACGGAATTTTTCAAACATCTCTGGTTGTCGAGATAAATCTTTATATAGTAAATTAAAGAGAATTCACCACGATTTGGTTTTTAACTTTCATTATTTTAATTAAAAAGTAATTTATAGGCTTAGAACTTAATTATCTCATGTATCAAAATTTACTTATAAATCAAATGCTGCAAAAGCAATGTTGCCCTGTGTTTTAAATAAAATTTTTTGTCTTAATGTCAGTGACTGTGTGTGTATGTGTATGTGTGCGTGTTTTATACTATTTTATATTCATCTCTTGTATGATTTAATTAAAAATGACACATATTTTACATTTAATAAAATTGTTAATTCTAGTCTTTCTAATTTGTAAACAGAATTTATTATACAACAACATAAACATTACAAATATGTATGTACTAACAAAAACAATCCCTGTTTATTACAACATTTAAGCCACTTTGTCACAATTTCACTCTACGTCTTTGCTGCAATTTTATAAATAATAAATTATAAGTAACAATCTATTAGTAAGGCATTTCTCAGGAATCCATTAAAGCCATAACGTGATCCTGCTTGGCACAAAATTAAAAAAATAAAAATAAAAAAAAAACAATCACAAACAAACTGAATGAATGAAAGGGAAACAAGTTCAAGGAAAATGTTGCTAACAAACATAAGAGCGAGCATCAGAACATATGACATAATTCTTAAAATCATTATAAAAAAAGAGAAATATGCAAAATATATGATAAAAAAAACACACACACACATATTCACATGTACAATATAAGGACAACATTTGAATCAAAACACTGGGTTTGAAATCCGCACGCGTTCTGCCAACTGACTGGCAAACATTTACAACATTCTTCACTTGCACATAAATAATTTTGATTTTTGCATAATTCATGTTTCAAATTTGCCAAGTACATCGTTCGCACTTCATACGCTCTCAGCCAACCAACCAAACCGCCATCATATGTATATCCTCAAATGAACAGCGAGCTGTATTCTTATGTACAGCGTAATAAAATGTGAAAAGCAGGACTAAAGATCTGTAGTAAAATTATAATTTTATTACTTACACACACATACATACGTTGTAAATACATTTTAACCTCCATATACATACATACATTTGTACATGAGCATTATTGCGTTTAAAATAAATTCGTAATAATTTATTTTTTTATTGAAATTTTTTTCAACAACCTTTAAAGCATTTTATAAGCACTTAAATATGCGGTAGAAGATTTTAAATAATTCCGCATTACACTAATTCTTTTGAAATCTGAATTAATAAATATCATTAACTTATTTCCCCGTAATTTCACAAATACATAACCATCAGTGCAAGCATTACTAGGGAGTTAAAGTTTTTTGTAATTTCTAAACGTAGATCAGCGAAAGGCATTGAGCTCTCAAATGAGCTCTCTTGTTTTTGTTTTCACATGTACGCAAACACATACATTGTATAAAAACAATCGAAACCAGTCAGTCTCGCATGAGCATTGATAGAAGCAGGTTGTTTTACGCTTTTTATGCTTGTTTATTTCAGTTATTGTTTTTGTTTTTTTTTTCTCAACTCATACAACTACAATATCTAAAAACTGTAGTGGTGTGAGTCTGCCTTTCGCTGACGTAGATATTGATTTGAAGTTATTTACTAAGTTTTATACATCGTATATATATTTTGGCATTAGTTTGCAAATCTTTGATTCTTTTTGGAAAAAAATGCAATCACAGACTGAGGAAAGGAAAATAAGTACGAAATTAATAAAAAAAAAAAACAAAACTTCTTAGGTGAGTTAAAGGTTTAAATTTAGAACTTATAGAGCAAATTGGAGCCGGCTCAAAAGGCACCAAAGTTGGTACTACTTATATATGAAATCTACTCGTTGAGGTCTACACAAATGTTTGTTACTGCGAGGAATAGAGCCTTCCAAGTACAACAGATTTTAAGTAAATTTCAATCTCTAATCATATAGCTTAAATTAAAAACAAGTAAGAGAGCTATATATCTTATACACCCTTCACCAAATTATACTTTAAAATTAAATTAAAAAATTTTTTTTTTGAATTTTTTTTTTCGAACTTTATTTCTAAAAATTTTTTCCAATTTTTAAAAAAAAAATTTCTTTTAATTTAAATTATTTTTTTAAATTTATTAGTGAAAAAAATGTATGACAAAAAAATGTTTTTTGTGAAAAAAAATCGGGTTAAAAAATATTTTTCTCGATTTTGTCCCATTGTAGGTCCAACCTACTATAGCCTTATATACATCGTTGCAATGGACTTTGAAATATCTATTATTAGATATCCATATTGTCTATATTTATGACTTAGTAATCGAGATATAGATAAAAAAAGTAACCCAAAAATAAAGGTTGTCTCGGATTTTTGCTCATATCTCCGTTATTTATGTACGGATTTTGCTGATTTTAAATAGGAAACTCTCGAAAGCATGTCTGACAGAAATATTGAAGATTTGGATCCCGAAGATATCTGGGGACTTCAGAAAATTGATTTCAACAGACAGACAGACGGACAAGGCTTAATCGACTCCGCTATCTATAAGGATTCAGAATATATATACTTTATAGGCTCGGAAAATTATATTGTGGAAATTACAAACGGAATGGCAAACTTATATATACCCTTCGCACGCAGGTAAAGGGTATAAAAATATAAATGTTATGAAATATTTTGCAAAAATTTGTTTTGGCCCTGTTTTGCAAAGTGGCAAATTTAGTTAAGAATCTGGAAAATCCTATTTGGAGGAATTTCAGCAAGTGAAGTCAAGTTTACTTGCGCAAGTCTTGAGTTTGTAGATGAGAGAGGAGATTGACGTGTGTGGACCAGCACTAACAAATCTCGATTTTTTTTCTACTGCAGCATTTCAGGCGTTTAATTATCACAACCCCTTATAAATATGTATGTCATTATTTTAATATCACTACAGCTATTTACATGTAATGACTTAAATAACTCATTGATAAGCAAATAAGCTTAAGTAAATGATTAGAAAATGTAGCAGATAAATAATAAGTTATTATAAGACTATTTCTATGTAATGCAAATGGTATGTAGTGGCCATTGAATAGTATGTTATTATCAAGTTTTTGCTGAAAATATTAAAAAAAAAACAACATTTTGCATAACAAAACATTTCCATTTGCACATTAACTCAACTGAAAATTAAGTTGTCCTGTTTTTGAAAAAAGTTTGTCATGTTTTTTTTTTTTTTTGTAATTATTAAAAATTGTATACATATTTGCAAATAATTCACAATTTGCTACACATTGATATAAAATAAAACTTATCTGTCTGTTTGACTAGTGGCAAACTAAGGGCTTCAAAACAAACAAATAGCAATAATTAGCTTCAACTTATTGTTTTCCTGCATGCTTGGTAATGCGGTGATCGGTAATGCAGTGAAAAATATGACACAACAGCTAGATTCTCAATTAAAATTGCCCATACGCTGTTGATATATGAACTGAACTTTAAGTAATTCTTAAATTAATGAAAATTTAACGATATGATATCTTAAAATTTATTGACCTTCAAAATACTAAAATTGTGAAAATTCTAATTAAAATGGAATTGTTGAAATAACTTTATATAGACTAGTTGACAGGCGGAATTTTGTAATGTGACACTATATCAAAATTTCTGAAAAATAATGCCGCTGTAATAATCTTTTAGAATTTAGCACAACTTCTTTCATGTTTATTTTTCCGTTTTTTCATTTTCATTTGATAAAAATATATTTATTGGCACGCACTTTTCTGCCACTATATATAGAACAAACACATGTTATTTTTATATGTATGAAAGTATAAAAATATCCTTAAAAATCTTTAAAAGGATTCGCATTTGCACAAACCATGAGTGTTCACATTCTTTCTAACATTGTATTGAACAATTTTCTATATGTGTGTGTGTCTGTATTTTTGTGCTTGTATGTGTTCTAGCTTTTATGTGTATTAGTTTGAATGTTTACAGCCAGTCTATGGGAGTAAAGCAATAACTTGGCAAAACAAAAATTGTAACGCATAAATTTTATATTCATTTTACGTTTTTTTTTTTATTCATTTTCATTTCCATTTCAATACCCACCCCTAAAAGTATACAGCATATTTGGTGGGTCATTCAGTTTGTAACACAAATACTGGCCAGAGGTAACGAATGATTGTTTGGCCTTGAAAGGATCATGAAAATAATCAGTATTAAATTAAATATTTAGATTACATATATAATGGCCAAAAGAGCCTGAAACCTTTGAAACCATATTTCCAATTTCATAGTTATTATAGATAAGGTTTGTTACAAACGATTCCTTATATTTAACTATGTATAGTTTCTGTTCTATTTTTTTGGCGTTATTGTTGTAGTCATACTTCAACATTGTATCAAACTCATAAAATGTTTATATTAAACGTAAAAAAAGCTATAATAAAAAAAATACACGCATTATATACACTCTCGTGTTTGCACAGTAGCACACCCAACATTTGCATAAAGCTACATGCACACACACACACTCACATACAGATCCATCATATAAATATGTATAAATAAAAAATAATAAAAATATTTATACAAAAATATACAACATACAATATACAAGAACTTTGTATATAATAAATTTATGAAAAATTCTCAATAAATAAAGTCTGATACCAGTATTCTATCAGAAAGTAACCAGAAAAACAGTTTATTTTATTTTCTTATATATATATTTTTTTCTAAAGTTTTTAATAGAAAAATTTAAACCTCTAAAGGTAGATTTACATAAACAACAAGAACAACAACAAAAGTTACTTAAAGGATTCAATTCAATTTTTTTGTTTTTAAATTATTCTAAAAATTCAAAATTCAATTTAGTTGAATTCCCAAAGAAAAACATTATAAACTTTAAGCTTTCACTTAGACATTACTTTATTTTGAATTTGTTTTTTAAGACTTAACGATAGCATCCTTTATAACCTCTGATTTAGTTGGTTTTTTTTTCGTCTACTTTCTGAACCACGTTGTTTGGCTCATTGATCAAAATTGTATTTTTTTTTTATCAAATAAATGCATTGAATTTGTATTTGTTTAAGGTACTTTGTACATCTTATTGTGTTTCCTATTTGTTTAAATTTGTCTGAACAAAGTATAACAATTCATCATCATCAGTTTCAGTTTTAGACTTGAGCATCCATCTTCTCTTCCTTGTTTTACCACACGTTTCCTTTTAGTATACAATTTAAAGATTTTGTTTACTTATTACTTACTTGAGTTGATTTCTATTTAAACTGTTTTCAAAAAAAAAGTGTTTCTTTTAAACTAGCAAATCTTATTTAATATTTAACGATTTTGGCTATGAAAGAAAAAAAAAGTTGTTGTTTACATTTTGGAAGACTATATTTTGAAAATACTTTTTTGTTAGTTTCAACAAAAGTAATTTCAATATCATTAAACTTTTAAGGCTTTGATTTTGTTAAGAGTTTAAAACAGATTTTTGAACAGAATTTGAGGTAAAAACCAAAAGTAGCAATACAGATATTCTTGATAAAAATAAATTATAATAATAAAGACCAAATAATATAAACTCACAAACTAATTTCATTTAAATCTCCAACTCACCTTTCAAATCGAATCAAAAACAGAAAATTGGCATCATATTCAAGGGGAAATTCAGCCTAGTGTAGAAAGATGGCTTTGGTTCTTGCAATAATACATATTTTTAAATTAGCAGAAAAATTTAAATTTGTCATTCTAAATAACAAAGTCTGAAAAAACTTGTCAAAAGGTCAGAGGGCATCCCGCAATTCCTAAAAATTGGAGCAAAAATCCCAAAAATGGTATTTTTTTAAATTTTACCCATAGGGTTCACATTTCCTATGTGGCTGGGAAAATACTTTGGGGATAGATACGGAACACATTAAGGTTTCCAAAGATGCTTTCTGTTTTCTGATCCCAGCTTTGGGATTTTAGAAAATGTGGCCCAAATTTGAAATTTTGATAAAAAATAGGTCAAATTCCGATGGGCGTAGGGCCGACATATTCGAAAAACAGGTCATGTCTTTTATACTAGGATGTTCTACGTAAAGATTCCTTACAGAAAAATATAAACTTGTTATATGTTTTGAAAGAAAGTCTTTTTTTAACAAAAAAAGAGTTAAGTCACCTTGTCGTCTAAAAAACTGCAAAAATCTACTATTATTTGAATTTTTAAATTGAAAATCTTTTATTTTTGGATCCATAATTGATATTGCCTTGAAATCTTTTGTATGTTATTGATAATTTAGTTGTATAACTAACAAAGGAAGTTCGAGTCCATTCGGTCCAAAAGTAAGCCCTATATTTTTAAAAGGTATGGCAAAATTTTAAAAGTTCAATTTTGAAATGCTTATAACTCGGAAATTATTTTCAAGACCTAGCCGAGCGCTTTTCAAAAATATACAAATCTTTGAAATCGGATACGAAACAAAAAAAATGGCACGTGTTTAAAAATTTTACATGTCGAAGGTACCCCATTTGAGCCCCCATAGCGTCGCCCGTTGAGCATTTCTAGGGTCCATTTTAATACCTCGAATACTCCTTGGCTACGCCCATGTCAAATTTTATCCCGATCGGATCAGCCGTTTAGAAATGCCAGATTTATTTCCAAAAAATTTTAATTCTGCCCCACTGTGCACCCTGCAACAGATCATGGAAGTAAACGGAATTCAATTGTTTTGTTTTCTTTCATTTAATACTTAAAACTAATATTTCTTTATCATTGATCAATTTCTATATTTGGACAAGTATTGTCATTTGTCCCCTTTTCACATGTCATAGGACTAGTGCATGTTTCAAAACAAATTGAGAAAAATTTTCATCCGAGGTTTTGAATGATCGAACTAAATTTTTTTGGAATTGTTTGAATGGATATTTAGTAAAAATAAGCATTTGCTATTTATTTTTCAATTGTAAATTATTTATTTAATGTTTTTTTTTTTTGGTAATTTATTTTTTAAACATTTTGTTTTGCAGATTATTGTATTTATTTTTTCTTGGAAATTAATTTCGTCATATTCTCTTATGCACTCATAATTTCTTTAATTTGCATATTGCTTATTGTTTTTTTGTTTACAATAAAATTTCGAAAGCTTTTGAAATTTTTTCTAACAGTTATAAAAAAATATACATTTTAATGCTACACTAATCAATAGACTGTTAAATATTGCTCTCTCTCTCTTTCTCTCTGTCTCTAAAAATATGTTTTAGCTATTTGTTGGCATTTTTATTCTAAAAGGCAATCTTATGAGGCTTTACTTTATTTTATGTCGCATTAAATCCAACTCAAAAGAAAAAATAAAAACAGAAAAAATACCTTTTTATCTACTCATGTCACTTTGTTTTTCAAGATTTTACTGGGTTTTTTTTACGTCATCATCAACATGAACATCATCATTATTTCTTTTCATTTAAATCATCTTATATAATCACTGATTTTTTTTTTATTATTTTATAATATTGTTGTTGTTTGAGTGTGTATTAGAGTGTATCCAACAAATATTTAATGCGTTTTTAATTATGGCTTAAATTTGTTTTTATACACATTTAAATAACATATAAAAGAACTCTGACTGACTTGTCTGTACCCAGAGTAGGTATGAGTATGAGTTTTATTTCATGCACTTGATGAACGCATTTGCTGCATGCAACATTTATGTATACATATGTATGTATTTCTGTATTTCATATTGATTTGCCTTCGAGTGTGCATTTGCTGTGTATGTGTGATTTGTGCTTAAGGCTTTTTAATACCCTTTTTTTTCTCTCTTCTGAAACACAAAATTTGTATTCAATTCGAAACGAGTTCAATAAGTACTTAATGACTGGGTTTGCAGCATATAATGACAAACTGTAATTATAAATAGAAAACATCATTATCATGTTTGGCATGTATGGTAAATCATTATTGCTTTTATGTCTGGCTGGGTGTTTTATTTTGTGGTTATGTATTGCAAATTGGTAAAATTAAAAGTTAATTTTGTATTAAAATAAATGCTATCTACATATGTATCCATAACAGAGATGCCAGGATATGCGTTCATATCCAATAAAACCCTGTTTTTCTTCTCATACAGCAACATGATTCAAATACATTAGTTTTTTTGTTTAAAATTTTCTTAACCAAGTGAGAATCATAACGGTAAAATTTGTAATTTTATGTTATGCATTCAGCATCGAATTTAATCAAGTATTTATATGCTGCTAAGCTATTTCCATGTAATGCATACGTTAGATATTAATCATTACTCTTTATACCGTACCTACAAATTTCAAAAATACTTCGAAGCTTAAAAATAATTGTTACGAAAACTACTTACATTTGGTCAATTCACAAGGTCACTCATATTGTCATAATGTCCTAATATATCACGACTCGCAGGCTCGGCTTAACCGGCTCTTAGGCATTCGGTGTTGGTCTCTGCTGGTTTGTTACGATAACACAATAAACATAGCATAGAAAGTAGTATTATTTTCTGACATTTTTTCCATGAAAAGCAATAAAAACCATTGTGAAATATTAGGACATTATGACAATATGACATGATAAGAGACCTTGTGAATTGACCAATTGTATGTATTAAAAGCAATTACATTATACATTAATACCTCGGTTTGCGTGGCTAATTGGGACCAGAGAAAAGCGACGCAAACCGAAGCACGATTTTCCATACATTTGTATTGATTTTCATTTAACTGGTTCCGAAATTCATAATTTTATCTAAAACAAGTAAGAGAGCTATATTCGGCTGTGCCGAATCTTATATACCCTTCACCAAATTATACTTTAAAAAAAAATTTAAAAAAATTTAAAAAATTTTTTTTTTTTCAAAATTGTTTTTTCCAATTTTTTCAAAATTTAAAAAAATTTTTTTTTTTCAAAATTGTTTTTTAAAAGTTTTTTTCCAATTTTTTCAAAATTTTTTTTTTAAATTATTAGTGAAAAAAATTTATGACAAAAGAATGTTTTCTGTGAAAAAAAATTCGGGTTAAAAAATATGTTTCCCGATTTTGACCCATTGTAGGTCCAACTTTGTATAGCCTTATATACATCGTTGCAATGGACTTTCAAATATCTATCATTAGATATCCATATTGTCTATATTTATGACTTAGTAATCGAGATATAGATAAAAAATAGGCCAAAAATATAGGTTGTCTCGGAATTTTGCTCATATCTCCGTTATTTATGGAAGGATTTTGCTGATTTTAAATAGGAAACTTTTCGAAAGCATGTCTGACAGAATTATTGAGGATTTGGATCTCGAAGATATCTGGGGTCTTCAGAAAACTGATTTCAACAGACGGACAGACAGACAGACAGACAGACAGACAGACGGATCATGGCTAAATCGACTCCGCTATCTATAAGGATTCAGAATATATATACTTTATATGGTCGGAAAATTATATTGTGGAAATTACAAACGGAATGACAAATTTATATATACCCTTCTCACGAAGGTGAAGGGTATAAAAATAAATTTTTCGATACAAAAATT
The DNA here is from genome assembly GCA_942486065.2 of Calliphora vomitoria. NCBI lineage: Eukaryota > Metazoa > Arthropoda > Insecta > Diptera > Calliphoridae > Calliphora > Calliphora vomitoria. Next base: position 65,167,071 of record OW818030.2, on the reverse strand, counting down.
TTCATATTAACGACGCAAATCGAAGTACTAACGACGCAACTTCGAATCCATGCGACGCAAACTGAAACAAAATCAACGCAACTTGATACATTTTAAAAAGACGCAACTTCGGAACAATGCAGAACGAAGCGACGCAAACCGGAGTGTAGGTGTAATTCTTAATTTGCTTAAACAAAATCTAAAATTGTTTAATTAAGTTTATACGGTTTATAAATAAATGTATTTATAATGATACTTAAAGCAAACAATCATTTAAATATATATAAAACACAATTTTTTTATACAATTGAAAGAGGAATACAACAAAGACACAAACCTTTGGAAAAGCCCATAGTTTTAACTGGAATTTAACTAAAGTAGTGTTTTCTAGATTTTATTAGTTGCTCTTGGGAATATTTTATTTTCTTTTAGCACAAGTAAAATAAAATCTATAAAATTTGTTTAGAATTACTACAAAAATTTTAATTTATTTTAGCATATATTATTGCCCTTGGCTGACGTTTCAATGCATATGGCATTTAATGGTTTAAATTGTTTTATTATTTCCCTATTTTAACTAAAATTAACTTAATAAAACTAAATTTAAATATTGCTTTTATATGGTTCACTGAAGCCATAATGTTCAAATTACCAAAATAAAAAATAATAATGAAATGGCTGTTGAAAAAACTGTTGAATTCGAACATATTTAAGTGGCATTATTTAGTAAGTGGGTTCAGCAATTAAAGGAAAATAATAACTCGATAAGGATTTATTGGTTTTGTTTAAATAAAATACTAAAACATGTAGAATACACTTTATAAAATAAATGTTCTTAAGTTTAAATATTTATGATCTGATTAAAACTTGTCCATATTTCGAATAACCCTGAATACCCCTATTGCTAAATATTACACATATTTAAATATAACTAACTAAAACATAATAAAATATGTTTCTATCGCAGTTACTTTAATAACAATAAATTTATTAAAACAAAATACGAACAAAACAATAGCAACAACTAAAAGTATTTAATAAAAACTCAATAACAAAGTGAAAAAAGTAATAAATTGTTTATTGGATTTTTAGAGTTGGTTTTCAAAATCCAACAAAAAAAAAAAAAACTGAAAAGAAAACACTAGCAAAACACAACAGAAGCAAAAAAAAAAAACGATTTTAGCCAGCAGATTTGTAGCAATAAAACCATAAACTATGAGTCAAATTTCTACATAGCAAGAGTTTTATTACACATTTAGTTCTAGAGAGGAGGGCAGGGGGTAATACGAGATATTTATAATATGAATAAAAAAAAAAAAAACAATAACAACAAAATGCTAAATCGAAACTTTTAACATATTGTTGCTGCTACATATAGTATTAATATTGTTATATTTGCCAAAAGAAAAAACAATCTGAACTAAACTAAAACTGAAAAAATCAAAATTATTGAAAACACCAACAAATATACATAATTTATGGAAAATTTTAAGAGAGTGCAAAAAAAACTTGCTTCAAATTTTATTTATTATAAATATTGTTAAAGTTTTCATTTTAATGTTCTCGGAAAGCAGTAGAGACATGTGTTAAAATAAAGGTGCAACACCTTCTTTTTTTTTTAAATTAAGCCCACTATGACATGTTCTCCCCTTTTTGTTTAAAAGCTCATACATGAATTATTTAAAATATATTGTATGTATACATACTTACTTACTTATATGCACATATTTTTTTTTAAGTTTGGAAACAAATTTTTGTTTTATTATTGTATTATTTTTTTTGCAAGTTTTAACAACAATTGTGCAAATAACACCAATACTAAAGTAAATATGAGAAAAAAATAGTAATTTGAAATACATACATACTTATTATTTACATAAAAACGTTTATATATATATATGAAAAAAAAATGGAAACGTATTGAATGAATGGTGAGTATTGTTGCAAAGACTTACTTATCGCCAGGCACCAGAGTTAATAATACATACAATTCAAAAATGTATATATACATCATGTTTATGGAGCATATGCCAGCCAGGCCATATTGTTCAATTAGGGTGATGCCTAATGTTTCAAAAGTCAGCAGTATGATTTCAATATAATTTTATTACAATTCCTGAAATGAATAATTACTAAAGTAACGTAGCAATACCCATCATTACCTAATAATGCATATGGTATAAATTTCCTTTTTATTTTGAGAATAATATCATAGTGTTTTGTTGTATTATTTTTTATTTATTTTTTTTGGTACCACCCTACTGCAATTTATGTTTTTTTTTTATTTTCATGCAAAAGAGGCACGTGTTGCAATACTTGAAAATTTCAATTGTGTATTGTTTGGATTTGAAAAAAAAGAAAAAAAAGAAACTAACAAACTGTTAAATAAACTCCAATGAACGCCATAAATTAAAATGTAAAATGTGCCTTGTAAATTATTACAAAAAAACAATTTTTTTTTTTTTTTTGTAGAACTTGAAATCAAAATAATACAATTAATTACAAAATAAAGCAACTTTTACAAAATAATAGCCACCAAGCAGTAGTGTTAAATAACAAAGACTATGGAAATACGATTTGAATTAGGACAAACAAACGGCTCTAATTAAATATTAAAAAATATAAAAATAAATCTTCAGTTAAAATTGGCCAAGTTGCAAACATAAACAGGATAGCTTTTGAAAATTTAATTTGCAGCCATAATTCTTATAAAAACCGTTTTAATCATCTTCAAATCTCATTATCTCAAGATCAAAAATAACTTTCAACTTTTTTTTAGCAATTAATTAAAACTATATTTTTCACTCTAATTAAATGTTAAAAATATAAATCTTCTGTACAAGTTAGGCAAGCTGAAATAAGAAACATAACAGTTTTTATAACATTTATAAAAACCCGTTATTATCAACTCCAAATCTCCTGCACTCATGATAAGGAAGCTGATTTCCATGCATTTATTATAGCAAAATATGCGCCTAAAATATGCTTTAAAAAACATCAAACAATTTAAAACTATGGCGCGCTTAAATCAAGGAATCATGGTAGAGCAGTGAGTGCTCACCACATAATTTATGTAAATATTATTTAAATTAGGATTTCTCATCATGTCCTCAATTAAATTTTTCTTACTTCTAGCATGATTTTAATACACCTAGTGTTAAATGACATCTACATTATTTACATACGATATTATCCAGACTTCTTTAAATGTCTAAAAACAGAGTTATGTGATTCAATCATAACATTTGTTGTATCTGACGAAATCTTGGATATTAGCCAGCTCAAGAGTACATTACTAAGATCATTCGCATTTCCAGAGTCTGTCTCGAAATGATATAGACCTAGATGGTAATAAATTACAAATAAGTCACACTATTGTTAAAGCAAAAGTCATACACACATGCTCAGGCGCTTTCGTAGTTGTCTCGTTGAGTGAACAATGCCCACTAAATTGTAAGAGCATAAGAATGTGTGTGATTTGATTTTGAACAATTGTGATATGGGATGCGCACCTATGATGTAAAGTTACAAAATCTCTTATGAATCGAAATTAAAACGAAAAAAATAAATATGATTGTTTTTGATACAATTAATGAATTTTTGATACTTTAAAAAAAGAACTCTTAACCTTTTTGAAGCAAAATGTTTTGAAATGCTAATTTTCAATTTGCTGATTGATGAATGAAGATGTCGATAAAAGTTTGTCGATAACATTCGATGCCATTTCTACTAGAAAATGGAATATTGCATAGAAATATGCATTTTTAAGTAAAACATAACAAAATATGCATTATTAATATAATATGCCCTAAGAAATCAATGTCATTTTGCAGAAAAATGTGTGATTCGTATAGATAATAGTTACCATATTAGCTCAAGAAAACACTACCCATGATACATTTTATTTATATTTAAGGACTGAGATCGAAAAATTTTTAACATACATATATGTTAATAAAAATGAAACGAAACCACTAAACTTACAGTTTTGAATCTTTTTTTATTTGATTGAAATTATTGTTACAATTTACAAAAAAAAAAAATTTTATAGTACTAATCACTAATGATAAAATTTTGAACCTTTTTCGAAAACCCTTCCATTATGGTTTTTGTAGTGATTTCTGTCACTTTGTTCGAACAGGTTGTCCATCTCCATTTAAAATCTACCACACTTTTGGACACCTTTTTTGCACTCTTCAATTCTCTTTTAACAAGACCCCAATATCTCTTCACTGGCCCTATCACCAGGCAGTTTGGAGGAATTGCCTCTCTTGGTACAAATACCACATTTTGTTCTTGTACCACTCAAGACCTTTCTTACCATAGTGACAGGATGCCAAATCAGGCCAAAAATAAGTGGACACATTAAGAAGCCTTATGAATGGAAACATCTTTTTTTGTTAACATTCCCTGATGTAAATTTCGGTATTTATAGAGCCCTTTGTAACAAATGTTTAGCTTTTTTGACGCAACTGCATATTGCTTGCCATACCACGAACTTTTTTGAAAATTTTGTCTGCTTTTGGGTCCTAAACTTTTCTTCTACATTCCCTCGAGCATCTGCAACATAAACAAGCTGCGAACAATTTTCCATATGTACATTTTGTCATCCATTATGCAGCGTATATTTTTTGTAAAAACTCTGTCTTTGGCCTCTAAACGTTTAGCAGAGTTCCTGTTAGCTTTTAAACCTTCATTGGCTTTAACTTTTCGTACCAAATAGTCCAAGTACTTACCTAACCGGGCTGCTTTCCTACTGGAGGTGTTGGGAAAATGCTTTCTATTTTTCTGTCTTTAGAAACATCATGTGAACCATTGCTTCCACCTGTACCAGGTTTTATATCAACGGACAAGTTCTCCCGGTACTGTTTAATAACATTGGAAAAAGTTTGATAGCAGACCTTTGATTGTTTGGCCAACTTTTTGTAGGACCAAGTTGGGTTTTGTTGAAAATAATAATTTTAGTACGTACTTTTTTCTGGTCACTCATTTTAAGCAGATTAACAACAAATGAACATAATTGACATTAAACATAATAACTCACATGCTTTACAAAGGTAACTTGATCAAAAAAAATAAAAATCGAATAATATTTGGATTAAAAGTTTTAATGAAAAACGTGTGTTAAGAATTTTACGATCTCAGTCCTTAATTCTTCAGGCCACTAATAACCATTGCTAATACTGTGTGTCAATTGACTCAGTCTTATGTTAAAAACCTTTCAAGTATTGTTGGTAACCAGTAGTGGTTTTTAGTCAACATGTAACTGGTACCAAGGGCTGCAGGGTACCTGATATACCAGATGTATATGAAATACACACAAATGTAAATGTAAATATTTGTAAGTATTTAAAATTTCTTCTATTTCAGCATTTTTTTTCTTCTTAAATTGTTCTCTTTTTTTTTTTTTTTTGCTCATATTGAAACAAAAACCAGAACTGCATTCAACAATAATATTAATTTGGGTCAAATGAAATCAAGTAGAAAAGTGTTTAAGTGCATTGAATGACTATTTCATAGTAGAAGTTTGTTGGAAAAAAAAAACAAAAAAACACACACAAAAAATAAACAACTAGAAAACAAATAAAAATTAACTTTGTTTTAAGTTAAACGTTTTTGTAAATTGTAGCCCTTCAAGTTGTTGCATACAGTTTTTGTATTTGCTGTTGCTATTGCTGTGTTGGATTCAGTAAGAAATCTCCAATATTTATAGAATTTCCTACTTCGACATTGCTTTTGTATGCAAATCAAATTGAAGTGTATTTTTGTAATAAATTGATTGTTTTGGTTCTTTTCGAGAAAAAAAATTGTATAGAAAAATATACGAGTAATAAAAGAAAGAAAAAATAAAACAAGAATAAATAAGAAGAAAAGCAATGAAAAGAACGCACAGAACGTTGTTTTGTGTTCTTCTTTGATTTGTATGAACTGAGTATTAAATGAAATTTAAATAAAATTCCAGACACGCATTGCTGGCTGCTTTTAACAATTGTACTCGTATGAACAACGTAGAAAACGTGCAAATATTTCTTAGTAACAAACTCATTTGTAAAGACTCTATTAAAATCACACTCAACCTACCAAGTCACTCTTATACTTACTTACATACTTACTTACTCGGTTACTAACATTGTTGATGTTTTTTTTTTATTTTTTGTTACTTGATTTTACTGCCAAGTAATAAGTATTTATCAAGAAAAGAAAATAAAATTGAATATAAATTCCCCACTACCGTGTTTACTGTACTACACTTTAGTATTTATAACCAAACCCTAGTAAACTCACAACTAAATTACGCATTTGAACAAATTGATCAAGAGTTTTAACTGATTTTTTGTTAGCAATTTTTAAGTGCTAGTAGATATACCAACAAATTCTATAGAAATCGTTTGCATCAAAGAATAAAGAGTTTTTTGAAAAACACTATGCATTTGTGTAATTAACAAGAATTAGAGCAACTCTATAAAATGCCAAATCTACAAAAAGTCGTTTGTTGAAGAAAAGTTTTCAAATTAACATTTTTGATATATAAAATTAAGAACTAACACTGAATATTTGAAAATCTTTCAGAATATTCTAGCTCATGATTGTACTGAACTAAACTACAACAAGTGTCGCAACAATTTTACCTTTTTTACATAATTATTAACTTAGATTATCCTAACTTTAATTAACTGCAAAAAGCATTAACTTTACACTTATTTCAAAAATATCAATATCAAACAGCCTATTTAACATAATTTCTTACAAATTACAAAAAATAAAAAATTAATAAAAATGTCATACACAAAGTTTTTTTCCTTTCTGTAAAATAATGAAAAATTTAGATACTATGTACACATTTCTATATTAAGCCATCAATGTTGTATTTTGTTTTTAAAGTTCGTGAACTATTTTTTTTTCAATATAAAGTTTGGTTTTGTTATAGTTACCCTTCACCTTCATGAGAAGGGTATATATAAATTTGTCATTCCCTTTGTAATTTTCACAATATAATTTTCCTACCCTATAAAGTATATATATTCTGGATCCTTATAGATAGCGGAGTCGATTAAGCGATGTCCGTCTGTTTGTCTGTCTGTCTGTTGAAATCAATTTTGTGAAGACCCCAGTTATCTTCGGGATCCAAATCTTCAATAATTCTGTCAGTCATGCTTTCGAGAAGTTTGCTATTTAAAATCCGCAAAATCCGTCCATAAATAAAAAAGATTTGAGCAAAAATCCGAGACAACCTATGAAAATTTCATCTAAAAAAGACAATTTATTGCATGCTTTTACAAAAAAGCAACAAAACGTGCATATGTTTGGATGTGTGTTGACTTATTGCTTTGCGTATTTTGTTTTTGTTTGTTTTTTTTTTTGGCGTTTAACAAAAAAGCAACAAAACGTGCATATGTTTGGATGTGTGTTGGCTTCATTGCTTTGCGTATTTTGTTTTTGGTTTTTTTTTTGTGTTTCGTTTCGTTTGGCGTTGTTGTTTTTATACTCTTCACCTGCGTGAGAAGGGTATATATAAGATTGTCATTTCGTTTGTAACTTCTACAATATAATAGTTCGTCAGCAATTAAATGTAAAATGTTTAAAAGTTTTCTTGATATACAAGGTGGCGCAAATGTAAACTTCCGATGTTTTTTGGCTGTAATCAAAAAAAAATTAAAAACTTTGATTCTTCTTGTGGATTATTTTTATTTGGTCTTTTAATTTTTTTTACATCAAGTCGAGAATATGATGTCAAGTAAATGGCCGCCGCCACAGTTGATTGTCATTTGAGCCCTTTTTATGGCATTTCCATCACTTTGGCCAAAACTTCCGGCGATAGGTCCTCACATTCTTGACGGATATTGTCTTTAAGAGCTGCAAGAGTCTGAGGCTTGTTGACATAAACCCGCGACTTTAAAAAGCCCCACAAAAAGAAGTCTGGATCGGTCAAATCAGGCGATCTTGCTGGCCAGTGCAAATCGCTAAAACGGGAGATTAGGCGCCTGGGAAATGCATCCTTCAGCATATCGGTTGAGGCACGTGCAGTGTGTGCCGTTGCACCGTTGATCATTGCTCTGTAGCGCTCACCATTCACAGTAGCCGTTTGACCCGCGACGTCTTCGAAGGTCCGATGACTCCTCCAGCGAAAACAACACACCATATAGTGACTTTGAGCGGGTGTAATGGCTCTTCGTGGGTTACACGCGGATTTTCAGTGCCCCAGAAGCGTAAATTTTGCTTATTTACGTACCCGCTAAGATGGAAATGGGCCTCATCACTCATGATTATTTTTGATGAAAAATCGTCTTCCTCTTGGTGGTGATTAAAGATGGCTTGAGCGTATGTTAGACGCGATTTGCGGTCAGCAGCTAACAGCTGATGCACTGTCTCGACTTTGTACGGAAACATCTTCAAATCTTGTACCAAAATTCGGTGTAAAGACCGTCGACTGATACCCATTTGCGTGGCACGTCGTCTGGTCGATGTCGACGGCGCTTCCATGACATCCTCGGCTACAGCAGCAATACTCTCTGCAGAACGGCTACTCCGGGGTCTTCCACGCCTGGCAGCATCTCGTGTTGTGCCAGTCTCTTCGAGGCGAGCGGCTAAACGTCGCAGTGTTTCACCAGTAGGCGTTGGACGGCCAGGAAATCTGAGACGAAATTCACGTTGTGCCAAAGTCACCGACCGATTATTGGTCAAATAAATAGCCAGCAATATTCCGCGTTCTGGAGCAGTGTAGTATAACATTGTTTATTAACGTATATTTCGCATGTGTTTACTACACAAATGTCAAAACAGAACTGACATTAGGGGCCAATCGCAAAATGTATAGCATTTTCTGATAGGAGGATTACTTTTGCGCCACTTTGTATTTAGGATGCTATACGCTGAAAATGGGCAAATAATGCATCCACAACAAAGGTGAAGGGTATGTAAGATTCGGCATAGCCGAATATAGTACTCTTACTTGTTTATTTTTAACTGAATGAAAAGGAGTTATGAATTTTGTATAACAAAGCAATACAAGAAACTATGTAGTATTTACTTAAATCTTGTAATAAAATTCCTTTAACTTAAATTTCAATTAAAATCACACATGGAAACAATATAACAATTTGTTCGTGCAGAACCCTAGAGAAAATACACATAGAGCGGAAACTCAAAATAATCACACATACGAGTGTTGTTTTTTTTTTCACGTAGTTTTTTTTTAATAATACATTCTCACCACTTAGGCTTTTGATAACTGAGTTAGCTATTTGACAGGAGAGTTTCCGCTCTATGTGCCGAACTCTCTTGAAAATTTTATTATGAAAAACATAAAAAAAAACTTTTTGAAAAATTAAACATGAAATTAGATGGCCAGAAAAACTAAAACCAAATCGAAAACGAAATAAAATTTGTAATTAAATTGATTTATTCTCCCAATTTTTAGAAACTCAAGTGACCCCTGCAATAAAACGAACAAAAAAAGTAGAGAAAAATATCATAATTTACTTATGTGTTTTTATATGTATCTATGTGTGTGTATTGACTGTGTGTTGGTTTGTAAAAGTTTAACTGTACAAAATATGTATAAGATAAATATTATCAAGTAAACAGACATAAAGATATTTATAAAAATTCATACATACATATTTACTCTATATAGGCCTTCATTTGTATGCACATACATAAAGGTACATACATATGTATTGTTTGTATATATTTCTTCTTTTTTCCTTAACAAAAAAAAAAAAACCAAATAAACATTTAGAGTTCATGTGATGAAGTACAGTACAGATGTTTGCACACATCCTTTTATGTAAAACAGTTAAACATAAAATTAAAGCAACATAATGGAAAATTAAAATTTAGATTTTGATAGCAAATTTCAGTTAAAACTTGTCTTTATTTTTAGTTAAGTTCTAAAAGAATAGTTTACTTTTCTGGTTAAATTATTCACATATTCATAAGATGGAACACTACATAGCAGAATAGTAACGAACGATAGGAATAACATAACTGAAGAGCTAAGTGGTTTTTTAAACTAAACTAAAGCAAAGTTCATTTATTAACAGCACTGCTTAAGCTACGTACACACAGTTGTCAGATTTTACAATGTTGTCAGATCTGGCAATTTGCTCGCAATGTACTGCCAATGAAATATTATTAGCAAAAGGTAAATTGCCAGTTTAGACGATTGTAAGAAAATCTTACAATTTCATTGTCAGACAATTGTCAAACAATAAATTTATCTGCCAACAAAAATTGTCAGTTCACACGGTTGCTTCACCTTTGTTTATTTTAAATACATATGCACAGTGTTGGCAATAGAAATTATTTATCTGACAATGATGCCAATAGTATTGTCTTACAATGTACTGACAAATACTTTTTCTGACAACGTTGTAAGACAAAAATTGTGAGTTCACACGGTTGTTAGACACATTCTGAACATTTTTCTGACAATATTGAACAATCTGACAACCGTGTGTACGTAACTTTACCTTTAGTAAATATTTTGCTGTTAAATATCTGTTCCACAGTGATAACTATTATCTAGGCACTTAATTTTATTACTTACTGTACTTTTTGTTCTATATGCTAAAAATCATTTAAAATAAAAGAGCAAGACCAAATTAAATACACACAAATACTAAATGATCATAACAATTTAAGTTTTATTTTCCTATTTCTTTATCGCAAATGTTGTTAGAATCTGAACCAGCAATACTAAAACAAAAACCAAAACCAAAAAAAAAAAAAAAAATAAACAAAATCAAATGAAAACTCAATCAGTATATTGACCGCAAAACAACTTTAATACAAATAAAATATTTTATGTCTAAATATACAAAACAAAATAACAAAAAAAAAAAAGTAAAAAATCTACCAAAAATCAAAATCAGTAGCAGTAGTAACAACATCATGTACTACTTGTACTACCAATAAGTATCTGAAAGATACACATATGTGTGTATTCATATGTGTGTAGTAAGTTTGATTGTTTGAAAATCTTGACATGATACGCATACAAAATTAGTTAAAAGGCACAAGAAAAGAAGATATCAAACCTTAAACAAAATCTATACATTAATTTTGTTATAACAGAAAAAAAACCATAAAAATTTTAAATTTTTTTTTTTTTTTTTTTGCTTTTAGTAAATTTTTTAATGTGTTTTTTGTTGTGGTTGGCTTTGTATTATTTGAATTTCTGTTGGCGTTTAACATGTGCCACATATGGTCTCTTCTTTGCATAAAGAAAGATATTATTTGCTGGCTCCCTTGTATGATTTATTTTGTATTACTACATTTTACCCACAACTAAACCAATAAGCAGAAATATATGTAGAAAATCGTATGCCACATTAAAATATTACAAAGAGTAGAAATAAAGAAGCCTTTTAAATAAGCATTTTTCAAGCAGCACTCATACTAAAGGTCAACGGGATCATGCCTATAAATTGTAATTAACTTGTATAGATGATTTTTATTAAGACATGATAATAATTCTTAAAATACTTTTTTACACAGTCTCTCAGTATTATTCTTGCTTGTATGAATGACTAGCAGGAAATTGTTTAAAATTCTTTGTTTGAATTCTTTGCACTTTGAAACGGAAGGACGGACATGTAAGATAGTTGTTAGTCGTTCATTAATTAATTTATTTAAATAAAAACTACAACAAACGCCTACACATGTAGGAGATAAACTGAGAATAATAAACATAATTCTAATTAAAATAGCCTACATTTACAAATTAAGGTTAGTTTAGGTTAAGTGATAATTCCCTAGTGAGTCTCCTTTAAATCTGCGAAAGCAATACTACTTCTTTAGATATTTAGAGCCTTCACTTTTATTCATGTTGAACAAAGTTTCAAGCAAAAACTTGGTTATGACTTGCAATTACTGAACAACATAATAATCAATGACTACCACATACCGTGTGCATTACTTAGATATAGTCGAGTAATGACTTATTTATTATCTAATATAAACATATTTATTTAGACATTTGACATTCTGTTTTTACTGATAAAGTGAGTTAGTACGTGTTTCAGAAATATCTTATTCTATTTCAGAAATGTCTGATTATATTTCAGGAACTTTCAATAATATTTCAGAAATTTCTAACTCTATTTCAGACATTACTGATTTTATCCTAGCTTTTCTATTCTATAGTTCCGAATTTTTCAAATGTATGTATTTCGGAAACATTCATTCAATGTATTTACAACATTTGGGAAATACTAATGGAAAATTCTGAAGCATAGAATGAAAGCATAGAAAATTACTCTCTTTTCACACATACGGGTGATACAATAACAAAATGCATGCAATACATTCTCATGAATTAGGTTTTTGACAACAGACTTAGGTTTTTGGCTCTCAGTTACCTATCTAGTTGTCATCTATGTTCTGAAGTTTCTGAAATATATTTGGAAATTAAAAATTGTGCAGTTTCAGTTGTAAATATCTTTGAACCGTATAACTAATGTTTACTCCATTAAGCTAGGTATACACGGTTGTCAGATCTTACAACGTTGTCAGAAAAATGTTCAGTAAATGGTTAAACAACCATGTTGAAACATATGATTGTTAACCATTTACTGAACATTTTTCTGACATCCGTGTATTAATAGCTTTAGTCTCATAGTAATGATAATGTAAGCAAGTTTCAATATATTTCCATAAAAATACTTTTACAACAATACCCAGGTTTGCGTCCTTTTAAAATTTCTGTGATTTCGAAGATGCGTCATTTTTGTTTCAGTTTGCGTCACATTACTTCGTAGTTGCGTCGTTAGTGCTTCGTTTTGCGTCAAAAACAGAAAAATCCAAATTTGTATGTGAACTTCACACTGCTCATTTTTGAGGCAAAAAGTCATGTTTTGCGCTTTCAAGAATGCATTTTTTGTTATTGGTATTTGAAAAAGAAACATTAAAGCAAATAACTTGCTATTGTTTTTAACAATTGGTGAAAGTCATTGTTTGTGAGCAAAGTGTTGAAAGCAGTTTATAACTTTTTCTGAAAAATTTATTTTTGATAAGCTTTTATAAAGTTGGCCGAATTTGGCCGGGTTTAAACAATCAGAAACATGTTAAATAAAGAAATATAATTTTTCGTGGAAACCTCCGCTTCAAACTTGCGGAAATTTGGTTGGATGAGCAAAAGAAAGAGGAGATGAATGCTGCTGTTTACAATTTTATTGTTTGTAAAGTAGAATGCGGCAATGTTTTGAATGAGGAATCGGATTATGTGAAGGAAAAAGTGCGAATTTTTTGTTAGAATATCTCAGTTAGATGGGAGAGTTCCCGCCATATTGGATCCGCTATTTTGAATTTGAAAAATTTTACCTCAGATTCGAAATCAGGAATCTTAAATACTCCCATATAACGATTATCATGTAAATCAGAAGACATTTTAAAATTTACGACGCCATTTTGAATTTGAAAAATTTTACCTCAGATTCGAAATCGGCAACGTTGAAACCTCCCGTATACCAATTTTCATCCTTGTTCAGTGATTTCTTCTGTCTGTCTGTCTGTCTGTTGAAATCAATTTTCTGAAGGCCCCAGATATCTTCGGGATCCAAATCCTCAATAATTCTGTCAGACATGCTTTCGAAAAGTTTCCTATTTAAAATCAGCAAAATCCGTCCATAAATAACGGAGATATGAGCAAAAATCCGAGACAACCTATATTTTTGGCCTATTTTTTTTATCTATATCTCGATTACTAAATCATGAATATAGACAATATGGATATATAATGATAGATATTTCAAAGTCCATTGCAACGATGTATATAAGGCTATACAAAGTTGGACCTACAATGGGTCAAAATCGGGAAAAATATTTTTTACACGAATTTTTATTCTTTTGTAATAAATTTTTTCACTAATAAATTAAAAAAAAATTTTTGAAAAATTTAAAAAAACTTTTAAAAAACAATTTTGAAAAAAATTTAAAAAAAAATTTGAAAAAAAATTAAAATTTTTTTTTTTTTAATTTTTATTTTAAAGTATAATTTGGTGAATGATATATAAGATTCGGCACAACCGAATATAACTCTTTTACTTGTTCTATTTTTTTTACTTCTTCCTAGTGAATTGTTATACATATTTTTATTTTAATAAAATAAAAAATTATTTTTTATTGAAAAATCAAATTTTTCAGCTAAAACTAGAATATCGGAACCAATTCAATGAAAATCACTACAAATGTATGGAAAATCGTGATACGGTTTGCGTCGCGTTTCTTCGGTCCCATTTATTTATGAAATAAATAGTTTTTATTGTTAAATTTAATGTTTTTTGTCATCCCTAGTAGTTAATTTGGGAAAAGGAGCATTTACGGTATGATATTTTTTTCACTTTTTGCCTTAAGATGTACCTCTACTTTACAGTGTTTTAGTGTTAGTTTACTGTTGTAATGCAGTATTAGATTTTCCAGTATTGATTTACGTTAAAAACTACAATAGCAATAATTCTTAATAAACACAAATTAATATTTTATTTTATTTTCTTTTTTTAATTTTTTTTTAAGTACCATGTCCATTTTATTGCTTATTTTTTTATTTTTTGTCCTTTTTAATTCCCAAAAACAATCAAGCATAAATGTTAAGGGCATCATTTGTAAATTATTATGTATTTTTATTCCCTCATAACACTATTAATTAAAAGCAATAAATTTTTAAAAATAAAAGAAAAACAACTAAAATAACAAAACTGAATAATTTGTTCACTCACACTGCAAAAAAGCGTACAAAAAAGTTAAATTAAAATCAACCAGAACAATGAAAGAATGGATGCAGCTATAAACGTATTTTATATATTTTTTTTTGTATCCCTGGCACTTGTGCAGTAGAAAACAGCCACCCATTTAAAATGTTTGATATTAAAATGAAACAAAAAAAGTGGAATAATAATAATAATAAATAATAAAATAAATGTGAATGTAAATGTAAATTATTTCAAGTATATTAATCCAATTCATAGCAAAATGCATATAATTTTTAATTAATACCAAAAATATTTACAAATAAAGCTCAAGTGCAAGCAGTCGTCATCAGCGCACAATCCAGTAAAAAAATATCTGATTGAACTGAATGCTGTACAACTCCTAATTATATATATGTATGATTTTTTAATAATAATAAAATAATGAACCACTTTTGAAATCATCGTCATTCTTATAAGTGAATGTGAGGGTGGCTGTTTTGGTGCTTTTTTTTTAATCTGAAAAAAATAAAAAAAATATATATAAATGAACCAAAATTTATTTTTCTTTTTTGTTGGTTTATAATGATTCTACTTAAGTTCTAAAGAGGATGATGATGGTGATGATGATGGAGATTTATGAAAATTATGTTGCAGTGTGTTGCTGAAGCCGGGCAAAAACTCTTAAACATTGCTGTTTAATAAATTCAAATTAAACACATTAAAAACATGTGTTTAGATTTTGAATTTTATGCTTTTATGCGAAATCATGAAATTGTTAATTCTATAGCTGTTACTTTTTGCTATAACATGTATAAAAAGTTTGAGTCATTTTATGTTTATATATTGTATATTTTATAAAGTTATTATGATGAATTTTGTTTAATTCTAACTTTTACTTACAATGTACAACTTAAATGATTCTGATTTTGTTGTTCACATTAAAATTTCAAAACCAAAACTGACAATCATTTAAAATACTGTAAATATATTTATTTCACATTTTGTTTTCAAAAGGATTCATTGTAATTTTAAGAGCTGCCATTGTATTTAATTTGGTTTTAGGAATTTTAATAGTTTTCTAAAATTATTATTTACAATTAAAAGTGGGTTACGCCATAAGTTTATTTCTACCTTTAGAAAATTTAAAATTATTAAATAAATATGTGTAATGAAAAGATGCCAAGTGAGCGCTGTGCTTGGAAGACAGTTATTATTTAAATCTAAAGCCTTCCATAGCAATTTTTAGTTTCAATACAAATTATATTCTAACTTCATTAAACAATCAAAGCTCTGTGTTATGAAATTAAAATCTAGTTTGACACGATTACTCGTCGGCCACTTTAAATAAACTTGAGGTGTTTATTTTGGATTAATATAATGTCTACGTTTAAATAATATTGTTTTGGAAAGGATTTTTTTTTGAAGAACCGTTCTTTAAAGAGGCAATGAAATATCAGTTAATACCTAAGTTCAACATGAAGTTGTATGATCCAATTCAAACATAATTTAATATATTAAACAATTTAACAATTTAAGCACATACAAAATGTTGGAACCTTCCATATATCCTTTAAACTAGCTCTAGTTCTCAAATTATATCTTTAAATTTTTGCTCGAGTTTTTTATTATTTGCATCACGGACGTATTCAAAATACATATTGTGTTTTTGCCTGGGACGCATAGTTGCTTAGAATTGTTTTTCTGTAACTTTTAGAGTGTTGTTTTGTTTTCCCATCCTTTTTTTACTAATCCATTCTCATCACTTAGGTTTTTGACAACTGAGTTAGGTCTTTGACTGGCTAGTTTCTGCTCTATGTATATTTCTCTATGGTAGTAGGTACCTATATCTATATATCGTTACCTTAATATAGAAAGGCTTTTCTTTTTGAAGTCGTGATTTTTTGACTAGTTTTCAGATCTTGTTGCGCCTGGTCATTCCAACGGAGATTGTGCCGCCCTTTTCAGCGTTCCCCATCGGTGAGTTCCTCCTTGTATGCCTTTAGAGCTTGAGCGTCATTATCCATTCGCCAATCGTTTCCGAGTCAGCGCATTCGTTGGATTTTAATGCGCTTGACTACGTCGGCGTATAGCTTGTACAACTCATGGTTCATTCTACTTCTGAGTCCATCATCAACTCGTCTAGGGCCATAAATCTTACGGAGAATTTTTCTCCCAAACACTGCCAACAATGACTCATCTGATGTTTTCATAGTCCATGTTTCAGCACCATAGAGCAGGACGTATTGCAGGCTAAAATGAGCGATTTGTACAGTGTTATCTTCGTCCTTCGAGAGAGGACTGTACTTCTCAATTGCCTACTAAGCCCAAAGTAACATCTATTGGCAAGAATTATTCTCCGCTTGATTTCTATGCTGAGTTCGTTGTTGTTAGTAACACTAGCACCTAAATAAGCGAAGTATTTAATAACTTCAAAGTCGTAGTCTCCGAAAGTTTTCGTTGGTCGATACGCTGCGACGCTTTACTACCCGAAATAAAGTACTTCGTTTTATTTTCGTTCACTTTTACCATGATACCATAATATGATTATGTCCAACCATATGAAGACTCGACTTCAACAATAATATGGTAATGGCTGTAGCACAATCATATTATGGTTGAACCCATCCACATTGTGATTATGTTCAAACCTATTAGATGACAGACAATTTTAAGGAGTTTTTTGATCATGTTATGATTATAAATGTAACAAAATGTTTTTATAATTATCACAATTTAGTTGTTGTTAAAATTTTATTTCCCATCATCAAACATTGCTGTAGAAAACAAGTTATTATTGAAATAAATCGTAACCATATCTTTTCTCTGGGTGTATATGATAGCTTCACAGATTCTGAATGTCGTAAATGAACAGAGGAAAACACTAGTAATAGTTCTGGTATAACTGAGGTCGGGATGGATAAATTGATGACCGGCTTGCGGTCAGGATTCTCATGATTTACCCCATATATTCAATTACTCCACAATGCCTATTTCACATCCTCCAATGAATTTGTTGACTAACCCAGTAGAAGTAGCACAATTCCTTAGCATTAACCTCGATTAACCCCGCATTAAAACTATATATAGTTTTAGTCCGTTGTAGTGAAACCTAGCAGAGTAACTGGAGGGAATCGAATTTGCAACCCCCAGGCTCACAGGACCCTTCACCTTGAGTGGCAAGGGTATATATAAGATTGTCATTCCGTTTGTGATTTCTACATTTTTCATTTGCGACCCCATAAAGTATATATATTCTGGATCGTTATAGATAGCAATGTCGATATAGCCATGTCCGTCTGTATGTTGTAATCAACTTTTCGTAGTCCCCAAATAACTTACAAACATAATTGATACTTCAATATATCGGGAACTCTTTCGGCTCGGTCGCTATTTAAAATCGAGAAAATCCGCCCACAAATGGCTGAGATATAAGAAAAAAACCGGGACAACCTTGACTTTTGGTTTATTTGGATTATTAAGTCATTAATATAGACAATAAGGATATCTAATGATAGATATTCCAAAGTCCATAGCAACGATGTATATAAGACTATAATAATTTGGACTTACAATGGGCCAAAATCGGGAAAAATAGTTGTTAACCCCAATTTTTATTTTTACCAGAAAAATTTTTTTTTAACTAATAAATTTAAAAAAATTTTTTTTAGAAAATTAAAAACAAATTGCGAAAAAAATTTGAAAACAATTTTGAAAATTTTTTTTTTTTTTAAATTTTGAAGAACAATTCAGAATTTTTTTTTTTAAATTTTGAAAAAAAATTACATTTTGTTTACCTTAAAATATTTAAAATTTTTATTTTAAAATATAAATTGGTGAAGGGTATATAAGATTCGGCACAGTCGAATATAGCTCTCTTACTTGTTTTTTACTCAATTTTGAAACTTATTTTATTGTTGAATTGACTATTATTATGTTTAAATGATTTAATTATTAAAAAAAGCTGGACAGAAATAAATAATTATTACTCACAACAGCACAAACACAGATCTATAAATTAAACTTAATACTAATGTTACAGAGCTTCAACTATTAATGCACAATACTTATAATGAAAATGTGTGGACCATGGGGCTAAAATGGATGGAAAATACTGATCACCATCTTAAAGAATAACTAACAAACATTCTTGATGTAAATTAAATACGTATTTTAGACTTTGTGTCCACCATGTAATTAGAGCACAACCTACGTAAATGAATTTAATAAATCCCATAGAACTAAACATGAAACATTTATAGACATAGACAGACTTAGTCCTACATATGGTCACATGTATTTTATTTATGTTTGTACTCATACATATGTACTCGTATTTATATGAAAATGTCTATGTCTATGGATGTAGTGTTTGTATCTACTTAGTTACTACCTACGCAGGATAGAAACTTGTTGTGTATCCATTTGTTACGGTATTATTTACACTAGACTGCATTTTAAGTAAAATTTTTATTAAATTTTTGCAATATGTATGTGTGTTTGACTGTATATTATTATTGTTATTATTTTTTGTTTTCAGTTTTCTCTCAATTTAAATTATATTTGTTTGAGTGAATAAGTAAATCTGTGAGGCTGTGTATATGTGTATATGTGTTTAGTAAGGAAGAAGTATTACTGCCAAATAGAAAATTTAATATAGAAAATGATTGCTCGATTCATTTTACTTAGAAATTATATTATTTTGTGTATTTATAACATTATATCAGTTTAATTTTTACTTTTTACATTTTTTTTTTGTGCATTTGTGTTATATTCTTTTTCATTTTCCCAGATTTGTATTTCATTTCGTTGTAGTTTTCTGTGCATTTTATTTGTTCAGATATTTTTGATTTTTGTGAATTTTAAATACCTAAGAGTCCGTACAGTGTATGTATGTGTTTAATTTCATTTTATTTTTGGCAAGCATAAAAGATAAAATTTGTTACAAACAATTTAAATTGAATTTTCTTTAAAACACACACATAAAATGATAAAATGGTCTTTGATAGTTTGAGTTTTGTATCTGTGAATTTGGTTGGCAAAATGTGTATGAGAATACATGCATACATACATACATATTTGAATCGTATTATATTTCATTTTGTCCAGTTATCTAGTTATTTAGATTTGTTTTATTTTAAGTCTCTATTGTCTAAAGGATTTGTTTTTAGAAACAACATTGTTGCTAAAAACTTGCCAAAATAATTGTCAGTTTTATGTTATTGTTATTTTGTTTTGGGAACATGTTAATGGTCTGTAAGATTTGTTACAGAAATCCCTAATGTTTGTTTTCTTTTCTTTCAAAATTTTTCAAATTAAAATTCCTAATAACGAGCCATCACTTTGAGTTAAAAAGCGTTAAATTTTGTTTGCCTCGCATCTCATACAGTTGTAATTACAAACTTTGTTTCACACACTATTACACTTACATATATTTATGCAGTTTAAGTAAATGTGTGTGTGTGTGCACGTTATCCTTTAAATAAGAAGTTTAAACATGGCAACAATAAAGCAAACACATTCATTATTTGCTGTCATTCCTTTCTAAGACTGTTCTTTGTTTTGCATTTATTATTGTTTCGAAAAAAAAAAAGGATAATCACCGAAAACTACCCTGAGGCTATATTTAGTCTGAAACCAACAAAATCTAAACACGTGCACTAAGGATTTGTTCATCATTTATTGAAGTAAAAAACATTTTAAATTCGATCATCCTTTCTTTCGTCGTCATTCAGGGGTGGCAAAAGTTGTTAAATTTTTGGTTTTAAAAATCTGTTTCGCAAACACATGCACGTTTTCATTTACATCCATGCAAACATGCACACGAGGTCCTCACACATTTAAATATGACTTTAAATGTTTTCATTTTTTTGTACATGGTTTTTACAAATTACCGCATAAATGTTACGACGAATGTGATATAAAAATCAAGTAAATGCGCTTTTTATGCATAACAAAATCCATTCCCCTGTATTGGAACAAGGATTATGGTGCGTTTGTTTCGTCAAAGGATACATTGCCACTCTCTTGCAGTCTGCTTTTGTTGCTTGCAATTAATACATTTTATGTCAGCACCCTTCTTGCCAGCGCTTTGTTCTTTTGTGACATTATGGCTTTTTTTGTTTGACAAAGAGTTGATGTTGCTGCTGCTTTTGTGTTTTTTTAATGTCATGCCCAACCATGCCATGTGTATTCATATTACCGGTTACCATTAAGGGATACTTTGCCTTTTAGGTCTTAGCTTAAAACCCAAAAGCATAGAAACAAAAAAAAAACTTTAACCAGGAACAAGTAGTTTTTCCAGTTGTCTTCTTTTTGAATGGGCGTGTAAAATTGTCAGACAAATGTTAAATTTTTTATGGAAATTAAACATTTTTGTAATTTTTCAAATTTATTTTAAAACGTTTTATGGTTTTTTTTGTAAATCATTCAAATTGTCTGCAGCATCCCTTATAAATTAAAAACAGTCTTAGATTCTTTTTTATTTGTGTTATTTAAAATTTAACCGAACAAATTTAGTTTTTAATTAAAAATAATTTTTTTTTTTATGAAATTGGAAAATTCCCTTAACGGTTCGTTATACTCGTAATATGAAATTATTATGCAGAGTACTTTAGTGGTATTATTACACTCGGTGTAATCAAAATTATAAATTGAATTATAAAGAGGACAAAATGAAGTCTTCTTTTCATTAAAATGCCCAAAAATATTATATTTATGTATTTTGTTATCTAACTGGTACTATTTTAGAACTTAAGGGGATTATAACACTGACAGAAGAAAATTCTCGATGGTACAAGAAGAACATTTTCAAAATGCTTGAATAGCAAAAAATAATTTTAAAAAAGTACAGAAAATAATGAATAATATTATGAGAAATAAAGGTCATCTATAAACCACAAGTATTCTGAAAATATGTGTTTCGAAAATAGCTTAAATTTTAATTAAAATTAAAAGTTAAGCTTTCAAATATTTACTAAAACTTTATTGTTGTAAAATATGTTTTAATTACTCTCCTAAACACCTGCACCAAGTATGCATACACTCATTTAAACGTTAATTAACATATCGTTAGCTTAGTGTGAAAACGTGATAAGTCGTTTTTTATAAATTATGATTTTGATGATATTAAAATCATTCTAAAATCGAATGTTTTTAAATATACTCAAATTAAGTTATAAGCCTTTTGTTGGGATTGATCGTTTTGTATTAATTATTTAGTATATTGTCTGCTGACTAAAATTCATTACTTTTATTGCTTAAACTAAAGTAATCTAATTAAATCCTCTCTACTTACGAACATTTTTGAAACAGGTTATCGGGCGTTAGTAAATTTTAATAAATTACACTATGCTACGCCAAAAATATGCTGGGGTTTTCATATAGCAATTCTGTTGTAATGTAGTCCATTGAGTACTTTATTTCGTTTAGTACTTTTTACACCCTTCACCTTCGTGAGAAGGGTATATATAAATTTAGCATTCCGTTTGTAATTTCTATAATATAATTTTCCGACCCTATAAAGTATATATATTCTGGATCCTTATAGATAGCGGAGTCGATTAAGCCATGTCCGTCTGTCTGTCTGTCTGTTTGTCTGTCCGTCTGTCAGTTGAAATCAATTTTCTGAAGACCCCAGTTATCTTCGTGATCGAAATCTGTCAGACATGCTTTCGAGAATTTTGCTAGTTAAAATCAGCAAAATCCGTCCATAAATAACGGAGATATGAGCAAAAATCCGAGACAACCTATGAAAATTTCATCAAAAAAAGACAATTTATTGCATGCTTTGACAAAAAAGCAACAAAGCGTATAAGTGGATGTGTGTTGGTTATTGCTTTGCGTATTTCATTTTTGTTTTTATACCCTTCACCATGAGAGACAAGTGTATATATAAAGAGAGAGTTGTTTATAATGAGTTTTCATATGAGCAAGTCTATCATACGCAGTGTTGCCATATATTTTTTGAAGAAAACTTTTTATTTCTAAAAAAAACTTTTTTTTCAACAAAAAAACTTTTTTTAAGTACATACATACTAAAATTACAAAACCCAATTCGTACATAAATCAAACTGAGATAATTTATGTGAATTTAGTACTTTAAATATAGTCAAATCAATCTCCCCATTTAGTAAACGAATTTGGAGACAATGATTTTGAAATAAACGGTTCAACTTATTGATAACATAGGTTTACAATTTTCCAAAAAACTTTTTTTTAAAAAAATTAAAAATGGTAACACTGATCATACGTTAACACCACACACACAACAACAACATTCTACAACAATGGTGCGCACTGCGCAGCCCATAGCACAATTGTTCAAAATCAAATCAGACGTATTCTTATGATCTTACAATTTAGTAGTCGTTGTCAACTCAACGAGACAACTACAAAAGCGCATGATCACGTGTGTATCTTTTTCTTTATTTTTTCAGTTTTTGTATTTGTTTGTTTGTAGGTGCACTGAACAAAATAAAGAATTGAATGTGTTGGTGAGATAATTTATTTTTGCGCACCTCTGTTCTACAATGTGGAATGAGATGAAACAAGGCGAATTTATATTCATAAATTCGCCTTGAGATAAAATGAATAAGAATTATAAATCAAACAAACGCATGCATAATTTCGTTTATTTAAATTTTTGTTATTGTTTGTTGTTATTTTTTTAACATACAATTGTGCAAAATAATTGTTGTTTTTATTTGGTTAGTTATCAGTGAGCACTCGACGTTTGAATATGAATATCGGTTGTTTTGCAATTGCATCTGATATAATATTATGATTTTTTCTTGTTGTTGTTGCTATATGAAGAGTTTTTCATGGGTAAAGGCAATGTACGTAAATATGTATACTTAGGTGAAGGGTATATAAGATTCGGCACTGCCAAATTTAGCTCTGTTACTTGTTTTTTATAGCAAAAGTCGTGAAATATAGATATTCTTAAAGTTACATATTTAATAAACCAGAAGTATGGATTTTTTTATTCGAAATATATACGATTTAACTTTCCAATAGAGGAGAGTCTTTTTAAAATCGGTTGGACAATGAGAGAGTTACAGCCGTTTTGTTCAGAAATTGAATAGTAAATTATTTTATTTGAGTGAAAAAGCTTATTACTAAAGTAGCTTTACAAAACTCGTAAGAAAATAAAAATCAATTCAAAAATGAATGAGTTATGCTAAACGTTTATGTGATAAATGTTTTTCGACATTTTCTGTTTTTTCAGACAAATGCTTGCGTTTTATTTAACAAAAAAAAAAACAGCTATATAAGCATTTTGTTTTAGTAGAGGAGCATCCTAGATTTCAAATACCGTAACTCAGCAATTTTTAAAACGATTTTTACAAATCTTTTTCTGTTTTAATGGCAAAATAAAAGAAACTATTTTAAAATATTAACGAAATGATCGAGAAAAACTAAAAGAATTTTCGCACTCTATGGACCCCAACAAAACAGTATTGGCACATGAGAACCAACGCAGAGTGGACTTACTACATTTGCACATTAAGCTATCGATATGTTATACATAGTACATATCGCTCATTTGCAGCAACAACGTCATAATTCAAAAAAAGTCGTTTCGAGAAAAACGGCTTTGAATGTTTTATGACATTTTACTATTTCTTAAATAAATGTTCAACAAATCATGGGATTTCAGAAGTAAAACCAGATTTGAATAGTAGATGTTAATATCTATCTAATCTGTATTTAGCCCAAATTTTTACTTGTCAAATATATACGAGAAAACATGAAGTTTAATGTTGATGTTTACAACAAAAAAACACTCTCACACAAAAAATAATTGACTTTTTTGAAAACTGGAATATATGAAATACTAAAGAACGGCATATATTTTGTATTACCCAATTTTGAGTTATGACGTTGTTGCAGCAAGTGAGCGATATGTACTTATTATATATGAATTTCATTATTTATTTCTCATTTGTAATTAAATGCATAAAATTTCAATTTCATTGGTAAACATTTTTATTGTATAGAAAAATATATAAAACACAAAATGGCACAAAAAAGTAATTTGCTAAATCTATACAATAAATACACATATTTTCATGATGAATTATTTTACAATTTGTCATCATTTTGAGAAGAAAATAAAAACAACACTCAGCTTTTCAATGATTTTAAATCAACAAAAAAAAAATCTCATTTGCAATTCATATTAAAAATAAATTTATACGCAAGCACAAACAAATGAATTTTCAAATTACAAACTGTTGTTTAAAACCTTTAATTAGCAGTGTTCACAGTTTGTTTAAAAAAAAAAAAAATGTCATGAAATTGGTAAACAGAATAGACCTAAAACAATTCTAGATCAAAAGTATAATTGTGGATATTAAATTATAAAATTTTGTAAGAAAACAGATTTTTAATTCCCCAACACAGAGTCCATGAAATTATTGAATTTAAATACGAATAATTTAAGACTTTTTTGTTATTTTTAATAAAGTATTAGTCTTAAGTTTTGAATTAGTTCAAAAAAATAAACTTAAAGTCATTTTGAACTTAAAACAAGTAAGAGAGCTATATTCGGCTGTGCCGAATCTTATATACCCTTCACCAAATTATACTTTAAAATAAAATTTAAAAATTTTTTTTTTAATTTTTTTTTTTCAAAATAGTTTTTAAATTTTTTTTTTTTTTAATTATTAGTGAAAAAAGTATGACAAAATAATGTTTTTTTGTGAAAAAAAAATTCGGGTTAAAAAATATTTTTTCGGATTTTGACCCATTGTAGGTACAACTTTGTATAGCCTTATATACATCGTTGCAATGGACTTTGAAATATCTATCATATAGATAAAAATATAGGCCAAAAATAGAGGTTGTCTCGGATTTTTGCTCATATCTCCGTTATTTATGGATGGATTTTGCTGATTTTAAATAGGAAACTTTTCGAAAGCATGTCTGACAGAATTATTGTGGATTTGGATCCCGAAGATATCTGGGGTCTTCAGAAAATTGATTTCAACAGACAGACAGACAGACAGACAGACGGACGGACATGGCTAAATCGACTCCGCTATCTATAAGGATTCAGAATATATATATTTAAAAGAGTTGGAAAATGATATTGTGGAAATTACAAACGGAATGACAAATTTATATATACCCTTCTCACGAAGGTGAAAAAAATATAGCTTTTTATTAAATCAAGTAATTTAATTTTGAGTGCAAAATTTTTTAACTCACTATCACTAATGTTAAGTGAGGCTGCTAATGTTCCACTCAACACTAAACATCAACAAAATAATTGCAATAATGTTACACTATCACTAAGTATTAGTGCAAACTGCAAAATTAGTGCATTACCCCCACATCTATGTTTTATATGTATTAATGATTCTATTGGAATAATTTTGTATTTACTTATTAAATTTAACTTCTTTTATTTCAGGTAAGTGCAAATGACTTTTTATTAAAGTACTATATAGCATCATATTTAATGTAAGTACAAAATAAAATTTTTGTTAATTAATAAAAAAAAAAACTAAGTGAAAAAAAAACAGTTACTATCAATTTGAATTAAATTTCAATTAACGAAATTGTAATCATTCAAAGGCTGAATGAAATTTATTAAGAATTAATTCTGAATTACGTAAACAAGTACTTATATATATCAGATTATATGTAAGCCATTGCCAAACTACTTCTAAGTAATGCAGATGGTATGAAGATGTCATTGAAAAGTATATTGTACAGTAATTGCAAGTCATTAACAAGTTTTTGTCAGACGTATTTGAGATTCATTCAAATACAATTTAAACCTTAACATGATTATGTAAACCCCCGTATTTTGGGCATAGTTCTAAAAATATTCTTAGCTTACAATCAATGTAAATAGAAATAGTGAAAACAAATGTCAAACATTTAAATAACTATAGCTTTTTTCGGTTTCCTACCTTTCTCTCTACGCCTATAGCTGACGCAATGCAATTAAATTAGCTGGTTGCCATATAAACGCTAGGAGAATTATTAACTTAGTCAGAATTGTAGAAAGGAATAAATACATATTTGTCTAAAAGGTTTTCCCTTTAGAGTTTACGCAACTAATTGAATAGATTGTTGTCATATAAACTAAAAGCAGTTCAAAGATTTTCATAATCTTTAATTGGCAAAATTTACGTAGAGATGGAGTGGAGAAATTGTGGGAGCTGTTTTCGAAGAACAAGAAAACTTGTTTGTTTGCTATTTGATGAACATAGTTTTCAATTTAATCGTATAAAAAACGAGAAACATTTTGTAACACAAGTGTTCTTGTCTAAAAATAATATTGAATTTTCATTGGAGAACACCTTTTTGTTGTTGTTGTTTGTTTGAATGTTTGTTTGTTTATTTGTTGAATTTCCACAGAATACAAAAGTTAATCAAGCATAACAACGTTTAGTGTATTTAAAAGTTAAATAGAGAAAAACAAATAAAATTGAAATAAATAAAATTGATTTGTTTGAACAGTTTTATGTGTGTGTATTTGTTAAAAAGTGGTTGGGTTGATTTCTGCAAGTATTTACACACACACACACTCTGATAGCAGAGTTTGAATTGAAAAAGGAAGCTATA
Organism: Calliphora vomitoria; assembly: GCA_942486065.2. Taxonomy (NCBI): domain Eukaryota; kingdom Metazoa; phylum Arthropoda; class Insecta; order Diptera; family Calliphoridae; genus Calliphora; species Calliphora vomitoria. The sequence continues at coordinate 65,139,823 of OW818030.2, read as the reverse complement.
AAAAAAAGTGAAGCACACATAGAAATATAACTTCACCCTCATTCACCGATTGAAGCACTCAAATGTCAGTTGTGTTACCCTAATCGAAATGTTAAAGTCAATCAGCCAAAGCGTTACCAAATCGAAACGAACAATCGACCAAATGTAATGTAATGAAATCAAATAAAATATTAAATAAACTGTGTAGCACAGTATCTACTTACTAGTGGAATCCCCAAAATGGTTGTAAAACTACAATAATAGCAAAAAAAAACACACTTAAATACTAAATTTGAAACACTTGTTACAATTCCAGCAAGTGTTAAAAGTATCAATTAAATAGCAATCAATAGATAAAATTCATAGATTTTACACAAGTGAAATTACAAAAGATTTTAGCTAGACCTTCGCCGGGCTAAGAAGAGAGAGGGCTAGGGTTTGAGTTAGCAATAGAATAGAAAATCATGACCATTTAATATTAATTACTGTAATCTTACGTTATTCTTATACTGATTTTATATTTGTGCTAAATATAAAAAAATAAACTCACACACACAAAATAGATAAAGTTTGATATAGAAAACAGAAATTGTTAAACAAAAAAACATTAATTGACAGTTATTGATTTAGCTTAATGTTATTTAGCTGTTATTGTTGTTCTCGTGTGTTGGAATTTGGCTAAGAGACAATCTAATTCAACTTCAAAGTTTATCTATAGCAACATAAATTTTACAATTTAAAACCCCACGTTTATGGATTTTCACTTGAACGTAGAAATAAAATAAACTTTTCTTTTTGCCAATCAACTAAAAATAAAATATGCTATACTTTATAGTGACTTTTAGGTTTAAACTTTAATGTCATCAGTAAACCAGCAAACATTTGCTAAATAGAAAGTGCACTTACAAAACTAGGTATTTCTTTTCTTCATCATAGTACTTACTTGTCAAATTGTTCACTGGGTTTAGCACTTACGAATATGTCTAAGTTTATATGCGTTAATAACATTTAAAATTTATTAGAGTCTACTTTTAGGCTATATATACAATATTACTTTTTAAATTTATGAAGCAGCTTTTGTGTTCATTCTTGTAGTTTTTCTACACTAAATGGCGTATAGCCATAAAAAGAAATACACTCAGTTACCAAGTATCATATAAAGGAAAATGTACACTTTTTCTAAAAGTATAATTTTGAATTAAAATAAATATATACCTATACAGCCTTGTAGTAAGAAATGTATGAAATAAATGCGCACATGGGATAGAAATTGTTAATATACAAAGTCAACTTCAATATTTACAGGTTAAAGGTTAAATTATTTGAATAACAATGATTTTTACCTTAAAGCTAGATACGTTATACCAAACAATATTAGTCTATGTATAAAACTTAGTATACAAGATACTGGCAAATATGTTTACAAATTGATATATCTGATATAATTGATATCATATCCATGGGATATCAGGGGTATTTGGGTAATATATTTCCACAAACACACGGACATAAGTAATATCATAGTTTTTATACCTTTCACCTTCGTGAGAAGGGTATATATATTCTGGATCCTTATAGATAGCGGAGTCGATTTAGCCATGTCCGTCTGTCTGTCTGTCTGTTGAAATCAATTTTCTGAAGACCCTAGATATCTTTGGGATCCAAATCTTCAATAATTCTGTCCGACATGTTTTCGAGAAGTTTGCTATTTAAAATCAGCAAAATCGGTCCACAAATGGATGAGATATAAGGAAAAAACCAGGACATTCTCGATTTTTTAACTATTTTTTGACCTATATCTGGATTACTAAGTCATTAATATAGACAATATGGATATCTAATGATAGATATTTCAAAGACCTTTGCAACGACGTATAAAAGACCATAGTAAGTTGGACCTACAATGGGTCAAAATCGGGAAAAAATTTTAACCAGATTTTTTTTTCACCAAAAGTTTTTTCGCTAAAATAAAAAAAAAAAAAATTTAATTAAAAAAAAAAAAAAATTTTTTAAAAATAAAAAAAATTTACATAAAAAATTTAAAAAAAAAAAATTCGAAAAAAATTTGTTTCCAAAAAATGAAAAAAAAAATTTGTTTACCTAAAAATATTTAAAATTTTTATTTTGAAGTATAGTTTGGTGAAGGGTATATAAGATTCGGCCCAGCCGAATATATCTCTCTTACTTGTTTGTACAGTTTTTGAATCAATAAAAATAGTGGTGTAATTGTTTTGTTAAAATCGTTTTCTGCTTTATATATGCAGCTGAAACAGGGAAAAAATCTTCAAAAATCACGAAATGAGAAAACTGAAGCCTAAAACCATACATGGGCACACTGCATTATATTTCTAATGCATTAAGCATTGCAGTATTCAGTAAACTTTTACTGGTAATGCAATCTAAATTTCATTACCAGTAAAATTTTACTGATTACTGAAAAAAAATTCAGTATTCAGTACAACTTTACTGATTACTGAAAAACAAATCAGTATTCAGTAAAATTTTACTGATTACTGAAAAAAAAATTCAGTATTCAGTAAATTTTTACTGAATACTGAAAAAAATCAGTATCATTAAATTGAAGTCTATTATGCATTACCGGTAAAATTTTATGAATTACATGTTAGAATTTTGAGAATCATCACTATCAAGATCTGATAAATCACTCATTTCTTAAAAATAAATTAGTTTTCTTTGAAAATAACCATTTACTATATCTGTGAACTCAAAATTTCACTCTATATTGAGAATAATTTAAAGAAAATCTTGGAGCCCCGGTGACCGCATACGTGAAAGTGTTTATAAACAAAAAATGTAAGTAATTGTTATTTTTTGTCAATTGACCGAATTTATTTTTAAATATTTGGTTTAAAACGGAAAGGAAACTGTTATATATATTTAAAAATAATGTACATAGAATCAGATAGCTACGCAGCGGTGTTGTGGCTAGAACAGTGGACTACAAGATTGACATCGCTGGTTCGAATCCTAGACGTGTTAATTATTTTTTATATATATATTTTTTTTATTTAAAAAAAAAAATTAAATTTAAAATATTTTATTTTATATATATTTTATATTCAAATACTGCACTTACTATCCTACAATCAGTCATGACAATTTGGCACTTTTTGTAGCAAAAGTAGTAATAAGGGGATTTTCTTATAGTTGCAACTTGAAAAAATAACAAGTTTCGTTTAAATAATTAACAAAATTTTACCGGTAATTGCATAATGGATTTCAATTTACTGATACTGATTTTTTTCAGTATTCAGTAAAATTTTACTGATTACTGATTTTTTTTTCAGTATTCAGTAAAAATTTACTGAATACTGTTTGTTTTTTCAGTAATCAGTAAAAAATTACTGATTACTGATTTTTTTTTCAGTAATAAGTAAAACTTTACTGAATACTGAAAATTTTTTCAGTAATCAGTAAAAATCAATTTTTACTGAAATTTTACTGGTACTGCAAAGTGCCCATCTATGCCTAAAACACATAAATATTGTTAAGTTTTTACCTTTTAAAACCGGTGTTTTATTTCCTTTAAATAAATCGGATTCTTTTAAATTACAAGAAAAAGCGCCAAGTAGGTAGTTTAATAACTCTTAATTAATTCAAACTTACACCACAAGAGATTGAATAGTCACTATCTTTTTACTTTTTTCGGTTTAGTGGTCACTTTTCTAAATATTGTAAGCCGCAGTTTTTCTAAGCGATTTTCCCACATTTGTTATTTAGAGTTTTTTTGTAGGCTTTCGAAGAACTCCCATATAACTCGATACAAGGAAACTTGTTTGTTTGCTATTTGATGAGCATAATTTTCAGTTTAATCGTAAAAAACGAGAAACATTTTGAAACACAAGTGTTCTTATCTAAAAATAATATTGAATTTTCATTGTGTGAAACAAAGTAATATTTTATACTATACTCTTTAATAAATAACGTAAGTAATTGAGTGGTTAGATTACTAACCACTGTGACTGAAAAATGTTTTATATAATGTGTTTCTCTACATAATATTATGTTATTTTGTAAGTATTTTGTTCGAAGGTATAACTTCGGATGGTTATACCTTGAAAACACATTCCAAGAAGAGATTGATTAGGAGTAAGTCGATCAAATGATGGAGCCTTCGTCGCTCTCGTTAAAATATGATAAGATTTGGAACCAAAATGGTGAAAAAATTGACGATTGGAAGATCCAGTTGATTCAGAAAATTTAGCCAAATTGATAAGTGTTCAAACAAATTCATACATAACGAAAATGTTTATAATAAATGTTTTTAATGCCAACCGCCATGGTGGTTAATAAACTAACCACCTTATTGCGTAAAAACCATTAGCCCCTAATTAAAGTAAAAATGCAATTGTTTTGATTATAAACTTGTACACATAAAACTGTGGCTGAAAGAGTCTGAAAGAGAAAATCAATTAAACCCATATTGAATCAATATGAAGCATTAACAAAAGTCTAGTAATGTTGAAATTTGTTATTTCGATATGGAAAAATATTAATTTAAAGTTGAAAATTATTGATTTATCGTATTTCAATATAATTTTTCTATTATAATGAACATTATTGAATTAATATGACGTGTTCTTATTTTTAAGATGTAGTTTTTCCCTTAGTGTACAATAAAGCAATGCTTACGGTCAACTGACTGGTTCTGAAACTCGCTATCACTATTTATATATACCAGCGGCTTCTTCTGACCATTTCCAGCATGTTCTAGCAGAAACACTTGTAGAATGATCAAGCAGTGCAACAATGTGTTCTCAACATTGTTTATAAGTAGAAGTCTCCACTTATCAATTGAATATTGAAACCAGCTGTTAAAAACCATTACATTCGAATTGATGAGTGCAATTTCGTAACGAAATATACTTTGTACGGTCGAAAATAAACATTATGAAAGGTGAGGGTGGGCCTATTTCTACTTCTAAAGATCTTTCTCCTTAGTCTATCGGTATATACTCCGCTTGTTCCCCATGTTTTATCTCATTTTTGCTGTATCGTTTAGTTTATTCTCACCATACAATGTACACATTTGATACAAACCTCCTTTCAGGGTTAAACAGAGCAACAGAGCAACAGCGCAACATTGAAAAATTAAAAACTACAACAATTTTAACCATAAAGTTCTAGGCCAATTGTCCTCGTTGTAAGATACACAATGAAGAAAATTAAAAGTGTAAAACTGTCAATCATCGTGTTTGTTTCTGAACATTCCCCGTTTCAGTGTCAACTTGTTAAAACGGCCAGGATGGCGAAGAAGAAGAAGAAGAGGAAGGGAGGGAGGGAGGTAGGTAGGACTAAAAGGAGATTGGGTGCTTTCATGTAACAACCAATATTAACAACAGTTTAAAAACAAACTTTTCCTACCGTATTTCAACAATTCTTTACATTCTTCCCATTGAAACACATTCTAAATGATTTTTGTTTTTTTTTTTTTTGTTTTTTTGTTGCTGTTGAGTACACTCGTTAACAAGGATAGAGGGGAAAATGGGAAAAACAACTAAACATGTCTTTGGATTTTCTTTTAAATTTTCTTGCTTTTTTACGGTATTTGACATGTATTTAAAGGTTACGACGGCAACAACAACAATGTAAAATAGTAATGAAAATACAGAAAAAAAAAATAAATATTATTAGTTCTCTTTGTTAATGTTATTTAAAATTCATTAAATGAGTTTTGTTGTATTTAAGTTTATTTCTAAAGTTTCTTGCACTTATTTGCGTCTTTATGTGTTTTTTTTTCTCGTCTTGCTCTTCAAATATCACAGCACAAATTTACAGGAAAAATCTAAAGAGTACTTAAGCTCATTATTTAGTTGATTGTCAAACATGTTTTACGAAACTTTTCAAGTGTAAATTTAAGAGAATTTTTCAATTTCTAAACAGGCCAGCACTTGAGTTTGAAATCAGCTTAAATGCCATAAATATAAAAAAGTTGTTTGGAAAAATTAAAGCCAAATATTATTTAAGATTGCAAAAGACTTTAAAATAAATGAAATTTTCTTCGAGTTCATGTTAATATTTATTAGTGGAGCAGTTATTTTGTTTTATTTTAGAGACAGTTGAGAAAACCCCAATCAAACAATTTTGTAGTAATAATTTCCTGGTAATATTTTTCTATTTTCGAAAAACCACTTAAAAGTTTCTTTAAACCCAGGAAGCCAGCAAGCAAGTCACCCAATGTCTTTTGTTTTATTATTTGTTGTTGGCTATAATAAATATTTATGTTATTGACATCACCAAGGACCTTTGCAACAACAACTAAAAAAAAAACAACTAACAAATGTTTATATAATATTGAAAACAACAATTTCGTCCAAAGTATAATATTCTGTTAAAAATGTCTTTTACCTTTTTTTGCTGTCCTTTTGCTGAACCGTATAGCTTTCGAACAACGTGCTATACGATCTTAATATTGTTTTTGCAGTTGTTTTTCTTTTACTGTCTAAACTGTCGTAGATGTCAAATGAATATAACAACAACTTCTCGTTACAACATTAAATTCTGCTCCACATCTCTGGTACATTTTCCGGATCATTTTTAATATTAAACATTTTTTCTTTAACTGATTGGTTTTCCTAAATTTTTGTCTTGTTTCCCTTTTTGTTTTTTTTTTTTTTGTCTCTCTAACTAATAGAACAAACATTTTTTTTTTCTATTTATTTTCGTTTTTTTGTCAATGTCATCGTTTATCAAATTGTTGTTAAAGAATAAAATACCAAAAAAAAAAAAGATGTAAACTGTAACATCATAGAGAAAGTAAAATGACACATCAAAATGAATTCCTGAAAAAGGCAGCAAACCAAGAAGAAAAAAATTAAAAACAATTTTTTAGCAAAAGATTAAAAAAAAAAACATTTTGCAACATTAAATATACGAGATACTAAAAATGTAATAAAAGAAATTTTAATTTCACCAGACACATGGTGTCATCTCAAATGATAAAATTGTAAAGTAATTAATTAAGTATCTTCTAATTTTGGGTGCTGTTAAATATATATTAAAAAAAAACAGACTCAAAATAAGTAAGAGAAAACATTAATTTACTTAAAGTATAGAATTTCATGTTTGAGGATTAGTTTAGGGAATATCAAGGCCATATACAGGCTTTTAGTTGAAATATTTTAGCACCTGTGATGGTTGCTGGGCAAGACCGCATAAAAGTTGTGGAAATTTTTTAGTCATTCAATATGACTGGAGTAATTTATTTTTAGCTAAGTCATGGTGGATGACTTATGTACATACATATTTCCTCTTTTCTTTTTTTGGTAATATTAATGTAAATATGAAGTATTACATAATTTGTAGATCTTTCTATGTATATTTAACCACAAAGTATGCAATATATATTTGTTTGGTTTTTAATAAGTATTTAATGTTGGCTTTGTTCTGTACCAGCTGGACGGAGGTTTCCAATATTATTTGTATAACGATTTATTATGGAACCATAGTTTATTAATATAGTATATCAAACACGAATGTCTGATGTACAGAGAGAGTGGAAAATTACATATTTTCTCTGCAAGTATGATTATGTTTCAATTTTGTAGAGAAACTATGGCCCATAATTATAGTAAAAAACAAGTAATAGAGCTAAATTCGGCTGTGCCGAATCTTATATACCCTTCATTAAAGTATACATATTTACGTACATTGCCTTTACCCATGCAAAACTCTTCATATAGCAACATCAACAAGAAAAAATCATAATTTTATATCAGATGCAATTGCAAAACATCCGATAATCATATGCACACGTTGAGTGCTCACTGATAACTATTTAAATAAACACAACAATTATTTTGCACAATTGTATGTTGAAAAAATAACAACAAAATGTAAAATAAAAGAAATTATGCATGCGTGTGTTTGATTTATAATTCTTATTCATTTCATCTCATTCCACATTGCAGAACAGACACCAACACATTCAATTCTATATTTTGTTCAGTACACCTACAAACAAATACAAAAACTGAAAAAATAAAGAAAAAGCCATACACCCGTGCTCATGCGCTTTTGTAGTTGTCTCGTTGAGTGGACAACGACTACTAAATTGTAAAAGCATAAGAATACGTATGATTTGATTTTGGACAATTGTGCTATGGGCTGCGCACCATTGTTGTAGAATGTTGTTGTTGGGTGTGTGTGGTGTTTACGTATAATAGACTTGCTCATATGAAAACTCATTATAAACAACTCTCTCTTTATATATACCCTTGCCTCTCATGGTGAAGGGTATAAATACAAAAACAAAATACGCAAAGCAATAACCAACACACATCCACACATACGCTTTGTTGCTTTTTTGTCAAAGCATGCAATAAATTGTCTTTTTTTGATGAAATTTTCAGAGGTTGTCTTGGATTTTTGCTCATATCTCCGTTGTTTATGGACGGATTTTGCTGATTTTAAATAGCAAACTTCTCGAAAGCATGTCTGACAGAATTATTGAAGATTTGTATCCCGAAGATAACTGGGGTCTTCAGAAAATTGATTTCAACAGACATACTTTATAGGGTCGGAAAATTATATTATGGAAATTACAAACGGAATGACAAATTTATATATACCCTTCTCACGAAGGTGAAGGGTATAATAAAGTATATTTTAAGAAAATTAAAGTCGTCTTTACTTAAGAGTGGACTGTAAATATAAAACTAGCTGAATCAGTTTTTAATTAATTTAACAACAGCATCAGCTGTTCTTCGTCATGTAAAAAAGTTCGACAAATGTTTAAGTTACAAGATATTGGCAGAGATTTTGGAATTATTGAATAGTGAATCAATAAAATGAAAACTAAAATAGCATACATTTGATATTAATCTTTCCTTTTCTATTATTCTACCACAAACTGCCACTTTTCTATATTTTGTTGTATATTGTATGAAAACATCTTCTGCATTTGAGGTGACACCCAGTTAAAGTCGGTTCAATTTAAAACATACATTAATTTTGACTATTGTTAGAAAATAATAAAAAGAAGATTTTTATTTAAAAGTTGTTTTTCAAAATAACCGACTTTATTGTTTGACTATGATTATGGGCCTATTTCTTTATCACAATTAAAATAAAATAAATAGCAAATGAATTATGAATTTTGCATTAAAGCCTTAAAATATGCTGCAGTTTTTATTTTGTTTATATGTAATTGCTTAGATGTCTGTATACAGCACATGTCCGAGCAGAAATGATAAATAACATTTTCAAATAGAATTTAAACACCAATAAAACATGTTGTATCGGATCTTTGATTGATACATTCCATATTTAATGTTAATATAATTCCTTTTAAGTTGTAAACAGCAGTTTTTCAAAAGTGTATGTAAATATTTCCAAACACTTCAAATTTCCTTACATTAACGCTTAATAAAAGGAGTATACTGACTCCAAATTCATATTTTAATTAATCATTTTTAAAAAAATTATATTTTCTGTAAATGTCAATACATTTTTTAACTTCTTGAGAGGAATACAATTCTTATATGGGGTTTACGCCCCCCTCTTTTTAGTAAACATTAAAAAGAGGAGTGGGATAATGTCTACATAAGTAAAATTAATTAGGCAAAGAAACATACAACAAAAACAAGAAATTTATTAAAAGAATTTAAAAATATAAATACTAAAGATAAATACAACTACAATAATGTGCCTAATACTTAATATGTATGTGTGTAAGATTTTTCTTATCTGTGTGTTTGTATGCATGAGTATTATAATAAGTATATGAATATTTTGTTAATTAGAATAAGTACGAGTATGTGTGTATACTTAATTAACGTATTGTATTTAACTTTTGAACAATTTAATACATCACAACATTCAGGCTACTCACAGTTAGTAAATTCATGAAAAATGTACTTTAAAATTGAACAGCTACATACATATTTATTGTTGTAAATATGAAAATTTCAAATAACTTTTATACAAATAACTAAATCACACATTTAAAATTCTACTACATTTTGTAAAATATCAGCAGACTAATGTAATCAAATATTCTGGTTGCTGGCAGTACTACTGACAACCTGCCATTTTTATTCAGCTGGCCTGAATTGGTCTGGGTGCGCTGTTGAAAAAGCCAGCAGGGACTTAAAATTTGCCTGTGGGTTATTTTCATTATCTCTCTAAACTGTAATTACCAGAAGTTTTTTCTGTCTAAACTGAACTAGGCATTTTATCAAAGTATCTCTAAGTACCTACATACTTAAAATTTTCTTTTCATATTTTCTTGTTTCTTCCTACAACGTCCATAATAATTATTAATTTATGCAATTCGCGCAAAGTTTATGCAAACAATTCTAATTTGTTTACACAATGAAAAACAAATCAAGTATGTAAATTATTTATATTTATTTATATTATTTCTAATTTTGTGCGCAATTTTTTATACATTCGATTGTATCTACCACCACTTCTAAACACCCAACTCCCCTCTCTTCGGTTCGTATTCCTCTAATACCCATCAAATTGTTGATATGAGTATAAATAAGATAGCAAAGTTTTGTATATAAGTATTCTAGTTCGTCTTATTTTGCTTCTAAAGACGTATTTAATGAGTGTTTTATTTACAAAGTTGATCGTTATAATGGCAACAGTAACGGGAACAACGGCAGCAAAATTTAAAGTGTGGCATATTTGATTAAAATATTACTGGGTCTTTAAAGGGAGGGGGGGTGGTTAAAACTGATGATTTCCTTAAAAAACAAAAAATAGAAATTATAATAAGATTTCAAAATTTTACGAAATTAATAAAATAAATTGAATACATAATCAAGTTCATATCGTTGTTGTAAATGATAAAAGGCAACATTTAGAATATATTGGAAGTGTCATTGCGACCTTTATAAGCATTCCTCATTTAGATTTTCATATTGTTACGTTTTTACCTTTTAAAAACGGGGTTTATTTCCTTTAAATAAACCGTATACTTTTGATTGCAAATAAAAGCAGTCTAGTAGTTTAAAATTTGTAACAACTCTTTATATAGTCACTCAGTGTCTTTATAGACGTTTATCAATTCGCAGAAATGCACAAACACACTTTACAATATACAAGCTCAAATGTACACGACAGTTGATGTTAACTCTAACAGCGCCAATGATCAACTCACTCACGACTGCCAGTTCTGCCACTATTTATACACGCGCCATCTATCGGGAATCTTCTACAATGCTCTCAACGGACATACTAGTACATTCGAATTCTAGAGCCCTCGTTGTCAATGTTGGCAGCTTAAACATGCAGTGTTGCCATACTTACAAACAATGCTAATAACCGCATGCTATCAACATTGTTGATAAGTAGAAGCTTCTACTGATGGACGTGCCCTCAAACATGATGAATGTTGCAGGCAGTCGTTGCGCACCGTTAAATTCAAAAAACTATTGAAAATTCGTAACAATATATTAAATTTAAACTCACTCTTATATATTTGAACTACTTAGATCTCAAAAATCAAATAAATTGGAAAATATTAAAGATTCTTTTTCCATACTGGCAATATTTTCGCGATATATTATTTAATTTAATATTAAGCTTTTCATTAATTAATTGAAACATTAAGCAAACAATAAAAAATAATTAAAAAATTATGGCAAAAAATCAAAAACATAACTGTTGTATTTAAAAATTAACAATATCAATTATATGCATATACTTATAGAGGATTTAATTAAATGTTTATTTATTGCATTAAACATTTTATAAATAAATAAATGAATGAATGAATACATTTTCCAAGAAATTAATATGTAAACAAATGTTATTTCATTTTATTAAAGCTATTTTTTAATAAACAAATTAAAATGTAGCAAAATATTTTTTATATTTATTGAAATTATATTAATGTACAGAATACTCTACTCTCTGATTACTATGTTACTTTTGTTCAACCATGTAGTTACGAGGAGAAGAGCTCTCTCTCTCACTCTCTGTTGCTTAGTGTGGTGTACATCTAATCAATTATTGAAATTATGAAAGCATATCTTTCGGCTGTTTATATAATTTAGCTTATTGTACAAAATTATAATTACGTTTTTCAATTTAACGTATTTTTGTGTTTAATTAACCTACATATAAATTTAACTAAAACAAATATGCACAAAAACTATGTTGATTTTCGCCCAAAGACAAGTACATGTATATAAATATTATTTCTAAACACATTTTAGTTTAAATTAAATTAATATATTGCAAGAATAATAAGTAATTAATTTAAAATAAACAAAAAAATTTATTTTTTCACTAGTAAATAGCCTATTTTAACTTTAAAACTTATTTAAAATTCGAAATTTACAAGTTTTTCAAACAGCCTTGTAGGTATGCTTTGTTTTTTTTTTAATAACCGCAAAATTATCCAATGAATCGTCGTTTGTACTTAAGTGTTGCTGAAAGTCGACCTTGCTGCTGTTGTATTTGACTTGAATTGAATTGTTATTTTGTAACAATTATTAATAAATAATTAATAAATATATGCACTATGTGTTATGTTTTATATGGATGGATGTGTGTTATTGTTTCATGTTATTATTTAACAATCTTGTTTTTTATTTTTACAAATATATATAAATTTTATACATAATTAGTGAACTAATTATATATAAATTATTTATTTATTTATAAATTTCACAAAAAACATGCCAGTAGTAGTAGTAGTAGTCTCTGAATAGCAGGATATTGGCATGCATGTTAATATTGACATATTATTTATTTTATTTGTTAAATATTTATTTATTTTAAAGTAATTGTTTGATTTTTTCAATTAAATTTTCCAATAATAACAGACCGTTAGATTTGTTTTTATCTACAATGTATGCAATTCTTTTTGGCTTTTTTTTCTCACTGTTTTTATTAATTTAATTAAGTGATAATGAGATATAGTTATAAATATTAATTACAATTTTCTATATATTTTATTTATTGATTTAAATGTATCACTTGTTTTAGAATTTTTTTTAAATTTTTCTTAAATTCACTTGGTTTTTTTTTAATTTTTTAAATTTAAAAATTTCAAACGATTTTAGAAACAAAATATTTAAAACTAAGTGGTTTTCTTACAGAATTTCGTTTGTAATCAGTAGCATAATATGTTTTTTAAGATTCAAAACTGTAAAAACGTAACGAAAACGCTGATTTGGACTATTTCGGTAACGTTGATTTAGCGTTAACGGTATTTCTGTTATTTTGGTAAGGGCATTTTAATGATATCGGTAACGGTTTTTTAGCGGTTACTGTAGTTTAGCTAAAATGATACTTTATGGGCAACGGTAGCCAACCTTGTTATTCAGCATTAAAATTTTTTAAATTTTATTTGTGAAAGTTAATTTTATAATAAACAGTCCTTGACTTAATTCAATCAGGATACTTGTGTGCTCATAAATATATTTGAAAATTTATACTATTTGATTTAATTGAAAATAAATAAATTTGTTGGCTAAATACATACTCCCTCCCATTCTCTCATGTGTCATGGCAACAATAATAAATAATATTTTATTCGAGTGACAATGTGGCAATGATGGGAAATCATTACGAGAAATTGTGTTATCGCACACGCAAAATAACAAAACACTTACTCACACACACACACTGAAATAGAAAATGAATGTCACAAACAGTGGAATAGAAAAATATGAATCGTAAACGAAAATGAAAATAAACAAACCCAAAACCATACCGAAACTGAACTGAACTCAACTGAGTTTGAAGCATACTGCATGGTTGATGCATGTTGTTTTGATTATGTTAATGTTGTTATTGTTATTGCAGCTCTCTCATTGATGTTGGTTGGTATTGTTGCTATTGGGCTTGAATAACAAACCTCTGTGATAGATATATGTGTGTACATATATACTAACACATACATGGGAATTAGGGTGCCTAATTTTCCGGACTTTTAGTAGTTAATTATACTAAAATCCAATAAAAAAGTGGCGTTTGATCGATCTTGTCACACTCGTAGTTTTAGTCGGTATAAAATCAATAAAGACTGTTGTTTATTAAAAAAATTATGAAAAAGTTATTAAAAAATTATGATTTTTAAAATCAGAATGTATATAAGTAAATTAAAATCACTAATAATGATTCCTTTAAGTACTTAGACTTTCAATTTGTATTCGACAGGTAGAGAAACAGATTGTTGTTGCCAGTTGAATAATTCATTCTCAATTTTTCGGTTGTGGCTGAAAAATTTTATTTAGAGTGACAAAAAGTCGGTTATTTCAACCTTAATGCATTAAACACATTTAAGACAGCAGGCTACACTAATACAGATGCTGCTGGTTACAGCCCAGCAGTTAAACAAGTAGTAAATGTATCCCTTCTAGACAGTAATCGTCACAAATGTCTTATCACTTGGCTGACTCCAATTTATATATTTTGGTTATTTGACACGTACGTGCTCTTTGTAGTGCAGAAACTAGACAATTGGTTACTTTATACATCCCAGGTAATCTAGCGTGAAGACAATTGTCACTTAAGTGTCTCTAAGTAATCTGGAGTGTAGTCCCTTTAAACGTGTTGTGTGATAATTCGTTCAAACTGGTTTTATACAAATTGTGTTGATATAATTCTCATACAGTTAATTTTTATTTTTGCTTAAATATACTGATATCCCATATAACATAGCATGAAGTCAATAGTCACTTTAGTGTCTCTTAGTAACCTATAGTGAAGTCACGTTAAACGTTTATTTTGTACTGCACTTTAGAATGTAGTTATTTTACCCACCAGAATCAATCTACTGGAGAAAGGTTTGTTTACAAGCTATCGTTTATTGGACTGCTTATGATATGTATTTTTAGCTGACTATTTGAGGTCAATTAGCCAGATAGGTTAGGTAGCTAGTAAGGTAACTGACGTTATTTAACGAGCTATTAGACAGTCTCATTGTAGTCAAAAAGGGCAAATTGACCCCCTGCTTAGGACATGCACATTGACGTAAATAGTTCCCATCCTAAATTATGGCTAAAATCTCTAGTTCGGAACTGTCTCCTAGAACTACTGTGAGACGACGGCTACAAAGTAGCAGCTGATTTATTATTCTTTTCATTTTTTTGTTTTTAATTTAATAATAAATAACCGTATAAAATTCCTATGTAATTATGATTAAAACTGTTATTTCGAGTAAAAATATTAATGTGGTAATAATTACTGTACCTGTTATTAATTTATTACAATATGGTTATCAGAAACTTCTCTTATTAATGTAAACATTTTTGATTTAATTTTTTTTATTATATTAGCAACACTATTTCTTAAGTCGGCTACAGCGGCAAACGTAGTCGTGTGGCAGTGTAGCTGTGCTTTCGTCAAAATAATCGTCTGCATATAAACGCGAACGTGTGTATTTTATTGTTGACAGATCGTAGTCGATAGCCTGCTGTCTTCAATGTGTTTAATGCAAAATGCTTTTATGTCAACTAAATATCTGTTGATAAGCCGCAAAGCTAAGTTACAAATTAAGTCACCACAATGATTCTAAATATTGTAACTTTAAGAAAATAATTTATAAAGAAATTCCCTAAATTTCGCGAGAAAATTTTCCCGCGTAGAAACCCTAATGCGAATTCATACAAGAAAAACACAAATATTAGTTGCAAATAACAACAGCAAAATGTAGTCATGCAGCATGAGACTGTGACTGTGAATAAAACTTCAAATAAATGAGAAATAACAACCACAAATTGTAACATTAAATGCACACAAAGCCACATATACACAGGCACATGTAGAGACATACGAGGACAGGCTGAAAACTATTTTAAAACACTCACAGTGATATCGAATGTAGGAAATTTGTCTATTCCTTTGCCTAAGCAATATTATTTTAAACTAAATTACCGAAATTTTTACTGTTTCTACCTACACCAAAGAGAATGTATAAAAATACAAAATGGCTAACGTTGAAAGACTGTTCGTACTTAATAATAAACACCGCCATGTACAGGAAAAAAACATATTTTGTTTGATTAGGGGACAAACGTGATAAGTACCTTTTCACAAATATTACAGGAGTGTGTGTTCATTTGTATCGAATATTTATACCCTACACCTCTATAGTGGGGACGGAATAATGCATTTGTGCTTATGTTTGTAACGCTCAAAAATATTAGTCTAACACCCACCTTAAAGTATACTGATTGACTCAGAATAACTTTCTGAGTAAATACTAGTCAATTATTTCACCTATCCCCTATACAAATGTCCTCTCGAAGTTAGAACTTTATTGGTCATAATTTTTTAATTTATATTGGTTTAATATATACAGAATTTATGCCACCAAATTTTATGACGATCGGTCTATAATTAGTCACAGCTCCCATATAAAATCCGCTTCCGAAAATCACTTTAAATTGCATAAATCTATTAAAAAAATAAATAAGTTTCATATAGACATAAAATTTACTTACGATATATTTTACATTTTTAAAGAACTTTTTACATAGCCCTCATAAATACTTTCACACAATCATCAACATTTATGCAACCATACAAAACACACATCCACACATACATATACTCAAATAAATGTCACAAAATGTGATTTTGTGTTTGTTTGCTGTTAACTTTAGAAATAAAAAATAAAAATTCCCCAAAAAAAATTATATTTTAAGAGAAAAAAGCAACAGCTACCATAATGTTATGGAAAAAAAAAAACAAAGAATCTAAAGGACTATAAAGTGGTAGTGTTACAAATATTTACATACAATACAACTATAGGAAGCACAACCACTTATGCAATAAATAATCACACTCTCATACATACATATGTATGTTTATGTAGGAAATCTTTGTATGTGAATACGATAGCATGACTCATGTTTTATGTTGCAAATAATGTTTATGTTTTAAATGATTATAACGATTTTACTGCTCATGATTACAGTGATGATGATGCTGATGATGACAATGGCGTTATTTATATTTTTGTTTACTGCTACCACTTAAGCATCCCTACTGATGCTGCAGCTTTATTTTTGCTAATGGCATATAAAAATACCGAATGCCAGAGCATTTTAATTTTTATATACTTATAGTGGCAAAAACCAACAACTACAGTACATACTGATAAAAAGATACATGAAAAAAGAACTTTATGCAACAAAATGAAAACATAAAGCACTTTGCACACAAATACACACTGAAAAAAGGGAGTGTGAAAAAACAAAACAAAATATTCAAATACTAAACGTTCTCTGTATGCGGTTTCTTTATATGCCTGATGAGTTTTTAGCAAACGTTTTGAAAACAACCATGAATGTTTTGAAATGTCATTAAGGACAAAAAATACATATATGTGTTAACACCCATACACCCTCACTACAAGACACACACACAAACACGTGCAGCCACATTTACTATCATTTTCTCCCTCAAACACACACACACACACATTTAGCTTGAATGCATAAAATGATAGTGAGAAATAAAGCCTCTGGAGGCATAAATACACAAAACAGTGCGAAAAAGGAAAACTAGTAAAAATAACAAATAGATACTTTATGGATCTTTAATACCGCAAACACTCAAACAAATACAAATACATACACACAAACTAACAAACTACAAACAAACAAAAGGACGTCATCTCTAAAACAGTGAATGTGTTGCCAGCATAAATTTCAAGTCTGTTAGCATGATGATGACAATTGTGTGTGTGTTAGTGTATCCTGTGTGTTTTAAGGATTTTTTTCAGTTTTTTCTGCTGTCATTTGTTGATATCAATATTGCTTTTGTGTTAGTGTATAGTTTTCTCTATAGTTTTTTGTTGTTTATGGTGCATAAACACAGGCACTCAAATAACATAAAATGGTTTTTAATAAAAAAAAAAAAATCGTAAAACTAAAATTTTTAAAAATCCCATAAACTGCAATTTTATTATGACAAAAGTTGTTAGCTTAGCTAAATTTCATGAAAGCTACTGGATTCTTTTGCAGCAAATTAAAGTGTACAAAATATATTTATGTTTACTTCAGCTAAATTAATGGGCAAAAGAAATTTTTGGAGGAGCTATCCAGCAAAAGCTTGTTAATGACTTTGCAATTACTTAATAACTTACTTTTCAATGACTACTTCATAACGTCTGAATTACTTAGAAGCAGTCTTATGATGACTTATTTATTATCTGTCATTACATTCTAGTCATTTGGATATGCATATCATTAATTCCTACGTACATCAAAAACAAATTGACGGTAAACGCATAATCTTCACAGTCATTTGGATATTTCCATTATTTTTTTAATTTCAATCATTGGAAATATCTAAATTAAATTGAGGTATTATGTATCTTTAACCCGCCAATGCACAGTGGGGCAGAATCAAAATTTTTTGGAAATAAATCTGGCATTTCTAAACGGATGGCACGATCGGGATAAAATGACGTAGGGCTAGCCAAGGAGTATTCGAGTTCAAGTTATTAAAATGGTACCTTCGACATGTAAACTTTTTAAACACGTGCCATTTTTTTGTTTCCCATCCGATTTCAATGATTTTTAAATTTTTGGGAAGCGCTCGACTAGGTCTTGAAAAAACATGCTTGCGTGTGCTATTTATCTCTTATAATTTCCAAGTTATAAACATTTCAAAATTGAAATTTTCAAATTTTGAAATACCTTGGTCCGCTTTTTTAAAAATATAGGGCGTACTTTTCAACCGAATAAACCGAATTTTTTTTATAAGTTAGATAACTAAATTACAAATAATATGCAGATCAATATCAATTACGGATCCGAAAATAAACGATTTTCAATTTAAAAATTTTTAGATTTTTGCTGTTTTTTTGGGCGAAAAGGTGACTTAACTCTTTTTTTATTAAAACAAAACTTTCTTTAAGAACATATAACGGTTTTATGTTTTTCTGTAAGATATCTTTATGGAAAATATTTTGGTATAAAAAAACATGTCATATTTTTAGAAGATGTCGCCCCTACGCCCTTCGGAATTTGACCTATTTTTTATCAAAATTTTAACTTTGGACCACATGTTCTAAAATCCCAAAGCTGGGATCAGAAAACGGAAAGCAGCGTTGGAAACCTTGATGTGATTCCTATTTACTTTTAAAGCACTTTCTCAGCCCGAAGGAAATGTAGAACCTGTGGGCAAAATTGTAAAAAATACCATTTTTGGAATTTTCGCTCCAATTTTTAGGAATTGCGGGATTCCCTTTGATCGTTTGACAAGTTTTTTTACATTTTTTTATTTAGAATAAGAAACTTAAAAAACCCTGCAAATTTCGTTTAGTTTTGTTAATAAATAAAGATCTTATTACATATTTATTGAACTCTAAAACTAAAATTTTTATCAAAATTTTGATAGGATTGCAAATATTAGGAACAATTTGGTCCATATTTATTCCGAACTAATTTTTTTTGTTTAGATAAGTTAATTTCTGAAAAAAAAAATTTCAAGTCAATATCTCAATTACATTCAAAAATATGCCACTTTTAATAACATGAACTCTTTGGCTACCCCCACGTCAAATTTTGTTCCGATCGGGCCATCCGTTTAGATATGCCAGATTTATTACCAAAAAATTTTGATTCTGCCCCACTGTGCATTGGCGTTTTTAAAAAATTTAATCAGACGATTTATTTTTATTACCTACTAAAAAAAAATTTGAAAATAAAAGTTGAGAAAATGTAAAAAAATTGAAATTTGGGCACCTCGAAAATAATTTTTGTTGATATGTAGTAGTGGAACTTTTTTATCCTCAAGCCAAAAGCTATCGACAAATCGATGGCACAATATCGACAAAATTTTTGTCCTTATAAATCGGCCCACCCTAAAATACATACTTTGAAAAACCTGAAATGCTATACGTAACTATCAATATGTTTTAAATGAACTTTTTGCATAACATTTGAAATGTGCATATCATTTGTTTAATGAAGTAGTTTTCATCACAAAAATTATACAAAACCGTATAGCATGTGCTCGTGTATTTATTTGTATGTATTTAAATTTGTTGGAATTTAAATGTGCTTGTTGAACAGCAAAAAATCAAGCGAAAATTCCATATTCAATTGTGTGGAATATAATGGTATGCAATACAAAATCAGTATCCTTACAAATATGAATTTCTATTTATAGTTATACATAGTATTATGCCAAAATAATATGGGAGTAGAAGCAAACTTATATTCAAAAAAAGCTTTTACTAATAACACTAGGCTACAAAAAATAAAAAATTCAGGGGTTCTCATATAGGAATTCTGTGGTATTAAAATCCATGGAGTTTGGAAATACTTATAGTTTTTCTCGATAAATTCTTTTAGTATTTCTTTTATTAGGAAATATAGTGAAATTACGATATTCTTAAAGTTAAAAAATCATTGACAATTGTTTATTTTATTAAAAAATATGAATGATTTATATTTCAAATAAAAGTTAGTTTTTGAAAATTAGTTTTGGGTTTTGCTCATATCTCAGACATTTATGGACTGATTTCATCCAAAATACAGCTATCATTATATCCATTTCCCTATATAGAAGTAAGCAGTATGAATTAGTGCAGTATACTGCTCAAACAGTAAATAATGCTTTTAGCAAATTACAAATTTGATTTCTGAGTTTTTAAACTTCTCAATTTTTCTTTGTGTTACAACTAAAGTGACAAAGTGAATACTCATACTACAGTGTACTCTCTCTTTGCGGACACCTCTCTAAAGCGGACACGTCCCATAAACAGACACTTTTTTTAGTCCCAAAATAATTCTTTGGGATTATTTAATACTCTCATAAGCGGACACCTCTTATAAGCGGACAAATTTGTCAGTCCCTTAGTTGTCCGCTTATGAGAGAGTACACTGTATTTAATGTTAGCATTGGTTATAAATTCAAATGCATAAAACATGAATAATATTTATACATGAAACCCAGAATCAACATTCAAAACAATACCTAAACTACCGATGTTTTTTTATTTTATTATTTGAGGTTAAGTGTGTACTTGGTCCAAAAAAAAAAAAAAAAACAACATAAATTTGTGATGAAATTAATTCAACATATGCATGAATAAAATGACATGTAATTAAAATAAACCCACATTCAATATGTATTGATATGACCCATAGTGAGAGTGGGATTTAATGTAGAATTGTAAAATGTCAGCACTTTTGACTACTCAATACTATTCTCAATAAATTTTGATTGAGTAAAAGATACAATTTATTACTTTTTAAGGCTGTATTTGACATTTAAAAAATCATATTTCACTGAAAAATGTTAATGGTTTATTCCCATATTGTATTGAAAGTATCGAGTAGCTATTTCTTGGTATTAAAAATATTGATACTCAAAAACTCAATACCCTCGCAACAGTGTAAATTTTAAAGAAAATAGCAGAATATCTGTGTTTAAAAGAACGAACTAAAGAACTATTGTAAGTGTAATTCTCACGGAGGAAAAATCTCCGCAAATACCCGAGTCTCTCTCGGATATTTTCAACACAGTGATAGCTGTATCAACGAGAATATTTTCCATTAGAAAATAACTTTCGACGACAGCAGACCATCTACAACAACAAACTGAATTTGATAAACACTTAACATGTTAAGTTCAGAGCATTGCTATGTTCTTTCGGTGGAATATTGTCCAGTCAGTTTCAGCACCATGAAATACAGTTCTAGATCGATAGAACTTTATCTTATCTAACAGCTGCTGCAACAACTAAAATAGCGAAACGGTTCTTTTTATAAATCTAAACTAGTCCCTGTAATGCATGCGTCTGAGATAAATATTGTTACGTTTTTACCTTTTAAAAACGTGGTTTATTTCCTTTAAATAAACCGGATACTTTTGATTGCAAATAAAAGCAGTTTTAGTAGTTTAAAATTGTAACAACTCTTTATTTACAAGAACAACAGAATTAAATAGTCACTCAGTGTCTTTATACACGTATATCAATTCGCAGAAATACACACACACGCTTTATAATGTACAAGTATACACGTACAACACAGTTGATGTTAACTCTAACAGCGCCAATGATAAACCAAACTCAAGACTGCCAGCTCTGCCACTATTTATACACGCGCCATCTATCGGGAATCTTCTACAATGCTCTTAACGGACATACTAGTATATTCGAATTCCAGAGCCTTCGATGTCATTGCCAGCAACCCAAACATTTAGTGTTGCCATACTTACAAACAATGCCAACAACCGCATGCTACTGATGGACGTGCCCTCAAATATGATGAATACTGCAGGCAGTCGTTACAGACCGTTAAACTCAAATCGTCATTGAACATTCGTAACAATATCATAATCTCATTTGCTTCAGTACAAGATCACGCGAGAACACAGGTTTAGATGTGAGATCAAGAGAAACAAAAGACACAGTGCTCTTGTTTTGCAAAGAAGAAAGGCAACAAAATAATAGGTCAACGGAAATTTCTATCATAAAAATAATTTAAGTTTCTACTTTTTTATATTAAATCACTTTTTTTTGCTTTTAAAATGTTTGGAAAACCTCACAAAACAAATAGCTATTTACAAAAAAAATAAAAAAAAAATAGTATAAATTAAATCTTTAATAAAAAGAGCATAAACACAATGATCAACCGCATCTTAAATGTGAAATACATAGTTAAACCTTTAATCATAGTTTGTTTTTACGTTTAAAATGAGTCATTTATTTAATATGACTAGCTGGCTGTAGTTTACTCATCATAAAGCTACAGCTCAGGCTACAGAGAAACAGCTTTTGATATTTGCTACTGTTTTTATTATTTTTTTTGGATTTTTACACCTAGATTTTGTTTTTTTTTTACTATAAATTAAAGATCATCATCATGAGTCTTGATGGATGTTTGTAAGTCAGTAAAAATTTACGAGTATTTACTGATAAAATAAATCAAAAGAGAAAGAAAAAAAACATTGAAATGTCAAATATTGAAGAAGATTTAGGGCATACACTAATAGAAAAAACTATTTTGAGTTAAGATTTCAGATTGGATAAACATTATTTGAAAATGCAATAACTTAAGACAATATTTAAGAAATTGCAAATATTGAAACGTTTTAAGCTTAATTGTTAACTAAATTTGAGCACATACTCTGCATTACTCTGTTAAACAAGTGTTTGTTAATTTTTCTAATAATTCTAACAAAAATGAGGTCAATTTAAGAACAAACATAATGATAAAAAACACTTGTTTCAACAATTTAAATTGCAATGTTTTTATACAACAAGAAAAAAAATTAAAGCAAGAAGAAACTTGCAAAAAATGTCAGCCAGTCATACTTCAGTCAGTCATTCATTCATTTACTCTCTCACTCAAACTTAAGAAATCTTCTATCTTGTTCATGTTCAAGTGCTTTGAAAAATCATTTTATGACATTGAAATTAAATTGTCTGCAACAAACGGAACTAAAAAGATTTCAAACCAACAACACTCAAGCACACAACCATATAAACGCATTCCTATGCACACTACCATACATACATATGTATTTACAACAACTACAACATTCATATCAGACATACACAGCAAAGGAACTACAATGTTTTAGGAACGATTAAATAGGAAGAGATAGAGATTGTGAAAGGAAACGGAAAGTGAAAGGGAGGACAACTACTAGATACATACATATGTATGTGTGTATGTATGTATGTATATGAATATAAAAGGGCATTAAATGGAACAGATGTCGAATTGAATTTGAATTGTAAATTTGAGTGCACATTCATTCCATATTTTCAAAATCATCATTGGAATTAACATCATCATGATCATCATCATCACCACAATATTGTTGTTGTTGTACAGCAGGTTAATTTTTATTAAGCACATGCAACAACAACATCATCTCCAGCAGCAACAACAACAAACAGCATGTATTAAAGAAGTGACACTTGTACACTTTTAAATTTCTAAACACATACAAAAAACCATTTGAAGTTCAGCATGATTTACGAAACAATCCAAAATCCATGACAATCCTAATGATGATAATGTTTGTGAGGGGTGTTGTCAATTGTTTGGCTCCCTCTCTTTAAGTGGCATTGTTTGCTAGGGAACATTTTCAAATATTTTCTTAAACATTTACCCAATGGCAGGAATTCAAATGCATAAAATTTTCTTTAAGAGGATTTTTAAATTAGAAAATTCCGCTGACATGAATTTAAGTGCATTTTCTTTTGTTTACTAAAAACTGTAATTAATTAAACTGCATTTGATTGGTATGGGAAATTTTCAAAGTTTAGTGTATATTTTCTTTGATATAATAGTTTATTTTCCGAAAAGTGTTTTGTGAAAGTGGGTTTTTGTTGAAATTCACACCCAAACACACACACACGTTACTTACCTTTTTCAACTCAATTCATTTAGTTTTTTTTTTTTTTTTTTAAAAAAAGCAATCAAAGAGACACCAACCAACAAACAAAAAAAAAAAAAAAAAAAAACAGAAGCCAAAGAAAACAACAACTTTTACAGGCATAAAGAAAGACACCAAAAAGTAAGTGTAGTTGAAACGAATACTGTACAACTGTGTTAAATACAGTACAACGAACGCAACACAATATTTGAAGTAGTTGTCAGTAATTTTTTTTTATACACTCGTAGAGTGAAATCATGCGTAAAACTTAATATAAGACATGTCTTCTTTACATTCGCTTATATGTTTGTAAGTGTATCTCTTTCTCTGTTCATGTGTGTTTGAGGATGTGTGTTTTTGTTTACACGACTCAAGTCGAAGTTGTCTTTTTTATTACTGCTACGTCTTCTTCTTCGCCATATTTAACTTTTTTTGTTTCCAGCAGCATCGTCATAAACAAGTGTTGAATACAGCTTTTTGCATGGATGTTGCTACAAATAAACATAAAATACATCTGAGTCTCTTGGAACGCTTCATCTGGGATTTCAATCAGTTTACAGTAGTGACAGGCATTCATATTGTCCAGATAACACAAATGGTATGCTTTAAACACACATACGCCCATATTCAGAAGCAATTATTAAATTTATAAAACAATATTTCTATACAAAATTTAACTTTCAAACATTATAAATTTAAAAACTGCTTATGTATATGGGGCATGGACTGCAGCAGGCTACCGACAACAATATGTTAAAAAGACAATTATTTTGACGTCATCACAGCTACACGGCTACGCATCTTAAGCTAAAAAAAAATATTTTATTTTATTTAACAAAAAAACATCAAAATCAGTATTATTAACAAAGGGGTTTTAAACACACTAAATTGATTTGTTTTAACATTTTTCAAATGTCAGTGTCATCTGGTTACAATGATGTTGTCATTTTCATTAGAACTAAGTTGCTGACTACTGGACGACGATTTCTGTCAACGGCATTAGTAGCCGTGTAGCCTTCTGTGTTTAAAGCATTAATCTAAAAGAACAAATAAGACACAAAAAATTGCAAGATCTCCGTAACGCATGTTTTTGAAAATTGTGTACAAGTCTACTTGGAAAAAATGTTTAACAAAATATTTAATTATTAAAAATTGTATAAATGTTTCCTTATTTTTTCCACCATACAAATGTCTATCACTTGGCTGATATTTGTAGGTACTAAGACCATGATCATTTTATAATTTTTCTTAAAGAATACTATAAAAAGGTGGTAAATAATTTCAATACCATTTTTCTGTTAAGAGAACTCCTTAAAACAGTACAAAATATCTAATTTCTTTCTCTCTCTTTAACTTAGTGTTTAGACTAGTAAAGCATAAGGCGTTTATAAGGCATTTAAGGCGTTCATAGGAAAAAAGAGAAATAATTTTTCTTAAAGAATACTATAAAAAGATGGTAAATAATTTCCATACCATTTTTCTGTAAAGAGAACTCCTTAAAATAGTACAAAATATCTAATTTCTTTCTCTCTCTTTAACTTAGTGTTTAGACTAGTAAAGCATACTTTAAGGCGTTCATAGGCAAAAAGAGAAATTTAATTTTTGTGCATGTATGGGTAAAAAAATAAAATATCCTCAACACACCTGCTTCGTTGAATGCTGTCAAGCAACTGAATGAAATATTTGTATTTTTTACGCTCTTGTTGTGTGTTTTGTTTACAATCGTGTTGTGTACGTGTAAATCCACGAAAATCTTCGTAATCTGAACAATATGAACCCGCATCACTGCTTTAAGGTAGTATAGAAATTAAAAAATGCTTTACTTGTTGTTATACCCTTCACCTTTGTGAGAAGGGTATATATAAGTTTGACATTCCGTTTGTAATTTCCACAATATAATTTTCCGACCCTATAAAGTATATATATTGTGGATCCTTTTAGACAGCGGAGTCGATTAAGCCATGTCTCTCTGTCTGTCTGTCTGTCTGTCTGTCTGTCTGTCTGTCTATCTGTCTGTCTGTCTGTCTGTCTATCCGTCTGTCTGTTGAAATCAATTTTCTGAAGATCTCAAGCTACTTACAAACTTGATTCATACATCAATATATCAGGAATTCTCCCGGCTCGGTTACTATTTGAAATTGTGAAAATCGGCTCACAAATGGCTGAGATATAAGGAAAAAACCGAGTCAACCTCGATTTTTGATCTATATCTGGGTTACTAAGTCATTACTAAGTCATATTAGGACCTACAATGGGTCAAAATCGGGATAAATATTTTTTAACCCCATATATTTTACCAAAAAAATATATTTGTCATATATTTTTTTTCAGTAGTAAATTTAAAAAAAAAAATTAATAAAAATTTTTTGAAAAAAAATTTAAGAAAAACAATTTCAAAAAAAAAAAAAAAAATATTTTATTTTAAAAAAAATTATTTTTTAAATTTTGAAAAAAAAAAAATTTAAATTTTGAAAATAAAAATTTTTTTTTTTTTACCTAGAAATTTTTAAAATTTTTATTTTAAAGTATAATTTGTTGAAGGGTATGTAAGATTCGTCACAGCCGTATATAGCTCTCTTGTTATAACATTCAAGCTGTACATTTTGTCACTGGTGTATTTAATTTTTGTTTGTTGTTTTTGTTGTTGTTATTGTACATACAAGTTTAATTTTTATTATGTTTGTTGTGAACGCATGAAAGGCCATTAAATATTATGGGCTTCAGTCATACAAACATGCCTCTTTTGCCAAGGAGAAATCTTTGGGTAAATGTATTTTCAGCACCTTGTCTTTAAACACAGACACGACGACACGCACTTTTATTCCATTATGTTGTAGCTTTTAATGTTTTAGACGTTACACAAACAAACATTCAATTCAACCTTAGAAATTTAGCGGCTGTAACGATGTTTTTTTTCTTGTTGTTAATGAAATAATTTCGGATGATTTTCTTTCAAATTGTTTCTTTATTTTTTTTTTTTTTTTAAGGTTTCATTTCTAATGTTTAAATGATCCATACAATTGAAATCAATTGTAACACTCAGGTATTTAAGATGATACACAAAAATAAATTACAAAAATATCATAAATCGTAAGAAATTTGAAGTAAATCGAACCCAAACTCTTGAGAAATTTAATACATGTTTGAAATTGACAGAAAAATATATTGTAAATATTGGAATGCTGTTGTTTGGTTGTTTGTTGTGAGTGTTGCATTTCAAGCTTGAGCTAGCTGCAGACACCATCAGTCATTGTACTTGAAGCAATGTAGTAATGAAAATCAGGTATCATTTGGAAACAGTTCAATGAAATGGAAATTTAAAAACATTTTCTTAAGTCACATACCAAAAAAAAAATAAGTAAAATAATGAAACTTTATTCACTATCACATATTTGCAGTTTTGCAAAGAATTTATCAAAGCAAATAATTAGCCAAATAACATAATGTGCAATCAGTTCTGTTTGCTGCTGTTGTGCAAGTTAAAATGATTAAATTTTATATATGCATCATGAACACCCCTGTAAATATTTCTTGACAACCATTTCCAAGTGAAAATGCTATACTTTTTGTAAGCTTCATAAAATTTCAATCAAATTTTATGCCCTTCCAAATGCGAATGCATTAGTTATATTTTGTTGATATTTGCAGAAATATTTTGATTAACTTTAGTATTTAGCAGGATTTTTTTTTTTTTTTTTAATTATTTGCCACCAACAAACTTTTTTATTTTTTGTTAAATACTTTTGGGGTTTCTTTAATTAGTTCTTGCTGGCTGGCTAGCGCTGCTTCAAACTTATGGCCACCAACAACTTACAAGATTTTTGCTTTTAGAGAATATTTTCATTTTAATTTAACTTGTCTTTTTTTTCTCTGCCACCTCAAAAGCACTTGATAAATTTTAAACGCACCAGCAAAAAAACACGCAAGAAACTTTCGAATACTTACAAGTTTTTGCTTGCTTGGACTTTGGAAAACTTTAGGGGTTTTAAAGTGACTACTTTATCTTTTTAATAGCAATAATTGTTGTTGTGCTGGCTGTTTAAAAATACCATCCAGTATTGGCATAACTTTGTTAAAGAGAATAAGTTGAAAATTTCAACTAATGGCAAATAATTCTAACAGCTTTTTCTTTCCATAAAACTTGAATAATTTAAAGGAATAATGAACGTCAATTTTAGATGACGACCATATTTTAAATTCCATCCTTTTATTGTTTTTGATCTTAAGTATGTTTTCTAAAATCTTTAAGAGATTTTATTCCTTAGAAAATTAAGCAACCATAACAATTATGGATTCGAGTAAATTCACTTATGTGTGGCTCATTTGTTTTGTTGAAGTCTAAAGAAAATAATATATAAATGCTGGCAATTTTGAAAATGTTATTTAGCTGTTTTCTGGTTTTATGGTAAAAAAGTTTCGTTTATTACATATTCATAAATATTTCCGCGAATCAACATGTGTTTATGTTTTTCAGCTGTAAATAGAATTCACTTTTAAACGTTTTATTTTATTCCAAAAAACCAATGCAACACACTCATACAGGAAGTGTTTATTTGACCATTAATGTACGAAACTGTGCTGCAATTGTGTATTTATTTTTATTGTGCATAAATCTAAATATACAAATAAAATATGCACATGCATACACAGATTTCTTTGCACATGACTCATGGCCTACTGTAGAGTACAAAGCAATTTCACATTATTGTTTGGAGACTGCAATGTATGAAGAAAATCAACGAATGCCTTTCATTGTTTGTGTGTTTCTCCATTTATAATAAAACTGTTTAAATGTAATTTTTTTTTTAATGTATATAACTTTTTAACATACTTTTGGTACTTTTTGATACGAATTGGAACCAAACATGTAGATTCTTTGACAAACAATTTCGTTGAATTCAAACTTTAATGATGTATGGAACAAATGCCACAATTACTACCGATCGTTTCTTCTCCTCCTTAAAATTACTCCAATTAATAAAGCACAGTGGGGCCTATCGAAAGATAAGTTATAATAAATATATATTTATTTTAAGCTTGGAATGTGTTATTTTTTTCTTCAGTTTCATCAACATCGGCCCAAAAATACATTTCGCTATATTTCCAAGAAAAATTCCAAATATTGAACTAATTGACCTTTGACCTTCGCGATTTATGGGTTAAAGTTTTGCGATTTATTAAAAATTTTAGACTATATTTCGATTTATCTGGACTATAATATTCTGAATAGGTTTTACTTTAAGTTCATAGCAGTAAGGAAATTCGGCTCATTCGCCAAAATATGGCCAAAAAATTAGTTTTTCTCGAAAATCACAAAATTTAAATCGGAGGTACGGAAAAACTATAGGAGGTATTGTCATACTTATTAGTCCCCATTATATTCTTAATAAATCCCAATGTGATGATAAAAAAAATTCGGAAATTTGTTTAACAAAAATTTGAAATTGGAGTTTTGAAACTGCCGCTAAAAAAATTTTTTTCGGTTATACCTGCGAATAGGTTAACGGTATCCTATGAAGACAAAAACTCGTATACAAGTAGATATGGATATACTTCAAGTAAAAGTAAGCTTTTATTTGAATATTTCTCAAAATAGGTTAATTTTGTTCCTACATTTCTTGTTATAGAGGACTGAGGCACGTTAATGGCCTGGCGAATTTTTAATAACTTTAACATTTTTTAACAAATTTTTGTCTTTTTAGAACGATAATTACGTACACATTTCGATTCTTTTATATTAAATTGCAAAAGTAATTATTTAATGGCAAAATTTTTACAAAAACTAAAAAAATTGAATTTTTTCCCCTTGTAAATGCACCTCAAAACTTCAGCGTCGTTGCGGCACCACTTAACGTTCTCCTATCATCCTAATATTTTACACAACGTGATTCTATCATACATAGAACAATTGGAGCACTCTAGTGTACATTTACGGTTAAATTGGTGTTCAGTTTGGATTAAATTTAAAAATATTTCCTATTTAACTCTTTTTCTTTTAGTGTAAGCATTAACAATTAAATTAGCAATAATAATAGTAGTGTAAAAAGAACTTAACAAGAGAAAGCACTATGTGACAATAGATTTTAGAACTGAAAGTGAGGTTAAAAAGTCCAACACAGATCAAGTAAAATGAGTGAAATGTTTCACAATGATTGACATGTGTATAACTATAAACATATAAGTATGTATGTTGTTTGGCTGCATGGTAAATATGTTAATTACACTCATATACAAACTGTATAAATAACATACTAATATAAAGATAATTGAAAAAAAAATATCCTTGTTTAATACATGTAGGCTACTCTTTTCACTACTACCATATGTAGAAAATGTGGCACAAATCAAACGCACACTTATGCCGACATCATGTCGTACAAACATGTGTCGAGACGACACACTTGTAAAATAACCAGCAGCAGCAGCAGCAGCAGCAAGTGGTTGTGTTTTTGAAACTCATACGGTTAATTGATTAGAAGCACAAGTGTAATGAATGTTTTAGAACCGAAAGAGGGTGGGAGGAGGACTCCGAATAGAGAGAATGTGTTGGGGGAAAGATTCATATTTAAATTAACTTCATACAAAGAAATTGAGTCATATATGGGAAGTGAGTGAATGGTTTTAATTAAACGAGGATCGTAAAGGGAATACTTATTTGGAAACTGCAATTTTAAATTGCTTGTATTTTTGCATCGTTTATTATAAAATAGTTAACAATTAATCGCTTGCTTATAATAATACAATATACTTATACAAGTTCCGCCAATGTAATTTTCTGCTAAATCAACATTTTTTTTATTAACTTTTAAAAATTATTTTTTTTTTTTTTTTGGAATTGTATATAATCATTATTTTTTAATTTTAGGAACTAAAAATCCAAAAAAAAAAAAAAAAAAACTTATTTTACTCTGTTTAAACGAAAGAGAAGCAAAGTAAGAAGAAACTATTTCATAAAATTGTTTGTTGATGTCGTCTCAATAATTTTACCAACACTTCTGGTGTAACCCTCGTACTTTTTATTATAATATGCACATTCTATGAATGTGTCATCATAAGTAGTCGTAAATGTAAATGGTGTTGTTGCCATTTTTTGCAAGAAAATACTATAAAATGTCATTAGTTTGCTATGTTTGTTGTTTCTGTTATTTCTTTACATATGTACATTTGTATATCTTTACATTAAGATGGACCCGTTTATTACATTTTGAATCTGAATCATGTTTCTTTTTACAAAGTGAGCTTTTACTATTATATTTTTCTTTTTAGTATCATTTGGAGAGTCTTTGTGATGAAAGAATTTTCTTAGTTTTTAGTACACCTTTCACGTTTGCACACTAAGCTAACGATATATTATTATATTATGTATACATATTTAATCGTAATTAAGGAGCAAATTGACATCAGAAAATGCTATTAAAATTTAGGATTTTGAATATAAATATTTTCACTCAATTGTATTTTTCATATTGAAAACCAAAAGACAGCTCCCCGAGCTCGACCAAAATACAATGCTATAGAAAGTTTGTTCCTCGAAGTCGATTGAAATTCCCCCGTATCGAAAACTTTCGATTGCATGAAATGAAGAAACCAAATATCGTAAGTTGTTTTCGTTCGACTTGAACGTTCGAGTCATGGTTCGCATAGAATTGGAGTTAATGAAACCCGAAACATAAGTATCGAAAAACATATATAAATAATTTTTCTCTGGACCATCCTAATGTACAAGCATAGGTTTCTAAACATGTATGTATGTATATTTATTCAGTTGGATGTGTGTGTGGGCCTGCCTAAAAATAAACATAGTACTTAGAAATGTAGACATATACTAGACTTTTTGTATTTTGCATACACGCGTTTATGTATTCGTATATAAGCGTGCATTTGTTTTTGTTCTTGTAACTTCTGGCAACACTTTAATTATTTCTCTAGTGTTGGCTTTTTAATTATTAAATGCACTGAAAGTACAGCAATAGCAGCAGAAGCATCAGCAGTACGAGCAGTAGTACGAGCATCATCAGCACACATGCCACGTTACTCTTTTTAACAACAACAATAGAACAAAAAAAGAAGAGAAAAATGACACATATCAAAAGCAACAACGAATGATAACAAAAATGTAGAAATAAAAGTAGTTGAAAACAGGATATAAATATACTTATAATCATATAATATGTACGTATGTGAGTGTCTGTTTTAAACTAAGAGAGTGGGCATGTAGGTGTATATATGTATGTATTCCTGAGTAGATTGTAAGTGAGAGCTTGTGCTTTTTTTTCAGCTTCATAAGAAATTAGTCCTGTGGCTATAAAATATAATAAGAAGAACAACGCAAAAAAACAAAAAAAAAAAAAATCAACAACACAACAACATAAAAAACTGTCAACGACACGTTTTAAGTCACACGAATGTGGAAAATAGCACACACACAATTACAAAAATGTTTTAAACCTACACAAATTAAATGTGAGGGAAGACAGGAAATCTATTCAAAATATATACAAACACACACAAGGTTTCCATACACCAAAATTAAACCAAAATAATTTTTCGGCGAAAATTGGGTTTCAAATGTAAAATGTAAAATGTGTGAGTGGTGAAGGGTGTTGCCACAGCTTAGTGTTCAAAATGTTGACGGTTGTTGAAGAACATGATGCATAAGTACTATATCTGGCTCATATTTTTGTCATCATCATGATCATCCAACAAAAATTTAAGACAAAATGTGGGGAACAAAATCCAAAAGTCTGCTATATTTATGAGGTTGCTACTGCTCTGTTGCTAACTAGATGTTGCTGACTCGGTAATAAAACACTCGCACCAACAGTTTTACCGCCATAAGGTGCTGATGTATTTAACTTTAAAACTGAAATCAACAGTAACAATCATGTTTATTTTTTCAGCTTTTTTATTCCACTTTCAAGTTTTCTCTTTCTGTTTGCTGCCCATTTTCTAGTTGTGCAACATTGTTTTTTTATGTGCTTGTCTGTCCAGTCCAGCCGTTTGTCGCATGTTCTGTAAGTATATACACATTGTAGTTTTACACCGAGTGTGATGAATGAATGTTTAGCCCATAAAATGATTTTTTTTTTTTTAGATTTTTATATCTTTTACTTGATTTTTTTTGTCCTCCCCCCTGTCTGTTGTTTGTAGATGATGTTTGTTTGTTGCTGGTGCTGTGTCTCAATTGTTTTTGTTTTTATTGTTACTGTTGTTCTCTTTATTCCTCCTTACAAAGTAAAAGACAATTTACTCTAAATGCTTTTAAAGCCGTAACACAGGCACACTTACAACCAAGGGTCTTTCTTGATCAAATGTGCATGTGTGTGTTTCTGTGTGTTGGCCAACAGCAAGAGTACTTTTGCAACGTTTTCATTTTGTTTCATTTTTCTAGTTTTTTTTTTATAGTTTCCTTCTGTTTGTATTTCAACATTTGTCTTCTACTTGTGCACTTTTGTTTTTTCTTTTTAAATTGTTGTTTTTGCTACAAGTATCTGTGAACTACAATGCAACATTGTTGATTGTTTGTGTATGTGTGTGTGTGTGTGTGTACGTGTGCATGTGAATGTGAGTGTGACAAAACTTATGTTGACAGTATACTTGCAATTAGTTTTAAGCATCTAAATAAACCAAGCACTTTATACTAAACTATCTGTCGTTCATATTTCTCTTTTCTCGTTTTGCAATGTCCTTTTTTAGTTTTTTGCTGCTTTTGTTATTTTTATTATTCTCCGACACCCACAAGAGTCATGATTATCCTAGTTGTTTTAATTTTTATTGTGCTCGTTGGTTTTCATTTTCTTTTCTTAAGGAGGGCAGCACAATTCATTTGAGTTTCTTTAATTCGTCAAGTAAAGTACGTTTGTAGGTTGTTTGGAGCTTTAAGAAGTTTTTAGACTGTCTAGGGACCTGTTAATGCTGTCCATGTGGAGAATTTACCTTAATACACGAAAATTTTGAAGTTTTTTTTCTAACATAATTTTTATTTAATAGGCTTTAGACTAAAAATGAGCACTAAGTTGTTTTTTTATTTATTACTTAAAGGTTATTATTTATTACGAACAGTTTTTGTAAAATGGATGAAGTTATTGCCTAGAAAATGTACGGAAGTTTTTTCCAAATATACTTTACAATTTTAAGAAAAATTGGTTTTTATTTTCCATCTTCTCGCATGCAAACATATTTTTATTGGATTAAAATTTAAAGGGACTGATATGGTTTCAATGATTATTGGTATTGAAAATGGGCAATATCGCTCCTTGATTTCACCTAGCCCCCATACAAAAGTCCCCCGGTAATACTGTTTGAGCAGTCATAAATATGTTGGTTATGCGGCAATCTTGAAAAAATTGTGAGAAAATTATTTCTAAGTACTCTGAAATCATACGAAGTACAAGGTCCCCCTCTGAAATGAATTCATAATTGTCTTATAATAATTAATATAATGATGAAATTGTACAAAAAGCAAGTTTTATATGAACTTAAATCTTTCTACCAACTTTTGTGAGGATCGGTCCATAATTGACCCTACCACCCCATATAATCCTTATATCAAAAAAAATATGTTATTGTCACATATTGATTGTGGGTATACTACATTTTTCATAGCCGAATATAACACTCTTACTTATTCTAACACTTCTTATATATGTATAAGTTTGTCATTCCGTTTGTAATTTCTATAAGTAATTGGTCTATTCATAAGGTCTCTTATCAGTCATATTGTCATAATGTCCTAATATATCACGACTCGGTGGCTCGGCTTAACCGACTGTTAGGCATTCGGCGTTGGTCTCTCCCTGCTCGTTCGTTACGATAACATTATTATTTTATTAAATTTTTTGCTTGAAAAACAATAAAAACCATTGTGAAATATTAGGACATTATGACAATATGACATGATAAGAGACCTTGTGAATTGACCAAATATAATAAGAAAGTTGACATAATGAAGTATTTTTGCTGTTTCCAATAAATATCTTAGGTTCATCTGACACATAATTTGTATATTTTATGAAATGGTTTTTAATTTAAATTTTATACGGGACAGAAACAAATTGTTTTTTGCAAAAGTTCAAAGATCTTTAATTGAAGATGAAACAATTCAATTAAAAATTCATTAACAAACATTTGTAACTTTGCCACTTTATTTATTGTCTAAAATTATCATTTATGCATTTCGCTCTCTCTCTCTCTAGCTCAGAGTATTTATTTATCACAACAACACACCTGTTATTGTATAAATTTTTATAAATATACATACATACAGTTTTTAATAAAACGAGTTTTTAAATACATATATTTATGTAGGTATGTTTGAATATAGCAAATGTATTTGCAAGTATCATATAACACAGGCTGTGGCCTAAGAATTTTATTTTTAAACATGTATAGCTCAGTTGTCTATAAACAATATTAACCTTATTAAATTGTACACTATCTGTACTATTTCACATGCATATTTATAACTAAATTTATGAAAAAATAACCATATTAAATAATATTTAATACTAAAGACAAGCACACTCTCTTACATCATCATCCTAAACAATAGAATAGAAATTGTATTTAAATTTAGAATTTTTGCATATTTTTTTTGTTTAGCTAACAATATCATAATTTCTAATAGAGTAAGAAATTTAAGATTTTATTTACTTAGTAACAAAATTTATGCAAATTAAGTAAAATTTTATTTTATTCTTATTATTTTTTTTTTTTTAACAGAATAAGAGAAGATTATGACACATCTTAAAAATACCAAATTAATAAATGAACAGATGTATAAAACTAAATTATTATCAGTACATATTATAATTTCTAAATAAAAGCAAGATTACAATTTAAAGAAGAAAATTGTGATTGATTTTAAATACTGGCTTAGAAAGGATTTTCTATGCAATTATGACCATTACATTTATTAAGACTTTTTTATTACAAACTGAGTTTGTGCATGTTAACATGTATGAAAAGATTTTAATTTTTATAATTAGTTTCGTATATTATTTTCTTAATTTTTAAGTTTAGCTAGTGATTTTATTTTAATTCAAATGAAAAATTTGTTTAGAACAATTACGAGATTCAGATAATATTTGAATGTTTGATATAGTGGGCCCTAGCAGATTGTTTGCTTTGCATATTACGCTTCAAACATAACAGGTGCCGTAAAAGTAATCCTCCTATCAGAAAATGCTATAAATTTTGCGATTGGCCCCTAATGTCAAACAATGTTACGCTACACTGCTTCAGAAGGCGGAATATTGCTGACTATTTATTTGACCAATAATCGGAAAAATTTATTGCATTTTCTGATAGGAGGATTACTTTTGCGCCACCTGTTACTTGTGTTTTCAAATAATTTTGAAGTTCATTATTGTGGCGTTTCACTGTACTTTTTCTTAAGAATATTACTTTAATTTTCTTTTATATATATTTGCATTTGTAATTAAAGCTTTCTAAGGATTTTAGTAATACAACTTAAGGCATTTCTTTCTGTTTTATGCTTTTTGAAGCAAAATAATTACTCTATTTGTAAACTCTTAAATGCATATAACCCAGCAAAAAAAGTTTCTTTAACTTTCAAAAGTTATGA
Organism: Calliphora vomitoria; assembly: GCA_942486065.2. Classification (NCBI taxonomy): domain Eukaryota; kingdom Metazoa; phylum Arthropoda; class Insecta; order Diptera; family Calliphoridae; genus Calliphora; species Calliphora vomitoria. The sequence continues at coordinate 65,102,916 of OW818030.2, read as the reverse complement.
GTTTCGACCAATAGGTTTGTAGAAAATGTTTCTACATGTTATGGATCAATATGTGGCTTATATCGGATGTACTTGGAATAATTTTGCTATTGCAAATAAGCAATATGTTTTTATACCCTCTACCTTCGTGAGAAGGGTATATATAAATTTGTCATTCCGTTTGTAATTTCCACAATATAATTTTCCGACCATTTAAAGTATATATATTCAGAATCCTTATAGATAGCGGAGTCGATTAAGCCATGTCCGTCTGTCTGTCTGTTGAAATCAATTTTCTGACGGCCCCAGATATCTTCGGGATCCAAATCCTCAATAATTCTGTCAGACATGCTTTCGAGAAGTTTCCTATTTAAAATCAGCAAACTCCGTCCATAAATAACGGAGATATGAGCAAAAATACGAGACAACCTCTATTTTTGGCCTATTTTTTATCTATATCTCGATTACTAAGTCATAAATATAGACAATATGGATATCTAATGATAGATATTTCAAAGTCCATAGCAACGATGTATATAAGGCTATACAAAGTTGGACCTACAATGGGTCAAAATCGGGAAAATATTTTTTAACCCAAATTTTTTTTTCCGAAAAAACATTCTTTTGCCATAAATATTTTTCACTAATAAATTAAAAAAAAAAAATTGAAAAATTTTAAAAAACTTAAAAAAAAAAATGTTGAAAAAAAAATTTTTGAAAAAATTAAAAAAAAAAATTTTTTTAATTTTATTTTAAAGTATAATTTGGTGAAGGGTATATAAGATTCGGCACAGCCGAATATAGCTCTCTTACTTGTTTCAAATAAAAATTAAATATACGATATTAGTTTACATTTGTATATTCTACCCAAAAAGATTTTTCCAGAAATTACCTTAAGGTCACAAATATAATCACTTTGTTAGTCTATTTAATTCGTATAATCTTTGCAAGTGTTTAAGTACGGATCCAACCAAGTAAATTGTCCTTCACATGAGAAAATATCCTTCAGTATTTCAGGTCGATATTTACGTCAACTTATGTTGCTCCAAAAAGAGCTAAAAGATGGGTTAACCCTAGTCGAACAGAACATGTACAATTGTATCATTTCCATAAGTAGTAGATATCTGAAGTTCTGTGACATGTCCAAATTTGTAGTGACGAAAAAATTTTTGAAATTTCACGTAAATATGTCGATGTCTTGACACCCTAAAAAGGTACAATTGTACCTTCATTCGCTCATTTCCTTATCGTCGTATAAGATAATGAACATGTTAACATTGTGCTAGATACAAGGCCCCAAAAGCCATTCTGGAAAATCGACGTAGGATTCTGGATTCTGTTGGATCGCCATTATGAAGTTTGTTTGAAATTTTGAACTGGCTACATTGTGCCACAACTTTAATTTAAAACATTTGCTGGTTTATTTTTAACTAAGCAAATGGATGAATTTCTTTTTAATAATATTTTTAACATTCATTTTATTTCATAACTCCATTCAAAATATATTTCAATGGAAATAGGATCTTCTTAAACAACTAAAATCTTAAATATCAGTAAGAATAGTTTTTTTTTTTTTTAAGTTTCTACTTGGTTTTCTTTTCTATCATCTGGCACTCTTAAGACTTATTGTGTGGATTTTGTTGTTGTATCTACTTCTTAATAACACCAGCATGGATAATAAACAGCAGAGCAACACTGCCAGAAACTCCAACAACAGCAGCAATCTTATCATCATAACAACAGCATCAGGAGCAGCATTTTTAAGAAAATAATAAAATAAAAAAAGTGTTGAACAACTCTTCATTTTTTCTGTTATCATTTCTTTTCTGAATTTTTCTTAGTTTATAGTCAGTATTTGTGAATTTCAGCTTTTTTTTGTTGTTCTTTGTCTAGTTGTTGGAGAAAAAAAAACAAACAAAATTGTAGTAGTAAACGCCTTTATGATGTTCTCTCTTACCTACTTCAGTCAATAGTTGCATATACAATCACCGGAGAGCTTTTATTCTATCCGTAGTTCCTATATAAAGCAAGTTGATGAAGAACACTGTTTTGTAGTGTTGTAAAATTTCGATAATTTCAAATACTCTACATTTGGCATTTCATTTGACTGAATTCTTTGTCACTTCTTAAATAGACGATTTAGTTTTAAGAATAATTCCAACTATTAAGTATAAAACTCTTTATTGATGTTTACTTTAAATTTGTTCATTTATTAACATAATTTTTAAATTCATGTAAGAATGTCTCGGTTATACCAATAACAAATACCTACCTACACACATATTTACAAATCAAATACCAAATATGTTTCCTATTGCTTATCTCTATGAAAATGCAACTCTAAAAGTATTGGGTACTGTGTCTTCAATAAACAAATACTTACTACTTTTACATCACTAGTGTTCTGGTGATGTTGCTTGTGTTGAACTAACAAACAAAAAATTTGGTTGAAAAAGCCTGTTGAGAATGAATGAATGAATGAATCCTACCTACCTGCCGAGTTTTTAAATGAAGAAAAAACAGCTGCTTTTGTTCAAACTTATTTTTATTTAAATATTTTTTTTATCATAAAACAAAAATGAAATTTTTTCTTCTCTGTTTTTTTTTTTGGTGTGTGCATGTTTTTTTTGTTATTATTTATTTCATTGAATGCCATACAAGGCCAACAGAAATTCATTTAAATTACACCTGCCTGAAACATCATCATCGGCTATCATCAACTCGCCAAAAGGAAGAAGAGCCATCAGTTGTTGTTGTTGTTGCTGATGTTGTTTTTTGATTTAACAAGAAAAATACCTTTAAAAATGTTGTTGCTACAAATAAGGATTTACAGATTGTTTTTTGTCATCTGTTTTGTTTTTTATTTTAAGACGTTTTCAAAGCAGCTGGGTTTTTCATAGAATTAAAAAGTAATAAAGAAATACATAAATGTTTGTAAAAAGTATAAAAACAACAAATATTTTTTATTCGTTTTATTTCACCTCAGAAAAATATTAAAAAACAAAATACATACATACATACATACCTATTGAAATTTATTTTGGGAAGTTAAAACTAAAAGTAGAGATTTAAAATAAATAGATAATGTTTTTTGATGTTAGCATATTTTTAAAAACACCAGCAGCAGTGGTAAATATGTTTTAAAAATACATTTAAGCATTGTCATTGACAGACAAATACCATTAATTAGGTATTTAACATAAAAATCTTACGTTATTAGGGTCCTTGATTGAAAGCTATTCTCCTTTGATCATTTAAATCATATTTGTGCCAATATTTCAAAATACACAGTGTGAGCTATCACAAAATAAATGGTAATAAATATGTAACTTCTAAACTACTGGTCGGTTTTCTTTGAAAATTTTCAAAAGGCAAGGAATTGAACAAAGTTAAACACAGTTAGTATTCACCATATTATTAAACCGGGAGTTCTCCTAGCTTCTGCTTTACTTCTTCCCTTACTCATTTCACTGAGAAAATCAAATTTATATTGGGAAAATCAATCAAAATCCAAAAATTCAAATATTATTGAGAAACAATGAATTGAAATTCAGATATTGAGAAAAAACTTTTTATACCCTTCACCTTCGTGAGAAGGGTAAACAAATAAGTTTGGACCTACAATGGGTCAAAATCGGGATAAATAGTTTTTAACCCGATTTTTTTATCAAACTAATTTTTTTGTCATACATTATTTTCACCAGTAAATTAAAAAAAATTTTTTGAAAAAATTTAAATAAAAAATTTTGAAAAAAAATTTAAATAAAAAATTTTGAAAAAAATTTAAATAAAAAATTTTGAAAAAAATTTAAATAAAAAATTTTGAAAAAAAAAAATATTATTTTTTAAATTTTGAAAAACAATTTTGAAAACAAAAAAATTTTTAAATTTAAAAAAAAAATTAATTTTGTTTACCTAAAAATATTTAAAATTTTTATTTTAAAGTATAATTTGGTGAAGGGTATATACGATTCGGCACAGCCGAATATAGCTCTCTTGTTTTAAAATCAAATTCTTTATTTTCAATATATGTATATTCAAAAACATTGTAATTTAAATTAATATTGAGAAAATACAAATTGGAATTCAGAATAGCAAATTTTGAAATAAATTATTTTGCAATATATCTAGAATAAAATCATGTATTCAAAAATATTAATGTAAAGAAGAAGATATTATATGTAAATAAACTGTGTTTTAGCTTAATGCTTTACAGAGTTCTTTGCGACTCCCCTGGAATATTAATAAAATGTTTTACAGTGCAGTAGATATGCATTACAGTTACAATCTGGTAACCAATATGTTGTTATTTCTAAATTTATATTTTTGAAATTTTTATTTTATTGTTAATTTTAATTCTTTATTTACTTCCGTTTTCAGTACATTACTTTTTAATACGTTCATAAATTATCCAACATTCCTGCCGTAAACTCGTAATAAAATGTCTATTTCAGTTTTAGTTTCTTTAGGAATTTTATGTACACAATAAATATTTCTCTATAAAATGTATAACAATTTGTCATAATAGATTTTAAATAGCACATCATTTAAAAACGAACAGAATGGAAGAAAAAAAGTTTAGATTGTTTGTCATAAATAAACAAATGCTATATTGTTTAAATGAAATGTGGCTGGCTGTCTGCTACTCAATTTATCAATACTTCACAATGGTGTTGAGAGAAATATATTTTACTATAAAATATGTAAAAAAAACAATTTGTTTTTTTAACTTTACATTATTTAAATATAAGTAAAACTGTATCTGTGTGTGTGTATGAGAGTGTATGTTTTATTTAGTTTAGTTTAAGATCATTTGGTTTTATTTCCTTAAACAGAAATTTTATTGTTTAAACAGCAATCAAAAATAAACTACAACACATTGCAGCTCCCTGTTCGATAAACAACTCAACAAAATGTTTAATACAAATCCATACAAACTTATGCTTTGTTTGTGTGTATCTATGAGTTTGTATTTGTATAACATTAACCTGAACATAAAACCTTTAACTTTTTAGGATCATTTCTCGTCTACATTAAAGCTTTTTTGTGTCTGCTGGTTCGCCTTCTGCTGCTAAACGAATGAAAGATTGTTGTTCTTGTTATTGGCTGCCTCTTGTGCCCTTTTTATATTCAAATTAAACAGTTTCTTGTGGCATTTATGTGTCTGTTTAAATTCCTGTAGTTTTTGTATACCTATGTATAAGTAGTGTCAGATATTGAAAAACATCTGCTATTTTCGATATTTTTCTGTGTGTTTTTGTTGTTTATATGCAACTTACACATTGCGTTAAGCACACGCACTAAGTTCATTGGTATTTATGGACTGGCTGACTGACTGACTAAGTGACTGCCAGCTTTATGCGGTAGTTTGCCTTTGTTGTTGCTTCTTGAGGAATTTATATTCTGGGTGTTTTCTCCATGTTGTTGTTTATTTATAGTTGCTGCAACCTGGTTATTGCATGTAATTTTTTCTTTTTAGATATTTACTACTCTTTCAGTTGTTGATTATTTATACAAAAAAAAAATCTCTAATTTATACGAAAAGTTCAAGGAATTTCCGTTAAATCGATTTCGTTTAATGCAGTTTCATAAGGTATTCAAAATACTTGAAATTGTTTACGGAATATGTCAAGATTGTACGATTTAATTAACTGTAGAGAAAATATTTACTAAAGATTTAGGGGCGGCAAAAATGTGTTGAATGTTTTGTGTTCAATGGAAAATTCATAAAAATGTTTGGGATAGAAAAACGTTGTTTTATTTAATATTCTCAATGAATTTGTTATTTATCAAAGGTTTAGAAAACTAAATTTCCGTAAACATGATTAAGTAGAAAGTTTTGATTCATACACATCAAATTTACCTGATCAGTTTTTTTTTTTTAAATTTTCTTTTCAAGCTCGACCATATAAGGACTGAGATCGAAAAATTTTTAACATTTATATATGTTAATAAAAATGAAACCACTAAACTTACAGTTTTTAATATTTTTTATTTGATTGAAATTATTGTTCCAATTCACAAAAAAAAAAAAAAAATTTTAATGTTCTAATCACTAGTGATGAAATTTTGAACCTTTTTCGGAAACCCTTCCACTATGGTTTTTATAGTGCTTTATGTCACTTTGTTCGAACAGGTTGTCCATCTCCCACACTTTTGGACACCTATTTTGTGCTCTTCAATTCTCTTTTAACAAGATCCAAATATCTCCCCACTGGCCTTAGCTCCAGGCAGTTTGGAGAATTTGCATCTCTTGGTACAAATACCACATTATTGTTCTTGTACTACTCAAGACCTTTCTTTCTTAGTGACAGACGCCAAATCAAGCCTAAAATAAGTGGACACATTAAGAAATCTTATGAATGGAAGCATCCTTTTTTGTAAACATTTCTTGATGTAAATTTCGGTATTTGTCGCAACTGCATATTGCTTGTCATACCAAGAACTTTTTTTGAATTTTTGTCTGCTTTTGGGTCCAAAACTTTTCTTCAACATTCCCTCGAGCATCAGCAACATCAAAATTTTGACCCGGAAGCTGCGAAAAATCTGCCAGAACGTACGTTTCGTCATCCATTATGGAGCAGGAATATTTTTTTTTATAAAATTTTACTTCAATTTCCGTGCTCTGTTTTTGGCCTCTAAATTTTTAGCAGCGTTCCTGTCAGGAACTTTTTGAGCCTTCTATGTTTTTAAACCTGCATTGGCTTTAACTTTTCGTACCAATTAGTCCGAGTACTAACCTAACCGGGCTGCTTTCCTACCGGATGTGTTGGGAAATCTTTTGAAAATGCTTTCTATGTTTTTGGCTCTCTCAACATCATGCGGACCATTCCTTCTTTCGAACCAGGATTTATATCAACGGACAAGTTCTCCCGGTACTGTTGAATAACATTGGAAACAGTTTGACGGCAGACCTTTGATTGTTTGGCCAACTTTTTGTAGGACCAAGTTGGGTTTTGTTGAAAATATTTAATAATTATAGTAAGCACTTTTTTCTGGTCACTCATTTTAATCAGATTAATAACAAATGAGCATAATTGACATTAAACATAATAACTGACATGCTTTACAAAGGTAACTTGATCAAAAATAAAAATCAAATAATACTTGGGTTAAAAGTTTAAATGAAAAACGTGTGTTAAGAATTTTACAATCTCAGTCCTTATGTTATTTTGGTATCCTAAAAACACTTAAATTTCTAGCTACAGAAGTTAAAATGAGAGCCCATTTAGAGTATTTTTCTTATAAGTTAAGAAATAAATCAAAGAAATCAAACATATTAATGATACCCCTTTAATAAGAGCAATGAAACATCAATCAACACTGCTGCCTCATTTTAAAATAAGTTGATGTAGTTCTGCCTTAAGATAATATTAACAAAACCTTGTCCATTTCCTATTGTTCTTTTTTTTTTTGTCTATCGCAAAATAATTTCCATAATTGTTTCCTCAAATGCATGCATTTTTTCAAAAAGCAAACACAACATGTAGCTTTTCAAACTCCATTGCCAACAACCTGCAATTATTTAAGTCTTTAATTTTAATTACAATACTAGAAAAATTCAGTAAACAAAAAGATAATGCAATCTTATCTACATTTTATTTATTTACACATTAAACACAAAAATTGTGCAAAAATATGGAAAAAAGAAAAAAAATTAATAAAATTCCATGAGAAAATAAAAATCGTTACCCCTCTTTAAACTAACTGATAAATGAAAAGAAACAAAAGCTTCAAAATTCAAGCCATGCTAACAACATCCATACACATATTTAAACAATGGTGTGAAGTTTCATTTAATTATATTTAATAAGTTAATAACTGCTGTGGTTATTAAAGAAGTTCGACAAATACACAAGAAAAGCGAATAAGATAAAAAAAAAGTAACAAGTCAAAAAGAAACCATTGGCGGAAGCTTTAAATGCCAAAGAGGGCGTGAGATAAGTGACTTGTATCATTATTATTTCTATTTCTCTATTTATATAAAATTGCTGATGAATTCAAAGTTGAAAAAGGTTTGAAAACCAAAGTTTAAAGAATATGTCTAAAATTTTGTTTAAGTACTTGTATCATCTTTGAAGGTTTTTTCTATGGCCTGAGATTCGAGGTTCTTACTGCCATTGTTTGTTGTTGACAATTTCAATGCTACAGCTATAATATTCAGTTGCATTAATGTTAATGACAACTTGTACAATGATAATGTCATTTACTGTTGTTGCTGCGATACAAATAAAAGCCTTTGGAGTTTATGCAAAAGTAAAGGGACACTTTACCCACATCTTGTGCATTGTGCACTCGAAGACCTAAAAATAAATAAAAAAAATTGAAGAATATTAAACCAACCAACGAGGCAGAAGGGTAGACCGGAAATTGTTTGAAATATAAGAACTCTATTTTTTTGTGCAGAACAGACATGTAACCCATACTTGAACACTTTCATACTTTTAACACAATATTAGTAATGTATGTTGCATATAACTACATACATATATTGTTTATGTTGTTGCTGACACTGCTGCTGTTGCTGCTGGTAGTGTTGTTGTTATTGTATTTATATTGTTCACATCAAGACAATAGAGGTAATAGCAGACGATCCTATAACATGTCCACACACAAGAATGGCCACTGATAAAGTGCATATAAAGATGCAAATACATACGTTTGTATCTGGCAAAATGTTCCATAATCATAAACAATACATTTTTATCATTATGAGAGAATCAAAGCACTCGTTTTGTTTTTTTTTTTTCTTTTTTCTGTTGTTGTATTCATGATGATGATTCTACTCGTACCTTAAAAAAAAATAAAAGGAGTCGAGTGTGTGTATGGAATCCAAGCTAAATAATAATGAAAGCCCACAGAAAACAAGCCATAATAATGCCATCATGCTATTTAAACAACTAAATACTTTAGCAACAAAAAAGAAAATCTCATACCACACACTTTCACGTACATACTTACCTAATTGTATATGTTGTACATACACCAACACTCTTCAACACATACACAGTGAGTACATGATGCAACATGGCCAACCGAACAGATATAATTGTGAATGAATGGATACCAACAAAAAAAATTGTTTGGTTTTTTTCAGCAAACAGATTTTAATAGTAATACAGCCACTCTTAAGCTTTATTTTTCCTAAATGTATACATTACTTATTTCTAACAAAAAAAATACTATACTCCTAGAAGTATGCAATATTTTGAAAAGTCCCCATTATGCTTAAAAAACATTACTGTCTTGTTCTTAATTTCAAAAACATCTCCGATATTAGTTAGCAAACAGATTAGTTTTAGGGAGAGAACTTATTTCTCTTATGCATGACGATACATTTAAGAATCACTGAATGCATGTATTCATTTTGGTACAAGTACCTTGAAAAAGTCAGCAACACTGAAAGTAAATTATGTCTAAGTATGTATGTAGATGAGTACATTTATTAGGATGGCCCTTATTTAGCACTTTTTTGAGCTAACAAGGGGTACAAATTTTTCTCTGTCATCTTAATACCAAGCACTGATAATTCGGATGGTTAATTGTGGTTATTCTTCTTAATATTTTTTAACAAAATTTCAAAAAATTAAAAATTCGAATACATCAAAGTAAGCAAATTCAATTTGAAAATATATTTACATTTAGGGTACTCATTTAAACGCTTTAGTTTCCCATTTGTGCAAATTTGCGCGACGTGTTTCATGAACTCACATTTTAAATTTTGTGCAATTTTATACAGAAAATGTGTATTTGATAAAAAATGTCTGTCTGTCTGTTGAAATCAATTTTCTGAAGACCCCAGTTATCTTCGGGATCCAAATCTTCAATAATTCTATCGGACATGCTTTCGAGAAGTTTGCTATTTAAAATCAGCAAAAACCGTCCATAAATAACGGAGATATGAGAAAAATCCGAGACAACCTCTGAAAATTTCATCAAAAAAAGACAATTTATTGCATGCTTTGACAAAAAAGCAACAAAGCGTATGTGTGGATGTGCGTTGGTTATTGCTTTGCGTATTTTGTTTTTGTATTTATACCCTTCACCATGAGAGGCAAGGGTATATATAAAGAGAGAGTTGTTTATAATGAGTTTTCATATGAGCAACTCTATCATGCGTAAACACCACACACAACCACCAACAACATTCTACAACAATGGTGCGCAGCCCATAGCACAATTGTGCAAAATCAAATCACACGTATTCTTATGCTCTTACAATTTAGTAGTCGTTGTCCACTCAACGAGACAACTACAAAAGCGCATGGTCATTTGTGTATGACTTTTTCTTTATTTTTTCAGTTTTTGTATTTGTTTGTTTGTAGGTGCACTGAACAAAATAAAGAATTGAATGTGTTGGTGAGAGAATTTACTTTTGCACACCTCTGTTCTACAATGTGGAATGAGATGAAACAAGGCGAATTTATATAACAAAACAGGATCAACACAAAATACAACCAAATTTAAATTTGATTATTTTTAACTAGAATAAAGTCTCAAATCAAAATTGTACCTTTTTTTACGAAAATATACGATGTATTTCTATTAACTCAAAATAATAACTTTTGATGATATAAAGGCAGTCACTACACTATCACGAAAAGGGTCTCAAATGTGGTTTTCGAGATGAAAGAGTAATCGGAAGACGTTGAAATTTTTACAGTAGAAATTTTGAACATTTTGAGTTAATACAGTATTGCTGAACAAGTGCGATATATTCAACCGTAACTATAAAAATTATATACTATTTTATTTGGACATAGTTAACCCATATCAAACCGAAGTCAAATACTTCTACTGTTCAATGCAATATCGAATTCTTATAAATTATACTATAATTATTTTAAAATAATATCATTGTAGCAAATGAAATTAACATTTATATAGATTTATGCAAAAATCAACCATTTGATAAATTGTTAGATGACGAAACTCAATTTTAGATCTTGGGCGCATCGAAAATCCATAAAGTTCAAAATAAGATTCACCCTAATATGCATATTTGGAGTTATAATTTGAATACATACATATGTACTGTAAGAAAAAAAAAACAATCACATACATATAGAGTAAAAACTTTCAACCCGACTAAACTATAGTTCATAACAATAATAAGTAATTGTTCTACAGAATAGAGCACAAGAGTTAAAACGTTTGGAGTATAGTACTCGCACTCGCACTCGTACTAATCTTTAGTAAATTTTCTGTACATTTGCATCTTCTGCATATTTTCATTATTTTAACATGGTGTCTGCCAGCAAAGCTTTCCATTGTATGAAGTTGTTTTATTGTGATTATTAAGATCAAAATTATGTACTTAAGATTTTGGTATGTCGACATACATATGTACATACATTCTCGAAGACACCGCAATACCAGCCATTAATACATTTATGAACTCATAGAACAATGTACGTACATAAGTACGTACCCCGGAATGATTTAAAAAAGTTATTATGTTTTTGTTTCTTAATAATCGCACATGTGTGTGTGTTTGTTTGAGGAAGACAATGAAGTAGAAACCCAGATAATAATAATTGATAATAATAATAATAATACTGATGATGATAAAAATTATGTGCTTAAGAATGTTAATTTTTTTTTTCTGTTGCTATTGTTTGAAGTAGTAGTAAAGTAGAGATAAAAAGTTTTAAATAAAACATACTACTATGGTGAAAAAAAAGTTACTTTTATTACATGGTATGAACTTGACGAACATGATAGTACTTGGAGCTATCATAATAAATATATAGCATTTAAACTACTGGACGGTACTAAGTATTTGTAATATAAATGTAGGAGTAGCCTGCGATATGTTCCACAGTACATATCATCTGTGGGAAAATGAGGGAAAATATTTATTTGCCCAAACAATCCATTAGTGTAAACTACTACTTACCATCAGCATTACTTAGAAGTGGTTATGTAGTGGCTAGTTTATAATCTAAAATATTTAAAATTATTTATTAGACATCTGCTTGATCACGTATTATAGCTCACATTTTAGTTTGATCTTGAAATGTAAAAAAAAACAATATTATTATAATATAGTTAAGAAAATTACTCATAAGTAGGGAAGCAGTTTCCGAAGTACGAAACAAAACAACTACCTCATCCGATATCATATCGTATTGTAACTAACCACCCATTTTTACTAATTGAGGCTTTTTTGAGTCCTTACGATTAGTCATTACATGTAAATAGTTATTTAAATTATAGTTATTACTATAATTTTTTTACCCATTACTTTGTAATTAACGTTTTTGCCGGGATGGTTCAAAGGACCAAAATCACCTTTATATCAACATGTATTGTTACTTTTGTTATTTAAAAACGTTTTATTTTATATTTTGCTTTTTTAGCAATTGAAATCTGCAGTTAGTTTGTTAATAATCTAAAAAGAGTGAGAGCTTCAAATTTTACAATTTCAACTGGAACATTTTAACAAATGCTAAGACTTTTTTATGAAAAATTTAGATTTGAATTAGAAACGTTAGAATAATTTTAAATACTTAAAAAACCTTTACATTTATTTCGCTTTTTTCTCGTTGTTATACTGTGGCATGCAAAAGGGCTAACAGCACTTTATGATGTGCTAAGTCCATTAATTTACCCTTCACCTTCGTGAGAAGGGTAAATATAAATTTGTCATTCCGTTTGTAATTTCCACAATATAATTTTCCGACCCTATAAAGTATATATATTCTGGATCCTTATAGATAGCGGAGTCGATTAAGTCATGTCTGTCTGTCTGTCTGTCTGTCTGTCTGTCTGTCTGTCTGTCTGTCTGTCTGTCTGTTGAAATCAATTTTCTGAAGACCCCAGATATCTTCGGGACCCAAATCTTCAATAATTCTGTCAGACATGCTTTCGAGAAGTTTCCTATTTAAAATCAGCAAAATCCGTCAATAAATAATGGAGATATGAGCAAAAATCCGAGACAATTTATTGCATACTTTGACAAAAAAGCAACAAAACGTACATATGTTTGGATGTGTGTTGGCTTCATTGCTTTGCGTATTTTTTTTTTTTTTTTGTTTGACGCTGTTGTTTTATACTCTTTACCTTCGTGGGAGAGGTATATAGTATAAGATTGTTATTTCATTTGTAACTTCTACAATATAATCTGTTCCTCAGCAATCAAATGTAAAATTTTTAAAAGTTTTCTTGATATATTTAGGATGCTATACGCTGAAAATGGGCAATTAATGCATCCACAACAAAGGTGAAGGGTATATAAGATTCGGCATAGCCGAATATAGCACTCTTACTTGTTTTTTAGTAAGATTTAATTTATATGTGCTAAATTCCCATTTTAAGGGACTTATCACGTTTGCACACTAAGCTAACGATTTATTATAAAACTAGTATATTCAAATATGATTATTTAATAAAATTTTAAATTGATTTGTATTGAAATTTTTCAAGTATTAATTTTTTTTCCTTTTCTATTTCTTTTTAGGTAAGTTAAAAGTTTCTGTGAAGGCAAGCTTAAAAGAAGCATAATATTTGTTGTAAGTAAAATATTGGACAAATAAAAAAGTTATTGTTCTTGCAATTAAGAATTTACATTTTGAAAAAAATAAAACAGATGGTATATTTTAATAAAAGTTTGCTGTCTTTTAAAAGCCAACCGTGTAATTAATTCAGATTACAGGATTATTGCTCAAATGAATTTTAGAATGTGGACTTTCATCTTCGTAATCATATTTACCAATAAAAGCAATTGTTGGTTTCTTCTGAATACTTGTATATGTAAGAGAGTGGTAGTTGGTAACAGGAGTATTAAAGTGCTCAGGGATGCTGGGGAGTTTCCATTAAAAAGTTAACCAACAATATTTCATGTAAATATACATATTATACTGCTATGAATATAATAGTTGTAAAGTTTATTATTTCAAAGCAATTGTTAAAATTTCTTAGTTGTAATAATATTTTCTTTGGTGTTGTTTGTTTTTGGTTTTAGTTCCTTTGGTATTAGTAACCAACCAACAACTGCCAAAATTAAGGAAAACTTACTATATTTCAACTTTTTTTTTTTTTATGTAAACACTGATTAAATCAAAGTGAATTCATTATAAAGTTGCTGGTTTTGTTGTAGCAGGTATGTTCCCCCTCCAACTGATGATGAGTTTGCTGCTGGTTGCTGATGATGTTGCACATTTAATGAATGAATGTAAACCATAAGAAAATTTTGCACTTCTGTTTTAGTTCGTTGTTCTTTTTGGTTATAATGCATCAAAACCTTGTTTTGTACTGTACGTAGGAAACATTGAAAGACGAAATTCGTATTCTCATGATGCTTTATCCATTCTCATTCTCATTCCATCCATTCTACTTGCTTTAGTTTTCTAAGAGAAACTGAAACCAATTAATAAATTTTATGCAACTTTTTTCCTCCAGTTTTGTTTTCAAACTATTTTTATGTTTTTTTTTTTTTTTTTTTTGTGATCAACATGTTATTGTTTTCATATGGATTTTATGCAAATGACTGTAAACATAAAGAAAAATACAAGGATAAAAGAAAACTTTGTTTTTGCGTTTTCATTTTAATTTTTAATAATAAGAGTTTATGGGTGTGTTGCTTTTAGACCAAAGCATAATGGGAGGTGGAAAGAAATCTGAAAAATTTCCTGGAATTAAAACAAAACAATGAAATTTCCGAAACCAAAACTGGTATAGAAGAAGCTCAGAATATTGCTTAAATTTAAATTAATTAGGCTTGAAAATGTCACTGATTCAATTAAATTTGTTCAAAACTTAACTTTTCTTAAAGCAAAATTGTATAGCATACATTTTGGCTCTATTAAATTTAAGTTAAATGTTGCAGACTAAAAAAATGAAACTTTTGCATGAATCTTTCATTTTGTTTTGCGTAAAAACGAACATGTTCTTGTAACATTAATGTCTGTTGAAAATAATTAGAATCTCCAAAAAAAAAAAAATTAAACGAAAACATTTTCTGAAAAATTCTCAGAAAATTACGCCAGCAAAATACATAAAATTGTTTATGGAAAATTAAATAAACCATCAACCATCATTCAAGTACATGAAATCAGTATTAGTATGTGTGTGTTGGTGAATTTTTTTAAATAAACAAATTTTCCACCATCAACTGCAACACAAAAGCACGACGAGCAAGCAGCAAATACATTTTGTTTTAATATGCTCAACTAACACATACCAAACTTTCGGTTGCCTGGCAAGCGGTGAGAGAAATTGAAAACCGTACAAAACTGTGCAACAGCAAAAAAAAAAAAAGCGAAAGGAAATAAATAAAATAAACATCAATAAACGTTTCGTTTAAATTTTTCATTCGTATGCACAACAAGACTTAAACATTTTATTTTTTTTGCTGTTGTAGTTGTTGTTGTTGTTGTTATTTTATTCCTTTCTAATATTCTAAACTAAACTGTGCATGCATACACTTTCATCGTAGTTTTCGTTGTTGCTGGCTGTAAATGGTGAAATAAACAATCATAAACAACAAACATGCAGCACACACCATTTAGCCTGCAACATACACACACACTTAAATATATACAAACACATGTACTTGCACTTGCAACTGATTTTGGTTCGGGTAATAAGGGCTCAAGTAATAATGTTACTTCAGCGTTTAAAATCAGAAAGACACTGGTCAAAGCACAGGGATGAGCCTCGATTGGAATAACTATTCGAATCAGTTCTGCATACGACTTTCATTTCTATACATAGGAATGTCGAGAATTAGGTTATCTCGTTAAGACTGAAATCAATAGGGTTGTCGGGAAGAGTTCCGAATTACTGCACGATGGTATTGCGCTATTAACTGATGGATCGATCATGTGGATGGTCAGCGGTTCTGATATCTACATAAAATGTAACATCTTTCAAGCAGATCTTGTATTGGGAATTGTTACCTGCTTTTCTATGTTCTGAAATGTCACAAGCTGGTTATTGAATGCAAGAGATCCCTGAACAAGTTAATACAATATTATGAAGTTAGACTATGTTGGGTAGACTTGCAAAACAATTGGTGAAACCACTAGTCAATAGCCACTACCATATGGTAGTATTCGAGAAAATCCTGTATAATACTAATGAATCCTGGATAGGAGCGGACCTCATTTCGGACATCTTAAAAGCAATGGCTATATTCACACCCTACACCACCACAATGCGGTGGGTGTTTTGGGTTTTTGCTGATGTTTGTAACCCCCACATATATTAGGTTTCGCACATTTATTTCCTTCGGCCCAATTGATCATAGCTCTCTTAAAAATTTAGGTATCCAAGTAAAACTCAATAGAGATAATTTTTGTATCTACGAAAATTCTGCGTATTAATTGACGATCGTTCCATGATAAGTCTTAGCTCGCATATAAAGCCTACTATCGAAAATTAGTCTCGAACAAAAATTTTATTGAAATTTAAAAAAAAACTATTTTATACCCTTCACCTTCGTGAGAAGGGTATATATATATAAATTTGTCATTCCGTTTGTAATTTCCACAATATAATTTTTCGACCCTATAAAGTATATATATTCTGGATCGCTATAGATAGCTGAGTCGATTAAGCCATGTCCCTCTGTCCGTCAGTCTGTTGAAATCAAGTTTCTAAAGACCCCAGATATCTTCGGGATCCAAATCTTCAATAATTCTGTCAGACATGCTTTCGAGAAGTTTCCTATTTAAAATCAGCAACATCCGTTCATAAATAACGGAGATATGAGCAAAAATCCGAGACAACCTCTGAAAATTTCATCTAAAAAAGACAATTTATTGCATGCTTTGACAAAAAAGCAACAAAACGTTCATATGTTTGGATGTGTGTTGGCTTCATTGCTTTGCGTATTTTTTTTTTTTTTTTGGTGTTTCGTTTCGTTGTTTTTTTACTCTTCACCTTCGGGGTGACCTACTATACTTTCTTTACTTGAAAATTTAAGGTGATTTTGTTTGTTTTAGTTTTCGTTTTAGCAAATTGTATCTTAAGTCCCTTATTAAATTAACCCCATAACACTAACAACAAATAATAATAGTAATAAAACTAACAACATGGAAATAAAAATGAGCGAGAAGAAAAAAAAAAAAACATTTACAAACAAATATAGTGGCCACAAATGGAAAAGCCACAATTTAGCACAATCAACTTTAAATAAAAACAAAACATTCAGCATAAAAACCCTCAAAAAAAAAAAAAAAATAAGACAACAAAAACGCGCTCCACACATTGAAACAAAAAAAAAAATCCAAAATCTAGCAAAAACGACTCAAACAGTCCTTAGCTGCAGTATGTACAAATGGCGCAGCAAACACATGCTGTAAATACGCGCTTATTTTGCTTTTAGTTTTTTTTTTTTTTATAATTTTTTTTTCTGTTACAACAAAACGTGACTTGTTTTCTGAAAAACAATTGTTTTGTTTTTTCATAAATTTCTGCTAGAGATTTTTTCTTCAACGTTTCCATAAGCCATTTTGTTGAAATGCAAGTTTGAAAGTTTTCTTGAGGCTCTGTGAAGTGGCTGTGTAAGAAGAGTGTATAGGAGGAGCTTTTGTTTGGAGTTGTAGTTAGATGGAGACTTGAGGAGTCTTAAATGTAGCAAATTTCTAAGGAACAACAATTACACAAAAAGCTATAATTCTTTCCTAATTTTTTAACTCTTCAATTAAGCCTTGAAGAAGTTAAACCGAGAATCGAACACAGGTGTAATTACGTAATACGATTCTCATTAAGTTCGAATTTGAATGGATTAATAAACAGTGCAATTCGAAAATGTTTTCTTTCGAATCGAACTGGCCTCCTCGGATTAAAGAACATTTAGGTTAATCTAGGAATATTTTCCAACTCTTAATAGAATGATTTGTTTTTAAAATGCCAAGGGACAGAGGAAAATTCATTTACTTAAATCTGTCATATTTGGAGTTATTATTTTCCAGGAAATCCAATACAGGCTCGAAAGTACCATATACAAACATAATAATTAATGATCCTATAAATATCAAGGTTCTCAAAAGTTAATTTTCTCTGCAGACTCTCTTAAAAAAATTGGTTCAGTTTCGGGTATTACTGGTCGTACAATTTAATTAATTTTTTTGAATTTTGTTAAATATTAATTAATTGTCAACTTCCTAATACAATTAGACAAGTTAAATGATACTTATGTTCTATTTTCACATGTTCACATAAAACAACTGACACAATTTACCACAGGGTCTCTCTTCTCAACTTACATGACTGATTTATTTTTTTTTTGGTAATACTGCTACTGATTTGTAGCAACTTCAAGTTACACCTAAATAATTTTTTTTTTATTTAATTTATGTATTTGTGGTGGTAAACTTAACAATTGATGTACTTTTTAAAAACTCTAACTGTATACAGCAGTTTTAAAGGTGACAATGTATTCTTTTTCGACTGTATTTTCAACAATGTCTAATTTCTTAGCTCCAGTTCCAGTAGATTATCCAAAACCGAAACCGAAAACGGGTCAACCGGTTATTTCTTTTTTGTAAAACCGACCGGTTTCGGTTTTCTTTAACTTTTCGGTTTTTTAACAAAACGGTTTTTTTAAGACGGTTAACCGGTTTTATCGAAATACTTTGGAAAACTTATTTGAACATATAACTTCAAAATTTTTAAAAATATTCATTTACTTTTTAGAAAATTTCAGCATTTGACCGGTTAACCGGTTTTTAGAATGTCAAAACCGAAACCGGTTTTTTTATAAAACACTGTTTACGGTTAAACCGGAAACCGGTTTTTTGAATTGGTCGGTTTTTTTGGACACTCTAATTTGTGGATCATTTGACACAAAGTGTCTTTTGTAATGCTTAGAGTATTAAAGTGGTTACTTTGCACATCACAGGTAATCTAGCGTAGATGTAATTGTCACAAAGGTGTCCCTAAGTAGTCTACAGAGTAACCATTAGTTTAGTTGTTATATTTAACTGTAGGAAGTAAATAGTTTTTATAATAACCAAAAGTAAAACATATATTGCAGAGTAAATTTTTGTTTTCATTTCACTTTATTGACAAGTCATTTTACTCACAAAACAAAACATATATTCTTGGCTTTATTGTAAGTTTAAAGACCCTTGTTAGAACAAGGAGTAAGTGTTTTTCATTGAAGCTTATATATACTAATAATCCGTTTATTTAGAATACTTTGAATTATTCCGACTGTTAGGGGTCAATTAGTTTCCTACCATAAGCTAAAATGTAAATAAAATCACAATTTCGGTAATTGTCATAAGAACGGCTGGGTATTTCCTTATTATTCTTCCACACCTTACAACGGCAGCGTTATAATAGAGAGCACTCACTCTCTGCTATAAATATTTATGCAAAACACATACTTTTAATATGATTTTTGTTCACTTGTACATATTTATATTTCTGTTTGTGTTTGTGATTTTTCGTTTATTTTTCTGAATTTGTTTCTTTAAGTAAATAAATAAATTCTAATAAAATGCAAAACAGTTATAGTAACAACTCAGTAAGAATAATAAATCTACGTTTCAAATTAAAAAAAAAGAAGAAATAAATGAAAATACATATAATAATAAACAAATACAGGGTGGTGCTACAATTACAATTAGGTCGAGAACAGGCTCCGATGAATACAAATAGACTGTTTACGAAATTCAAAGAGAATGTTTTTGTGTATACCCATCCTAATGTTTATTTGGTATTCTAATGTTAGAAATACTTTGTTAGGATTTTCCCAGTATAGTTTGTACTAAACTAAAAGGAATGAACTTCGGAACTAAAAGAACAATCAGGTTGTTCTTATGGATCAATACTAACATTTTTTTTTTTAAGCGGAGCCTTAAAGAATGCCACATTTTAATTTTAACTGCTCATACAGAAATGTTGTAATGGTTAATATAAATTATGAAAAAAACATTGTAGAATATGTTCTAATTGTGATTATTTGGGAATGATACTGAGAATTAACTCTTGATTTCCACAAACTTGTTGCAAATGAAGAGTCTTAAAAAACTTCAGCGTTATTTATGCGTTGTTAAACGCACTATATATTGTGTAACCTTAAATTCGTTAAATTGTTGTAGTAAAAAAATTAAAGTAAATAGTTTCGTGTCTAGTAGCGTGTTTAGAAGCAGTATATTTTCATATAACAAGAATTTTGTTTATACAAAGTTCTGTTATTTATTTATTTACTTAAATGAATTTATTTTTATAATACACACTAGTTTTTATTACTTTTTTTTTTTTTGCCATTCTTCATCTTCTCATTTTCTAACATTACTCTACGTGCTTTTAAAGTTGGTAGAGACAACATATTGTTGTCTCTTCGCATACAAGTACAAAATACAATGTAACCTAATGTTGCATGTATTAGAAAAATGCAAACGTATGGTTATTTGAAATGAAAAACAAGAAGTAGAGTAGAAAAAAAAAAGAATAATGTCTTTTCAAATCGCAAATTTATATAAAAGTTCAGCATATACTTAAAGACATACATACATACATAGATACATGTCTATCTATACATACATATTACAATATCTAACTATGTATGAACGTATGTATGTATTTCTTTTGTAGTAAAAGTAACTTGAGCAGCAACTTTTACTATGTATAGTGCACATTTGTTGCCAACTTTTGCGTACATGATGATGTACTCTACTCGTATCATGACGCAAAGATGCTCACAAAAACTAAACAGAAATTCCCCAGTTTTGATACATCAGGGAATATAGTTAGTATAAGTAGTACGTATCACATGTTACAAAATTTTGCTGGTAAAAAAAATCGTACATAGTTTTAGTTTTTTGTTTGCCAAACTTAACAACAAAATACATGATTAAATATAATGAACATGAAATAAAACTTATTATGTGGTAATAATTTGTAAATATATTTTTTTAATGAATACAACGTCGACGCTTAAGTACACGCTACGGTTGACAGTGTCAGAGCATACTTGCTATATTTCCTTTACACTTTTGTAAGCTACCTAAGCTTGCTTAAGATCTTGTGGCGGTAGATGTGCAGTGCAACTCTTTCACCAATGGAGTAAACACATAATTTCTTATCAATTGTAAGTTCTTAAAAGTGAAATAATTAATATTTGACTATGGTTTTTGTGTATGTCGAAATCATCCGAAAAAAGTTCATTCTTTTTCGTACTTATTGAACCTGTAATTTATTGTAGCAAAGTAAAAGTGATCATCTGAAGGACTGGTTCTGGGACTTAAACAACGCCTGTATGGAAAGTCACTGGTTTTTAGAAGTTAAGTGCAATGTCTTCTTTTTTCATGTCAAATATCCCGCAGGATATTGTACATTTTCATACACTTGAAAAAAGTCCTATTGAGGAGTTTATTCTCCAGTTTATAAATTTTCTGATACATCCTAAAAATTCGGAGTAATTTTAGCCATTTTTATACCCTTCTCCTTCGTGAGAAGGGTATATATAAATTTGTCATTCCGTTTATAATTTCCACAATATAATTTTCCGACCCTATAAAGTATATATATTCTGAATTCTTATAGATAGCGGAGTCGATTTAGCCATGTCCGTCTGTCTGTCTGTTGAAATCAATTTTCTGAAGACCGCAGATATCTTCGGGTTACAAATCCTCAATAATTCTGTCAGACATGCTTTCGAGAAGTTTCCTATTTAAAATCAGCTAAATCCGTCCATAAATAACGGAGATATGAGCAAAATTCCGAGACAACCTCTATTTTTGTTGCCTATTTTTGATCTATATCTCGATTACTAAGTCATAAATATAGACAATATGGATATCTAATGATAGATATTTCAAAGTCCATTGAAACGATGTATATAAGGCTATACAAAGTTGGACCTACAATGGGTCAAAATCGAGAAAATATTTTTTAACCCGAATTTTTTTTCACAAAAAACATTCTTTTGTCATCAATTTTTTTCACTAAAAAATTTAAAAATTGGAAAAAACTTTTAAAAAAAGATTTTTTAAAAAATTAAAAAAAAAAAATTTTAAAAATTAAAAAATTTTTTTTTTAATTTTATTTTATTTTAAAGTATAATTTGGTGAAGGGTATATAAGACAGCCGAATATAGCTCTCTTACTTGTTAATGCTTATCTTATAATTTATCATACATGAAAATAATTAAACATACGTCTAACCAACTTAAATATTTTTGATTTACTAGTTTATTTCATAGTATAGTTTTAGGGGCCGATATACAAATTGTGTTTAATATTAAAGTTGAATAAATTTTACAATTTACACCCGATTTTAAAAGGTAAACTATACAGAACTAAAATGCATTTCAACATTTAAATACAGACACATATGCTTTAATAGAGAAATTAATAAAAGTAAACAAAATTTAAATTTCTAGATGTTGTTTAAAATATTTGATGCAGATATACAAAACACAATTTATACAGCTGGAAAGTTAAATTTCAACTATATAAAAATCACAATCAACAACAAAACTAATTTTCAAAATAACTCAATATTTTGAGGGTTTTGTTGAAATTTGTAAGACCAATTTGTGATGTACTAATCAAGCTCAATAAAATCTTAAATTGTTTATATAAATTTGAAAATTTAATTAAAAAACTGAAGTTATAAATAACTAAAGCTACTACAAAATTCCGTGAATGTTTAAAATTTGCATTAAAATTAAGAATTTGTTTTACTTAAACTTTTGTTGGCTGGGATTTTGGTTACATTGTTGTGTCTTGCGTATGAGTATTAATTTTAAAGTTTTCTTGAGTGTACAAAAAAAAAATATATGAAAACAATAAACTTAAAGTTGAAAATATTGCCAGATTGTTTTCATATAACAAACATAAACAAGCATGTTGCAACATACAAACTTGTAAATTTCACATACTCTTGACTCATGTGCAACATGCATGCAGGTATGTATTTTTCTCTTGCTTACAAAACCCATAAACTCTTGTATATTTTAAAGGAAACAGAAAAAAAAAATCAAGCGAAAATATGAAAAAACATCTCAGAACATTAAAAACTTTTCAATTTAATAGTTCACAAAAATTTCATTAATTTTGTTTGCAGTTGCTCTTCTTATTTATTTATTTAGTTGTAGTTGTTTATGACGACAGCAGGAGAGTGGTAAGAGGAAGGCCACATGAGAATTTGTCTAGAAACTGTGTCTCTGTTTATTTATTCTTTCTTTGGGAAAGGGTTGTAAGGAATAAGTATGAGTTTATTAAATGCAATTTGTACGTGCTTTTTCCTACATTTTTTATAATGTTGTGAACAGAAACTTTTTTCTTTTGAGCACATTTATTTATATATTTTTCATACATTTATTTATATGTGTGTTTAGTATAAAAGTTTTAACAAATTTTATTTCATTTTGTAAATTATAAACAAAAAGTGTTATAAGTAGTGTCTGTCTGTCTTTCTATGACATACTGTGTATCCAACTGCCTTGCCTGTCTTTTTGTTTCTTGCAACTCTTTAGTTTTACGCTCAATATTTGTTTTTTTATTAAATTCAATTATGAATTTTCCTGCATTTCCCTGGAAACATGAGAATGAATGTAAATTTGTAGTTTAATTTATTTGCATTTATGTTTTCATTTATTTATTTTTTTTTTCATTCCAGTGTTTGTTGTGTAACATTTATGCACATTTAAATGTTACTTTTCCTTTTGTGTTTGTTAAATTTATTTTTAATTTCTTCTCTTTTTCATAATTTTTTTTTTTTTTTTGTATAATGTTAATTATGTTGTATGGCAATCGTAGTTTATTTAGTTTTATTTTTTTAATATTTAATTATTTAAATATTTCACTTTTATTTCCCTCCCTTAGTTTTTATTTTATTATGGTTTTTGCTGCTGCCAACATGAGCAATGTTTAACATTCATCTACTTTAGCTATTGACGGTTTCATATGTGTGTTTTAAAACTAGCTAATGAGATAGTAGGGGTAGTCACTCCACACAAACAGAAACATATTTCAACATAAATTATACCAAAAAGTGTTCCTTTTTTCCAATTGAAATCTGTTAAATTTAAAGCATTATATATTTTAAAGTTACAAATAAACTGCAGCACTACAGCTGAAACAAATGTGAAAGAAATCTTTTGATAAATGTTATTAAATTTTAAGTGATTACCCTTACTATTACCTCAACCTAACAAACAGAAAAGCATTCACTATCTTCTCTATAAACTCATGAGCACAAACAAAAACGTTTATATTTCAACTCAAATTGTTATTAACAATGTTTAACATCAACATAATAAATGTATATAGTTTGTACGATGAGTATTTCATATAAACATGATCATTATGATGATTATTATTATGACTTCTGTAAAGTAGCCACCGCCAAACAGACGGACAAACAACCATATAACAACCTCATACATGACTATAATAAACATTTTCATTATGCAACAATTAAAGTCAGTCATTGAGAGAAATTTTAAGCATATAAAAGAGTTTTTATACTTTTTTTTTTTTTAATGGCAACCATGCAAAACCAGAAACAAATTTCATTTTCTACGAAATAATGCTAAATACTGGAATGATGTTTTCCTTGAAATTTTTGTAGTTTGTTTAACATAAATAATCGTAGGAAAGTAACAAATTATTACCATATACTTCAAATTTGTATCAGTGTTCCCAGTGTTCTCATAAAATAATATTAATTTTAGAGTTTTTGTATGTGTTTTATAAAATGTTTCAAATATTGTTACAATATAAGTATTTATGATTAAATTACAACATATAGTTCTTAAAGTGTAACAAAATATAAATGTTTCTGCTCTTAAATTTTATGTTTTTAAAAATTCCTAAAAGTATGCCATGATTTTTGTTCCTTTTTTAATTCCAACAACAAATGGAATATCCTTTAAAGAATAGGAAAAAAATATCTAGAAAAAACCCCTTAGAAAATATTAAGAACATTTTTAACTTCAAGTTCCTATTAAAAAGGCATTTGTATATCAATAAACACGCATGATTTACCAGCAAACAAATCAATCCAACAACAACTTAGATTTCTGTATTTTAACGAACAACAACAATCATAGCTACAAGAAGCAAACGTCGCAATGTTGCTAATTAATTTGGAAAAAATACTTACAATTTGTTCAAATTTGTATCTCATTTACCCCCAGTTACACGAAGTCTGGTTATGTGTTAACTAATAGTTATACTGACAGTTTTCATACAAAAATAATTTTAAACGACAGTATAACTATTAGTTAACGCATAACCAGGCATCCTGTTAATGGGGGTTAGGTCGATAACTTGTTTGCTACCAAACCGATCTTGCTGATTTTCAATACCAAACTGGTTAGGACATTGATGATTATTTCTAGAGTAATATATCCCAGCAGTTCTAGGAGACAATCCCGAACTATTGATTTTACCCATCATTTAGGGTGGAAATTAGTTACTTCAATAGTTACGTGACTAGTTATTTTATTACGTGGTTGTCCTAAGCTTATTTGACTACAATGAGACTGTCTAATATCAGGTCAAAAGTAGTCAAAGCATTGGATTCACATACTGGTTAAAAAACGTCAGTTACCTTACTAGCTACCTAAGTGATAACTTGATCAGCTGCATAACTAGTTATTTTAACATATACGAGTGGTAATTCACCTCAATTAGTCAGCTAAAAGACATATCATAGGCAGTTCAATAAAAGATAGCTTGTAAACAAACCTTTATTCAACAACTCTTCAATGGATTGCTTCTAAAGTGCAGTACAAAATAAACGTTTAAAGTGACTTCACTATAGGTTACTAAGAGACACTAAAGTGACTATTGACTTCATGCTATGTTACATAGGATATCAGTATACTTAAGCAAAAATAAAAATTAACTGTACGAGAATTATATCAACACAATTTTTATAAAACCAGTTTGAACGAATTATCACACAACACGATTAAAGTGACTATACTCCAGATTACTTAGAGACACTTAAGTGACAATTGTCTTCACGCTAGATTACCTGGGATGTATAAAGTAATCAATTGTCTTCTCTCTGCACTACAAAGAGCACATACGTGTCAAATGACCCAAAATGTATAAATTGGAGTCAGCCAAGTGATAAGACATTTGTGACAATTAACTGTTAACTTAACTG
Source organism: Calliphora vomitoria (assembly GCA_942486065.2). NCBI lineage: Eukaryota > Metazoa > Arthropoda > Insecta > Diptera > Calliphoridae > Calliphora > Calliphora vomitoria. The sequence continues at coordinate 65,076,852 of OW818030.2, read as the reverse complement.
CTGGGATATTATTTTGTTTGTGTATATTGGTCGTAAGTGTGGTTTACACATACTTATAATTTCATAAAGATCAATACTTTGTGGGATCTTTGATAAATATTTCTCATTGTTACACATAGAGTGACCAACTATGAGAGTACGTTTTAAATGTATCTTAAATATTTTTATACCCTTCACCTACGTGAGAAGGGTATATATAAATTTGTCATTCCGTTTGTAATTTCCACAATATAATTTTCCGACCCTATAAAGTATGGATCCTTATAGATAACGGAGTCGATTAAGCCATGTCCGTCTGTCTGTTGAAATCAATTTTCTGAAGACCCCAGATATCTTCGGGTTCCAAATCCTCAATAATTCTGTCAGACATGCTTTCGAGAAGTTTCCTATTTAAAATCAGCAAAATCCGTCCATAAATAACGGAGATATGAGCAAAAATCCGAGACAACCTCTGAAAATTTAATCGAAAAATTACAATTTATTGCATGCTTTGACAAAAAAGCAACAAAACGTACATATGATTGGATGTGTGTTGGCTTCATTGCTTTGCGTATTTTGTTTTTTTTTTTGTTGCTGTTTGACAAAAAAGCAACATATGTTTGAATGAGGGTTGGTTTCATTGCTTTGGGTATTTTCTTTTAGTGTTTCGTTTCGTTTGGCGTTGTTGTTTTTATACTCTTCACCTTCGTGAGAAGGGTATGTATGAGATTGTTATTTCGTTTGTAACTTCTACAATATTTTTAAAAGTTTTCTTGATATATTTAGGATGCTATACGCTGAAAATTCGCAACTAATGCAACCACAACAAAGGTGAAGGGTATATAAGATTCAGCATAACCGAATATAGCACTCTTACTTGTTTATTAAAGAATTGTTTATATTAAGGTTGTTCTTATTTTGTAAATTTTAAATTAATTTGTGTTTACAATTTATTTGCATATATTTATTAAATTATATCTCTGAAAAGTTTGTTTGCTGGGTTTTAAGCAATAGCAGCATGTACATATCTATGTAAGTACGATGTATTTAAAAGAATGTGTATGTGTAAGCACATTTTTCAAGAATTATATTGCAAATACATGTTTCTGACTACTCAAGGTATTTAAATAAAAAAAAAGAAAAGAAAATTAAGAGTCTTATTAACTTTTAAAAACAAAACATTTTAATGCCACAAAATTGCCTGCAAGATAAATTATTTATTTTTAAGACTCATCAGTTTTTTTATGTTGACTGTGTGAGAACTTATTTGGCAGAAGTGTTTACAATTTTTAAAGTAGAGAAGTAAATAAAAGTTTCATATTTAATTAATTGTATTTTTGTACAATGGTTCTATTCCTAAGATCGTTGCACTAAGCGATATAAACTCTTTCAAAACATTAAGTTCTTGAAGTTTCAATATAGATTTAGTTTACCAGTTATACCAACCACTTTTAACATTTTAATGCAGCTAGTTCTTAGTTCCTATATTTCGGGATAGAATACAAAAAATCTTTAAATATAGTACTTCATGATGAGTATTTTTCTTTTTTTTAATTTTCCTCTCCTTTTGAATCGTATAAATTATGACATCGGTTCGTTTAGCAAAATTTTGATTTGAAATGTTTAAAATGCAAGTTCTTTTTTGTTTCTATAGCCATTGTGTGTTTGTTTAAACTTTTAAAAATCCTTCCATTCCAATTGTGATTCTTTTTGTATCTAAACAAATTCTGTGTTTCACTTTTTTCATTTTAATTTATGTAAATTTTCTTTTTATATTATGTACGTATACTTATACATTTTCTAGCCATAAATAATGGCAAAAATATGTCTGTAGGTTTGAGAGTTCATTATGGTTGTTAAATAAAACAGCTTTCCAAAAAAAAAGAACTGAAAACAAAACTACTGTTTGAGTTAAAGTTGTGCTGTCAAGGTGTTTGTGCTCTCTTAAAAGGTGAAAGGTTTAATAGATTTCCATAAAAATATTTTTGCTTAGACAATAGATCTAAGGAATAATTACGTTATGAATAGAAATACTGTGTCTTGCTTACAATTTTTTGTTCTTCAAACAATGATAATTTATCTGGAGAATTGATTTAATTAATGCCTGGAAAATGTGTACAAACAGAATTTAGTTAAAAACTAGATTTGAACTCGTTACAAATTGAAATTAATTATGGGGATTTAGGTCTTTAGAATTTTATAATAAATCATTGCCATTTTAAAATATCAATAATAAATATATGTAATCTGGTATTACAGAGGCTTGTTAAGATTCTCATTTAATTGAAATCAATGTACATTTAAAATGTTGAAAACTTTACGAGTTTTTCCACTCATCGATAAATACAAAACCCGTCAGACTCTCATATTTTAAAAGATAAATCTGATTAATAAAGAATTTATTTGTCTTGTTTAATTTCTAATCTGTATTATTGTTATACTTTTGCTACATCGTACTTTAAGCTTAGAAGAGCCTGATGTTTTCTCCCAATTTCATTTATTTTGAGTTTGGTATTTAAAATTGGATGAGAATCCAACCGTTTAATTTGTTCAAAATCCTTTTAAGCAGACAGACCGAAATTCAACCAAACCAAAAACAAAGCACGTTTACAAAAATGCTATTTTTATTTTTTTTACCATTCATTGATTTGTGCATGGTATACAATTAATTTACACATTTTTAGATTTTTGATATTCTTATCTCATATAAAAAACAACAGTTTTGCCTGTGTTAGGTTGTATTTTGACTTTGGAGAAACCTTAAATTTTAGGACTTATACCTTGATGAATCTACAACCCTACAAATAATCAGTATTTCTGTGCAGTAGTCACCCAACTCTTGTTTTTTTGTTTATGATATCTGTTTTACAGATAAAAGTATGAAAAACATCTCGTTTACAAATTTAATTTTATGTTTTAATTTTTCCTTTTTCATAGATAGAGATATGGCTGGATGTTATAAATATTATATTCATAACAATTTCTTCCTTTTTTCCTTTTTTTGGTTTCTTAATTTTGTTCACGTTTCTTGCAGTTATAAACGTTTTGTTTAATACCATTTTTTCTGGCTCTAAGTATACCCTGCTTATAGCAGACAGGAAGTTCATTTTGTTGAACTTTATGTTTTAGCCATATGATGGACTACTTATTATTACTTATGTGAATATATGGGAATACCAACCAATCGACCGAAGATTCAAAACTATGGCAATTGTGAAACCCAATGGATAAACTGCAGGTCCCTCAATCAACATGTGTTGTTTCCATACTCAGCCATTTAGATTCATTGATGAATGAGTCCATATTTCTAAAGGCGTTTTATTTTCTGACACAAAATGTTGCTAAAATATTTTGTACCATGGCAATGATATTTTTAACTATCACAAAAAATATCATGGCCATTTATGCAAGTTTCATTTATGTAATTTCTAAATATAATATTTCATTAACACAAACAAACTGTAAACCAGAGGTGCGCAAAAGTAAATTCTCTCACCAATACACTAACTCCCACCAACACATTCAATTCTTTATTTTGTTCAGTGCACCTACAAACAAACAAATACAAAAACTGAAAAAATAAAGAAAAAGTCACACAACTGTGCTCATGCGCTTTGGTAGTTGTCTCGTTGAGTGGACAACGACTACTAAATTGTAAGAGCATAAGAATACGTGTGATTTGATTTTGCACAATTGTGCTATGGGCTGTGCATCACTGCTTTAAACAAAATATTTTTTTTTTCAAAAACAAGAACAGTGTTACATTTCTAACCCATTGATAAAATTGCGGGTGAAACGTGTAGCATATTTCCGGGGTTTTAGGGCAAAAAAACAATTTTTTTTTTTTAGAAAAGAAAAAGGCAGATTAAAGGCATCATTTGTGCCAGAAATGAAAACACCATAACATTCACCCCTACAGAGTGAGGGAGATAGGGTGGGGACACCAAATATTCCCTCCCATGAAAGATTGGACATTGACCGAATAAGTGAGACACCACACAGTTGATCGGATTTCAAAACTAGAAGAACAAACAATGTATCTGTCGAAAAAGTGAGCTGGAACTACTTATGAATTAGTTCACATCTAGCAAAATTTAATGTTGAATATTAGCTTGTGGTAGTTAATATCAGTAAACTTATATGATTGGATATACACCTATCCCTCGATTTACACGATACTTTTTTTTACACGATTTTCTTGGGTTTCGTTTAAATCGAGGGATGTGGAAATTACCTCAATTTACACGATATTTTTTTTAATATTTCCTGCACAATTGTCAAAAATAGTTATCTATAAAAAATTACACCATAATAGGGAAAAGTGTAGCAGCTGGAACCAAAATGAGCCTGAGTACAACTTCATGCGTTCGGGACATTACAATTGAAAATATGGAAAAGCCACTAATGATCTGGATAGAAAATTAAACTCAAAAGCGAATCCCAATTGATACCATTGTTATTATAAAAAAACTTAATGATCAGCTACAATCAAGTCATGGTTTGTTTGAAATATTAAAACAATGATATTCTTTACATAATCTATAATTAAGAGTTGAACAAGCTTCTGCTGATATAGATGTGTCTAAAGAATATACCGAAAAATTTACTGAAATTATTGCTGGCAAATAATAAATTCCTGATAAAGTCTTCAATACAGACGAATCGGGACAGTTTTGGAAAATAATGCCACAGCGGACTTTTCTATCAAAAGTTAATACAATTTTTAAATTTAAACATCATTTTAAAATCAAATTATTTATGAAAGCTTTGCTTTAAAGCATTGTTTAAATTGAAATTTATTTATGAATATGTTTTATTCGTATTTGGGACTTTTTTCGATTTACACGATTTCTCATACAAACAATTTTCATTTCGATTTACACGATTTTTTCAGGAACGCATCTATCGTGTAAATCGAGGGATAGGTGTATTAATTAACCAATCAGAGCAAATCCAAACTGTTTAAGGTATCTCATTCAAAAACTCCAGGCATATAAAAATATCACCAGATATTTGATAAATACCTGCGGTATTTCAACTGTTTGTTATTTATTTTAAAAAAGAAAACTCATACAAATGTAGAGTAAACAAAATTCGTTTCTAACCCATTTCTATTTTCTCTAAAAATCTCCTTAAAAATATTCTTTATTTATATCAAAAGTAAAGAGTTTTTCTCTTTGTTTTTCGCATTCCTCATTCTGCTATATATTTGTGTATCTAAGGATTTAAGGATTATGCTACAACAAGTATTTACTAAATACACTACAACAAAAACACACAATACTCTTACGTTCTTCTACATCTTCGTATGAAAATATTTCCAAGCTGAAAAGAAAGTAAGTATTGTCAGTTGTTTTATTTAAATAATTTTTGAATATATTTTGCTTTCGTATGCAAAATATTTCAATTTTCCCACTGTTTGTTGTTATTCTGGGTGTGCTATCATCTATTGCTGTCGATTCCACTACTAACAATACGATTTGTTTTTTTAAAGAGTTTTTTTTTAGTTTTTAATTTGTTCTACTTTGAATTCATTACAATTTGTATCTGGTATTTTAAATCTGCTAGATTTTGTTGTTGTTTTTAATTAAATCTTCTTTGGGGTTTCTTTGGGCTCCATTTATCTATGTTTCTTTGTACATACATATTTGTGCTCTATTTTGCGTTTTCACACATAATTTTCAACTAATCAATTGCGTATTGTTTGTTTGTTTATTTATTCATTTGCTTCACGTATTTATTTTTGTTGCTGATATTGATGCTGCTGCTGGTGTTGTTACCAGTGCGTAGTTAGAGTGTAATTTAAATGTGTGTAAGGCAGCATCAATCCAGTCAGTAGTCGTCTACTCATCAATATCATCAATTAGAATATGCAAAATATTTCCCCCATACCAGTTTAATTTTTGTTTAGATATTCAAAAGATTAGAAATTCTTTGATATATTTTTGATTTTATTTTTAAGTTTGTGTGCATGTAGGCAGTAGTGTTTACCTATACCCTATATTTCTAAAAAAGCTAGAATTTACTTTTTTGTTTTAGCAACAATTAAAGGACGTATTTAGTTTTAAGCTATTTTTCTAAAGAATGATATTAATTGTCAATTCTCTAAAATTTATTGTTAATAATAACGTGTTGTTTAATAACATCTGTAATTAGTTTACATTAAATTGTGGTAATTATAACCTAAGGAGTCTAAAGAGCCTTAAGCTATTTAAATGTATCTTTTGATTGTTCTAAATTATTGTATAAATTTAAGTATTAGAGCACACCTTTATCCCGGTTTCTTTACTATTAGAAGGGCAAATGCAAATCGACTATGCATTGCTATTTTTAAATACAGTTTTGGAAATTTTTGTGAACATAAAACAATTTTTGTTTTGTTTAGAAAGTGTTAATAGTGTTAAATATGCACATAATCATTATGTATGTATGTATGTGTATTTAAATTTTATTTATACAATTTATACAATTTGCTTATAATTGTGATCACTTGAAAGAAAAATGTATTTATACATTTTTGTAGACATTTGTTGTATTTTTATTTTTTTTTTCTTTTTGTTTATTTTTTTATTTATGTGAGAAATTTTGTTTATTTTAATTAAACATAAACATTGTTTCTATTAATTTAACAAAAATGTTTGTGAGAATTGGCCACATTTGTATGAATTTGTTTTAAAAATGTTTGAGTTTTTAAGATATGTATATGTACATAAATATTTATACATGTTTCTTAACTAATGAACGTCTTAAGCCATGCGATTCAATAATACATGTAATTTATGCACGATTTTAGCATTTTATTTCTAAACAAATAGGTTATTTTCATCGTTGCCTATTTTCAAATATTTAATTTCAGATGTTTTCTTTTGTTTTCAAATTTAGTGTATTTTATATTTTTTTAATCATTTTTGGCAATTTTGGTCCAATATTTGGATATATAAAAGGTGTCCTAGACAGAAACAATCCAAAATTAAACATTAATGTTGTGTTAGAAATTTGTGTTAAAAAAAATTTCCTGGAAATCCACCGAATTCAAATCGGTACACATGCTAACCCATAGCATTTTTAGGATCCGAGAAGCAAATTTAACATTTTGAAATTTCGTTATAAAAAATGAGAATGTAAAAAGTAAAAAACACCATATTCAGAAAACAAAATTATGTTTCCATTACACCGAAACTTTATGTTTCTGTACCAAAACTCAGGTAACCGAAATAATTGCACTTTCCTCAAATGCCATCACCGAAATAAGCCAAAATAGCGTTCTCGTAAGTAACCAATACAGAAAAATAAAAACTAGCATTACCGGTAGCCAACCTTTACCGAAACGAAATAAAACGAGCGAGTTGTAAATTGTAGCTTATCATTTTATATCCTTCACCATGAGTGGCAAGATTGTCATTCCTTTTGTAATTTCTACATTTTTCATTTGCGACCCCATAAATTATATATATTCTGGATTGTTATAGATAGCAAACTCGATAAAGCCATGTCCGTCTGTCCGTCTGATTTTGATTTATATCTGGATTACTAAGTCATGAATATAGACAATATGGTTATCTAATGATAGATATTTCAAAGTCCATTGCAACGATGTATATAAGGCTAGTAATTTTTTTTTTACCAAACAAATTTTTTGTCATAAATTTTTTTTAAAAAATTTGGATAATTTAATTTTGAATTTTTTTTTTGTAATTTTGAAAAACAGTTTTGAAAAATTTAATTTTTTTTTTTTTTTAATTTTTTTTCCTAAAAATATTTAAAATATGTATTTTGAAGTATAATTTTGACACAGCCGAATATAGCTCTCTTACTTGTTTGATTTGAATTTTTTAACCCGATTTTTTTTTACCAAAGAAATTTTTTGTCATAAATATTTTTTTTAAATATTTGGATAAAAATTTTAAAAAAATTGGAAAAAAATGTTTTTAAAAATTTTGTAAATTTTTTTTTATAATTTTGAAAAACAGTTTTGAAAATTTTATTTTTTTCTTAATTTTTTTTTTACCTAAAAATATTTAAAATATGTATTTTGAAGTATAATTTTGTGAGGGGCATATAAAATTCGACACAGCCGAATATAGCTCTCTTAGTTGTTTGAACTAGATTCAATTGGGATCATATCAATTAAGGATTAAGAGAGTAATTGGTTTAAGAAACCTCATATTAAAAATATATATATATATATATAAATGCTTCATTTCACAGTAATTTGATAGAGATTTGAAATATAGTCTGTTTTTCAAAATTTTAAAAATATTATATAGAAATTCGGACAGTTTTTAGACCTCTATGCTCTTATAAGTCAGTAAATTAGTTGAATATCAACAGATTTCAAGTTTCTCAGTAGATTTCGAAATTAAGGTCATTCGAATGTGATATATAATATTTAAAAAGTGACACTTCCCAGGTGTTTTTTTGTTGCTCAAAAATAGTTATCTTTCCTTTTTTAAATTGGAAAATAAAATAAGTTATTTAATGATACTACTAATGTTTTAATTATATGACAACCACTGTATTGGCATTTCTTTTTTTACCCAAACTCAAATAAATGCCTAAATGTTAACCAATTTTCTGCATTTGATTTTTGGATGACGGAGAACAATTTTTTTTGGGAGCATCGGAAAAGTGCAAATTTAACATTACAACTCAGATAGCCCAATTCACAATCTTGTGCAAGTAATCTTGTATCATTATATATGCATTGCATTTATATTTTACACTAACAAAATATGCATAAATTTGCAATACAAATGCAAAAGATTGAGAATGCCTCTAATATGTATATCAAATGAAAGCTAAATCATAGGCTTTCATGGCGATTGTCTATTTGTTCACCTCACTTGCTAGTGTTTATTAGTTTTCTCGATGTACATTTAAATAACCGTTAATATTCAGACACTTGTGGCTATCAGTACAGACCACTGATTTAAGGTCTACAGATTTAAGACTACATTAAATTTTTGTTTATTTCGTTATTTCTTTCATAAAAGCAGAAGACACTTAACTACTACTTCCTTGCTTTAAACGGATGGCTGAGTTTTTAAATAAGTCTGTATTTAAGTAAAAATTAACAAACAAAAAATAAAACAGTACTACAATTTAACTTGCATATACATACATATTTGCTTTTTTATTTATATTTTTTCTTTCATTTTAAATCCAAATTATATTAAATTGCTGTGATGTCACTTACAAATGTCTGACTTTTATGTAGTGATTATTTACATACACACACAAGCCCATACACATACATAGATACAAAAGGAAAAGCATACTCTGGCATATGTCTAACTATTTATAACAAACTGTATTTGTATGAGTGCGAATGTACATGTTAAATGGCCTTCTCAGTAAAGGGACATCAAGGCAGACGTTATAGAGACTGACTGACTGACAGACAGACATATAGTCAAACAGACATTCAAACTGATGGACGGATAAGCAGACTGAGAGACAAATAATATGAAGAGCTTCATCATCAACACTGGTGCTTTTTTACTTTTGTATTCAACTTCTTCTACTACTCACGAGTATTGCCCAACATAACGTTGTCACAATGTTAGACATTATAGTTTCTACTCTTCAACGTCATTACTAGTGCTATCACCAGCAACAACAACAACAACAACATCATCGTTTGCCGTCGTTGTCGTCGTCATCATCATCAGCAACATCTGCTAGCGGTCGTCAAGGCAATCACTTGTAGGTAATGATTTTGTGAATGTTGTACAAGAATAAATGTTTTACTACAAATTTTCAAAAAAAAAGTAAAATAAAATAAACACAAATTGGGCCTGTGTATTCATTCAACACACATTTTAACTCATTCACTCAGCGAAGGATTTTAACCTCATTTGTACACTTACACATACATATTCATACGTGTGTGTGTTTTGGCCAATTTTTTCACACATTTTAAAAAAATACTTTCGTAGGTATAGATATCCTACACATATTTGGTTTAATTTTATTTTTCTCAATTTATTCTTTTCCATTGTTTTTTAATTTATTTCCTGTGGTGTTTAAAACAAAACAAAAACAGCGAAATTGTTGTAGTTATTGGGTGTTACCAACTTTTTCGACATGTCCCTGCAGTTAAGCAAGTAGTCAATGTATCCCTTATAAATAGAAATTGTCACTAAACTTTGATCACTTGGCTGACTCCAATCTATGTATTTTTGGTCATCCGACACGTATGAACTCTTTGTAGTGCAAAGAGTAGACAACTTGTTTCTTCATACAACCCAAGACAATTGTCACTCAATTGTCTCTAAGTAATCTAGAGTGTAGTTACTTTAAACTTTTATTTTGTACTGTACCTTTTTTGACATAATACTTATACAGTTTATTTTCTTTTTGCTTAAATATACTAACATCCCATGTAACCTATCGTTTTAGTGCCTCTAAGTATCCTAGAGTGTAGTCACTTTAAAGGTTTATTTTGTACTGGACTTTAGAAAGTAGAAGTAGTCTATAGGAGAGATGTCGGAAGAAGGTTTATTTACAAGCAATAGATTATTGAACTATCTATGAGATCTCTTTTTAACTTACTATTCGAGGTCAATTAGCAAATTATTAAAATAACTAGTTTTGTAGCTGTTCAATTAAGCACTGAGGCCGGTATGTCAATCCAATCTCATTTTCATCCTTAATAATAGGTAAAATCACTAGTTCGGGTCAATCTCCTAGAACTGTTGGGATATTTTACTTACAAATACTTTTACACCAAAAAAAAAATTAATTTTTTCCCACATATAAACATGTGTGTGTGTGTGTGTGTGAGTGTTAATATGTGTATATTTGACAATGATGGATTTCTTAGTAATAAATATTAAATGAGCTTTTATGGTTCAACGCTTAACATTATTTTATTTCAATATTTTCTCTGCTCCACCTTTAGACCTGCTGCTGTTGCAAATACAGCTAAATACCAAATATATATATATGTATATTTACTAAATATATATATATATACATACATATATGTATGTGTGTAATACAAGCGATATCGTTACTTTTTCTATTGATTTATAAATGTTCGAGTATGTTTCTGTATCATATTTTATTATTTATATAGATTTTTTTTTGTCTATATAAATTTTGTAGAATTTATGAACCAAAAAATATGTTGAAATATAGTAAATAATATTGGGTAAAAAAAAATATGATATATATGTGTATTATAACATAAAAATCAATTGTTTTTGTTGCTGCTGTTGGTTTTTGTTTAATATTTGTTACAAGCGCCACCAACATTTATTTATTTATTATAAAACAAAAATTCAATTATGCATGCAGGATTGCCAAAGTATTTTTAACTGATGCCGATGCATTATTTATTGAATTCAGGTCAAACGTATATACAACCGCGCTAATCTCATTGCATGTTGCAGGACTAAAATATTAAAACCAAGGTTTACATTTTAATAAATACAAATATCGTTAGCTTTGTGTGCAAATGCGTTAAGTCACTTTTCAGATAGTTTACTTTATATATATAAAACATGTTCCAAAATCTATAGTTTTAAATATTTTCGGAATCTGTTAATGCAGTTTTATTATATTTTTAGATAATAATTTTGGAATTAAAAAAATGGACTTAGCTCATTTGCACACACCAATATAAAACGAAAAAAATTTAATTAATTGTAAATATTTTGTATTAAAATCCTAATTTTAATAAAAACTGGACTTATCATGTTTGCTCACTAAACTAATGAAATAAGTATATACATTAGGGTGGTTCAAATTTTTTCACGAAAAATCGTATAGCAGAAACGAATTCTACGGAAAATTCTAAGAAATTTTCCCCAAGAAACCATAGGTTTTTTCTTTCTTAGAATATTCCGTAGATTGCATTTCTGCTATACGATTTTTCACTTTTTGAACGTTCAAACAATTCAACAAATTATTTGATAAATTTAAAGAACTGTTATAAAATTGAGAAGAATTAATAATAAATAGTTTTAAAAACTTTTTAACTTCAAAAAATGAATATGTGTGTTTCACAACATCATTATCTTTTGTCCATAGAGACTCATCTGAGATTGATAGCTATCGGCACAGTTTACTCATCCTGTCATCCTCTCAGAGAAGTTTTGCTAGCTTCGGGTATCTTATTTTGATCAATGGGTGGCCCTTATTTTGGACTTTGTTTCGGTGCTCCCAATGTCTAAAATTGTTCTACAACATTAAGATTTTGGTCACAAATTTGTTAAGTTTATTTATTACCTTAATATTGTTTATTTCAGTTGGTTCTATAGATGAAATAGTCGACTTTTCTAACACTCGATTTTTTTTTAATTTTTTAATAGTCGTTCGGTCGACTTTTGACTTTTACGACCATTTATCCTACATGTTTTAAAATTTTACAACAAATATTTCAAATAAGAAGTTAGTCGGCATTTCGTCTTTTTTTTTGGCATATATAACAGTAATTGTCAGCCCTTTTATATCTGGGATCAAAATCTCATATAAGAGCCATCCTAGGATTCATGCTGAAGGTTTCTGTATAAAGGATCTATTTTTAGAAATTTCGAAGAGTTTTTTTTTTTTTTTTTTGTAATAATTTGTTTAAATATTAATTTTTGACAAATTATCGGAAAAACAAAATTATACACATATGGGCAATTCCACGAGAATGACTACCACGACTGAAAACCCAAAAACCCTTGAAACTTTTTTCAAGATGATTTGAATAAGAGAAAACACTAAAATGTTACTATGTGAAAGTATTTAGAGCTTATTACAACATTTTATTGGCAAAAATAATAGTTTAAACTGACTAAATTAAATTTTTTAATTTAATTGGCGTGTTTTAGGCTAAAATTGCGGTCAAAACTAAGCTCACAATTAGCATATAGTGTGAAATGAATTTGACCCTTATTGTTTTTTTGCTATTATCAAATTGTTTATTGAAACCGAATATATATTTTCTATTCATTTTTTAGTTTTTGTATATATATATTTACAGAATATATATTGTTTTATTATAAGAGAAAAATCTGTCACGTACGGTATGTCACGTACGATATTAAATCTTATTTATTATAAAATCATCCAAAGACAATTTTTATTTAAATATGACGGATTGTAAAGGAAAAATATTTGCTTTAGTGTAAGAAATTAAAAGAAAACATAAAGCCTCTCACGATTCGCAAATTTTCGCATATTTCTACATGTACCTCAAAATTATTTCCGTTTTATGTTACGTACGATATACCTTTATTTCGCTCGTTATATTGGATAACAATGTTTCGAAAGAACTTATTATTTTTTTTAAAATATAGCACCCTCTGAATGAAACATACAGACCAAATTATTTTTCAGATACTCTTATTTTTGGAAAATCTATTCCACTCTATAGGCGTACAAATGTCACGTACGATGACATGGAATTACCCATATGTATGTATAATGCTCTTACTTTCGGGAAAGGGTATAAATACACTTTCATTTCCACTGCAGAGGAAATTATTAACAATTGTTAATGGCAACACTGGCCCATACAATATTAATATATCAAAAATGCTGCTAGGTAAGCTTCTTCCTGTACGTCCACACAACTAACCGAAACACCAAAATTATTACAGCAGAATATGCCTCAAAAGAGCAAGAGAAATTTTACAATAACTACCATCATTAATTGTAATGAAAGCAAAAACGTTTTTAATTGATTTTTATTAAAACAAAAACAATAACAGTAGCAACAAAAGCAATACCAGAAAAAAAAACTTAAATTTATACGATCGTAGAGTTACCAGTTTGCAGTCGTATGTGTCAGTTGTATTCAGTCTCACTCCAACCATTATTATTATTAAATATTATGGCGTATTTATGATTCAAACAACAAAAATTTACAATGATTTATGATTGTAAAAATTTTATTTACAAAAGGATGTGAGATGTGCTTTTGCCTCTTTTTTTTGTTTTTTTTGCTTGTTTCCCCGTTACGTTAACAGACGCAAACGATTTTTTATTTTTTGCTGCCTCAAAAACTCAACTCAACATCTCTTTAATTTATGATACAACAACAAAAAAAAAAAAACTAAGTGAACCAATTTGTTTAAAGCAAAAAAACAACTACAGTTGTGTTTAATATTTTTTGTTTATACTAGTGTTTTGTTTTTGTCCTTTGCTCTCATTTTGCCTGGCATAAAATTTCAAAAAAAAAAAAAATCGTATAATCGTCAAAAAACATCTTGATGTGTTTTATTTTTTGCCTTCTTTACTCTGCCGGTTTGCTGGAACATGTAATAGAATTTTGAAACTTTTGTATGAGAATTTTAAAGTTTATTATTTTTACTTTGGATTTTATTGTGTGTGTGTGTGTGTGTGTATGTTTTTTTTATTGTGGTTTTTAAAACTTCAAATAAAAAGGACAAACCTCTCAAGCTCATTTCTCTTTTTTCCCCATACACTTGTGCTTTTCTCGTCTTTCAGCTAGAGGCTAAAAAGATGAACAGGAAAAACCAACGTACGTTTCAATGGAGAAAATTTAACAAAAAGCACAACAAAATAGACTGAAAGACATTGAAAATTGTTTAAACAAAAAAAAAAAAAACCTAAACAAATGTAGGGGACTTTAAATAAATGTTAGTAGAAGGCGACTTGGTAAAAATTAAAAAATTCTTTAATTTTCTAAAGAATTTTATAAATTCGAAAAAATAAATTTCAAATTATTTTCAAATTCTTAGTAAAATTTTTAGTTTAATACATGAAAATTATATATTTTTTTAACCTTGTATCTTAGTTTGGTAGCCCACTGTACTTGGTATTAACTAATAACTAGCTTAGTTGACTTCCATGCTTAAATATTGTAGAGCGTAGGGTGCTTACAGGAGCCACACAAAATAATATAAATGTTGCAGTTTAAATCCGTCCTAAACATACAACTGACAATATGTCGACTGTATAAAAACATCATCATTCCTTAGAACGAAGAAAAATTGAGAATTTCCTTTTGAAGTTTGGAAAAGAAAACAAAAAAAAAAGAAAAAGCAAAAATAGACAAAAAGAAATGCAAAGTAGCTGAAAAACCTCAATGCTGGTGTACTTTGACAATAAACAAAATAACAAAATATACATACATAAGTACAGATAAAAAGTATAAATAAAATAGAAAGCAAAACCTAAAACCATGTTATGCTTTAAACTAAAAAAGAAAACCAACCCAATCCAAGGCAAGGCAAAAAGCAACCGAAAAGCAGCAAAAACGAAGCCTGCTTTTTTGTTTCATTGGTTTTATTTTCACTTGAATTTAAACTGTTGTGTGTCTGCATCCCCATCCCCATCTCCGCACATCGCATTAAGTAGAGTTTAGTTCTGTTTCATATGCTTTGGCCAAGTTTAAATTTCAAAATTATGCTAAATTTATTTAAGCTTAAATGTTATTTTGGTGCTAGTTCTCGTCGTTGTTTTTGTTGTTTCTCCTCAGTAATTTTTCTCTTCCTGCTTGGGTGGTTTTTCATGTTGTTTTTATACTTCATTGACGAACATTTCGTCTAATTGCCAGGGATATTAAAGTGAAAGTAAGCACTTTTTCCTACAGAGAAGGCAGACCATCATTTAGTAACTTTTACTTAGCATGTTCGTAGTTGCTTTATAATTTCCTACTTTTTTTATTTTTTTTTATTCCTCCTCCTGTTTTTTCGTCATACATATTTTTCGCTGTGCTTTTTGCGTCAGCCAGCCTTATTGAGAATTTCTTGGAATCTTACCAAGTGTTGGTCTTTGGCTTTAGGGTCAAATTGTATATTACATAATAGTGGTTTAGAAAATAAAAATTATTGCAGTTTTTAAACACTCGGAAATTTGTTAGCTATCACGAAACTTTAAGTATAATTTTTTTTTTTTTAGAGAAAATAAGCAAATTATAATTGTCAGTTTATTTTAAAACAACGAAAGAAGGGCACAGGTATAAATTTCAATTAATTACAAGAAATTCTATGTTTTTTTTAAAAGAATGAATAATATCTATAGTTTATTTGAAAATCCTTTATTGTGTAGTTATTTATAATAAGCAAAAACAAAACAAGCATACTTTAATAGCTTTATTTAGGTTGAGATTTAAAAAAAAATCAGTAGTTATATCTTTTGCAATATTCAATTAGTTTTTTACAATTGGGCCTATTAAAAAAAGTTCTTTTGTAAAAAAAATAAACTAAATATTCTTATAGTTTTCACTGTAATTTAAAGCTTAAAGCTATAATATATGGCCTAGATCTCCCTACTTGTGATTACATTTGAAAAAAAAAAAAATAACAAACAAATACACACACGTACCCAAAAAAAAATAATTTTAATAATATTTCTTAATAAAAATAAACATAAAAACTGTATCCTTCTATTGTACTCATACACATTATGATGTCCACTGACCCATTTATATAAATTTATACTCGTACATGTTTTTAGTTAGTTTCTTTGTTGTTGTTGTTGTTCCCCAGTAATTTTAAACCAAAATTTCTCCTTGGCCGGATAGTATAAAAAAAAAAGTTTAAGAAACAACACTTTCACTTTTTCGGTGACAGTGTCTCCCCACAAGCTCTGGGGACACATTAAAAATTGTCGTTCTGTGTTATTGTGTGTTGCACAATATTTGGGGAAAAATGATTTTATGTTTAAGTTAAACAGAATTAAACCAAAAAGGGGGAAACGAGAAATGTATACAAAAAGGAATCATCAACATATTTTGGTATTTAACTGAGAATGAATATGTTGTAACAGAGATTTAAAGGAATTAATACGGTACAAAAAAACTATAGTTCTTTAAAAAAAAAAAACATTAACCCTTTCACGACCATAAGACTAATTTTTAAACAATTCTTGAACACAGTACCAATAAAACTGTAAATTTTCAAAGACAGTAAAAAATAAAAGCTGTAGCCGAAGTTGTTTTAATCTAAACACATTAATAAGAGACATGTTTACGAACAAATTTAAATTAAAATGGAATCCATTATGTTTTTCGTTTTTTAGTTAATCAATATTTTTGTGTTGGGACACCGGTGACTCCGTGGTCGTCAAAGGGTTAACAGAGCGAAAAACCAAACATTAGCCACCTTTCTTTTGTTGAAATCAAATTTATGTCGCCCACCTTTGCCAATATCCTTTGCCAAATTCAGTGTAGGCGAACGGTTTTTAACATTAATCTGTGGGAAAATTTGATTTGATTAAAAGTATATACCATTAACTTTCCTAAAACATAGATCTTTATATCGAAATATCTCAGATTCATTATTAGGATTTTATACCGATATATTTTAGATTCAATTGTAGCTCTTTGTATTTTCTAGGTTTATACAGTCATAGTTTAGTTTCAACTGAAGTCCTTATATTGACATATTCTATCTTCAATAGTTGGCCATTATGTGGATATATGGGCAATTCCACGAGAACGACTACCACGACTGAAAAAACAAGAACTCTTGAAACTTTTTTTCAAGATGATTTGAATAGGATAAAACTCTAAAATGTGACTTTATGAAAGTATTTAGAGCTTATTACAACATTTTAAGAACAAAAATATTAATTTAAATTGACTAAATTTAATTTTTTAATTTAATTGGTATGTTTCAGGCTAAGATTACGGCTAAAACTAAGCTCCCAATTAGCATGTAGTATGAAATGAATTTGACTCTGATTGTTTTTTTGCTATTATCAAATTGTTTATTGAAACCGAATGTATATTTTCTATTAATTTTTTTAGTTTTTGTATACATATATTTACAGAATATATATTGTTTTACTAGAAGAGAAAAATCTGTCACGTACGGTATGTACGTACGACATCAAATCTTATTTATTATAAAATCATCCAAAGATTACTTTTATTTAAATATGACGGATTGTAAAGGAAAATTATTTGGTTTAGTGTAAGAAATTAAAAGAAAACATAACGCCTCCCACGATTCGCAAGTTTTCGCATATTTCTACATGTACCTCAAAATTACTTCCGTTTTATGTCAAGTACGATATGCCTTTATTTCACTCTATATTTTGGACAATAATGTTTCGAAAGAACTTATTATTTTTTTAAAATATAGTACCCTCTGAATGGAACATAAAGACCAAATTATTTTTCAGATACTCTTATTTTTGCAAAATCTATTCCACTCTATAGGCGTTCAAATGATATGGAATTGCCCTTATGTATATTAGCATCACTTTCAGATCTTTATACCGGCGTATTTTAGCTTCAATCATAGGGTTTGTGTTTAATTTAAGTCCCAACAATATATTGTATTCTGACATATTTCAGTTTCAATTATAAAACTACGACATATTTTAGCATCAATTATAGGCATTTATGGTCCTTATACCGACAAAGATCTTTATACGGTCTTAGGTTATCTTCAATATATCTTCAATCCTAGGTTTTTATACAGTCATAAGCTTCAATAGATAGTCTTTATGTCGACATAATTTAGCTTCCATTATTAAACTTTATACCGACATAATTTGGCTTAAATTTTCTGTCATGATTTACTTCCAGTCGTAGATCTTTGTACCAACGAATTTTAGAATCACTCGTATGTCTTTGAGTTTGATAACACATTATGATCTTATAAAATGTATGTCAGCCTTTTTTAAATTATAGTTTTTGTGGAGGTAGTAAGTTATTTTTTTTTTTTTCTGCACCCAAAGAAAATCAATAATTTTAACATGATTATAGGATATTTTACAATATTTTCATCATTTTCTTTTACATTTTTTTTATAATTTTAATATGTGTCACTTGTTATTCTTGGTCATATATATGATTATATTAATTAAGTATATGTTTGAGCCAAACATGCCTAAGATGAATCATTGCATACAATATTTTGCTCGCAATATAATAAATGTATAATCCTTCACTATAAAAATAATTGCCAGATATATGTATATGATTGCTGCAATCATTTCAAACATAACATAACTGTAACATATGCAACCATAAAAATAGTACCGTGACCATAAGATTGTCAAATAACTTGTAATCATATGATTATTATACTTTTTCTCTGGCTGCTTACTTTGATTTACTTTTTAAAATTTGTGCACAATTTTTGGCAAATAGTTGGAAAACTGTTTGGTTATATAAATGATTTTACATGTCTGCTATTATACAATGAGTAAGCAATATTAGGGAAATATGCATACATATGAAAAAAAGAAATAAATAAAAAAAATAGTGCTGCGTTACATACTCAAGAAGATAAAATGTACCCGAAAAAAAAAAATATTGTGAAATTTTATAATAAATTACTGGCCAGTCTATTTAAGCGGCGCCTTTTAATTTTAATATTCTTCTGTTGTATAATTTATTAAAGAAAATTATTTTTATTTTTAATTCCTTAAAATATGCTATTATTTTCGCTGGAAATATGCATTCTAAATTACTTAGTAAGTGATGACTATTTAAACATTGCGGATTTTAATGATTTTTATACCCTTCACCATGAGTGGCAAGGGCATATATAAGATTGTTATTCCGTTTGTAATTTCTACATTTTTCATTTGCGACCTTACAAGTATATATATTCTGAATCGTTATATATAGCGAAGTATGTTGAAATCAACTTTCCGTAGACCTCATATAGCTTCCAAACATAATTGATACATATATCATATATCGGGAATTCTTGCGGCTCGGTCACTATTTAAAATCGAGAAAATCGGCCCTCAAATGGCTGAGATATAAGGAAAAAACCGCGACAACCTAGATTTTTGGCCTATTTTTGATATATACCTGGATTACTAAGTAATTAATATAGACAACATGGATATCTAATGATAGATATTTCAAAGTCCATTGCAACGATTTATATAAGGCTATAGTAATTTGGACCTACAATGGGTCAAAATCGGGAAAAATAATTTTTTTTAGCCCGAATATTTTTTTTACCACAAACAATTTTTTTTTATAATTTTTTTTTCACTAATAAATTTAAAAAAAATTTCGAAAGAAATTTATAAAAAAATTAAAAAAAAAAATTTAAAGCAATTTTGAAAAAAAATTTTAAATTTTGAAAAACAATTCTTCCAAATTTTTTTTTAAATTTATTAATGAAAGAGAAATTTTGAAAAACAATTTTAAAAAAAAAAATTTTTTAAATTTTGAAAAAAAATTTTAATTTTGTTTACCTAAAAATATTAAAAATTTTTATTTTAAAGTATAATTTGGTGAAGGGTATATAAGATTCGGCACAGCCGAATATAGCTCTCTTACTTGTTCGTGTATAGAGTGGTTTGCTTTTATAATTTCTCAATTCACAAGGTCTCTTATCATGTCATATTGTCATAATATCCTAATATTTCACAATGGTTTTTATTGCTTTGCAAGCAAAAAATGTCCTAAAATAATACTACTTTCTATGCTATGTTTATTGCTTTATCGTAACGAACCAGCAGAGACCAACGCCGAATGCCTAAGAGTCGGTTAAGCCGAACCACCGAGTCGTGATATATTAGGACATTATGACAATATGACTGATAAAAGACCTTGTGAATTGACCAAATGTATAAAAGGTGTCATTTTAATGATTAACACCTTTTTGATGTTACATTTTGAAACACAAAACTCTGTGCATTAAAAGTTTTACACTGTTCTAAAGTTTTTCGTCGAGTGTAAATTTGTGTTATTGTTATTCACATTATTGTTTCTTGGCTGTTGTTATTGTAGTTGCAAAAGCGAACCCAATTTTTTATGGTTTGCTGATGCTGCTATGTACATTTGTTGGAGTTTATGGTATTGAAATAACATTATACACTGTACTGCTGGTCGGTCTATATATCTATCTATCTACATATCTTTTCTTTTCCTTTTTTCTATTTGAGATTATTTATATAAATTTTAAGGTTGTTTTTGGGATAATTTTTCAATTTTGTGTGTGTGTGTGTATTTGTTGTTAGGGCCCAAAAATTCTATAAATATGTAAATAATGGTTGTATTCTTTGGAGAACAAGGAGGTTTTGAACATTGTGAAACAAGATTCGATTAATATTTTTTTAAGGATAACATAAATTCTATTAAATAATTTCTTAATGTTATTGATGCTGTTGTTATTGTTGTTGTAGTAAATTTGGTTTTAATTATGTATTTTTATGGATGTATGGTTTGGGTGAGGTAGAGGCTAGTGTGAATAAACTCTTCTTTAAACAAAAATTTTTTAAAATAGTTTACCTTTTTTTGTTTACGATAATGGGCATCAACAATATGAACTATGAAATATATACATACATATATGTATGTATGTACATATGTATATAGACTGGATATTGTGTTGATCTTTGGGAGCTCGAGTGTAGCTAATATGTGTGTTTGTTTTAATGCTCAAGAATTTTGTTTTTGTAAACCCTTGTCAATAAATGATTTTTAATTTAAACAGATTTTTGGTATTTTTTTTTTTTTTAATTTTTCTCTTTTTGTTTTAATTACAACTCATTTGTTTAACAAATTTTCATTTTCAGTCATTAATTAATTTAAATGTTTTTTTGTTTTTTTGTTTGTTTATTATGTTTTTGTTGTTGTTTTATGAACAACATAATGGGTGGGCGTAGTTGGTTGTTCTTTGTTGTATTTTAGGTTTTCCTTTTTAATTTACAGTTTAATGTTGTAAAATAAAAATTAATTTCTGTAGAGTTTTTCCCTCTATGAACATACATATTTTGTTGTAATTATTTGTAAACAAAAGAGCAAGAGAGAGAGAAAAAATGGCAAAAATCCATTTATGTTTATTTTGTTGTTATTATTCTTTACCCAAAAAGACAAAGTGTTGAAATTAAAAAAAAAAAAAATAAAATAAAGTTTTTCTCGTTTGATATTTTGCTGTTATTTTTATTTCATTTCATTTCCTGTTTTCTCTGCCACATGCATCTACTAGCATACATACCCACACACATAAAAAAATATATAATTTCATTACATTTTTTCCCCTTTTTAAATTTTGTAAATTTATATTTTAGTTTTGTTAACAAAAAAAAAAAAAAAAAACGAAAGAAAGAAAAACTTGTTGACTAAATATTCATTCACTAATTGTTGTAGTTGGCTGTGTGAGTTAGTGAGTGTCTGTGTGAGAGGTTGCACTAAGGACAGACTGTCAGACGGAAGGACGGGCGGGCGGACCAAGTCTCATCTAATAATATTGTTGTAGTTGGTAATGAACACTAATAGTACAACGAGTACAACAATTTAGTTAAATGGCTTGTTACACACAAATGATATTTAGTTGAAAATAAATTTGTTGTAAAAAAGCTTTGAAAAACATAGAATCTATAAAAAACAACGACTGAAAAGTTGTTAAGAAAAAAAAAAAAAAAAATATTTTCATTTTGGGGTTCACTACGAATTTATTACGTTTGCATAAATTTTCCTCCTTCAATTAAGTTAAGGGTTTAAATTTTGAGCACGAATTAAATAAAAATATTAAAAATATTTCAAATTCTATGTAGACAGTCTGTAAAATATAAAAAGTTAATACGTTTAGCTTAAGAGCATAACTTTTTACCTTTAAAGTAACAGCTTTATGATCCTTTTAAAAGCATTTATAAGCTGTATAATTTTAGAATTTTTTATAAAAGGAATTCTAAGTTTTGTATATATCAAGTAAAGTGGTAAAATTTTATTTTAACTTTTGTATAAATGTTAAAGAGAATTGTGTATTAGAAAGTCAACAAGAAATCTTCCATTTTTAATACTTTTTGTTTAATTATTCTGACCGTGTTTGAGAATGTTGATTAGGCACAGCATAAATCTCGTTTACAATTAATTTTAAAGAATAAGAAAGTGTAAAAAAAGGAAACAAAAAGTAAAAAAAAACATGGATGTAGACCAGCAATTAGCAACTTAACATTTAGTCAAACCACAATCGTGGTGGTAAAAAATACTCGTCTTTTAATTCTATTATCCA
Source organism: Calliphora vomitoria (assembly GCA_942486065.2). Lineage (NCBI taxonomy): Eukaryota > Metazoa > Arthropoda > Insecta > Diptera > Calliphoridae > Calliphora > Calliphora vomitoria. Next base: position 65,053,975 of record OW818030.2, on the reverse strand, counting down.
TTATTCCAAATGCGTTTTTGTTCATTCACTTCACTTCAATTCAATTTATTTGCTTTCAGCACTTAAGAAAAAGCAACAAAAGACTGACAAAAAAACTAAATTAATTTATTGAATTAAATTTTTATTTTACTTCAGTGACATTAGTGACTAAAATTTCTTCATTTTTTTTTTTTTTTTTTTTAAATAAAAAAAAGATATCTTCTCCTCCAACACTGTCACTCTTAAGTAATTTTGTCGTTGGTCCACATGGGCCCAGCGACATATACGATACGAGTACTTTTGTAATGTTTGGTTTTTTTTGGTGATTTTTCTTTCATTTTTACACGCGTTTCTTTTGCTGGCACAATCTTTGGGGAATTTCTTAGCAAATATTTGTGGTGACAATGTTTGTATGCCGGATATACATAAATTTCATTCGGTATTTTATCAAAACTTAAGGACTAACGAATATCTACAGTATTTCGCTTGTATTAGTATGTGTGTATGTATTTCAGTTTGTTCGCAATTGACAATGTCCTTGTGTTGTAGCAAAAGTTGCAATCCCCCAATGTTGAATATAAAACCAAATAAACCAAGTGACCGAATGAACACCAGCAACTGAGAGCAAAAAGAGAATAAAAAATTCTCGACAAAAAAAAATAAAATATAAAAAAAATGAACCACAATAAATGGACCACCAAGTAATGAAAATAATAAAAATACAAAAATTGAAATTTGGTTCATAAAAAAGCATAAAATGTGGAAATAAAGAAACAAAAAACAAAATAAACTTGAAAGCAAGAAAAAAAAGTGAAAAATTAAAAGACATGGCCAGCCATTTGGTTATTTGCTAAAAGCAAGTTTCGAATTAAACACTTACTTATTTTTTTAATTGGGACTTAGTAATAATCTTTAGATTGTAAAGAACAGCTCGGTTTTAATTTAAATAAACCTTTATATACCCTTCACCATGAGTGGCAAGTGTATATATAAGTTTGTAATATCTACATTTTTCATTTGCGACCCCACAAAGTATATATATTCTGAATCGTTATAGATAGCGAAGTCGATATAGCCATGTCCGTCTGAATGTTGAAATCAAGTTTCCGTAGCCCCCAAATAACTTACAAACTTAATTTATACATCAATATGTCTGGAATTCTTCCGGCTCGGTCGCTATTTAAAATCGAGAAAATCGGCTGAGATATAAGGAAAAAACCGGGACAACCTCGATTTTTGGTTTATTTTTGATCTATATCTGGATTACTAAGTCATTTATATAGACAATATGGATATCTAATGATAGATATTTCAAAGTCCATTGCAACGATGTATATAAGGCTATAGTAATTTCGACCTACAATGGGTCAAAATCGGGAAAAATATTTTTTTAACCCGAATTTTTTTTTTACAAAAAACAATTTTTTTTCATTAACTTTTTTTCACTAATAAATTTAAAAAATTTTTTTTAAAAAATTAAAAAAAAAATTTTTTAAAATTAAAAAAAAAATTGGAAAAAGTTAAAACAAAACAATTTCGAACCAAAAAATTTCAAACATTTTTGAAAAAAAATTCTTTTTTTTTTTAAATTTAAAGAAAATTTTTTTTTTTTAAATTTTGAAAAAAAATTTATTATGTTTACCTAAAAATATTTAAAATTTTTATTTTAAAGTATAATTTGGTGAAGATTCGGCACAGCCGAATATAGCTCTTTTACTTGTTTTAAGTAAAATATACTGTATCCTTTCTTTAAGACTGCTCAGTGATTCATTCCATAGTCAAAAGTAAAAAATATGAAAAGCTCTTACAAATTAGTAATGTAATGGATGTCATATTTAACAATAACTTTCATCGGTGTTTTTGAATCAAGGGAGCTGCTTATATTCTTAGCTTTTGTTTTATAACCATTTTAGGATCAAAGGGACATCTGACCCGATCAAGTAAAACTGAGAAACATGTGTACAAATAACTGTTGCACTGTGTAATAAATAGTCATTATACGACTATTTCTAAGTAATGCAGTCATTACCAAGTTTTTGCTAAGTATCAATTTAAAAGCATATTGTTACGTTTTTACCTTTTAAAAACGGGGCTTATTTCCTTTAAATAAACCGGATACTTATGATTACAAATAAAAAGCAGTTTTATTAGTTTAAAATTGTAACAACTCTTTATTTATTTAGAATGTACAACAACAACAGAATTAAATAGTCACTAAATGTCTTTATACCAGCGAAAGGCATTGAGCTCTCAAATGAGCTCTCCTGTTTTTGTTCTCACATGTACGCAAGCACACACATTGTATAAAAACAATCAAAACCAGTCAGTCTCGCATGAGCATTGATGGAAGCAGGTTGTTTTACGCTTTTCGCTTTTTTGCTTATTTATTTCAGTTATTGTTTTTTTCTCAACTTTTTACTCAACTCATACAACTACAATATCTAAAAACTGTAGTGGTGTGAGTTTGCCTTTCGCTGCTTTATACACGTTTATCAATTCGCAGAAATGCACACAATCTGTATGTACTAACACACATGTACACGACAGTTGATGTTAACTCTAACAGCGACAATGATCAACTCTCTCTCGACTGTCAGCTCTGCCACTATTTATATACGCGCCATCGGAAATCTTCTACAATGCTCTTAACGAACATACTAGTACATTCGAATTCTAGAGCTTTCGATGTTAATGTTAGCAGCTTAAACATGCAGTGTTGCCATACTTACAAACAATGCTAATAACCGCATGCTATCAATCATTGTTGATAAGTAGAAGCTTCTACTAATGGACGCGTTTATAAACATGATGAATGTTGCAGGTAGTCCATACAGACCGTTAAATTCAAATCGCTATTGCACATTCGTAACAATATTTATAGTGTTGTAATGGTACATAATATTTGATATCTATGGTTTTCTACCTAAATATTTGGCTTTTAAGTTTCAATTATTCAATTTTAACTCTTTAATCTTATTTAACAATTTGATTTTTTGTCAAACATTTTTTTAATTTCAAAGCTTTTCACCTTGTATTATTTCTATAAATCCTACCTTTATTATAACTAATTTTTAATATACTCTTATACTTGATTATAGGCAGTATATTTGAATTCACTTTTCCTTTTCTCTACTACATAAGTATATATATAGATGTATGTACATTTTTATAATATTTTATTATTATTATTATTTACTTTTTATCATCTTTTAATACTGACATTATGAAATTTATGTTAAATCCCATTTTATGACAAATTATTTCAATTCTTTGTTTGGTATATGGTTCCTTTCTTGCTGCTACATTTATGTTTCTTTTCCAAAATCTTAAAAAAAGGCAGAAAAAAAAAGAAAACGTGAACGCAAACAAAACAAATTACAATTTCAACATGATGATGAAATATTAACTTGAGAGTTTACTTTTTTTTTATTATAATTTTTTTTATTTTTTATATACCATGGCTTAATTTAAGTGTGGTAAGAAGATGATTTGAATAGAAAATTTGTATATGTATTTAACAAAAAAAAAAAAGAGCTTATCATAGCAATTAAAAGATTTTTGGTTTAGAATGAATTTGAAAGCCTTAGAAAAGCAACAAAGTAAATTTTGTAAGGGCAGCCTCAACATTTACTAAAGTTGTTTGTCGTCGAACCGCAGTTGTTAATTTAGTAGGAATGAATGAAATGAATTTAGTAGGAAATCTTTTAGAATTTGGGAAACCAAAAGTTTTTAGTTTTATGAAAACGTTAATTGTTTTGCCACAAAAAATAAACATGTTTGTACAAGTGGCGGTCAAAAATTTGTTGCTATAGAGTTTCAATATGTATTTACAAAAGTCCTCTTGTCTTTAATATAAATTTAATAACAAATCATTTTCAAGTAATTTTAGAACCTGCAAATTGAGCAACATACTCAATTTACTTAAACATTTAATTACTCTTTAAAAGAAGCATGTAAAATTTTAGCTACGAAGTGAATAAATTTTCATGTAAAATTACAGGAAATGCGTAAACATTTTTTATAATATAATAAACATGTTAACTTTACTATTACACATTTTTTTAAACGAGTAAATTTTTTGGAAATCATACATGAACCTGAATGTATGTCATTTAACAATAAATCAATTCTTTGTCACATTTTAGTATACTTAAAACATGATAATTTTTTCAGCAAAAGAAATTGGCATAAGATGAGTAATGTTAGTGTTTGCTTAAAAATTTATTGAATTTACATGAATAAACTAATAATTAACCCTCAAACTGGTAAAACCACCTCAAGGCAGTCTTCGATTTTTGGGCCCCAGTGCTGTATTAAACATTTTTTCGCTACAAAATAGTGAAAGCTGTCTTTAGACAACACTTATTTACATTTTCTTTATACCTCCCAATATAATCTGACAAGTCGTTTGTCAGCTATGATCAATCAAGTGCAAAAAGTCATAAAATTAGCACCGAAAATTATTTCGCAAATTTAACTATTAAACAAGTAAGAGAGCTATATTCGGTTGTGCCGAATCTTATATACCCTTCACTAAATTATACTTTAAAATAAAATTTAAAAAATTCTTTATTTTTTTAAAAAAATTTTTTTCGCCATTTTTTTTTAAAGTTTTTTAAATTTTTTTAAAAAAAATTTTGTTTAATTTAAAAATTTTGTTTTTAATTTATTAGTGAAAAAAGAGTTTTTTTGTGAAAAAATTCGGGCTAAAAAATATTTTTCCCGATTTTGACCCATTGCAGGTCCAACTTACTATAGCCTTATATATATCGTTGCAATGGACTTTGAAGTATCTATCATTATATTTATGACTTAGTAATTGAGATACAGATCAAAAATAGGAAACAAAAATAGAGGTTGTCTCGGATTTTTGCTCATATCTCCGTTATTTATGGACGGATTTTGCTGATTTTAAATAGGAAACTTCTCGAAAGCATGTCTGACAGAATTATTGAAGATTTGGATGCCGAAGATATCTGGGGCCTTCAGAAAATTGATTTCAACAGACAGACAGACGGACATGGGTAAATCGACTACGCTATCTATAAGGATCCAGAATATATTCTTTATGGGGTCGGAATATTATATTGTGGAAATTACAAACGGAATGACAAATTTATATATACCCTTCTCACGAAAGTGAAGGGTATAAAAATTAATTGCAAGTCGTCTGCATACCACAAAATGAACGTAGCTATTTTGCATACCACAGTATAACAATGAGAAAAGCAAAATAATTATATCGTTTTGGATTAAAATCGCAATTTCTTAAAAAAGTGGACTCATCACGTTTGCTCACTAAACTAAAGAATGGTTGATTTAGTAAAATAAAAATTTTCTAAAATTTTTTTCTGAATTTGAACTTTTGTGGTCATTTGATTACTTTGATTACCTTTATTGAATTGCATGGCTATGATTAAATGTTGTCTATAGTTTCAGTGTGGTCCATAAATAATAGAATTGCGTGATTGAACTCATTTTCTTTGCAAAAAATATTACAGTTTCTTCTAAACAATTTCACCTTAAAGTAAAATACTTATATATTCTTGAAAAACTTTAATAAGATTTTAAAAACAAAATACTCTGGTTATTGAACTCCAAGCCATTAATATTTATAATTAATTATACATTTTTTTTTTTATAATTATCTTACAAAAAATAAAAACAGAGTAAATTTCCTGTTCTATTTGAAACAAAAATTATTTATAGATTTCTATTTCTTCCCTTTCTACAAAAAAAAAAAAAGAAAAAAAAAATGTTGCATGTTATAAAATAATAATTTAAAGTTTTATATATGTATGTGTCTAGTAGAAGAGAAAACATGCCAACACTTTAATACATGTATAAAAATACTCAAACTCTCCCATAAACATGAATAATTTGTTGTTTCGTCTAAAAGTTTATGGAAAAAAAAAGAACTAAATTTGATAATAAATGTTTGTCTGAAACAGACTTTTTAGTAGCATGATCATGATGTATCAGTATCTATCTGCATCATTATAATCTTCATTATTTAATTTAATGTAAACTGGCAGATTTAATTACAAAACAAAATAAATAGAAAAAATATATATAGGAAATTAGTAAGAGAAAATTAAAATTGATATAATCTTTAAAGTTTATATTTTGTTTAGCAAACAGCAGTAGGGATGTTCTAAAATATCTTAAAACAGAAAAGGTTTTTGGCTTAAAATAAATTTTATTCAGATATTGTAACCTTATTTTAAAGCTTGAAGATATATCAGGGCCTCTAATAAGCCTACCAAGACTATACTTCAAAATCATTGCAATAATTCTCTTACTCTATCAACAACCTTAATGCTTAAGTATTGTACTATAACTTTTCATCAGTGTTTCACTCACGCTTTTGTAAATATTTGCTAACTGTGTACCCCTTTTAAAAGTTCTACTGGAAATGGTTGTCTGTGGATATCGAAAAATCAAAGTTTTCTCTTTCGCCTAGTGTGTTGCAAACTGTATGGCCACATTGATACAGATTATAATGGGGTGTTGCTTTGGCTTTGAACCAAAAGTGAAAACTCCACACAAGAACTACGCTAAACAAAGCAAAACAAAACTTTTCCAAAAAGCTTTAAGAACAACATCGGCAGCGGCAGCAACACTTAAGCCCAAATTATAATAAAAAGTTGAAATTTATTTTAAGACACACAAAACACAAACATATTTGCTCGAGTGAAATATTTTAAAAATTTCTAAACTAGATTATATCTAAGTAAAAAAAATCCATCATTAATTTCAATTTTTTCCTTAAAATAATTTCCCCCAAATTGCATAATTGTGCTGACACAATTCGCAAATGAAAACACAGAAAAAAAACCCAACTTTTTAATTGCTAAAAAAATACAATCTGAACAGTAAAGTAGAAGTAATTTTCTAATTTTGTTTATTCTCCCTTCTTTTCATTACAGGTAAGTGGCATGAATATTCCCTAAACAACGCGAAATATCGTTTATTTCAACACTTGTTTGCAATCGCAACAAGAACAACCAGCAGAAGTAAAATCTTAAGGAAGTGGTGAAATGAAAGTTTTTCTTTACTCCAGTTTTAGTTTTCAACAAATGATAAGTATAAATACTCCCACTATCTTCCCCTCTCAACACATATGTATATATGTACGTATGTATGATTCATAAGTAATTTTATCTGTCATTGGGGTTTGGAGTATATGTGTTTGTTTATTTGTTTTTGCAAACATAAGTATAAACAGTTTTTGGATTTTTGTAAGGAGTCAAGGATATTTTCTTGAAGAAAATCCAAATATGATGTTATTTCGTTATTGTATAATGTTGCAGGCATGATAAAAGCAACAACAAAAGTTCATAACTAAAATTGAAATTTCGTACAACGACCCAGCAGTTCTAGGAGACAGTCCCGAACTAGTGATTTTATCCATCATTTAGGGTGGGAACTAGTTACTTCAATAGCTACGTGACTAGTTATTTTAACACGTGCTTGTCCTAAGTAGGGAGCCAATTGACCCTTATTGACTGCAATGAGACTGTCTAATAGCTGGTCCAAAGTACTCAAGGCATTGGATTCACATAATGGTTAAATAACGTCAGTAACATTACTAGCTACCTAACTGGTAACTTGATCAGCTACATAACTAGTTATTTTAAGATGTACGAGTGCTAATTGACATCAAATAGTCCGTTAAAATACATATCATAGGCAGTCCAATAAACGATAGCTTGTAAACAAACCTTTCTTCGACAAATCTCCAATCGATTGCTTCTGTTGGGTAAAATAACTACTGTCTAAAGTGCAGTACAAAATAAACGTTTAAAGTGACTTCACTATAGATTACTAAGAGACACTAAAGTGACTATTGACTTCATGTTGTGTTACGTGGGATACCAGTATACTTAAGCAAAAATAAAAATAAACTATATGAGAATTATATCAACACAATTTGTATAAAACCAGTTTGAACGAATTATCACACAACACATTTAAAGTGTCTAAAATCCAGATTACTTAGAGACACTTAAGTGACAATTGTCTTTACGCTAGATTACCTGGGATGTATAATGTAATCAATTGTCTTCTATCTGCACTACAAAGAGCACATACGTGTCAAATGACCAAAATATATAAATTGGAGTCAGCCAAGTGATAAGACATTTGTGACGATTACTGTCTAGAAGGGATACATTGACTACATGCCTAACTGCTGGGGAATGCCGCTGTTGTACACACATACATAGTATTTGTTGTTGTTGTATGATAAAGTGTCATTTCAACACATACTAAATAGATTTGAGATACAAAGAACAACATGCAGAAATCCTTAAAGAAAAACTAAGCAAAAACAAGGCTAAATAATATGAATTTTGCTGCTACATGTGAGTTGGCTGTGTGTTTTGTACATTTGGGATGTGTAACATTTTTTTTATTTTTTATTGCAACATAAAAAATACTAAAAGTAGCTAGTTTTAGAGTTTTCAAAGTTTTCTTGTTTCATTTTCAGTTTCTCAAAAACGCCAAAAAAATAAAAAAAAAAAAATATAACTAAAACTTTTATTTAGTTTTGTTTCCTTCATACACAGATTTAAAGTTTTGCTTTCGTTTCGTTATATTTTGTTTTTATTTTTCGCTTAAATTTTTTTTGTTTACACCGTTTTTGTGGGGTGCAAAATGATTTTATTCCGTTCGTAGATTTATTTGAATAAATCAACAAGTGTTTATGACCCGTTTAGTGTACATATATTTTTTTTTCCATTTTTTTCTGCTGGCAGAGTGTTCTAGTTATTTTTGTTTTATTTCCATTCTTCAAGAATAGCATCCTTGAAATGTTTGTAACACTACTACTGACGATGATGCTACTGCTACTGCTACTGCCACTGCTCCTGCAGCTGCACTAAGAGTGCAAGTAAATACTTACATACACTTTATTTTCTCTTTCCGTAACTGTGTGTCTGTGTGTGTCTGCAACCCAGTGAATTAAAAGGTTAAGGTTCCTTTCAAATTTATATCGAAGTTTCTTTAATCATAAGAGGAGAAAAGTTTTAATTGTATCAACCATAAAAGAAACTTTGACACATAATTGAAAATATGTTATTTGTATATGCGTAAATATGTATTTAGTTCGCTTTGTTTAATTAGGGCGTTCCATCAAAAACATGCTGTTTTGGAAACTTTTTTTGACATTTTTAAGAAATATTCATACGGTGCAAAAAATTATGTTATGAAACGTTAAATATTTCATTTGTATACCGTCTTTCAAGAGTGTTCAGTTAATGAGTCCGTTAGTAATTTCCACAATATAAAATTCATATATATTGTTACGTTTTTACCTTTTAAAAACGGGGTTTATTTCCTTTAAATAAACCGGATACTTTTGATTGCAAATAAAAGCAGTTTTAGTAGTTTAAAATTGTAACAACTCTTCATTTATTTAGAATGTACAACAACAACAGAATTAATTAGTCACTCAGTGTCTTTATACACGCTTATCAATTCGCAGAAATGCACACAAACTTTATAATGTACAAACACACATGTACACGACAATTGATGTTAACTCTAACAGCGACAATGATCAACTCAACTCACAACTGCAGCCTCTGCCACCATTTATACACAAGCCATCTCTCGGGAATCTTCTACAATGCTCTTAACGGACAAAACTCGTATGTTCGAATTCAATGATGAATACTGCAGTTACAGACCTTTAAATTCAAATCGTCAAATTCAAATCTGAATTTCAACCTTATCAGGTATAACTGCTACATAAATATTTACAGTAATGTTAACGTAGAGTATTAAAAATACTTTATTTTGCGTTTTAAATTTAAATTTTTTCGCACCTCAAATGTTTACTGGGTTTCTTTAATATCCATAAAACCAATGTGAATGTGCAGTGTATGTATGAGTGAGTGAGTGAGTTACTGTGCAACGATGTCTCTATGTTTTAGTGGCATAGAAAAGTATGTTAAGAATAAAACTAACATTTCATATGTAAAATGCACATTTACGCACAGGAAAAAAACTACAACTACAAAATAAAAATAAAAATTCAACTTAAATATGCCACCAACTTTTTTCTCCAACAATAACAATTGTTTTAAGATCCTACCAGCAACTAAAAGCACTTGTTCTCAATTTACGTTTTATTGTTTTTACAGTTTATCTGATTTTTTCACCATTATTATAATTATATGAAAATGTTGAGAAAATTGCATACGTATTAAATAACACAAAATAAAGTAGTTTTTTTTTTCTTAAAACATTTTTGTTAAATTTTGTTTTTATCTTAGAGAGTTGTTTCTTTTTAAATATCACTGTCATACAGTGTTTAATAAACTTCATAAATTTAAAAATGAAATTGTTTTCAAGAATCATTTAAGCTTTTCATTATTTTAATTTTTTTTTTTTTTGCTTACATTGGCTCTGTGCGCAACTTGTAATGTATTAGGAGAAGGCAGTGTTGTTTTTGTGTGTGTATTTTTTTAAACCAATTTCCAAAGTATCATAAATGTTTTCTAAAGCTATAATGTGCAAAAACTTGTGTTGTGTAATGTGCATGTAAGTAAGAACAGAGAATAAAAAATGGCAACACTTTATTGAAATATCAAGATTTATAGTAAATCCTTCAAAACTTGAAAGTGCTGCTGCTGGAAAAGAGATTTATTTGCAAAGAATACATGCAGTTTGTACAACATCGACTTGTATACTTAGTTACATACACTAGATAGATATTGTTATTATTTTATGTATAAAGAAGAGATAATAGATAAATATAAACATGTGCACATATTCATATATGTACTCATAAATAAGGCAAAAATGATGAAATATATATTTGTATGTATGTAGCAGCATAAATGCATATATGCATAAATCCATGAAGTTTTTTACTAAAAAATAAAAAAAAATAATACAAAAAAATGTGAATAAAGATTATTATTGTCGCTAAAGGCGAGTTTTTTACATGCTACATATTCAATTCCAAATACTCTACACCTAAAAGTATGCCATGCTTTTTAATTTTCTTTTCAATGTTGCCATAGTTGTTTTATATAAATAAATAATGTTTTCAAGGGGAAAAACAAACTTCGCAGCAGTTCTTCCACAAAGGATTTATTAAGTTAGTACTTATGATAATAATTTACAAATAATAATACATATTTAGCTCTAATTATCACTTTCTTTAATAATTACTTTACTTAGTAAAGCAATTACGTGAGAATACATATTGAAATGTTTATTTCACAATTTAGAAGAGTGTATGCTCGATATTACGTGAAAATATGTGACGAATTATAATTTGTCAAACAACCAAAACGATAACCCCCTGTCTATACTTGACAAATATTTATTATAACAATTAATGACGTTTGTTGTCAAGACAAAGTTGTCTAAGCAAAAGCACTAACAATTTTGTCATAACGAAGCAATAATACTAATAAATGGAGTCTATACCTGATAATTTTTTATCTTGACAACCATTTTGACGTTTATCATGATAAAAATATATCTGGTATAGACAGGGGGTAAGAAACTAAGAAATGTTGCTAGCATTTTTTTGACAAATAAAACAATTAGAAATTTTCAAAAATTAAAATATTTTTCTTGTTTTGTTTTGGCTTTTTTGTTATTTTTATATTGTCAAATTTTAACATGTTGCTGCTCACAAGAATAAAATTATTTTTTCTAAACATTTTTTCACTACATCACTATTGAAAATTGCTGTTGCTAACATTTTTCCCTTTGTAGTTAAAAACAATTTTAAATATTTCTTTAACAACATTTTTTAGCAGTTTATTTGTTTGTTGTTGATTTTATTTTTAACAAATATCCAACGTAAAAAATGTGCATTATTTTTCTTCTACGTCTAAATAGACTTTGATTCAATCTATCTATATTGACTCTGCTGGATATAACTACAGGATATTTTGTTGGTAAATTAAAAATGCTTTTCAAATGCAGCAACTACAGAATATTTAAAATAAAATGCAGTAAATAAAATGATTCTTCTACTCACTTTGTATTTGTATGTAAAAATTTTAAAGCCCAACTATAATAATGCATACGCTGGATTAAGTTAGCTTAAGCAACTGTGCGAATACATATGTGACAAATCCAGCAGTTCTAGGAGTTAATCCTGAACTAGTGATTTTTCCCATCATTTAGGGTGGCAACTTGTTACATAACTAGCCACGTGACTAGTTATTTTAACACGTGCATGTTGTAATAAGGGGGTCAATTCACCCTTTTTGATTACAATGAGACTGTCTAATAGCTGGTCCAAAGTAGTCAACGCGTTGGATTCACATACTGGTTAAATTTCGTCAGTTACCATACTAGCCACCTAACTGGTGACTTGATCAGCTACATAACTAGTTATTTTATCATGTACGGGTGCAATTGAACTCAAGTAGTCAGCAAAAAAAGACATAGCAGTTGGACCAATAAACGATTGCTTGTAAACAAACCTTCCTTCCACAATTCTCAAATAGATTGCTACTGGTGGGTAAAATAACTACTTTCTAAAGTGCAGTACACACATACGTGTCAAATAGCCCAAAATATATAATTTGGAGACAGCCAAGTAAGAGGACATTAGTGACAATTACTGTCTATAAGGGATACATTGACTACTTTCATATCTGCTGGATACTTAATGAAAATGTTCGTCAAGTTTTGTCAAATGTCATTTTCTTAAGCAAAGTACGATACACATTCCGTACGGAACGAGCTGCTTTTTAAACTTTTTAAACATAAAAAATATTTATTTAAAGAATAGAAGGCAGGCGATTTATTAAAAATAACCACAATCACAAAATGATTATGTTTTCATTTTTTAGTGTGAAAATATCGTTTACAATTCAATAACACATAATAAACAAACACACTGCTGTAACTTTTGGTACTTCTCAATACGAATTATTCTCAAAAAATACAAATAATACAAAATATGCAACAATGGGTAAATACAAGGTGGCGCAAAAGTAATCCTCCTATCAGAAAATGCTATAAACTTTGTGAGGCCCCTAATGTCAGTTCTGTTTTGACATTTGTGTAGTAAACACATGCGAAATACACGTTAATAAACAATGTTACGCTACTCTGCTCCAGAACGCGGAATATTGCTGACTATTTATTTGACCAATAGACCTTGTAGATCTTAAGGTCGTAAAATTACATTAATTATACCCTTCACCATGAGTGTCAAGGGTACATATAAGCTTCTCATTCCATTTGTAATTTTTCATTTGCGATCACACAAAGTTCATATATTCCGGATCGTTATAGATAGCGAAGTCGATATAGCCATGTCCGTCTGTATGTTGAAATCAACTTTCCGTAGTCCCCAAATAACTTACAAACATAGTTGATACATCAATATATCGGGAATTCTTCCGGTTCGGTCGCTATTTAATATCGAGAAAATCGGCCCACAAATGGCTGAGATATAAGGAAAAACCAGGACAACATTTTTGGCCTATTCTTGATCAATATCTGGATTATTAAGTCATTAATATAGACAATATGGATATCTAATGATTGCAAGTCCATTGCAACGAAGTTTATAAGGCTATAGTAATTTGGACCTAGAATGGGTTAAAATCGGGAAAAATATTTCTTAACCCGAATTTTTTTTTTACCAAAAAATTTTTTTGTCACACATCTTTCTTCACTAATAAATCAAAAAAAAAAAAAATAAAAAATTTGGAAAAAAAATTGGAAAAAATTAAAAAAATCAATTTTGAAAAAGAAATAGCAATTCTAGCTAGAACTATCATGACAATTAAATTTTAAAGTAATATTTATAAATAAATAAATAAATATTGTTAACACCTATACATTTTAAGATTCTATTTAAATATTTACATTAACCTTTTGCTTGTGGCCTAAATTGAATATTAATCTTTCTTTTGGCTACCCACTGTTTCAGTGCTTTTGTGCCAAATGAACAAGTGTCAATATGAAACAAAATCTAAAATCGCCTTAAGTAATTGGTAACAAAGAATTGTAACTGCAGCAAAACATATGGCTAGCTAATGCCAACAACATTTCGGTGACTTATTGGTTTACAACTCAAACAAAAAACCTACTTTAACATAAATGAGTGTAAATGTTTTCGTGTTAAATTCAAAAGAACTCATCAATAACATTTAACTATTTAAAACAAAACAAAGAAACTTTAAATAAATTTGTTCTTAAATAATACTAAAAATTGAGAAAATTATATACATATTTTCCATTTCTTTTTGTTGCAATTTTGTCTTTCTGAATTCATTGTTGGTTGGTAATTAAGTCTGAAATCCAATTATGAAGCTTATGAAAATGAAACACAAAAAAAAAATAAACATAGCAGAGCAGAGCAGAGAAAACAACAACAACAGCCGCAAACAACTAGAGTACATATTAAGTTCCCTTGTGCCAATTTGCAACATACAAAAAAAAATAAAAAAAAATTAAAACAAAAAAGTAGCAACTACATGCATGCACTCTGTTAAAGAACAAGCAAACCTTCCAAAGAATGAACAATCAAAACAATCATAGAGGCAGCAGTAGCAACAACAGCAATATTAGTAGTGGTACTGGTACTGGTAGCCGAGGCAATAGCAGCTGCTGCTGCAACCAGTTAACCAGCAACAGTAACAACCAAACCCACCAACATCTGTGGGGAAGGGGAGAGTAGTCTTTGGAAACGAAAAGTGTTATGCAGAACGTGCAATTAACAACAATTCCCTCGACTTAAACGACGCCATATTATTTGCCACCAAACTTACACTGACACACACATTCATTATACATGTTAAAATATTTTACAAGAATACCCTTATATTTTACATAGAAACCTTTTGCAAACTCATACATAAGTATGTACATACATACTTGCAAGGATTGCCAGTTTAATTTTTACAAAAAGCGGGATTTTCAAGACATATGCGGGATAAAATGTTTGAAATCTGATACCACTGATCATGGCTTCGTCCTTGTTTTAAAATAGAGACATGTTAGGTTATGCATTTTCGCAACATTTACGTGGACAATCATCCAGCAAAGAACATACTGAAAGACATAAATTTATGTATAAATCACTTTCTGAATTGATTGATTCTTATGCTACGTTTAGAAATATCGCTCATTTTCCGCAACAACGTCATAATTCAAAAAAAGTCGTTTCGAGAAAAACGGCTTTGAATGTTTTATGACATTTTTCTATTTCTTAAATAAATTTTCAACAAATCATGAGTTTTCAGAAATTAAACCTGATTTAAATAATAGATTTAATATCCTTCTAATCTGTATTTAACAAAATCACGCCAAAAATAAATGATTTTTTAGAAAACTGATAAAACTATATGAAAGACTATAGAATGGCGCATATTTTGTATTACTCAGTTCAAAAAACACGGATGACGTTGTTGCAGCAAATGAGCTATATGTATATATACATATGGGGCATTTCATGTCAAGTGAACCAACTTTTGAAATCGATGTCTTCCGGGATGAAATTCAGACACAATTTTTCACCAAGATCGGTCGAGAACTTTCTGAGTTAGAGGGGGTCAAAATTTGATGTAACTTATTACCTATTGTTCTTAGCAAAATGTGTCCCAAATAGTTTAGATAGCTATTTCTTCAATATTTCGAAAAAAAAAAATTTTGTAATTTTTTTTCCAAATTTAAAAATTTTTTTGACTTTTTTCAAAATGGGACCATTTTTTTCTCAAAAAAAAGCTTCGATATTTTCCTTGAAAACCTATTTGGTCGCTTAGTGGGATGCGAGTGGGATATCTATCAAAATAAATGTTTTGTAACTCAAAACATAAAATTTTTGACTTTTTTTAAAAAAATTGTTTTGCTCAAAAGAAAGCTTAGTTCCATTCTTTAAGATTAGCTCAATATCAGGAGATATATGACAGTAAGAAAGATGGGCCGAATTTGAGATTCCCGAAAGGCAGGTTTGATTCAGTGGCTAAAAACGGGACAATCCCGCAAAAATCGGGACATTTGGCAACACTAATACATACATTTATTAAATAGAAACTCAAATATATACATGCATAAATACTTACTCACATACATATAACACTTGAGAGTAAAAGCAGAGTATTGAAAATTTTGTTTAATCCAACATTGTCAAAAACGACTTGAGAATAGAGTTCAAATATAAGTTGTACTTAAAATGCATACATACATACTTACATATGTGTGTATATGCACACATTGTGTAAAGTAGTTTATTTAAGTTTTACTTAACTTACTTAAAATTACATAGGTATGTACATCATACTCGTAAATATACATTAGAGCTGCCCTTTAAAAATAGATTTGCTTTCGATGGGACAACAAAATTGTGTATTCAATTGTACTTTTTTTAATATCTTACTAAATGTTCCTATTTAAATACTATTATTTAAACGTTGTTTTACTAACAAGGTATTGTATAAAACATGAATATCGAGGGGAAAAGAACCAAGTTTTTGTATAATTTACCCACTGGTTTGCTTGCAAAAGTTGTGTAAACAACTATTTTCTATACGGAAATGTGGGTAAAATATGCGTAAACTAGTAGAAGTTTTTGTCCAATATATGTTTTCTAGTTTTCATTCGAATTTAATAGCTTATACATTGTTAGACATATAACATTCTCCAGACGATAACATTAATTTCTAACGATTAAAACAAATTATTTAATTAGCAAAATGTTTGAAGAAATCGACACAATTACATAACTTTCAATAGGTGATTCTCGTTATTGGATTATCCTTCGATTTAGTATCAGTAAGTTTTAGGCACTAAAGAACAAAACAGGACCCATCCAAAGCAAATCAGCTTTTTAAGGTCAGATCTAATGTACATACATGCATACACTTTCAACGATGTGAAATGGTTTCACAAAGTTTAAAGTTTTTAACAAACTAATGACTATGCGATTGTTTTAAATTTTATTAAAATTCTCACGTAATAATTGCGTTCATTCTCACATGTATTTCAAACATTGAAAACTAACAAAAACAAAGTCAGACTTAAAACTTTTCATCCACCATCATTTATATTCGTCGTGAGCCTTAAGAACCTACCAGCACCAACGTATGTGTAAGTACATTGTTCATAGACTATATATGTATGTGAAGTTAGAGCGGCAAAAAATATGTATGAATAAAATTATATGTCTTCAGTCTAGGGAGGCAGTCATTTTATCATTCATATTCATGATCCTTCGTATGCTTTTAGCCCTAGTTGTGTTGAATTCAAAAAATATTGCAAGTGTTTGTTAAGGACCAAAGGTATATCAATTTATACTTGTATGCTTAGTACTTAGTCGTTTCTCTAATGCACTTTCTTTGTTTTTATTTTATTCTATTAAGTATATATACGAAACACATCAAATCAAAAAATAATATTCGGTTGTATTTAAAACAAAAAGGATATTCAAATACTCGAGTTTCAAGTTCGGTTTTAAGCGAAACCAAAACCGCAGTTTTTCAAGGACTGTTTTCGATTATTGTTTATTTTTCTTAGCAGAAAAATTCAAAATTTTAAACTGGAAAACAAACTACATAGTTATTTTATTATAAGTTAACAAAAATTTCACCAACATTTTGTTTTTCAATTTTCTTTTTCACCAAATATGGTTTTAAACATAGTTTACATTGGTGAAGTGTATATAAAATTCTGCACAGACTAATATAGCACTCTAGCTTGTTTTTTTTTAAGATTCAATAAATTATTTTTTTCCAAGTAACAGAAAATTGCACATATAATATTCTGTTACGCGCCGGCTAGATCTTTGTAGTTATTTGAATTGTTTTAATGAAAGATCTCTGAAGAAATATAAGTCAGGAGGCATGTTAGATCTAATTTCCCAGCTAGCTACTAAGGGATTTGGTTATGTGGTTCTCAACCCAAATTTCTAGCGCGTTACATATAAAGATCTTCTTTCATGCCAAATTTATAAAACCATAAGTAGATTTAAATTAAAATTAGGTGTTATGAGGCTTGATGTTATGCGAAAGGGTACAATTGTTCCCACCCTGCTGATATTTTGTATATCAGACACCTATGACAATCATAATACCCTATAGTTTAAACTGATTGTCCCTAAATAAAAATCTAGACTGATTTATCTAATTTACATATTGCTAATTCTGTCATTCCCAAAATAATTAAATGCTTATAGATTCATGTTTAAATTCAAAATATTGACATGTTTATTAAAAGAAAATTAAGAAAAATAAATGTTGATAAAGAAAGGTAATAATACTATATTCTAACCATTTGTATATAATTTTAATATTTACGTACAATTGATAAAGAAGAAGCAATTAAAAAGATAAAACAAAATCATAAACATACATATATTCAATTTATATTGATTGTAAGTAACACTTTGAGTTGCATTACTAGACTAAAACATTATGCAAATAAACAAAATTGATTGAGAACTAGATTTACTAATGAAACGGACGGAATCGGACTAATAATATCATTAATAAAAAGATAATAAGAAAATACTAATGAGAGTAAGAGATAATTATTAATTTTGCATTACTTACAGAAGGTTATGTTGTTGTAAATTTATTTAAAATTTCATACCATATCGTTCCGGTGTTGGGCCCAGCAAAGGAATGTGGTGATAATCATGATGACGTTGACAATTTCTATTTTTAGAATAATCTCAATATATATTAATAATTCTTGTTACTCTCTAGTTAAGATACATCATAAAAAAATGCGTAATAAAATAAGATAGGGTTTGCAGTACTTAAAATTAAATATATAGGATTTTAGTTATAATTAAGAATATTCATATTTAATTAATGTGGGTAAATTGTAATTATAAAAAAATTAAACAAAACATTTTAATTGTGCAAAATAAGAAAAAATATATAAATTTTAGTATAAGTTGATTAACAATTTTGAAAAAAAAAGATTTTACTGAAATTTTTGAATATTAGGTTTTTTTATAAAATATATTAATTCATAAGATGTTAATATTAATACTTAGCAAAATTTAGGTCGTCATATACTAATGATTATAAAATATTTTATGTTGTTTTAGATTTTATGTAATTTTATGTATTAGAGTTTTAAGCTAATTTTGTAAGTTTTAAGTAATAGTTTAATCCATAATTAATCATAATATGAATTTTAAGTAGTAATTGTTTAGTTCGTGGTAGCTACTTATTTATATAAAATTTAGTTTTAGAAAATTAGTTTTTGGTTGTGATAGTTCTAAGTGAAAATATATGTTTTAGTTTATTCTTAATTTATAATAGACTTATGTAATTAGTGTAAGAAGTAATTAATTAAATTTATATATATAGTTGAGCGTAGGTTTAGAAAAAACAATACTTAGGTTTTGTCAGGGAAAATATTATCAAAATGGCGGATGATCACGTTACTAAAAAAAAGGTCACGTGTTTCAGAAGCCTAAGGTTTTGGCCAGTTTTATGAGGCCTCTAGCTCTAGATCACGCTGATGATAAAAATCTGGGTTGATGTTGATTAAGGAAAAGCCAACAATTAAGGATGTCTCACTTAGAAATCACTTTGGCAAACTAATCTTGGCAAGGTTATATCTATTTGTCGTCACTTCTATTTACCAGTCCTTTTGGTGATTGAAAATGAATTTCCTTTAAATTCTGGAATTGTGTGCCAAAATTTGGACAATGTACCATAAAAATGGTTAGAATTCCTAAAGCAAATTCTATTGTTAGGTTTATTTAAATTAATATTGTAAACCAAATTTTTACCTTTTTAATATTCACAAAGGATGAAATTATATAGTTTTGAAGAATTATGTATGTACAGTCTTATGCACATTTAAGTTTAACACAATTTTATTGACTTGAACACGTTTTGCTTTATTTTTCTAATTTAAGCGAGCTTATTACCGCACTGTTTTAAATCTTGATTTCAATTAAACGTTCAAGAAGTTGAATGACAAAATTAGAGTCAAAGTGGAGGAATAAATAGTGTACATTAAAATATACATATAAATTTAACGGGATTGACATTCTTTTTGTAAACGATCTCTTTCTCACGACTTATTTATTAGTCTACATGCCAATTACGACGTAATTACCCAAAAAAATATATGATCTCTCACTATAAAAGTTGTATGTATAAAAAAAATTCTCTCATGCTATAAAAAGTAACCAATAGATAAGTATAGGGTTTTCGATAACTGAATTTATTTGATTCATAGGTGTTAATTTTTATAACAATTTTACCAATAAAAAAAAATCCGTAACAATTCCTTGTTGCCAGTAGTACTTTAACAAAGGGAACAGTTTCAAAACTTAAAACTGCATTAAAAAATATTCCATCAAAAAGAACTTTGTTGTAATTATGTGTTGCATGTTGCAATTACTTTTTCCCAAACCTAAAACTAAATAAAAGTTACAAGTATTTTACAAAACATTTGCATGTTTACTGGTATATTGTTTATAAAAATAATTGCAACAATTATTTGTAATAAAAAAAATCCTTCATAAAACTGAATTTAATTTGATGAACGCATGCGGCAGTTTAGCACATTTGAAAACTTTTTTTTAAATGTTAACAAAAATTTTCAATTGTAATCATTTAAATGAAATATAAAACAAACTTGAAAATATGCAAAACGACATTAAAACTATGTTTTTCTGTTAAATTTAATATAAATGCATTAAGAGGGTTTAGGATTCTAATATTTCAAAATAAAATAATTGAAACCACTGTGTATGGTTAAAATCTTATGTTGTTTGCTAAATAAAAACAATTTAAATTGAGTTATTTAATAAATCCTTTTGAAAGCACCTAAGTATATAAATAAAATAGTTATTATTCATGTCTGAAATTTGTTGAATATGGGCATTTCCAGCGAAAAGTCCACCCAAAAATTGCAAAAAAAATAAAAAACAAAATTTGAAAAAAATTAAAACAAAACAATTTCGAAAAAAAAAAAAATTTTTAATTTTTGAAAAAAAATTTTTTTTTAAATTTTGAAAAAAAAATTTTAATTTTGTTTACCTAAAAATATTTAAAATTTTTTTTTTAAAGTATAATTTGGTGTATAAGATTCGGCACAGCGGAATATAGCTCTCTTACTTGTTTTTTTTAATAAAGTGGTTACTGAATTACCTCGCAAATATAAAAAAAAAAACTTTTTACAAATTTGACTTTGTCAATATTTTTATACCCTTCACCTTCGTGAGAAGGGTATATATAACTTTGTCATTCCGTTTGTAATTTCCACAATATAATTTTCCGACCCTATAAAGTATATATATTCTGAATCCTTATAGATAGCGGAGTCGATTTAGCCTTGTCTGTCTGTTTGTTGAAATCAATTTTCTGAAGACCCCAGATATCTTCGGGATCCAAATCCTCAATAATTCTGTCAAACATGCTGTCGAGAAGTTTCCTATTTAAAATCAGCAAAATCCGTCCATAAATAACGGAGATATGAGCAAAAATCCGAGACAACCTCTATTTTTGGCCTATTTTTTGATCTATATCTCGATTACTAAGTCATAAATATGGACAATATGGATATCTAATGATAGATATTTCAAAGTCCATTGCAACGATGTATATAAGGCTATACAAAGTTGGACCAACAATGGGTCAAAATCGGGAAAATATTTTTTAACCCGAATTTTTTTTTCACAAAAAACATTATTTTGTCATAAATATATTTCACTAACAAATTTAAAAAAAAAAATTGGAAAAAACTTTTTTTTTTAAATTTTATTTTAAAGTATAATTTGGTGAAGGGTATATAAGATTCGGCACAGCCGAATATAGCTCTCTTACTTGTTTTTTAAACATTTTGTCGTTCAAATGCCATGTCACGCCATAATGGAAATGCCCATATTGTTATAAAAGAATACATCATAAAAATTTATACCAGACTCAAAATAATTTAGTTTCGACACTCCATGCACACAATCTTAAGAGCTTCTTTAAATTGATTTATAAAATAAAATTTAAAACAAATAAGTGCCATAAACTACTTGTTTTAAATTTTTAATTAAAATAATATATGTATAAGAAATTTAATATAAATTAGAGAACAAAAATATAAATGTACTTAAAAATTAAATTACTTTTTTAAGAAATTTTAATATTTATGTGTTTTTATCAAGGTTGGCAACCGATACCGTTATTAATACCGATACCGATTAAATACCGTTTAAAATTGAGTACCGGTATTGATACCGATACCGAAATAATTATTTCGGTAAAATACCGGTATTCAAATACCG
Organism: Calliphora vomitoria; assembly: GCA_942486065.2. Classification (NCBI taxonomy): domain Eukaryota; kingdom Metazoa; phylum Arthropoda; class Insecta; order Diptera; family Calliphoridae; genus Calliphora; species Calliphora vomitoria. The sequence goes on along the minus strand of OW818030.2, from coordinate 65,031,759 downwards.
TTTCCCTTAATACCGGTATCATACCGGTACAATACCGTTATCATAACGGTATCAATACCTTTATTATACCGGTATCAATTGCAAATCAATACCGGTATCATACAAGTTTCAGTACTGATATCATACCGGCATTATAATTAAATTTTGCAAAATTGTTAAAATTACATAATTTAACAACTTTGCTGCTAGTAGAAAATAGTATTTGAGCCTTGTCCATCCCTGCTTGATGTTCAACTAATGCAACACTGGCTTAGTTGTTTACTTACATACCAAGGCGAATTTATAGCAGGTGACCTCAGAAGAACAGCTGATTATTTTGTTCACTTGTATAGATAATTGGATTGTCAATTCAAGCAAAAACAACAACAGGCAACTTTGACAATTCAATTATCTTTTAACAAAAACAAAGTACCTGTTGTTTTGACATATTGTATTTTTTTGTAGCTCTTTCATATATTTCGATTTTTTATAAGTTTTTGTTAGGTTTGATGTACTTAATTTTTATACCGGTATAAATACCGATATATTAGTTTTATACCGGTATACCGATACCGATATAATTTAAATACCGTTACCGATACCGATACCGAAATAAAAATAAAATTAATACCGATACCGTTACCGATACCGTTATTCGTTTCGGTTGCCAACCTTGGTTTTTATAGAAAAACTATGTACAAAGTTGTAGTAAATGTGAGTATTTAAATAATAGTTAATTTATGCTATTTGTAATGATTAACAGTTGCTATAGTAACTGTTAACTAATGTCAACATAGCTTTTTTTCTTTTGCTACAGGAACAAACAAAAAATTGACTTTAATATTAAAATCAAATCTTGAGAAATCAACATCAGTAAAAAAAAATATTTGCTGGCATTAAAAATGATGTAGAAAAGATTGCAAGACAAAAAACAAAACAGAAAAAAAAACCTAAGTTGAAACTCCGTCTAAAGCGGAAGAAAATTAAGACCAGTTTAGTTGCTTTTCTTTATATATTTTCTTGTTGTCGTTGTCGTTGTCGTTGTTGTTTTGTTTGCCATTTTGTATTATATAGAGATACAAGCTGCAAGAAGACAAGAAACAAAAAATTAAACAGCAACAACTAAAATATAAAATTTTATAAGTCATACAACACCAAATGAAATTGCCATTTCTTATTGTCAATGCAACAACATCCTCTCCCCTTCTCTTCCCCAAACGCTCCTTCCTACCTCCCCACCCCACCAGTAATCAAGTCAATCTTGATATAAATGTAGTTGCCTTCTATGCATAAAGCCTGATGTTTTTTTTTTTAGTTGTTTGTGTTGTTCTTTTATTTTATTTTTTTTTTCATCTGCTGTGCTAAAGTAAAATTTATGTGGCAACTTTGTCGCGTCAAAAGATTTAAAGATTTTTATAAATTTCCATTCTTCAGCTTGTGGATAGGATAAGAAGCCGGTAAGAGGGAAGAGAGAGAAAAAAAAACTAAGGAAAAGAAAAAATAAAATGAAAAAGTGCAGTTATGTTTCAATGCATCTATATGATGGAGAGTGTGTATGCGGCAGTGTTTAACGCGTGGCATACAAGTTTTATATATAAAATACAAAAAAAAAAAAAACGTTAGTTTTTTTTCTACTTGCTATTGCAATTTCTGCATTTTTATTTTACGATCGTAACCAGCCACTCTATTTAACTGCTACAACTACATTTGCTACATTGAGTTGACTGAAAGTGTATGACATACATACAATCACACACAGAGAGGAGACTCGCTATCAGCTACACACTACATACTTAATGTAAAAGTATGAAATGTGTAGTTGCACAGTTGCATGAAACAGCAGATTTTCATTTTCATTTTTATTTTTATTCTTATTTTATAAATTTTTGTTTCCTTTTGATTTTGGTTAAAACTGGCTTGACTATATATACATATGTATGTACATATATATATTAAGTAGACATTCATACTGGCACATTATGTCGCATACACTGTGTTATAGCTGTACACTGCTCTGCTCGTTTTACTTATATACTCCTTCTTGTTTCTTTATGATGCGAATGACAGTAAAGGATTTAATAGGAAAACTTTTTTGCAAATTGGAAAATTATATTTGTACAACACTATCAAGCCACCAGATAAGAAGCTGGCGAATATTAAAACAAAAATCATGACGACGCTGCTGTTCGCTCTACCCATACTCCTCTGAGCATGCTGCTGTCTTATGTTCCTTCTTATTCTTTGATTATAATAGAGTGAGAAAAAATCACAAAATAATATTTATTTTTCTATATTATTATGTTTTTTTTTCTCTTTTAGGTAAGATTTTATTCTTTGGCGTTTCTTTTTTGGCACTTTTATAAATTTAAAAGACAGCAACAAAAAATTATGTAGTTTAAACGACACAGACAGTTACAGATGAAATGCAGATTGTGACATCATGTGGAAAATAAGATTCCTGCTTTAGAAATAAATGCACAAATGTTAAATGCAATAATTTTATTCGTTTTATTGTTTCAATTCAATATTTCCAGTTTCAATTAGTACTGCCCTGGTAGGTGGTTGTAAAGGATTACAAATATCAGGTTTAATTGGATTTTCATGGTTTTCAAAAGTTGATGCCGCCAAAAATTTCCATTTTGCTTTTCAAATAAACAATAACGATTTGTGATAAAGATTGTAACGAAGGTTTTTCGAAGTTTTAAATAAATACTACCACTTATTCAATAAAACTTGGTAAGTAACAGTTACTTACGTGTACAAATGTAACTTAATAGGTATTTAAAAGAGGAGTAATTGAAATTTTTAAACGTATATCAATCGTTCCATGAAAGATTTATAAAAAAATTTAAATTTGCACACATATACACATTTTAGACATTTTCATTTATAATTTTTAAAATTTTTCGATTTTTGAAAAGTGACCAAATTTGACAAAGTTTATGTGTTCATATTGTTACGAATGTGCAATGACGATTTGAATTCAACGGTCTGTAACGACTGCCTGTAGCATTCATCATGTTTATAAACACGTCCATCAGTAGCATGCGTTTATTGGCATTGTTTGTAAGTATGGCAACAGTAAATGTTTGGGCACCTGTCAATGACATCGAAGGCTCTGGAATTCGAATGTACTAGTATGTCCGTTAAGAACATTGTAGAAGATTTCCGATAGATGGCGCGTGTAAAAATAGTGGCAGAGCTGGCAGAAGTTTATAATTTTATTTCTGAAAATTCCAGTTGAATTCTGAAATTTCCAATTGTATTTCAATCTTATTAATTTATTCTTAAAAAGATTCAAATTTATTAGACTTGGTTTAGACTTCAGTTTAAGGAATATGTAAACTACAACATTTATAATTCTATTTCAGAAGTTTCTAATTATATTTCAGAAAATTCCAATTAAAATTCCTTAAACTGAAGTCTAATCCAATTAGTCTATGTTGCCTATGCGTAAATTAATAATTTTTTTTTTTTAATTATAAATCAAATCGACTTTTGTACTCGATATAAACTTCCAATAAACTCATTATAATTGAAATCAGTTGCAATTTTTAAAACTTGCAAACTAAATTTGTCCTTATTTCCAGTATACATATTGAATTTTTTGAAATGGTTATTTTTCTGTTGCAGTTTTAAGTAAAATATTTACCTCCATTTCAAACATTATCCGCTTTAAATGTGTTAAGCCTTTACCAATGTTTTCCTCTTTAACAATATACATATAATTAATGTCCTTTTTTGTACTTTATGTATGTTTATGTGTGTAAATGAGAGAATTTGCTGCTATTTTCAACATCTGTAAAAATGAACATTTGAACAGCACAAATAATTGACAGTATTAATTTAATACGATTAAGTAAAAGTACTGTGATATTTAAGCATCATAATTAATACAACTGTGTATGCATTTGTAAGGATAATGAATACACATGTGCATGTACTTTTCTATACATATGTATGTAAGTATAGTAAAAGTGTGAGTAAAAGCATGGTAGCACACACACACACATTCTCTCTCTCACGCAAAATGCAATAATCATTGCTTAATGTCACATTAACGAAAATATGTTGTTTTTAATGGATGATGATACATAAATAGTATATAAAAATCTTAAGCGAGCATTTTTATCAGTTAAAGTATTGAGAATTTAAACATGTTTAATAAGCTTAATGCTTTATTGAATTTATTATGTCAGAGACTACATTTCTTAATTCCTTAAATTGAAACAGGTTCTTACACAAATTTCGAAAAATATATTTAAAACCTGTTTTTTTTTTCTCAGATACAATTGTATGTATTTTTCACATGAAGCAGGTCAGCGTATGAGTAACATTGATCAATCATAACAAGTATACTCATGAAAAAACGTGTTTACTACTTGGCTAAATCTTTTATATAAATAGGAAACACGTTTTTTTTTGTGGTACACTTTTAAGTATGTTATTGTCCATCAATATTGATGAAACATATATGGCTTAAAATGCTATTTGCTCTAGATATTAAAAAAAATCGTTGTAAAAGTGTTCGAACTTTTGACCACCAGGCGATCCTAGTTTAAATAAATTTGGTACTAATACTAACACTTACTTACTCATTACTAGGGGCCGGATTTTGATGCATTTATTATTGGAAAATATCCTTAAAAAAAACTCAAAATATTACTTAAAAACTTGCATTTAAATTTTTGTGAAGAAACATAAAATAATTAACTATGGATCTCTCAATGCCCAAAAATTATGGAACAGAGATCCCAGCAATTACTTAGTCTTTGGCAGATTGAACTCTTTCAATTATGCTATCTATTAAATAGTTTTAAACTACATAATAATTGTTCTTCTGAAAAAATATTCTAATATGAGAACTCAGTAAATGTAATAAGTAGTAGCTTAACACGCTCAAATTATAGAGATGCTAACTTATCTTAAGTGGTTCCAAATAAAGTTGTGCCACTCTAAACCAGAGTTAACCAAACTCACACAACAATACATTTGCTTCGTATTCTAGTGTAACGATGTGTGTACACTGAACCAAATTTCTTATAAAAATATCCGCTAATGTTTTTATTCAATATCAAACGTATTTGTGCACATTTGTTTTGGTCAGTGCAACAACAACAAAATGAGTATGCAAAGCAATGGTGCGCAGCCCATTGCACAATTGTGCAAAATCAAATCACACGTATTCTTATGCTCTTACAATTTAGTAGTCGTTGTCCACTCAACGAGACAACTACAAAAGCGCATGAGCACGGGTGTATGACCCGTGTATTTGTTTGTTTGTAGGTGCACTGAACAAAATAAAGAATTCAATGTGTTGGTAAGAGTAAGTGTTTTGGTGAGAGAATTTACTTTTGCGCACATCTGATGCAAAGAAAGAAACCCGCACACAGCCATCCCTTTTGCTATTTTTTATATGATTGAGTAAAAAACACATTTGGCATGGTCAGTGTTGCCGATTCGTGTGTTGTCATATACATTTACTTGTGCTTAATTTCGCCAGTGGTGGGAAATACTTCACTGGCAACACTTGTAAAATAATTCATGTTCGTTTTTTAATTTCGGTTTTACATATATAACACACTAATAAATAGGAAGTGCCCGCGGGCGTACTGTTGGAGACCAATGCTCTAAACCAGGGAAAGGCAATTGATGGGCGCCGCATTTTTCATTTACTCTTCTCTTACTTACGTGTGTACAGGCATTGTAGAGAAATAAACAACTTTAATGAGTATAGCTTGAGCATTCAAACAAGCAGGTTGTGTATTGCACAATTTAAGAATCAGCGTTGCCAGAGAAAAAAATGTTTCCCAACTGTTTAAGATGTATGATGAACAATATGAGATTTTACATTTCTAATTGGGGAAAAGAGTCGAAAGTTTACTGGCAACACAGATTCATGGTAAGAACGGATAGAGAGTATAACTATTACAATCGTAGAATGTAATAGTATAGGTTGCCTTTCCCTGCTTTAAACTAACCCCTCTGAACTAAAATGTTTAAACACATTAGCGCCAATTCCACAATGTATTTGCGACAACACTTTTGCAAGATGTATTCAAGTGTGAACACAAAACTGACTTTTTTAATTAGTACCTTTCTTCCAGTTAACATTATTGATATACAAACATCACTAATAAAATATTTAAAATGTTTCTCTTATACCGTCTTTAATTTATGATTTCAACAGCACATTAAGAACTAAATTTACTTAAAAATAACTTTAGAATCCCATAAATTAATCATACACCAATATTAGTTTACTCCTAAACCTTATTAAAGTTATTTCTATTTCTACGCTATTATTATTACTGAAACCAAATGACCCTAAACATATTGTGGTAGTTACTTTGTCAGCAAACGCCAACAATATAAATCGTAAAATTTTATCTTGAAGTTTTATATATTTACCCTTTTTTTTTTTTGTTGTTGTTGAAAAATTGGTTGAGAAAATATACGACCGCATAAATTCCTTGAAACAGGAAATAGTTAAAGAGAAAATGTATTTAAAATCACACCCAAATTGACCATTCTCAATAATGGACCACATGATAATAATAATCAGAAAGCTTAGAGAGTTAGGCAGAAAGTAAAAATTAAGTAAATAACTTACTTTATCATAAAGAAGCAATAAAATATACACACACAACTAAAAACTCTTACATCCTGCTTAATATTGTGTGTGTGGAAGTTGTTTTACCCTCTTCTAGCTTCATTTCCAATATCATCAGTTTGGCTTTTTGTGAGACTTCCCTTATTTTGATTTGATTTTTCCGGTTAAATCATAAAATAAAAAGGTTTTCTTTCCTATAAATAACTTTTATTTTAAGAAAATAAGAAGTTGAATGTAAGAGCATTTTATTTTCAAAAACCAGCATCGGCTATAACTAAGGACAGGTGATTGGAATTCATAATGTGTAGCAAAATGTTTACGGTCAAGAATTTTTGCAAGCTGACTAAATAATTTCCTCTTAGTTCGTTCATTCGTTTAAATTTCTTACAACCTCTTGCCAGACAAAAAAAAAAGGAATAAAAAACTTAAGGACAAATAAGGATCCTTTATTTTTTTGAAAGGAAGGAATAATGGGGTAAAAGGATTTATTTTGTCTGTAAACCTCTTCTCCTACCATTTTGTTAAATTCTCTTTGGCCCGTTTGTGCATATTCTAATTTAATATATTTTTATGTTTTCTTATTTTATTTTATTTTGTTGTACGATGTTTGATGAATTGCGAAATTGCCATTTTCATGGCGTGTTGGAGCGAAAGCTACCCATCATTTTAACTTGAATGAAAAAATGAAATATTTCGAACCAAAGACACAAATATCAAAAGGAACAATTTCTTTATGTTGGAAATTCCATATGCGTAATGTATTGCCATCTACTTACAAACACACAAATCGACATATTTGCCACCTGCCCAATAAAGTGTTTTGCTGAAAAATCGTTTGTAAAATAAAATGGAACAGGAATTTAAAAATTTTCCCTTCAGCAAGAATTTAAAGGAGATTTTTTTAGAAAATCATAATATGAAATCAAAAGTAAAATTACAATATAAGTAGATAACAAGGTTGAATTTTTGTAAATGTTTTCAATCACTTCTAAAGTCATTCATTACCAAATAATGTATCATGGTTAAGAAGATACATTGCAAAACTAGCTCAAAATAGAAGTATTTATATTAAGATATAGTGCAATATTCGTCTATTTATGAATCATGTTTTGTAGGATATCTAGAGGATGCGAAAAAAGTATTTCAACCAACAGACGGACAGATGAAGATCGTTATATCGACATCCAAACATCTGAGGATTCCGAATAGTAATTTTGATAGAGTCACAAAAGAATATTGTGGTAAACTTTAACATAAGTATGAGATAACTCAGGAAAGAGTAAACGTGTTTGTTACATACTGCTACAATCATTAATTTAAATTCACGAAATGTCCTAATATATCACGACTTGACGGCTCGGCTTAACCGACTCTTAGGCAGTCGGCGTTGGTCTCTGCTGGTTCGTTACGATAACACAATAAATATAGCTTAGAAAGTAGTAGGACATTTTTTGCTTGAAAAGCAATTAAAACCCTTGTGAAATATTGGGACATTATGACAATATGACATGATAAAATACCTTGTGAATTGACCAAATGTTTAAATTTTGATGTAACTAATCAGGTGCCTAATCAGGTGTGATAACTTAGAGTCTACGAACTAACTATGCACAGCTTTAAAGAATTGTAAGTTGAATTGATTATTGGGTTATTCCTACTAGTGCATATGTGTGGGTGTCTATCCCTGATATTTAAATCTTGTTACTTTTTATTTATTATAGTTCTATGATTAAGGATTAAAATCCTACTCTAAAACAAACCTATACTTCTACTACCTACAATCATTAGGATATATTAAATTGAAATTAAAATGTGTTAACAAAATGTTACCAGCATCATCATCATCATCATCATCTTCGTCGTCGTTGTTATCATTAAGAGATACAAAACATTTTCCATTTGGGACCAAATCATTCTAATCTAATCTATAAAATATGTTGCTATTGTTAATGTTTTTGTTGTTACTGCTAACCTTGTCTAATAAATCTTTTGCCAAAATGAGGCAAAAAGAAAGAAAAATCAATTCGATTTGAGAAATTACTTAATAATGTGTTTTTTTTTTTCTTTATTTCTTCTTTTAGCTTTAGCTGTTCTTTCGTTTACACTGGCAGATGAATCTCTAGATACACGAGAAAATACAGATCTCACATTAAAATGTCGTTTCACAGAGCAATACGATGCTGATGATTTCACATTTTACTGGGCAAGATGGACGGCGAATCCGGCACAATTTGAAAATGTTGCCATCGGTGATGTGCAATTAAATTCAGGTTATCGGTAAGTTTTTTACATAAATAAATATTTCTTTTTTTTATTTTATTGCTTTTTCTTTTATATTGTAATTAATTTTTGTTTTTATCTTTGTTTTGTTAATGTTCTAAAATAATTGTAAATCTAAGTCATAGTCACAACGATATTAAAGGTGTCACAATAAAGGGAATCTTAATGGAAATTCGTAATCGTTCCGCCGTTTCGTTTTATTAGTTTTTTTTTTTTTTTTATTATTTAGTTTATAAAAAAAGTTACATTATAAGTGTGAGTCCTTGTAACATTACTTTAAATTTACAAAGGTTTCCAATAAGATGAAATGGTTAACATGATATACTTAGTGTTTTAGATATTTATAAACAAGTAGGAGTGTGAGGACGGGTGAGATCGATCATATACCAGTGAAGCTTACAAGGAAACTAAATAATTATTTTTAGTTATATTACTTTAGTTACTTAAAAACCCATCAACTTAATAAAAGAGTCTTAATTTTGTTTTATTGGAAAATCACCGCAGTCCATAAAATTCTTTTGATTTCTGTTGATGCCAAACTGATGATTAAAATTCCTAAAATATGCTATTCATTCTTTATGGCATTTTAATAATCAACATTTTTATGGCACTGTCATAAACAAAAAACAAAAAAAAAAAAACCTAATAAAAAATCACATTTACATTGTAATTAAGTCTATTGCCACAGCAATAAAACATTTTGTCACAAACTAAAAATTCAATTTCCCATATCATGTTCAAATGCCTGTTTCTCTTTCTCTCAGTCCGCCCCCAAATAATGTCATGTTACTTATCATTGGAAAATGTCACATTTTTTTCTTGTTTTTAATTCAGTTTTTTTACTGTCATTTTAGGGAAATTTGATAATATATAAATGATGATAAATTATGCTTCGATTACGAAACTAAAGTGATAATGAGCAAAACAAAATTATACCAACCTTTTTATTACTTGATGAATTTTTTAATAAGAATTATTTGTTATGCATTTTTTGTTACATCATGCTTAAAAATTAGAAAAAATATAAAATAGAAAAATATGGTAGTATGTATATGAAAACAAATAAAATGCTATGATCATGCAGTTTTTTTTTTTTTCGTCTTGCTCATTACTGCTTTTAGTTTTCTGTGTAGAAAGCAGAAAATCTAAAAAAATATCATGCCAATATTAAACAAATAAAAAAAACAAACAAATTCTTAATTAAAATTAAGTTGTAAAACAATTTAACCACAATTACTACAACTACAGCTATAGCAAGAATGTCTTTAAAGTCATTAACTTTACGCAAACTTTGCTGGTTATTTGGTAAATGACTGGCTGGCTGGTTGGCTTGGCTGGTGTGGCTTAAATGGCTGATGTTGTTGGTTTGGTTGGCAGGTTAAATGCCCGGATAGTTTTTGAGTTGACTTGGCTGGTTGGTTGGACGATTGCTTGTTTGTTTGTTTGGTTGGCTTGCTGGCTGGCTGGCTCATTTGGCTTTAAGTAGTTGCCCTGTCTCTTGCAAACTTACCATACCGCATTAATATTTCATTTGTATGCTACAACTGCATTTAGGAATTCTTTTTTTTTTTTTTGTATTTTGTTTCTTGGTATTTTATTTAAAATTGTTCTTGCCCGAATGAGTTTACCATTTTACGGTTCTGTTTTAAAATGAAATAATTTATTTTCTTCTTTTTTTAATTTGTCGTTTGTTGTGTGCATAAATATTCTGAAAACCATAAATATTTTTAATAACACTACTTGTGGTTTTAGCATACTTTTACCAACTACTGTTTGTTATTTCTTTCACAATACATATCTCTAAAGGAAAATTATTGTAGTCTTTAAACAATCTCAATATCAGACTATAGTTTTTGTAGCAACAACAATAACAAACTATTAATAGAAATAATAAATTTAGCAATTTTATCGCATACATAAATGTGGTTGATTAAGATTTCATTAATTACTTAACATATATATGCACATATTTTAGAGCCTAAAGGCAGCTTAAAATAATTCAAATTCAATTGTGCATGTTTTATTTAACAAAAATAACAACCATTTTTTCAAATTCACACCTTAGGTCTAACTAAATAAGAATTATGACTAACTTTGTTAGTGATTTATTTACTTAGCGTTTAACTCTCTTCTTGCACTCGTTCAAATAAACTAGCATTTCAACATAATTTGAAACTTTATGTGTGTCCTTTCGCCAAACACAGCTGCTGTTGCTTGTTTTCTTATGCTGAATTCTCACATAACTGCTGTAATCCATGAAACATAGTCCAGTTTTTTTTTTTTTTTATTTATGCATGTTTATCCCCAATTGTAGCTAAATAATACTGGCAAAACATAGCAAAAGTAAAATAGTTGTTGGTGCAAATAAAAAATAAAAAAAGCAGCAAAAAAGCAAACCACCAAATGCAACACTGGACTAACAAAAAATAAATACAAGAATAGTAATAATAATATTTACAAGAAAACTACTGTAAACACTGAAACGAACATAGCTGCAAAAGCAGCAGCTCATACATTTGTAATGCAACAAAACAGAAGTTAACAGAAAAAAGGGCTAATCTCACGTATACATACATACCCACTCACACCCACACACACACACACATAAATTAAGTCCTTTAGGGATCTTTTTTGTATTAAACTAAACTGGGAAACCAAAAATAAAAAAAAAAACTAAATACTAACAGCAAGTGCAGCTTTAAAACTGCAATCGCTGTGGTATCATTTTGCTTTAAACTAAATTCGTTTACTGTTGCAACGGCTATTGCTATTGCTCTGGCTGCTGCTGTTGCATAGCAAACAACCAAGTGTATAGTATATTATGAAAAACGTTACTAAGTGAGCATTTTTCCCTTAGCAAAGACTCTGGTGTATACAGAATGTGAGTTCTATTTTATTTCTTGTTGGAGGACAGCCATCAACACCAGCACATTTTTTTTTTTTGCCTGATACTGCATACAACAGCAGCATAAAATGGTTCTCCTCTGTACACACACACACACAATCTAATACACCAACTCTGACATAAATTGCAATTCTTTTGTATTGAGTGTTAAGAAGTTTTATGAGTAAATAAACTGGTTTAAGTGCAATATTGATATAAAGAAGAGGAAGAATATAACAAAATGGGAATGAAAAAAATACTTAAACAAAATGAACGTCGCAACGACACAGTTTACATTGAGTTAAATAAGTGTTTAAAATAGATTTACTTTAATATTTAATGCCAAAAATACGAAAAAAATTTTTGTTTAAAGTTTTACTTTTTTGTTGTAAGGACAGCGATTAACGATAAATATGCAATTTAAACATTATTTACCGCATAAGTATGCTTCATTTAATTTTGTTTAAAAAATTAAGAAAAAAGTAAAACTTTTTACAGTGGAACTAAAAATTGCCCTTAAAGAATTGGCTATAAATATTAGCATACAATAAAAACATATAACCCAAATAAATCTTTTTAATTATAATTATCTGAATACATACATGCAATTTCTAAATGATTTCAGTACTTTTTTTGTGGCATTTCCGTGATTTCCCAACACTAGTTTCCCTAAAAATGTACTTTAGTTTTATTTTAACGTATTTGTACATATTACTCTCCTTAAAATAGACAATAAAAAGTTGAATGCTAAGTATTTTAGTATGAGCATGTTTTTTTTTGTATCTTGAAATATAATTAAGTTGTTAACCACTTTTGTATGTAAAAAGAAAAATGAATTAAAAGAAAAGACTACACAACATGTGAAAACACAAAAGAAAATGAAAAGGAAAAAACAAAGCCATCCTTACTTGAATAACCTTTAATTTTGTTTGTTGTTTTTTTTTCTCATTTAATTTGTTCATACTCTCTTTGTTCCACATTCGGTACTCATTCATGGCTCATCTCATGTCAGCCACAAACAATACCCTAAACGTTTCTTATTGTCCATAAGTGAGTTTCTGTTAAAACGAAGAAAAAGCAGTTCCACACAAACACACACACGTATACACATGAACAATTTTAAAGCATACATTGAGGCTGCAATTCACTTAAGTTTAGTGCAATCTTTTTGTTCTTATATATTTTTTTTTTATTTTCTACATATCTACATATGTAGATTCATATACATATACAGTATTTTTTATTGTATACATATATAAATTTTCCAGAATATCCTTGGTACACATGAATTGAAGCTTATATATGAGTTTCTTTTGTTAAGAAATTGCGAGAAAGGAAGAGAGGGCAAAAAATTAAATACAACAGCATAAAAAACGGAAAGTTGTTGAGAACAAAAAAATATAAAAAAAAAACACTAAATAAAACATAAAAAAGAATTCAATGAAAAAAATACATATAAAATCGTAAACACTCTCCCATACTCATACACACACATATACCAACATACATTTGTGAATATCAAAATGTGAAGCATGAATGAGTAAAAGAAGGACAAGTATTTTAACAAGCTACGCAAACACACACTTACCTCCACATTCATATCATGTGAATTTTTCAGAGAAATGCATCAATATACCGACACACTTACCATTCAAGTGTTCATGTATGTATTCACAATATTGGTTGTGTATGTGAATTCATGAGTGTGCATTAGGGTGGCCTTAATTTTGAACTTTCTCCAAGGTCAAGAATTCTTATCCGACTTCTAAAAATCAAATGCTGAAATTTGAGCAAAATCGGATAATGTTTCGAGAAATCAAAAGCAACATTTCCAACAAATTTAAATAATCAACCCTCATATTCAAAAACAATTCTTAAATTTTTAATGGGTTTATATTATTTTTTGATTTGTCGACCTTTGGCCGATCGCAAAGCTATTCTCCTCTGGGGTATGTATCACAAACCGGATACGCTTAGTAAATATTCTTTAATTGTCGGTCGAATAGGTTTTCTTAAGTGTTTCAAAACACAAATATATGCTTTGAAACTACATTGCTTCCGAAATGGGATTTTATATCACCTTACAGTGCTATTTCATTTCAAGATTTTATTTTTTGTCATTATGACAAACAATTTAAAAAGTAGGAACCATAAGGTAGAACTAGAGGCGCAACTGAGAGTAACAATAATTACTCTCTTCACACGCACTTGTGATATGTGAATTCAACATCTTGTGAGAGAATTTAACACATCAAAATAGTTGAAATTTTAACTTCGATTTTCCGACAAAATATAGACCGAACCGCTTTATTACACTTGTACACAATTATTGGCAATTTTTTTTAATACTTTGGAGGACACTTTTATTTACAAAACGCGTTAATTTTGCTCAAAAGAAAAAATTTATTTTTTATTAACTTTTGACACTTTTTTTATCTGTGGTAGAATTTAATTTATGTAACAGAGTTTCTATTTTTGGTATTGAAAATAGAAGAAAATTTAAATAAATTTAAATGTAAACATTTTTATAGAACTCTGTGTGTCCGGTGAAAATTAAAAAAGCACCAATACTACCTCAAAACTATGTACTAATACATTCTCACGACTTAGGTTTTTGACAACAGACTTAGGTTTTTCCGCTCTAAGTAACGCTTCTATGGATATATTATTCTATGGTAGGAATCATAAGGTAAAAAATATTTAAAAATATTTACTCTCTCTCAAATTTTATGGCTGACACAACAAAATGCATTGATTTACATGTATTTTGTTGTTGCAAGATTTATGTTTTTGACAGCAGACTTAGGTTTTTTTGTCTACCAGTTACGCTTCTGTGTATATTTTATTCTATGGTTAGGACCTAGTTCATTGGGAGCTTATTTCATTAAGAACATTTGGGGGTTTTAAATTATTAAGTCCCAAATTTATTGGCTTTAATGTAATTTTGGTTTAGCGCTTCAGTTAGGTTACCAATAGAGTATAGAAATTATTCTTAACAAACTACTTTCATCTATTTTATATTTTTAATAATTTATAGTGAAGAGGTCTAACTTTTTTCACTTAGAAAATTAAAAATACAAAATCGTAAATAGACAACCCAAAGAAATAATCTGAAATTAAATATATTTAAAAAATTATTTTTCTTTGGATTTTTTCCACATTCAGTTTTATTATTATTTTTTTTTTTTTTTTGACCCAAAACATTAAACTTCAAATAAAATGTGCAACTTCTCAACGTTATCCCTTAGAAATGACGGAGAACAATTATAAACCTTGAGAGTATAGAAAATCCAAAAAGTGTAAAATAAGATCCAGCCTAGTGTGTATAAATGTAACTATATTATCCACTCATAAGAAAAACAGTTATGTACTGCAAACAGTCTTTTGCATGTATCGTATACTTCTTAGTATGGCCTTACAGAAACAGTTCTCTTCTAGAGTGTTAGTTTACTTTGTTTTAAGATACAATTTCTATAAATTTTGTACTACTTAGCTTTAGTCGTTTCAAAATAAGTTGGATTAAACAACAAAAATTTACTTTCCTTAGATCCAGTACAGCAATTTAAATTTTAAATTTCTTTTGGGGCAATCCTAGTGTATTTGTTTATAAATAGTATGTGTGTTTTCATTCACGAAAAATCCATTTTTATATAGTTTAAACATACTACGACCATGTTATGTTTACTATTTTGACCAGGTACATTTTATGAGAGAAACAAAAGCTGTGTCCTGTTACAACAGAAATCATAAAATGCAGATATACTTGCAACAAAAGCAGTTACATAGATGATGATGATGATGACATGACCAACACTAAAAACACAATTTGAGAAATAAAATCGGCTATTGAAGCTTTTCATCGTACTTGTACAACAGTGTGCAGCAGCTACAAAAGTATTGTTATGAGCCCAACTTTAAAAAAAAAGGAAAAATAATAAACAACAGAGTACATATATACGTATGCATATGCATTTATAAAGGAATCGACTGATATTGTTGAGAGAACAGTATTTTTTTATGTATGTAGGTTGAAATACATTTTCCGAAGCTAGTACTATATAGTACTATATTCGGCAGTTTTGCTTATATATGAATTCATTTATGAGCGGGTTTTACTGATTTTTTGAAGCTTCGGAAAATGTATTTCAACCTACATACATAAAAAAATACTGTTCTCTCAACAATATCAGTCGATTTCTTTATAAATGCATATGCATACGTATATATGTACTCTGAGACTACAGATTTGTTGTGGAGCAGTATTTGTAGCCAATTGAATGACTTTATTATGTACATACACGATTCAAATGAATATTTCAACCATATATATGGTTACAGTAAGGTTAGGTTAGGTTATCAGGCAGCCGTCCAAAATCTTCTTTGTACAGCTCACTTGGGTCCAATAAACGTTCCCTTTGTGGTACCTGAAAGGAGATAAAGGAAAAGGGGAAAGAGATAGAAGTAGATGATAGGCGTTCTAAAGATTGTCAAGCACGAGAAGAAAAGAATAGAAATCGAAGGAGTAAGAGGAGAAGGTATTGAGATTCAATGACGCGGACCATCATGAGACAGTTATCGTGTCTTCATGAGGTGCAATTTGCAAGTCCGGTCTCATCAACCACCTGCTTTCCCTAATAAAGGCGTCTATACACCTTAAATTCTTCACTGATAGCCCGGAGAGGGTATCAAGAAATCTCTCACCTAAAAGTCTGGCTCTTAGATCACCAAGTGCCGGACAGTTACAAAAGAAGTGTAGAATAGTTTCTTCCTCTTCCTCATTTTGACAACTTCTACAGAAGTCGTTATAAGGTAACCCAAGTCTCGCAGCATGGGGACCGAAAGTGCAATGTCCGGTGAACATCGCCACCATATTGCGTAATCTCATTCGTTGTAATCTAAGTAGATACGACGTGCGTGTACAGTCCAGCACAGGCCATATCGTCCTCGTGATAGTACAAGTGGATTCATTGCCCCACCTAGTTTGGGCAAGTTCGTAGTATATGTCATGTATACGTTTCTTGCAAGTTGACAGCGGGATTCCGCAGAGGGAGTCTATATCATCTTCTGATAGAAGGGCTCCTAATCCTGCCAAGTGATCGGCAATACAATTGCCTTCATTGTCCCTGTGTCCACGTACCCATGTGAGTACAACTGTCGAATGTCTCGCCATCTCATTTAAGGATGCCCGGCATTCCTGGACCATATTTGATGTTGTATAAACACCTATCAGGGACTTAATTGCGGGTTTACTGTCAGTATATATACGAATATCCCTACCAGATACTCTGTAATATCTGAGCCAGTTGGCCGCTCTTTTAATAGCCGATACTTCGGCCTGAAGAATGTTGCAACCATCTGGAAGCCTAAAAGACATTCTTACTCCAAATTCAGGGATGTATACACCACCACCCACCCTGTCCCCCTTTTTGGACCCATCCGTATAGATGGATAGCCTCATCCCATCAACAGGGTTACCATCGACAGCTTCCATATTGGATGGGATTGAGAAACCGAAGTTCCTCAGGAGGAAGGGCTTGGGAGTGCAGTAATCAATATGATCAGGAAGATTGCGTATATTCCTATTATGCAAGCATGTCCATAGGGTCTGTAATTCCATGCATTGCTGGCGTTTAGCCTGAAGGCCGTATTCAATGCCAATTTTCTGGCCATAAGATCTACTGGTATCCAGTTGAGTAGAGTGAATAGCGACTTCGTCGCAGTAGTTCGCATTGCTCCTGTTATCAGGATTGCCATGCTTCTTAATACCCTATCAAAGAGTATACGATTTGAGGCCCTATCCATTGCCCCCCACCAGACAGAGGCCCCATAGAATAATATAGGTTTAGTAACCGTATCAACTAGCCAATTCATGTTCCAGGGTCTAATACCCCATCTCGTGCCTATGGCCTTTTTGCAGACATACATAGCCGTGATGGCTTTAGCCGCTCTTGCCTCTGTATTGAGTTTCCAGGATAATTTCCTGTCGAGTATGATGCCCAGGTACCTTGCATTGTCCGAGAGTGACAATTCGGTTCCGTTAAGTCGGGGCAACTTGAAGTTAGGAATTTTATTCCGTTGAGTGAACAGTACTAGTTCAGTCTTGCTGGGATTTACACTTAAACCACTATCGATACTCCATCGATTCAATGTTCCTAGTGCCATTTCCAGTCTTTGCGATATCGTGCCCAGATGAATCCCTGAAACTGCAACCGCAACGTCATCCGCATAGGCAACAGTCTTAAAGTTCTGGGAATCTAATTTCATAAGCAGACAATTTAACGCCAGATTCCACAGAAGTGGAGAAAGGACGCCCCCTTGGGGAGTGCCTCTGTTGGCAGATCTAGAGATCGTAGTCGTTCCAATTCTGGAGCGAATGATCCTGTAACTTAGGAGGTACCTAATGAACCTAACTATAGATTGATCGAGTCCTAGTAAAGCTAGGGCCGATATGATGGTTGCAGATTTCACGTTGTTGAAGGCTCCTTCTATATCAAGAAAGGCCACAAGTGTGTAATTGCGGTATTCGATGGATTTCTCGATATGTCCCACTAGTGAGTGGAGTGCCGTCTCAACTGATTTCCCCTTGGTGTATGCATGTTGAGAGGTAGATAATAATCCCTTGTTTACTGACATTCTAATATGGGTGTCGATAATTCTTTCCAGGGTTTTTAGCAGAAAGGATGATAGACTTATTGGCCTAAAGTCCTTTGCCTTGGTATGTGAGGCCTTTCCACCCTTCGGGATGAAAGTCACATTGCATTCGGTCCAACTGTCAGGTATATAGGACCATGAGAGACAGGCTTGAAAGATTACAATCAGCCATGGTGTGACTATTTCTGCATTGTATTGCAGGTCAGCCGGTATGATGCCATCAGGGCCTGGGGATTTGTATGGATCAAAACTCCGAATGGCCCAGAGTACATTGTCCTCGTTAATCCTAATTGAGGATAAGATTCTATCATGCGGTTGGGATTCACATGCCGCGTTTACTGGGAGACTTCCCGGAAAGTGAGTGTCCATGAGCACTTCAAGTGTCTCATGTCCACTTGTGGTCCATTTACCGTCTTGCTTTTGGATATAGCCTTGAACGGTTGGTGATTTGGACAGAATCTTGCGCAAACGGCTTGTCTCAGAGGAACTTTCGACGCCGCTACAGAAGTCCCTCCATGTCTTCCGTTTCGCCCTTCTGACCAGATTTTTAAATTTATTCAACGATGACTTGTAGGATGACCAGTCTCCTGATCTTTTAGCCTCATTGAAAAGTCTACGGCTTCTCACTCTGGAGTCCGCTATTTCCGGTGACCACCATGGTGGTCGTCCGTTACCTCTTCTTACAGAGGGGGCACAAGTGAGTGCAGTGGCGTCCTTTATGGAATTTGTGAGCGTGTTTACAGCCCTTACAATGTCCCCAATATTATTTATTAAGGGAGGTTGGGGAAGGAGTTCAGATAGATAACGTTGATGCTCGTCCCATCTTGTCCTCCTTCTATTCAAAAAGGGTTCAACCCTATCCGATTTCCTTTCAATCGAGAAAACTAAATAACGATGATCTGAGAAGGAACAGTCATTTGAGACCTTCCAGTTACTGATCATGTAGGAGTGGCTTGCACTGACAAGCGTTACATCAAGAACCTCTTGTCTGTTAGCAACTACAAAAGTAGGTTCCGAACCTTTATTGGTTATCACTAGATTAGAGTCTAATATAAAGTCTAATAAAAACTCACCTCGAGCATTCGTGTCTGAGCTTCCCCAGATAGTATGATGTGCATTGGCATCAGCCCCTATGACCACGGGAGTCCGGGAGCGATTTGCTGCCCGCATCATTTTCCTCACCATGTTGTTGGGTGGTGGATCGGCTTGGTCATGTGCCATATAGCATGAGAGAAGCCACATATTAATCGACCTCGTCTCCCATGCAGCGGTTACAGTATCTCCATCGCTGTAATCAGTTAGAATGAAGATATTAAGATGGTTTTTAGCCAGTATGCAGGATCTTATTTTACCTGTGCCCTTATTGTACAATAGTTTGTACCCTGATGCGTTGAGTCCACATATTTCGCCATTGCAAATCCAAGGCTCCTGGACCAACGCGATATCCTCCCCATTCTCGACAATGTGGAGGAGTAGTGCAGCGGATGCTGCTTTAGAGTGGTGAAGGTTCGCCTGGATCACCTTCACCATGATCGGGGTCATAGACGACGGTTACGTCTACGTCTTCTGGATCAGAGTCCAAAAGAGCGTCCTCGTCCTCCACTTCACCCAGACCACGGAATAGATCCCCAACCATACCGGAGTTTGATTGGGTCTCCATTTCGTCTTCCGAGTTAGTGGGGTCGTCAACCTCGGTTTTTGCGCAGTCCATATCCTGCGGAGCTTCTGATTTAACCTCAGAAGTTTCGGGGTCGATCTTGTCGTCACCACGATAGACGCGCAGCCTAATACTATCGAAACCGTAGTATATTCGGCTTTGCCTCTCCCGCAGTGGCGCCAATGATTCCTTGTTAAGAACCACGACCACCTTCCTGTTTGCACCTTCAGGAGCGGAGACCTTGACCACTTTCCAGTTATGGGTCGGTAGATCAGGATTCCCGCTCTGAATGTACGCAAGGATCTCCTCAGGTTCATGCGGTTCCGCCGGAATGACTGCGAGTGATCTCGGTCTGCGAGGTATCTCACTTACCGGGATCACGTCCAGTTTCGCGCCGGGCCACAATTCCCCTAGGGACGCGATTGCTAGTTTAAGCAATAGAGCTGAGCGGTCATTTGTACACGCTAGCAATTTTACATGGCCTTGATACCAGCCAGCATCATCGTTTTGCGGGGATGGACCGGGATTCTCCTTGAGTATCTTCCAGTATACCCCCAGCATACCTTGACGGATTTTCAGCCATTTCTCCTGAGAGATAGCTCCGTCCTCAACGCTCCTATCGATAATAGCCCTTATTAGTGGGTTGCGAGCAACCTCACTGTAGGGTCTTCTTATCACCCGAGCCTCTTGCTTCGGACGTTTAGTCCTCGGCTGTTGTGTTTGCTGTTGTAGTGGTTCCTCCTCCGAGCGTTGCCGCTTAGGCCCGACAGATGCGGCTTGGTCCGCTGCATCTGTGCTTGTAGGAGGAACTAGACTATCCAGCTCAGTCAGCAGGGCCTTAGCCCAGCTTAACTTCGACAATTCGTCGCTGGTTAGCGCATCAACAGACTTGGAACCATGTCTGTCGATAATGCGCAAGGCGGCACGCCTTTGAACGAAAGCCCTCCTAGATGGTTCTTTGCGAGTGGGGGCGTTCGAAGCTGCCGTAATGGCGGGTGAGGTTACAGGGGTTGGACCCGACTTCTGGTTCGACGATCCAACCTGTAACATTGTCGCATGGGCAGCTGTCTTGTCGACAGTGCCCGAAGCAGGGATAGTTGCTGGTACATTACCAGCGAGGGCTAGTGCAGCTTTGGAGGTGCTTGGCTTGAAGTCCAGGTCTACCTCACTGCTTTTAATCAGACTGTCACCTGAAGGTTGGACAGCTGATTTTTTGCATTCAGCCAGCATAGGTTTCCCCTGCTGGCTTCCTGCTGTTGTTTTTATTTGTTGTTTGTTTATTTCTTTATTTTTGTTCATTTTTGTTCCCACGAGTATGCACGTAAGGGTATGGACAATCCATGCAGGGACGGCGTACATGGACTAGGCAAAAACTGTATTACAACCGACCCGTGCCCTGGCGTCGGAGGGGAGCTGTTAGCAGCTAGTCTTCTTTAACCACTAACTAGCCATTCAGGTCTTCAGCACAGCTACCATCACTTTGACCTTACAAGTGGGGGGAAAGAGAGAGAAAGAGAGAGGAAAGAACAGTTTTGGTCCGCGGGTCGTAGTACTAGGAGAGAGAAATGATGTGCTATCACTAGGCGACCATTTGTTATAAAATGTATCGCCAGTTATAGCATTATCATTACACCAAAATTACATCATATTGTGACCATTTGTTATAAAATGCATCACAATCTGATGGTGATTGGCTATCGCAATTCTGTCTACAAAACCTAGCTATGTCAAGAAATTTAGACCATTTGTTAGAAAATGCATCTCTATATATTGACATCGCTCGAGCAATTGTCAAGACCAGTGACCTGTTGTTAAAAACAGAATCACTAGAGTAGGCAATTGTTCCCCCTATCCGCCACCTGGGACGCGTCCGATGGGAGACTGAGAACTCCACACGGATGGTTACAGTAAACATATATATGTTTGTGACAACCATTTATATGATGAATAGTTTTATCATTATATGTTGTGCTCAGATTTTTATGTAAGACAACATAATATGGTAAATCCTTCATCATATAAATGGTTGTCACAAACATATATATGTTTACTGTAACCATATATATGGTTGAAATATTCATGTGAATCGTAAATTAACTATATAATTGTAACCAACATCATATATATAGTTACTGTGACTATAATATCGTTAAAAATTTTGAAATGGTTACAGTAACCATGCACAAATGTTGAAATGGTTACAGTAACAATGCCCAACTATATTTTTTTTCTGCGTGTAGATTTTTCGTTTCTAACCGCAGAATGTCAGTTCGTAAAGATAAGTTACAATTAAAACAATCAAATATTTCTCAATCCATCTAATATGTTGCAGCCCCAACTGAACTCTAAATCATTCGATTGTTAATAAATTCGGTTGTCATAACCAAACTGGTTTCTCTGTATATGTATGTATGACCTTGTGTACTTTTACATATCGATGTCTAAAAGCAAATGTTGAATATAAAATTTATGCTCGTAACTAATGAGTTTTTGTTTATCTTCTTATGTCAAAAATCTATAAATCTTTTTTTTTATATTTGTGTAAAAAGTCAAATTGAAAGTAAAAAAAATATTTATAAATGAAATGTATTAAGTATTTTTCATACAACTTTTAACAAAGATGCATTCTTTAAGTCCTTCACTATTTAATTTATAAAAACAGACATTTACACAAATATTTACATACATATCACTTTTAAATTTATGTAATGCTAGTTGCTGTATACATATTTCATTATAAATAATGTGAATATTTTATATTTTTATTTATTAAGAAGACTAGCTCTAAAAACAACTATTCTTGGAAAGTTTGTAAAAAAAATAATTTCAATAAAAATTTTACTTCCTTTTATTAAATACCAAATTATTCTTAATTAAATGCATATTTATCATTTTTTTGTTTTTTATTATCAAAAAAAAAAAAATAACCATAATTGTTTATATAAATAAAATATGATAGCTGCGTAGGTCACCACATAAGGCACCAGCTCAATTGGTTGGTTTCAGTGAACGAAAACTTCTATGAAGTTTCTAATTACTCAAAAAATAATTTGAAAGTAAATTTTAATTCGGCTCGTGTTCATTTATTATAATAACCGTTAAAAGAATTGTGTATTTTACAAACGAAATTTTTTGAACATTATGAAAAATATGAAATCACAAAAATTTGTTTATGATTTCATATATCTGTGAACTTTTGACAATACAACTTAAGTGTAATTTTAAAAATTTTCAGGAGTGCGCAAAAACTCTTGAATTGATCGATAATTATTTTATTATTTGACCTTGGAGAACTTTATTATTTGTCTCAAAGAATTAAAAAAAGCACTCGAAATTAATTAAGGTCAAAATAAAATAATTATCGAGTTTTTGCGCACTCCTGAAAAATTTTAAAATTACACTTAAGTTGTTTTGTCAAAAGTCCACAGATATATGAAATCATAAAAAAAATTTTGTGATTTATAAAAAGCATATTTGACACACATTCTATTGTTGACGAATCGTTCCTCCTATTTAATCAAATTCTTCTATTTAATAAAAAATACAAACTAACCTCACATTCAATGATATTTGACAACATTTTTTCTACATGGAATTCGTATGTACATTTTTTACATATATGGGCATTTCCTGGGGTCACGAACGCTTTTGATGTCCATGGAATATATAAAATAAAACTATTCCTAGCATTTTTTTTTTTTGCAATTCGATAGCATTTTGGTAGCTTTATGTTTGGTGCAAAAGATGGATTTCATCGAGTTTAAGTTTTCATAACGATAGTTATAAACATGTGGTAACGCACGTACGCAAAATTGAAGTCAACTTTGGCTAACAGTAGTGAAATGTAAAAATCTGCGAAATGGAAAGGAATATTTAAAGCGATTAATTTATTTTAAAAGTGTATTAATGTAGGTCTCTATCCGGTACTTTCACAATAAAATATCTCTATTGGTTTTTGTTTAATTGGCTTAAGTATCGGTCGCGAATGTACGGATCGCGAACGTACGATTTTTCCATATGATTTTTTTTATTATTATTTCCTTAACAAACAATTAAGTCGGTCAAGCCCGACCATATTATACCCTACACTAAGTAAATGAGCAAAAACATTTTTCTTTTAAAATTCAATAATTTATATTCGTGAGTGATTTTCGAAGTGGGCTTTATATGGGAGCTATGACCAATTATTGACCGATCACCATGAAATTAGGTCGTATGATTTAGGTCTATATGAAAATTATTTGTGTTGATTTTTATGTGTATACTAGGGTATTCAATCGCATAACCGTTAATCGGTTAACCGATTAATTTTGGTCGGTTAACTGTTCGAATAATTTAAAATTGCCGATTTTCAAATAACAAATAAACCGATTAATTTATGTCGATTAACCGATTAACCGAAATTTCTTTTTTTTTTTGGACTTTGTATTACTTATCTTATGAACATTCCCTTCTAGCAATAGTTTTTTAAATATAGATCAATAACTGAAATTAAGGAATTTGGAAATGACATTTTCCTAGAATGTTCCATGATGAAATTTGTCCTAATGAGTTGGAGGAAGACATGATAACTGAAGACATTACTGAAACGAGTCTTTTATCAGAACTTAAGGAAATTTTCCAATAGTATAATGGAAGATTTTATATGCTTAAACAAACTGAACAATGAACTGAGAAATTGGATAGTATTTCTTATGCCTTACTTTCAATTTCTCCAACATTCACAATCAGTAAGAGAATTTTTTCCAAGTTAAGTTTCATTAAAACCAAAGAAAAATTAAAAGGAAACCTTTCCTATTCTTTTTTTAAAAGATTATTTCAGAATATCTCACTAATCCTAAAAAAACTCACATTTATAAATAAAAAGGATCTAAAAGACAACATTTAGTTCCTATTATTTATTTTTTTGTTGAAATGCTTAAATAAGTACACAAAATTCGTGGTTTTATCTTCAATTTAAAATTAAAATAGAAATTATTCGGTTAATCGAATAATTTAAAATTAACCGATTATTAACCGATTAAATCTAAACCCCGATTAATTATTTGCTCGATTAACCGATTAAACCAGAAACCCGATTAATTGAATACCCTAGTGTATACCAACAGGCTTAGGAGATTTATACTCGTAGCTATGACTAATTATGAACCGATCATAATTAAATTTGGTGACATAAATTCGGAATATATAAAACTTATTCGGAACAATATTTGTGTAGATACATACATAAACTAAACATTTAAGACCGATAGAGTCCAATTTCGGGATGACATTTGTATGGGGGCTAAGTCAAACAATGGACCGATTTCAGCCAGTTGCAATAGACTTCATCATTGGGCCGAAAAAATTATATGTACCAAATTATATCGAAATATCTTCAATAAAACACGATGATTATCAACATTTTATTTTTCGATCCTAGTTGACTAATCGGAGAAAATGCCCATATGCTATTTATCGAAGAAATTTTGACACAATTTCGAAAAAGAAACAAGATTAAACCTTTCTAAACAAACCCCCGTATTTAATGTTTTTTTTTTTTTCTCAACAAACACTATAAAAGTGTATATTTTGTTTAAATAAATACTCAGACATGTGTTTGAATTGTGAATTTTTTCTTTCTATATAAATTGGAATTTTAGTTTTAAAACTAATTGCTTTTAAGAATAGAAACAAATAAAAAACAATTATTAGTAATGAACCCTACATACTATCCGTAATATATATATACGAAAATCTTTAATACATGCGAAATCCAATGTACCAATATTTTGTTATAATATTAATGGATATTTGATTGAAAGAGATTTTAAAATGTACAAAACTGCAAGTTTGCAGACTAAGTAGCTAACCAGTTGGTTTCCTAATTTTCCATTTCCGGGAAAAATTTTAAAAAATCTGTTCAATTTCGAGCATTTTTTAGTACTAAATTAAGCCAGAAATTTTTAAAAATAAGAATATATAAACAAATTTACACTATTATTATTGTCATTACTTTCTTTAATTATAAATTAACCATCAGTACTGTACTACTCGTTCTACTAAGATCGTTTGCAATGTAACTAATTTTGTTTTAAGCAATAAAAACATTTTTGATTAAAATTAAATATATTTCCTATAAATCCATAAAAAAAAAAAATATATTAGTTAAACATATATTAAATAAATATTGCAATTTATGCATTAAATAATATACATTACACAAACACACCCTAAATATGCAATATAATATCAATATTTGTTTAACCAAAATGCACATACACACAAATAGCTAACGGCATTCCAGGCAGTTCTGATGAGTATCCCGAAACTAAAGATTTTATCTGCCATTTAAGCTCAATACAAATAAGTTATTATTAGAAGGAAGAATTCAGTTGATTGTACTGATCCAACTAATTTAATGTGGAATAATGTAAATATGTTATGTATACTAGGGTATTTAATTAATCGGGTTTCAGGTTTAATCGGTTAATCGAGCAAATAATTAATCGGGGTTCAGATTTAATCGGTTAATAATCGGTTAATTTTAAATTATTCGATTAACCGAATTATTTCTATTTCAATTTTAAATTGAAAATAAAACCACGAATTGTGTGTACTTATTTAAGTATTTTGTTAATAAAACGAACAAAAACAAAAAAAATAAATAAAAGCAAAAAATATGGTATTTGAGATTTTTTTTTTTTTTTTTTTTGAGATCTTCTGTAATAATCTTTTATAAAAAGAATATAATTTAATTATTTTTCTTTTAAACGATTTTTGACTTTAGTTTTAATAAAACTTGACTTGAAAAAAACTCCTTCGCTGATTGTAAATGTTGGAGAAATCGAAAGTAAATCATGATAAATAATAACAAATTTCTCAGTTCCATTTTAGTTTTTTCTAATTATATAAAATCCTCCATTATACCATTGGAGTCTTTTTTGGATTTTTTTAGATTTTGAATACTTTTAGTAGTTTCGATAAGTTCTGATAAAAGACTCATTTAGCTTGTCATCCTCCGACTCATCAGGAGAAAGTTCATCATAGAACATTACAGAAAAAATGTAATTTCCAAATTCCTTAGTTTTAGTTGTTGTGTTATACTTCAAAATATTATTGCTAGAAGGGAATGTTCCTGAGTTAAGAAATAAATTTTTGCGTGTTTAAAACTATATACATTTCGTCTATCATTAAGCCTAGACTTAAAGCTTTCAATTAAATCGTTAGCCTTCGTCAAATTATTAACTAAAAATTGTATTACTCTCTAAAATTCAATAAAAGTTCCAGCATCCGTACTAAGCTCTTTTATAGCCGCTTCCAACAGCTTTAAGGTTTTACATAAATTTTCCAAAACTTGTACTTCCGAATTTGCAATAGGATGTAAATCAAAATCAGCTAGAGCACGGTTAACGCATTTGTATATACGAAGGAAACTGTCTATCATATTGGACAAAGACGACCAGCGATGTTTTACAACATCTTTAAGGCGAATCCCTTTGTTTCTTGCAACTTTACATAAGCCTGTAATTTTTGCTGATTTTCGTTTGATTTATTAAAAAGTTAACAGCACTTACGTACATGATTAATTGCATTGTATATTTCTACTTTAAGTTCATACTCAGAAATTTCGGTTAATCGGTTAATCGACACAAATTAATCGGTTTATTTAATATTTGAAAATGGGCAATTTTAAATTATTCGAACAGTTAACCGACCAAAATTAATCGGTTAACCGATTAACGGTTAATCGATTGAATACCCTAATGTATACATATATATGTGGTTGGCTTTAAGAGAATCAGTTGTTTGTTAGTTTTAAAATAAACTTTTAACTGAGTCACTAAAAAGAGCTGAGTTTCATTAAAAGCATCAAATATACATTCATTGTAAAACATCAAAACTGGTATTAAAATATAAAAATGGCGCATTGTTCCTCAAAAGTTACTTAGGACTTGATTTTTAAAAGGGATTTTTGAAACTGATTTTTAATGAAAATTCTATTAAATTATATTCTCATGGTGTTTGCTTTTATTGTTGATATTTTCTATTAATTAAATGAAGCAGAACAGACACTTGTCATTTACTTTTTAGGCTTTATTCTAATTTTGTACTTGCGTATACAAATATATTAAGTATTTTTTTTTATTTATTACTTTTTAACATAATTTATTTTTGTTTCATTCACAATTTAACATAAAATCATCTGGTGAATTGAAATTATACCTAGTTAACTTTTAGTTGAATGACTTTAGTGTTGAAAGGCGGCTCTTGTCATGGTGTGTCACCAAAGGAAAAAGTTTGTACAAAAACGATTTTCTTCATTAACAATGAACGTTGTCTACCTTGGAGAGGTCACTTTGATAATTTTTATGTTGCCTGTTGAAACGTAATAAGATGGAAAAAATATACATTCATTCATTCACTCACTCAGCCATACAAATAAACACACACACACATGCATCCATATATATACACCTACTTTTTGTTTATATCCTTACATAAATCCAGAAATGAGAGGAAGAAAAAGATGTACAAAAATATTGTATAAACATAAAAATTTTCAAGGACACTTGTTATTTATAAGTATTAATGTGTTTGTACGTTTATTTTATGTGTGCGTGTGTCCTTTCTGCCCCTGTCTTTTCGCATGGTGATATGTGTTGTACATTTAGTTAAAGAAAACCAATATGAAAGTAGGTGATATTTGTAAATATGAATTTATTATGGCACTTGTAGCCATACCTCTGTTTGGGGGCAAAAATTAATTTATCGTTATAAATAATTGAAAATGTAAAATTTTCTTTACGTACTTAGTTGTTATAATAATTTCTTCGCTGACATTTATTTAAAAAATTTTAAATTAACTTTTTCTTAATGTTGTTCCTCTTTTGAACATAGTTTAAAACTGAGTGTTTTTCATATGATTTTGTCCAGTTCACTTTGGTATACAATAGTTTTTTATTATAATTCTAGAAAATTTGTTCTTATGATTGTTTAAATTGATTTCCCTAAGAATAAATGGTTTTAATTTCCAGTTTAAAACAATTCTAATGACTAACTGTTGCTCCGTCAAACAAAGAGTTCTTTCAATTCGACCACTACCCCTCATCTCTAAGAATATTTTACCTTTTACAAAAAATTTACTTAGTAGAAGTGTAGGAGCTTTCATTTACGGCTCTTGAATTCTAGGAGCTACTATTTCAAATAAAAGATTATCGTCTGAAAGAGAGTGAGAGGAATAGAAAGAAAATAGAAGCATAAATAAGTATAAAATGTTACCAATAGCACTTAAATAATATTGATAATTTGTCAATTATTTATTTAATGTGATGCGGCTTTTTCCTTGCCTACAATTTTCCTAAATGAGACAGACAGCTGTAGGTAAGGCCAAAGGAATATATAGAAGTATGTTTGTATGGAAAAACCAAAAATAGCTTTGAATGAAAAATGTGAAAATAAACAGGTTGTTTTTCAATAAACTTTCCACAAGAAGATCATAAATTTAAATGTTGTCGAACATTTATCTTGATTTTTAGGTCCAACAACAGCACAAGCAAAACCCATAAAAATGATAAACATTTCAGTCTACATTAAAAGCAGGAAAATAAAAAAAAAAAAACAGAGAAACCATTTGTTGTTTTAAAAAAAAGGGATTTTTCTTTAAAAATAAGGAATGTATTTTCTCCTAAACTGCTTCTTTAATGTTTCTTGGCTAAATTCGTTTTTATCTTGTACGTTTTGCTGCTGCTGTTGCTGCTGTCTCAGTTGCCGGTAACATGTTAATTAAATTGAATTCAATTTCAAGTGATTTGCTTCACTTAAGGAATCCTCTTCATCTGTGCTATTTTTATTTTTTGTGTTATTTTCTTTTAACATTCCTTTTTGTATTTCTTGTTCGTTTTATAGAATTTTTCTTGCACAATCAATTAATCTTGAATTTTAGTTCAAGCTCGTTTTGAGGAGGTTTTCCATTTGATTTTAGCATAAATCTCTTTTTTTCTCTTCAGCATTTTTTACTGCATACTCACTTACGTGTTAAACATTTTCAATTATTTATTCAAGATATTTCTGTTGCTGTTGTTTGTAGCTTTTATTGGGGTCAACTTTTTCCATTATGTTTTAAAAATATTTTGATTTTAACTGTATTACTATTATTATTTAACATTTTCGTTTGCAGTTAACATTTACATACATTTAAGTATATACGTATTATTGACCTTTTTCAATTTCTCGTTTACTTTATTTACAGACTTGATTTTCGTCCTAAGAGCGGCATTTACGATTTGCAAATTAAAAACGCTTCATACAATCGTGACAATGGTCGCTTTGAGTGCCGTATTAAGGCCAAAGGCACAGGAGCCGATGTCCATCAAGAATTTTACAATTTAACCGTACTTACGCCACCACATCCGCCCGTCATATCACCTGGCAATATCGCCATTGCTACCGAGGATAAAGCAATGGAACTGACATGCAGCAGTATTGGTGGCTCACCCGATCCCATGATAAGGTAAGCAATATTCTTTCCTTTTTTTTTTTTTTTGTTTAAATGTAGCACACTTTAGTAGCCACACAGAAGTGAATGAATGGATATTGTATATTTTTTGTTTCTCACTGAGTGGCAATATTAAGTCGTGGTCGGTCAATTCAATGCGTAACAAAAATAAAATGAAATTTCTTAATTCAACAGTAAAACGTTTTACAGCTGTATGATGGTGCCTTTAAATAACATGTAAAATATGTTTGGTAATTTTTGCTGGCTTTCACTTTATGACATTTTCATGTTTTTAAAGTAATTTCTGTTTTTCTTTTGTATGTATTCTACTTTTTATTTTATGATTTTGCTTAAAACTTTAACACGTGTTTGTTATAATTTCTCAAGCAAAGTGAAAATAATACTGGACTGCAGACTACAGATATAGTGAATGAACGAACGAACGAACGAAAGCAGAAATAAATAAATGAATAGACCGACTGAAAATGAAAACCTCAGCAGCAGTACAGAACAAAATTAACTTGCATAATAAATTTACACTCTTAATTCTCTTATGATTCGCACTGAAATGTGTGATATAAAAAAAATAAATATTAAAACTTTATTTTACATTAAAATATAAAACAATAATGAAAATCGCAATGTTTTCCCGCAACATAAGGGAAATATACCGTTAAGACATAATGCTCTCTTTGCTACTTTACGAATTGAAAATATGAGTTGTATGCATAAAATCATATTTGCTTACATACATTCAGGCGTTTGTTTGTATAACGTCAAGTAGTTCTTATAAAAAAACCGACTTTTAAAAATTGGCCCTTTTAAGAAAACCGGTTTAACCGATAGTGAAAATAATTTTTTGGAATAATAAATGTTTAAATGTAGAAAAATACCCTTACGTAGCTTTAATAAATATTAATATTAAATTCTACAAACGATTATTAATATTATTAAAATATACTGACATACTAATCAAGTTATGTTTACGGAAAGAAGATAATGATTTATACATAACTCAAATTCAATTTAACGTTTGGTAAAAACAGTTTTGAGCAATATTTACGCAAAATTTCCTCAAATATACAGAATATCAATACATCGGATCGTTACTAATGTTTTATAGTTTCATTACTTGTACCTAATTCCAAAAAAGTTTATAAATACTATTTCGAATCATTGTAAAGCTTAACAATTTGTGTCGAAAGAGCTTTATACATAAGGACTGAGATCGAAAAATTCTTAACATACAATTTCTGTGCTCTGTCTTTGGCCTCTAAATTTTTAGCAGAGTTCCTCTCAGGAACTTCTTGAGCCGTTTATGTTTTTAAACCTGCATTGGCTTTAACTTTTCGTACCAAATAGTCCGAGCACTTGGCTAACCGGGCTGCTTTCCTACCGGATGTGTTCTGAGCTCTTTTGAAAATGCTTTCTATTCTTTTGGCTTTAAAAAGATCTTGTGGACTGAACCAGGTTTTCTATCAACGGACAAGTTCTCCCGGTACTGTATAATAACATTGGAAACAGTTTAACGTCAAGACCTTTGATTGCTTGGCCAACTTTTTATAGAACCAAGTTGGATTTTGTTGAAAATATTGTTACGAATGTGCAATAGCGATTTGAATTTAACGGTCCGTAACGACTGCCTGCAATATTCATCATGTTTATAAACACGTCCATCAGTAGAAGCTTCTACTTATCAACAATGTTGATAGCATGCGGTTATTAGCATTGTTTGTAAGTATGGCAACACTAAATGTTTAAGCTGCTAACATTAACATCGAGAGCTCTGGAATTCGAATGTACTAGTATGTCCGTTAAGAGCATTGTAGAAGATTCCCGATAGATGGCGCGTTTATAAATAGTGGCAGAGCTGGCATTCGTGAGTTGAGTTGATCATTGTCGCTGTTAGACTTAACATCAACTGTCTTGTACATTATAAAGTGTGTGTGTATTTCTGCGAATTGATATACGAGTATAAAGACACTGAGTGACTATTTAATTCTGTTGTTGTTGTACATTCGAAATAAATAAAGAGTTGTTACAATCTTAAACTACTAAAACTGCTTTTTATTTGCAATCAAATGTATCCGGTTTATTTAAAGGAAATAAACCCCGTTTTTAAAAGGTAAAAACGTAACATATTTAATAATTTTAGTATGCTCTTTTTTCTCATTACTCATTTTAATCAGATTGACATTAAATATAATAACTGACATGCTTTACAAAGGTAACTTGATAAAAAAAAAAAAAAAGTCAAATAATACTTGGGTTAAAAGTTTTAATGAAAAACGTGTGTTAAGAATTTTTCGATCTCAGTCCTTATATCAGCAGTATAGATTTTAAATGGAATGAATGATTTCAAATTGACCGATTTGAAAGGGTGTGATGAATTTCGTTCGATTTCAAATATGATTTTTTATGTTGTGGGTTATTATTTTCTTTCAAAATACACCCCAGATGAGAAATATGAAGTAGTTTAACAGAATTTTGTCAAAATATTTATGAAAAAGTTTTAAATTGGAATTTTTTTCTAAATCGATTTCCATCACATAACGAGATAAGGTGTATAACAATGAAACTAAATAAAACATTCACCCAAACATGAAATTTATTGATTTTAGTCCCAACATTTAAAAACCGGTTAAACCATTTAACCCAAAATTAAAATTTTAAAATAATCGGTTCACAAAAAACCGAAAAAGCGAAGCCAAACCGGGTTTTCGGATATCACTAACGTCAACCTAGTATTTATGAGCCGTGAACTATCAATTAATAAGTAGTTATGTATGTTTCTAGAAATCTTTAGTTATATTTCAATTTAAAAAAAAAAAACAAGTTAAAAAGAAATCCAATTTTCTTTTCTTAATTATCACTCTAAATGAAAAGTTAAATCACAATATACAAAATTAATAAAACATTTTCTATCTTGGGTTTTTTTGTTTTATTTCACCTAATGAATAATTAGTTTTCATTTATAAAAATTAACTTACAATAAAAAAAGAAAAACTTTGAGACAGCAATTTAAAATTATGTTTAACAGAAGTTAGCCAAAAATACAGAAACCTACATTTTTACCCATATAAATTTAAAATGATTTAGGCTTACTTATGTATGAGTGTTTGGATGAAGCGTATCGTGAGCCAACAATTATGCAGCCTTATTGCATCATTTGGCCAAAAGGGTAACAGAAATGTTGTAAATACGTTTAATGTTGGGGGGGTAATAAACCCCGGCCCATCATACAAGCATTTTAAACGTTAAAAAGACAGGGTTATCATGATCGAGGGAGTTAAACAAAGAGCACAAAATATTTACAAGAAAAACCCCCAAACGAAAACAAACGCGACTTTTACTATACTGCAATATGCCACCATTCAGGCAGTCAGGCAGGCAGGCATTGATGATGACGACAACGATGATGGCTTTGTTGTACAAGAAGATGAACTATATACTGGCATGAAATCTTTTTCTTTATTTTAACTTTTATATCCCTCACATTTTTAATCCAAATATTTTGAAACAACATTTTTATTTAACGTTTCATTTTGTTTTTCTCTTGTGTTTCTTTAACTTTATTTCCGGTTTGGCAACGTGCATTGCTGCTGCAGCTGGTATCGCGAGGGCAACAATGCTTTACTGCAAGCTGTTGTACTTAAAGGAGGCTCAAAGGATCAACCCACCAATGCAACACTATCCATTGTACCTCGTCGCGAGGATGATGGTGCCAAATATAAATGTGTTGTTTGGAATCGTGCCATGAATGAGGGACAGCGTTTGGAAACCACAGCCACGTTAAATGTTAATTGTAAGTAAACTTGTTGTTTTTTCTTCAGCTTTATTTTACTTTACTTTTTTTGTAAATGCATACATACACTCGCATATATTTTGTCTGTTTAAGCCCATCAGTGGGAAATAAAAAAAAAAAAAATATGAAAAAATATAAAATATTTAACTTGTTAAAACAGGACATGCATGTAACAATTTGCAAATAACAACAAAGGCAAACAAATAAAAATTGTATGCCCGGAATAAAATTGCAAGCTAAAAGCCAAATAGGATTATGAAGTAGAACTGTTTTTGTTGACCATGTTGTTGGTATTAAATAAAAATATTTACAAAGCACTGGTGCTGTTCTATCAACTCTCCTCTTCCCTTTCCTCTTTTCGTTTTCATTTCTTTGGCCATTTATTTTGGTTGCTAATTGTATTTATCTTTCCAATAACAGCGGCTTCATGCAAACTTTTTTTTTTGTTAATGTTGCTGCTTCTGTGGCCGAATATCAAAATGTCAAACAAATCTACAAGTTTTGTTGTTGTTGTTCTTTCCTTGTTGCTTTTCTGAAATCGATTAATTCCATAATTGTTGTTCATTTTCATTGAAACAGTTGTTCTCTCTTTAATTTCTGGCCTCATAATTTTCGAAAGATAACGTCAAAAGTAAATATGAAAATGTTTACGAATTGTATTTAAATTGAGTTGACAGGAAACGGAAATAACATTGGGCTTAATTTATTACATATTTATTGACTTGTTAAGATTTCAGAGGAATAATAATTTGTATGTAAGAATATTAAAGTGTAAAATACCAAGTGGGTAGTGTTTCATGTATAATATAAATATTGAAGTATTTATCCACGTGTTTCCAGCTTCAAATGAGCTTTAGGCACTGTAAGTTTATGCTACATAGTTTTTTGAAGGACAGTTTATTGCATTTTAATGTCCTTTGAAGGGGAGATTTTATGACTGAAAATTGCTTTTTTTTTTTGTTGAAAAAAATGTCAGGCGGGTTAAACTAATACGAGCTCTTATTTTCGAGATATATCATTATTCCGAAAATGGAGGATGTTGCACGACATATACTCTAAAATGGTTTAGCTCATTAAATAAACTAAAAAACCGAAATTCTGTAATGAAATTATCTCTAAGAAATGCTTAAACTTTTCTTTAATCTTCTTAGTCGTTTTAGAAAAATAAATTTTTTTGCCAAAAAAAAAAATATTTTTTTCAAGATTTCGAAATTTTTCTTTTTTAAAACGGCATAAAGAATTGGATAAATTGCAGTAATTAGCTACATCTTGTAGTTTAGTATTGCAATTGTCGGCAATGCAGTGCACACAAATTTATTACAAAACGGCAAGATTCTGTAAATTTTTTATTTGTTGTTGATTATGAATCCATAGTTAACAAAATGGCAATCTTATATATACCCTTCTCACGATGGTGAAGGGTATAAAAACAACAACGCCAAACGAAACGAAACACCAAAAAAAAAAAAAAACAAAAACAAAATACGCAAAGCAATGAAGCCAATACACATCCAAGCATACTTTTTGTTGCTTCTTTGTAAAGCGTGCAATAAATTGCCTTTTTTGATGAAATTTTCAGAGGTTGTCTCAGATTTTTGCGCATATCTCCTTAACTTATGGAGGGATTTTGCTGATTTTAAATAGCAAACTTCTCGAAAGCATGTCTGACAGAATTATTGAAGATTTTGATCCCGAAGATATCTGGGGTCTACAGAAAATTGATTTCAACAGACAGACAGACGAACATGGCTTAATCGACTCCGCTATCTATAAGGATCCAGAATATATATACTTTATAGGTTCGGAAAATTATATTGTGGAAATTACAAACGGAATGACATACTTATATATACCCTTCTCACGAAGGTGAAAAGGGTATAATTAATGTCAAAAGTTTTTCAAAAGCTTCTGTTTTTATTTTTTGCCCATAATTATTTTGTAACATTTGTCTTTTCAAATATATATTTTTTGTTATTAAACACCACTTCCAAAGAAAATAAAAATATTCACTTTGTGATACTTTCAAAATGTTGATAATTTAATTCTGTTGGAAGGACTTACTTCCTAGCTTTTTGTTACTCCTGCTAAAGGTCCTCTACAACTTTCATCAGCATTCTACCGTGCCGTCTGATAATAATTTGAGACTAGATAAATTTAGATCATTAATTTAAGAGATAGGATTCAGGACTAGGTTGCAAGCACTTTGTTTAATTTGCTGTAAAAGAAGAATTTAACATTTTTCTAAAATTTGTTTGTAATAAAAACTATTTCCTCAAGAAACAATTTTCAATTCAAAATGAAAAATATGATCAAAATTACCTGAAACATGTTCTAAAATTAAAAAAATTAATTTATTTCGGTATGCTTAGATATATGCCCAATATTAGGTTCGGTTCGCTTTCGGCTAGAAAAACCCAGTTTCGGTCCTACTCTAGTGTTTTCCTTATTATACTTTCATGATTGAATTGAATTTAATTTTCACTTTATTCCATATGCGTTCTTACCACGCGAATTGTGATTAAATTATTGATGCTCCAATTTAAGGTGGTTTCATTCATAATTGCTATATTTATATCATTATTAGAAAATTTACCATTTCAAATTACAAATCATTTAATAAGTTACACCCTCTATGTATGCCTCCACATAATTGTATTAAATTTAAATTGAAAAGGTGACAACAATTCCACAGACAAATCTCCATGATGTTCATGTACTGTCAAAAAGAAATTCCACGAAATAATTTAAATTATTAACAAAAAAACACAAACGTTTACCAAAAAAAAAAAAAAAAAACGGAAAAAGAGGGTTAAACCTGTAAATGAACAATAGTAATTTTCGATTGCATGATAAATTTTTTTTCATATTGTTTTTTGTTTTTTGTTATATGGAGTTTGTACACTGTAATTTCGTCATTAATATTACATTTGGTATTTTAATTTGATTTCTTTTGGTTTTAGTGGGAAGGAGGTGGTAAGTGTCATTGGTGTTGTTGGCGTTGATTTGGTAAATGTTTTTTTTTTTTAAGAATTAAAACACCTTTCGGGTGAAAATGGCCAACGACCGGTAGCTATTTTGTTTGATTTACTTTTTTTAACACAGCCAATTTTGATTCGAAATAAACGTTTTATTTATAGAATACATGTATGTACGTATATTTTCTTTAATGGAGTTTTTCTCTATGATTATGGACATATCTATACAAAAGAACAAAGAAGGTGTTCCCAAAGGTTTTCTTGATTTCTAGTATTCAATATGAATTTCCTAGTTAACATTTGCATACAGAAAGGAAACCAGCAAGGGTTGGCTACCGTTACCGCTAAGAAATCGTTACCGTTCATCTCAAATACCGTCACCAATAAGCTACAGCTACCGAAATAACTGCAATTTCGTTACCGCTAAAATAACGTTACTAATATAATCGTAAATACCGTTATCTCTAAATACAGTTACCGATATTCTGTAAATAAGTTTATTTACAATATAAAACAAGTAAGAGAGCTATATTCGGCTGTGACGAATCTTATATACCCTTCACCAAATTATACCTTAAAATAAAATTTCAAAATTTTTTTTTTAATTTTTTTTTTTCAAAATAGTTTTTTAAAAGTTTTTTCCAATTTTAAAAAAAAAAATTTTTTAGTTTATTAGTGAAAAAAATTTATGACAAAAAAAAGTTTTTTGTCATGAAAAATTCGGGTTAAAAAATATTTTTTCCGATTTTGACCCATTGTAGGTCCAACTTTTTATAGTCTTATATACATCGTTGCAATGGACTTTGAAATATCTATCATTAGATATCCATATTGTCTATATTTATGACTTAGTAATCGAGATATAGATAAAAAAAATAGGCCAAAAATAGAGGTTGTCTCGGATTTTTGCTCATATCTCCTTATTTATGGACGGATTTTGCTGATTTTAAATAGGAAACTTTTCGAAAGCATGTCTGAAAGAATTATTGAGAATTTGGATCCCGAAGATATCTGGAGTCTTCAGAAAATTGATTTCAACAGACAGACGGACATGGCTAAATCGACTCCGCTATCTATAAGGATGCAGAATATTTATACTTTATAGGGTCGGAAAATAATATTGTGGAAATTACAAATGGAATGACAAATTTATATATACCCTTCTCACGAAAGTAAAGGGTATAAATACAAAATGTTGATTTCAATAATTGAATTAGTTAAAATAAAAAAATAAATTTTTTTTTTTTTTAATTTTTGTAAATTTAGTTCAAGATGAAATTACCGTTACTGAAATAACTATAATTACGGTTACCGCTAAAATACCGATACCAAAATAATTCAAATTGGCGTTACCATTATCTTTTAACCGTTTCGAATCGATAGCCAACCTTGGAAATTAGTTATGCTAGACAATTTCTCTATGGTGTATTTACACTCATGGAGAAATTGTCCAAAAGAAACCTAATTGTGTTTTAAATTTCTGAATAAGATTTGAGAACCACTGTTTCAGAATCCATTGGGTAGGAGGAGTACTAATTAAAGCATCAATTAGTTGGTTGTTGTTTTTTTTTGTTTAATTTTCTCATGTTGCATGTCAACTTTATTGCTGTTGTCATGATCAACAGATTTACCTTGTGTTTTTGTTGTTGCTGTATACAAAAACTATAATAACTTTGTATTTTATGGTAGCAAGTACATATTAAAAAAATTAAATATAAAAATTAAATTACAAACAAGTACGAGTTTAATGCAAGAGTTGCTTGTTTGTCCCTACGTTCTCGCTACGTTGTTGCATTTTTTTTTTCTACCAAATCCAATTTACACTTACATGTTCATGGAGGTGGAGAGGTGTTTTTAACCATGGAACTTGCAGCACAGGTCGCGTGATTTTATAAATGGACTGTAGTACAACAAAAATAACGAATAAAGAAATAAAGTCAGTGTGGTGGGTTGGATGGACACTTACTTTGTATGTGGTCAGGTGGAAAATTAGTAATTCTTGTGGTTAATCGCATCTAAAGTTAAATGTAGTCGTTACTGTCGTTGTTGTTGATTTGATTGCATGTTCCTTTTCGTACACATACACAATACATACGTACGTACTTTTATACGTGTTTGTGTGTGTGTGTGGGAGTGAAAAAGTGTATTTGCGTTAGTATAATAGTATAATTAGGCGTCATATCAACGTCTGCTGGTTTTAAATTAATTACGCATTTAAAGTTGCGTTTTTTTTATTTTGTTTACCATAGCGTTTGAATTACATATATATTTTTCATAACCCTTTTAAATGTCAGTGTATTTTTTGTTGCTTAAATCCCCTAGATATTTAAAAATTAATCTCCACCAGATTTGCGTGTTGGTTACTTAAAACACGCAGTTTTTTATGTTTTTGATTTGTACATGGCTTTCCCATAAATCCTTTATTAATTTAATACAAATTTTAGTTGTGCTGTAAACAACAATTAAAACGAAACATTTTATTTAGAAGAAAACAACCAACACAACAAATGATGTTTAAACATAAAAAGGTATACCTATAATTTTAGAGTTTAAAACATACTTAAAATTAAAATATTTTACTTTTCTGTTACTGGTGGGGGGTTGGTTTAAAGTGAAAATTGTTTTTAATCATTTATAAACATCAGCATCATGTCCTCGGCTACCAGCATGTTGATTTTATCACTACGTTTGGCAGAATGTTTATTGATTCATTAAATATTTAGCACTTTAAGTTCAAACATTAAACATACTAAATACTGAATGCTGTTTAAATACATTGTATTCGGTTTTTGTTTTGAAGAAAAACCCTTATCTCAATGGTCAACCATTCTTGAGGTTGTGAGAGGTCCTTTTTTATGTTTATTCTGGCTTTTGGTTTTTGCTGCTTCATATTGTTGTAAGGTGTTTTCATTATTTTAAATGTGTTTGTGCATTAATTTAAATTATATGCAGCATACAGCATGCCATCACAAATACTTACTTACAAACACCCATATACACATATATGTACATATTTATAACACCAGAGAAAAGGGCCAAAGCTATAAATTTCCTGTTTTCAGTCTCCCTCTCTTTCTCTGCTCTTGCTCCTTGTAACTGTGTGGCTGGCTGCCTTTGGAAACTTCTAACACTTATTTGTACTTATCATGTATTATATGAGGGCTTAAATAAGACATTTTACATAAAATTAAATTGTGCCTGTTATGCGAACATGCCAAAGAAATTGTTACCATGATCATACACTTGCCAACAAATTTTGTGTGTTTTTCTTTGTTCTTTCTTTAATTCCTTTTTGTACCACTTTAATTGGTGATAATGACTGTTATTTATTTAAAATTTCTATATTTTGTGGGCGTACATACATACAAACATACATATACACTAAACATTTGTTTTGCTTTGTTTGAAATTCTTAATTTCAATGTTTTATTATATAAACATAAACATTTGATACTAATTTAATCTTAAGAATTGAAATCATTTGTTAATTTCCAATAAAGAGTACTCTAAGAAAATGGCTTAAAACCAAAGCCATCCATACATAAACTGAGATATAGTGACACGTGCGTAACTGACACAAGTAGAAATAGCGTGATCAAATGGCCATTATATCAGATTCACAGCCTACCAGATTAAATTGTTTAAAGCATTGAAAATCTTAAAAATTGTAAATTTAACTTAATTTAAAAATGTACTTTTTATAATTTTTTCATTAAATGATACTATAATAACTTTTATTTAAAACTGTACGTTTAGTAAACGATGCATATTCTTGGTACTCTTCTAAAAAGGATTATGTTTTAACTACATATTATTAAAAAATCATATGAAATTATTAAAAAATGGAGAAAACTTGACTTTAGGAGAATAAACATCACAAAATTCATTGCATTTAACCATCAAAGTTATTGGTATCTTATAATCAGTACTGACAATAAAAACAAGTCCCAAAATACTTCCAATAAAATCCGCTGTCCATAAAAGCATTTTAAAATCCCAAATTTTGGAGACGAATCCTCAAGTCTGGCAAGCACGCAGGCTGTCAAACGATCTTTTACGCTTGACTATAAATAATTTTATTTTACTTGTGCGCTAATATTATAAATTTGAAATATGTAGCATTCGTTCGCGGAATAAATTAGACATATAAAAGATTCATCAAATTGAAACAATGATACTAAAGCGATTTAACAATACTTTGAAGAAATGTCCCTGACAACATAAGTTGATTCACATGAAACCTGAACCATACTTCAATATTTTGTAGCCAATTTAACTCAATTTTGTTGAAAACAAACAAGCTATGATCGGGTAGTTAATCACCCAGGCCCACAGTGCGGCCAAACGCACCTTTGTCCGGCCAAAAGTCGAAAAAACAAGGTTTTAGTTGTGGGTTTTTTCTCATTGGATTGGTTAAAGAAATGCTCTAGGAGATGAAAAATTATTATATTAAGGTCCTTTGCCTCAAATGCCCTTCATAATTTCAGTTTGAAGTAGGCATTCACCCGAACGGCACACTACCGTATGAAAGATCGGCTAGTAGACGCTTCCGTTAAACAAGTGTCAAAGTTGTTGTAATCAAGTAAATCAAACGAAACAAAATGGATTCTAGAGCTGAAGGTAAATACAATACGTAAAATCAAAATCTGAATGTAAATTTCTAAATAGTAAATTGTTAGAAAGTGATATGTAAGCACTATTTTTTATTTTTTAAACAAAATTGATGTGATTGAGTGAAATTTTTTTTCTTGCTAGTTCCTTCTCTCTAAGCTATTGAAGGTAATAAGTAAAAGTATTATGTAACAAATAAAATTGAGCTGCACGTATCTGCAAGTTACCATACGTTCGGCAAAAAAATATATATTTTTTTTTTTGGAAACTGCCTGGCAAAAATACTTAATACTAGAGGGTTTAAGGCGCATTTTGTTCTTGTAAGGTGCGCTTTAATGTACATGAAAAAACATAAAATACAACACCACATTTATATAATTGTGCGCAGCCCATAGCACAATTGTGCAAAATCAAATCACACGTATTCTTATGCTCTTACAATTTAGTAGTCGTTGTTCACTCAACGAGACAACTACAAAAGCGCATGAGCACGGGTGTATGACTTTTTCTTTATTTTTTCAGTTTTTGTATTTGTTTGTTTGTAGGTGCACTGAACGAAATAAAGAATTGGATGTGTTAGTAAGAATAAGTGTATTGGTGAGAGAATTTACTTTTGCGCATCTCTGATATAAATATACCATAAACTCTCGAAAACGTGAACTAAGGTAGAGCTACATAAATACGTATGCCATGCATTTGTTGAATGTACTCTAACGTAAACAT
This sequence comes from Calliphora vomitoria, assembly GCA_942486065.2. Classification (NCBI taxonomy): domain Eukaryota; kingdom Metazoa; phylum Arthropoda; class Insecta; order Diptera; family Calliphoridae; genus Calliphora; species Calliphora vomitoria. Next base: position 64,989,104 of record OW818030.2, on the reverse strand, counting down.
AAAATTAATTATTAGAGTTTATACATTTTTTAGAGTAGTAAATGAAAAAATAATAGTGTTCACGTTTTCTAGTCGTTCATGTTTTCGGGTATCGGACAAATGTTCGAAGATGCACAGGAAGCCTGCAATAAAATCTATCGCATGAATTTAGCAAGAAAACATCATCGTCAAAAAACTATGGAGGATGTTTTCAAACGATTTTTAATAGCATCTGATCCTCAAATTTTCAGTTGTCGCAAATTACCTCTGAAACCACTTAAATCTTTGTCTAAAGACTGCATTAATTTGCTAGGACCTCCACCTATAAGATGAACAACAATATTTTGACAGATCTTCTGAGATAGAAACAGATGTAGACGATTGTGACTTTAATGAGATTGATAGTGAAAACCTTTTCATGTAATATTATTTCAATATACATAACTTTTTATTATTTATACTAACAATTTTTTTGTAAATCACCATTGTAAATATACCCTAATAATATCAAAACAAAAACTTTTAATCAATTAGCAAATTCATTTAATTTTTTACAAGTTTTTTCGTAAGAAATGACGCCATATTAGATCGGCCATTTTGAATTTGTTAATTTTGATAACGGATTCGTAATCAGCGACCCCAAAAACCCCCATATACCAATTTATGGATAATTTTGTGAATTTTTCGACTTTAGGCCGGACAAAGGTGCCTTTAGTCGCGCTGGGAGGCGATTAGAATGCCACCACTGATTTATGAACAAAATTGCTTATTGTAAGGCGTATAAAGTAAAAGCTGATTAAGGGAAATTGCAAGCAGTTTCAAGGGAAATTGTACAATGATTGTATGCAAACGCCACAGTATTTCATAATCCGACTTTCAAACTTCCAAATAATAATCTGTTCTGTTAGAATTGAAAATCCAATAAATTTCACACTTAATATCATAAATATTTGATCTGTCGTTATAATTCTTAATTTTAATAATTTAATTTATAACCCCTTTAGGACTAATTCAAACTCTATTAAAGCGTTACAAAAAGTATAAAACCAATTTGCCATTTCCTATGGGTAAATTATATTTTCAGTTAAATCTTTTTCTTTAACAAGGGTATAATATTTCATTTCTCTAATTTTTGTTAATCATGTTAAGTAGACAAAAAATTATCGTTAATAAAACCCTCCGGTTTACAAAAACCAAAACACACACCCATTAAAATCTCAGACAACAATACTTATGTATTGACACAAAATAGGGTGATTTCGAAATTCTTACAAAACTGCTAATAAATTATGGATTTTTCCTTTATTTTCCCCCATTTGCAAATAAAAATACCAACAATAATGTCTACCTTTATTGTGATCTGATATGACAAAATATTTGTACAAAAAAAAAAAACAGGGGAATCACACATACACACACACACACACATTTACAGGCAAAACACCCACCTGATGAGAGAGACATACGAGGATGGAATGGCATGGCATGGCATATGTTTAATAATCGCAAATAAGTAATTTGTTGATAAAAATCAAAATTGACAAAAACAGACAATAGCTGGATTCAAGGAGGGGTGGTAATTCTAACAACTACAACAACATTTACCAGCCATAATGACTTTAAAGGTGGTTACAAAACAAAGTATAAAATACCAAAATCCAAAAAATTATGAAATTTATAACAAGTTCACAAACTATTTATGTGTAACATTAAACAGAAGCCAAAATCCAGGTTATGGCAGGATACATAAGTTATTCAAGGATTATATTTAAAAACTGACATAACAGCCATAAATTATAGCTGGTATTAGCAGACTGTAAAAGAGTATAACGGATACAAAACAAAAAAAAGGTTACAGCTCAAACACTCATTTGCTCAGTAGTATTTACTTAAGTCAGGCTGCTAGCAAAAATGAATTCATAAAAGTAACTTTAATGTTTTTGTTAATTTAAGGGTTAATTGAAAATTTTAATATTTTTGATTGTCATAAACATTTGTGACACATTTAAGCCAACTTAAGCTTAAACTCTGCAACTTCCTTTTCATTCTTTATGATACTTTTTTTTTTACTGTTATGACAGGAGTTTTAATGACTTGAACAAATTTCAAATTTCTTAAGTATCTAAACTTGATTAATTTGTTGTTGCCATTTATGCTGTTGTACAAGAATTTAATGTAAGTTTTGCAATTATAAAAGTAAAAACTTAAACAAAGACTAATATTATTTAAGGCTGTGCGTTTATATTAAACAAATCATGTAATTAAGTGGCAAAATTTACCTAAATTTAATTATCTAGTCATGTCTAAAATAACACTAAATCATGAAGGTCAATTGAGTTTATTTAAGGTAATAAAATAGGCAAAATTTTATATCGTTTATTTAAGTACAAGGTTTGGTTTAGATATTTAAATAAAATTGTTGTAATTTTTATTAATTCTACTTGACTTAGGCTTTTCAAATCGTTTTTCATGCTTTGTTTAAAATATCTCTGAAATCTGTTAATGCAGCTATATAACTAATTTACTTAATTTATGATGATAAATAATCACTGTTTAGAAGTGCTTTGGCGACTTAAAAGTCCTTTTTTGGGACTTAACACATTTTCTTTTAATTATTTTGTATTTCTAAGTGGCTTTATTTATATCGTTTTAACTCTCTGATTTGATATAAAGTCCCGTTTTTGATATGAGATGATAAATTTCAAAATGATTCAAGATTTCCTTAAACAATTTATGTTTTACATTTTTTTGGTTAAAATTTAATTAATAAAATAATGGTTTAAACAACATTGGTGCTCTTATTTATTTAGTAACGTAGTTGTACTCATTTTCAATTGACTGAGATGATAATTTTACTGAAAAACGAGATAAAACTAAGTAAAGCATTGTTCACTTAAAATCCGGTCGCACTTAAGCTTTAATATCTACATTAAGAAAAATGCGATTTAATAATGTTCAATCATAAATGTAATCTTATTTATTAGCAATTATGAATATGCAAAATAACTATTTAAATATCTTTATTTCTAATAAAAATTCTAGTTTTTGACTTAACTTTTCGGTCCACCTGTGCTGCATATTTATTCCAAGCAGATAACATTTTGTTATTGTCGATAATAGCACTTCCATTTTTCTTTAATTTAGCTTTGACAATAGCCCAATATTTTTCAATTGGCCGAAGCTGGGGACAATTGTTTTGGTATTACATCGACTTTGTTGCTTCGATACCAATCCATGGCAGCTTTGGAATAGTAGCAGGAGGCCAAATCAGGCCAAAACTTTACTGAAGAATGGTGTTGTCTAATAAAGGGTAGCAAACGGTTTTGAAGACATTCTTTGATGTAAATATCCGAAGTCATAGTTGTAGAGGCTACAAACGGAGCACTCTTAAGACTGCCACACCATTACCTTCTTATCAAATTTATCCACTTTTGTATATTTATATTTTTGATTTACATTCCCGCGACTCTCTGCAACATAAAATTTACATACGTTTCATCATCCATGTTAAGGCAGTTATTAAATTGTGTGAAAACTTTTTTGTAAAATAAACGAGACCGTTTTACAGCAGTAAGCCAGCATTCAGGCGTATTCTTCTTGCTGTACTACGACTGGTTTTATATTTTTTGGCGCGATCGTTATCAGATAAACCACTTTGTTTAATAGAACGCACTATTTTCGTTGCAAGGTCTTGGTCTCGTCTGCTAACTTTTTTGGTTTCATTTTTCTTACGATCCGTGCTTAAAGTTCCTCTGTAACGTTTTATAACATCATTCACAGTACTTTTTGGAAGCTTCAGTTTTTTTGCTATCATTGCACCTGACCATGTTGTATTTTGAAGAAAATTGTGCACAATTTTTTTTATAGTTTGATATTCCATTGCTCGCCACATGTACAAAAATTAATATAATAATTTGAAATCTTGACAGAATAACGGTTGGTTTGTTTAGAAAGTCATGCCATTTGTAAAAAGCTTCTACAGTGCGACCGGATTTTATGTGAACAATGCTTTAATTTTAATATTTTTTAAGAAAACAGTGTATATTTTACCATCGTTTTGTATTAATATCTTAATTTTCATATAGAAGTTGTCTTATTACGTTTGTTCACTAAACTAAGGAAATAATTTCTTATGAAACAATCAGAATTGAGCAGTACGTACAAATGATGTACAAAACGTCATCATCTTTAAATGGGTCGACGCCAACCCACGCTAGGTTTACCAGGTAACAATACATCCATGAATACGACAACCACATCAATCGTTTTTCTCTGAAAACGACCTAATTGTAATTAATTTCGACCGAATTGAACGATATGGAGTTAGACAACTTGTGTTTCCAACTAAAAATAGTATGCCAGCAAGATCGTGCCATTTAACTCAGCTAGACTTTTTCTCAAATTCAGTCAGATCTATGGGAGAGTTATTGAAAATTGGACCCATCCGTTTCACGCCACCATGTGTAGCCGATGCCATATTTCATAAATATATAATACATTCTCACACATTTTTTTCAAGATCGATATGTCGTTATTGAAAAAACTTTTACATAATAGCTGATGCTACAACTGTCAAATACGATGAAATGCAAATTTAACAAGTAAGAGAGCTAATTCGGTTGTGCCGAATCTTATATACCCTTCACCAAATTATACTTTAAAATAAAATTTAAAAAATTCATATTTTATATTTTTTTCCAATTTTTTTCAAAAATTTATTTTTTTTAATTTATTAGTGAAAAAACAGTTTTTTGTGAAAAAAATTCGGGTTAAAAAAATATTTTTCCCGATTTTGACCCATTGTAGGTCCAACTTACTATAATAGCCTTATATACATCGTTGCAAAGGACTTTGAAATATCTATCATTGGATATCCATATTGTCTATACTTATGACTTAGTAATCGAGATATAGATCAAAAATAGGCAACAAAAATAGAGGTTGACGGATTTTGCTGATTTTAAATAGGAAACTTCTCGAAAGCATGTCTGACAGAATTATTGAAGATTTGGATCCCGAAGATATCTGGGGCCTTCAGAAAATTGATTCCAACAGACAGACGGACAGACAGACAGACGGACATGGCTAAATCGACTCCGCTATCTATAAGGATCCAGAATATATATACTTTATAAGGTCGGGAAATTATATTGTGGAAATTCAAACGGAATGCCAAATTTATATATGTATACCCTTCTCACGAAGGTGAAGGGTATACAAATTATTTTGAATAGTTTTTTTTTTTTTTTTCGTTGAATTAAGTGTATACATTTTATTGTTCTCACCCTTTTTTTTTATTATGTACATATTATTATTGTTAATTAAAACTTAATTATGGCAAAATTTAATATTGATTAAGGAAAAATATATGTATGCAACACACAAACGTAAATACATATGTATGTACGTAATAATTTCAAAAATATGCAAACAAACCCATGTACACTTTATGACATAAACATCCTGTGTAGTGTAGTGTATGTATATGTGCGTTGGTGTGGATGACTGTGTTTGTATGTATGTATGTAATTGAATATGAACATGCGAATTTTAGCCCAGAGATTTGTCAAATACAAACATTAACTTTTAGATAATGCAAACAGACGACATACAATTAAATACCCCAAAAGTAATTGATACACATGAAAATGACAGGTTTCAATTACAAAATAACATTAACATGAATGAATATTATTAACAAATGCATTAAAACACACAAACAAGCACATGATTGGAATAACATGTTTTACAATTACTATAAACATGGCGATTGTCATGTTTACAAACACTTCACAATTTGTGTATGTTCTTGTGTGTGTGTGTGTTTGTGTATGTATGTATATGTGAATGACTGCACACAGACAGTCCGAATAGCCGCAAATATTGAGTTTAAAAAAGTGACCAAATCTTCTGAGGGAAATGGCAAGAGTTGTTTTAATGGGAACAACATCATGTTGGGGTCATTTGCGTGCATATTTTATTAACCTTTTAAGACTTTTTCAAATGCTCATACCCTGCTTAATACGTCCTTTCCCCCCCCCCTCTCTCTCTCTCTCTCTGTCTTGTTTATTTATGCAAATGTTGTATTTGTTGTATATAATACAATTTTCTTGTTAGCCATCAATTAAATAACTTTATTTACACATGAATTGATTATAAAACTTTTTTACTATTATTTGTATATTTTTCTTTATTTTTTGTATGTGTCGTGTGTGTGTGTATGGTGCAAATACCCATGCACAGACTCAGCGACAGTAGTTTGCCAGTTACCGTTTGTTTGTATCCTGCTTTAACCTTTCCATTTATCTTTTTGCTTGAATTTTTATTTTATTTCCAAGTCCTCTCTTTCTCTCACCATTTCCGTTTCCTGTTTGTGTACACATACACAGTTTTTCACTCACATGTGTATTTTGCAGTTGGTTTTTTAACTCTAATTTTTTTCTTGTTGTTGCTTTTTTGATATTTCTATATATTTTTTATTTTTTTGTTTTTAATGGCAAACAGCTTTGATAACAAAATACTTAAAAAAGGATTTAGGTTACATGAAAACCCCATAAAAAAATAGAAAAAAAAAGAACAAATACTAAAATGTAACCTCTACAACTACCCACACACACACAAATACTCATACTAAAATATTGTATAAAATATATATGTGTATGTAGGTATGTGAGTCTGTGTGTGTATGTGTGCCAACCTAGTGAGAAGAAGTTCACACATAAAAGGTGTGAAGCCACAATCCTTTGGACAAATTGTTATCCACAAAATAAACAAACTATCTTTAACTCTTGCATTTACTTATTTACCAACAACATACAAACAAACTAACTCACTTCCTACACAAATACACAGACACAAAACTACAAACATACCTAGATAGAAAAGCATGTGTATGTGTGAATAACTACCCAAGGACATCAAGCCGATTTGAATATTCATACAGTAGATACCACCAGTACATGTGATGAAGGTGCTTGTTTAGAAAAGTTTAATTTTTTTATTTTTTATTTTTTGTTTGCTTTTTCTGTTATTTTCTTCTGAAGATTTAGTTGTTTTTTTTTTTTTTTTGTTGAACTGTACATAAAGTTTAAAATGGATTGTATAAAATTAAATTTTAAAATATTTCTTTTCAACAATACACAGTGAGATAATACTCGTACTTTTATTTTGTCATCCGCTTTTTTTCCATTTCTGCATAAAACCAGAACAATATTAAATGCAATTCTCTAAAAAAAAACCAACAATTTGTTTTACTTTACTAAATTTATGTGCATATTTGGTTTTTTTAAAAATAAAAAAAAACATTTATTTAAATAGAAAAGCAATTCATTCAGCTGACTCCAAAATGTTTACATGGAACCTGGTTGGAAATTTTGTTTAAAAAAAGTTATTACAACCTTTTCATTTTTGTGCAAAATTACTGATAACACTTTCTGATTTGGTTGTAATAGAATCACTGTACACTGAAAACAGTTTCGTTGTGGCAACCGTAATTTTTGTCAATCTAACGCTTTGATTATGTACATCGATCTGTTAGGTTCTAGAAATAAAAAGTGGGTTCCCAATGATGAATTATAATATATTGTAATCATGTTATAGTTCCAAGAGTGTTTTGTTTATTTGCTAACAGTAATTGGAGAAATTAATGCGTATATGAACGTCAATATTATAATGTTATTTTCATGTTTGTTGTTCATGTTTATTTCAAATTTATACTGCTAGTCACACTTAAGCTTTCAAATGGGTTCTATCTTATCTGCTTCTTTTAAAGAAAACAAAGATCTGCAAAAAAGGTTCAAATTGACATAAAGAATTCATATTGTAAATATAAAAACATATTGACTTGTACCAAAGGAATCACTTCCTATACAAATAGGTTTGAAATATCGTTAGCTTAGAGTCCAAAAGTTATAAGTCCATTTTTCATAAAATTTATAGGAGACATAAAAACGTTCTAAAATGTTTTGTTTTAAATATGTTTGACATCTGTTTCCAAGCAAACTGTGTAATTTTACGTATTATAAAGTTTTGTATAAAAATGTGAATTTTTATAAAAAGTTTGCTCACTAAGCTAACGATATATCGTTAGCAAGGAAATATATAATAAATATATATACTGAAGAAATGAGGAAGTACTAGGGTATTCAATTAATCAGGTTTCTGGTTTAATTGGTTAATCGAGCAAATAATTAATCGGGGTTTAGATTTAATCGGTTAATAATCTGTTAATTTTAAATTATTCGATTAACCGAATAATTTCTATTTTATTTTTAAATTGAAAATAAAACGACGAATGTGTTGTACTTTTTTGAGCATTTCAACAAATAATAATAGCAAAAAAAAAAATGAGTTTTTTAGGATTTTATTTCTGAAATAATTTTTTAAGAAAAGAATATAATTTAAATGGTTTTCTTTTAAACGATTTTTCTTTCGTTTTAATAAAACTTAACTAGGAAAAAACTCTTTCACTGATTGTAGATGTTGAAGAAATCGAAATTAAGGCATGAGAAAGTCTTTCTCAGTTCTTTGTTCAGTTTTTTTAAGCATATGAAATACTTTTGGGAGTTTTTAGATTTGGAATGCTTTTAATAGTTTCGTTAAATTCTGATAAAAGACTCGTTTCAGTTTAATATATTATAATGTCTTCTTCGAACTCATTAGTACAAAGTTCATCATGGAACATTCTAGACAAACGACGTTTCCAAATTCCTTAGTTTCAGTTTTTTAGCTATACTTCAAAAAACTATTGCTAGATGGGAATGTTCATGAGTTAAGAAATAAAATGTCTGTGTTTAAAACTAAATTTCTATATAAAGTACAAAAAAACCGAAAATTCGGTTAATCGACACAAATTAATCGGTTTATTTGTTATTTGAAAATCGGCAATTTTAAATTATTCAAACAGTTAACCGATTAACGGTTAATCGATTGAATACCCTAGGAAGTACACTACAATAATTATTATGCCATAAAGTAGGCAATGATTTTTCCTTTAAAGCCAACTAAACAGAACATTTTGCAAAGACAATTTGTTACAAAAACTATTACTGCGATTAATGTGTGCTAAACTTTATTTATTTTTATACCCACCACCAAAAATTTGTCATTTCATTTGTAGTCCATCGATATACTCATCGCCGACCCACAAAAGTATATATTCTGGGTCCTTATACAATTCTAAGACGACCTAGCTATGCCCTTCCGTCTGTTGAAGGCACCATAGGGCCTACAGGACTTATGGGGATGACATTTTCCTCTAATCTTTTTTGTTGATAAGAATTGTTTAGTATTGAAAATGGTCAAAATCGGTCAAATAGAACTACAGTAGGACAACCTCCAAAAAATTTGATATTTTATAAGAGAGCAATTTGTGTTGAAAATGGTACGAATCGGCACATGATTTTTCCTATAACCCATACAAAAATCTTCACGAAATATGGCTCTATGATACATAAATGTGAGTTTTTCTCTTAAATAAAATTTGGTATTGAAAGATATTATGTTTTTATACAAAATGCAAAAAACCCGATGTCAGTATTATATTGGTGGTGTGTATAATATTTGGCACGAATGTAACACTCTTTTTGTAGCAAACATTAATTTTTTTGAACTACTAAAAAACTATGATTTTTTTAATATTTTAAATTAAATTGATGCCTTATGTTTGTAAATTTTGTTACACTATATTTTATTTTGTTTTCACTGCCACATATATAAAGTCTTATAGTACAATTTGGCACTTTAAGAAAACTAAATTTAAAAAAATAATTTAAAATTATAAACGAAACCTTTTCAAAAGTTTTCATATGAATCTTTAAATCCTTTTTGCCTCTATTTTGACTTTTTGGCTTAAATGAAATTTTCTATTATTATTAAAATTCACAAATGATAACCTCACATAATTTTCACAAAAGACAACAAAATAAAAATACTCACATACATATAAGTACTACATTTGATACAAAAATTGTATGTTAAACAGAAAATATTTTGCCAAAAATTCAATTGATGCAAACGACCTTGTATGCCACGTACATATGTATGTATGTCTGCTTTAGAGTATTTGTGGTAAAAAGAAAATTGTCTAAAATAAAAATTCCATGATATGAAAAACCAAGATGATTTTTAGGTTAAATAAAGAAAGAATAGTAAACATAACAAAAATCGGCATAGAAATAACACAAACTAATACAAACAAAAAGAAGTTTAATAAATGAAATAAATACACACTACATACACATGCATGTAAACAGATACAAGTACACGCTTGTTTCTAGCTACAAGACATGAAATGAAAAGTGTGATATCGTGTCTTTTTGTTCGTGAACCATGAAAGCAACATAGAATCTTACCCTAGAAATCAAGTCTTACAAGTTTGTAAAAACACTTACATACATATACCCAGATTCACATAGATACACACATATACATATATAGAAATAAATTAAGCATTATAATGAAAACAAACATAAACGCAACAGACAAACTAATGTTCTTACTCGTACTTGCGAAAAACAAACAAATTCTCAGCTAAATTTGTAACGTTAGAGTAGTAAGTATACTATACTCTATACTGTATGTGTGTGTGCTGGTAAAAGTCTATTTTCATAGCAATATTAAGGATTCAAAAAGCTTAACCATACATTCTAAATGTATAAACATACACATTTAGAAAAACATCTTAAAGGCATCAACTGCGGCATATAAAATGGAATTACATTTAAAACGCTTGACATGCTCAACACAAATACATACAATCAAATATATATGCAAGCATATACATTAGAGTGACAATCAGTTGTATGGAAAAAAATTTGAGTTCGATTTTTAAAGAGTGCCGGGTGGAATATTGTGACACTAGGTCTAAAAGATAAGTACTGAAAATTTGAGCCAAATCGGATAACGATTTCGGGACGCGCATCGAGGTCAAAGGTCAGATATATGTAAAATTTTACTATTTATATGAAATAAATTTGTAAAACTCCTTAACTTTCTGCATAATGTTACAGAAATATGTAGATTTATTTATATTTGTGAAGATTACCGTCAAAAAAATATTTTTCAGATTAAACCTATATCTCCTTTGGGTCAAATTGACCCACAAACTGTATTATCGTTAAAATTCGGAAAAAATGCAAATTTTTCAGTTTTTGTAAAAATTTTGCTACTAAATAATTATTTTTGCAATCGAATGAATAAGAATCGAAATGTGTACGTAATTGTCGTTCTAATGAGATATAAAAGATAAAAATTGGTTAAAAAATTTTAAAGTTATTAAAAATTCCCCAGACCATTAAAGTGTCTCAGGCCACTTGAACAAGAAATCTAGGAACAAAATTAACATATTTTAAGAAATATTAAAATAAAAGCTAATTTTTACTTAAAATATATCCGTTTTTACATTCGTATGAGTTTTTGTCTTTGTAGAATACCGTTAAACTATTCGCAGGGATGGCCAAAAAAATTAATTTTTTTAACGGCAGTTTCAAATCTCCATTTTAAAATTTTTAAAAATTTTCTTAAACAAATTTCAGAATTTTTTGATCATCACATGGGGATTTATTAAGATCATAATAGAGAATAAAAATATGAAAAAATTATGTCAATACCTCTTACAGTTTTTCTGTACCTACGATTTAAATTTTGTGATTTTCGGGAAAAAATGTTTTTTTGGGCATATTTTGGCGAATGAGAGCAGTTTCCTTACTGTTACGAATTTTAAGTAAAACCTATACAGAATCTTATAGTTCAGATCATTTTTAATATACTTTGAAAGTTTTACTAAAATCGGACAACTTTAACCCTTAAACCGTGAAGGGCAAAGGTAAAATTTTGAAATATTTGGAATTTCTAAATTAAAGATAGCGAAATATTATACATTTTTGAACAAATTTTAACGAAACTTGCGAAAAATATACCATAAGGTCTTAAATATACAATGACAGTGCAAAAATGGAAATTAACCCTTAAAAGCACTTGGGGTCAAAATCACTCTATATTTGACTGTGGTTTTCGCGATTTTAAAAGTTTGGACCCCAAATTATATTAAGAGTTAATTTCCATTTTTGCACTGTTATCGTATATTATAGACTTTATGTTATATTTTTCTCAAGTTTCATTAAAATCGGCCCAATAATATATATCATTTCGGCATCTTTACATTAGAAATTCCAAATATTGAAAAATTTTACCTTTGCCCTTCACGGTTTAAGGGTTAAAGTTGTCCGATTTTAGTAAAACTTTCAAAGTATATTTTAATATTTCTTAAAATATGTTAATTTTGTTCCTAGATTTCTTGTTCAAGTGGCCTGAGACACGTTAATGGTCTGGGGAATTTTTAATAACTTTAAAATTTTTTAACCAATTTTTATCTTTTATATCTCATTAGAACGACAATTACGTACACATTTCGATTCTTATTCATTCGATTGCAAAAATAATTATTTAGTAGCAAAATTTTTACAAAAACTGAAAAATTTGCATTTTTTCCGAATTTTAACGATAATACAGTTTGTGGGTCAATTTGACCCAAAGGAGATATAGGTTTAATCTGAAAAATATTTTTTTGACTGTAATCTTCACAAATATAAATAAATCTACATATTTCTGTAACATTATGCAGAAAGTTAAGGAGTTTTACAAATTTATTTCATATAAATAGTAAAATTTTACATATATCTGACCTTTGACCTCGATGCGCGTCCCGAAATCGTTATCCGATTTGGCTCAAATTTTCAGTACTTATCTTTTAGACCTAGTGTCACAATATTCCACCCGGCGCTCTTTGAAATCTTAAAAAAAAAAAATCGGCTGTCACCCTAATATACATACATACACACACACATATTTCCATATAAAACACGTCTGTCTATGGGTATACTTATGTATGTTTTTCTTTTTACAATTCTAGCCGTGAAATGTTTTTTTAAGTAATTCCGGCTTCTTATAGTATTTCTTAAAAATAAAAAAGTTAAAAAAAAATATATATATATAAAAAAATACCAGAAAAACAAACAGCCGCAAACATTTACTAACATCTTACCCATACATGCATAAATACTCATACACATTCATAGAAATTTATTAAATTGTAGATGATGTTACTGATGATAATGTTAACTGATCACATTACACATGGACATACACACACACACATAATCGCATTCATACGCATAGAATATTTTCCTTCATTCACTTACACACATTCACTTACGTACATTCAAACGTTTGAATGTATACGTTGAAGAGGAAACGGAAAAACCTTTTTCTGTTTTTAACCTTAGACTTAAACAAACATGAAAATTACATTTTTACTCCTGCGTTTACATAAATACATTTACTTTGCTAAGTAGTGTTAGCAAAAGAGAAAAGGCACCGACAGAGATGGTTAGAAAGGAAAAAACGAGATATAAAAGATTTTAAATAGAAGAAGTAAGAAAAAAAAAACTTGTTCAAAGAATGAAAATGTTTCTAATAAAAACATACCACAAATAAGACTAAAACCAAAGGTCTTAAATATTTCTTTTGTTCTTTTTTTATTACATCATTACACTTGCCAACATTAAAATTTGCTACTGTCGAGGAAGGTATGCCATGGTAAATAAGTGTTTTTTTTTCTGTTTCAAGGAAGCACCTAAATTCAAGGTTGTGGCGATAGATTTAAAAAGTTGTAGCGAGAGCTACAACTGCAATATATTACTACAAGAAGACAATTTATAATAACTGTGGTAACGAATATTGGTTACTTAAATCTAGTATTATATCAATTCTGATTCAAATTACTGTTATTCTGTATAGAATCTATCTTTGTATATCACAACAGGTTACAACTTCCATACAAAGATTTTTGACTAGTCGATTTAATTCTGTAAGTCTACAAAGAAGGTATGTACCTGCACTAGTGTCAACTCGACAGGATAGTTACTCAAGATGACTTTAATTTTTATGTATGGAATATTTTTTGTTCACGGTATCTGACGATGGACAAAGGAAATGCAATTCTGCTTTACCAACTTTCTTAAAAAATTCCTAAAAGTTAAACATTTCTATTTTAAACATCTTAATTGACCTTTTTTCCAAATTTGTCATTTCGGATAATATTTTTCAGGCCGAAAATATCTGAAAAAGGCGAAACACAGGGAGTAGAGTATACTTTTTTAATGGTTTGAGTTGCGCTGGATCCGAATCTGAAAAACCCCGTTTTTCATCATATTCCAAATTGATTATGTCTCCTGAAAGTCTTATCTATTGGTTTCATAATATATTGTTACGTTTTTACCTTTTAAAAACGAGGTTTATCTCCCTTAAATAAACCGGATACTTTTGATTGCAAATAAGAGCAGTTTTAGTAGTTTAACACACACACACTTTATAACGTACAAGTATACACGTACAATACAGTTGGTGTTAACTCTAACACCGCCAATGATCAACTCAACTCACGACTGCAGCCTCTGCCACTATTTATACACGCACTGCCATCTTCATCCGAGTAGTCGAGACTGTTCTTAATGGTCAACTAGTATGTTCTATTTCAAGAGCTTTCGATGTCATTGCCAGCAGCCCAAACATTTAGTGTTGCCATACTTACAAACAATGTTAATGATGGACGTGCCTTCAAACATGATGAATGCTGCAGGCAGTCGTTACAGACCGTTGAATTCAAATCGTCATTGCACATTCGTAACAATACGTTTAAGCTCTGTTATATTTTGCATTAATCTTTAATTAGGTTTATTATTACTTGAATGTAGAACTAACTTTTCATTCATAAAATAACGAGTATTACTGAATTAACTTAAACAGTTCATTTAGATAACTCGTTTCAAAATATAAAATTTTTACTTTAGACGCATTAGGTTAGAGAGAATAATTGTATAATGACAAAAATAATTCAATATTTTAAAACTATAGGAAAAACAAACATTCTTTACAAGATTTTTATACCATGTAGCCTCACATGTATGTAATTGAGTTAACAGATCCACTAGTAAAGTCCTGAAGTTTTTGGTATAATTTCGTAAAAACTTTGAACCGGTTTTATGCTGTAAAGTTTGATGACACCTGATATTTATGTAAAACCATTTTTATGGAAAATAAATCATGCAGAGACAACACACTTTGAGCGCTGCCTTAAGTTGTTTATTTCCTTTGATAATTTACATGTTTCATGGCCATAATTCTTTTGTTTTTACCATTTGGCAACATTTTTACAGTCTTGTTTGTTTGTTTGTTTGACTATTCACAATAAATCGTATTGTTTTTCCGCTTCATTCTTAAAACAGATGCGTCCCCTGAGGAATACCTTCCTTTTGCCAGACACTCTAACACAAACTCACACCACACTCATACACATACACATACACAAACAAAGTAATGCAGGCAAGCATACATGAACATACGAGTGAGTATGTGTACGTTAGTACATGTATTTACAGATATATACTCACAGATAGATAGACAGTTGGATGGATGGATGGATGAATGAATGGATAACATCTTAAATGTTGTCTATGATGGCATGTTAACAAAAACTAAAAAAACAAAATATACTACTTCCTCAAAAGAGCAAAAATATATGTACATATACCTATAGATGTTTTTGATACTTTTTCTTTTAGCATGGCTTTAGTTTGGCTAAACTTATTTTGTAAATGTAAAAAGGCCTCATATGTTAAGAATATAGTTGAGTTTGCTGTTGATACAACAAGAAAAAAAACGAAATAAATAGAATAATAACTATAGCATAGTTAGAGGGTTGGCCATTATGGTAGCAGTTGTTGTCTTATTAAGTTCACTGTTAACAAGTGGTAATATTGTGTGGTCTTAGTCTGATGGATGCTTTTACAGACGTTAACAATCGTTAATACCCTGTTTAACTTCAATCAAAGAGATGAGTTTTATTGTTTGCTATTTTTTCTCCACCATTTTCTTTATATGACTTTTACTACTGGTTTTATTTTTATGTTTGGCCACAGTGTAACAATGAATGACACTTTTATCTTGGATTTCTGGTCTGCTTTTGTAAGACTAATGAGTTCATGGGGCACACTTTGAGAGGTTGAACAATTTTCTCTTTACTTTGTTTTATTCAGACATTTTAATATGCACTAAAGGTGGAATAATACTAGGATGAGATTTTTCTGGCCAGTAGTTAAGGATTGTAGTAGACATTTTATAAAATTAATTAAGATAAATTTGTTGGGGTAGATAACTTTCTCAATGTACATGCTATTTCATGAGACACTACCATTAAGCTGCAAATTGGTTATCTTAAACCAGTAATAAACCAGGAATGTTTTTTTTTTGTTTAAATGACTTGTTATTGTAAATATTTAACTTTTATAGACTAACTAAAAACTTGCTTAAATTTAATTTTTTTGGAAAATGTTTCTTAAATTTTCTAAAATATCACAATGCCATCATGTCTAATTTGAACATGCTTTGAAATTTATGTGCCTGCTTAAGCATTAATATATGTATAGTGTCTATAAATCATTGTGAATTAATTTCGGAGCTTCCTGTAATGACATTATTTTTAGCATTCTGCCGGTCCCCTCCTCCCTTTGTTCAACTTTAACATTATTTTGTGTTCAAGTGAAAATCATCTATAGACACATGACAACAATGGTTTATAATTAAATTGATAATATCATATCGAAATAATAAAAGAAAATAAATATTGTAATAAATGAATCTATAATTTTATTTGAAAATAATATTACAACTAAGTGTGTAGTAGTAGTTAGTATGTGAATAAATTGAATATAGGATTGGTATTGGTTTAAATCGAAATTGGCAACAGTTGTTGTTATTACTGGATATTTTATATGCATGTATGTGTGTGTGTATATTTGAGCGCGTGTGTTAGTATTTTTAAATGAAAAATAATTTTATGTGACATGTCATAAGCTGTCAAAATCAATTCAAAATTGTGGTTTTCAAAGATTTGTCATATTTTTCCTTTTTTTTCTTCTTTTTATAAAATTGTTTTTGTTTTTGATATCTTTCATTTCCTTTTTAGTCATACACACATACATATATGGTAAATATGTATGTGAGAGGATGTGTAGTGATTCAAAATTTTAGAGTCCTTCCACTTTCACACACATAACAAAATAAACATAAATAAACAAACAAACATGTCAATTGCAAATGTCATAACAAGTTAATTAAATGTTTTTCCCAATGATAAAGATGATGATGATGATGTTGATGAACATAAACAATATTATTACATTATTGCAATTTGCATTGCTAATGTTTATTACAACATAAATGTTAAAACAATCAAAAAAAATTTTAAATGTGCAACTATGTACATTTTATTATTGTTGTAGATTGCGGCTGTTGCTGTTTGACATGTTTCATTACAATTCAATTAAAACAAAAATTTATACAAAAACGAACACAGCGTGGAAATTTTTTGTTATAACCCTCATAATAAAGAGTTTGTTAGAGAAAAAACCGCCGCCGAAAAAAAATATTTTAATGAAAATGTTTGAATTTTGATTGTGTATTAAAACAAAAGAACACACAAATGTTGGGCTTATAATTTTTGACATGACAACAATCTCATATTTGCGCCATAGAGATTCTTTCATTAAATTTGGACTATAAAACGGCTCATTGAACAAATGAATTTGATGATTAGTTCAATGAATAGATTTAAATAAATTCCTTTTGTTTTGTAATTAACAGCTATATAACTGACAAAAGAAAATGTTCGGAAAACGAATTTTAAATACATTTTAATTGGTTTTTGCTATTGAAGTCTTCAAGTAGACTTAAGTTTTATTTTATTGTGGCATAAAACAGTTCTCGGTTGAAATTCCCAGATTCATGGTACTTTATGTTGACATCTTGTGTAAACTTTTCAATATTCAAAATTGATTTTGAAATCCAGCTTTGATTTAACAAATTTTTTTAACTTAAGAACTAATGTTCTTGAATGTAGTGAGTGATATTCAATTCTAATCTAAGCTCTAGATGGTCTAGAAAACATCTTTAATATCAGTCCAATATGTACATTTGTTGGACACTTTATCTCTATGTTAATCTGATTTAGTTTTCTATGACATGAGGTATATTGAAATGAAAGAAGAAAATCAGAAATAGTATGTGAAACATCTTAAAACAAACAAACAAACAAATTGTTTTTATTGTACATAATTGTGTATTAATGAAACCCAAGAGACATTAATAAATAAATAGAAAATAAGCTAATTTTCAAAGTGTTAATGGCATTCTGAAACCTTTTTTGGATGTTGGCAATGTAATGTCATATACCTACTAAAGAGTGGTGCTTATGCTCAGCACAACTTGAAATCAACATATATTGAGTTCAACGTAATTTGTTTAGAAACTCAGGGCAACAAAATCAAAAATATTTTGGAGGCTTTTAAACTAGTTTTTATTTCGAGAGCATTACCAAAAACCATATTTTCCTCTCCATTAAAAGTGAGTCACTATAATGTAAAATATTTCTATTTAAACGAATACAAATTTTAAATAATACTGTTTTCATCATCAAAATATTTTTAATTCAAATATATCTGCATTTATGTCTGGTGAACATGAATTTTTTTTATGGATTTTTTTGGTGTTTATATTTTGGTTATTTTCTCGTGTAAATTAAGTTCACATTTGAATTCAATTCCAACATGTTTTAAGTATTTTTATTGAGAATTATCTAACAGTTTAAAATATTTTACAAAATTTATTACATCGTATGATCATTCAATGAAACCAAACTATTTTAAAATATAATTTGGAAAACCTTTTTGAGGACTTGGTAATTTCCTAGAATTTTCTATTCATAATAATAAATCTCACTAAACTACAGTTTTGGATTTTGTGTCTCTGAATTGGTTTGTTGGTTGATTAAAGAGTTAAAAATATCATTTATTTACTCCATGGCCAATAACTGAGTTTGTAGCATTTGTGTGTGTGTGTGTTTGTTAGTTTAATTTTCATTTTGAAAACCACTAAACCCTGTCCAATCGAACATTTGAGCAACGAATTTGTAATTTTAATAAACGCAAGCAAATCAAAACTAAAATACCGATAGGAAAAATGTTTGCCAAACGCTGAGGTTACATAGATACAGACCAGTAACAGCGTGATAACATATATACATATACTCATTAGTTAAAACATAAAATGAAAGGTCACTGAAAAATAATTTCAAACTTTGTTGGGGTTGGTTTTTTGACACTTTTTGATTGAATTTAGTTTGTTCAAATTACTGGTGTAATTCCCATATGGGTTTTTTTTATATTGCTGTTGCGTATTTTCTATTGCCGTTTATTTGTATTACATTTGAGGCCATATGGTCAGTTAGTGTTAATGCATTGGCATGTTTGGCTTTTCGCTGACAATCATCAATCATTACATTTTGCGTTCATTTAAATGTAACAAAAATCCAAATGCTTGTTTAAAAGTTTTATCTGAAAATTATTTATTCCGTAAAATTATTTCTACTACATATTTGAATTACAAATATTTCATTTGAAAACTGTTTGAAAACTGTTTGTTGGAAAATGTTTGATTTATAATATAAACACAGAAAGTGTTTTTCTCAAAACTTAATACTGTTGAAATGTAAAGTCATTGCAACTGACGAACTAGTTCTTAAGAGACTTTAACTAATGTTCATAAAAGTTATTAAGTGTTTTCGATGAAACATTTTGTGTATAAATGTATTATCTGTAGAAAATACTTAGAAAAATGTGTGTGTTTTTTATAGAAAGAAATGTATATAACAGTTTATTCTATAGATAGTTTTTTGTATGACAGTTTATTATATAGTACATATAGTGTATAACAGTTTATTGTATAGAAAAAGTTGTGTATAAAAGATTATTCTGTAGATAATTTTGCGTATGACAGTTTATTCTATAGAACATTTTCTGTATAACACTTTATTCTAAAGAAAATATGTGTATAGCTGTATTTTCTAACCGTTTATTCTACAGACAATAGTATGTATATTCTATAGAATATGCTTTTATACACAACATTTTTTGTACAATGAATTCTATAGAAAATGTGTACAACAGTATTTTTAATAAAAAATAATAATACATTGAGGGTGTAATAATATGATTTGAATATACATAATTTTATTGCCGATCAAAAATTTTAAATTTAATTATTGCTCTTAAATTACATTCAGTGAGTTTTTAATAACAAAGCCTAAATATAGACTTAAATTTGAATTATGATGGGGTCGTGTATGCAGTATAGTTATGCATAATGTCCGATAGTAAAAGCCTAGGGATATATTAAAAGTTATTTAGTAAACATTCGTAATATCAGCAAAATTTTTTTTTTTTTTTATTTATATGTATTTCAAAAATGCCGCAAGCCCTTAGGGCCAAAATTAGCAGGACTACAACTAAATTAATTTAATTACATTAATAAAAGTATTAATACAAAATTTTTATAAATTATAAAATAAAAAGAGAGAAAAAAAAATAATATGAAGAAATGCCCTAGTATTTGCACAAACTTAAATATTATTAAACAAATGGATTAATAGCCCATGGTAAAACAAACAAATTAAAATTGTAAAAGAGTGTATTCAATTATATATTTAAAAAACCAAAAAATAGGTGTTAAATATTGGCTCTTTTAATAGTTTTATCTGTTCGATTGTACCATAGTCAGCTCCAGCATAGCAAAAATATCGATTCAAAATTCTTTCATAAATTAGATAGAAAAATAAGTTTGAAATTTGACAAGCTATGTGAAATTTAAACACTTACATTAGAGTGACAATCAGTTGTATGGAAAAAAATTTGAGTTCGATTTTTGAAGGGTGCCGGGTGGAATATTGTGACACTAGGTCTTAAAGATAAGTACTGAAAATTTGAGCCAAATTGGACAACCATTTCGAGACGCGCATCGAGGTCAAAGGTCAGATATATGCAAAATTTTACTATTTATATGAAATTAATTTGTAAAACTCCTTAACTTTCTGCATTATGTTACATAAATATGTAGATTTATTTATATTAATGAAAATTACAGTCGAAAAACATTTTTTCAGATTAAACCAATAACTCCTTTGGGTCAAATTGCCCCACAAACTGTATTATCGTTAAAATTCGGAAAAAATGCAAATTTGTCGGTTTTTGTAAAAATTTTCCTACTAAATAATTATTTTTGAAATCGAATGCATAAGAATCGAAATGTGTACGTTATTTTCGTTCCAATGAGATATAAAAGACAAAAATTGGTTAAAAACTTTTAAAGTTATTAACGTGTCTCAGGCCACTTGAACAAGAAATGTAGGAGCAAAATTAACATATTTTAAGAAATATTAAAATAAAAGCTAATTTTTACTTAAAACATATCCGTATTTACATTTGTATGAGTTTTTGTTTTTGTAGAATACCGTTTACCTATTCGGAGGGATGGCCAAAAAAAAAATTTATTTTGACGAATGAAAGCAATTTCCTTACTGTTACGAATTTTAAGTAAAACTTATACAGAATCTTATAGTTCAGATCATTTGAAATATACTCTGAAAGTTTTACTAAAATCGGACAACTTTAACCCTTAAATGGTGAAGGTCAAAGGTAAAATTTAGCAATACAGTGCACTCGCGGTAACGTGAACACCGTTTAACGTGAACACCGCCTAACGTGAACATGCTTTTGTTTACATTGACTACTCTGTAACGTGAACAAACTCAGATAGCTCTATAACGTGAACAATTTTTTTTCTATAACGTGAACAATTGTTTTCTAAGCATGTAAACAACACGCAAATACATCCATTAAATTCGATTTTAAAAGATTAGGGAATATCCTTATAATAAAAATGTGCTTGTATCCTCTAAATTAATTTTTTTAATGGCAACGAAAGAGTAATTTTATTTGCTATGTAATTTTATTTCAATGTATATTTTCTCGTGATCCCGTTTTGTTTTGTAGTGCATTTCAATCAATAATTTTTGTTTTATATTTTAATAATGAAAATAATAATAAAAGAATTTTACAACACAGGTTTATTTTAAAAAATTTTATATTTTTTCCATGAAATTCGACAATCGCTAACGTGAGCAATTTCACTAACATGAACTCCCTTGGTTTTAATTAGTTCACGTTACCGCGAGTGCACTGTATTTGGAATTTCTAAATGAAAGATAGCGAAATATTATACAGTTTTGGGCCAATTTTAATGAAACTTGCCAAAAATATGCCTTAAGGTCTTAAATATACAATAACGGTGCAAAAATAGAAATTAACCCTTAAAAGCACTTGGGGTCAAAATGACTCTCAATTTTACTGTGGTTTTCGTGATTTGAAAAGTTGAGGGTAACATTCTGAAATAAAATATGTCTGTAGAAAATTGTAAAATTACTTTAAAATACTGAAATATGTTTGCATACATATATATTGAATTTTTATTTATTTTTTTTTTTTTTTTTTGAATAATCTGATTTTCTAAACATTTGTAGAATTGTTTTTATTGTACATAATTGTGTATTAATGAAACCCAAGAGACATTAATAATTAAATAGAAAATAAGCTAATTTTCAAATTCTTAATGGCATTAAGAAACCTGTTTTAGATGTTGGCAAATGTCATGTCATATACCTACTAAAGAATGGTGCTTATGCTCAGCACAACTTGAATTCAACATATATTGAGTTCAACGTAATTTGTTTAGAAACTCAGGGCAACAAAATCGAAATTTTGGAGGCTTTTAAACCATAACACAATTTTGATGTATTGTGGTTCCAGTAATACAAATATGGTCCAAATTTTAAATTCTATGGAGTGGATTTTTTATTTTTAAATTTTAAGTGAAATTGTGAACTTTTTAAACATAATTAATGATAGCTCAAAAACGGTTAGCCCGATATTATTAAAATAAACTTTATTTACATAACCTCTAAATATTGCACATACATTTTTTTTAAAATGAGCGAATTCACTTAATTGTGAATAAATTTGAAAAAAAACAATTTTATGATGGATTTATTTTGTTTCTATTACATGCGGCTTTGCGATAAGGCAATAAATCTGAACAATTTCTGCCTTTTTCGATTTTTCATGATTTTTTTAAAACAAAAAAAAGCTATTTTCACGTAAAAAATATATTTTTTGCTTCAATTTGTTATTATAACTCTGAAACTGCAGATCCGAAATATATAAACGGATTAAAGGTCGAACTGACTGACCTTTAATCGGACTGACAAAATATGTAATCTATCCATAGAATTGAAAAATTTTACCATTTTTGTACTTAGGTAGCCATGTTTTTGTTTATATGCAAAAAAAAAAAAAAAAACTAAAAATTTAAAAATCTTGTTTGTTGGGTTAGTACACATACATTTCATACATGCATATTTATAGTTTTTCTCTAAAATTATCCAATAAAGTTAAAATGGGTTTATTTTGCAACATGAGTTTATTTTTTCTGGTAAATTGAGAAATGTTGTGTGTGTGTGTGTGTTTGTGTAGTTCTGGATGAATTCAAGGAGGAGAAATGGCAGAGTTTTTGGTAAAATCTTGTTGATAAATCTATGTAGTTTAGATATTTTTAATATTATGATACTTGAATAAAGTCATTTAAAGTTAAGCAAACATATAATAGATACTCTTTCTATCATTTGGTTATCAATACAATTGATTTTGGTTTAAATGAAATTGAAAATTAATTGAACAGTTTTGATTCTGGTCGTAATAATAAAGACCATGATGATGATGATGGTTTACGGATTGTTATAAATAGTAATGCATTTCGAACTGAATATTTTTGAATGGTGTTTTTTTTCGTATTTATGTATATTATTCCATCTACAGACAAAATAATAGGCTTTAAGCCAGATAATCAAACATTTTTGAAATAAATAAATTTTTAGTTATGTTTTGCTTTGAAACTATGAATGTGAGTTTGTATGCATTTATGATTTTTTTTTTTTTCATTTGATAACTTTTTCAACTATTTAGTATAAAACAATGCTGGAAAAAAAAAATGTATAAATTTTTCCGCTCAATATGTTAAAGTTTAAAAGTTTCATAAACAAGCTTATTTTATTGAAGTGTTTTTGACTAAAGCTGCACTCTAGGTACTTTACAAGTTCTCGAAATGATTAGTTGAACAATTTCTGTTTTTAGATTTAAATAAAAGCTAAAGTAAAAACTGCAAAATAAAAATCGTAATCCTATTTAACTTAAAAGTACTTTGGCTATGTTGTACAGAATTTCTGTCCCAAATACTTAAAGCAGCATTTTAAAACAAACTATACAAAATTATTGTAGTAAACACGAAATTTAAGTTATTAAAATGCCACTTAAGAAAATTGGGTCAAAACGGACAATTCCAGTTTTGGCTGTGAGACGAAGACAAGGATCATTAAAACTATTTGAAGCTATGTGTAATATTTATTTTTTTTAAAAAAGAAAAATTAAAATTTAAATGATCTTGAAGTACAAGATGGTTTTCTAATATATCCAGGAACTTATTTAGAAATACACCGTATTATTTGTGCATGTTTTACACAAACAAAACAGATTCTAGGAAAAAATCTAAACCAAATACAGTCACATTGAGTATCAAAAACGGAAACGGAAATGTTTGTACTTAAACGAAAACATACGTGTAATCTAAACTCAAATTCACACACTCACACACACACATTGTTTACTCGCAGTGTACTACTACAACAAAAATCTTTTAAAGAAAAACTACACAAAATACTACAAGTATTTGTACTAAATGCATTTATCTACGTTCATACCTATATGAATGTCTGTGTAGCTGCTTTAGTTATTTATATTTCGTATTGTATACTTTTAATATGTGGTTATTTCAAATATCTCTCTACTATATATCTACATACTCACATATAAATTTACGTGTTTTCACAGTCATATAAGTATATTAGGGTGGACCTTATTTTGAACCTCAAAATCGGATAAAGTTTAGAGGTGGCACATTTTAAGTATTTGAAGTTTTGAGTTTCGAGGATCAAAGTAGTAATATTTTACAAAAAAAATATTCAAAAATTAAAAGTTCGAAAATCCAATTAAAAGTAAGATTTGTAAAATATCAGAAAATTAAACAAATTTTTGTCAATTATAATAAATGGCAAATGAGTATTAAAAATACAGCTTTTGACGATTGCACCTATTATGGGTTAGAGTGAAGACTAATTTCAAATAATTGAACATTTTTTTAAACATTTTTATGCCCTTCACCTTCGTGAGAAGGGTATATACAAATTTGTCATTCCGTTTGTAATTTCCACAATATAATTTTCCGACCCTATAAAGTATATATATTCTGAATCCTTATAGATAGCGGAGTCGATTTAGCCATGTCCGTCTGTCTGTCTGTCCGTCCATAAATAACGGAGATATGAGAAAAAATCCGACATAACCTCTATTTTTGGCCTATTTTTTATCTATATCTCGATTACTAAGTTATAAATATAGACAATATGGATATCTAATGATAGATATTTCAAAGTCCATTGCAACGATGTATATAAGGCTATACAAAGTTGGACCTACAATGGGTAAAATCGGGAAAATATTTTTAAATCGAATTTTTTCACAAAAAACATTCTTTTGTCATAAATTTTTTTCACTAATAAATTAAAAAAAAAAAAAACTTAAAAATTGGAAAAAACTTTTAAAAAACAATTTTGAAAAAGAAAATTAAAAAAATTAAAAAAAAAATTAAAAAAATGTTTTTTTTTTTTAAATTTTATTTTAAAGTATAATTTGGTGAAGGGTATATAAGATTCGGCACATCCGAATATAGCTCTCTTACTTGTTTTTTTTAATTTTGTTAGCAAATATATAAACTTTGAATTTTTCCGATTTTGCTGAAATTTTCTAGATGAACAATTTTATGGAGCATCGAAAATATAAAAAATGTAAAATAAGAGCCGCCCTAATGTATATACATATGTATATGGCAGTTTGTATTTGTTTCTACAGCTGTGCTTGCAAGTATCTCTCGAAATAGTGGTAGTTATTGCAGTTACACATGTAGTATTTAATTTTTAGTCTTCAGTTTTGGTTTTTTTTATTCTGTTCTATTCCTTTTTTGCCAATTGCAATGGAAACCTTTGTTTTTTTTTGTCTTGTTTTGTAAGGTGTATTACAATGAATACAAGTGGTAGTTACGAGTAGTTTCTTCACAAGCAAACAAACAAAATAATAGTAGTTTTTAAATTCTAAGTATCCAAGTGCATATGTATATATGTATTTGTATTGGTAATACACTCATTCACATATGTAGATACATATAGACACATTCATGTTTAGACATGTGCTGCACGTGCCAAATAAACAATGATAAATATAAACAAAATAAAAATGAAAATTGTTGCCATCATCTAGAAGCTATTACTGCAAGTAGTATGAGATGAAGCTACTACCGCTACTAACACAGTTAGCTGCCATTGCTGTATGTTACCCAACAAAATTTTGAGAATAAATATATCAGTAAATATATGTACCACGTACTAAAATCGGTATAGTGTATAGGATTTTTATATGTAACAGTTTTAAATAAGTAGTTTGTGATAAGAAAAGTTCTTAATAGGTTTTTTTGAATTCAAATCAATGAATCACTATCAATGAATCATAATATGTTTTAAAATCTAAAAAAATATAGCCATGTTTGCTGGGTTATAGTAGAAGTTGCTTTTGTAGAAGTAGCAGCAGTTGTAGTAGTATTAAATATACACTCTTTACGTTTGTATTTAAACTCTTTTTACTTTTAGTATTTGATACTCCACATCTATAAGTATCCTTAAACATTTATGGAAAGTTGGAGTGCATATATCAACACATTCACACACTCCTCGTAAACTTGCATGCATGTGAATATTGAAAGCATACAAACAGGAGACAAGTCTTATCAAAAAGTATTGAAAGTTCTTTCCCTACTATTTATAAAAATAATATTATTTTTTTTTTTTCGAAAAGCAAACTCATAAGTAATATTTAGAGAATACAACTTATGCATTGCATAGTTTTGCATAAATTCAAATACATGCATACATTTAAACGAATGCATGTAACAGGAACAAAAGTAAAAAAATAAAAACTAAATATAAAATCTAGATATGTATGGATTTCTATTGTGTTTTGAAATACCCACATAAAATCTCTATTACTTACAACAAACTGTATAGTACATAGTAGCATTTGCAGCAAAGTATGCAACACATGTTTATTTGTTCAATGCTGTTGCTGTTGTTACTGTTATTTACATTTGGGGGATTCAAACAGTCTGCTATTAGATCATATTGTCATAATGTCCTAATATATTATGAGAGTTTAAACAAATTTTTGTTTTGTTTCAAACAAAAAGGTTTTAAACTATTAAGACTTTTTGAACTATGTTTATAGTTTTGTCATTAAATAACTCAACAGCAATTTGTTTAGACTATCATAATATATTAGGACATTATGACAATATGACTTAATGGCAGACCGTTTGAATCTCCCAATTGTATAATTTAGCTACACACTTTATTTTACAATTGCATCAGTTGTATGACCATCATCATCCCAGCAATTTTTTTTAAGTTTTAATAAAAATATTGTTGCGTTATTATTTTTTTCTGTTTCGAAAAACAACTGTTCCTAGAAATATAAATAAAAGCTAAATAATTAAATTTTTCCTTAAATATCTTTATTGTCATTTATTTTATATCTATTCAAATTCAGGATGTTAATAAAGTTTCTTCTCCCAACGTTTTTCCATTTATGCCAATTAATATAAAATTTTTAGTAATAAAAGTTTCTTTTTATATTTATTTCAGTTTGTAGTGTATTTCTATTAACAAACGAACGTTAGAAAACTATTTTTTATGTTTATTTCGCCAATTAAAACTTCAATCTATTTACAAAACAAGATGAAAAAAATAACACACAAAAAGAAATACATAATAATAAAATTTATTAGTAATAGTTGAGGCATTAAATTAGTAAAATTAAATCAAATTAATGTTTATGAGGCTTATTAAATTCAGCAATGGAATGGTTCGAGTTTGGTACATTCGTTTAGGAATTTTCTCATTCTTATACAGCAAAGAGTTTCAGGGTGTCAATGAAAAGGAAAGAAAGCTAAGGAAATTAATTTTTCAGTATTCTGTACAAAATATTTACTATAGTAATAAAAAAAACTTTAAAAATAGGGCGAAGATTCGACTCAAACAAATAAAGCAGTCTATTTTGTTATACCCTTCACCTTCGTGAGAAGGGTATATATGAATTTGTCATTCCATTTGTAATTTCAACAATATAATTTTCCAACCCTATGAAGTATGTATATTCTGGATCCTTATAGATAGCGGAGTCGAGTAAGCCATGTCCGTCTGTCTGTCTGTTGAAATCAATTTTCTGAAGACCCCAGATATCTTCGGGATCAAAATCTTCAATAATTCTGTCAGACATGCTTTCGAGAAGTTTCCTATTTAAAATCAGCAAAATCCGTCCATAAATACGGAGATATGAACAAAAATCCGAGACAACCTCTGAAAATTTCATCTAAAAAAGACAATTTATTGCATGCTTTGACAAAAAAGCAACAAAACGTACATATGTTTGGATGTGTGTTGGCTTCATTGCTTTGCGTATTTTGTTTGGCGTAGTTGGTTTTATACTCAGGGTGTCAATGAAAAGGAAAGAAAGCTTAGGAAATTAATTTTTCATATATATAATATTGTTATTTCGTTTGTAACTTACTTCTACGATATAATATGTTTGTCAGCAATTAAATGTAAAATTTTTAAAAGTTTTCTTGATATATTTAGGAAGCTATACGCTGAAAATGGGCAATTAATGCATCCACAACAAAGGTGAAGTGTATATAAGATTCGACTCAAACGAGTAAAGTAGTCTATTTTATTTTTTTCTGAATTTACGTTTTGTCGGGGAGTTGTTGCTTTCTATTCTGCTGTATAAACTGTATTTAAATCAATTTATAATTTGAATGTTACTTAAAATTTCTGAAAGGGATAGAAGAAATAATTTTTTAAATCTTTGTTAACAAATAATAAACACAAACGCTTTAACATCTTTATAATAATTAGCTCATTAGAAAAATAAGTAGATATACTGGGAGAAAATTACCATTCACATAAATCTTTTCATATTAATCTCGATTTTCTGAAAATCGTTAGGAAATTCTGTAGAATTTTATAAAATGAAAATATTCTTTGTGTGCATTAATTTTATTTCATTTCAAAAAACCCATCTTCATTTATGTTTTGTATTTTTTTTTTTTCTGGTTGAAAATAAATTTTCAAAAACATTTATAAATTCTACAATTTAGAATACGAGTATAACATTGTTACTAACTAGAAGTAAAGACTATGAAATATAGATAAATTATTTCTATATACTTGGCTAGACACACACAAACAATTGCATAAAAGTAATATTTTGTAGTAGTAAAATTGTTAAGCAATACACTGTGCGAGTAGACAGGCGGTGAAACACACACAGGACAGTGAAAATTTATTTGGAAAATTAAGTTAAAAATATAAATAAGTTTTGTGTAACTGCATACATAAGTAATAAAATGCTATCAACACAAAAAAAGAAAAGAACATGATGTTTAATATAAAAGAAGAAGTTGTTGTAGTTGAACCATGATAAAAACTATTACTACCACATAAATAAATTTTAGAAAACAGCAAAAACTAATAAAATGTAGCTAAAACGCATACATACAGATGCAACAATTACTTTTTTTTTTTTGTTTAAAACAACATTAACTTCTTCATGTTTCACTGCTGCTGTATTCGCTTTTACTGGCTTTTCTCTGCTCTAAGACCAAAATGAGCAAGATTTCAAGATGGAAGAAAATATGTATGTATGTATCTTGAAAACCAGATGTACAAGTTTATTGTTGTCTACAACAACATTTTAACTAAATAAATGTTGTTTATTCACAGCTGTGTGTTAACTTTACTATGAATGCGTGAATGTTTGTGTATATTGGTGTAATAGCAAGTGTTACAACTCAGAAGTTCCTAAGCCGTGCTGAAATTTGGCTCTTACATGTAAAATGTACTAAATGAATTGTATATCGGCTTCTTAAGGATTACGAGACACATTATAAACTTACTAAAAACGTTTGCAACGTGTCTCCCTAGCCAGACCTCTTGTCCGATATAGGTACCTGATATAGGTGCCTACAACAGATGTATCAAATTTTCAACTGTTATTCATAAAGACTATAGTAATTTTATCTCGGTTACTATTTTATCAAATACAAAAAAGCATGTTGTCAATCCCTGGAGTAGAACAATATAGGATCTACTTGTGGAATATTATTAGTATATATTAGTGCGGCCCCATTCATACGAAGTTCTCAAGTAAAATGGAAGTTTACTTTATTATAAAATGCCATTTCTGAAAAGCATTATTCATGGGTTACATATATTAATGTATAGTTTTTTTTAATTTTATTCCTACATTTCATTAAATGTTATTATATGTGTATATTAACGAACACATCGAATGGCCTGAACAAAATTTTCAAGTAATTTCAATCATATTAGATTTTTTTTTAAATTTTCTTAAAAATTTTAGATTTTTTAAATTTTTATATTAATTATTAACCGTTAATAACTTAAATTCACTAAACAGAAACGATATTGACATAATCATAAATTTATTTCAAAACTAATCTTAAAAATCAAAATTTTTGGAAAAATAAAAAAACATTACGGATATGGTTGATTCTGGTCGGATGTGTTTTCTGATACCAAAATTGGACGCACGGTTTCTTTGGAGCAAACTTGAGAAATTGAAATAAGAAATCACTCCAAATTTTATCTTCGAAGATGTATTTGGGACCACCTTAATATACACAATGTACATTTAAAAATCCTTGGAACAAAAAATACAAAATGTATTTGCAATTTTACACGCAGTTAATATATTTTGTCGGTAGCTCTGCAAGTCCATCTGTCCGTCCTGCAGTAAGACGCTTTGGTTTGTTCTAACAAAAAAAAATAAAAACACATCATGAAATAGTGACCGTACACAGTAGAGGCATATGATGTTGTAACAAAAACAACAACTAACTATACACTTTTAATAAATTATGAAGATACAGACAAGAAATTATGATTATGTTGTTATACATCTTTGTTGTATTTGCCACTAGTAGTACCTCTACAAAACAACAAAAAAACTCCTGTTTACAATAAAGCCAAATCAAACTGTATGTAAGGACTGAGATCGAAAAATTTTTAACATTCATATATGTTAATAAAAATGAAACCACTAAACTTACAGTTTTGAATCTTTTTTTATTTGATTGAAATTATTGTTACAATTTACAAAAAAAAATATTTTTTAGTTCTAATCACTTATGATGAAATTTTGAACCTTTTTCGAAAGCCCTGGTTTATGGTTATGGTTTTTATAGTGCTTTATGTCACTTTGTTCGGACAGGTTGTCCATCTCCGTTTAAAATCTACCACACTTTTGGACACCTTTTTTGTACTCTTCAATTCTCTTTTAACAAGAGCCAAATATCTATTCACTGGACTCAGCTCCTGGCAGTTTGGAGGAATTGCCTCTCTTGGTACAAATACCACATTATTGTTCTTTTTTAACATAGTGACAGATGCCAAATCAGGCCAAAAATAAATGGACAGATTAAGAAGTCTTATGAATGGAAACATCCTTTTTTGTAAACATTCCTTGATGTAAATTTCGTTTTTTGTAGAGCCCTTTGTAACAAATGTTTGGCTTTTTTGGAGCAACTGCATATTGCTTGCCATACCAAGAACTTTTTGGGAAATTTTGTGTGCTTTTGTGTCCTAAACTTTTCTTCAACATTCCCTCGAGTATCTGCAACATTAAAAAATTTACCCAGAAGCAGCGAAAAATTGTCCATACGTACATTTCGTCATCTATTATGCAGCAGGTATATTTTTTGTATAAAATTTGACTTCAATTTCCGTGCTCTGTTTTTGGCTTTAAGTTTTCGTACCAAATAGTCCGAGTACTGAGCTAACTGGTCTGCTTTCGTACCGGATGTGTTGGGAGCTCTTTTGAAAATGCGTTCTATTTGTTTGGTTTAGAAACATCATGTGGACCATTCCTTCTACCTGAACCAGGTTTTATATCAACGGACAAGTTCTCCCGGTACTGTTTAATAACACTAGAAAAAGATTGATAGCAGACTTTTGATTGTTTAGCCAACTTTTTGTAGGACCAATTTGGGTTTTGTTGAAAATATTTAATAATTTTAGAACGCACTTTTTTCTGGTCACTCATTTTAATCAGATTAAGAACAAATGAACATAATTGACATTAAACATAATAACTGACATACCATAACTGACAAAGGTAAATTGATCAAAAAAAAAAAAAAAAAAAAATCAAATAATACTTGTGTTAAAAGTTTTAATGAAAAACGTGTGTTAAGAATTTTACAATCTCAGTCCTTATGTATATATGTAAGTACATACTATGAGAAAGAAAAAAAAAGAAATGCCAACCAACAACATTTCAACTCGATGTAGAAACACAATAAAAACTAGTAGCAACATATTTATATGTTGCTCTTTGTTGTTATTTTTTCTAAAAAAAAAATGTTTTATTATTAAAACATCAACATGAAATAAGAAATAGAAAAAAAAAATAACTTAAAGATACACATATCAATGTATAAGTTCTCTTTTAAAGATACAAGTTTTTTTGTTCCAACAACAGTTTGTTGGTTTGTTCTTATTGTTTGTTAAAGTTGTAAGACCAGGGTCAATAACATTAACCCAATATGGCAACAGCAACTTAAAATAGTGAGTAGAAAAATAAAAAATTTTGATTTAAAGTCAGAAGATTAAGAAGTGTAAAATGTTGAGCTGGCATGCATGCTGCAGTATTCAGTGCATTGAAAGTGTCTTTTCGTTTTAAGAGGTAAATTTTATTTTGCATTTATACTTTCGGCACAATGCCTTTCCATGATGTATAACACAACAGGGAAAAAAAAAACTTATTTAAGTAAATATCTAGATGTTAGCCACTGTAGTGCGGATAATAAATTTAAAGATTTTCATGTAAAAAATGATATATTTAGATGGAAAATAGACAGATAGATACAAAATATACTTAATTATAAATAGCATCTCACTACACTTAGGAAAAAAATATTTTGAAATGGTTACAGTAAACCTGTACAACTAACAGGTTTACTGTAACCATTTCAAAATTTTTAACAATATTATAGTCCCAGTAACTATTTGTATGATTGTGGTAACAATAATATGGTTAATTTACGATTCACATGATTGTGTCAACCATATATATGGTTACAGTAAACAGGAATATTCTGTTCTCAGATTATGAAATCCATAAGTCGAGAGCAACACAATACATATGGTAAGTCCTTCATCATATAAATGGTTGTCACAAACATATACTTGTTTACTGTAACCATATATATGGTTGACACAATCATGTGAATCGTAAATTAATCATATTATTGTTACTACATATATATAGTTACTGTGACTATAATATTGTTAAGAAACTTATAAAAATGTTGAAATGTTTACAGTAAACATGCACAACTATATTTTTTTTCTGCGTGTATCATCTTCATTGTGAATCTTAATTATTATCATTGACAACGACAGCTAAGAGTAAGAGCAACATCAACAACAATGACAACAATACCAACATTATCTGCAGTATAAAACAAATGATGGTGGTGTTAAGTTTAAATAAGAAATCAAATTATACGCATACGAGCACAAAATTACACACTCTCACACACACAAACAAACACATACATATTTCGCAATAACCCGGCAAACACAAATGCAAAGTTTTGAAAAATTATAGCTTTTTCATTTGATACCAAATTTCATTGCAAAACTCACAGCAACAAATTCTTAGGAATATCAAATACTATTTTATATCACATCATTCTTAATTTGCGATCGAGTCTACTTGTTTGCTGGGAAACAATATATCAAGTACATGGTACTTTATGTAAACGCACTTACTCAAATATACTTACATATACACCGAATACGTGTTTAAACATCTTGTTGGATGATCATGAAGATTATGAGTATGATGATGATTGTAACCATATACCACTGAAATTTTATATAAATGACATTAATTATGGCTGTTTTACTACAAACACAAATATGATGTACATTAGTATGTGTGATAAAATACATCCAGCAGTTCTGCATTGACTACAAAAGAATTTCTGGTAATTTAGCGTGAACTCAAACCCCACTTTAGTGACTCTAAGTAACCTAGGGTATAGTCAATTTAAACATTATTTTTGTACTCCACTTTTGTAAATAGTTATTTCACCCATCATAAGTTTTCTATTGGAGAGTCAATTGTCACTATGTGTCCTTTTGTATTGAGGAGTTAACTTCCGCATAGAGCACACACATGTTAAAATAGCTAGTTCCTATCTAATTCCGTAACTAGTGGTGATTCTAATGATGGGTAAATTCACTACTTCGGAACCCTTAGCTAGAGTTACTGGGTATGTGTATATTCATATTAAAGTGTATTTGTGTAAGTATACATGTGTTTGTTTTTATATTTCAAGTGTGTTGAGGTTGTAGAGGTTAGTTTTTTATATGAACAAAATTAACTTTAACTTTGCCCTCAAGATTTATCATTATTTTACTCTTGTTGACTACTGTATCTTCCCGTATTTTCTCATGTTTTCTTTCTGCATCACGTAGTACGTACGTCTGTCTAGATTCCATGGAAAATCCTCTTAAGCGAATTTATTTTTCAAATTATTTGCTTGTGTTTTTGTGTATTTGTAGTGTTGATTTCGTTATCTGGAATTTTTATTAATTTTTTCTTATATTTTCATCTCGCATTTTGTTTTTTATTTTTTGTGAACCTTAGGCAAATTTAAAGACTCTAAATAATTTTGTTTATTATGACTTCCATAGAAACAAATTTATGTATCTATTGTTATATATTTATAACAATAGTAAAAGTAAATTAAAAAATTATAAAGAAAAACTATAAACATTTGAAGTGCCTAAAAAGAAACAACAACTAAACAGACAGTCATAAAAGAAATACGAAATTTTTAGTATGGGTAAATTGGACGTAAACGTATTGTTTTAGATAGATAAGCTAATAAGTTATTATTAGTTAGCTAGTTGCATAAATAGTTTTAAGTGTAGTTTGAAAGATAAGTCATACATTGATAAAACTGCAATTGCATACTTTTAGGCAAACTATTCAACTGGTAACAGTGTCTTTGTTATTTAAATTATATGTATTTTATGATATTTCGATGACTTAACAAATTTGATAAACATTTTTTTTGTTTAACTTTAGAGTTTTAATGGTGTCATTCAATATTATTGGCGACAAACTTGCCACGACCTACTTAAATTCACAATTTGTTTTTTAAATTACTATTCAAACACTTTCAGTTAGACTTATTACAATAAATTTTCAACTCGACAGGAAGACATAAATTTAATTGTTTTTCTTTTTTTTTTTGTTTGTTTGCTGTTCTATTGATATTACCACAATAATCTGTACACAACATGTTTCAATATGTTGGAGAATGTAAAACATTTTTATGTAATTTTTTCCCTGGTTTCAGCATAAATATTTTCGTTTTCTATCCACAATGTTGCACAACAAACGAGAAGCAAAAAAGAAAAGCATAGGAGTAGTAGTAGCTGTGATAGTAAATAATAAAAATACCATCTCTCTTTCGGTTTTGCAGCATACAAAAAACTTCAAAATAATGTTTTCATTTCATTTATCATGTTTACGTGTTGTGGTTAGATTTAATTCTATCTCCAATGTGGATCCATACCGGGTGAATATGTGTGTACATATATTATAATGTTTATTTTTTTATTTATTTATTTTTTTTTGTTCAACCTTCTGCTACAATTAGGTCGGTTTTTGTTGTATATTAAGAATTTTTTTTTTTTTTTTTTTTTTCAAAATAAAATCCACAGCCCAATAAACAAAATCGAAACTAAGACAACCGATTTTTTGTTAACGAAATAAATTTGTGAATTGCTAAAGAGAAAGACAAATATGTAAAGCTATTTAAATGAATGGCAGAATGAAAAAAAATATAACGCATTTCAAATTTGTTTCCAAATCGCAGGTAAAGAAGAATTTTGAAATATACTGTTTCAATTCTTTAAGGTTTTTATCTTCTTAAGTGTAATCACTAAACTTTAAAAATATTTAAATATTTAAACTAAAGTTTTAAAATTAAACCTTTTTTGGAGAATGTTTAAACATAAATCTAGACCGTCAAGAATGTATATCGAAGCTTTTATTAATCTTATACAGATAAATACAGTCTTGCTTTACACAATTTCTTAAATCGAGTAATATTTGTTCTAGCACTATACATACTTACTTAATACATTTCTATCAATATATTATGATTTCATTATAACTATATAAATATATTGTTACGTGTGCAATAACGATTTGAATTCAACGGTCTGTAACGACTGCCTGCAGCATTCATCATGTTTGAAGGCACGTCCATAATTGACCTTGTTTGTAAGTATGGCAACACTAAATGTTTGGGCTGCTGGCAATGACATTGAAAAGCCCTAGAAGTCGAATGTACTAGTATGTCCGTTAAGAGCATTGTAGAAGATTCCCGATAGATGGCGCGTGTATAAATAGTGGCAGAGCTGGCAGTCGTGAGTTGAGTTGATCATTGGCGGTGTTAGAGTTAACAACAACTGTCTTGTGCATATAAGGTTGTACGTAATAGAGTGTGTGTGCATTTCTGCGAATTGATAAACGTGTATAAAGACACTGAGTAACTATTTAATTCTGTTGTTGTTGTACATTCTAAATAAATAAAGAGTTGTTACAATTTTAAACTACTAAGGGCCGTTTTCTCATTAGGTGATTATCTTTTTTCCCAACGAAAAACTGCAGATTAAAGAAATTTGGTTTTCTCAATGTCTCATTTGCTTCTATTCTATCGCAAAGCTAACCCGACCTCATCTGCCAATTATTTATCGTACAGATAAATAAATAACAGCTGACTGCTGTTCATAGTTTTTATGTGTTTGTGTTTTTGTAAACGAAATTAAATAGATTTTATAAAAAAAAGTTTAATAACATTAATTTGATGGAGGACGAACTCAAATAACATGAGTTCCAAGTGAATGTTGAAAGAGTTTATCATGCCAGCCCTAACTACTTGGCAGACATGGAGGATAATACATTTTTCAAAAGATTCCGGCTGTCGATGGCCACATTAAACAGCTGATTTATGTAAACATGTTGTCACTTGAAGGCAGGGTTCCCACCTTTCACATCTATTTTGAGAGGTATTGCCAACAGAAAATAATGTTTTTTGTCGGTATATTGAGAAAACCAAAATTGTTAACTGACAGTTTATCGGCCTAATAAATTTATATCGACATTTAGTAACAGACAGTTTGTCGATACATTGAGAAAACGGGTCTAAAACTGCTTTTATTTGCAATCAAAAGTATCAGGTTTATTTAAAGGAAATAAACCCACGTTTTTAAAAGGTAAAAACGTAACAATATTTATATAGATAATAAACATTACTAAGCTTCGGAGCCAATTATCCGATTTAACAATTATTATCAATTCTATCAACTGTCACTATAATTTTAATATATACATTTGAGACAGTAGTGATTCATTTCCAAGAATCTACAAAATTGATTTAAAATTCTTTGAGTTTCTCAATACTTTTCATTGGAATTTTTAACAGTTCAATTTACAAGTTTCTTAACAATGAGTATTTTCAAGGAATACATTTTTTTCTGAGTTATTTCTTAACAATTTCTAAACAATACAATTGTATGTCAAAAGTAAAAACCTTTCAGCTAAATAATTCAAAATGTTTGTTTATTATGTTTATGGGTAAACTGCAGACACAAATAACATTTAACACATAAAAAAATCTTTAAAATAATTGATTTTTAGTTTAATTTTCTAAACGCTTTGACATAAAACCACAAAAATATAATTAAAATAAATGTTCTGTGTATTTTATTACATCATACAGCAAAGGTTCGTAAGTTCTGTTGTTTGTCCTCTAACCACCAGTTCATTGAGACTTCTTTCTCCTTTGTATTATGCTAAAAATGAGAAGTCTGAGTATTCAATTTTAATTCACAACGAAATCAAATGAAATATACTCTAGAGCTGAAAATAAAAGTCAAACCTTTGCAAATTTCTTATTAAATAAATTAATGTTTGCTGTTTTTGTGTATTTTTGCACCCATCGCGAAAACTACAGGATTGAAATGTTGAGCTTTGTTCGTTTGTTTGTCGCAAGAAAATAAGAAATAATAATAAAAAGGCGCGTACACTCTAGTTATTTGTTGGCACTACTATACTCTATTAGACACGTTAACACCCGCTGACTTTTGACAAACATCATTAGCAGAACTTAAACAGAAAGACGTAAATCCATACATACATACATATATAGAAACACCATGATCCACATATTTCTTATAATACCAATATTTCCGTTAAGATTCGTTGTGTGTTTAAAAGTGTGAGTTTAGAGGTAAATTAAAAAGCGAAACGTATTTCACAAAATCAACGTCATGGAGGGAGGTTCGTTACTTGAGATTATTGAATATAGAAAGTACAAAACGTATGAAAAAAAAACGACAACAGAAGCTAAAAAAAAAACTGGTGTTGATTGGAATAATTTGTAAAGGCATGAAAAGAATAATTTTCCTATTTTCTACAAGTCTTAAAACGGAAATTAAATATTATTTTCTATTTTTTTTTCTTTCTTACATCATACAAAACACAAACATATAATATTTAGTGAGTGAGTATGTGTTTTCTTTTTTCCTAAATTGCCTCGGGTTGCATGTTGGAACATGACAATCATAATACAATTTAAACAAATATTTACTTAATACAATGTTTTCCTTAAAAATAAATTTGTAAAATTAAATTAAATGTTTAACAAAATAAGTAATAAAGCCCAACCCTCCTCACAATCTATAACCCAACTACTTAGTTTATGAAACCAGCCAGCTACTGCTTCAATGTTTCCATTTTAGTTGATTTGTGTGTTGACCTCTGAGCAAATACTACTTTCGACTGCTAACTACACACTTTTTCATAACAAGTGTTAAGAAGTGAATTGAATGGGAAAGAAATACATTTCTTTCGTTTTTTTTTTTTATTTTTTATTATTTCTATTTTTCCTAAATTTAATGCCATTTTGAAGGAGCAGCAATAACAAAACTGGAAAAAAACGAAATTTTACGATCATAAAAAAAATACCAGAGTGGGAATAAGCTGAAAAGTACTCTTGGTATTAAAAGCCAGTGCCAAAATCAAATTTCCCCCTTGGTATTGGAAATGAAACAAGATTGAATGTTTGAATGGTATAAATTCAGTTCGTTCATCAGCATCATCATCATCATCATCAGTATTTGGCAGGAAGAAGGAATCAATGCCAAAATTTTTATATTTTTTACGCTTTTCCAATGTTAGTAGAGAGTTTATTTTATGAATTTTGTTCAGTATTTTCTTTTTTTTGTTTGTAAAAATAAAACAAAAATCAATGGTAAACAAACAAACAGAAAAAATTGCAAATAAAAAAATACTTCTTTTCTGTAATACATTTTATTTTTATTTTTTCATTTGTACTTGTTTTTTTTTTTATACGCACCAGGATTTTTAATGGATTTTTAATCCTACAACTTTTTATAGCAAGATTAGAAATAAATTGAATATTTTCCTTGTATTTTTTACTCTCCTTTTTATTTATGTATGTATGTGTGTTATATGTATTATTTAGGCACAATAGTGAGTGTGTGTATTAGTTTGTTTTATGAGTTCAGGGTTGTTATGTTGTAATAATATGTAGTATGAAAATGAAAGGCCAACAAATATGTACATGTATTGATGACTTTGCTATTGAGATGGCCATAATTATTTTATAAAATTGAATATTTGACTAGTTTGCCAAAAATTCATTGAAAAATCTTTTATATTCTGAAAGAATAGCTAAATTAAAATTATGTATTAGCTCCAGTCTGTTTTCCATATTGTTGAATTCATTTTTCTATCAAAATTCCAAAATTCTATTTTCTTAGTTGACTATAGTCTGAGTAGACTATCAATCCCAGTAGATCACAGTACACTTAGGTTATAGTCTATAGGCTGGAATTATAGTCTAAAGTCTGAGTATAAAATATCTTACAGTTTAAGTAGACTATGGTCTATAATTTAGATAAACTAAAGTCTATAGAGTTGATTAAAATATGCATACTGTAGGATATATGGGTTAAGTCCTATTCCATATAAAGAGAAAACATATTATTTTAAACCTCTTATTCTCTCGCTTCCTCATGGTCACCTTTTACGAGTATCAAACACTTACATGAACTCTGATTTAGGAAATATACATATTGTTACGAATGTGCAATGACGATTTGAATTTAACAGTCTGTAACGAATGCCTGCAGCATTCATCATGTTTGAAGGCACGTCCATCAGTAGCATGCGGTTATTGGCATTGTTTGTAAGTATGGCAACACTAAATGTGTGGGCTGCTGGCAATGACATCGAAAGCTCTAGAATTCGAATGTACTAGTATGTCCGTTAAGAGCATTGTAGAATATTCCCGATAGATGGCGTGTGTATAAATAGTGGCAGAGCAGGCAGTCGTGAGTTGAGTTTATCATTGTCGCTGTTAGAGTTAACATCAAATGTCGTGTACATGTGTTTGTACATTATAAAGTTTGTGTGCATTTCTGCGAATTGATAAACGTATATAAAGACATTGAGTGACTATTTAATTCTGTTGTTAATTAATAAAAATTTTAAAAGTTATAAAGCTTTAAAGCGTTACAAAATTTATGGAAAAATTACGAAAAATTTTAATGTAGGGCACCTTAGTGAGCACACAAAAATAAAGCTGAGACATTTTTCTTTTAAAATGTTTACTCAAAAGTAAAGAAAATCGTGTGTTTTGACAATGTTATGAAACAAAAACAAAAAAGGCCGAAAAATCCGATTTTTGACAACGAAAAATTTGAAAAAAATCTCAAAAATATTTAACTGTATAAGCTTTCAAATTATGCTTGATCCAATTTTTTTCTTTTGGACACACTAATGTACATACAAATTCCAATAAAGTACACAAAATATTCAAATATAACGCAATTGGATGTATTTGATTTGAATTTAGTATTTATTGAGAAAAATGATTAAACAAAAAACGAATAGAAAATCGGGGAGGGAATATTACAGAAACTGCTTTAATTTAAAATTGATTGGCAAATAGAAAAAAAAAATCAACACCAACTACAACAAAAATATAAAAAAATCTAACCAGAACACAAAAGAAAATTTTTACATGTTTGTGTTTTATTCCTGCTTGAAAGACGTACATAAACAAACACAACCAATATTACAATACAAGCACACACACACATTCAAACATACATACATATACATGTACATTAGGGTGCCACCAAAAAAAGTTGTGGATGTTCCCAACTTAAATTAAAGTTTAATTCATTTAAATACACCTCTTCTCTACATTTTTGTCCTGGGTTCAGTGATTGTTGAGCTGGATAAAAAGGCCTTAACGATTTCTTTGATATTTGTATAATGTGAAGGATTCTAGAATGCCATATCTAAATCATAAGTCCAATATAATTTTGTATATATAATTAATTAAAATAGTAATAATTTTACCGAAACCGGTATTTTCTGTTTTTTTTTTTTTTTTTTTTAAATTCTTCCTAATTTGAATCAAACAAACTAAACTTTAATTTTAGTTGGGGACATGACACCATACAAATTCAGTACAAACGGGACACCCTAATATTCATACATTATCAATACATAGGCATAGAAATTTTTTAACTAAAATAATGGACAACAACAAAAAAAATAAAAAATAAATACATTCATTGTTAGGCCAAACTCGTAGAGACCAAAATTGGACAACAACCTTTGAATATTGTTATAATATTTATACAAGTTTAAATATGTTTTTGAATGTTCTAGTACGAGTATATATGTATGTGTGTCTGTGGGTTTGTGTGTCTCAATTTTGTTTTCGAAAAAAAAGTTCTTAAACTAATTCAATTTCCAACATTTTTCTACCCACTTCTTTCGAAAAGCAGTAATTTTTGTTTATGTTGTTGTTCAATGACCAGCTTCAACAATAGAAAAATTATAACATTTTCAATGCAAAACACGCTTGTAAATTTAGCTGCTACCAGAAATTCACATTCACTGCCATTTAAAATGTTGTACAACATCTAAAACAATACTTATTTATAATACAAGCATAAAATGTAAATTCTATTAAACAATTTTTAGGAAAATGTTTAATAATTACATGGTATAAATATAAAACTGTGCTCTCAATGTTGCTGTTTAAATTTAAAGTAGTTGTTTCAACGCAATTAGGAAAATGTTGAAACTGAACCAATTATTAAATAAATATTTTTGTTGGCAAACTACAACTATGAACATTTAGTATCCCTGTTAGCAGGACTACAATGTTTAGTAACTACACAAATTTAATGATTTGCTACTAAATAACTAAGATAATATTTTGGTTGCCGTATTTAAATTTAAATTGGTCTTTAATGTACTTTATTACTAGCCGAAAGATGGCATGAAAAATACGGTATAATAGCAAAACATTTAATCAGTTAAGAACCATGATTTTAATTCCCAACAAAAAAAACCATAAGGATTATTTTGTAAATACTGTACGAGTAAAATGAAATTATTGTTAAAATATTAAATTTTATATATATACAAAAATTATAACATTAACCCACAATGGGTTAATGATATAGTTAATGTTCTACACATTTCAAAAATACATTTCATGTCATTAATGTTTATTTATCATGAACTAAACACAAACAACAACATCACTACAGTTAAAAACAATTTTCACAAATTTTCCACATAAAAGACCTTCTCAATAAAAGTAAAAAGCAAGTGCCACTGTTGCTGTTTGTTAAATATATATGTAGCGAAAAAGACGAAACTCATAAAATTGTTAATAAAATCGACAATTTAACGACAGACCAGACCCCATTATAAATCCTAGACCAAACAAGAAATAAATTTAAAAAAAAAAGAAAAATACATGCGAAAAAGAAAATATGAAACCAAAAAGAAAATCATGATATGTACACACGCAAATTTTATGACTCTCTTCTCTTCTTTCCACCATAGCTATTAAACCAGCAACTATAAACGCTTTTTAGATTTACTGGCACAAGTACCAGTTCATATGATAATAGGTGCGGAAATCCATAAAATTTGCCTCGTTTGCGATTATCAAGAAAAAAAAAAAAAAAGAAACACGAAAAGAATCCTGCATAAAAGTGTGACTCCTAATTAAAGTCTATGATTTATTGAACTGTTTATACAAATTACTTCAAAATTAAAGTTTTTATCATATGTATTTCAATATGATGTTTTCAAGAAAACAGATTTTGTTTAAGAACTTCAGAAGAAATATTCATTTAAATAATGTTGCAGAAGGGAATGTAGTTATACCCTACACCACCACAATGGGGAGGGTATATTGGGTTAGTGCTGATGTTTGTAACGTGCAAAAATATTGTCCTAACACCCACCTTAAAGTATACTAATCTGGTCGGGATCATTTTCTGAGTCGAAAGTTCCAATTGAATTTGGTTAGAATCCGTCCATTATTTCTCCTTGCCCCACACAACTGCCTTATCTGATAATAGTTAAGCTCTCATATATTAATTACCAAACCAAATTCAGTACAAATAAGTTTTATATAAGCTGAACTCGTACTACCATCGTACCCATCCGTCCACAATGTTCCATAGCTCCCATATAAGCACCATTCTCGAAACTTTATCGAGCATAAATATCTTAAAAATGTTAGTATTCAAATATATAAGATTATAAGATTCAATACAAATAAGTTTAATATCAAAAGAAACCTGTT
Organism: Calliphora vomitoria; assembly: GCA_942486065.2. NCBI lineage: Eukaryota > Metazoa > Arthropoda > Insecta > Diptera > Calliphoridae > Calliphora > Calliphora vomitoria. Next base: position 64,945,142 of record OW818030.2, on the reverse strand, counting down.
TATAATCATATACTCAGTGTAGGGTATCATATGTTCGGGCTTGCCCAACTATACTTTGTTACTTGTTTTTAACTTACCTAAAAAGTTTATTTTAATTTAATGTGAATGTATTTGGGGTTGGGTAACCATCTTTGCGAAACTGAGAATTAAACAAGTAAGAGAGCTATATTCGGCTGTGCCGAATCTTGTATACCCTTCACCAAATTATACTTTAAAATAAAAATTTTAAATATTTTTAGGTAAACAAAATTAAATTTTTTTTCAAAATTTAAAAAAAAAAATTTTCTTTAAATTTAATTTTTTTTTTTCAAAATTGTTTTGTTTTATTTTTTTCCAATTTTTTTTTTTAAATTTTTTAAATTTTTTTTTTTAAATTTATTAGTGAAAAAAAGTTAATGAAAAAAAATTTTTTTTGGTAAAAAAAAAATTCGGGTTAAAAAATATTTTTCCCAATTTTGACCCATTGTAGGTCCAAATTACTATAGCCTTATATACATCGTTGCAATGGACTTTGAAATATCGGACATGGCTATATCGACTTCGCTATCTATATCGATCCAGAATATATATACTTTGTGGGGTCACAAATGAAAAATGTAGAAATTACAAACGGAAATTACAACTCATGGTGAAGGGTATAAAAATAATAAAGTTAAAGACCGAACATATGACACGCTACACCGAAAATATTTGAATAGTACGATGCGTTAATAACGAGACGCACGGGATGGAATTCAATGTCAAAAGGCGGGACAATCCTGCGAAAAGCGGAACATTTAGCTACTTTAATAGGAGCTCTTACCAATTATGATCTGAATATGATCTGTCGTTACAAAATATTTATAAAGATTTATTCGCTTTATTTTTGTATGTATTAGACCCTATATGAGAATTATGATCCATTATGAACCGATTGTCATAATATTTGATATTGTGTTTCTTTACATATAAAAATTATTTTTATTGAATTTGAAGCAGTGCAAATTTAAATATGCATAAAATAAATTGAAAAATAAGGGAGCAAAAAATTTCAAAAAACTGGGAGATATGCAGGAAAAAGCATGGATATGGGTAAGAAAAATCAAAAATAAAAGTTTAAATTAATTTTATTATAATAATAAAGCATTTTGTTGCAAAGAACAATCCCAATAAGCAAAGCCCAAAAAATTCAAGCACTTGAACATTTTGTTGGAATTTTACTTGAATCAAAATATAACTATGTTTTAAACTGGAAAAACATTTGAAAAAATTAAATATTTTTCAAACAAAAAACAATATGGCTTGAATTTATGTTTCTTTTTTACTGGAGAATGCCATTGATATAAAGAGCAATACAATTATATTTCAATGCAAGGCTTGAATTATACTTGCTTTCAACTTGAATTCCATTAAAAATTCTTATTGAGATAAAGTTTTTTTTACACTTTTAATAATGAAATAATCTTTATTTGTTACAAAAAATTAAATTTTGTAAAAAAAACTTTTGTAAGAATATATTTATGACAAAAATTATTTTTTACTTTTAAGACATAGCTAGTTCGTCTTTAAGCTTCATAAAGACTCAAAATATATGTATGTATGCTCTGGATATTCTGGTTGTGGTAGGAATATTTTCCTTAAAGAGATTGGTTCAGCAAAAAAAAAATCTTTTTTTCTAAAAACTAAATAATCAAAAGCTTAATAAAATATTTATAGAGCTCTTCCCAATTATGACTGATCGTCATAAAATTTTGGGACTTATGTATAAGTAAATCTTATTCGCGATGTATTTTATTCAGATGCTACTATTTGTGAGAGATTTGTGTTCGTTAAAGTATTTATAAATGTGTTTTATATAGGAACTAATATCAATTATGAACCGGGAAGGGATTTATTAGCGTTTTATTGATTTTCGAGAGTAGGAATTATATAAGTGCTAGCTATGGCCAGTTATTGATCAATCCTTACCAAATTTTAAATCTTGATTTCTGACAGTTATGATCAATAATGTGAAGTTTTGGTAGAACATTTACTACATGGGGGCGTAGTATTTTAAAAATTGAGACCAGTAGTTCGAATACAGGATTTATATGGAAGTACAGACGGACAACGGGCGTCCATCAATAAATCAACTTAAAAAGTTATTCCGATTCACTAAATTAATAGAGTTAAATTTCAAAATCTCAGATTAATATTATGGTATGCAATTTAAAATACCACTTATAATGGTCACCCAAATTGCTCTTTTAAGAGCTAGTTAGTTGGCTTCTATGGTAATTGAAAAGGTGAGTTGCGTTTGGCAAACGTACGCAAATAATAAAAATACTAAAGTAAACACACAGACAATTTCTCCTGGTTGGTGACTTTATTAGTGTCATTAAGAAATGTGCTTCATTTGCTTGTTTTTTTTTTCCAGTTTGTTTCTTTTCATTCCTTGCTACTTTAGTTCAGTTCATTCTATTCTATTCCATTATATTCATTGCAATCCCATAGTGACCAAAAGGCAGATATGTACATACAAAACCACTCAGACTCCAGCGATAGATAGCTACATATACATAGTTAGATAGTTAGTGGAATTAGGGAAAAATGTGTCTATACATATTTGTAATTGGAATGTGAGTGGTTTCTACATAAGCTACACCTGGTGCACTCACATACATTCCGGTGGACAGAAAGACGGACGGAGGGACGCTGTGTTGTGTGTAAATAAGTAGTAAATTGAAACCGGTCACATGGCGCAGAGCATACAATTTGAACGACAAATACGAAGACTAAGGAAACCCATCAACGATGGACCTGTCTATTGTTGACAAAAGTTATTAAACTATGGTGGTTTTTATGGTGCAAGTTGTTGGCTGCTGGTTTTTGTCGTTTGAGACCAGTAGTAATATAGGAAAATGCTTTAATTACTCTTTCTATAAATTTGAAAATAAAGGAAATTTGAAAAAGAAACGACACGTCGTCCACTTAATTCTTAAATTCCAGATGAGAACGAGTGTAATGAAGTTTGGGTCTTATGGCATCCATTGGCAATTTTTTTTTCTTTTTAACCGTGACATTAATTACGGCTCTTTTTCATTTGATACGTATGAGTAACTATGTATGTATGTATGTTGTATCACCACGGATATTTTGCCAACTAGCAACATAAGTATGCTATTGATTATGAACTACTAGAACACGGCCAACTATTTTGCTATCGTCCTGACAATAATAATAACCAAAAAAAATACAAAAAAAAAAAATGCCACTTTTGTTTGATTTATGTGTGTGTGTACGAAGTCTCAAATGTAATATTTTTGCTGCTTTTGTTGGTTTATCATATCGTTTAATGCTCGTAAGTAGCTGATTTCGCTGAGATTTAGGTTTTTTTTTTTCGTTGGCTGTTTCAAGCAATTTTTGGTAATTAAGCTTAGATTACAAGAAATGTGCGTGCGTGTCTGAATTGTAATAAGTTCAGCAAAGAAAATTCGTGCAATAATTTTGTAACAGGAATGATAAGGTACGTTGGGAGGTTAAATGTAAATGGCAACATTAAGGTTATTATTAATAATTCTTCATCTATTGGCCCAATTATTATTATTACATAGTGTGTACATAGTGTGTTTGCTTACTATAGCAACCTTAAGATATTTAAGAAAGTATCAAGGAAACATGGAGGAGTATTCAATTAACACAACGATTTTGATAAACTTACCTTTTGGTCCAAAAAAAAAAAAAAAAGAGAAAAATAATAGGAATATAAAGGCGATGGAGTTCATAGTCTATTGTCGTTATTTGTTTATCAATTTGGCACATGCCAAACAGTTTTATGTTTATTAATTTTTTGTTTTGTCCACTCTCCATCCTACAATCTTAATAAACATACTGATAAGCATGAATTCATTTCCTATTGTTTGTTTATTTTATTTGATTTTTTTCTTGTTGCTTATTTTCAGATTATCCACGCGTTGAAGTTGGTCCTGAGAATCCACTGCGTGTAGAACGTGATCGTACTGCCAAATTGGAGTGTAATGTTGATGCTAAACCCAAGGTACCTAATGTGCGTTGGACACGCAATGGTCGTTTCTTTAGCTCCAGTCTTACCCATACTATACATCGTGTCAGCATACAGGATGCTGGCAAATATACATGCTCGGCAGACAACAATTTAGGCAAGACAGGAGAACAGGAACTGATATTGGACATACTGTATCCACCCACTGTGGTAATTGAGTCGAAAACACGTGAAGCGGAAGAAGGTGAAACAGTTAATGTGCGTTGTAATGTCACCTCTAATCCAGCACCCATAACAGTGGAATGGCTAAAGGAAGGTTCGCCTGAGTTCCGTTATTCGGGGGATGTCTTAACATTGTCTTCGCTGAGAGCGGAAAACGCTGGCAACTATATTTGCAGAGCTGTAAACATCATACAGTCATATGGCCAGGAGAGAAGTGAACGTATTGGCAATTCAACTGTGGCCTTATTGGTGCGCCATCGTCCCGGTCAGGCTTATATTACACCCAACAAGCCAATTGTACATGTTGGAAATGGTGTCACCTTGACATGCTCGGCAAATCCTCCCGGTTGGCCAGTTCCACAATATCGCTGGTTCCGTGATATGGATGGTGACTTTACGGCAACTCAGAAAATCTTGGCTCAAGGTCCTCAATATTCCATACCCAAGGCTCATTTAGGCAACGAGGGCAAATATCACTGTCATGCTGTCAATGAATTGGGTATTGGTAAAATGGCCACCATTGTTTTGGAAATCCATCAACCTCCCCAGTTTTTGGCCAAGCTGCAACAACATATGACGCGTCGTGTGGCTGATACTGAGTATGCGGTAACATGCAGTGCTAAAGGCAAGCCAGCTCCCACAGTGAGATGGTTAAAAGATGGCGTAGAGATATTGCCCGAATTAAATTTATACGAAGTGGTAACTAATCCCGACCAGGGACCCAATGGCATGGTAACCGTTCAGAGCATGTTGAAATTCCGTGGTAAAGCCAGACCCAACAGCAATCAGTTGGTGCCCGGCGACAGAGGTCTTTATACCTGTTTGTATGAGAATGAAGTCAACTCGGCCAATTCAAGCATGCAGTTGCGCATTGAACATGAGCCCATAGTATTGCATCAATACAACAAGGTGGCTTTCGATATACGCGAAACCGCAGAAGTCGTCTGCAAGGTACAGGCCTATCCCAAACCAGAGTTCCAATGGCAATTTGGCAATAATCCTTCACCTTTGACCATGTCTTCGGATGGCCACTATGAAATAAGCACCACTACCGACAACAATGATATCTATACCTCCGTTCTGCGCATTAATTCTCTGACACATGCCGATTATGGTGAATATACTTGTCGTGTTGTCAACTCGCTGAATACCATCAGAGCTCCCATTCGCTTGCAACAGAAAGGTGCTCCAGAAAAACCCACCAATACACGTGCCATAGATGTTGGATCAAATTATGTAACTCTGGCTTGGGATCCAGGTTTCGATGGTGGCATTAGCAATACGAAATTCTTTGTCAGCTACAGACGTGTACCCATGCCAAGGGAGGAACAATTGATACCAGATTGTGCTACTCTAGCTACCAGTAACACCGAGTGGATGGAATTCGATTGTCACCGCGATAATCCATGCAAAGTAACGCCTTTAGATCAACATCAAAGTTATGCCTTTAAAGTGAACGCCTTGAATACCAAGGGCAACTCACCGTACTCTAATGATATTTTGACCACCACAAAAGTCAGCAAGATACCACCTCCTCTTCATGTGACCTACGATCCCAATTCTCGTACGTTAGGCATAAATGTTGGCGCTACTTGTTTGTCGTTAATTGCCGTAGTAGAGTCTATGGTGAATAGTGATACACCCATGGCAGCTTGGGAAGTTATAGATCAAGTGAATTTACAATTGTCTGGCAATGGTCCCACCTTCAAAGAAACTGTACTGGATCGTTTGATTGCTCCTCGCCGCAGCACAGCTGGCAGAGCTTTGGGACATTCCATTAACGAGGATGAAGATGACGGCATGAACTCACTGGCCTTGGAAGATGACAACAGTCCTACTGTGCGCGTAAAATTGTGTCTACGTTCGAATCATGAACACTGTGGTGAATACACAGATGCTGAAAGTAAGTTTAGTAGAGAATATCTTATATTTGAATGGTTTTGAAACGACAACTAATTTCAATTTGTTTTAATTCACTGCCACTTTCTATGTTATGCATTTCAGTAGGTCGTTCTTATATTGCCGAAGCCTCCGCCTTGGCCACCCCCACCTTAATCGCCATCATTGTATCGTGCATTGTTTTTGCCCTGTTTGTCGGCTTACTGTTGATGTTTTGCCGTTGTAAACGCAATCAATCGAAAAAGAGTGCTGCTGCCAAGGATTACGAAATGGATTCTGTCCGGCCCTCCATTGTTGCTGCTCAACAGAGCCAAGCGCCACCACCTTACTATCCCGCAAGCGGTTTGGACAATAAGGCTCTAGAACATTCTATGGATTTGGCATTGAGTATGGAGGAGCAGAAGAGTGCCTTGTATGCCACACAAAATGGTTACAGTTATCATCCAAGCACAGGTGTGGTTGGTGGTGGTATTGGTATACCTGGTCACACAATACCTGGCAATGAATGTAAGTACAACACTCTTCCATACTACACACATTCAAGTAATTATTCACAATTGTTGTTCGTTTATTTATTAAAAAATTTTATTTTTTTTTTTGTCCAACTTGCGGTTCTTTGCAAAACAAAAAATTTGTGTAATATTCTTTCAATTTTGTGTTTACGGTTGCGGGTGATTTTTCATTTTGTGGTAAAGTGAGAACAAAAAATATCAAATAAATAAATGCTGTGCAATATATGTTGCTATTTGGTAATATTTCAAATATTTACACTCGAAAAAATAAAATAAACAAATTTCCATATAGAAATGGATAAGAAGTACTGACCAGCCACTAAGAATAAAATACTTTAAGTTGTGAGGGATCGCGGGAATCATTTACAAAATATTTTCACATTTGTACTTGATAAGTGATTGATTTAATACTCTGAGTGTGTTTAACTCTAAAATAACAATTTTAATGGTCAGCCAATGGAAATCATTTATCACAGTATCCGTGAATACCTACCTCTAGCATTACAGTAGTGATTTTGCCACTTTTTGTTTCTTTTTCTCATTTTAATTTAGTCCTTTGGTGATATTATTGCCATGTCCATGTTGTTGTGGTTTAATTTTTGTGCTGAAACAACAGTTTGCCATTTAATTGTTAAGAATCAAGGTGTAAGTAACAATAACAAATCGTACAAAATCATTCACTCAATGTCCTTCGCTTACACTTTATCCAAATGTCATTTATTCCATCTGCCTTACTTACTGGCCGCATGCCGCATTGAGACTAAAAGCTTTATGCAACATCTACTCACTCATTTGTTCAGGCATTCACGCACGCACTGCCACACACACACACACGTAAACAATTGGGTAAACCTAAAGGTGTATCAGTACGTGGAGTGTGAGTATTTGTGTATGCGTCCGACGATGACCGCCTTACAGTAAAAACAAACACTATGGCGTAATTTTGTTTGCCAAATACTCCTTATCTCTCCCTCAAGCCCATCCATTGGCACCTTAGTAAATGATTGGGTAGATTTTGTGGTTTCACTCATTTTCTACAATGTTTCGCAAAAAAAAAAAGAACAAAAACACCAGAACAATTCGTTATTAATTGTTGCCATTGTTTATGGATCTGATATACAGCTTTTTTTTCTTGGTAATTCTGTTACATTTATTTTGCCTTTGTTTGTGGTGTATTTGGTGTTATTGTTCCTTTTTTTCTTATTCACTGAATTCGTGCGTTTCCTTCTTGTAATTTGTCATAGGCGGTCATAATATATTGTAAAGTTTTTTTCATTCGTTTACTTTCCTCTCTATCAACATTACTTGACCAGTCCCATCTATATTCATATTTCTTTGGTGCTATTTGTAGTTATGATCTGAAGAGTTTTCATTTTTACACAACAGTTGCTTTTTACACCCTTCACCTTCGTGAGAAGGGTATATATAAATTTGTCATTCCGTTTGTAATTTCCACAATATAATTTTCCGACCCTATAAAGTATATATATTCTGAATCCTTATAGATAGCGGAGTCGATTTAGCCATGTCCGTCTGTCTGTCTGTCTGTCTGTCTGTCCGTCTGTCTGTTGAAATCAATTTTCTGAAGACCCCAGATATCTTCGAGAAGTTTCCTATTTAAAATCAGCAAAATCCGTCCAGAGATATGAACAAAAATCTGAGACAACCTCTATTTTTGGCCTATTTTTTTATCTATATCTCGATTACTTAGTCATAAATATAAACAATATGGATATCTAATGATAGATATTTCAAAGTCCATTGCAACGATGTATAAAAGGCTATACAAAGTTGGACCTACAATGGGACAAAATCGGGAAAAATATTTTTTAACCCGAATTTTTTTTCACAAAAAACATTTTTTTTTCATAAATTTTTTTCACAAATAAATTAAAAATGTTTTTAATTTTTTTTAAAATTGGAAAAAACTATTTAAAAAAAAAAAAAAATTTTAATTTTATTTTAAAGTATAATTTGGTGAAGGGTATATAAGATTCGGCACAGCCGAATTTAGCTCTCTTACTTGTTTTTTTTTTTGCTGATTTATTACTTAAATCCCCGATTAGGATAAACAATTATTTCAAGCATAAATAAAAAAATATAAATATAAAAATTTAATGAAAATAATAGATTTAGGGTCTAAGCTTGGTCAACATCTGCAGTTCTATCAATTAATGATGGTGTAAGTATATATATGTATTTGACCATGTAATTCGGAAATTGTATACTACATTCCAACAAATATATTGAATACAATTGATTTAATGTCATAGGATAAAGTTTTAAGCCAAACTGGCAAACTTGCTATGTCCACTTTTAATGAAAAAAATATTAAATAAGTCAGAATACACTGTTTGCTTATAAAGCTTTTACAATAAGTGGCAATAGAGGCATTAAATTGTGCAAAATATGTATATCAAGTCTCAAGAAGGGCACTTTTATAAAACTGTTATTATTTAAATTATACCAAATTAGTAACACAGATTCAAAAAATATTTAAAACATATTTTAGACGTTAACTATATTTCAAAATTTCTTTGGTGTTACACCACATAAAGTAATATTGGACAAACATATTCTCCATTTCAACTATATTCTCTGGGGTGCATATTGAATGTATTGTTGATAATAAAGTTGATTATAATTATAAATACAAATATAATTATAATTGCCAATAAACAAATCTAATTTGATTTCCTTTTTATATCATTTTCTTTCTTCTTTCTCATATAACAATCATAATTATGATTGGTTTTGCTCAGCAATTAAAAATATATTGAAATGCTTTTTTCGGTTAATGATAATTTCGTGGAAATTATATTGGCCACTTATGAATTAATGCCCAAAAAAATGCCCAACACAAAACATAAAATAGTCGTTACACAATTTTCCATAAATTGTGTGTGAATTAAATAAGAGAATTTAAGTAACGATCTGATAGCAATAATAATTCGAACATTTATAGATCAGTCCATAAAGTTTTAAACTTTATTGTAATTTCTTAAAATTAAATAATCTGCAATTTTTAAAATGCTCTTAGCTGAATCAAATGCTTTTAGTAAACATATTTATTTCATTTCATTATCTTATTACTTTTTAAAGAGTTTCATGCTTACAAACATGATTTACCATTTACATTGCATTTCCCAGTTTCAGTCACTGCTAGCGCACATTTACAAACTTGTAAATTTACACACTGAGTTCATTTGCAGTTTGTTAAATTTATTTATTTTTTTTTTCCTTGTTTGCTTCGTCTTCTTTGAGTATTTCACTTAATTCTAATATGAAACTAATTCATGTATGGATTTTAAGTTCAAATTGTTAACCTTCTTAACACAACATTAATTATTAGTGCATGATAAATAGAGCACAGTTTTAGGGTTTCCATGACAATATCAGTACAAATGTTGCTACTAACAATTATCAATGTGGCCACTGTATAAAATAAATTTACTTAAAACTGTTAAAAATTCTTAAACTTTTCTTAAGAAATCTAACCAAGTTTCAATGCGCCCTTAACTAGACTCCCTATTTTCCGTTACATCATCAGCCATTTGAAAACTGAACTATGTAGAGTAGAGCCACATAAGCAGCATAAAATGATTAACGTCATATGCATGTTTTCAACATGAGTTCATTTCATTCATAAACAAGCAACACAAAAAAAAAATGAAAACTGTTTGAAAAATTTGTAAGTACACAACATCCGTACATGGCAGTATGCGAATGTGAGTGAGGGAATGTTGTATTTTTTAAGGTCTCAACATGAAGAGGATTGAAAAACATTAACACAATAACAACAAAAACTACATCAAGCCAATTAACAAAAGCAACAATCACATTAGAGCAGTAAAAAAAATGCATGCAAGCAGGAAAAAATGGTAACAATGACTTCAAAGTACCCAAGTGTTAGTGAAAGAATAAAATAAACAAATTAAAAAAAAGTGTTTTTAATTTTAGATAGCGAAAAGCTAGTGTGACATCTAGCACAGTATAGAAGATGTTTTTTTAAATGAGAACAGGACCTTTGACGTGTAGGTCAATGCTGCTAGTTTGCTTGCTAAATTACAGCTTGTGTCATATGACAAAATTATTTTATTTGTTTTCAAATTGATTTGTTTTTAATATAAACCACAAAGAAAAGAAATCATCTGTACAATTTAATTGATCGCTATAAATTACAACTCCGTTTTAAATAAAAATGTTTCATTTGTAGCATCCATTTCTGTTTGTAATTGTATTTATTCATTGCAAATCTATGAATGCTTGAATGACAACATTTTATACAGCATTGGAATTAACACAAAAATATTTTTAAATAAATTAGCTTTTGAGGAATAGAACAACCACATTGACCAGTTGTTAAGTCAGCCACAAAATCCGCGTAAAGCAAATTTATGCTAAAACAGCAGTAAAACCACAATGGCAAATTGCAACTCCATTTTTAACAGAAGATAATATTGGTTTGAAACAGGTGTGGAGAAGTTTATATGAACCTACTTTGGTTGTTACATAAACAAAAGCATGACAGTACTCCTGACACTCATCTGATCTGAATTTTCAGTATTCTAATCGAAACTAAGTGTTATAATTATTTTAATTTGGTGTATGAAAGTATTTCTATAGAAAATTTAGTGTATGACAGTTTGTTCCATAGAAATTTGAGTCTATAAAAGTTTTTTCTATTGAATACTTAAAGTATAACTGAGTTTTTCTATAGAAAATTTGTATAACAGTATATAAAAGTGTATAACAGTTTTTTTCTATAGGATAAATTGTTTTAAACAATATTTTTAATGCTAATTTTGAGACTTTTTATATTTTCATTTACGCAACAATAAGCAAGCAACTTAGAAAGAAAGAGAAAGTAAAAAGTAAGTTACAATATATTATGACCGCAAAAGACATTGCAAAAAAGAAACGCACTAAGTCAGGGAATATAAGAAAGGAACAATAATAATTTCTGTTTGATTTTGAATGTATTTATTCATTGCAAATATATAAATGCTTAAATGACAACATTTAATGCAGCATTGCAAGTACCAATTTTGTCTATAGAAAATATTGTGCATTACATTCTATGTGTTACCGTTTTTCCTTTAGAAAATAATTAATCGATGTAATTTTGGGTTTTATCTATAAAAAATGTTGTGTATAACTGTTTTTTCTATAGCAAATTTAGTGTATAACAGTTTTATCTATAGAAGATATTGTGTCTAAAAAAGTTGTTTTCTATAAAAAATATTCTGTATAACAGTTTTCTGTATATAAAAAATATTGTTAATAACTGTTTTTTTCCATAGAAAATTTGGTGTATAATATTTCAATATTTATTTGATATCCAACAAAAACTTAAATTTCCTTCCCTGGTTTGAATATTTATACGCACGCACTGGTGTATGTTTGATAGACCCAGCAGTTAAGCAAGTAGTCAATGTATCCCTTATAGACAGTAATCGTCACAAATGTTTTATCACTTGGCTGACTCACAGTGGTTTAGAAACTTTTTTTTTGGAAATAATTCGGTATCTCGGGAACTATTGGAGATATTATTACAAAATTTCACATGGTTAGAGCTGAGGTGTTTTTGAGTTGAATTACATTTGTTCAGCTTCCTAGGGGTAATACGGGCCAGTTTGTGCCCCCTCAAAGTTGTTCACCTCGGGTCTCAAAATTTTTAAAAAAATCCCCAAAAATTCATTTATGATCCGAATGAGCTGAAATTTAAAATATAAATAGTCCTTGAGAAGATCTACAAAAAATACGCTTACATGTGTAGGTTATCTCCCAAAGTTTCTAAACCACTGTGTGACTCCAATTTATACATGTAGAGTGTAGACACTTTACACGTTTTGTGAGTTATTCGTTCAAACTGTTTTGTTTACAAATTGTGTTTATATAATGCTCATACAGTTAATTTTTATTTTTGCTTAAATATACTGGGGGGTTACCGCGTAACGCAATCCGAAAACGGAAATGTTCGAAAATGTGTGTTAAATACATTGCTATTCGAAACTATTTCCTTTCGAATCGAATTAGGGAGTAACCCCCCTGATATCCCATGTAACATAGCATGAAGTCAATAGTCACTTTAGTTTCTCTTAGTTACCTATGGTGAAGAAACTTTAAACGTTTATTTTGTACTGCAATTTAGAAAGTAGTATTTTACCCACCAGAAGCAATCCATTGGAGAGTTGTCCAAGAAAGGTTTGTTTACAAGCTATCGTTTATTGAACTGCCTATGATGTGTCTTTTTAGCTGACTATTTGAGGCCAATTAGCACCCATACATGTTAAAATAACTAGTTATGTAGCTGATCAAGTTACCAGTTAGGTAGCTTGTAAGGTAACTGAGGCTATTTAACCAGTATGTGAATCCAATGCGTTGACTGCTTTGGACCAGCTATTAGACAGTCGCATTGTAGTCAAAAAAGGTCAATTGACTCCCTACCTAGGACATGCACGTGGTTAAATAACTAGTCACGTAGCTATTGAAGTAACTAGTTCCCACCCTAAATGATAGGTAAAATCACTAGTTCGGGACTGTCTCCTAGAACTGCTGGGGAGTGAGACATTTTTTATTTGTGTTTGTGTATGTACTTTGAAAACTTTTAAAAGACAGTGTTGCATTAGCCAGTTATATTGCTATATACATATATATTGTTTATATTTAAATTTATATGATTCTGTAAATTACCAAAACGACAAATTTAAATTCGTATAAATCTAAACAAGGATTGTGTTAATTTCCGCTGAAAATGCGTCAAGTCTCACTTCGGTATAAACTTATGTTTTGCAGCATATTTCTAGTTTGTTTTGCTACCAAATAGTTACAGCTACTTTCTAAATGACAACAGTAACAAAGAAAAGTCCTTAAGGCATGTTGTAATCTAACAAAGTTAACAGAGATTGTTTTCTTCCTTTTTCTATATTGCTGGTATTATCTGCTTAAACTATTTACATACATTTCTCTTTTATTTTGAAGTTTGCCTTTTTGGATTGTTAAATGTTTACTAAAATATTCATATAGATGAAAAAACATAAGAATAAGTTAAGTTGTGTTTACTGCATGCAATATTTCCTTAAGAAATAATCACTTATTTAAACGATTATAGTTAATTCGAATAGCTGGTTATTGAAAATTGTATTTGAAGATTTTGGAAATTGTTAACTTAAGGAAGGTTGTATAAAACTTAAGTTAATCCTTAAGATTAACTTTTATCATCATTGAAACTAAAACTTGAATGTAATTGCTTAAAATGTACTTTTATTCTTTTACATCCCTGTCTTAAGTACATCCGTATGTTGTTAGAATAGTTGAGATGAATGACTGAGCTGGGATGTTATTTCTGTTAAGAGAATATGTGGGTGTTTCCTTGAATTAAAGCACAGACAACAAACAACATACAACAAACAACATACAACTTCTTTAGTAAATATATTTTGTACTTTATTTAGCTCTTCTTTGTTTTGGGTTCCTGTCTTAAGGACTTTAAAGTCCCCGAGGAAATTTGTGTCATTTTGTTGTTTTATTATTATCTTTTCTTTCCTTTCGTTTTCATTTCAATCCATTTCATTTTGTATTTTATTTCATTGTATGATATGATGAAGTAAGAAAAACATTAAAGTGTGATTTTTTTTATTTTTATTTTTTTGATAATGTAAAACTTGCCACATGAAAACAAAGTTTAAGCAAAGCTGTTTAATGACTTTTGTGGCAAGAAAACACTTGATTATAACTTCATTTAATAGACAAGTTTTCTATTAAATCGTTTTTAGTTAGTAGCAGGAGAGCGGTTCATTTTCGTCTATTCGTTTGTTTTTCGACATTTAAGCCATTGAGTATGTGCAAAACTTTTTACTTTTATTAGCTATTAAGCCTAAGCTTATGTTATAACAATATGCTACATGTTTTACATGGACATTTTCTCTCTCACACAAACATTTCAAAATACCATTTTTGGTTTTATGAGTTCATTTGTTTCTATGGCTTTTTAGTTTTATGTGTATTTTGTTGGTTTTATATTTAAAGTTTTACAAACATTTTCCAAAGATTAGTTTTGTTTTGTTTTTTTTTAAATACAATTAGCATTGAATTGTTTTTAAGTAGTAATTATGGTATAAATTAACCAGACTGATAGTGTAAACATTTAGTTTTTCTTTGAAAATATGTATTAAAAGCCATAGATGCCACAATAAGGAATTGTATTTTAATTAAATCATATTTTACTACAAAATTTTTCATTTTTAGAATTTAAATTTATTTTGAAAATACTACGAAATATAAGGTAAATTCCTAGAAGTTTAACATTTGAAAATTTTCATTAAATTTCAGACAGAAATTTAACGCTAGGGGCCTCCCAGTACGCTTTATTTTTATATAAGTATTTTCTTAACAATTTTACTGGAGCCCCATAAAGTATTCTACAATATTTTTAAGATACAAATTACTGTACTTTATGTAAATAAAACTGTTTCTTATTTGATAGAATATTTTCTTTTATTTGTTTATTAAATGTAAAACATTTTCTTTTTAATTTCTTATTCATTCAAATCGAAATAGAAGTCTTTAACCTTTTGAACCTGGCATATGCTTCCTTCTTCTTTTTTTGTTTGTTTTTTGTTTTCTCGATTGTGTTTACAATTATTTTATTTGTTTGCTTCAACAATAAGCATTAATTGGTTTTAAATAATTTTATGAATACAATTCTAATACATGTGATGATGTTGATGATGATGTCTAAATGCAATTTAATAGTCCATTTCGAACAATAACAACTTAATTCCAAAACATTAGTTTCTGTACAGTAAATAAATATTTGCCAAACAAAACTGACTGACTGAATGAATGAAAGAAAACAATGTCCTATGAAAAGTTGAAAGATTTTGAAAGTTTACCTTAAACAATCAAAATAATTAATTAAAACACATGTAAGTTTAATTCTACAAAGATTATCGACAATGTTGTATACTTTTAAAATCATAAGAAACTAGAAAAATATGTATTGAAACGAAATTAATTTAATTGCAATTAGTAAATGCATTTGGAAACAATTATAAGCCAGAAGGATTATCTTATGTCATCACTGACAAGCATTATGGTAATTGTAAAATCTTTGCTTTGCTCTTTGTTTTACCAGCAAGGGAAAAGAAAACTTTTGAATTTAAAATAAAATCTTGCAATTCCCCAGTAAACGCTGTATGTAGCCCTTGGATTTCTTACTCATCTTTAAATTAATTTGTTTAATTTCCTATATTTGTGAGTGAAATTCTGTTAAGGAGTGCACACGAATAAAATCGTGCGTACGTTGGATTTATAACTTTGTTTACACACAAGCGTATTTAGTATAGTTTTTGTTTTTACATTTATCACTGCTGTTAATGTTATGCTAAATCTTATCCTAATTGCATCTTTGGTTTTCTAAAAATTGGGAAATGGTAAAAAGTATAAACAAGTTTTTTGGAAAAATATAAATGATGGAAATGAAAATTACTAGAAAAGCAAGTGTGTGTCCGAATATATTGTTTTTTGAATTGGAAAATGTAGCGGGATTTAGTGAGGCATCTGTAGAAATTCTTGGTCGGTTAGAAAGTATATTTTGAGACCGTAAGAAAGTCTCTTTGATTAGGTAATATAATTTCCAGAAACATTCCACACATGATATCGCGAGACATATAGAGATATATAAAGAAGATTTGTTGAATTCTAAAAGTTTTAGATAACAACTGTAGTCTGGACCAATATCGTAACTTTTCATTCGATTAAAAAGATATTAAGTGGTACAATACAAATATGGTTGTGATTGCATGAACTGCTCCGTACTACGAATATATTGTTACGAATTTGCAATAGCCATTTGAATTTAACAGTCTGAAAAGACTGCCTGTAGCATTCATCATGTTTATAAACACGTCCATCAGTAGAAGCTTCTACTTATCAACAATGTTGATTGGCATTGTTTATAAGTATGGCAACACTAAATGTTTTAGCTGCTAAATTCGAACATACTAGTTCGTCCATTAAGAGCATTGTAGAAGATTCACGAAAGATGACGTGTGTATAAATAGTGACAGAGGTTGCAGTCGTGAGAGAGTTTATCATAGGCGCTGTTGAAGTTAACATCAACTGTCTTGTACATTTAACTTTGTGCATTGTAAAGTGCGTGTGCATTTCTACGAATTGATAAACGTGTATCAAATACACATTGTACATTTGAAAAAATAACGAGTTGTTACAATTTTAAACTACTAAAACTGCTTTTATTTGCAATCAAAAGTATCCGGTTTATTTAAAGGAAATAAAACAACGTTTTAAAAAGGTTAAAACGTAACAATATGTTGTGCAACCTCTTTCATTTTCGAAATAACGGTATATCTCGAAAACAAGAGCTAACCTAAACAAAACGCTTGACAGGAAAAAATAAGGTGTCAAATTGGAGCACAGTGTTATTAACTTTAACATAGCTATTGTTAATAATATAATAAAAAAAACAATTCACTTATTAGTTTCAATTTTATTACAATAAAAGTAAGCAGCAATTTTTTCGGGCGCACTCCTTAGTTCAGTGCAACTGCAGCCGTATTAGAGTAATTGCAATAGTTCGCCAAAAAAGAGACTGTTCTGCAAATTGCAGCATGTTTGACTTTTGTTTAGACTACTAAAGTTAAATGCACAGAGCTTGCTAAACTTTTTCATTTTTCCTCTTGATTTTCTAAAACTTGACTATTTTTCTTAATGCTTTTAATTAGATGACAAGCATTTACTTTTAACCAGCAGTTTCTTTTTTTTTAATTTTTTGTTCCGGATTTCTTTTTCTTTATTTCTCTTCGAGTGTACATACAGTTAAGGTGTTTATCTTAAAGTGTTTATGCACTAAAACTTATACTTAGTTACAAACACTATATGTAAGTGTATATACTTAAAACGTTAGACCGATAACCCAGCAAACATTGTAATTAACAGATAAGGAAATAGGGCTGAGAATGTACAAATTAGAACAATTAAAAACAAATATTTTAATGTACATTTTGCAAATAAAAAATTTCGAATTTGTCTGAATATTACACTGTTATTACCCCAGCCATATGTATTTCAAATCTTTGAGGTTTAGCAAATACCCTAGAAGATACATAACTACAAAAGGAAAAATAAATACAAAATTAGCTAGTTGTTATCATTAGGATCACAACTAATTGTAGAATTAGTTATGTGACTAGCTATTTTGACCCAGCATAAATGACAAATTCTAAACAATAAGACACTGAAATATACTCTCCAATATACAACTAAGTCCTCTCTAAAGTAAAGGACACAAAAAGTTTATTTAGAGACATGTATGATTTCTCTATCTCATGTATAATCTCTCTGCATTCCAAGGAGCACATACATGAAAGAAGACCCAAAAATATATTAATTGGTATATATTCTCTCTGGATATACCGGTGGCAGCAGATCATTTTGAATGTAGTTATATTTCAAATAAAATTACATTCAAAATGATCTTAAATTTCATCTATTTTCAATACCTGAGTTGAACTTTCTGCTCTCATGGTTTTTACTTTTAATTTTAAGGAAAATTACACATTATGCTTGTGTTAATGTCTAAAATCATCACTTTAGCTCTTGGAACGTCTGTGGCTTTGAAGGAAAACTTTCTGCTCTTAAGTTTGTAGCCAGTCAGCAAAAATTTAAAAGAAAAATAAAAGTATAAACGAGTAAAGTGGAAAATGTCGAAAGAAAGGTTGAAATTTTGTACGTGTATAAACAATTTTTAAGGGTATTAAGTACAATATTTCATTTTCATTTCTTTTAAGTTTCAGTTTCATTTAAAACTTTTTTTGTAGAAAGTTCAAACTATTCTTCTACTCAATGTTTTTTTTTGAAGATGAAAACTATTTAAAGTTTTCTTCGTATTTTGTAGGTTTACTTTTTTTTTTTGGGACGAGATTGCAATTTTGTAGTGGTTTGCTTGTTTAGCATTTCAAGTTTTATACACATCTCCATATAAACACCTACACACATACACACACTTCCATACATATAGTACATTTCTAACCAGGCTTTTTAGATAGATAATAGATTGTACTATGTAGTACTACAAGGATGTTGTTTTGGCTGTAAAAATTGTTTGGTTTGGTTTCTGCTACGTTTTTGTACAGCCACCATAAGTGTTTGTGTGTATTGTGCATTTTCCAAAATGCTGTTTTAGTTGTTGTAAATGTTACTGCTGATGCTGGTGGCGATGTTACAGTGAGGTGTTGCTGTTGAATGTTGTTTGTGTTCCTGTCAATGTTGCTGGTGGGACCATCATCATGTTGTTAAGTCATATTGTTTGTTTCAGCTGATTATAATGGTTTTTAACGAAGTTTATTTTTCTCCTTTGTTTTTTTTTTTTTTGGTATGCATGTATGTAAAACTGAAAAACCTTTAGGTTTTTGGGTAAAAGTTTTAAAAATATTTAATAAGACATCTAATTTCTTTTATGGTTTTCTTGGCAGTATGCTTAAACAGCAAACTACTTGTTTATATATTTACATGTGCGTCAATTGATAGTTTATATGGAAAACAAAACCAAAATATCAAAAATATATAAAAAGATACATTGCTTGCCCTGATGTGTGGTTTTCCACACATATGTTATTTCTATGTATTTTAAAAATTCGTCAAATGTGCTGTTTCTGCCAATAAGGAGCATTATTTTACCGTGCATATAACCGGCAAATATTAAAAAATCTGTTCAATTTCGGGAATTTTTGAATATTAAATTAAGCCAAAAACCAAAAAAAAATTTTCAAATTTTCAAATTCAATAAATTGTATACTTTTATACACTTCTAAAAAAAACTTTCGAAATTTCCTGAAGAAATGTCTAAAGGGCACCATACACTATCAAAATACTCATCAAGCACTGTGGTAGTATTAGTGAAAATGTTTTTGTATGTGTGACACCGACAACGCTTGATGGAAAATCAAAAAGATTTTGATTTTTAGCACGCTTGATGTCACTTTTTGATAGTGTATGGTGTTTCTCATCAATCACGAAGGCATTTACAAAAATATTTCAAGGCGTGTGGTTGACATTTTTAAATACACTATTAGTGAAAATAAAAATGGATTATAATTCCCGCTATTGGTGTTAACACCACAAAATCAAAAATAAAATGCTGATTGACGAGTCATCAATCAAGTGTACATCAAAGCATCAAATTACACGTACACGAAAGTGACATCAAGCATTTTGATAATGTATGGTGCCCTTAACAAATATTCCCACTAGCTCCCAGCACAAAATATATAGAAATACTATGGGTAAACACATAGTTGGGTTAAACGTCAGCTTGTTGAAACTTATTTCACATATTTCAGTAGATTTTTAGCGCTTTGTGTTTTTCCTTTTTATTTTACAATTTAAAGCAACTATTTTAAATTTTGTAGACGTTGTAAGGCAATTACAATTGCAAGAAAACAGTTATTGTTAAAGATTTTGCTTCATTTATATATTTCCTTTAACATTTTATTAATGTACGAACAAAATCTTCAATTAACACTTTTTGCGACGTGCTACATAACGGACACAACAACAACGCCACAGAAACCACAGCAACAATTATATGTAGCAGCAACAAAACACGACACAAAACAACAAAAAAAAAAAACTCTATAATCGCCCTTCTTTTCTATGTATGGCTGTTTTCCGTTTGTTATCTAGTTTCCGTTTACAATATGGCGGCGTTTTAACAGTCTTTTTTTCTCTCTAAGTTGTTCATCATGTTCTTGGTATTTTCATTGTAAATTCGGTATCTTTTTGTTGCACTTTTTTTTTTTATTTTATTTCGTTGTTATATGTATTTATTTGGTTGCAAGGACATTTTTGTTGTCATTCATTCATTCGTTTTGTTACTTCTTGTTAAATCGCTGAATTAAATGTTGTTTTCTTTTTTTTGTTTTTTGTTGGTAGATTTGATTTGTTTGAGAAATCAAGACTACAGTCTATACAAACTGCTCGTAGTAGCTGCTTGATTTAGTAGTAGCTGTTGTAGAAATGGTGCTGCTAGTAGTTGTTGTCGCAACAAAATTTGTCAATTCATTATTGTCGTTTTTTTTTTTTCTTTTTTTTTTTGGGCGAGTTGGTATGTATTTCGTTAGTTTTTATTCTATTCAGTTGCTGAAGGCGTTGTTTACCATTTGCTGTTTAATGTTTTCCAGTTTTTTGTTTCTTGCTTATTTTTTCACATTTTTTTCTTGCATTTGTTGAATGCAATAAAATTTTTGTTGATAGTTTTTCTTAGTTTTGTTTTTAGTTACAAGAAATTGTTCTTTATTTTTTGTTTGTTTTTTTTTTTTTCATTTAGATTTTTGATTGTGGTCAAAATTAATTTATGGCCAAATGGCATTGGACAATTAGGGTTATAAATTCATTTTACTATACATATTTGATATTTTTTTCTTTTGTTTTAATTTTTAACTTTTAGAGACAATTGAAAGAAGTAAAGAAATGTGTTGATGTAGAAATTGAAAAATTGTCTTAAATTATTTCGAAGTTCTTGTACACAACTCAATGAAAAACTAAAGTAAGTGTATTAAAATATTTTACACAAAGAATATTGAAAACAGTTTTAATAATGTTCATTGTTTGAATAAAAAAAATTCAAAACCATGGATTTCAAAGAAATATATATTCTTTCAGGAATATTGTAAAAAATTAAATTTAGTTGATTAACTTCACTTTCTTAATTTAAATTTTTTATACCCTACACCACCATAGTTTGGAAGGTATACTGGATTTGTGCAGGTGTTTGTAACGCCCAAAAATATTAATGTAACACCCACCTTAAAGTATACCGATCGACTTAAACGATGTCCGTCCGTCCGTCTTGCTGTCCATGTAAATCTTGTGCGCAGAGTACAGGTCGCAATTTTGAAAAAATTTCAATAAAATTTGGTACATATCATTATTTCACCTAGTCCCCATACAAATGTCCTCTCGAAATTGGACTTTATCGGTCATAAATGTTTAATTTATATAGGTATCTACACAAGTTTTTCTCCAAATAAGTTTTATATGTACGGAATCCATGTCATCAAATTTTATTTTGATCGGTCCATAATTAGTCATAGCTCCCATATAAGGCCTGCTTCCGATAATAACTTTAACGAGCATAAATCTATTAAAAATTCTGGTATACACATAAAATGCAACATAAATAACTTTCATATAGACATTAATCACACTACCTAATTTCATGGTGATCGGTCCATAATTGGTCATAGCTCCCATATAAGCCCCACTTCCGAAAATCGCTCACGAATATAAATTATTGAAAATTTGAAAGAAAAATGTTTTTACTCATTTACTTAGTGTAGGGTCGGCTTGACCGACCATACTTTCTTTCTTGTTTTAATTTGTCTTTAACTTATGCTTATGAGAGTTAATATATTGGTCAAGCAAGGCATCTAATTATTAAAACATAACAAATTAAATTCCCTTTTTGAGAACTTTAAATTTAGATTAACAAACATCTAATATTTCACCAAGTTCCTGTGTTAAATGTAATAAAGCGATTACAACTCACTTATTTGTGTGTAGAGAATTTGTTTCATTATTATTTTGTTTTTTTTACGCAATCCATAAGATACAATCTTAATAACAATAATGTTGATTTCAGGTTTATTTATTTTATAAAATTTTTTTTACAAACACAAACAACTCATACAAAAAATATCATTTTATTACATGCACAGTTTGTCGCGATTTTTATGATGTTTTTTTATTTATAAAAGTATAAAACCTGCAACGTAAATTCAACACACGCGCACTCATATACACACTGAAATAAATACTTGTACAATTACAAATTCACACAAATATAAAAACATAAAGTTGTTTATTTTTAAGGTAAGGATAAAATAATAAATAACAAATAACAGTGGCTATATTCGGCTGTGACGAATCATATTTATACCCTTCACCTTAGTCTTATATATTGATAAATAGATATCTGGGGACTTCGATAAGTTGATTTCAACTGAACCCGAATATTTTTAATAATAAAAGGGAAAAAAGGTAAAAGGAAATTGTATTTCCCCCAAATGCTTTACGGAGTCGCAATTAATATTGTAGAACTTTCCAACGGATTGTCAAATTTATTCTCGTAGTGCAGTAAAATTCAACATTGAAATTATTAAAATATGTGGTTGTTATGATTTAACAGCCACTTTCATGTGTATAAGCATACTTATACTATCAAGTCAAGCATTTTCCTAATATAATGTGTTTAATAGCTTAATTAGTCAACAAATTTACTCCAAAGCATGATCGGGAAAAAATAATAAATAATCAACTTTTAAAGTATTTATTATACTTTCATATGTATATAAGTATTGTTCCTCACTGTGCTTACTTGTACAGTGAGGAATAGGGTGTAACAAATAAATTTATATGTCAACACGCCATATA
This sequence comes from Calliphora vomitoria, assembly GCA_942486065.2. Taxonomy (NCBI): domain Eukaryota; kingdom Metazoa; phylum Arthropoda; class Insecta; order Diptera; family Calliphoridae; genus Calliphora; species Calliphora vomitoria. The sequence continues at coordinate 64,922,075 of OW818030.2, read as the reverse complement.
AAGTTTAACTAATACTCTAATAAATGTACGTATTACATGTATTTAGGTATATGTAATAGATAAGTATCCATCAGTTTTTAAAGTAACAATTTGCCAACTTTTTACAAGTTATATCGCTACTTAGTCAGGTCTGGAGATATTTTATTAAAACCTATTGAGATCGTTATAACTACTTACTTTTTCAATCCAAACACCATACTGCTCATAACATCTGATAGAACAATTCATCTATCAGCGTCATGATGTGACTTGCAAGGAACACATAATTGGCAACTCTTCGTACAACTACTGCAAAGATCAATGTACAAGCACCTAGCTAAAGAGCTCGGGTTATCTAACTCCTGTCATCTATAGCTAGGCAATCAGAAAAGCCTAAAACAATTTTCAAATCAGCGGTGTCCCGCCTGGTAATCCTGTCCGACACGTAACCTGCAGCTACAAAGATCCTCAGCCGACATAAGTCAACGTGTGCGGTTTCACGTTCCACACTCATTTTAACTCGACTAAGTGCCAAGCCCAAAAGCCATCATGCCACAAACACCACCACTCCAATACATTTCCTAAGCACTGAGCCAATTTAAATCGCTATTATTGAATGACTCTGCTGAGGCGGCAACAGCACCTAGTAAGATAAGGAACCTCACCAATGAACTAAACAGGATAAGTTCTGCGGCCAAAGGATTCCCAATAGCACCAACTAAGCCTTTTGTCACGTGTGTGTTTAAAATAAACTCTTTCTCACTTTTCGTACACTATTCGATAGTAATTTCATTAGTTAGTGTGTTTTAAATGAACTTTAAAAAGTTGTCTGGTATCAGAACTAGTTCCACGGCCTGCAAGGTACCACAATACATTCTTACATGCATACATTCACATTAAGGCATTTCGATTAGTAAACATTCATACAACTTGTTATAAACACCTCTTCAAGTATACTTTTTTATGATTTAATTTTTTTTTTTACTCGTACTGCAAAATTGTTTCATAATAAATTATGAAAACATGTTTTACAGTGAAGATACAAAAAAAAACTCTTGCCAAGAAAATAAAATTTGAATTTAAGGAAAATATATGTAGCTTTTTATATGTACCTGTTTAGCATAATAAACAGTTATGAACCATTTTTATTTTCTATCTTGAAAAGCGTAAAAATATTTGTATACGAGTAATTTTCGTTTTTTTTCATTCTTCCACTTTTTCCCAGAATTTTGTTACAGAACTTTAAAGGAATTAAATCTTATAATAGAAATGTAATTGACAAAATGTTAAAGTGTCTATAATTCAGATTAAAAATTATATCTGTATTGTATAAAAAAATTTTGTGGGAAAAAATAACATTGTTTTCGCAGTTATTTTTTATAAAAGGTTTTATTTGAATTATTTTAAATGTTTTTTATAACAGTTTTCTGTGAAAATCTTGTAAATTTTCCCAAAATTCTTTTGACACATGATTGATGGTTTCAAAGAACTGGTGTAAATGTTTATGTAAAATTTCACATGTAATATTTTTTTTTGCTTTTTTGGTTCAAAATATGTGTGTAAAAATGCTTTTTAATTAAATTACAATGCCAACAGCTAAATGCAAAAACACAATTTGTAGTATTAAAATTAAACACAAAAAACTGCACACATTCACATGTGCTCAGTAGTATCAGTAGTTGTTGTGCTGGCTGCTCCAGTAGTACAGGGTAGTAAGTAGCTGTAGTGTGATGTCTGAAGTATAATAGAGTGGCATTTACAAAGTATCCAACCATCAGCCATTTCTATGGAATCGAGGCAAGTGACAAACATTGCGAGGCCAAGTTTGTGAATGTATGTATGTGTTTGTGTATGAGTGTAGTATTCATAGTAAAGTACATAAACAAAACCTTATGACATTTTATATATTTTTTTATGTTTTTATTATAAATGTAAAATTATAAAAAAACAAAAGACGAAACCGCAATATAACATTGTTTATATTATTCTTTAAATTTTTTATATTTGTTAAAGCAAATAATAAAATGATTACCGGCGAAATGTGTAAAACAACACAATAAAATTACAAAAAAAAAAAGAAAACAAACAACCGCAAAAAATATTAAATACATTTTTATTACTAAAATAAAAGTTTTAGTAGTGAAAAATATTACAAAATCTATTTAACTAATTGAAAAATGTGTGTTGTAAAGTTGTATGTGAGATGCATTGCCTACTTTTAGGATTTCGCAAAAAAGTGTTGAGTGTGAAAAAGGAGGGAAAATATATTGAAAACTAAAAGCTTTCTTCGAAATTTTCTGTTTTGTTGGTATGATATAAAGATGAATTTTAAACTAAACCAGAAAGAAACAAATTTTTATCTTTGGATTTTTATTTAATTTTTGGTGATATTTTAGAAAAATCGCGAATCAATATTTCACATGAACTATGTTTCCTTTTCCCATTTTTCGATCAACTTTGTTCACTTGAAAAAAATCCCCATCTTGTGAAATTTTTAGATGGAATTTTGTAAACAATGAACAGCTGTTACGAACGAAATCAACTATTGTGAATGAAAAGTTCATGGGAATATCACGGTAGCAATTTTCCCTTCGAGGGAAATGGATATTTCATGGGAACATAAATTTCACATGTTTTTCACGATAGGAGTGATAATTAGCTTCACTTTGTAAATCGATTGGCCGTTTGGAAATGCAGTGGATAAAATATATGACAAAACAACAAGATTCAGCGAATTTACTGTGTGTTATTGGTTTTGAATCCATTAATTTGACGAGTGGAAAAGAGAAGGTCATAGCCATTGACTATTGAAAAATTTTTAACATACATATATGTTAATAAAAATGAAACCACTAAACTTACAGTTTTTAATATTTTTTTATTTGATTGAAATTATTGTTCCAATTTACAAAAAAAAAAAAAATTATTTTTATAGTTCAATCACTAGTGATGAAAATTTGAACCTTTTTCGAAAACCCTTCCATTATGGTTTTTATAGTGATTTCTGTCACTTTGTTCGAACAGGTTGTCCATCTCCGTTTAAAATCTACCACACTTTTGGACACCTTTTTTGTGCTCTTCAATTCTCTTTTAACAAGAGCCCAATATCTCTCCACTGGACTCAGCTCCAGGCAGTTTGGAGAAATTGCCTCTCTTGGTACACTCAATACCATTCTTACCATAGTGACAGATGCCAAATCAGGCCAAAAATAAGTGGACACATTAAGAAGTCTTATGAATGGAAACATTATTTTTTGTAAACATTCCTTGATGTAAATTTCGGTATTTATAGAGCCCTTTGTAACAAATGTTTGACTTTTTTGCCGCAACTGCATATTGCTTGCCATACCAAGGACTTTTTGGAAATTTTGTCCGCTATTGGGTCCTAAACTTTTCTTCAACATTCCCTCAAGCATCAGCAATATAAAAAAATTGACCCAGAAGCAGCGACAAATTTTCCATACGTACATTTCGTCATCCATTATGCATGTTTTGTATAAAATTTGACTTCAATTTCCGAGCTCTGTCTTTGGCCTCTAAATTTTTAGCAGAGTTCCTATCAGGAACTTTTTTAGCTTTTTAGGCTTTTAAACCTGAATTGGCTTTAACTTTTCGTACCAAATAGTCCGAGTACTGACCTGAACGGGCAGCTTTCCTACTGGAGGTGTTGGGAGCTCTTTTGAAAATGATTTCTACTTTTTTGGCTTTAGAAACATCATGTGGACCATTCCTTCTACCTGAACCAGGTTTTATATCAACGGACTGTTTAATAACATTGGATAAAGTTTGATAGCAGACCTTTGATTGTTTGGCCTACTTTTAGTAGGACCAAGTTGGGTTTTGTTGAAAATATTTAATAATTAAATTAGGCACTTTTTTCTGGTCACTCATTTTAATCAGATTAACAACAAATGAACATAATTGACATTAAACATAATAACTGACATGCTTTACAAAGGTAACTTGATAAAAAAAAAAAAAAATCAAATAATACTTGGGTTAAAAGTTTTAATGAAAAACGTGTGTTAAGAATTTTACAATCTCAGTCCTTAAGTATATTTTTTAGGTGTTGTGGGTGCACCCTGTTTCCAAATCTAAAATAATGAATGCGTTTTAATACCATCTATGTTTAAACATATGAATTGCATTATTTAATGCAAAATTATTCTCTCATTTATATTTGTTTTTTACTACAATACTTCAATAAATTTTAATTAATTATTAAAATGATTGCAGAAATGTCATTAAAATAAATTAATACGACAATTTATTATAAATTATTTATAAAATAAACACACAACTATTGTGTCACTCTACAACAATAATAGGTAAAATAAAAGCCCTTTAACCATATAAATCTTCTTAAATATTCCTCTAAGTAGAGTGACAATAACAAGTTGTCTACACCCTCAGATATTTTATATTCAGTTTTAATATGACTTTTTCTATTTTCTTTAGGATTCTACAAATTATATTTTATTCTTCAAATTGGCACGTTTTTACTTTATGACTGTTTTCTATTTTCTTTTTTCATATTATAACTTAAGAAAAATCTGTAAATGTACTTACTTCCTTCTTACTTAATTCTTGTTAAACTCTCTTATTAATTCAAAAGCATCTGTGATAATTGTTGAAAACTTTCATTTGCTATGGCAAAGAAGAAAACTTTTCACTTCTCATTTTAATTATTTCAAACTGAAAAATTTATCTAAAAACAACAGCTTTATAGGAAAATTATCTATGTAGTTGTTGTAATGAAACTGCAGAAAAGCAAGAACAACAATAAATTTAAATCACTGAACAAATTATTAATGTTTGAATAAATAAACAAATTTAAGTAATACTATTAAAGGAAAATACTCTATACATAAATTATAAAGCTATTTCAACTTGTTTTCTAAAAAAAAAAAAAACAAAAAAAAAACTTTACTGTCAGAAAAAAGAACAACAATTTAAAAATTCATGCAAAAAAATACCGAAAATTAATTAATTATGTTTTGTTGTATTACATTTTGTGCAGGGGTAAATATGGGTTACATTGAAAACAACTATTCGAACTCCAACAATGGTGGCAGTGTCAATTCACAGGACTCTTTGTGGCAGGTGAAAATGTCAGGCGCCGCAGGTAATCAACAGAATATGATGCCAGTGTCTCACAACAATTATGTTGAACAGCAGCCCACCTACGGCTATGATCCATTGACACACGGAGGTTATGGTGGCGTAGACGACTATGCACCCTATCCACAGCTGACAGCAACACCCAGCCAACACGGTGATGAATATCATAATTTACGTAATAGCCAAAATCCATCTAGACAAGATTACTGCAGTGATCCCTATGCATCAGTGCAAAAGCCCAAAAAACGTGTTGACCAACATTTAGGTAAGTTTCTAAATAAATTCCATATACATATATAACTAATAATGGATAATTGTTAATATTTCTTCATTTATTGTATATGTATAAGTACGTATATAAATTTGTATTAGTAGTAGCAGTAGTATATATATATAGTATTATATACATTTCAATTCATTTTATGTTTTTGGTAACCAAGGGCAATATTTTGTATTTGTTATTGTTGCTATTGGTGTTGAGGCTGAGGCTGATGCAGATAATTCTTCTTTGGTAATATTTTTCTTCGTTTTGTACTAAAGAGGCCAGGACAACATTATTAACAGGGTATTTTAGAAGAATTTTACAAAGTCAGCATTAGATAAATTAAATTGACATTTAATAAGGACAATGTCGATGATGATGATGATGATTGTGCCGTTACTGTTGCTTTTGCTGCCACTTACTTACAACAACAACTAACTGCTGGTAAATAGGAGTTAATAAATGTAGGTTTGTATGTGTGAATGTTTGAGAGTATGTGTTTTAATACGTTTCAACTCAAGTGCCTTTAAATAAATCACCTAAGGCCCTTAATAACAAGCATAAGGAGAAGAAAAGTAATAATGCCTATTAACAAAATTCTTAACTTGGCCAAAACGACATACAAACGTTACATACAGCCTTTAGCCTTTCAACAGCTGGGGTAGTGATAATGGCTGTAGCATGTAGCATATAGCATCGTGCTGTAGTCTGCTGTAGTACGAGCAAGTGGTGTAACCATTCATAAAGTAGTAGATCAAAAATAATTTGACTTTTAGTATTTTGCGTATGTATGAGCATAAGATTAAATAAGTATGAATGTATGAATGTATATATGTATGTATGTTTATGTGACTCTGTATTGTATGAGCAAAATGGATAATAATGTGGTTGTTGTCTGTGTAACCAGCAGCAACAAGAGCAACATCATGAGCAACAGCAATGGCGACAGTAATAGCAACCAACTACAATTTGTGTTTATCCTGATTATCCTTGTATTACAATTGCTGATTGTCCTTGTGGTTTAGACTTGAACAAGCCAATGATACATTTCAAATGTATTCTCACACATACACACACACCGACAACAGACAAAAACATTAACACATTCAACTTCTCTCATATTTTCTGCCTTTCATACTTAAACACCATTCGATTTATATCTTTTTATTATTCTCCATGTAGTTGTGTGTGCGTGTGTATATGTGAATGTGAGTTTAGCATGATAGACTCTATATTTTTATGCTTTTTATAACTCTTTGTTGCCATTTCTTGATTTCACTAAAAATAATCAGCAAATTATTTTTATTATACAATAAGAAAGGAAATTTCGAAATTTAGGCCAAATTAATTCACAGGAAAATAATAATGAAATATAGCACTTTTAGAAATTATAATTGTATACATCAGGGGTGGCCCTTCTTTTACTCTTTTTGAGTTTAGATGATCCCGTCATCTAAAAAAAACAACCAAAACTTGTAAAAAATTTCAATTAAAAATAGTTTTTGTATTTCATCTACCCATATACAATGTATTATACATTATACAATTTTGGAAAAAAAAAGTTTGATTTTGCAAGAAAAAGTCGAAAATTGTATGCTTGAGTTAGAAAATATTTATTTTGATAGATATCCCACTCGCATCCCACTAAGCGACCAAAAACCACTTAAATGAATAGACGTAAGCTTTCTTTTGAGTAAAAAAATTAAAAAAGGTCTTCAAGGAAAATATCTAAGTTTCTGATTTTGGAAAAAAAATTACAACCATTTTTTATTTTTTATTCCGAAAGATTAAAGAAATAGCTTTCTAAACTATTTTGGACAAATAGGTAATAAGTTACATGGATGAGAAAAAATACCTGTTTGGCCAAAATATCAAATTTTGACCACCTCTAACTCAGAAAGTTCTCGACATCTTGTTGAAAAATTGTGTCTGAATTACTATCCAATAGTACTACCATGGTGCAAATTTCATCCCAATCGGAAGACATCGATTTTCACTTAATTTTTAGTTTTGGCTCAAAAAAAAATTAAATGTTGAAAAAAAATCCAATTAATAATAAAAATTTCCAAAAAAAATTTAATTATAAGATTTATTTTGGTTTTAATAAACACTAACTAAGGATTAAAAATTCAAATTTTAAAGGTTTGATTTGATGTTGGCGGATTTTGAAGAAATTTTGTTTTAGGTTCACTGTGTGGACACGAATGCAGTTTCAAAAGAGAATTTAAAAATGTTTGGCAGCAAATGTTTCACAGTGTGGACCGGGACTTACAAATTTGTTAGAATTATTTTTTAAAAAACATTTCATTACAATCTTTAATTTCAAGTTTTTCCCACTATAGATTTCTAGGACATTGATAACCTTTTTATATCTGGGGTCTAAATTTCCATTCCATAATTAGTCATAGCTCTCATATAAGGCCTGCTTCCGATAATCACTTTAACGATCATAAATCTCCTAAAAATGTTGGTATACACATAAAATGCAACATAAATAACTTTCATATAGACATTAATCCGAAAATCGCTCACGAATATAAATTATTGAAATTTTAAAAGAATAATGTTTTTGCTCATTTACTTAGAGTAGGGTATTACCATACTTTCTTACTTGCTTTAGTACTTATTTCTTTAGTGCAGAGTTCTAACTTGGACAATTTAGACCCCAGATATAAAACGGTTAATTTATACTGTCCTAGAAATTTTGAATAAGAAAGTCATTTATTAACAACACAAGGTAGAAAGTCAGGTTGATATTAGAAAATAGGCTAAGAAATAATTTCAAAATTTGCATTTTTTAATCCTCATTTAGTGTCACACAGTTATTATATTTTACATTTAAACATCTACGATTAAGTGAAATATAAAAACTATTTTTAATTGAATTTAAATTTTTTAAATTTGTTGAAAATATTGCTACTTTGAGCCAAAACACGAAACTTCAAATAAAGTGTGCAACATCCGATTGTGCTCAGATTGTCAGCATTTGATTTTTAGATGACGAAAAACCATTTTAGACATTGGAAGAATATTTTGTACTTTTCAGTCAGTTATGTTCGATTTTCCAAAACAAATATGAACGAATTTTATATATTCTTATACTTATAAATAAAGTAATCAGCTTGTTGTTTTCTTACTCATTTGTTAATGCAGTTAATGCAAATTTTCTGTTTTATGTTAATTTTGAAATTATGAAAATCAGCCAATACAATTAAATTTTTTTAGAAATATTTAACATTTAATTGCATATGAAAACATAATAACGAACTTTCAAAACAACATAATAATTACTGAGGGATATTTGTGGCAATTTGTTTAAACTTGACATGCGAATGGTCCAATTGCTTAAAATAAGTTCGTTTGGGTGTATTCCGTGGCCCATCACAGATGTCTAAAATGTGTCACGTTAAAGTAACTGATCCATTTCATAAAGACTAGAACCGGTCCCTACCCACAACGAATCTCTCACAATACATACCAGTTCTGTGTTGATACCCTTCCCCTAAGGATATTTTATTAGCTTACTTTTAGGCAAACTAAATATTTTGAAAAACATTTCTAGTTACAATTAAAGCTAAAAAAATAAAAAAGCTAAGCAAAAATCCTTTTTAATATACTCATTTTCCTTTCGGTTACTTTAGCTTTAATTAATCATTTTTAGTCGTAATTTTTTCTTTTTTTTTTGTCTTCTAAATTAACTTTTCAATATTTATGAATAGATTTCCTTTCGATTGTAGATTAGTTTCAGTTTGTTTGGCTGCTGTGTTTGTTTGTATGTAATGTTAATATTCATAACCAAACATAGGGTTTAACTATTTGTCATAAAATGTCAAAAAGTTTATTTTAATCAATCACATATTATGACATAGACAGACGGAGAGTGTGGCACTGAGAAAGAGGATGTCGACTTCTGTGTGTATGTAGTTTCTAAAGTTATAATGCTTAAAAAGGAATTTTATGTATGATAAATTGATGAAAATAATCTAAGATTGCTGTGGTCAAAAGGATGCATAGAAAAGCTAATTTCTAAAATTTCTCTTTCACAAGGTATTAGATTTTATATTTAGCTTTAATTATGGAAGAATTTATACAAAAAATTAAGAGGAGAAATGTAAAATTTTTAAAATTTTTAGAGTCTCTCAAAGTTTTTGCTAAGAAATTTTATGTGTTTTTGTGATTAATTGTTGCTATATTTAATTTCATGTCATGTCAATTTAGGGATTTGCACCATTAATTTCCCTACTGAAATTTAAAACATAATTTTATTATAAATTCCTTGAATTTAAAATCTCTTTCCATTGGCTGAGTTTTGAGTCATATAACATATACCATTTGAATTATACTGTTAAATTCTGCTCGCTATAAATATTAAATTACAGTGTGCTGGCCAGTTAAGTTCAACTAAAAAATGTACCTTTAAAATATGGTAGTAATAAATTCTATATTTTACAATACCAATGTGTACATGCAAATAAATTTTAAATAATTAATCAAATATTGAATTAATTAAAGTTGCACAAACCAAACGATTTTCCAGCTTCAACACTCTCACCTCACACAGTCGAGTTCATGACTAGAAAACAAGTAAATTTGAATAAATTTTTTTTATTGAGTTTTTTTTTTTTTCGATCAGCATCCCTCCATCCATATACATATTTAAGCCACATATGCAAACAAGGCATAAATTATGCTTAGAGAAAAGAATAATAATAAAAAAAAAATGCTTGAAAACCTCTCAGTTCTAGAAGAGTGTCTCGAACTATTGATTACATTTGGATTACAACGAGACTGTCCGATAGCTGGCCAAAAGTAGTCAAAGCATTGGATTTACATACCGGTTGTATAGAGTCTTTTACCGTACTAGCTTCCTAATTGGTTACTTTGTCAACTACAAAACTAGTTATTTTTTAAAGTGATTACACTCTTGGTTACTTAGAGACATTAAAGTGAAAATTCACTTCACGTTAGGATACAGATGCCAGTATACTTAACAAAAGAAAACACTTTGTACGAAATAGTTACTCATAAAAAAGACAGCAAAGTCATCAGACTTTAGTGAAAATTACTGTCTACAAGCGATCCATTGACTACTTGCTTAACTGCTGGGAAGTAAAAGAAAACATACAAATCTCTACCATTAACACATATACATTAGCGTTTACATTAAACATTATAACGGCCCTTGAAAACTGGATTTGCTCTTATTTTGTTATTTAGTACATACAACTAAATAACTTATGCAAAACTTGAGGCCAATCGGATGACAAGAACCCGTATTGAAAGAATTGTTTACGCACCTTGTGTAAGCAATTAATTCTACACAGAAATGCAGGTAAATATTCATAAACTAGTAGTTTTTTCTTAAGGTATGGTCAAAAGAAAATGCGTATAACTTTGCCATTTTTTATTCAAAATTAATATTTCAAATCTTGTTAGAAAACTAATTTTCTCTAAAGGATAAGATTTATTTCAAACGTTTAAACAATAATATTTAATTAGCAATATAAAAAACTACCATTGTTTACCCAATTTTTCATCAGTTGAGGTAAGTTACATTGATAAAATATTTGGCGATAAAACGTAACCACTATTTTCAACAAGTGTTCATTTGTTTCTAAATGACTTTGATAAAAACCAATTGCGATAAATACTATAATAATGTAATTGCTAAATAGAAGCTTGTTTATATACAAAAATAGTTGATCCAAGCAAAGAGAAATGTAAAAATTGTTCATTGGTTAAGCATTTTTCGTCAAATATTTCAAAGTTTTAGCTACTAAAGAACAAAATATCACAAATCCAAAGCAAATCGATTTATTAAGGGCAGGTCTAATAAACAAACATAGACATTTGTGTAACTGTAAGCGTTTTGGTGAGTGTGTGTGTGTGTGGTATAACTTAATCCCCATTTAACACTTTTTAGCATATTTTAGTTCTTCAATGGAAATATTCTTATAGCTGTAAAAATTGCCAAGAATTTCTAATGTTATTTTATATTCGACTCTATCTGTTCCTTGTGTGTAGGTGTTTCTTATTCAAATGACAGTCGAAAAAATATACTTTTGCATGGTCAAGTGCCACTGTAGTGCAAAGTATTCCAAAATTTATAAGGATCAAAATAGGAAAAAAATAAAATTATAAAATAATACATATAAATACATATATATAATACTTAATTACATAATTGAATTAATGTACAACATAAATGATAAGTTAGAATAAGTTCTTATTTTATTGGATTTCATTTTGAAAATAGTATATCTTCGTTGAACCGAAGTATGTTTCAGCAATTTTTATACATTTTGTCTCACTGTACTCTAGTGAAAGGTTGAAAGGAATAAGTAAACTCAATGGCAAATCAATTCAACAAATTTTATAAATATACATATATATGTATGCCATTTTCCAAGTTGTTCTTTCAATGTTGTCTTCTTTCTTTTTTCATCTCTCAATTGAAATAGACCTTTTAATAGAGGAACCATGCAACACATTGAAATGTCAATATTGGGGTGTTGATAGAGCAAATACATATATAATGGAATGCAACAGCTCTATTGGGTATTAAGTCCTCCAGATTTTTAGTATAATTTTTTTAAAAACACACACATGTACGTGCTACTTATGCCTTTTTTTCAATATTTTATAAAATAAGTTGTATGTACATATGAATGTAGGTACGTTTTCTTAGAAAACTGAACATAAAATAAATAAAATGAAAAAAGTGCTGGAATCCATAAAGTAGAAAATTTCTTCTAATAGTATTATAAACACATTCTATCAGATATGCATACATACATATGTATGGATAAGTATATACCCAGTCAGCATTTTTAAAATTGCTTAGTAAGAAATCAACAAACTGAGGAGTTGTCGACTATCTTAATTTATTAAATATGCTAGTAATAAAATACTCCTTAGAAAGAGTCGTTGTTAGGATTACATTTCAATAATTGTTTTAATCGCGCATAAGAGTACAAAAATACACTAATATGATCAAAAAAGTCATCAAATGCTGCTTGGGATATTAGATTGTATATATGCATGTGAGCATTAGAGTAGTACTTATAAATCTACTTAGTATAAAACTAAAATACAAAAAGCTTTGTACGAAAAAGTTAGAGCTACATTATTTAGCATACTTTTAGGCTTTACTATTGCAAATGTAAAGTTTTGATGAAATGACTTAAATAGATTCGTTTGTCGCAACACATGCATATTATATATTTATATAAAAGTGTAACTTTTTAAAAATATTTAAATATTTTTGTGAAAGTATACTGTATCTAAAAGAAATACATTTTATAGTCTTAAAAACTCATGTGGTAGAACAATAGTTGGCTTATATAAAAACATATTTGAGGGATTCAAACGGTCTGCTATTAGGTCATATTGTCATAATATTCTAATATATTATTATATATTAAACAAATTGTTGTTGTGTTTAAAACAAAAAAGTATTATTTTATGACAAAACAATAAATATAGTTCAAAATATAACACAAACAAAAAAAAAAAAATAGTTTAAACTATTATAATATATTAGGACATTATGACAATATGACCTAATAGCAGACCGTTTGAATCCCCCAATTATTTGTTGACATTGCTTTTAAATTAAATAAAATTGAATACATATGTAAATTTAGTACAAATTTTATTTTTTTAAATACAATAAAAATTAAGCAACAAAGAGGAAATTATTGGAGAAGAACTAGTATTTTAAATACATACTATATAATTATTTTTATACCCTTCACCTTCGTGAGAAGGGTATATATAAATTTGTCATTCCGTTTGTAATTTCCACAATATAATTTTCCGACCCTATAAAGCATATATAATCTGAATCCTTATAGATAGCGGAGTCGATTTAGCCATGTCCGTCTGTCTGTCTGTTGAAATCAATTTTCTGAAGAGTCCAGATATCTTCGGGATCCAAATCCTTAACAATTCTATCAGACATGCTTTCGAGAAGTTTCCTATTTAAAATCAGCAAAATCCGTCCATAAATAACGGAGATATGAGCAAAAATCCGAGACAACCTCTATTTTTGGCCTATTTTTTATCTATATCTCGATTACTAAGTCATAGATATAGACAATATGGATATCTTATGATACATATTTCAAAGTCCATTGCAACGATGTATATAAGGCTATACAAAGTTGGACCTACAATGGGTCATAATCGGGAAAAATATTTTTTAACCCGAATTTTTTTTCACAAAAAACATTCTTTTGTCATCAATTTTTTTCACTAATAATTAAAAAAATATTTTTTTTTAAAATTGGAAAAAACTTTTAAAAAACAATTTTGAAAAAAAAAATTTTTTTAAATTTTATTTTAAAGTATAATTTGGTGAAGGGTATATAAGATTCGGTACAGCCGATCAGGGCTGTACCGAATCAGGGATAATTGATTACAAATTTTTCAGCTGAATATGTAAATTACTCAATAATTTAATAAAAAACAGATCGTATAGGTGATATATTTTAAAATAACTTGGAGACATGAATATTTTTATTTTTGTTCTTATTTTAGTATATATAGGATTTGTACGAGTACACATAATTCGTTGCTGTGTTTAAGCTAAAAATTTTGGATAAAATTTAGCAATTAATTCATATTTAAAAACCAAAGAAATACTTATACATATAATTTTAGATATCATAAACATTTTAACAATACAATACTTGCATTGTAATTAAAGTTACTTTTTAAATTGTCTGGATTTAATCTCTTTTTTTTTTGTAACAAAGTGTGCTTTAATAAACCAAAGACAAAAGAATTAAAAAAAAAATAATAATAAATAAATAAATGTTTCAAAAGCTGTAACCCATATTCTTTCATAAAAGTATTTCTTTTAAGAATTAAAGTCAAGTTTTATTTGTGTATAAATATTTTCATTTATTTATTTAGTTTTGTTATTTCTCGTTGGGTTTTTGTGTAAAACAAAAAAAAAAAAAAAAAACAAATAAAAATGCATAAATCTTTTTTTAAGTGGATATTTTTAACATGGAGAACAAAATCCTTTTAGTCCATGAATTTTGTCTGTATTTTGTACCCTTTTCAAACCAAAATAACACAACTCAGACAACTGTAGCAACGACACAACAACTACAACAACAGCAATGAAATACAGTTTTTCTCAAGTATTTTAGTGTGTGAGTGTGGTTTTATATCTATATTTGAGTGTATGAGAATTAGTAGATTTTTACTTATACATACATACAACAACACAGTATTTTTGCAAGTAAAATGCTGGCTGCTCTTTTGTATTGTTAACACAGCGTATTTTACAAAATAACTTGCATATTTTAACTCTTTTAACTTGTATAACAGTAACACACTCAAACAAATAACTTCATATTCACATACACATACATACATATGTACATTCTTTTACACATACATAGATATCTTTGTTTTGTAGCTTCTTTTTGGTTTCTTTGTTTGGTTGTTTTTGCAGACTTGTTTTTAATTCAACATTTAAACAAATATTTGTAGTTTTAATACCCAACCAACAACACATATTTACTCCATTTTGTATTTTATTCATAAATAAGATGTAGAAAATATGCAAACACATCCATGTACAATCACTCGCAAATACTTATGTATACTGCTCTGTTTTTTGAATGTTTGTGTTTGCAGGAGTGTTTATAATGTTAAAATAATTTGTATGTAGTGTTTAGTTATGAATTTGAAATACTTACTTGAAATAAAGACATTAATAAAGTACTACAATGTTTGATATTGTACGAGCAGAGAAAACTTTGTTGACAATGCATACAAAACACACTTATATTCATACATACATATGTGTATATGCTTCTGTGTGTGCGTGTGTGTGTTGATAAATACATACACTGGTCAACAAGCTGCACAGCAAATTGTTTATGTTACAAATATTTGCATGTAAACAAAAAATTTAATTTCCGGCTTAGCAGAAATCTTTTCGTACACAAAACCGGATGTGTCTGCCATTTTATATAGCACCTACATAATCCCTTATAAATTAATTTGAATTTAATTAAATGCCAAGCATTTATTTGCAATATTTTTTTGAGAGTAATTATTTTTACATGTGTTAAGACTTTTTGTGCCAGTAATTTTAAATACATAATATATTGTAAAAATAATTAATTTTGTAAATCACATACATATTTCCCATTTTGTATTAATTTAAAGCATTTTTAAGCCGATTTACTTACCAACACTAAATTGCAGACATTTTTTTTATTTAATTTTATCTAAAGTATTTGATGTCCATTTTTTTCAAGTATTTAAAGTTTTTATGCCATACAAATGAGATAACTTTTAATTTTTCTGTTTACGGTCTTTAACAAAAAATACTATGAATTTTAACGTTTTTTTTTTTCATTATGTTTTCAATTTAGACGCCTATGTATATGCAAGGCTTTTTTCACGTGTTACACATTCTATTGCAGCCTGTTTTATTCAACTTTTGCTGGAAAAAAAAACGGCTATCAATTAGGCCATTTACTTTTTTTTTTCCAACAACCAAATTCTCGAAACGTATTTTATGTTGGTATTTAATTTAAGAATTTTTTATGGCATTATATGTAGTCGATTTTAAAAAAGCAATTTATTGCATTTTGTGCTGTTATTTTTATAGACCGAAAAGTATGCTTTCAAACTTAATTTATGGTAATTATTATTTTAAAATTTTTAAGGATATTTGTTAATGTTTTCTATATTTAGACGTTATTGTGTCTAGAAATTATTGTGTCTAGAAACGTTTTTAATTTATAATAATTAATTGTAAGATGCATTTTTCTGAACACCCGATTAATGTTGTTTAAAGAAAAGACTTAAAATATTAAAAACAATTTTAATTGAAACTATGTTTTATTCCAGTTGTTGAATTGTAATTTCTACAATATTCATTTGCGATTTTATAGAGTATAAATGTTTCGGATCTTTATAGACAAGAAACCATATCTGTATGTAATTTTCACTTAAAAACTTAAAAAAATTATTTTTTTACAAAAACATAAATATATTTTTCAAAAGTATACTAATGGTGTATTTACACCAAATCAAAAGCTAATTGGTTTTTGAAAAATCGAATTTCAAAAACCACTTCAATTTTAAGTTTTTGTTTACCAAATACATAACTATACATTCAAACATACAAATTTCCGCATTTTAAAAGTATTTTCAAACATAAAATTTCATAAAAATAATATTTTTCATGAAAATAATTGTACTTTTTTATACATTGTCAAAAACCTAACTCTTGTAACAAAAAAATTCATGTTTCATTTTTTTTGGACAAAACGGAGTGTCTCGTCTCTATGTATAATTCTCTATGCTCATTATTATGAAACGATAGGGTTACAAGTTATTTTAGTGATTTTTATTGAGTATTAATAAAAAATAGTTAAAAGTAGTTTTTGATTTTGTAGTTTCTCAATCAAAACCAAAAACTACTAGTCATAGAGAAATTATACATAGAACGGAAACTATAAAAAAACTCAAACAAAAAAATTACTCAAAAATGTTACACATACGAGTGTTGTTTTTGTTTTCACATAGCTTTTTATACCCTACACCACCATAGTGCACAAATCCAATATACCCTGGATTTGTGCAGATGTTTGTAACGCCCAAAAATATTAGTCTAACACCCACCTTAAATTATACCGATCGACTCAGAATCACTTTCTGAGTCGATTAAACGATGTCCGTCCGTCCGTCCGGCTGGCTGGCTGGTTGTCCATGTAAACCTTGTGCGCAGAGTACAGGTCGCAATTTTGAAGATATTTCAATAAAATTTGGTACATATCATTTTTTCGGCCCAAGGACCAAGCCTATTGAAACTGGCTGAAATCGGTCCATTATTTCATCTAGCCCCCATACAAATGTCCTCCCGAAATTGTACTTTATTGGTCATAAATGTTTAATTTATATAGGTATCTACACAATTTTTTCTCGAAATAAGTTTTATATATATGGAATTCATGTCACCAAATTATATTATGATCGGTCCATATTTAGTCATAGCTCCCATATAAGACCTGCTTCCGATAATCACTTTAACGAGTATAAATCTCCTAAAAATGTTGGTATACATATAAAATTCAACACAAATAACTTCCATATAGACATTAATCACATTACCAAATTTCATGGTGATCGGTCCATAATCTGTCATAGCTCCCATATAAGGCCCACTTCCGAAAATCACTCACGAATATAAATTATTGAAATTTTGAAAGAAAAATGTTTTTGCTCATTTACTTAGTGTAGGGTATTATATGGTCGGGCTTGACCGACCATACTTTCTTACTTGTTTTCCAATACATTCTCACCACTTAGGTTTTTGACAACTGAGTTAGGTCTTTGACAGGAGAGTTTCCGATCTATGTGTAATTATCTATTCTACTAGTTTCACATGGAGCGAAAACTAGAAAAAAAAAAACTCAAACTAAAATATTGCTAAAAAAATAACACACGTGTGTTGTTTTCGTTTTCACATAGCTTTTTTAGTAATACATTCTCACCACATTGGTTTTTGATAACAGAGTTAGGTCTTTGACAGGACTTATGGTGTAAACGGCATATAAGGTGAAGTGCATATTATTTTACATATGAATTGTGCAAAAGAGCAATATAATAAGGGTCCTAACGCTTAAATGCCTCGCAAACTAAGCAATCTGTATATTTTTACACTCTCGCAAATAAACTCTCAAAATTTGTATGGAAATTCGTTTGCACAACAACGATAAGTTTGCGCGACAATTTAGTCTCGCAAACTTAAATTTATTGTGCATTTTTATTTACATGTAAGAAATAAAAATCAAATAAAATACAAATATTTGTACATGTGAAAATTGTGTGACTTTGGAACAGAATGATCGGATTGAATGGTATTGTGTATGGAAATAGTAACCAACAGTGAAATATATGTTCCAAAGATTTCACTTTCATTAGAAATTTTTAGAATTTAAATTTATACAATTTTTAAAATTTTTGTTAAGCATTTGTTGAATTTATTTTTGTTTGACATTTTATCAAATAGACATTTTTTGTATAAAATTGCCTAAAATTAAAAAGGTGGGTTCGCGAAATGAGTACCCTTATTATTTTAGTTAAAATGTTTTCCTTATACATATATTTATGTCTAATTTAAACATTTTATTGATTATTTTTTTACATAAATCCAAAATGTTGTTCAAAAACTACAGTCAGTTAAAAAAAGTAAAAGTTTCTTAAAATGTTTACCGCATTTATGATCTTGCCGTGTTTATATTTCAAAGTATTTATTTCTTACATTTTATAGAAAAACATAAAATAGAATAAAACCACGCCAAACCAAAACGAAGCTTAACTATGTAAAAATAAAATAAAAGCCAAATCATGTGGCTAGAGAATCATAAAGTGTAAACAAGATAACGAAGACATGAAAATACACATACATTTATTGGTAGCAGAGACAAGACGCTGCAGCATACGAATATACTCTTAAATTCATTTACATATACAATACAAATAGATAAACGTACAAATTTACAAATGCATTCAAACATTCTAGTAGGAATTCTACCGTACATACTTGCGAGGATAGTCGAAAGAATTGTATTTTGTTGGTGTCTCAACCAGGGCTATATTAAGACAGCTATGCTTTCTCGATTGTTTGTGATGTCTTGTCGCAAATTGCAAGATATTTTTCTCTTTTGCCCAAAAAAGACATTTGGTTTGAAAACAGGAAATCTTAGGAAAATCTCATTCATGCTGTGATTCGCTATGATTTAACAGTCCTTAGGGAATTTTCTGGACTATTTCACGAATATATTCACCGTGCATCTAAAACTAACTGAAAATTTCGCTTTATAATGCTTTTAAGATCGCACTCGTTAAATAGACGCTTTATTATACAAATATACACTTACAGACAACAAAATATTTCCCTCAAACACTCACTCGTGTACGCTAAAAATCCAAGAATCTTAAATAAAGGATTTAAATTCACTAAGTTCAGATACAAAATAGGCTGGTTTTTACACGAAATATTTTAGAAATTTCGAGGATTTCGGGTCGAATTATTATGACACTTGGTATAAAATTCAGAAATTTTCAATCACATCCGATAATTGTAACCCGTTTCACATCCACTCTTAAGTTTGGAAATTCATTTCAACGGATCAAATTGGATTGTTTCAGTTTTAAAAAAAATTATTAATTTTCGAACTCAGAATATATGACATCAAAAACAAACTTATCTGGGGTCTTACGATTTTAATCGTATTCGTTAAATATATTCACAATCAAGTCGCGTGGACATTTCAATTCTTTTTTTAATTACGATAAAATTCGATGATTTCATTTTTAGAATAATTTAAAACATTATGAAGTTTGAATGATAATTATGACCTCTTTAGATAACACAATTAATAACATATTTGCTCTCAAAAAATGCATTCATTATGCAAATGCAACTTTCAGATCCACTTTTGGAAATGATCACCCCCCTTGGTTTTTGAATAACCTTAAAAAGTATTGTTACGTTTTTACCTTTTGAAAACGGGGTTTTATTTCCTTTAAATAAACCGGATACATTTGATTGCAAATAAAAGCAGTATTAGTAGTTTAAAATTGTAACAACTCTTTATTTATTTAGAATGTACAACAACAACAGAATTAAATAGTCACTCATTGTCTTTATACACGTATATCAATTCGCAAAAATACACACACACACTTTATAATGTACCAGTATACACGTACAAGACAGTTGATGTTAACTCTAACAGCGACAATCATCAACTCAACTCATGACTGCCACCTCTGCCATTATTTATACACACGCCATCTATCGTGAATCTTCTACAATGCTCTTTACGAACAAAACTCGTATGTTCGAATTCCAGAGCCTTCGATGACATTGCCAGCAGCCCAAACATTTAGTGTTGCCATACTTACAAACAATGCCAATAACCGCATGCTACTGATGGACTTGCCTTCAAATATGATGAATGCTGCAGGCAGTCTTAACAGACTGTTAAATTCAAATCGTCATTGCACATTCGTAACAGTATTAAATACTAATATTTTTTGTTACAAGAAATTCTGCTATTTTTAATATTAATGCATAGTTTTTACCAACTTTCAGTCACTATTTAACTTGGTGATATTAAACTTGGTTCAACTTTGATCATTCATATTAAATTTGTTTTTCTTTATTATCACAACTGTATTTGTTGATCAAATTACATTTCCATTAACAAATGTTTGAACAATTTAAAACAAAGAAAAAAAGCTTTTTAAATGGTAAATTTTGCAGGATTTTTTAGTTTTAAATTAAATTCAACTCGCTTTTGTTGCAACTTTGTTGTGTGTGTTGTATAGTTACACATGCTTGTAAATATTGATGTATGTATATGAGTATTTTTATAGTAGTAGTGGGTAGTAAATGAAAAATAAATAAATTTTGCACATGCTGCTAATTGAAAACACATGCCATCAGGTTAATAGCACCCAAAAACAACAGCAGGAAAAAATTACAATAACATCAACATCAACATGCATAAATAAACCATCGTTGCAACTTGCAACTGAATGATGTAACAATTTCAATGGTGAATGAATGGCTACAGAGAAACTCTCTTCCTCAGTGGTGTGTGGAAATGTGTAACAAAATGTATGATGATCATGTATGAATGTATATGTAAATATGTGTCAATTTACATATCTATATATATGTATGTGTATGAATATTGTGTTGTTGGTTTTCTTACCAGGCTCTGTTGTGTTTGCAATCAAATGACGGATACGGAAATTGTCAATTTCCATTGTGTATGTGCGTAATGAAATACAATGTGACACACTACAGCAACCAGTTGTATTGTAGTTATATGTATATGTGTTTTTTTTTTAACATAAATGATTTTTTTAATGATTTATTTAAAAAAAAAAAAGTGTACAATAAAAAAGATATTTATTCAAAAATGCAATATATTACATGTAATTTTGTGTATGATGCATGGATATAAATACTTGTATACATTGTTGGTTTGTGGTTATTTTTTTTTTTTTTTCTGCCGTAAAACAGTGTGTTAATGTTTTGTATTTTTATTTATAACTTTATTGACAACTATCACAATTGAGATTTTCATTATGCTCTTTAAACAGGTGTAAATCAGAGCATTATTTTAATTTTAAATTTTTGCCCTATATGTTTTATTAATAAAAATAAATTATGCGTAATATAGAGCAGACATTTTAAAGTCGGATTTTGTTATGGTTTTAAAAAGTCTATAAATGTAAAAAACCTTTAATTTTAATTTTACTATTATTTTTGCATGAACAGATACATTGTTTTGCGTAAGCAATTTATATAACAAATTAAAATGTAAAACATTTTACAATTTTCTATAGAATTTATTTTATGCCAAAGGAATAAACTACTACTGCCTGCAATATAATATTTTATATAAAATACATATACTTTTATGGACATTTATCGATAATGTTGATAAATCTATTCGATTCCATAACACACACACTCACAACTAAGGGTATGTATGTATAATAATTTACACAAAATGTGTTGAGTAATGACAGTATATCCACCTATAATTGCTTGGGTCAGTTTTCATAAACACAATTCTAAAACATCCTTATTTAGAAACTTGACCATACATTTTCCTATACAGTAATGGATACAGTAATATCTCTCTATAGAAGACCTTTTAACATCAAACTTAATGAACTAAATATCCTTTGAAAGGGGTTTGTATTATAAGAGATTTCACTAGATTTATTTATAAAATCTTATATTTGTATATGTCTGTATGTATGTAGTAGGCATTTACGTATGTATGTGTTTTCATTCTTTAAGTTTGTACTAGAAACTAACATTTATTTGATAAATAGTATATGTATGGCTACCAAAAGGATATTGATGATACTCTTTATAAAAACGAAAAAGTAAAAACATTTATGCGTCTACGTATGTAGGATGAGTAAATTATGTACATACATTCATAAATACATACAATATATGCATTATTAGGGTGGTATTTTTTTGTGAATATTTTTGGACTTAGATCCAGTATACCAAATACTGAACCCAACACAATATTTTTGTAAAACGTTTTCTTAGAATGAAATAAAAATCTAAAAATCCACCCTAATATACATGGACTCTTATCCATTAATATGTACATACATATGTATATTTTTAAAACACATAAAGTAAATGAATGGGGTTTGGTTTATTCTGTTTTTTGTTGCTATTTTTCATAGCAGACATATAGGCAGACACTTAAACTGATGACTAGACGATTGTGGTTTAAAACATTACCAGAATGTGCGTATGCGTAGTTATGTATGTATAATAGAGTGGTTCACATTATCTTCTTTTAAATCCAATATTTCAACATACATACCTAAGATTAAGAAAGGGAATAGCATCCGTAATTTCCTGGACAACACATTGCTTCAGACCTTCCAATAATGATGATATCTAATGTTTTGTCTATTTGAAAAAAGCAGGCATGTTCCAATTTACCGATGATCTTGAAATGTGGTGCAGATATAAGATTGAAATGTAGCACAAACAAAGTAAATATGAACCACTCTAATTTATAGTAAATCAATTTTCTTATACGTACATGTTAAACTTATACACACAGGATGAAAATTGTCTATTGGGAAAGTTAAATTTTTAAACGGTGTGTGCAAGTTTGACTGGACTTTAATTTTTGTTTATATATTGTTGTATTTTACTCTTAAATAGTATATGTACCTAATAGGATAGAACCAGAGGTGCAACTGCGAGAAAGCTGAGAGTAAAAATAATTACACTTACCCAAATTGTATGGCTGACACAACAGAAAAATGAGATGTGAAAAGGAGGCAATATATAAAAATTTAAATTATTTGAATTTTTCTTTACAAACCATCTCCTGAACTTCCAAATCGTTACATATATGGACCATTTAATTTTTAGATAGATATATAACTAGATAAGAACATAACTTGTTTGCAAAATCATGTCAACTCGATATATGTAAATGATAGATGTGCTTATACAATACATACATATATCAATTATAAATTAATTTCAATGCAATTAATCTGTCAAGCAAATACTTTTGATTAATAAATTTTAAAACACTTAAACTTAAATTAAACTGGCTTTAACAGATAAACAATGAATATTTTATTTATTTAATATCCAGTTAATAACAAAACAGATTTTAAGTAATTTTCTTTGAAATAAAGTTTAAATTAAAGCAGTTGCCTTTAACGTCCATTTCCCAGGGACTCTCTGGGTGTATATATATGCCGTTTGTTTTTTTTTTTTTACCGCCGGAAATGAATATAAAACAGGAAAAGCGAATGAAAACTGCAAAAAAAAGGGAACAATTTTGATAAAATCCAATACTGAAGAAAAAACATCCAATCCGACACATGAATGTGTGTCGACGCCTACAGGTATATATTTGTTTCGAAGCAGTATTGTACACGTCATGTATTTTGTTTATGAATATGAACATACTTAGTCATTGAATGTTGCCATTGAAGATCCTGGTAACAGGTGTTTGGATGAAAACAAAAACTATGTTTTTATTTTTGTAGCCAACCAAAGTCAATTTTCGTTAAAAGTAATATTGACAGCACCAACAACAATAACACTGAAATATGAAAACAAATTTTATGAATATAACAAAATATTTTACCAAAGCCACTTATACATATGTACATACATATGTACATACATATGAACGTACATACTATACATGCGACAATATGTTGCAACTATTAAAGCAAGTGAACAGAATCAGTACGGCGATCTGCGTTCTCAATGTAAATATCTTCAAATAGTTACTAAAAACAAGAAATTTCTTAAGAGTCTTTCACAGAATTATGATCTAAGTATGTTAAGGGAGCATTGCCCATTTGAGTTCTATCGTAGGTCCCGTTGTGATACATTGAGTCTATCGGATCATATGTCTTATGTTTATTTCATCCTGTTGTTTTAATTACCTAAATAGACAGGCTTAGAAGATGTTAAGTGGAAAATTATTTAGAAACATGACATTTTAATTGTATTAAAGCCTAAGGTGATAGCCAATTTATTAGGAATTTCTAGAAGTACAGAATGCTTGTGACACTTGATAAAATAGTTAAATGTTGTTAAGCTGTTCTGCATCTACTCTAAAGTTTTGGCAATGCATTCATTTTACAAATGGAAATTTGTATAGTATTCATTTTTTGGCCAAAACTTACAATTTTCCAAACTATTTTTGATTTATATATATTTTTAGAAAAACAATTCTGTATAAATTACGATTCCGTTATAACTTTGTAGATCCAAAATTTAATATTTAACAACAATTGTTTGCAAAAATTAAAAAAAAATAAATTAATAAAATGTTTCACTTGAAAACGCATTACAAAATTTTAGAGTCGATGTGACATATTAATTTTTCCACAATGCAGTTTTGCACATAGCGTCATACTAATCCGACTAGCAATCCTCGAATTGCAATAAAATGTAAGAAACCCAAATATCTACACATATGGCCATTTCCACAGAACGATCCAACGTGAACGAAAAAAAATGTTCATAAACAAATTAAATATTAGTTCTAACATTATAATTCAAAATGTCAAAATGTTTATAATATAATAATTATAATTTAGGTAATATTTGTTTTTATCATGAGAAAATTGGACAGAGCATTTAAAACATATTTTAAAAGTAGCTACTCATTTCATAAAACAATCTATCAACTACAAAATTTTTACAACCAAAGCTTGATTAACGGTCAATTTTTCATTTGATTTCGTTAATGTCCCAATGTCGTGTTTCGGTACCTAACTTATCGTTTGTTATCTCTACACTGTGATCGTTTTTAAATTTCATGTTTAATTTAGTGGATTTAACTAAAAAAACAAGTTGATGCATATAATAATTTTTGATTTAGAAACATGACCAAAAAATATGTCACGTGACAAATCATAATTAAAGTTGTAAACCAAAAAAAAAAAAAAATGCGAACCATTTCAACAAAACATCTCTAAATTGATAGCTACATTACCATTTTAATTCAAAACAAGTAATAGAGCTATGTATCTCATATACCCTTCACCAAGTTATACTTTTTAATTTATAATTATAAAAATTTTGAGGTAAACAAAATAATTTTTTTTTTTTCAAAATTGTTTTTCAAAATTTTTTTTTTAATTTCTTTCTTCAAAATTGTTTTTTTTTTTAATGTTTTCAACATTTTTTTTTTTTCATTTTTTTCCAATTTTTTATACCCTACACCACCATAGTGGGGAGGGTATAATGGATTTGTGCATATGTTTGTAACGCCCAAAAATATTAGTCTAACACCCACCTTAAAGTATACCGATCGACTCAGAATCACTTTCTGAGTCGATTAAACGATGTCCGTCCGTCCGTCCGTCTGGCTGGCTGGCTGGCTGTCCATGTAAAGCTTGTGCGCAGAGTACAGGTCGCAATTTTAAAGATATTTCGATAAAATTTGGTACATATCATTTTTTCTGCCCAAGGACGATCCCTATTGAAACTGGCTGAAATCGGTCCATTATTTGACCTAGCCCCCATACAAATGTCCTCCCGAAAGTGGATTTTATCCGTCACAAATGTTTAATTTATATAGGTATCTACACAAGTTTTTGTCCAAATAAGTTTTATATATAGGGAATTCATGTCACCAAATTTTATTATGATCGCTCCATAATTAGTCATAGCTCCCATATAAGGCCTGCTTCCGATAATCACTTTAACGAGCATAAATCTCCTACAAATGTTGGTATACACATAAAATTCAACATAAATAACTTTCATATAAACATTAATCACGTGACCAAATTTCGTGGTGATCGGTCCATAATTTGTCATAGCTCCCATATAAGGCCCACTTCCGAAAATCGCTCACGAACATAAATTATTGAAATTTTGAAAGAAAAATGTTTTTGCTCATTTACTTAGTGTAGGGTATTATATGGTCGGGCTTGACCGACCATACTTTCTTACTTGTTTTTTTTAATTTTTTGAAAAAAATATTTTAAATTTATTTGTGAAAACAAATACATGACAAACAAATTTTTTTGTTAAAAAAAATTTGTGTTAAAAAATATTTTTCCCGATTTTGACCCATTGTAGGTCCAAATTACTATAGCCTTATATAAATCGTTGCAATGGACTTTGAATCATATATTTATATTCATATATTAATGACTTAGTAATCCAGATATAGATCAAAAATAGGCCAAAAATCGAGGTTGTCCCGGTTTTTCCTTATAGCTCAGCCATTTTCGAGCCGATTTTCTCGATTTTAAATAGCGACCGAGCCGGAAGAATTCCCGATATATTGATCTATCAATTATGTTTGTAAGTTATTTGGGGGCTACGGAAAGATGATTTCAACATACAGAAGGACAGATCCAGAATATATATACTTTGTAGGGTCGCAAATGAAAAATGAACGAATTTTTTTTCAGGTATCTTTATTTTTTTGCACTTTAAAGGCGTACGAATGTCGCGTTCGTGAAAGGCATTTTTCTCTGTATTTTACTATTTACAATGTCAATATAACAACTTAAATGAAAAATTGAAATTCATATATGGGGCATTTCACGTCAAGTGAACCAACTTTTGAAATCGATGTCTTCCGATCGGGATGAAATTTGCACCAATGTTAGTTCTATTGGATAGTAATTCGGACACAATTTTTCAACAAGATCGGTCAAGAACTCTCTGAGTTATAGGAGGTCAAAATTTGACATTTTGGCCAAACAGGTGTTTTTTCTTATCCATATAACTTATTACCTATTGTTCTTAGCAAAATGTGTCCCAAATAGTTTAGATAGCTATTTATGCAATCTTCCGAAAAAAAAATTAAAAAAAATTAATAAAATATTTTTGACTTTTTTTTAAAAAAATCAAAAACATTTTTGACTTTTTTTTCAAAATGGGCCCTTTTTATTTTTTTTTTTATTTTTTTTAAGAAAGCTTAGGTCTTTTCCTAAGCGACCTATATGGTCGCTTAGTGGGATGCGAGTGGGATATCTATCAAAAAAAATATTTTGTAACTCAAGATATAAAATTTTTGACTTTTTTTGCAAAATCAAAAACTTTGTTAACTTTTTTTTTAAAAAATGGACCCATTTTTTAATTTTTTTTTTTGCTCAGAAGAAAGCTTAGGTCTTTTCCTTTAAAACCTTTTTGGTCGCTTAGTGGGATGCGAGTGGGATATCTATCAAAAAAATGTTTTGTAACTCAAGACATAAAATTTTTTACTTTTTTTTTGCAAAATCAAAAACTTTTTTGACTTTTTTTCCAAAATGGACCCTTTTTTTATTTATTTTTTTTTTTCTCAAAAAAAAGCTTAGGTCTTTTCCTTTAAAATCTTTTTGGTCGCTTAGTGGGATGCGAGTGGGATATCTATCAAAATAAATATTTTGTAACTCAAGACAAAGGTTTTTAAATTTTTAGCATATGCACTATTTGGATTTTTTTCATATTTATGTGTAAACCTTAAAAATTAAACATACGCGGAGAAACTAGACACATTAGCCTTTCCGATGGTATGTAACATACCTAACTAAAATTTCATAGCATCGATACTGTAATACCCATAATATGTTAACCTCAGGAATAAAAATCACTTATTATACCCTACACCACCATAGTGGCGAGGGTATATTGGATTTGTGCAGATGGTTGTAACGCTCAAAAATATTGGTATAGCACCCACCTTAAAGTATACCGATCGACTCAGAATCACTTTCTGAGTCGATTAAACGATGTCCGTCCGTCCGTTCGTCCGTCTGGCTGGCTGGTTGTCCATGTAAACCTTGTGCGCAGAGTACAGGTCGCAATTTTGAAGATGTTTCGATAAAATTTGGTACATATAATTTGTTCGGCCCAAGGACCAAGCCTATTGAAACTGGCTGAAATCGGTCCATTATTTCACCTAGCCCCCATACAAATGTCCTCCCGAAAGTGGACCTTATCGGTCACAAATGTTTAATTTATATAGGTATCTACACAAGTTTTTCTCCAAATAAGTTTTATATATACGGAATTCATGTCACCAAATTTTATTATGATCCGTCCATAATTAGTCATAGGTCCCATATAATGCCTGCTTCCGATAATCACTTTAACGAGCATAAATCTCCTAAAAATTTTGGTATACACATAAAATGCATCATAAATAACTTTCATATAGACATTAATGACATGACCAAATTTCATGGTGATCGGTCCATAATTTGACATAGCTCCCATATAAGGCCCACTTCCAAAAATCAATCACGAATATAAATTATTGCGCTGAAAACTACCTATAGGATTAACTAAAAAAGCCGTAAGATACAAAACACAGACAAATTTTGGGGGTGGAAGATTAATAGCGGTCGGCTTCACATTGCACCCCTCCAGTGGCTATTATCGGTCAGTTGTGGTGGTTTTTATTTTTAAGGTTTTAAAAAAAAATCAATTTAAGAACCTTTGTCTTGAGTTACAAAACATTTATTTTGATAGATATCCCACTTGCATCCCACTAAGCGACCAAAAAGGTTTTAAAGGAAAAGACCTAAGCTTTCTTTTGAGAAAAAAAAAATTAAATAAAAAAAGGGTCCATTTTGGAAAAAAAAGTAAAAAAAATTTTTGATTTTGCAAAAAAAAGTAAAAAATTTTATGTCTTGAGTTACAAAACATTTTTTTGATAGATATCCCACTCGCATCCCACTAAGCGACCAAAAAAGTTTTAAAGGAAAAGACCTAAGCTTTTTTCTGAGCAAAAAAAAAAAATTAAAAAATGGGTCCATTTTTTAAAAAAAAAGTCAACAAAGTTTTTGATTTTGCAAAAAAAGTCAAAAATTTTATATCTTGAGTTACAAAATATTTTTTTTGATAGATATCCCACTCGCATCCCACTAAGCGACCATATAGGTCGCTTAGGAAAAGACCTAAGCTTTCTTAAAAAAAATAAAAAAAAAAATAAAAAGGGCCCATTTTGAAAAAAAAGTCAAAAATGTTTTTGATTTTTTAAAAAAAAAGTCAAAAATATTTTATTAATTTTTTTTAATTTTTTTTTTCGGAAGATTGCATAAATAGCTATCTAAACTATTTGGGACACATTTTGCTAAGAACAATAGGTAATAAGTTATATGGATAAGAAAAAACACCTGTTTGGCCAAAATGTCAAATTTTGACCTCCTATAACTCAGAGAGTTCTTGACCGATCTTGTTGAAAAATTGTGTCCGAATTACTATCCAATAGAACTAACATTGGTGCAAATTTCATCCCGATCGGAAGACATCGATTTCAAAAGTTGGTTCACTTGACGTGAAATGCCCCATATATTAGAACAATAACATTTACATAAACATGGACAGCAGAGATTTTCATTTCGTTTGACTGCAAGTGCGACAATCCGTTGCATATCCGTTTTCATAACAAAACACCATGAACACATGTGCACCATAAAATCTATCTCTCTCACATGCATACATACAAACATACACACAATGCCACACAAACAGCCATAGAAAGAGTAGTGTTGCAAGCACATCACTTGCATCCGTTTTGCAAGACTTTTCAAAGCTTTTATTTCCGTTTAATTAAATAGTTTATTGTTTAATTTTTTAAATTACACTTACTTGTCTAAGTAGTTAAAGTTAATTAAAGTATTTAAAGTTTATTACAAAATTTATGTATTTTCTAAAGTTAATAATAAATTGCTTTAAGATATTTAAATCAAAACTGTATTTTTCTAAAACCAAAAATCAAGAAATATTTGACTAATTTGTTTTGCTTATATTCTTCTATTCTTCTTATTCTTCTTCCATTTGTTTATATTTTTGTTTTCTTTTAAAAACATTCTATTATAATTTATCTTGAAATGCTTACATATTCTATAGCGGATATAATACAGGATGTTACGCTCTAACGGAGCGCTGCTAATGTAAGTAGTGCTAAAATAACGAAAACAAACTGAAAAAAAAACATGAGCTATATATAAGAAACCCTTAAATGAAAGAATGATATATGTATACAAAAATATATTTTTAAATTTTTTGTTGTTGTTGTTCCCCAGAGAGATGTCTTTTATGATTTGTATGAGTTTGAAAGAAAGTCATAGCAAATAACCCAGCATTATGTTTTTGTCTAAGGGTTAATATTAATAAAATTCTTATTATTATTTATATTTATAATTTTTATTTATTTATTTCAAGTATTTTAGCAATTTATTTAATACAGTTTTAAGATTTTACAAATTTTGTTTTATAAAAATAAAAATATTAAATAGAACTGGTTTAAGTGAATGTAATAAATTTATTTATGAAACTAAACTTAATGCAATAACTTGATAAGCCACAAAAACTGAATAAATATTTATAAAAAAAAAATTCATAAAACAAAAAAGCACAATTCTTACTAAAAAAAAGTTTTTATAAAATAAGTAATTAATATTATTATTTAGTCCATAGAAAAAGTAACGTAACAGTGTGGCTTATCAATTTTTTGCGGTAAGCTTGTGGAAATTACCAGTTCACTTGAATTTCTATATTAATTTTTATTTGATTTTTTAATTAAACTAGCTGTCCTCAAATTACAAATGTTTTAAAATAAAGATTTTCTCAGAGTTTTATTAATGTTCAATGATTTTCTTTTAATTTCGTTTTAGATTCACCATATCATGATGTAAGTGGCCTGCCAAATCCATACAATATGGAACACATGGATCAAGATGAAGTTATATCACCACAACAACACATGTCTCTTAGTTACGATGATAGTTTCGAGGGTGAATACTCATCAACACCGAATTCACGAAATCGTCGAGTTATACGTGAAATTATTGTATAAATTCATACACCACTCATTTCATACCACACACACCATACACAAATACAACAATTAAACATTAAATCATTCATACATACATTCATTAATGCATTCATTCATACACATTCACTTACTATTAAGTTTTGACATATAATTTTTTTTTTGGAAAAATATGTTTTTTTTTTAGAAAAAAAACAAAACAAAACTACTTGAAGGCACTTTGATGATTATTGAAAATACCTGAGTTTTTTAATTAAATCGTCATGGTTTTTTAATTTTTTTATATATATTTAAAAAAAAAAGAAGGAAGAAAAAAACATTGTGCACTTAATTGTTATGAATTTAGCTAAAGTGAATTGTAAGTGAAAGAAATTAACAAATTAAACGTCCCTACTTAAATCCTCTAGACACCCTCTCCACCACCCCCACAACTAAATGGAACTGTTTAAATAACATTTTAATAAGTAATTTGTTAATAAAACAAATTTCAAATAACTACTACATACTTAAAACTAAATTACCCACAGAATAATGCATTTGTGCATTTGAAATAAATAAATCTAGGTTCATTCATTCATGCAACTTCAGTTAGATCAAAATTAAATTTATTTAATTTTTCTCTATAATTTTCGTTAATAAGTCTGTCCATTATTTTATGCACTCTCTTGGTATTTACATGAAATTATTGTATAAGTTCGTAACGAATTATCAACGAATTATGAAAAATTTTATTTTTGTAATAAATTTACTTTTTTTTATTTTGAAAGTTGCCATTTTTTTAAATATACATAAATTTACTTAATATTATTTTTTTTTTTTTATTAAATTAATAATTAATATTTTTTTTTGTTAATTATAGTTTTATAATTATTAAGTTAAATGTTTGTCCACAATTAAAAACAATTTACAAAAAAAAATATATATGAAAACACTAGAGCAAAAATAATAGAAAACCATTTTATTTTCTTTAAGGTTTTTGTTTTTTGTTCTTAGCAATCATATGCCCAGTTAATTTTTTATTATTATTATATTATTAAATTATATGTTTATTTTTTAGATATTTCAATATTTTTACAAATTGAAATAAGGTGCCGTTATGGTTTAGTTTAAATAAATACAATTCTTTTTTTTACATACAAATATAATTACATATTATTATTATTATAATATTTTTCAAAGAAACTTTATTGAATACACATGTAAAGAAAATGTCAGAGGTTGAAATGTTAAAAGTGTTAACTCCATCATGCACATGAGGCTCTTCAACAGATTAAATAAAAATGAAGAGAAAGTAAAACTTTTAACATTTCACCACTGTAAACCTTGCTCAATTTTCTATATTGTACTTAAAGTTACAAAACTACATATATATTTTAATTTTCTTTGCATTTGTATTTATCAAGTTTTCTATTTCTATTTTTAATTTTAGTTTGTGTGTTGTTTTATTTTTATACTTTGTGTCTTTTAAATTAAGTTTTATTTGTTTTGTTTAAATAGAAAATATTATTTTGTATTTGTTTTTATTATTAGTTAATATCAACAGCTTCCTGTAGTCTTTCCTGGCTTGTTAAGTTTAAATTTGAAATTTGTACTTTGTGTTAAAAAGTTCACTGTGCACCAAATCTGAATAAAAAAAAAAAATTCAAAAAATAAAAATCATTTGATTAGAATACAATTGGGTGGAATTATATTTGAATTGTTTTTTTTTTTTTTGAACTACAACACTGAAATTTTCACTCATAACGGATAAGGTTAATCCCCAATTTCCCCAATAAAACTATTCATCCATAAGAACACCCTATTAAGCAAGAGAGTCATGGTCAATTACAAGAATATCATTATTATTGGTAAATAGTACATATATTCCAGTTATCGTCTTTCAATTCGAATAAATTTCATATAAAATATAAAAGTAAGGAATTTATTTTCCATGGTTTTTGGAATTTATAAGATAATAACTGTAATACATGTAATGACTAAGAATAATAATAATTTTGATATACTTGGCCGAATGAATATCTAGCTGGTCTTTTTTAATTTCGAGTTGTAATGATGTAGACTGAAATTTGTGGTTGCACAGTGCCATTAGTTTTCTTAAAAAAAAAAAACTTTAAAATAATTAAACCATTTCGAAAGGAATAAAAATATTGCAAAAAAAAAAATGCACCCAGCTTAGAAAACAAATTTAATGATACAAAAAAAGATTTTATAAACACCTTCAGAAACGATTTTAAACTGGGTTGAGTTTGATTTTTTATTTCTACTTTCCGAATGGTTCCAGAATCTCACAGAATAAAACAACTATAAAATATTTATTTCAACTTACTTTAATACACAAAATTCAAATTGTTTTATTACTACATACATATTTATTTAACAAAATTGCTTTAAAAAAGAAACCACAATTATTTAAAATAATTTCAAATATTCCTTAATTTATTACAAACAAACAAAATACAAAAAAGCTTTTAATTTTAAATTTAAATTTATGTTCGGTTTTTAATTTTAATTAAACTCTTAAACTTCCATTAGCACTTGTTCAACGAATTAAATTAAACTATACTTGATAAAACGACAACAAAAAAAACAAAAAGAAACAACAACAACAAGAAATCTCCCACAATTGTTAAAAACACTAAATAAGCTAAAAAAAAAAACTAAACTTAAAACAAAACTAGAACTAAGTTATTTGATTAAAACAAAAAAAAAATATTAAAAAATAAAAAAAAATCTAAACAATTAAGATTGAAAAGAAAAAAACAACAAAAAAACTCTATTTAAGTTAAAAAAAACAACAACAATACAAAAAAATCTAATTAGTTAAGCTCTAAAAAAAAAATTAGTTATTAAGTTCTATTATCAAATAAGTGAGAAAAAAATCATAAAAGTCCAAATCTTTAAAACAAATAAGCGAAAATTTAACAAGAAAATTAAAAAAAAGAAAGAAGAGAAGCAAAAACAAAACCGCGTTACTTAAATGTAAATAATGTAATGTAAATGTAAACAAAATAAATTAAAAATAAAAATAAAAACCGAGTAAAGAAACTAATTACATAGTTTAGTTTTTTTTTAAATAATTTTTTTATATTAAGTAATTTTTCCATTGAATTGAACACATTAATTAATAAAATGTATACTTTATATTGTTATTAAAAACAACAACAACAACAAAAACAAACAGCAAGAGCAAATGTTAAAACAAACATTGAAATTTATTTTTTAAATTTAATATAATTTTATTAAAAAAAAAAACGAAATACAAAAACAAAAAAAACTTAAATGTAGTTAATTAAATTATATATACATATATTATAGTATATACATACAAAAACAAACAAAATCTTTAATAAAAAACAAAAACTATATAAAATGACAAAAAAAAAACCTGCAATTGTTTTATTTAAATATTGTAGCGGGCCAA
Organism: Calliphora vomitoria; assembly: GCA_942486065.2. Classification (NCBI taxonomy): domain Eukaryota; kingdom Metazoa; phylum Arthropoda; class Insecta; order Diptera; family Calliphoridae; genus Calliphora; species Calliphora vomitoria. The sequence goes on along the minus strand of OW818030.2, from coordinate 64,887,424 downwards.
CCTTGTGAACATTTGTTTGCGCCAATGTTAGACTTTTAAAGGACTAATTTATTTATAATTCTGGCAATGCAACTGAATGATGATAGATGTAACTATTTAATTGAGACACTATAGAGTATTCCAAGGGATAGGGAGGAAAGACAAATTCGTGATGAGTATGAGTTAAAAAAGGGTAGATTATATAGAAAAACAGAGTGGGTTATACCAAAATCTTCGAGAAGGGAAATTGTATTTAATCATAATGATAAAATTGGAAACTTTTCTTTAGATAAAACTATTTCCTCCATAAATAAAAAGTATTAGTTTCCTGATAGGAAGAATTATATTAAACGCTATATTTCATGTTGTTTACATTGTTCCTATAATAAGGTCGAGTGTTTGCTTTAGCTTATTTATCCAGGGGAAAATCATCCGATTTTGGAGCATTTGAAGATAGAGACATTTCTGAATGGCATTCGCGATCCTGAAATAAGACATACGGTCTGTGCCACACACAAGTCATCATTCACAGAAACCGTTTCATTCGCACTGGTACAAGAAACATCAAGGATAATTTCAATGCCCAAAATATGTAATGTGCGGAAAATCGAATTTATCGCTAGAAAAGAGAGAAATATGGTCAATGAATTAAAGGAAATAAAGTAGGAAACAAAGTAAAGAAAAAATTAAATATTATAACTGTGGTAAAATCGGTCACATTCAGCGAAACTGCAGAGCACCAAGAAAACTAACCAGATCTGCCTCGCCTCCAAGAAACAATAAGCAGTGGGTATATCATCGGTCAAAAGCACATCCTTACTATGGATACGGGAGCCTCGCAGTCTTTTATTAGATCAAATTTAGTAAAGAAAGCAATAGAACTAATTTGCAATGTAAGTCTACGAACAGCTACTGGAGAGCCTGCCACTGTCCATGGTTAAGTTAATGTGAAACTAACTATTGGTGGCATTAGCCGATATTGTTGATGAAGTAATCATTGGTGCAGACTTCATGATTCATCACAGCATTACTTTAGATATTGGACAATAAGTCATGAATTGGCGAAATGTTAAAATACCCCTTGACGTGAGAGCAAGTCTCAAGTAAGAAGGCTAGTATTTGTTGAGCACCAAAAGTTGCCACCGCAGATAGAGGGTTTGGTATGGGCCCGTGAGGATGAGGAGGATTGTATAGACAATGGTTGGTGTTGGAACCAGCAGATATGAAAAGTGGCCGTGTAACGATGGAGGCCCTCGTTGAAGTGCCTGGTCTGTCCCGCAGTGAAAAGATCATCAGGCCGCGTTCCGAGATGGGTGAATGTGCTTCAGCAGAGGCAGTGAAAAATTGTGAGAAAAATACTGCCTATGAATTCACCAAAGAAATGCATGAATTCGTTCGGAGACGAACTAAAAGGACCAGCGACCAAGTGAAGGCCAGATGTAGCCCACAACGTTGTAAAGGTTTGTCTTCCAAACTACAGAGTTACAGGAAGGGACTACATAGGGTGATTAAGAGGTTTGATCACATGGTCTATAGAATACGGAAATGTAGAAGACCGATATCGGGAATAAAGGTTGAACATCTAAAACGACTAGCTGCCTACTGGAGAGGTGAGTCTGTGCCTATTCGTGACGAACAGGTTTAAGTGGGGGACAGTGTTACGAATTTGCAATAATGTGCATCAGTAGAAGCTTCAACTTATTAACAATGTTAATAGCTTGCGGTTATTAGCATTGTTTATAAGTATAACAATACTAAATGTTTAAGCTGCTAACATTGACATCGAATGCTCTAGAATTCGAACATACTAGTTTGTCCGTTAAGAGCATTGTAGAAGATTCACGAAAGATGGCGCGTGTAAAAATAGTGGCAGACATGGCAGCAGTGAGTTAACATCAACTGTCTTGTATAAAGTGTGTGTGCATTTCTGCGAAATGATAAACGTCTATAAAGACACTGAGTGACTACTTGAACTGTTTTTGTTGTACATTTTAAATAAATAATAAAATTAATATTATTTATTCAAAAATGTGAAGTATGTAGTTTTCTGTTCAAAATGTTACTATAAACAAAAATGTTTCAGATTTCTGATTCAACAATTCCTAAAAAACTTTTTAAAAATCCCAAAAATGGATATTTTTCTTATATTTCGTAAATATTTACCATAACAATAGCAAGAGGACCTTATATGCGGACTAAGCTAAAGTATGGACCGATCCAAATTAAATATCAGTAGGCATTTATGTACCATAGAGCCATATTCAGGGAAGAAATTTGTATGGGGCTAGGATAAATCATGAACAGATTCTTACCATTTTCTACAGAGTACTTTTATAATATTGTCCATTATATATCACTATTTGTGCAAAATTTCATGGTATTATCTGCTATATATTTAAAGAAAATAGGAAAATATTTTGTAAAATGTCAACTTTTTTTGATCAACCGATTTTACTGATTTTAAAAAACCAAAATACAAAACAAAATGGAAAATTGTTAAACAAAACGTGTTAGGTGCTAAATGAGTTTAAAAAGTGCAAACACTATCACTAAAAATGCAAAATTGTCCACACTGTTGATAAATAAACGTCGCGACGGTTCGTTTGAAAGTCTACAATATTTGGTTAGTATGAAAATAGGTCTGCAATTTTGAATTATATTGAATTATAAAAGGGTGCAGCCAAAATTCTAATTTTTATCTATCGCGAATAGCAAAAAAAGAAAAAAAAAAAGATCATCCATTCGTGTAGAAATAAATTCTACTTCAGTTCAGGCACACAAACAAAACAATTAAATACTTAAAAAAATAACAAAAATAAAATGAAAAAACGTATGCTCTTTAAATTAGTACAAATACATCCATACAAATAAATCATTTATTTCATAATTACAAATATACATGTAACTGGGATTTATTTATGCATATTTACACGTACAAAAACCCTTCAATCCTAATAGTGACAATACATCCATTCACACCTTTTAGACAGAATTTTTCACGTAAGTCTAGTAACTCGGGGATTTTATGTCAAGTGAACCAACTTATGAAATCCATGTCTTCCAAGGTTAGTCCTATTAGATAGTAATTCAGGGGGGTTACTCCCTAATTCGATTCAAAAGGAAATCGTTTCGAATTTCAATGTATTTAGCACACATTTTCGAACATTTCCGTGTTCGGATTGAGTTACGCGGTAACCCCCCAGATACAAATTTTTAACAAGATCGGACAAGAACTCTCTGAGTTCTAGGGGGTGAAAATATAAACTGGATAAACCAATTAATATCACTCAGAATCTTTGATGACTAATACGCCTTGATTTCATGTTTATATGTCCCTTATTAAAGAAAATTCAAAAAGCACCATTAGAAGTAAAAAAAAAATACCACTAAATATACCTTTAGAGTACTTTTACTCTATCAGGAGCATTTGTGTCTAATTTCAAGTTTCAGCGTTCATTAATTTTAGGATTCCAGGTTCATTCAAAAGAAAAATATGTTTTAAAATAACCAAACTGTTTACCCGGATTTGACAGAACACTTTGTTAGTTAATTTTATAGTTTTAAATAATATGTATTTTCCCGTGATGGGAGTTCATAATAAAATATTCATATCCCAATAAACCAAACGATATTAAAACGATATCATATAGATGATATAAACTATCATATATGATATCGTTTGCGTGTCATAAACGATAGTTTTTCCGGACTAAATTGTACCGTTCCTTATAATATCGTTTTTCCAGGCAATTATGATACCGTTTTCGCTATCATAATTTCCAATAAAAACGATAGTAAAATCTTCATGCTACAGATGCTAAATGCTAAAATTATATATTTTTTATCTGAAATATGTATTTATGTAATACATATTCCGTTAAAATAAGACAAAACCCTGAAATAAAAGGAAACAAAAAATCATATTTTTCATCTCATTCATATTGCATGTGCATATTTTGTTGCAAATATTTGAAAATTTTAAATATTGCATACAAGAGGATTCACCATAAAACTGAAAAAAGATTGGACTGCTTATTACCTACAATTTAAATGATTTGATATCAATTTTGTCTTCATATTTCTTGTGTTGTTTGAAATTTTTAATTTAAATTATTTTCTGTTTGAAGTTTTTTACAAATGTTTGTCATTTTTTTATTTATTTTATTGGAAGCAAAATATTTTAAAACGATATTTTCATAATATAGTTTTCAATAATAAAATATGATATTATAATCGTCCCCATAAAATAATACCGTTTTTACCCAATAAACCAAAAAACGATATGATAGCAAAATCGGTATTACCTTATGGGGGCGATTATGATATCATATATTATTATTGAAAACGATATTATGAAAATATCGTTTTAAAATATTTTCCTTCCAATAAAATAAATAAATAAACCACATACATTTGAAAAAAACTTCAAACTGAAAAATAATTCATATTAAGAATTTTCAAACAACATACATACGAAAGACGAAAACAAAATAAATATTAAATCATTTAAAACGTTATTATTTGATTTAAACAGTGGACCGGTAATAAAATCGCGATAATTTTCTTCAATTTTATGGTAATTTGTATGCAACATTTGAAATGTTCAAATATTTGCAGAAATATGCACATGCGATATGAATGTGATGAAAATATGTATGATATGTTATTTTTCCTTTCCAGGTATTTGTATTATTTCAGCGAAATACATATCTAATATAAGATATTAAAATATACATATATAATGTTTAGTATTAAGTAGCATTCAGAATGAAATCTGTAGCATGCCGATTTTACTATCGTTTTTATTGGAAATTATGATAACGAAAACGGTATCATAATTGCCTGGAAAAACGATATTATAAGGAACGGTACAATTTAGTCCGGAAAAACTATCGTTTATGACACGCAAACGATATCATATATGATAGTTTATATCACCTATATGATATCATTTCGATATCGTTTTAATATCGTTTGGTTTATTGGGTACTATCATATCGTTTTCTGGTTTATTGGGATTATAGAAATATTAAAAAACATAATTTATGAAAAAGGTACCAAAAATATACACAATTTTTATTCCTTAAGGTTTCGAATTTCAAAAAAGTACCAAATTCATATTTGTTATTTTTTGAATACGATTTAAAATTTGTTTCTATTGTTACGAATTTGCAATAGCGATTTGAATTTAACGGTCTGTAACGACTGCCTGCAACATTCATAATATTTATAAACACGTCCGTCAGAAGCTTCTACTTATCAACAATGTTGATAGCATGCGGTTATTAGGATTGTTGTAAGTATGGCAACACTGGATGTTTAAGATGCCGAAAGCTCTAGAATTCGAATGTTCTAGTTTGTACGTTAAGATCATTGTAGAAGATTAACGAAAGATGGCGTGTGTATAAATAGTGGCAGAGGTTAGAGTCGTGAGTGAGTCATCACAGGCGCTGTTAGAATTAGCATCATCTGTCGTGTACATTTGAGTTTGAATATTATAAAGTGTGTGTGCATTTCTGCGAATTGATAATCGTGTATAAAGACACTGAGTGACTTTGAACTGTTGTTGTTTTACATTTGAAATAAATAAAGAGTTGTTACAAATTTTAAACTACTAAAACTGCTTGCTATTTGCAATCAAAAGTATCCGGTTTATTTAAAGGAAATAATCCCACGTTTCAAAAACGTTAAAATGTAACACTATGTTTATTGGTTTAAAATATACATAGGGTGCCAAAGAAGTACCAAAATACAGTTTTTACCCGATTTCTCCCTTAAAAAAACCATAGCGTGCTCACCTAAGTGACCTCACCAATGGTCCTACAGGACCATAGGCCCTGGGGCAAAAGGACCCCCGCTATACTAGATACGACTCTAGTCAGCTGCGAGTTAATAAATTAACTCTTACCAGGAATGAGACCCGTGCGTCTCGGAGCCCCGGTTTCGCTCCATATCTCCCCTTGAGGCATAACATCAAGGTGTGGAGCTCACCAAGATGCTTATCCATGCCCCAAGGGGGGATCCATCACTACACAGTGGGGCAGAATCAAAATGTTTTGGAAATAAATCTGACATTTGTAAACGGCTGGTCCGATCAAGATAAAATTTGACTTGGGCATAGCCAAGGAGTATTCGAGTTTAAGTTTTTAAAATGGGTGTTATAGAGGCTCAAAGTAGGGTACCTTCGACATGTAAAATGTTTAAACACGTGCCATTTTTTTGTTTCCATCTGTACCGCAATTCTGTAACTTTTTAACGACAAAATTTTGTCAAAATTTAAATTTTAAAATTTTGCCATACCTTGGTCCACTTTTTTAAAAATATAGATCGTTGGACCCAATGGTTCCAATTTTGTTTGTTATTTAGACAACTAAATTGACAAAAATTATATAATATATAATTATCGAAAATTTCGAAAAATACATCGAATTGTTTCCAAGTTGCTTGAGTGTTTACACATTCAAGTAAAAGTTCATTTTGCAAATGTTAGCAAAGGAGAATGATCTCGCCAAAATATAGGAAAATTACAGCGAATTAAATAAATAAACCTTTGTACTATCAGCATTTGCTATTTTTAAGTCCATTTGCGGCTTGAAACCAAATTTGGTTATTTTAATTATATACAATAAAGTGCTACCATAATTTTCAAATACAAACATTTCTTGGGAAAATGTTTGTGTAAACAATTTTGTTTATATAAACGTATGAAATTGGTGTTTTTTACGAAAATGATACACATTAATTGCCATTTGTACCATTTTCATTTTCAAATTTACATGAAATAAGTTACAAATATAGTAATTATTTTACCACAATCCATTAAATTTGTTAAATTTTTTTATTAGGCAACTCTTTTTGTTATTTTGACACTTCATTGCAGAAAGTGTCAAAAAATCACTGTCCATGTAAATTCACTAGACTGTGAGCTGCAGGTGGCTGCGTGTGTGATTGTGTTAGTGCAAAAGTGTGAATGTATTGTGTTTTTCGAACTGTTACTTGCATGTGTAAACGCTAGGTAAACTACAACTCTTCCAAGGCGAATTCATACAAGGTGGTGGCAGTTCTACAAAAACAACAATTGGTCTTAACAAATGTCAAAAAACAAAAATTAAAAATTAAACAAATATGTATTAAAACATAATATAGTGTAGATAATTGCATAGTGAGGCCTTTACTTATTTATGTAAAAAGTAAATATTTTGTTAATAAGCTTAGAATATGTAGATATTTAAATATAAACAAAAGCTTTGATAACTGTTAGAACCAAAAAGCGAAAAAAAAAATGTATCAGCTGATTGACTGACTCCACCTTGTATAAATTCGCCTTGAACTCTTCTATAGCCATTTATTAAAATCGGACTGTCAGTTAAGAAATTACAGATTTAGTTCCACATTTTTCGAAATTCATCCACTGTGCAATGGTGATGTTAATATAGACGACAGCAATGAAAATAATGAGAATGATAATTATGTGCGTAAATATATGGGGCATTTCACGTCAAGTGAACCAACTTTTGAAATCGATGTCTTCCGATCAGGATGAAATTATGTTCTATTGGATAGTAATTCGGACACAATTTTTCAACAAGATCGGTCAAGAACTCTCTGAGTTATAGGAGGTCAAAATTTGACCTTTGTCTTGAGTTACAAAACATTTATTTTGATAGATATCCCACTAGCATCCCACTAAGCGACCAAAAAGGTTTTAAAGGAAAAGACCTAGGCTTTCATTTGAGAGAAAAAAATTAAATAAAAAAAGGGTCCATTTCGGAAAAAAAAAGTCAAACAAATTTTTGATTTTGCAAAAAAAATCAAAAAATTTTATGTCTTGAGTTACAAAATATTTTTTTGATAGATATCCCACTCGCATCCCACTAAGCGACAAAAAAGATGTTAAAGGAAAACACATAAGCTTTCTTCTGAGCAAAAAAAAAAAAAAATTAAAAAATGGGTCCATTTTTTTAAAAAAAGTCATCAAAGTTTTTGATTTTGCAAAAAAAAGTCAAAAATGTTATATCTTGAATTACAAAATATTTTTTTTGATAGATATCCCACTCGCATCCCACTAAGCGACCATATAGGTCACTTAGGAAAAGACCTAAGCTTTCTTAAAAAAAATTAAAAAAAAAAAAATAAAAAGGGCCCATTTTGAAAAAAAAGTCAAAAATGTATTTAATTTTTTTAAAAAAAAAGTCAAAAATATTTTATTAATTCTTTTTAATTTTTTTTTTCCAAAGATTGCATAAATAGCTATCTAAACTATTGAGGACACATTTTGCTAAGAACAATAGGTAATAAGTTATATGGATAAGAAAAAACACATGTTTGGCCAAAATGTCAAATTTTGACCTCCTATAACTCAGAGAGTTCTTGACCGATCTTGTTGAAAAATTGTGTCCGAATTACTATCCAATAGAACTAACATTGGTGCAAATTTCATCCCGATCAGAGACATCGATTTCAAAAGTTGGTTCACTTGACGTGAAATGCCCCATATGTATATGTATGGATGTGTACTTAAATAACAAAAAAACGAAATAATATTTTATTTACATGAATAAAAAACATAAACAATAAGACACATGCATGTACATCTAACAATAACAATGTAACAAAAAAACAACACACTCTGAAAATAAAATAAAAAATAATATCATAAACAAAATATACATCGCTAATTTATTATAAGACTGTCACAACTCAAAAAATTAAATATTAATTTTCATGCAGTTCCCTGTAAAATGACTTTTAATGTCGTTTTATTTATTTTTAAATATGTTTAATACAATTACTCTATAATTTCGAAAATATCGAAGTACATACAGAAATAGCTGATTATATTAAATAGTTCACTCAGCGAATCCTTTCCTAGTATTTACACACTTTAAAAATTTTAAGATGTGACAGACACTCTTGCACTGTTGTATTTTAAATTAGTAAGATTTATATAAATATAAATACATCCAAGTTAATGTGTACGAGTGTGTGCAACTTTAATACAATAAAACATATGTATTTTCATACACATTTTTGTGTATTATTCACCTTAATATAAGGATTTTTGAGTTATTTACACAGTTTTGTTTTATTTTTATAAAATCAAAAAAAAAGTTTTAAATAAACATTTGCTCAGCTAAGTGATATTAAAAATATATTGCAAAATTAATAACAATGACTATTCAGTTATTTAAAAAAAGTATTTAAAATTAATAATTACATATGTACAATGTACATATGTATAGGGCTGTAATCCGAGGCAATATGGAAATTAAACGTTAAGAGCACTTGGGGTCATATCCTCAATTTGACAGTGTTTTTCGTGATTTTTAAAGTTGAGGGTAATTTTTACCCAAAGTGCTGTTAAGGGTTAATTTCCATTTTAAACCTTGTTTTTGACCTTCACTTTCAGGGTGTTTTTAGAAGTATCTGGCCTATGCTATTCTGAATAGGTTTTACTTAATATCCATAACAGTAAGGAAATTGGTATCATTTGCCAAAATATGGCCAAACAAAATAGTTTTTCCCGAAAATCGTAGGAGGCACTGACATAATCTTTTCATATTTTTATTCCCTGAAATTTGTTTAACAAAATTTTTAGAAATTTGAAAATGGAGATTTGAAACTGCCGTTAAAAAATTAATAGTTGTTGGTCATACCTGCGAATAGGTTAGCGGTATCCTACGAACAAAAAATACGAATATATTTTAATATCTCTCATTTAAAATTTTTTAACCAATTTTTGTCATTTATATCTCATTACAACGACAATTACGTACGCATTTCGATTATTTTGCATTCAATTGCAAAACTAATTATTTAGTAGCAAAAATTGTATAAAAACTGAAAATGTTAAATTTGCTCCGAATTTTAGCAATAATACTGTTTGTGGGTCAAAGGAGATATAGGGTTAATCTCCAAAAGATTTAATTTACTGTAATTTTCATTAATATAAATAAATCTCCATATTTCTGTTAACTAATGTAGAAAGTTAAAGAGTTTCACAAATTTATTTCATATTAATAGTAAAATTTTGCATATATCTGACCTTTGACGTGTACCAAAATCGATGAAATCGGTTATCGATTTCGACCGTAATATATTGGTAATGGGTAATTACACTCTTACTCTTGTTTGAATATTTACGGCTTTCCAGGTGGTTAGAAATGCATATAGAGTATTCCAAACGATAACACTCGTATTTTTTAATACATGAAAAAGCAAACCCATTTATATACCACTTTAAAGACAAATAGACTGATATCACATGCAAAACAAATTGTTCAAATATTATTAATATAGTTTTTAAGAGGATCTAGGTCACTAAGCCTTATAATGTATATGTGTTTTCTATGTTTTAACTTTAAGTATTAATAGTATTCCGTTTGTATGGTGTACGTACGTATTCAACTATGAATAAATTACTTTAAAATCCAATTAAAAGCAAATCAGTTAAATTGTCAGTATTTAAATTTAAAATTCAATTGTTGTAAAATACTGAATACTTACTCGTAGTCATACATACATATTTTATAAATCAACATAAAGTGAAAGCAACAATAAATAAAACATATGGGCAAAAATACAATACTTTTTAATATCTATTAAACTGTAGGTACTTGTTCATTATTTCATAAATGTTAATGATTTTGACAAAATAGCAAAAAATCAACATAAGTGGACAACTTTAGAATCCAAGGTGTTTATCTAAATTAGCTACAGTTTCTTAAAAGTTAAAAAATATAAAAAAATGCTTTAAATGAACCAGAGTTTATTTCCTTTTTCGATTTTTTTTACCACAAATTTCAACTATTGAATTTAGAGTTGTGGCAACTTACTAAAGTGATGGAGTTTAAAAATTATTTCAGTAAATGTCTGTAACAGGGATGGCAAATGGAATTTAAAAATTGTAACAATCAGCATTAAAAATTGTACATTTATTGTACCAAAACTAGGGTTCCTAGTTTGAAGTTTCGGGAATTTTATAATACACTTTCTTCTTGAAGTTACAATATATATTCAGTTGTAGAGACCAAATTTGTTGCTGATCGAATGACTCTACAGTTGGAGTGGCCGAATTTTTGTAACCGAACTAACATTTTTCAGCAACTGCAGAAAAATTCGGTCATTAAGAATAAATCATTCGATTAGCAACAAAATAGGTTATAATAATCAAAACTGTTTTATCTGCGTGACAAATACGCAGTAGTGAACAAATGTTTTGAAACAATCAGTTTAATTGTGTGATCAACATGTGAAAATTTTAAAAAATATATATATATACAAAAAAGCCAAAACAAGAGAAAGATTTTTATTTTTGAAAATTTTTAATTTTAGAAAATAATTTCTATAAAATTATTTTCAATTTGTGTTAAAAATGAACATTTTTGAATAGATTTCAAAGCAATTTCATTGATAGTGTTTACAAATTTGACAACTTTTTTTCAAGTAAAAGCGAACAGAGTACGATCTTAAATCAATAAAATTTCGATTTAACATAAATTGGTGAAAAAAAAAATCTAGTTAAAATTGTTTTTCCCGATTTGCAAAGATCTTTGAAATATCTATCATTAGATATCCATATTGTCTATATTAATGACTTAGTAATCCAGATATAGGTAAAAAATAGGTAAAAAATCGAGGTTTTCCTGGTTTTTTCCTTATATCTCAGCCATTTGTCAGCCGATTTTCTCAAAAGCATGTCTGACAGAATTATAGTCCAGACCTTGCCCCGTCTTAATATTATTTGATTCGATCGATGCAGAACGCTCTCTCTGGGATACGCTTCACTTTGGAACAAAGTATTCGATATTGCCTTGATTCGTTCTTGGCCTCAAAACATGAGCCGTTCTTTTGGCTCGGAAATCATATGTTGCCAAAAAGATGGGAAACGGTCATAGCTAACAATGTTCAATACTTTGAATAAATTTGTATTGTACAAATGTTTCAAAATAAAAGCTACAAATTTTAAAAACTCCCACAAAATAATTTTCTTAAATTTAAACAAAATTGTGTTTTTGACCATATATATGCGATTGCATTTGAATGTATGAGTTAATTTGTATATGTGTATGAATGTATATTAGACCTGCACTTAAAAAATAAATTAGCTCTGGATCCTTTTTTGTTCTGTAATAGCGAATCGGTACAAAGTTAAATCCAAATATTTAAAAAATATGTTTAAAATGTTCTGTCTAACAAATTATAAAACATTAATTTCGAATGAAAAATAGTGAAGTTATACGCATTTAAATTTACCATGTGTTGAACAAATACTATTTTACGCGTATTTACCCGCATTTCTATGTAAAAAATTATTAATTCCCTATGAAAGAAATTATGAATTACTTGAAAACCATAGAATCATTAATCAATACCTACTTCCTTACCACCTTCTCCTACAACATATTTCCAAATAAACTTTTACTTTCAATCTGTTCCTCGAGTATTCGTGGACTTGGTAACTAACTGATTGTAAACAATGCAAAAAATGCATTTCTGTACGGGTTGTAGTTATCCGATTGGCCTTAAATTTAGCGGCACACAACACTAACTTTTGAAATCGATTGGGATGAAATTTGCACCATGGTTAGTTCTATTGGATAGTAATTCATACATAATTATTCAACAAGATCGGTCGAGAACTTTCTGAGTTAGAGGGCAGGTGTTTTTTTCTCATCCATGTAACTTATTACCTATTGTTCTTAGCAAAATGTGTCCCAAATAGTATAGATAGCGATTTCTTCAATCTTTCAGAAAAAAAATTAAAAATTAAAAAAAAAAAAAAAAAAAAATGTTTGAAATTTTTTTTCGAAATCAGAATTCTTTTGAATTTTTTTTAAAACGGGCCTTTTTTCTCAAAAGAAAGCTTAGATATTTTCCTTGAAGACGTATTTGGTCGCTTAACGGGATGCGAGTTGGATATCTATCAAAATAAATGTTCTGTAACTCAAATCACACAATTTTTGACTTTATTTTTTTTGGCAAAATCTAACTTTTTTTTTCCAAAATGGGCCCTTTTTTAATTTTTTTCCGTTCAAAAGAAAGCTTAGTTCCATTCCTTAAAGAGGTTTTTGATCGCTTAGTGGAATGTGAGTGGGATATATATTTCATACAATCGGAAGACATCGATCCCATTCGGAAGACATTGATTTCAAAAGTTGGTTCACTTGGCATGAAATGCCCCATATGTGTATTATTGAAACGATATAATTTACATAGTATGTACTACATTATTAAATTGACAAATGTTACATTTATCTGAATCCAATATTTACTCGGTCATACAATGCAATACCAATACCTACAAAATACAAATTATTATTATTGTATTTATAAATAAATATGTACAAAACTATGTATTGTTTTGCAAAATAATAAAATTACGAATAAAAACGACATCACAGGCTTAAGAACATACGTAGAGGCAAATGGATGGACGGCCTAAGACGGACAGACAATCAAATGTTTGGATATACAAACATATGTTGATAATCCTTAGACAAAATAATGACAATTCCAAATGAAACAGAATGTCAACAAAATATTAAAACAATCATTAAGTCTAAAATCTTACACATACATAGAAATATATAAATGTATATGACTGTAAATGTATACACATTAGGGTGGACCTCATATTTGAATTTTTCGGTAGTCCCAAGGACTAAAATTGTTCTCCGTCATGGTTGATCGGAAACTGTGTCACTTTTTATTACCACTGCACTTTGTTTCGGATTTTCCATCTAATAATGGCTCTATCGGTCTTAACATCGAGTTTAGGTGGGCGGCAACAAAGTTGCTTACTGTAGTAAATAAGCTACACCATGAAAAAGTCGGTAATTAAATATTAGAAAATTTGCTACATAATGTTTTTTAAGTAATAGTTTAAACGAATTTGTGACCAAAAACTAAATTTCCTCGAAGTTCTCAAATTTAAAATCGCGCTAAACCATAACAGTTAAAATTTCATTTTCAATTCTCATTAAACATTTATTAGACTCAAAAACATTTTTTTTTTTAATTTTATTAAATTTCGTTTCGAAAAATATAAAATTTCTGCAAGAAATTTTATGATATTTTTGGTATAAAATTATATTTGGTTATTGATATTAGAGTATTTTTATATTTTATATTTAAACATCTATGGGCAAACGGAATACAAAAACTATTTATTGCATCATTTAGTGTTATTTTCAATATATTGCTACTTTGATTCAAAAATGTGCAATCTTTAAACGTTATCCGACTATGCTCAAGTGTTCAGCATTTGGTTTTTAAATGTCGGAGAACAGTTTTAGACCTTGGAAGCACCAAAAATTCAAAAAGTGCAAAATAATGGCCACCCTAATACAGATGTATGTATGTGCAAATACCATAAACGTACATTTAGGGAGAATTCCCCTTTAATATATTTTAAATTGAAACTATTCGATAAAATCGAAAGCATAGATGACAACTATATAGGTAAATGAGAGCCAAAAACTTAAGTCTATTGTCAAACACCTAATTCACGAGAATGTATTGCATATGTGAAAAGAGAGTATTTTTATCTATTTTATTGCTCTCCCCTTCAATAAAATATATTTGAGAATACTCATATAAGTATACATGCATATATGAAATCAGATTTTGATTATAGTTGTTTCAAATTCAACATCTGCACTATATTTCAACAGATTAATGAATTATTACTAAACTAAACATAAATTCGGAAATAAATAGTAAGAGATCCTTCTTGAACCATGCCTCTAATTTGTTTCCAACATATGTAAAACTATAAATAAATAGTCATTCAAAGTTGGTCAACAAACATTATAAACCTTATTTAGTACAACTTCTATTACTATTATTAAAGACATACATATGGGGCATTTCACGTCAAGTGAACCAACTTTTGAAATCGATGTCTTCCGATCGGGATGAAATTTGCACCAATGTTAGTTCTATTGGAGAGTAATTCGGACACAATTTTTCAACAAGATCGGTCAAGAACTCTCTGAGTTATAGGAGGTCAAAATTTGACATTTTGGCCAAACAGGTGTTTTTTCTTGTCCATATAACTTATTACCTATTGTTCTTAGCAAAATGTGTCCCAAATAGTTTAGATAGCTATTTATTCAATCTTTGGAAAAAAAAAAAATTAAAAAATTAAATAAAATATTTTTGACTTTTTTTTTAAAAAATCAAAAACATTTTTGACTTTTTTTTCAAAATGGGCCCTTTTTATTTTTTTTTTTATTTTTTTTTAGAAAGCTTAGGTCTTTTCCTAAGCGACCTATATGGTCGCTTAGTGGGATGCGAGTGGGATATCTATCAAAAAAATGTTTTGTAACTCAAGACATAAAATTTTTTACCTTTTTTTTGCAAAATCAAAAACTTTTTTGACTTTTTTTCCAAAATGGACCCTTTTTTATTTTTTTATTTTTTTTCTCAAAAGAAAGCTTAGGTCTTTTCCTTTAAAACCTTTATGGTCGCTTAGTGGGATGCGAGTGGGATAACAATAAAAATAAATGTTTTGTAACTCAAGACAAAGGTTTTTAAATTGATTTTTTTCATATTTTCATATTTCAAACCTTAAAAAAAAACCACTACAACTGACCGATAATAGCCACTGGAGGGGTGCAATGTGAGGCCGACCGCTATTAATTTTCCGCCCCCAAAATTTGTCTGAGTTTTGCATCTTGCGGCTTTTTTATTCAATCCTATAGGTAGTTTTCAGCGCAATAATTTATATTCGTGAGCGATTTTTGGAAGTGGACCTTATATGGGAGCTATGTCAAATTATGGACCGATCATCATGAAATTAGGTGGTGTTATTAATGTCTATATGAAAGTTATTTATGTTGCATTTTATGTGTATACCAACATTTTTATGAGATTTATGCTCGTTAAACTGATTATCGGAAGCAGGTCTTATATGGGAGCTATGACTAATTATGGACGGATCATAATAAAATTTGGTGACATGAATTCCGTATATATAAAACTTATTTGGAGAAAAACTTGTGTAGATACCTATATAAATTAAACATTTGTGACCGATAAAGTCCACTTTCAGGAGGACATTTGTATGGGGGCTAGGTGAAATAATGGACCGATTTCAGCCAGTTTCAATAGGCTTGGTCCTTGGCCGAACAAATTATATGTACCAAATTTTATCGAAATATCTTCAAAATTGCGACCTGTACTCTGCGCACAAGGTTTATATGGACAACCAGCCAGCCAGACGGACGGACATCGTTTAGTCGACTCAGAAAGCGATTCTGAGTCGATCGGTATACTTTAAGGTGGGCTAGACTAATATTTTTGGGTATTACAAACATCTGCAAAAATTTAATATACCCTCGCCACTGTGGTGGTGTAGGGTATAAAAAGTGATTTTTATTCCTGAAGTTAACATATTATGGGTATTACAGTATCGAGGCTATGAAATTTTAGTTAGGTTGTTACATACCATCGGAAAGTCTAATGTGTCTAGTTTCTCCGCGTAAGTTTAATTTTTAAGGTTTACACACAAATATGAAAAAAATCAAAATAGTGCATATCCTAAAAATTTAAAAACCTTTGTCTTGAGTTACAAAATATTTATTTTGATAGATATCCCACTCGCATCCCACTAAGCGACCAAAAAGGTTTTAAAGGAAAAGACCTAAGCTTTCTTTTGAGAAAAAAAAAATAATTAAAAAAGGGTCCATTTTGGAAAAAAAAGTCAAAAAAGTTTTTGATTTTGCAAAAAAAAAGTAAAAAATTTTATGTCTTGAGTTACAAAACATTTTTTTGACAGATATCCCACTCGCATCCCACTAAGCGACAAAAAAGGTGTTAAAGGAAAACACATAAGCTTTCTTCTGAGCAAAAAAAAAAAAATTAAAAAATGGGTATATTTTTTTAAAAAAAGTCAACAAAGTTTTTGATTTTGCAAAAAAAAGTCAAAAATTTCATATCTTGAGTTACAAAATATTTTTTTTGATAGATATCCCACTCGCATCCCACTAAGCGACCATATAGGTCGCTTAGGAAAAAACCTAAGCTTTCTTAAAAAAAATAAAAAAAAAAAATAAAAAAAGGGCCCATTTTGAAAAAAAAGTCAAAAATGTTTTTGATTTTTTTAAAAAAAAGTCAAAAATATTTTATTTAATTTTTTTAATTTTTTTTTTCCAAAGATTGAATAAATAGCTATCTAAACTATTTGGGACACATTTTGCTAAGAACAATAGGTAATAAGTTATATGGATAAGAAAAAACACCTGTTTGGCCAAAATGTCAAATTTTGACCTCCTATAACTCAGAGAGTTCTTGACCGATCTTGTTGAAAAATTGTGTCCGAATTACTCTCCAATAGAACTAACATTGGTGCAAATTTCATCCCGATCGGAAGACATCGATTTCAAAAGTTGGTTCACTTGATGTGAAATGCCCCATATACATACATACTTGCAAATTCATACACCCAGGGAAACTGGCACACAAGTGTATGTATGCATATCTGTGAACTTGTGTCCACAAATATAAATGTCTACAATTTGCAATTTAAAATGTCAATCATGATTCAACGATAATTTCGAAATTGGAAAATAACAATCAAATTGAAAATATATTGAATGAAAAGAAAAAAAAAACATACTTACAAAAGAAATACATGACACAAAATACGTATAGACAGCTAAATTGTTAATGTTCACAGCAGTAATTGCTGTTGAAAAGGACAACGGCGAAAAATAAAATGCACATGTTGAAAAATTAACACACATACATGCATATATTAAATTATGTATAAACTCTTTATAGTGCGGACGTTTTAAAATAAATTGGGAACTTCTTAACTATTTGTCTGTTCGGTCCATAATTTTGTCTGATTTTTTGTGAATTATAGACTGATATCTCCGGCATTTGAACATATCCAGCACATGTATTATGCGTTAAATTAAAGCTAAAAGTATTGGCTGTATATAAGCTTTTTCTAGATATTTATCATTAATATTGAGGCTTCAAGCTCTGCGAACCATATGATCTTTTGTGCAGAAAGATATTTGCTCATATTGTTTTTTAAAGATTTTTTACATAACTACCTGTAAATGGTAATGAAAACATGAAATATTTAACGACAATATCGACAAGTATATGTAGCTAGCAATATTTCAAAAACGACTTTTTGCGAAAAAGAACTTTATATTGTTGAAAATGAATCTCTGGAGTATCAGAAACAAAGTTTGTTCTACGACTTTTTCATTTCCACAAACCTTACCGAAAATTTGTACATTTTTTCATATATTTCATGCAAAATGTTACTAACATATCAAATTTAAATTCTGAATTCAAACACACACTGACTTAACAGAAAGTTTGGTGTAACACATTTTGCATGCAATATATGAAAAAACGTAAAAATTTTTCAAAGGGGGCAAGGTTTGTGGAACTTCTGAAGAGTAAATAAAGACTTTTTATATAAGTATTTGATATTGTTGAAAACCTAAAGACTTGAAGATTGATATTTTAGTAAAATTAAGTAATTTTATATATTTTTGGGACGTCATTTACTTTAAAAACTTAAAAAATTATAATATGGTGATTTTCCATAAATAAAAATATAAAATTTTAATTAATGTAAACTTTTAACGGTTAAAGATAACATAAGAAAATTTGGAATTAATGCAGAACCAAATGACCTTAAATTAACGGTGTTATAACATTTTACATTTTTTATTTTAAAATACCGAAATTCCTAAACTGGGAAAATGTGTTCCAAAAACTGAGTTTTTTTTATAAAAGTTCCTACTGTGATGTAATTTACCGTGTGATAGTAACAAAAACTTTGTAAGTGTTTAACTAACATATAGAGTTATACAAATATGGAAGATCTTCATGAATCGGTGCTTTGCCTTTTTAGAATTTTTTACTCAAACCTAAAATTATTTTTTAAAATTGGCCAAGTTTGGATAGGCCTGGGAGGTGTTGTGTCGGCTTAAGTGAGCTAAATTTTTCTTTACACGCTTTTACACTAAGTTCTCTTTCCGGGTCATATAAAAATTGCATATAGTCCCGAAGAAAATTTTTTTCTACAAAAGAAAAAATATATGGGCTTTTTTGGGAAAAAACGTAAAAAATATGGTCCTTTTCACATGTTCCAAATTTGGATACGTGTAACTTTTTATAGGGACGAGATAACTGTTAGCAAGTCTTTTTTATTTTATTTTATTTAGAATTTTATCGCCAATATAGCTGATATTTTAAAAATAAAGTTTGACCCTCCGTAGGCCCGCCATTTCTAAAAAACCATAATAAGATAGAGCAAAATTAAAAAAAAAATAAATAAACCTAAATATCTCTTCTCCTATATTTTTTAAAAAAAATTGAGACCCGAGGTGACCAACTTTGAGGGGCCACCCACTGGCCCCCATTAGCTCTAGAAAGCTTAACAAATGTAAATCAACTCCAATACACCTCAGCTCCAACCATGTGAAATTATTTCCGAATTATTTCCAAAAAAAGATATTTCTAAACCACTGTGCAATGTTTTTGTCTCGAGAGACCAATGTTTTTCTTAAGGTTAGCAAAATTGTAATGATTTCTTGTGAGCTTTTTTCTGACATTGGGAACAGAGATCTGGTAGATAAATACTAGAACGGGATACTTAAAGTCAATGGCCCTTAGAGCCTTTTAAAGATTTTTCAAATGATACGATCTATTCACATTGTTATCATACATCAACGTCGGTTTACCATGTGAAAAAGCAAACGAATGAATTGCTACTCCAGCTAAGTATCCCAAAATTAAAAACAATTGTTTTTATATTATTAAAAAACTACGGCGTCGAATTCGAATTCTGTTGAAAATCAAAGTCGCAAATATCATCCTATATTCCATACAACTGATAAATGAGAGCCCCCCTAATGTCCATTTGAGGTAGCCGAATGTATCCCCCAATGAATAGAAGTAATTTGGTATAAATATATTTTAGTTGGAAAAAACGTTTTATTAGATATATTGCTATATATAGCTATCCATTTTTTAAAACGTTTAATTTAATTGGTAGTCCCTAAAAGCATGTAATTGTTATCAATATTTAAATTTAAAGTAAAATTTAGAAAACTTTTGTGAAACACTCAGCCATATTTATAACTAAAATTTAGCATGGAATCGTATGTTAAGATTTATTTAAAATGTATTTCTTAACCACTAGCTAAACGCATGTTAAGTCAAAGACTTGATAATAGGGGGTCACACGGTATGTATTGCATGTGTTTTGTGACTTGAATTTGGACATTTTACAACATGTAAAAATTTAAATACCGTTTGATCCATATGAGACTTTTTGTATGTAAAATACATGTGTATGACACTTTTGGCAATTAGAGCATGTTCTATTTTCGTGTGTTTAACTGTGTATATTTTAGTGCAAAATAAAGAACACAAAACAAAGATTTGGGTCCCGAAGATATCTGGGGTCTTCAGAAAATTGATTTCAACAGACGGACATGGCTTAATCGACTCCGCTATCTATAATATGCATAATATGCTTAATTCCTTAATTATTCATATTATGTTATGGTTAAGAGATCATATTTAATTTTGAAATTGAAATTAAGTTTTAATCTTTTGATGTTCGTGAAGATTGTTTAGAAGTTATGTCTTTATTAAAATTACTAGGGCGTAGCCATCTAACAGTATTCAATAGGGTTCTTAATCGGATAAATTTTCCGAAAATTTTGGGAAGTTTTTATAAGTTTTCTTCATAAAGTTATAGTAATATTTCTAAACAGTTAAAACAGATTAGATGTGATTTGTTTCAATACTAGCGGCAGATAAACTGTTGACAGAGATTAATTAAATAGAGGAACAAAATTGACATTTTGTAATGGATAAAACATATATGAGACATTACATTATCAAAACTATCTTTAGTTTCTTTTTGGCAGCTCTTGTTTTTATAATTCGCGGTTTCAATTTTTCTTGGTTATTCTATATTTTTTTCTTATTGGTTGAATATTGCATAACTGAAGATTAAAGCTAAAAAAACATTTTTTTATTCTACACAAAATTAGTTTTTCTTTGACATAAATTTTGTTGATCTAAATTTCAGGATATATTATAATTAACTTTTTCCAGTTTCAGCCTTATAAGTTTGACCTATGGGAAAAGGGTTTACAGATTTTTCACGATATACAATAAAAACTTTTCAATAAACTAATTTACATAAAAATATTGAAAATTCGCTGAAAATATACTAAAATATTTGACGAATAAATCGAAGTTTTACAATATTTTTCATATCTTTTTCGTATTAAAAAAAATTTGAAAACGTTCGTAACTTGAATGTTTAATACCTACATGATTATATTTATACTAAAGATTTATTTTTGCAGATTAGCGTGATCATTTTAATAAAAATTGTAAGATCTTTTCACCAAAACCGCTGTAAATCACGTAAATACAAATTTTGCAATATTTTAAAAAACGTCTATTGCTGCA
The DNA here is from genome assembly GCA_942486065.2 of Calliphora vomitoria. Lineage (NCBI taxonomy): Eukaryota > Metazoa > Arthropoda > Insecta > Diptera > Calliphoridae > Calliphora > Calliphora vomitoria. The sequence goes on along the minus strand of OW818030.2, from coordinate 64,865,977 downwards.
GTTAGATTTAAATGTGTATAAAAAAATAAGACAAATGTATTTATAAAAAAATATCTAAATATTTCATTAAATTTTTAACAAATTTTTCATTTTAATTAATAACTATGTTCGCTGTAATAATGTTAAATTTTCATTTAGAATTTTTGAAAAACAAAATTTTATTAAAGATAAAGCTAAAAGATCATACTTCAACATTCATGAAAGATCAGAGAAATATGCCAAAACATCCACCAGAATTATTATATTCAAAAGAAACATATGTTTATGTAACCAGTTTCCAGTTGCATTACCCAAAATTTGTAAGAAAAACACCAACAAATATAGTATTCAATGAAACTACAAAAATCACGATATTTCGAAAACGCGAGCTGACGGAAAAATCAAGTATAACATAGTAATGAGGGTTCATAAACGTAGTCTAAATATCGGGCACCAAAATGTCTGTTCCGCTGTCTTATGATTTAAATACCCGACTCTAGTAAATTTTACATTAGAATATATGGAGAGACATTCGATTGAAATTAAATTTTCTAGCAGTTTCTCTAATAGTGTGAATATTTTTCCAGAAAATTAATCATATGTATTTGTGTTATTGTGATTGTAATTATCCATTTTAAAAGCTTTCACTCAACTTATTCATTTATGTTATAGAAATCTTTTCTCCGATTTTGCTGAGAATTAAAATGTTTCTTAATTGTGTTTTCCTATAATAGCTTCTTGCATTGTATATTTTTATATGAGAACAAAGTACTGTGCATCCCCTCTGTGGGTATTAATAATGGGCGCTAAAAAGTATGCTAAGCATTTGTTGTACATTAAATTTCATGTGAATACATATTTAACAGCGACGTTTTATTTTTTAAAAAGGTCGGAAAATTCTATATTATGTGTTTTGAAACACGTCTGTTGATTACATAAGGTCTGTTGAAAAGCTTATTATTATGTACATTAAATTTCATTTAACATTAACAATTCAATTACACTTTAAAACAATGGTGCCCAAGCCCTATACTCTTGGTGCTCATTTGTTTTTGTAAATGCTCTTAGCTATAGGCTGTGTGTTTCTATACTCAATGGATCACTCAGCACTAGCAATATGAAATACACAAACAACTTTGTCTTGTTTGTTTTTTTGTCGATCTTCACTGTCTACACGCCAGTGCAAAGCAACAACACTTTCGTATGTTTTGCTGGTAAACATTGACGACAGCGATCATCAATGTAGATTTTGTTTTTGTTTATCGTATGGTATTGTTTAAAAAAGTGTGAATTTTTTTCTTTATTCTTTGTAGGTTTTGGTTTTTACAACAAAAAAAAATTGCATAAAAATTAGATTTTCTTTAAATGTATTGGTGTTTGCTCTTTCATAAGGAACTTTTGGGCACTCCTGCTTTAAAACATTTTGTGAATACATATTTAACAGAGACGTTTTATTTTTATACAGAGGTAGGAAAATTCTATATTATGTGTTTTGAAACACGTCTGTTGATTACATAACGTCTGTTAAAAATCTTATTATTATTATAAAGATGTCTTCATTGTGAAAACAAAAATAATTTGTACGATTTTTTTTATTCATAAACAATTTTTATTAAGGTTTCCAAATCAAATTATGTTTTGATATTTTGTTTTATTAAAATTTGATAAATTTAAAAATTGTTTAAAAAATATCTCTTAAAACGCAGTGCTATTATGTAATAAATGATTGGGTATGAATATTAGGTGTATAAACTGAACATGCGAATATCAAAATTTAAATGGATAAAAGTAAGAAAGTTTGCATTACTTTTTCACGATAGTTAAATGTTTTTAATTAACATTTTTTTCAATCTTGTATCTTATTTTAATTACTTAATTGATTATTATGCATGTTGTTCATTGAATGAAACATACATTTTTGATAAAGGTTCGGTAAGGTAGTTAATTAAGTATTTTTTTGTTTCCCAAATATTTATGTATGTGTCACAATTTCAAGAAAATAGGTTTTTATTTTTTATCTGCTCCCATGTATAAATATTTATTTTTAGATTGAAAGCTCATAAAAAAATGTCCGTTTAATTTTTGAATTTAAAAATGATTTGTTATGTTTTTAATGAATAATAAAAGTAATACATTTTAGTAGAATTTTTATGCAGTTCAATAAAATGCTTCTAAAAATTTTACAATTTTTAAAAAATCTGCACCACTTGTCTTCCTTTTTGGGAGGATGGATACCAATTTAATGGCAGATCTATTCCAATAAATATATTGGAATTAATAATAATTTTTGAAAAAAATTTGAAGAACTCCATGCTAGCATCTTGATATTCATTGGTAAACTTAGAATTTAAAAAGAAAAATAATAATTTCGACCATTGCCTGAAGTAGGCTATACGATTATATCGATTTAAAAATGTATTAATATTAATTCTTTTAACTATTTAATTCTTTCAATATTAAAATAAAAAAAGAAAATAAAAATATTAAAAAAATTAAATTTTCATCGTTATCAAAATGTATGCATTTATCATACTCATTTCAAAATTTTAAATTAGATTACTTTTTACGACTAGGTGGATTGAGATTTTGGAAAAAAAATTGTCCATTTTAGTTTGCAATTTTATGATACAAAATATTGTTTTTAGAAACAAATTTTGATAACTACTTTTTTTAAACCTATCCATATTTATACAACTTACGAGCTCTACAAAGCTTTGCAAACTAAATGTGGTCAACGCCATGCCTTTTATCCCACCTTATTTTCTAACTGCACTTCGGGTTTCTTTACAGAAGTCCAAACGCGGGAAGGGATATCACTATATCTAGCTTCGATACCCTTTCCGATTCCATATCGAAGATTCTTGAGAGTTGTCCTAACAGTGAAATTGTTGTTGTTGGTGATTTTAATGTTCACAACTCCTCTTGGCTTCACCATTCAAGACATACAACTACAGAAGGCCAATATGTTGAACTACCTTGGTCTTGAAGCAGTGTTCTTCGACGCTAGCTCGTCCATTAGCTAACCTTTTCAGCACTTAATACCGTGCCGGCAAATTTGACGTCCTGAATGTTTTCAATATTTTTCCCGGTGGCAAAAACCCTGTAAATTAGTGTTATCAACACAATTATTTAATTTGGAATTCAAAATTTGTAAAATATATATGAGAGATAAAATAGATATAATTTTTGTATATTTCTCTTATCTATTGTATCTTCATAACTTAATGAACTAACAATAAGTATTTCATATGTTATGTCTAAATACTATTATTTATTTTGTCCAGCCAGTACCGGACAAATTGTTTTGCTCAGATTAAATAGGCATTATTCCTTTTGTTTGGGTCCTTATTCGAATCTAAATCATTTGTGGCCACTATTATTAAATAAGTTGCGAGCCAGTGGATTTGGGTGGAATTCAAACTTTTTTAAATATTTGTCTTGAACTTAGTTTCTACAAAATGCATGTTTAGATGTATGTGTGTGATTACTTTCGAATAGCTTATGTGTGTTTGCGGGTAAATTTTGACTCAATATTTATATTGAAAAATGTCTATGAATACAATTGTTTTCAATAAAAAAGTGTACAACTTGGTAATGAGTATCTTCTCAAATAGCTTTAATATATTAGACAATTGACTGATGGTTAGATATGATTCTACCTTTTGTGTGATCTTTTTCTGGCTAAGGTATCATGTTAACCAGAGAAACCTTCTATTTTGGAGGATAATATTCATGGCGTAATATAACATTAGAAATAAAAATAATTATTTTTATTGCTATACGGTGTGGCTCCATAAGTATCTTGTTACCAATTTTGTCAATAACAGGCGCATTCTTTCGATTTCTTGGATCTCAAAACGTATGGGTACAGATACTAAAAAATGGGGTACATCAATGGGGTCAACTCAATTATTTCATTTGATGTTTTGGGGGAAAATACATTTTTTCAAATGATTTACAAACAGATTCCATTTTTCAGTATCATTTCTTACTCAAATACCACTTGAGTTTCGCAAGGGGTAGATGTATAGTAGATGTATATGCCGAAAGTAGGCAGTATAATTGAGACACTTTCTAATTATCTTCCTGACATCTGCACAGGAGAACTTAAGCAGTAGTCATTGATAGTCTCATAGCAAGTGTTCCTTTAATGCAGTCCCCTGCAATTTTGAAAGAATTCAATAAGTAGATTCGTTCTACCAGCATTATATACCAAGTCGACCTGGCAAGCACTGCTGGTTTCATTTAACCACCTAATCAGAGCTATCCCAAACTGTTTGTGATGAACTAGAAATTACATATTTATTATAGAGTTGGGCTTATCAGCTCAGTTGAGTGACCGCTCTTTTCAGCTCTGCCCACTAAAATTAACAAGGTCGCGCTTTTAGCTCGACCTTATGTTGTTCAATAATTAGTTATTTTTGTGAGTTGCTTGTGATTAATAATACATTATTTTGACAATTGAAGATTATACATACATACACATGAAACAATTGCCAAATTTTAAATTTAACTTTTGCATAAACAAATGAAATTCGCAAGATTATAAAATAAATACACAAAGGCTCTGTACGATAAATGATTCATTTCGCTCAATTTAATGAATATTTTTAAACTTATGTGTAAATCTGCTTTTACACAGGGCAAGTTTTCTCGCCGCAAGTCAGAGTTTATAGGAGAGAGAGGCAAGAAGAAGAAGATGGGTACACAATTGCTTGTACTGGCAAGTCTCTTTTGTTTTCTCATTTTCCCTATGGCGTTTTTAGGTTTTGTGTGTAAACAGACGAGCAAGTTTAAAAGAGAATCGAAGAGACTTGCTTCAAGTAAACTTGCTGTGTGTAAAATCAGACTAAGACATTTATAGTTTTACTAGCTTGACCCGGCGAGCTTCGCTACCCCTGTCGTTCAGCCGTTTAGTAATTATTGTTTAAGAACTAAAGGTACCAATTTTACCAGTTTTTCCCCCGGTTTATCTCTTTCTGGTAAAAGTATTTGAAAAAAGTTATAGCCTATTGACGCTTCCAAGTAAGGATCGATATACGTTCCAAATTTCAAGAAAATCGATTTAGCCGTTTAGGCGTGATGCTCAAACAAACAAACAAACTTACAGAGACATTTATATATTTATATGGATTGAGAGATATTTGATGATTTAATTATTGTGAGTTTGAAATATCAGTACAAATGTAATTAAATTTATAATATCTCAAATCTTCAATTTATTTATTTAAAATTTTCTCGATTTTCCAGAAATCCATGTTCATATTAAAGGCGCTTTAATATTCATTTTGGGTTGTACCCCAAAATTTTTGATAAAATATATTTATAATAATGAACTATTGGAGATATCTTAAAAAACGGTTCTTTAGCAGGAATAAAAAATGTTGGGAGGGAATTAAATTGCTGGAACAGTAAGTAATGCATGCAACATTACTTCAAACTTCTGGTTTTATTTGCATGCAGCGTTCGTATGTTTGTATTTAGTGGATGTATCGGTTTTTATTATCAGCTTGTCAGGAAACGGTGGTGTGTCCACCGTGACTGGATTAGAAAAATATTTTCCTTGTTCATCCATGATTGCAAATTTTTCTTTGCAAATGAGCTTGTCAACTTCCTTCTGCGTTGTTATTAGTTGCATTTGGTTTTACATATTTCATGATGACAAATTTAATTTCTGTTCTTACCAATATTTTTGCTATTATATGCAGTTATTGTCAACGTGAAAATAAGGTACATCAAAAATATATTAAAATGTCAGCACATTGTCGCACAGTGAGGTCCGATAGCAAAATTATGTAAGAACGTGTCACCCGCCAATGGTGACGCAAATTTGACTTTGATAAATGGTGATGCCGGTCCCACACACTAATAGTTCACTTTTTATTAATACTCTTTGAAAATAAAACTAAGATATTTAATCAATTAAAGCTCATTTACCACACTATTCAAATTCACAAAATTTTTTTAAAAACAATAACGGACAATAAATTAAATCGATTTTTTAACACACATGGTCTCACAAACGTATTGATCAACATTGGCGGGTTAAGGTGAGATACAGATTATAAACATGGACCACCTATGGTTTGCAAAACTTTGTACAGGTCTTAACTTGTTTTTTAAAACAGTGATATAAAAGTGAACGAAAAAAATATGGAGAGGTTCTCATGTTGCAATTCCGAATAGTTGGAGCTCATAGAGTACGGAAATACTTTTAGTTTCTCTCGATCACTTCACTTTAGTGAAATAACCGTATTATTAAAGTTACAACTTCAAAACGTAAATATTTTATTTTGAACTAGCTGACTCGACAGACGTTGTCCTGTCCAAATTAGAAAAAATGTTTGTGTTCGATTTGTGAATTTGTGAGAAGCTGTTTGAAATGTGTAAAAATTGTTAAAAAGAGAAAAAAAACATATTTTTGAATGATAATTTTTATTGATATAGGTTTGGGGCAAAGTATACAAAGTAGTCCGACTCTCAATTTTTTTTATATTACTCTCTCACATGTACGGGTACCGTGTGAGTTCAGAGAAATGTAAACAAATGAAATGTCTTGAAATTTAAACTTTTAATTTTTGAAAAAATAACGTTTTTTACACATTATTGCTTAACCCATTTTTCGCCGACCGGTGATTTTAATTACCAGCACTTTTATTATTCATAACTGACAAATAAAAAGTTTTTTATTCAATATAATTTTATTTATCAATTATTTAGGGTCTTATTTATTTATTATATACTCATTTTATTTCCTTACGTAGCATAAACTATTTATATTGCGGCTTTTAGAGATTAGTAAATAAAGGTCATCAAATATATAGAAATAATTTAACCAAGATCCTATAAAATCTAACAACTATGTTTATATTTATAAAATTAAATCTTTACTTTTCTGTTTTGAGCCCTATTCACGATATTTAATGTACACGTATCATCTAAAATTGCATGATGAATATTGTGGTGATTATAGTAACCATTGGCGAAAAACGTATGTCTTTAATGTGCTTTTTAAGAACATGCGTTTACAATGTAAACTTTACATATGTTTTGTCATCAAAAACAGAAGCAACCGAGACAAAATAACGGTTTGATCAATATATGCACAATTCGATCGATGAGGCGCGCCGCGGCGTTTGATTGGATTTTGGATATTGAATGGCTATCTATTCCACAATATGAAAACTATTGGAGCCAAAGTGTTTCAATTGTGTAAAAGCCATGACAATAGAAGAACGGTGCCATTTTTTGGAAGGCATTCGAGCAAAATATATATAAGCATAAGCCCATTTGTTTCGGCTTCAATTCGTGGGTGGCTTCATCAGATGAAAATATGATTTGCTGTATGCCTTATCCTAGTTCTCAGGAACTGTATAGCATAAAAATTGAACTCACGGAGCTCACGTGGTCTTGAGTTTGCTAAAAAAATGTGCAGCAGCCAAAAATTTGAGTATTTTGACAATGTAATATCAAACTACCGTATAAGTGTTATAGGCAAAATATTTTTTGGTGGACTATTTTTCTAATGCTGTAGACTCAGCTGTTGTAAATGTCTGGAAGTTGCACAGACTTTTGTGCAGAATTGCAAAAGCTACAGGAAAAATGCAACTGGAATTTCGGTCAGAAACGTTTTTTAGGTACCTTTAAGAAATACCATCCTTGCATACATATTCCGCCGATGGTGAATATAATTACCACCAATTTTCTAAAAAACTAGAAAACCCACTGACTCCAAAGTTTGGAATTTTCTTAATTAGCATAAAAATAGGTTCAATATAAAATTTTAGGAAAATCGGTCAACGGGAACTTGGTGCGGCGAAAAATGGGTTAAACACATATAATTCTATTTAAAAAAACACTTTTAGCTGACTTTCATTGTTGAAAACAAAGTATAACAAGTAGTCCGACTCTTTCACAACAGTACCTAACTCTATGTATGTGTTAGTAAAAAAGTACCTAACTCTAAACATGTGTGAGTATCAAAATTACGCATGTAAAAACCAAATTTGTTACACATTTGTTTTTAGACGAATCATTATTTTAGAAATTAAATTTATAAAAACAGGCAGTTTATTGCAGTTTATTGCAGTTATTTCGGTACCAATAGTTTAGCGAGTTTAAAGGGCATTTTAGGGGTAACGGTAGCCAGCCTTAATTGTAACATTTAGATTACATAAATAGAAACATACTTGTGATTTTTTGAAGTTGTAACTTTAAAAAAAAATATTATAAAAATATTATTTATCTATATATATAAAACACATGTTTCTACCTATGTCCGTTATATATTCTGAAACCATCCAACCGATTAGCTCCAAACCGGTTTCATCAGAAAGGCAATGGTCTGAAGATGGAGACACCTTAAACAATACATTAGATCTATTCGTGAACCGGAATTTCGAATTTTCCCATACAAAATTTTTTCCCAATTTTAAAATTTTTTTATCTTGAAATTTTGTATGTAAGCACTTTCCCGATGAGTACATCAATAGGGGGGTAAAAATGGGTAAAGTCGGTATATCTATATCTCCGGAACTGATAAAGCTAGCACCAAAAATCGAATTTATTCAAGAAATAAGTGGAGATAAAATGGGCGAAACTCGAGTTTTAATACTTTTTTGTATCCCATATCCCAGAAATTAAATTTAAATGGAATTGCAGTCCTTCTTAAAAAATTACAAATGAACTCTGCCACTATTTTGAAATTTGAACGTACTTCATTTTGGTACTTTGTTTTGCAAAACTATTTTTTATGTACATAAATATGGTAAAAAAAAATTTATTATAGAACCCTTCCATTAATAAAGAATTATTAGCATAGTAGCACACACCGGGTATCCGCTAGTATTTTTAATAAATTTGTTATATATTTTTACATATTTGATAAGAACTGGATTCAAAAAAGACCAATCGATCGACCCCACTGTATATCGTTAGTCAGTTGTTATAAATTTAATAAAATTATTATGAATGTTAATGGACGTACACGCGAAGAAAAATAAAAAATATAATTCGATAAGATTATAAAAGATTAGTAATAATAATCAGAATATCAATGGTATTTAATAATTAATTGTAACTAAACATTTATATTTTTAAATATTTGTTAAGGAAGTTTAATTTTTTTTTTTTTTGCAAGTGTTTAGTGACCAATGGTGTTTGGAATAGAATCCAATTAAAGACGTGCTTATGCACATACTAAAGTGTAATCCGAATACATTTATTGCAATGTAAAAATGGTACATTTGTATGTATGTATGAAGGCAGTCTAAACATTTATTTGATGAAAAATAAAAAAAATATTATTTTGATTTTTCTTTTTTTTCTTTTCATGTTTTTATTACTTCTACTAAGTAGAAACGATTTGTTCTAGCCTCATCGTTAAAGTAAATGCCAGATAGGCTAAAAGCAATCCTAAGGTATGGAAATAAGAATGATGGATCTAGTGGACACTTTCATTTAAATTCTATTTAAAAAGTACTTTTCAAATTGCACTCCTGTTTACATGCATTTGTATAAATCTATTTACAATTGAGTGTGCCTTTTGAAAATCTACTTACATATATTAGGTTGTCAAAAAATAAATACTCACTAACATTCACAATGGATTTACATCGTTACTGTCAAATTTTGGCATATTCATGGCAAATCATTGTTGCCACTTGAGAGCCCATTACGTGAATATATTAACTATTGAATAAATCCAAAATCCAATCCAACTAAAGTTCCCACTTTTTCAAATGTTTGTTTTCCCCCCTGCTTGAAGTTTACAAAATTTTACATTGTACGTACAGACAAAGGGACACGAGCATTAAAAGGCATGTGTTTAGGTGTGAGTGGAATATGTATATCGGTACATTTGCATTATCTAAATTATAAATGGGAGTACGAGTATGTGGCTGTGTATTTTAAATACCTTGGTGAATTCCCTCATACTGCGAGTAAATGCATAATATAGTAATAAATGTCTGTCTGTCTGCCTGTCTGCATGTACAATTTGTTTCAAGTTACGTGGAGTACTGACTACCTGTACTAACTAGTCTAACATTTATTTAACAACTTATTTTAACCATCACAACTGCTGTATAAAGCCGTTTATTTAACGAGTAAGTTGAATTGAATTTTCCATCATACATATTTAGTAAAGTACATATTATTTTTGAGCAAAAGAGAGAAAAGTGTAGCATATTTAGTTACTGTGAATTATATTACAATCATTTATAAATTAAATTGTATCTGCAACAAATTACGAAATGTAATTTAAAAATACACGTTCAGAAATTTTCTAGCACAGTAGTTTTGACATACATACATATATATAATTAGGTACACAGAAAAAAGTTTTAACATAAATAGTATGATTTGATTTCATTGGTTTCAATTCATAACATTTATAATTAACCAGCTTGACCCGGTGCGCTTCGCTACCCCTGTCGTAGTCTATGTTGGAAATTTCAATAAAATCGTTTTGGCCGTTTAGTATTTATTGTTTAAGAACTAAAGGTACCAATTTTACCGGTTTTCCCCCTGTTTACCCCTTTCTGGTCCAAGTATTGAAAAAAGTTATAGCCTATTGACGCTTCCAAGTAAGGATCTATCTACGTTCCAAATTTCAATAAAATCGATTCAGCCGTTTAGGCGTGATGCTCAAACAAACAAACAAACAAACTTACAAAGACATTTATATATTTATACTAGCTTGACCCGGTGCGCTTCACTACCCCTGTCGATGTAAAAATCGGTTCAGCCGTTTAGTAATTATTGTTTAAAAAGTAAAGGTACCAATTTTACCCGTTTTTCCCCCTTTTTATCCCTTTCTGGTCCAAGTATTGAAAAAATTTATAGCCTATTGACGCTTCCAAGTAAGGATCTCTCTACGTTCCAAATTTCAATAAAATCGGTTCAGCCGTTTAGGCGTGATGCTCAAACAAACAAACAAACAAACAAACAAACAAACAAACAAACAAACAAACAAACAAACAAACAAACAAACAAACAAACAAACAAACAAACAAACAAACAAACAAACAAACAAACAAACAAACAAACAAACAAACAAACAAACAAACAAACAAACAAACAAACAAACTAGGAGCCTTGAAAAAAAATATTTCAATTTTCATTTACATATATTTTTATGTTGTTTAAAAATGTTTGAAAGTTTTCTTGGAAAATTATTAGTAGCTAAAACAAATTATTGCGAAATTTTAGTGTAATCAGATAAGTAATAAATTTAAATAATTTAAAGTATATTTATATACGTTTAGAATATATTTTAACTTCTAAAGAAAATTGTTTTTCTAAAAAGGTATAAAACATGAATATTGAGTGAAAAACAACCAAGTTACTCGTATTTTGAAACGTCAAGTATTCAACACAAGGGGCATTTGCCCACAGTTTTGGATGCTAAAGTTGTGTAAACAACTATTTTCAACATTGATATGAAAGTAAAATATTACTAAACAGGCTATTTTCCTATCGAAATTATGTTTTTATACCCTCCATCACCACAAGTGGTGAAATAGGGTATATATAAGTTTGTCATTCCGTGTGTAACATTGAATGTCCGTCTGTCTGTCCGTCTGACTGTCTGTGTAAAACACTCTCACGTCCAAACTACATAAGCAAAATTAATGAAATGTATACCAAAATGTTTATAATTTTTCTAAGCAGTTTAGTATTGAAAATCGGCAAAATCGAATTGGTAGAACCAGGGTTATGGATCAAAATGTAAGACAACCTCCAAAAAATTTGATAATTTTCACATGATTTTTGTGACTTTGGGTAAATTTATTGCAGAGAATACCATGAAATTTTGCACACATTATTTATATGATAAAAGGACAAGTTCTGTTGAAAATGGAAAGAATCGGTCCATAATTTCTCGTAGCCTCCATACAAATTTCTTCCCAAAATATGGTGCATAGAATTGCAGTATCCATACAAAATTCAGCGCAACTAAGTTTCGTGCAAACAGAAATCGTGAGACCAATTTTTTTTTGGATCGGGCACTATTTGACCATAGCCCCATATAAAGTTTACTTCCGAAAATCATTTAAATACACTTAAATATCAGGTTGAAATTCAACTTGAATAATCCTCATGTACATGAAGATCGGCCCATAAATGGTTATAGCTCCCATATAAGGACCACTTTCAAAAAACACATTCATTTTCAAAAATATCTGAAAAATATCGTTATCGAATTAAAATTTTACACAGTATTAATTCACAAATGATATTATTAGATTGTGTGCATATATCCATAGCTCCCACATAAGGACCACTTCCGAAAAACACATTAACTTCTATTAACTTCAAAAGAAAAGTTTTTACACTTATCAGCTGAAAGGAAGCAAGGGTCTACAAGTTGTAATAAAGGGTATTGACTGTAATGTTGAACCACTCGAAATAAAGCAAAGCTTAGAAGATAAAGGTTTTAAGACAAAAAATGTGATAAACATTAGAAATCGCGAAAAAAAAACCCCAACCACTCTTCCGTGTTGAACTTGAACCCGGTGACATAAGCCTGAAAAAAAATGAAACACATCCCATATATAACCTGAAGTACTTATTGCATCGTAAAATTACGGTAGAAGAACCACATAAACGATTTGGCCCCGTCCAATGTATGAATTGCCAAGAATATGGACACACCAAGGCATATTGCAAATTGCCCCCCGTATGTGTTATTTGTGGAGAGTTGCATAACACATCCCAATGTAACAAATCCAAGGATGATCCTAAAATGAAAAAATGCAGCAATTGCGGAGGTAACCACACAGCGAACTACAGGGGCTGTCCTGTCTACTCAATTGTTAAGAAATCACAAAGCCTTAAACCGAAGATTTTCCCCGTTCAGCCATTAAATAACATAAATTTTAACTACCCCCCGTTGCAACAGACATATGACAACAAAGATACATATGCAAATGTACTAAGAAACAACCAAACTCAGACGCAAGCCCGACAACCAAAAAACCAAAATATGAACCCAGAGGTAAGAGAGCAAACGCCAATTTTCAATTTTACCAGACTAGAATCTACAATAGAAACTCTTGTGCAATCGGTAAATAACTTTACAAACTCAATGAGTAACATGATGCAAGAAATGCTTAAGATGCAATCAATGTTATTGCAGGCTGTGTTAAACAGACCATGAACTGCCTAAGAATATGTTTTTGGAACGCAAACGGCATTCGCCAACATAAAAAACGAACTCGAGTATTTTCTAAAAAGTCATGAAGTTGATATAATGTTAGTTTCGGAAACCCATTTGACGTCTAGAAGTTTATTTAAGATAAATGGATATGTTTTTTATGGCACAAATGATCCAAGAGATAGAGCATGTGGAGGCTCTGGAATTTTAATTAAAACCCGTATCAAACACCATTCAATGTGTGATATTTGTGAAGATTATCTTCAAGCTACGACAATCTGTTTGGATGATTGCTACAGAAACCTATTAATTTCGTCGATATATTCACCTCCAAGGTTTTCGATTACTGAAAACAAATATGAACATTTTTACGAATCACTAGGACCCCGATTCCTGGCAGCTGGCGATTATAATGCTAAGCATACTCACTGGGGATCAAGACTTGTAACCCCGAAAGGTCGCGCTTTGTTTAATACAATTTCTAAATTGAATTTGAATGTGCTGTCGAGCGGAGAACCAACATACTGGCCTACTGACCCAAGCAAAATACCCGATGTCATTGATTTTGCAGTTACAAAAAATTTACCAATGGAACTAATGCAGGTTAAATCTTCATTAGAATTATCCTCGGATCACTCACCCACCTTTGTTACTCTATTGAACCCCCTAGAAATAGTATCAAATAGTATGGTCACTCTGCAATATCAAGCACGAAAATAAATTGGTTGAAATATAGAAAATATATTAGCACACACAGTACAGAAAATATATCTCTATGAACACCAGAAGATATCGATATCTCACTCAAAAATTTTGAACAAAACTTAAAACTTGCTGTTGAACACGCCACTCAAATAACCCAACAAACAAGATACAATAGACTCTATTCTGCAGACATTGAACAGTTAGTAGCTGAAAAAAGAAGAGTTCGTCGAGAGTGGCAACTCTATAGATCCCCTCAACTTAAAACGGAGCTTAGAAAATGTCGCAAACGCCTCAGTATGCTTCTTCACAAACGCAAAACTGAATCGATTAATAAATATCTGGAGAACTTAGATGTCACCCAGTACTCAAACTACTCTCTATGGCGAGCTACAAAAAAATTAAAAAGACCTGTTATGAGCAGACCTCCTCTACGTAATTCTAGTGGAGGCTGGGCGAGAAACGATACTGAAAAAGGAAACCTGTTTGTTAGTCATCTAAAGAATGTATTTTCCCCAAACGAGTCGAACGACATAATAGAGTTACCACCTACATTACCCCATATTACTGCAGCTGAACCACTTCGTTTTGAGATTTCAGAGATTAACAAGGCTATTGTTGATTTAAACTCCAAAAAATCACCTGGTATTGACAAAATCAGTAACAAGATGCTCCTCGAGCTACCCCAAATTGATTTAAGAATAATCCTATTTATTTTTAATGCTATATTACGCCTTGAATATTATCCACCAGAATGGAAGGTTTCTTTAGTTACAATGATACCTAAGCCGGGAAAAGATCACAGTAAAGTAGAATCATATAGACCCATTAGCCTATTGTCAAATATATCAAAGCTATTCGAAAAACTGTTAATGCACAAGTTAAAGCCGATAGTGAATCATTTTGATTGTATTCCAACTCATCAATTCGGATTTCGAGAAATACATAACACCATAGAACAAACTCACAGGTTGGTAGAAATCATATCCAAGACATTTGAAGAAAAAAAATATTGTTCTGCACTCTTCATCGACGTTTCGCAAGCCTTCGACAAAGTATGGCATGAAGGATTATCGATAAAAATAAAACAATATTTACCAGTGAACACACACAAGCTTCTAGAAAGTTATTTAAGTCATCGAAAGTTCGTTCTTAAAGAGGGAGACTTCATAAGTTCACCACAGCCTATTGAAGCAGGCGTACCCCAAGGAAGTATACTGGGTCCCTTCCTATGTTTGCTATATACTTGTGATATGCCTACAAACAGTCGAACCCACATATCTACTTTTGCTGATGACACAGCTATACTAGCCATTCATGAAAACCCCCAAGAAGCATCTGTACTGTTACAAGACCATATACTCGACATAGAAAGGTGGTTAAAACAATGGAGAATAAAAGTAAACGAGCAAAAATGTATACATCTTACATTCACATTGCGTAGAGAATCGTGCCCTCCAATCCTAATAAATAATCATATAATACCTCAACAAACTGAAGTTAAATATCTAGGTCTGCATCTAGACCGACGTCTTACCTGGAAAAAGCATATAGATACGAAATTGACTCAAATGAAGTTAAAATTACTACAAATTTACTGGCTAATTGGTAAAAACTCGAGATTGAGTTTAGATTGCAAACTTTTGCTGTACAGCTCAATAATAAAACCCATATGGTGCTATGGAATTCAATTATGGGGCACGGCCTCAGCTTCTAATATTGAAAAAATTCAAAGATTCCAAAATAAAATATTACGAATGATAACAGAAGCGCCTTGGTATGTGAGAAATATTAACATTCATAAGGACCTAGGTGTCTCCCTGGTGAAAAATGAAATAAAAAAACAAGCGGAGTCATATTTTAAAAAGTTAGAAGTTCACCCAAACCCACTTGCACGAACATTAATGGGAAGTAATGGCTACATCCTGCCTTATTTACCTGGGACGTAAATAAAAAAATAATATTTAGATTTAAGATTTGAACAAATTATTGATAGTTCACATTATTTTGTGAAGATACAATAAATAAAATATGTTAATAAAAAAAAAAAAAAAAAAAAACTTCTATAAATATTTAAAATATATGGATATCGACCTAAAATTGTATACAGATCAATACATTGTATTCAAACAGTATACTACTGGGTTTTGTGAGTATCGGTCCATATTTGACTATAGCACCCATATTAGCTCCATTTCCGATAATTACAAAAATACCCATAAAACTCTTGTAACTAATGTTATGGAGAAAAATATGAAGCAAAATAGGCCTCAAATACATAGAAATCACGTTAAAATATTTAGTTATAATTTCAAGTAGATTTGGTGACTGAGTTTTCATAATTATATATATAAGGCTCACATCCGGAAAATTCATTAGATCAGAATAAAAATATTATTTTGAAGTTTGACTAAATATATTTGTTTACTCTTTTTTATACTCTTTTACTTCACTTGTGGTGAATAAGGAAAATGTCGAGCCAATCGGTAATGTTAACCAATTATTAAGTATATAAATTGTTAAACAGTACATTTTATTCCTATTATAAAATTATAGAATCTGTTGAAAATTGTAGGAATATGTAGTTATTCCAATTATAAATTGCTGAATTAGAAATATTTTTATAAATTTTAAATAAAATATCTTCTGCGTAAACTAGTTTTTCTAACATACTACTATATTTTAAATAAACTCTTATTTTGTTTAAAAAAGTGGTTTTATTGAAGAAAGTACATAATTTATATATAGTCAAAAATGTGTATTATATCAGGATTCATCTATAATCCATAAACTGGCTTAAAAAGAAATTCGGTTATAGTCCTAATTCGCTCATAGTCCACAAAAATTGTGCAACTGTTTTTGTAGACTCTAAGCGAAAACTACTGTATTACATTACCATTCTACCAATCTTCATAATCGGAGCTAAGTCCCAATAACAAACACTGAATATGGATATTAGAGTGTTTATGCTAATGTCATTTCTATAATTTTCATCTAATTTAGATGGAGGGTATTTAAGATTTGGCATAGCCGAATATAGCTTTCTAACTTGTTTATACTCTTTTTCTTCACTTGTGGTGAATAACGAAAATGTTGAGCCAATCGGTAATGTTAACCAATTATTAGGTATATAAATTGTTAATAGCATATTTTATTCCTTTATAAACTTATAGACTCTGTTGGTAAATATTAGGAATATATAGTTAAGTATTTCAAATATAAATTGCTAAATTAGATAACATGTTTATACATTTGAAATAAAATATCTTCTGCGTAAACTAGATTTTCTAACAATATATGAAATACAATTACATTAACACTGTAAAAATCATCATAATCGTGCTATGCCCCAATAACAAACACTAAAAAGGGATATTAGAGTTTTTATACCAATGTAATTTCTATAATTTTCATCATATTTAGGTGGAGGGTATTTAAGATTCGGCATAGCCGAATATAGTACTCTAACTTGTTTTAAATAACTTTCAATACTCTATTCGCTAGGCCCATTTTGATATTTGCTAAAAATTTAAAAAAAGTTATAGCCCTTATGTACATACATATCATGCCAACTTATTTTAAGACAATCGTTACATAAATAGTCATAGCTCTCATACTTACATATAAGAATATCAACTCTTTAATTAAAAAGCGGCAATAATTCTAATAATAGCCATTTATTTATAAATTTATTAACAAAATTATTTTGTTGGGAAACCTTTAATTAGTTAAAGTATTATCTTTCAATACAAGCAAAATACAAATAATAATAAGTAAATGTTTAATAAAATTATTATATTTTGAACATAAATGAATTATCACAAAAACGTTAGCCACTAAACTAAACATTTTTTATCAGCATTTAACTAGAAACATTCTCTGTTTGTATTAATTTAGTTACATATGTACGATGGTGTTCAACACCACCAGCTACAGTTGCCATGGCAGACAGTCAGTCTATATGTTGTACGTGCAGCCACACAGTTAGTCAGGCTACCAGTCGATAGGTAGTCACTCGTCATTCATTCATTTATCCACTCATTCAGGGCGGAATTATACAAATAAAATATCATCAGATACGTGTACTCGTGCTACATATATTCGTTAAACTACCTGTCTACCAAATAACCAATCAACCACCACATTAAATGTATTTAACGTTTCACCACTTTTTGCTAATAATGTGCACATATTTGCCAGTAACATGATGTAAGGTTATCATCGCGCTCTACATTCACACAGGCTTCAGGTTACCGTCACAATCAATGAATAGACATGGGAACAGAGAAGACCAGACCATAACTGTGAGAGCTCAAATAAAATGTATTCCGATTGTAGTGAGATAATGAACGAAGGAAACATATTGTTAAAATAATAAAATCATTTTTGCTTAAAGGCACATTATGCTCACCAACTGAAATGAAGTGCTACAACCTCTATCCGATTGCAAGTAGTGCTGCCAAATCAGGCTACATATCTCAATACATGAAACTATACATTAGAGTGGTCCAGTTCGCTATATATTCGCAATTACTGGCAACACAAATATGTCCTGGAATTTCTTTTTACGACTTTTCAATATACATCACAAAATGAGACAAATATATTAGATATAAAGCAATCGGTGTAAAGATATTTTACACCGATTGCTTTATATTAAAGAAGTTATTGGCAAATCCTAAAATTCTTTGAATATAAATTACAGGTAAATCTTGATAATAATAGCTACCCTTTTAAATAAAATCCCAAAAATCGATCATCCAAAATTTTGTTTAAATATTTGAGCTGAAAATGCTGTAAAAATTAATATTTTTTGCCAAGCGTGAAAATGGGTAAATGTTATCCAAGATGCACAAAAATTCATACCTGATCATTAGTGTTTTTTATGAATAATTTGTTTCGGCAATTGCCAGGAGTTTTGTGACACTCTGAAAACCTGAGTCAAACTGACCTTTAATCTTTTTTTAAAGACAATATCATTCTTTGCCTTTAAAATGGAATCAATTTCATAGTATGGACAATTATGAGCATATACTTTTAGAAAATTTTAACATATTTTCCAATTTTCAAATCGCGATATTTTTTAGAATGACCTTACAATGAAAAAGTCATTGATTTGAGCAACACTTTGGAACCGTAATATGTGTGGTAAATTTAATAAAAATTGAAGGTGTCAAATCCGAAAATAGCTGTTTTATGTCCGTTTTGATATGGTTTCTCCCATAAATATCAGAAATCTTATGGAAAATGTTATTGTTGTGTATTTACACTTTATGAAATAAGCACGCGTTCTCTTAGACTTCAAAATTCAAGTGACCTTTATTCAAGTTTTCTTATTATCTATTTGTTTGTTTTGATCTAGCTGTCCTATGACAGCTTAGAGAGTTGCCATATTATTCATATTAAAACTAGGGTTTCAAATATAATATCTAACACGCCTCTCCTTAAATTAGTTTTTGATCATTAAATTCATTTTTAAATAATTATATTAAAAATATGTTATTCTAATACAATACGTATAATATTTAGAATCTTTGATTATATAAATTTAAAATACACTTTATTTATTAAATAAATATAATACTATAAAGTTCAAAACTTATTTTTCAACGTCTGAAAATACTACACTAGATTTTACTACTTTACCATCTCTTCTTGGTCTTAAGTTTCTATTTGATGTACCTTCACACACTGTCCCTTCACACTCATTCTTGACATTAATTGTGGGAGGACTTGCATCATTGTTGTTTTCGTGGCTTGTCCCAGTCAATATGTTTTCTTGCTTGGAATACTCAAAATCATTGGTGCATTGTGACTCATTTATTTTTAAACTACGGATTTGATCTAAATGTCTCTTTATTTCCCGGTTGTTATCTGACATAATACACAAATAATTTTGTTCTCCCAATTTTTGTTTGACTGTAGCTGGGGACCAGCTTGGTTTATTACAATCTTTATAATTTCTGATTAAAACTTTTTCGCCTTCAGAAAATTGCAAACTACGATTTCCTTTGTGAGTAAGAACACTTTTATTCTGGGACTCTTTGATTTTCTCCTTTGTCAAAGGCGGTCTTAAATTATTAAAACGTGTTTTGAGTGAGCGACCCAGAAGAAGTTTTGCTGGAGACTCGCCAGTGGAGCAGTGTGGGGTATTGCGGTAATCAATTAAAAATTGATTTAACAATACTTCAAGGTCTGCATTACTATTTTCTTTCAAGTTCGCCAACAAAGATTTTTTTACAGTTTTAACAAAATTTTCGGCTTGGCCGTTTGTGGAGGGATGTCCAGGAGCTGTCAAAATGTGCTTAATATTATTCATTTTCAAAAACGTGTTAAATTCATGTGATACAAATTGACGTCCATTATCACTTACAATGACATCAACTAAACCGAATCTACAGAACAATTCTCTGAGTTTATTAACTGTAAAACGCGAAGTTATTTCCTTCGTTATGAAGACTTCTACCCATTTCGAAAACGAATCAATTACAATAAAAAGATATCTATTTTTAATAGGTCCTGCAAAGTCAATATGGACACGACTCCAAACTGAATCTGTTGGGTTCCATGGTATTAAAACACTTTTTTCGGGGCTCGGTAGTAGTTCTTGACATGGTCTACAACCTTTGATAAGAGCTTCAATGTCCTTATCAATGGCCGGCCACCAAATATATGAACGAGCTAATGCCTTGGTCTTGACAATACCAAAATGAGAACTATGTAAGCTTTCCAATATTGATTTTCGCAATTTAGTGGGAACTACTGAGCGATATCCCCAGAGTACACAGTCAGATTCAACTGACAATTCATTTGACTTTTCCCTGTACGGTTTGAACTCATCACCTTTTAATTGGTGAACCGTGCCCAAGTTAACGGCATTAGCAACTTTTGATAAAATAGGGTCACGTCTTGTTTCTTTAGCAATTCTTTTAAAATTAAAGTCAAACACATTTTCTTTTTCAATCAAATTAATGTAATTACATTCGCTGTAGTCTTCCACTAGCGGCACTTGTGGCATTCTAGACAGATTATCTGCATAATTTAATGTTCCTTTGACATGTTCTACGGAAAAGTTGAATCCTGAAAGGATCAAGGCCCAGCCAAGTAAAGTGGTTGCCCAATAAATATTGACGCAACTTTGTGACACAAAATATGATTGCGAGAGCTTCTTTCTCTAACGTACTATAATTAGTTTCTGTTTTTGTGAGTGCTCTCGATACAAAAGCAATTGGTCTTATGGACTTGTCCTGAAAAATATGTGATAATACACCTGCCACTGCTGTATTGGAAGCGTCTGTGGCTAGTACTATTCGTAAATTAGGGTTGAAATGTACCAAAACTTGGTCTGATGTGACATCCCGCTTTAAATTTTCATAACATGTCTGACATTCTTTCGACCAGTAAAATTTTACATCCTTTTTCAACAAATTATAAAGGGGTACCATTTTCTCTGCAAAGCGATCAATAAATTTAGAATAATAATTTAGCATCCCGATTACAGCTCTGAGCTGTGATACATTCTGTGGTGATGGTGCATTCACTATTGAAACAATACGATCTTCGTTTTTGCTTAGACCATCTTTGTCTATGGTAAAACCCAAATAAGATATTTTCTCCTCAAAAAATTTGCATTTTCGCATGTTCAACTTAAACCCTGCACCACGTAGTTTACTCAAGACCATCCTTAAGTTATTCATGTGTTCCTGTAAACTTCTACCTGTCACGGTTATATCATCCTGATAAACTACAACACCGGACACTTCCCTTAACACGCCCTCAATAGTTTTCTGGAAGATTGCTGCTGCCGTTTTAATCCCAAACGGTAGTCTTTTCATTTTCAAAGAGCCTATGTGGGTACTTAATGTACACAAAAGTTGAGAGTTTTCATCTAACAACAACTGGTTGTACGCGTTTGACAGATCTAATTTGGTAAATAAACAACCACCTTGTAATGCAGCAAATACTTCATCTATTCTGGGCAACGGATACTTAAAATCAATCAAATGTTTATTAATTGTGACCTTGAAATCACCGCATAAACGAAAACTGCCATCAGGTTTTAAAATTGGAACAATAGGTGTTCCCCATTCAGAATGATCTATAGGTTCCAAAATGTCATTTTTAATCAAATCGCGAAGTTGGGTTTCTATCTTAGATTTCCATGCAAGTGGTAATGGGCGCGGTTTAAAAAAAATTGGACTTGCCGTTTCATTTATCGATAAAGAAATTTTAGCACACTTGTAAGCTCCTAAACCATCATCAAATACGTCTGAAAATTCATCTTTTATTTGTTCACTAACAACAATTAAATCACTTTTTTCAAAAATAGTATTTATTGGCTTTAACTCGAAGTTAAAAGCTCTTAAAAATGTTCTTCCTAACAAAGGGGGATTTTCCGTGTTTGCCACAATAACAACAATACTTTTTGTAAGACCTTTATAAGTAAAATTTGCAACGAACTCACCAAAAATTGAAATACTGTTGCCGCTATAACTTATATACGATGTTTTACAGGGGCGAATATCCTTTTCATTTACCTTTAATTTACGCAGGAACGATCTGGACAACAACGTGCAAGACGTTCCCGTGTCACATATAGCTTTTAAATGGTAACCATTTATCATTACTGACAGTGTGTAAGGACTCATCACATTTTCACTTTCAACACTAAAGATAGAAAAATTATAAGAATTATCAAATTCAGACAAATCAGAGTTTTCCAATATATAATTCACATTTTTCTTAGAACGACAAACTGATGCTAAATGGCCTATTTTGCCACAAGAATGGCATTTACTTTCTTTAAATTTGCATTCAACAGATTTGTGATTTCGCCATCCACAGTGAACACATTCTTTGCTTCTATTTATGTGTTTGTTGCTGCTTCGATCTCTGCCACTGCTACTGCTGCCGCCGCTGCCTCTGCCTTCAGTGCTGTTTTTGTTACCACGTTTGTGCTCCATTTTGCTGGCTTTCCACCAGTGTTTGTATTGCTTGCTTGAAATTAGCAAAAGCACCTAAAAAAATGCTTTGCTTACAGTTTTTCAGCAATTGCGTCCAAGCTATAACAAACAGTAAAAGTCAAAAAATAAAAAAATGCTTATTAGCTTATAATGGTACAGTGAGATGTTATCTGTTTGCGCAGCCAGTCACAGCGATTAAATTCACAAATGCTGAAATGCTGTGATCAGTTCAGTATTTTTGTTTTTTCCTATGCTTTTGCTTTGCTTTTTGCTGCGCTCTTTCACTTACAAACAACTGCTCAGCGTTGCCAATTTAGCGCTTTTCGCGCTAGATTTAGCGCTTTTTGATAACCCAAAAGTCGCATTTTTTCCTCTTAGCGCTTTTTTTGAAAAAGGCGCTGAACCAGCGCGTTTTTTCCTTTTTTGTTTTTGATTTGAAAAAATGGCAAATCATCTTAAAAATTTAAAATTATGCCAGTGAAACAATAAAGAAAGACGGAATCATTTTGGATAGAAGAACTCTGCATAAAATTTCATTAAATAAAATTCCCTTTGTTAAACTTTCAGCATTTGTTATTAATTTGTTATGCTTTCTATATTTCAAACCTAAAGACGGTAATGTGATGAGTTATTTCAAAACCAAATTAAGAAATGCTAATTTAATTAGTTTTTATAAAATATGAAGTTAAAATGAAAGATTCATGTTATGAATAATATGTAATGTCACTTCCAAAATTACTTCATATCATCAGAAATGTAGGACAGTCAACATTTCTGTGATTTCATAAAATGTATCTTTTTGGCAAAATCGATAATTTTATTATGAAGGGCACGATTTCTTGGCCTATTTCTGTTCATCCTGAAATATTGTATTACATAGCATTTTGGGAAAATCTCCTGAACTAATTATTCAGAAGTCATGTGTATAAGAAAAACAAACCTTTTATTTGTATTAATCTGAATTATCGAATTTTTGTTGAAAATATTATTTTTAATATCTGTTTCATAAAAAATTAAATTAAAAATGGTATTTGTACTAAAGTTCCAAAAAAATTTAGCTATGAAAAAATGTAGAGAAATATTTTCTGAATGTTTCCCTACATCCAAAAAATCTTAACAAGTATTTTATTCAATCAGTAATTTTCAGGGAATTTTCAATATTTCTTCTAGCAACCCTAAACCTAATTTAAAATATCAAAAATGTAACTGAAATATTTAACTTGAAAATATTTTAATGTAAAATCTACTATTTGTTATAGAATTAAAACACCAAATAGTTGAATTTAATATTATTTTTAGTGATTTTGTATGTAAATGTAATTTTTAGCGCCTTTTAGCGCGTTTTGACAGTATGGACGGCGCTTTTTGATTAAAAATAGTTGACAACGCTGCAACTGCTTAATGTTTTTCTTAATCTTCATAAATAATGTATGTATGTGTGTATGTATGTAACATTTCAAAGAGAATGGTGCAAACACACAGTTAATTTCTGAACATTAAAAAAACCTTAAGCAGTTGTTTGTAAGTGAAAGAGCGCAGCAAAAAGCAAAGCAAAAGCATAGAAAAAAACAAAAATACTGAACTGATCACAGCATTTCAGCATTTGTGAATTTAATCGCTGTGACTGGCTGCGCAAGAAGATAAAATATCACTGTACCACTATAAGTTAATAAGCATTTTTTTATTTTTTGACTTTGCTGTTTGACTTTGCTTGTTTATTTTCTCGTAGTTGTAGTAAAGCAAATAAGTAAAACTGAAACACAGTGAAGCAAAAACAAACTCTGCTTTCCACGTGTTACGTTTTACAAAGTTAACGTCGTCTCTTTCACTCACGTTACTCGATGACTTAAATTTTGTCTCCAATATCAATGCTTTCTTAAATGCATCATTTAAACATAACCTCTCGTCTTCTTCACACATTCTTTCGAATATTCTAGACGGAAGTCCAATTATGAATTTGTCTAATATGAGAGCGTCCAAATGTTCACCAAATTTACAATTTAAAGCAAGTTTTTTTATACGTGCAAACCAATTGGAGACAGTTTCATTTTCACCCATAACTGCATCATGAAAATTTTTACGTTCATGGAATATGATAGTTGGTGGCGTAAAATGTGTTTTTTAAAATTTCACATAAATCCTTATATGTTCTTGAAACAGGAGATTGCGGGCTGCATAAGCTGTGCAAAATTCCATACGCTTCTGCGCCAATAGACTTTAATAAAATCGACTTTTTTACATTGTCATTTGTGCAATCAATTTCACACAAATATATTTCTAATCTTTCGTGCCACAATTCTCATTTGTCGACACTCGGAACAAAATCTGCAATAGGTTGTGTCGGCAGTAATGTTATTGGTGTTCCACCACCGGCCGTGCTGTTGTTTGAGCTATTTTCCGGCATTTTTTTTTATATAACTATTATGTAATTACATATATGTGAGAAAATAATTCACTTAAAAATTTTAGCTCGTCGCCATTTGTTGTGTATTTACACTTTATGAAATAAGCACGCGTTCTCTTAGACTTCAAAATTCAAGTGACCTTTATTCAAGTTTTCTTATTATCTATTTGTTTGTTTTGATCTAGCTGTCCTATGACAGCTTAGAGAGTTGCCATATTATTCATATTAAAACTAGGGTTTCAAATATAATATCTAACAGTTATTAAATTAGAATTGGTCTTTCGAATTTTTTAAGGATTTCAACCCCGCTGACGAAAAGTACATTTTTTAATATGTATAGACATGATATGAGAAGATTAACCATTTGGACCAAGTGGAACAAAACAAATGTTTGCCAATTTTGTATTTAGTTTTTAAATGTTTTTCTCTTAAAAACCCCATAAAATATTCCTCATTCACACATTTTAATCAGACAGTATTTTTAATTTTGACTAAAGTTGAATATAATATCTCGTGGATATTATGAGATATTATTATTGCCTTAACTTTTTATGTAAAATTTGTAATATTAAAAAAAAAATTACCTTTCGTGCCTGTAGTGAAAGTGTAATAGTTTCCCGACTTCAGTAAGATCTTCGGTATATATTTCCAAAAGATTGGGTAACATTATTCTGAGTTTGATTTATTAAAACTGAGAAATAGTACATAATGCTTTTTTTGTTGTTATCCCTAATAAAATTATACAAATTAAATCCTTTAAAATTAAAACAAATTAATTCGTAGAGGTGAAATAAATATACACTTTAATTTTAGTGAGAAGTTCATTTAATATCTTAAGAAAGCTACAAGAGAATATCTTCTGTTAAATCTATTTAGCGGTTTTTGTTTTAATAACTTATATCTAATTTTGAAAGGAAGTAAGAGAACTATATTCGGCTGTGCCGAATTTTATATACCCTACACCAAATAATACTTTAAAATAAAATTTTAAAATATTTTTAGGTAAACAAAAAAAAATTTTTTTTTTCAAAATTTAAAAAAAATTAAAAAATTTTTTTCTTAATTGTTTTTCAAAATTTATTTTTTTTTCCAAATTGTTTTTTGTAAATTTTTTAATTTTTTTAAAAGTTTTTTTTTTTAATTTATTAGTGAAAAAAAATTTAAAAAAAAATTTATTGGTAAAAAAAAAAAAATTCGGGTTAAAAAATATTTTTCCTGATTTTGACCCATTGTAGGTCCAAATTACTAAAGCCTTATATCATTGCAATATTAATGACTTAGTAATCCAGATATGATCAAAAAATAGGCCAAAAATCGAGGTTGTCCCTGTTTTTTCCTTATATCTTAGCCATTTGTGGACCGATTTTCTCGATTTTATATAGCGACCGAGCCGGAAGAATTCCCGATATATTGATGTATCAATAATAAAGTTATTTAGGGGCTACAGAAGGAAAACGGAATGACAAATTTATATATACCCTTCTTGCGAAGGTGAAGGGTATAATTAAACAGAGTCGTAAAAGTAACATTTTTAATCATGTTTTCATAATCATGCCATCCCTGATATATAATTCTTTCAAAGAGTCTTGTGGAGCCCAGAAAAAATGGCTTCTGTTAATTCCATGTATTCTAGGACCAGTCTACTCAGCATGTATGAACATATGTGTTGTATATGAGATGTCTGATAATACTGCCGTCGAATAACTGGTTGTACAGAACACAACGTCACAAATTTGATGATGGCACATGCTGTATAATTCAACTCATCAAATAAATTATGAATAAATTTTCAATGCAAATAAGGCTGGGAAATCCAAAGACAAATGCCACTTACTCAATCACAGCCAAAAACCTTAATACTTATTCCAACGTACAACTCTCTCTATTGATACTTGTAGGAAACACATACATATTCCCACATACACACGCATACATGGACAGACACTTACACACGTAAGTTTGGAGTATCATGGTAATTATGGATGACTTTAGCAAAATGGATTTCCCACTAGTCGTCTGATAGAGTAAGATTTAAGGCTCAAGCCTACTGTATGCCCAAAAATGAAATGGTCACGTGTCATGTTGTATTGTTTAAAAGCTTTGTGATTGTGAATTATGATCTACACATGCACACTCTCAAATACACACACACACATACACACGCTCTCTAACGTTCACAGGCTCATCGAAAGTTTTCCTCTTGTACACGGATTAACAATACCATGTGCAGTTGTGTTAGTTGTAGATGGATGTCATAGAAACAGCAACCGTCAGCACAGGAAGTGCCAATAAGAACTTGTCAATATTGACTGATTATCTACGGGCACTTGCAGCAGACAACAACGAAGAGTGTAGCAGCAATAAATAGAAATATGTACATACTTATAAACTGAAATAAAAATATAGAAGAAAAAAACCCTGACACATCTTTTGTAAGCTCTTCATTCGTACCAAATAATATCATGTTGCATCGTTGTAACTAAACTATCGATGTTCAAATACTGAAGAAGCAAGCATCAGCAGGACTAGCAATTTAAGTTAAAGAAGTAAGTAAGCATCAGTAGTTAAATAATCAACCCCTAATGAAAACGGAAGAATAAACATTACAACCGCTGTGATTTTGAAATGTTGTATTGATATTGACAGGAAAACTACCATAAATTTTTCAATTCGAAGCATGCGGCATAATAAAATGCCAATAGTAATAATTATAATGATGTTGATGATGTCGATGATATCAGAACATCCGTTCTTTCTCAAATCTCTGTCAAATTTATTGCAACTTTCATTTCTTTGTCTTTTTTCTCGTTTCATTTTCGAACAACATTTATCTGTTCAATATTGTTTTAACGTATTGTCGGAAATTGCAATTTTAATTTACAACTTCTGTAAATGTCAAATTAACCATGTGAATAGCTTGTGGCAATGAAGATGTTTACAAAAATAATATTCATTGATTTAGGAAAAAGTCAAAAGTATCCAAAAACCATAAAAACTACAGATTAAATTCATTTAACGAGCAACCCGTAATTCACTCTGGGAAATTTTAAAGCACTACGCTCGAGAATTGTGCAACTATGTTAATACGAGTATTACGATTCCGATATATGTAAGTTAAAAAATGGATAATAAGCCATTCTTGCCTCTTGTAAATATATTTCCAAGCTTCATAGCCGATGAGACACTGGTAAATTTTAACTACTAAATATATTAAGTTTCACAATACTCCGAAATTTCATTTAAAGATCACCCTAATGTATTGTATATAAGGACTGAGATCGAAAAATTTTTATCATACATATATGTTAATAAAAATGAAACCACTAAACTTACAGTTTTGAATATTTTTTTATTTGATTTAAATTATTGTTACAATTAACCAAAAAAAAAAAAAAAAATATTTTTATAATTCGAAATTTTGAACCTTTTTCGAAAACCCTTCCATCTTCGTTTAAAATCTACCACACTTTTGGACACCTTTTTTGTGCTCTTCAATTCTGAGTCTCTCTCCACTGGACTCAGCTCCAGGCAGTTTGAAGGAATTGCCTCTCCTGTTACAAATACCACATTATTGTTCTTTTACCACTCAAGTCCTTTCTAACCATACAGAATAAAATTTGATATGGGCGTAACCAAGGAGTATTCAAGTTTAAGTTATTAAAATGGACCCTACAAATGCTCCAGGGGCGGCGCTATGGGTGCTCAAATTAGAGTACCTTCGACATGTAAAATTTTTAAACACGTGCCATATGTTGGTTTCCCATCCGATTTCAAAAAAACTTGTTTGCGCGTGCTATTTATCCCTTTCAATTTCCCAGTTATAAGCATTTGAAAATTGAAATTTTAAAATTTTGCCTTGGTCCGCTTTTTTTTAAATAAAGGGCGGAGGAATATGACACAAAATCATATATTTTTATAGTGGAACATATACCCCATTAACAATTATCTTTAAAATTCCCTTTTTTCAAGATAAAATGTAAAAAGTAGGTTTAAAGGAATGGTTTATAATAGACCTATAACACCATTAAACGTTTATGAATACTTTTTTTTTTATTTTTTTCTTATTAACGACTTATAAAGCTGTTTTAAGTTATTATGAATTAGACCGTTAATTTTTAGTTAACTACGTTCAACCTTTGCTATTTGTTTAGATTTTATTAGAAATACTCTAATTAAAACTACAAATGTTGCATGACCAAATAAAGTACTTTATTAATAATAATAAAACCGATCCATAATTATAAATTAAGAAATAAAAATAACTGAATATGAATTTTAAATTTACCATATATATATAAAATTTTAGCAAATTTGAGACTAATACGGTTACTTATGTACATTATTTAATTTAATGTAACTATTTAAAAAAATATATATATTCAATAAATAAAAAGTTTTATAATTACTAACATTTATTCTCCAATAGAAAATTGGATAAATGAAGTCAATTTCTTGAAAGAATATTAAAAAATTGTATTTATATTTTTATAAAATCGTCAAAAGATAAGTACTGAAAACTTTTTCGGAACGCGCATCGAGGTCGAAGGTCAGATATATGTAAAATTTTACTATTTATATGAAATAAATTTGTAAAACTCTTTAACTTTCTGCATTATGTTACATAAATATGTAGGTTTATTTATATTAATGAAAATTACAGTCAAAAAATATTGTTCAGATTAAACCTATATCTCCTTTGGGTCAAATTGACCCACAAACTGTATTATCGTTAAAATTCGGAAAAAATGCAAATTTTTCAGTTTTTGTAAAAATTTTGCTACTAAATAATTATTTTTGCAATCGAATGCATAAGAATCGAAATGTGTACGTAATTGTCGTTCTAATGAGATATAAAAGATAAAATTTGGTTAAAAAATTTTAATGTTATTAAAAATTCTCCAGACCATTAACGTGTCTCAGGCCACTTGAACAAGAAATGTAGGAACAAAATTAACATATTTTAAGAAATATTAAAATAAAAGCTAATTTTTACTAAAAATATATCCGTATTTACATTCATATGAGTTTTTGTCTTTGTAGAATACCGTTAACCTATTGGCAGGGATGGCCAAAAAAATTAATTTTTTTTAACGGCAGTTTCAAATCTTCATTTTCAAATTTTTAAAAATTTTCTTAAACAAATTTCAGAATTTTTTGATCATCACATTGGGATTTATTGAGATCATAATAGAGAATAAAAATATGAAAAAATTATGTCAATACCTCTTACATTTTTTCCGTACCTACGATTTAAATTTTGTGATTTTCGGGAAAAAATATTTTTTTGGTCATAATTTGGCGAATGAGAGCAATTTCCTTACTGTTACAAATTTTAAGTAAAACCTATACAGAATCTTATAACTCAGATAATTTCAGATATACTATGAACGTTTTACTTAAATCGGAAAACGTTAACCCTTAAACCGTGAAGGTCAAATGTAAAATTGTTCAATATTTAGAATTTCTAATATAAATATGCCGAAATGTTATATAATTTTGGGCCGATTTTAATAAAACTTGAGAAAAATATAACATAAAGTCATATACAATAACAATGCAAAAATGGAAATTAACCCTTAGTATAATTTGGGGTCCAAACTTTTAAAATCGCGAAAACCACAGTCAAATATAGAGTCATTTTGACCCCAAGTGCTTTTAATGGTTAATTTCCATTTTTGCACTGTTATTGTATATTTAAGACCTTAAGGTATATTTTTCGCAAGTTTCCTTAAAATTTGTTCAAAAATGTATAATATTTCGCTATCTTTCATTTAGAAATTCCAAATATTTCTAAATTTTACCTTTGACCATCACCATTTAAGGGTTTAAGTTGTCCGATTTTAGTAAAACTTTCAGAGTATATTTAAAATGATCTGAACTATAAGATTCTGTATAGGTTTTACTTAAAATTCGTAAAACGTATGTACATTGTACATACGTTTTATATGTATTCGCACAGTTGCTTAAGCTGACTTAAGCTAGTGTATGCTTATTATAGTTGGGCCTTAAATATGTTCCGCTTTGTAAATTAATGTTCGTATTACATTTAAGGCACGGGTTAATATTATCCGATTTAAAGTGTCACTTACTACTTATTAGTCAAAAAAATACTCTAATATGTATATAAGTGATGGAGTGTATAAACTTATTATGTATTAAGTTAATATTTCAAATATTTTTGAAAATAATTTGAGAAACAAACTCTACCTTTTATTGACACATGAGTATAAATTATTGGTGATTTGAAATGAACCTAAATGTTTGTTGGTTTACACATGTATTTTGGTGTTTATCAAACTGAAAGCATTTGCTAAATTTGTATAATAATTTGTTTTTATTCCAAATGATTTTTTGTTCAAAAAGTTTAGTTGGTGTTAAAATTCCAGGAAACCAGATAGCAACAAATGTTCAAAACAATATTTTTGTTTGAATATCTTTTGCGATTTTAAAACGGAAACTGGAACATTCATATTCAATATTGTTATAAGGCCATATTATATGAAAGTGTTTATTTTATATATGAATGTATTATATTGTATTATTTATGAAGTTGTTATATTTGTGATTCAATTTCGATTATAGTTTTGCTTTTTAAGATTGTGTTTGATTACGTGTTACATACGTAAACCAAGGTTTTAATTGAATAAAAAGTTAATCAAAAAATGATTCACTTAATTCGCAAATAATGTTTTGTTTTACTTTATTAGAAGATGTAATTATAATTAATACAAGTAATTAACAAAATAAATAGTATGATTTGATTTCAAGAAGAAGACTTGAAGAATACAACATATTGACTATATTATTCCTAAGGCATATAAAGTGCTTGGGTTCATAAGGAGAAATTGTACTGAATTTTCGGATCCAAATACACTTAAATTAATTTACACATCTCTTGTTAGATCGAAGTTAGAGTATGCTGCTGTGGTTTGGGCTACTCATAGTGATAATCATATTTCTCGTATTGAGAGAATCCAAAGAAAATTTATGAAATTTGTTCTATCTTTAGTAAGGTTAGTTAATCCTTTGCCTACATATGAATTACAGTGTTCGTGGCTAGGACTACAGTCTTTGGAATTGCGTAGGCAACTTCAGTCTTCTATGCTGGTTTTTGATTTAATTAATGGAAGTATTGACTGTCCGGATCTGCTTGCATTAATTCCGTTTTATGTTCCACCTAGAATGCTTAGGTATAATACAATTTTTAATGTGCCTTATCACCATACCAATTATGGTCTTAACAGTACACTTACTCGTGCATTTATACGCCTTAATGCTATTAATACCAAACAACAAAGAAATTGTTTTAATCCACAAATTATAGAGTTCTGCATATCAAAATATCTCTTTAAAAATTTTTTATGTAAAATAATTTAAATAATATTTTCAAAAACATTGTTAATTTTATTTTTATACTTAATCGTAGTCTGTAAGGAATTTGTATTTCCATTGACTTAATAAATGAAATGAAATGAAAATTATTTCTATATTAATTTACATATGTTTTCATGTTGTTGAAAAATGTTTGAAACTTTCCATGGATAATTCTTTATATTTTTGTGATTACGGATACAAATATTTTTAAAGAAGATGAAATACTTTAACGTTAATGGAGCTTACTTATGTTTTATGCTATTTTTTACGTTTTATATTTAGTTGATTCAGATTATCCAATATATGACTATCAAAAATTGTTGAATTATGTAAATCATTAGATAATGCAATTAAAATAAAAAGTAAAAATTATTCTTATTTGGAATAAAAAAAGTTTGGGAAAAATGTCATGTTCGATTAATCACTCATCATTCGATTAAAAACTGCATTCCAATTATGAATTTCTTTTTTCTGTGAACATTTACATACATATAAATAATTTATTTTTATACCCACACCACCATAGTGGGAAGGTCTTATTGGATTTGTGCAGATGTTTGTAACGCCCAAAAATATTAGTCTAACACCAGCCTTAAAGTATACCGATCGACTCAGAACTTTCTGTAAATGTAAATGTAAACCTTGTGCGCAGAGTACAGGTCGCAATTTTGAAGATATTTCGATAAAATTTGGTACATATCATGTCCAAATCATGCCCAAGGACCAAGCCTATTGAAACTGGCTGAAACCGGTCCATTATTTCATCTAGTCCCCATACAAATGTCCTCCCGAAATTGGACTTTATCGGTCATAAATGTTTAAATTATACAGGTATCTACACAAGTTTTTCTCTAAATAAGTTTTATATATACGAAATTCATGTCCACAAATTTGGTACAGTTACATAGTAGAATTTTATGTTTGGTTCTTTTATAGAGTTAAAGTGGACACGTAGTTTTGCATATATTTGGTAAGTATTTAAGTACATTTATATAAGTAGGTACAAATAATTTTTTACCACTGCAACCCAAGTTCGTGTAATGTTATTCATTCATTCTCTATTTATTATATACTTTGAAATTGTTTTATATTTTTTCATAATTCTCCCGTGAAGCCAGGGTTTTCTCCAGGATGTAATGTAAATTAGTTGATTGCGTACTACTGGTCCAAATTACCCGAAAAAATAACTATGTACTTTGTAAGCCAACTATGTAAGCCAAGAACGCGTCTTTTTAGTTTGTATTAATAAAAAGATATTGAAAAATTTTTTTTTTTTTAAATGGTTCATGAATTTTATGTATTAAATACTAGTCCACATTACTCTCCACTTTTTTTAATGTTTGTTTTTGGTTACAATATTTTCACATGAAGTTTTTCTCCGTTGACGCAAACAATTTTCAACTACAAAAACAATTAGAGAAAACATTTGCTAATTTATTGGTACACATCTCTTTTTACATCCATATATATTCTTTAGAAAATACAAACCTTAAGCTTAAGAAATGAATTATAAATTTTATGTTTTCTTTTATTGCATACAAAATAGTGCGGGAAGTCCCAAACCCTACTCACTACACACATACAGCATAATTTATACAAAACTATAAATTTCGTACAAGAAAATATGTAAGTATTTGTACATACATATGTTTTCGATTACATACTTAGCACACTAAAAACTTATCATTATAACTCGCTTCTATTGTGTTATCATAGAACATTTTGTTATATAAATCATGTGCTCTTTGAAAGAAAGAGAGAAACAGTGATAATTTTTTTTTTTGTCGATGTGAGTTAAGATAAATTTACTCCTTTCTTGAAACTGATAAGAAATAAAGCCATGTTTAACAGATTGTTTTTTTTTTTTTTAAAGGTTGTCATTGATTTTAATATGTATGTATTTTTATTTTTCATATCTATTTCTATTGAATAAAATTGCACATTTCATATTATTTTTTAATTAAAGAAAAACGTTTGTGGAACTTTATATTAAATATCGCTATTTAAAACATATTAAAATACCGCTATCTTTTGAGTTCTATATATGGCAAGTGCAACAAAATTTACAAATTCTCAAGCTCAAAAAACACAGTTTCTGAATTACAATTGAAAATGGTGTAAAATAATATTGGTATTATTATAATAATGCTATCTTTAGATAAATATAAAGTTCGATACAATATTTTAATCAGAGAGTTGAAAAATTCGTACCCACTTCGTAAAATAAAGTCTTCATATAATTTCCATTAATATGCACCGACGCACAGTGTTGTTAATTTTGAAATAGAGGCCAAATGCCTTTTTTTGCCGCCAATTTTTAATTTTAAATACTTATATTAAAGTTAACACCTCAGAAGCCAAAAATTCAGGTCTCTATGTAAACATTTTCCCTATAAACAGGGTGATTCAATATGCACCTTTTTATTATCCGACTGAAAAGTACACTCTTAAAAATGCATGTAAAATTACTACTATAAATAAAGTAATATTTCATGTAAAATTACAGAAAGTGCGTAAATATAGGCACAATATATTTATTTATAAAAATTAATTAAATACTTTTGTCTGCAAAAATACATTACAAATATAGTAATTTGAATATGGGTAAACATGTTTATAATACAATAAATATTTTAAATTTATAATCTATTGGTCAATTCACAAGGTCTCTTATCATGTCATATTGTCATAATATCACAATGGTTTTTTATTGCTTTTCAAGCAAAAAATGTCCTAAAATAATACGCTATGTTTATTGTGTTATCGTAACGAACCAGCAGAGACCAACGCCGAATGCCTAAGAGTCGGTTAAGTCGGGCCGCCTAGTCGTGATATATTAGGACATTATGACTAATAAAAGACCTTGTGGATTGTCCATATACAAGGTGGCGCAAAAGTAATCCTCCTATCAGAAAATGCACACAGAAAACAGATTGGTTGGAAAATGGTTACAATTATGAAAATATAGGACAGTTATCCAGATTTCTATATTAAGTATTGAAAATGTATAACTCTAGCAAATATTCTATAATTGTAGCAGTAAAATCATTCCTATAATGGAAATTAGGTTCGTAGTATTGTTATATTAGTTAGCACAATCAATATGTGTCTGATTAAAATCAATTTTATAGAATCGACAGATGCAACCTAATTGAATTCATATTTTAATACATACAACTTATAATACGGTGTTCTCAACCGACTGATAATTAGGCTAATCAAAAAATGTTTGTTGACATTTTTGGAAAAATAATTAGAAAATAAAAACAATATTTAAATTTAGAAAATTTATACAGAAAGAGATAAAAATTTCAAAAATATTTGTGAATTCTTATAAAAGACGATAGTCAATCAACAGTATTACTTAGTGGAGGTAAGTAAGCAATTTATTGAGAAAATTCAAAGAAAATTTATAAATTTTATCAACTATCATGGAAACTATCATGGACTATTATGGAAACAAAAGGCATGCATTTCATGAAATAATTCGAGCTTGAGTTTAGCAAAAAGAAAATCATAGATACATTTCCATGGCATTGACTTTTTGGTGACCGGTCTTGTGCTTATGTGACATTCAAATGCAGAAAGGCCTCGCAGGTTTCATAAGATTACTAGAAGATACCCCATGGTTGTAGACTTGATATACTCCCAGCCTTTAAATGGAGCCAATAACGGTAAGAAATTTGTCAGAAAATCATATAAAACCATTAAATTATTTATATTTAAAAATCGTTTGTAAGTCTTCATCATAACAATTTTAAATTCTAGATCTCAAGATCAATCGACCTGTATCATTCGTTACAGATATTTAAAAACTATTCGATCCAAACACCAAATCTTTGTATGAAACATTAATGTTAATTACTGTATAATTGTCCAACTTTTCTATCAAGGATATCATGTTTTTCAACTCATGCCAAGAAGAGGATTGAATTTCCGACTCCATTATATGTAAATTATTTTCTATGTGTTTTATTTTAGGTAAAACGAAAGAATAATAACAAATATCTTAAAAATATAAAAAGTATATGTTCTTTAATTGGGAAAGCCTAAAGCCTTAACACATGTGTACTCAATGACTATTCCAACCGAATTATTTTTTTATGAACAGTTGTGAGTACCAATATATACAGAAATCGCAACCGAATTGTATGATAGTACATGCAACCGACAAAATTCGATTGGGGACAAATTCGGTTGCGATCACGAATCAGTTTTCTCTGTGTGCTATAAATTTTGCGATTGGCCCCTAATGTCAGTTCTGTTTTGACATTTGTGTAGTAAACACATGCGAAATACACGTTTATAACAATGTTACGCTACACTGCTCCAGAACGCGGAATATTGCTGACTATTTATTTGACCAATAATCGGTCGGTGACTTTGGCACAACGTGAATTTCGTCGCAGATTTCCTGGCCGTTCAACGCCTACTGGTGAAACACTGCGACGTTTAGCCACTCGCCTTGAAGATACTGATAGCCGTTCTGCAGAGAATATTGCTGATGTAGCCGAGGATGTCATGGAAGCGCCGTCGACATCGACCAGACGACGTGCCACGCAAGTGGGTATCGGTCTTTACAGCGAATTTTGGTACAAGATTTGAAGATGTTTCCGTACAAAGTCCAGACGGGCATCAGCTGTTAGCTGCTGACCGCCAATCGCGTCTAACATACGCTCAAGCCATCCTTAATCACCACCAAGAGGAAGATGATTTTTCATCAAAAATAATCATGAGTGATGAGGTCCATTTCCATCTTAGCGGGTACGTAAATAAGCAAAATTTACGCTTCTGGGACACTGAAAATCCGCGTGTAACCCACAAAGAGCCATTACACCCGCTCAAAGTCACTGTATGGTGTGCTGTTTTTGCTGGAGGAGTCATTTTTCTTCGAAGACGTCGCGGGCCAAACGGTTACTATGAATGGTGAGCTCTACAGAGCAATGATCAACGAGTTCTTTTTGCCGCAACTTGATGAATTGGGATTGGAAAACATGTGGTTCCAACAGGACGGTGCAACGGCACACACTGCACGTGCCACAACCGATATGCTGAAGGATGCATTTCCCGGGTGCCTAATCTCCCGTTTTGGCGATTTGCACTGGCCAGCAAGATCGCCTAATTTGACCGCTCCAGGGCATTTTGAAGTCGCGAGTTTATGTCAACAAGCCTCAGACTCTTGCAGCTCTTAAAGACAATATCCGTCAAGAATGTGAGGACCTATCGCCTATCGTGGCGGCGGCCATTTACATGACATCATATTCTCGACTTCATGTAAAAAATTAAAAGAAATATTTTGCCTAATTTAAATTTTAAAAATAAATTTTAAACTATAAGGCGGGTGAGGCAAAACTTCATTTTAAATACTTTTTAACAGGTATTGCAACGTGTGGCCTAGCGTTGGCATGATGGAATATTACGATTTCATATCTGGCCAATGCTCGCTTAAAACGAATGAGTTTCATTCGAACAGATTCCCTGTGATGTTCTTGCAAACGTTTTGAAATTGCTGATTGAGAAGCTCCCAATGATTTTACAACCTCTTGTTGAGTTTGGCAACAATCTTCATGGAGTAATGCCTTCAATTGTTGGTCTTTAAACTTGTTTGGCTGGCCTGGGCAATCTTTATCTTCCGTATCACGTTGAAAATGATGAAACACATTCACCATAGGCTTCGCTGAACAATTGGTGTGCTATAGTGGCACTTTTCTTCAAATTAAACAAGTAAAGCAAAACTTACCGCATATTTCCCGAAGCAAAAAAAAAAAAACTGTTGATTCCACTATAATGTTCAATAACTGATTACATATAAGATATTAAAACCAAAAACCGCGTTCAAAAGTTACGCTATCTATTGTAAATCCCGCATTTTTAAGTCATACACCCAATATATTAGTCAAACAATTACTAAATATATATGTACATTAGAGTGCCTCGATTTGTTTGAAGCCAAAATAAGTTGGAAGTGTACATGGTTCTCTAATAAATATTTTGATGAAACTTTAAAATATTTGCAATAATGGCCAATTTAATCTTTTATCAAGTGCTGTTATCAAAGTAATAGTTTGGTTTTAAAGGGTTAATTATATTTTTGCATCAATAGCGTCGGATAAGAGCTTTTCAATTATACTCAAAATTGTAATTTAAAAATCTGAGAAATATTTGTAATTTAAAAAATGAGAAAAAGTTTCTTAATTTCGCGACCATTTAAATGCATATTCAATGAACTGGCATGTTTCCTTTACATTTTGTTCTATTGATTTTATCACAACGAAAACAGTTTTTAGTGATGTTTTGAAAACGGTACAGAGCTCTCAAAAGAAGAGATCATTCAATCGAAATATTTTGGAAATCATATAAGCACATATCGATCTTAATTTTATTTTTTTTTGTGGGAGGGAGGGGGGTGGGGTGTGATCGTCTAGCTTTGCTATTTTTATCTGTGAGGCTCTCTAATTTATATACATACATCCATATAAAAAACTAAATACATAAACAATTAAATGTCTCATTTTGCAATAAATCTGCGGTTAGTTGGGATTAGTGTTTATTTGTGTGGTCTTGTAAAATGTGTGATTAATATGATTAAAATATGATTCAACATAACTGAAATATGATTTATATGGTCAAACATATTCTTATTCAATTTGTTATTAAATAATTATTTCTACAGCGGATTGTTATCATTAAATATTTGTTGTGGAAGGCGTGAAGTAAATTAAAATACAAAATAAACAACAAGCCGACTGGCGAGCGGACGCTAAGAAAACACAAAAGAAAACTCACTCATTTTGAAACGAAAACAACAATAAGAGGAATAACTAATAAAAAAAGGAAATACATATAAGTAAAATAAAATAAAATGTATGCAAAACTGTAAAAATAATTACTGCCGATAAGAAATCCCCTTACATGAGTTCAAGAGAATTTTTCAGAGCCACCATAGTTATCACAAGTATTTCGAATAAAGTTATCCAAGCGTAAACATTGAACGGAAGAAAAGGGAATAATTATTTAAAATACATAGTACATAATAAAAAAAATAAATCATTTACAAAAAAATGTTATTTGCCAGTAAATGCCAGCGAGCACAAATTGTTATATCATGTCTAATGATCGCCTTGTCTCTCTTCATCAATAATACTGAAGCGGCACGGGATCGCGATCGAGGTGCACGATGTGAGAAACCTGATTATATACCGAATGGTAGCTATCGCCTGAGACGCGAAAGAGTTATGAGAATTACCTGCAATAATGGATTTCAACTACAAGGATCCAAAACCATTGACTGTGTTCGAGGAAAGTGGGAAGGAGAAAAACCTGTGTGTGCAAGTATGTAATTGATCTAATAAGTATATCTATACGGAAGTTGAAAGTTCTACCATGATTCATACCCCTTTCACTTGCTGCGTTATTCGTGTAAGCAAATTTATATATAATATGTCTATGCTATTTCTTTATCTTTGTGATGTTTAGAGAGAGGATGCTTAAAAGACTTGGAACAGCCCGAAAATGGACGTATTCAAATAGATAATGAGGTTAAAGCAATTCTATACTGTTCGGATAATTACAATTTAGCAGGAAATCGCCACTCCTATTGTAATGGTACCCACTGGGATCGTCCTATTGGAAACTGTCGAGGTATGTAATTTTGCATATATATATATCTACTATGTGTGTGTTTATATTATTCTAAATAAATTGAGTAAAATTGATATGATATACATAATGTTTCACAACACTGAGGAACATACAAACTTTTTATTAAATGAAAGATAACATTATTATATATGGATATGTAATTATCTTTTAAATTAGCGAATTGTAATAGGTTTTTTCCATCATTACGTTAACGGCACACTTAACGTTCATTTAATTCCGAAAAGTTGCTGAATAAAAACTTATGATAAGCCAAAGTTCTAATTTCTAACCAAAATAACTTTAGAAGTGTTAATAATTCGACATAATTTAAAGTATTGTGCACAAATACTTTAGTATTATGATACAATGTCCTTTAGAATGTTGATTAACTCAACTAAGGGCCATTATTACAACTTGCCTTTATGTTGGAAATGGTAAAAGTTAACTTTAAAGCTACCTTTTTCTATTACTTAAAGTTACCTTTTACTACAACGAACATAGAGGCAAATTATAATAATGGCCCTAAGAGAAGCATATGAACTATGATAAAGTTATGAGCCATCAACTGCCAAAGAGTAACAGAGTGATAAATTTGTTAATTAGTTTATCCTAGAAGTTGATAGAAAGGCGTCAACATTTTAAAATGTTCACTTTTTAGCAAAACACATAACCACAGTGGTCCATAATATATTATAATATATTATACTTTTATCATAATAAAACCACAATTGTTTATAAAGTTTTTGTTCATGATATGAAACATATATGGGTTTGTTGTTTTAGGCCCTCCAACTTCGTAGAAAATATTGAAAAAAAAAAATAAATAATCAAGACAAGGGGTGATACTTTTATTTTCCAACAAAAATCTATTTTTTTAAAATATCGATTAATTTAAAATGTTGATTTTCAGTTAATCTATTTATCCAGTTTTTAAAATTTGGCATTAAAATTAATAAATTTCGTGTTGTGAGCGATTTTTTTATTTATATTCCTTGTTACACACATTATATCAAACATTTGGTTTGATTAAAAATCGAAACTGCTGATATAATGAACCCAGTTTCTTTTATTTTTTCTATTATTCATTTAAAACTTATATGCTTCACACTAGTACAATGCCCAAACATTTGTTTGTAAACTATTGAAAAAAATAAGAAAAAAAATATAGTTGTGCATATTTACTGTAACCGTTTCAACATTTTTATAAATTTTTTAACAATATTATAGTCACAGTAACTATTTATATGATTGTGGTGACAATAATATGATTAATTTACGATTCAAATGATTATATCAACCATATATATGGTTACAGTAAAGAAGTATATGTTTGTGATAACCATTTATATGATGAAGAACTTACCATATTATGTTGCTCTAAGCTTATTGATATTATAATCTGAAAACAACATATTATGATTAAATAATTAATAATATAAATCAGGGGTGGCCAAAAGTTCCTTATGGAAGAGCAAACACCAATACATTTAAAGAAAAACTAATTTTTATTCAATATTTTTTGTTGTAAAAACATACAAAGAACAAAAAAAAAAAAAAAAAATAAACACTTTTTTAAACGATACCATACGATAAACAAAAACAAAGTCTACATTGCTGATCGCTGTACCAGCAAAGCATACGAAAGTGTTGTTGCTTTGCACTTGCGTGTATACAGTGAAGAACGACAAAAAACCTAACAAGAGAAAGTTGTTTGTGTATTTTATATTGCTAGTGCTGAGTGCTCTATTGAGTATAAAAACATACAACCTATAACTAAGAGCATTTACAAAAACAAATGAGCACGAAGAGTATAGGGTTTGGGCAACATTGATATAAATGGTTGTACAAGCATATACTTGTTGACTGTAACCATATATATGGTTCATCATATTATTGTTACCACAATCATATAAATAGTTACTGTGACTATAATACTGTTAAAAATGTTGAAATGGTTACAGTCCTGAAGAAATCATAACAATTCATGATAAACTGAAATCCCAAATTTTACATTTTAATTTTTTTTTTAGAATTCAAATAAATTCGAGGAAATTTTGTTTTTGTCACAAGTTTATTAAAATTATTTTTTAAGACTACATTTATTCCCAACCTTTTTTCTAATATTTAATTTCGGATTGTTTCTTTTTAAAGTTAAAATATTTAGGACATTATTAACCGTTTCACATCTGTGTTTAACAATTTCCAAGGCAGCATAATCTAAAAATTATTAAAATTACAGACATTCTTAAATAAATTTTATATATTGAGGTCCTCAAAACCCTCTATTTTAAAAAACACAACTTTTCGGGAGAGCCAAAAAGTTTTTTTTCGCGTATTACTAGAGTTATTAAAATTCGGTATTCTACAATATTTTTTTAAAGCAACTACTGTATCTCATATATAATTGGTTTTTAAAATTTTGCATTATTGGGGACTTTATGATTTTCTTCTCAAAATATTCAATGTGTAAGAAATGATAAGATAGAGGATTTTGCATTTTAATAAAATTATATTATGTTGATTTCATTTATGCCATTTATTAGTTTTTAACGTGATTTATTTAAGATAACGGCTAATAATACAACATAAGATAAAAAATAAACAATATTAAACATAAGGTTATGGAAAAAATGTTTTTTTGCTTTTTTAAGTTTTTTTGTTTGGAGTTTGATTGCTATAAATTATTGTAAAATAATAGATGACACTTAAGCAAACTCCAACTTTAATCATTTATTTTTATGCCATGGACATTATATTTTCCAAAAACAAATAGATAGGTAAAATATTTTCATGGTAATTCAATTCAGAATCGGCATTTTTATAAATGATTGAAAAATGTAAAATTCATGTTCAGCATGCAAAAATTGGTAATAAAACGTGAATTGCAAAAATAAATTATTCCAAAAAAACATTGGAAAATTTGCATTCGGAAAAAAATAATTTTATAAGATAGAGAAATAACAAAAATGCAAATAAAACAGCAAAAAAAATGTTTTTATGAAATTTACACCATAGATGATGGCTGTTTTACTGAACATTTAAATATCAAAAAGTCATTTTCGTGAAAATCAAAGATAGAAAGAAGGTTTTGAATATATGCCATCGATATGCAATTTTACGATTCTTTTGGTATTAAATTATAATGGGTTTTAGATGTCAGAAAATGTTTATATATTATATTTAAACATCTATGCATAGAATAAACGTATAAAACGGAATATTAATATTGTGTTAAATTGTAAAATTTTAAGATTTTTAAAGCATACAACACAGAGTAAACTAGAGTTTCCAGTTCGGTTTTGACCGAAACCGCGGTTTACTTTTAATCTAATTTCAGTAGAAAAATTAAAAATTTAGAAATGAGAAACAAACTTATTCATCCACTGACTTATGCAATATCTCTAAAAACAGATATGTAAAAATATCTTAAGATTTCTTTAAATTTATAAATTGTATGATGATGTAGCAGGCTAGGTAAGGAAACCTGTTAATAAAGAATGACACAAACTCATTTAAAAACATTGATCATACGAGTA
Organism: Calliphora vomitoria; assembly: GCA_942486065.2. Lineage (NCBI taxonomy): Eukaryota > Metazoa > Arthropoda > Insecta > Diptera > Calliphoridae > Calliphora > Calliphora vomitoria. The sequence goes on along the minus strand of OW818030.2, from coordinate 64,822,219 downwards.
TTTCCTGACAATTAAACTTCAAATGACAGTTTATTTCTTTAATTAAAAAAAAATAATGCAACATTTTTGTAACAAAGACATAGTTATTTTCAAGAATCCGATAAAAGTATGGAAATACAAGCTGACCCGGTGCGCTTCGCACCCCAATTGGAAGAAAGACGTAGTACTATTAAGTTTCCCTTTGTGAATTAATAATACTAATTCAGGATAACATGTCTCTAGTTTCATGTTTATTGATTAATTGTAATGTGGATTCTAGCTCATTCAAAACGTATTATTAGAATAAAAAAGTACCATAAGACCCAAATAGTCAAAAAGTATTATTAGTTGGAAAAAGTACCTGTGTGTCTCTTTTTTAGATTCTAAGTCGGTCAGGATTATATGTGTTTGATTTTCGAAACCGATCGGTTTTCAATTTTTTAAAACCGAAACCGCGGTTTTAAAATTCTTCGGTTTTTAGGAAACTCTAGAATAAACTAAAATGTAAATTCAATTACGAAAATCACATTTTAAATTACTTTTTTTTTATTAAAGTTCAACCAATGAAAAAAAATTGTATATTCAATTACTAAAGTTATATGAAATTGTTAAAAAATATTCAATCCACTGGATTACTCTAATATTTGAGTATGGTAAGAAAATCTATTAATATTTTAATCAAAAATTGCAAAAAACGTAATTGATAATGGTCTAAAATCAACCACGACTTTACAGATTTTTATTAATTAAAATAAGATTTATATTTAAAATTAAATTATTTTCATCTACACAATTTTTTTATAGTGTAATTTACATACATAATGCATTATCTGAAATAGGAGAGTTTTTAATTATTGTCTATTTTGCCTTATTACAACCTTGGAGTCGGAAAGCGCATTATCTTTGAAAGAACTTTAGTGGAAAGTAAAATTTCGGCAAGACCGCCTTCCAATACTTTACCAACTAGAACTACAGCAGGCCATTGATTTTCTTCCGATTCTAAACATAAATTTAAAATAATTTCTATATTTTTAATTTCTAAATATATATTCTTTATTTTATTGTTGTCTTATTTTACAAGACCTAATGAGTATAAAATTAAAATTGTATGTACACATTTACACCAAAAAAATTCAATTTCGTTTTTGAGTAAAACAGTTATTGATTGAATTATCAAAGTAATTAAATCCAATTATAAGTTCTTATAAATCGATTAATTGAAAATGTTCCAATGAATTAGGTCAACAGTCGTCATTACCGCGATTTGAACTTTAAAAAAAATATATTTCTGGAAAACGAAATTTTTGACAATAATTTAGTCAGTATGCCACTTTTGCTAAATACAATAATAAAACAAATTCAGAATGTTATTAATCAATCCTTAGGATATACATAAATACTTATATACTAAAGCATTTTTCTTCTTATCATTACTTTTATTTACATTCAATTGAAGAACGAAAGAATTTGGTTCAGCATGAGTGTGATTTTGAAACTGATGACATTTGCGGTTGGACGTACGAACCACAAGAAAACTTAGAATGGAAGCGAGTTATGGCGGCAAATGTCTTTACCTCTTTTAAAACTGGACCGCGACATGATCATACCACATTAACCGCAAATGGGGGCCACTACATGCTGATGGAAAGTCTCACAAGACTTAAAGATGACGTCATCCTCACTTCACCGATATACGATCGTGGTTTGAGTTTAAAAACCGCATGTTGTTTTCAATTTTACTATTTCATGTACGGCGCTGGCGTTGGCGATCTGTTTGTTATCGTAAAGCCGGTGTCGTTGAGTTTGGACGAATTGAAAAAAAATCATAAAGAGTATGCATTAAGTATTATTGTTATTTGTTATTTTTGCTGATAAAGTTTAAATCGAATTTTGTAAAAATAACGAAATGTCTGTCTTTTTAGATTAATAAAGTTTCAAAAATACGGAAATCAAAACAACATTTGGAACGAAGCCCACTTTAATATAGAAGAATTGGACGAAGATTTCCAGATATTGTTTGTGGCCAACTCGGGTCGTGGACAGTTGAGTGATATAGCAGTAGATGACGTTAAACTCTTAACTGGTGATGATTGTAAGGCATTGGACAACAAAGAGGATGAAGATCTATCCAACGAGGAATACGATTCAACAACGTGTAAGTGAAATACATAGCTAATTATGTTTATGAACTTTTAATAATTGTGTCTTGCAGACGAATCGATATTCGAAATGCAGTCATGTGCAGGGCGGTGTTTCGATTCCCCTGGTACTGGAATAATACGTACATCTGGTCATCTTAAAGGATTGTGCAATTGTGATACTGATTGCGAAGATAGTGAAACATGTTGTCCAGATTTCCGAATGCTCTGTTTAAGCGGTAAGTATTTAAGTTGCTATTTATTATGTTTGTTTGTACATATGGGTGGCCCAAAAAAAATTATGCACTTTTTTTTAAAAATATAAAAAACTGTATAAGAAACTTTTGTAAACAAATACATTTGTATAAAATAATTTGTGTAAATATGTATGTTAAACTAAATTATTACATGTTTTTATCCATTGAATAGAGTTATTTGACCAACCAACAGTTTATTCGGTGGCAGATGAAACTACTCAGAAAAATGAAGCAAAGATCTATAATATTGACACTACACAAGCAACAACTACAAGTACTACAACAACATCAACTCCTTCAACTACAACCAACACTACTCCAACTACAATAAAAACAACACCAACTACAGTGAAAACCACATCAACTACCATCAAAACTACGCCGCCAACTACAACGATTCAGTCTACTTCAACTTCAACTACAACAACTTCAACAACACCAAAACCTAAAATGGTTATAACAACAAAAACAACTCCGAAGACTACAACGACGCGTAAAACTACACCAAAAACAACAACGACGCGTAAAACTACACCATCAACAACAAGAACGACGCGTAGGACTACAACATCTACTACTACACGTAGAACTACAACATTAAGAACAACAACTACTTCTACAACTCCAAATACCACAACAACACACGCAACATCCACAGCTGCTGCCAAAAACTCCCAAGGTAAATTTAAAATCTTAAATGCTTGCCCATTTCGTAGCCATTTAAGTATGGATCATTTTCCTGATTTTTAGTATCTAAATTATAGAACGTATATCTGATATAGGAAGGAAACTAAATTTACCGACAAATTTATTAAAATTTGGAACACAAAGTTCAGATCTTATATAAGAATAGTGTAAAATTGTGCAGTTTCAATTGTTTATAACTTTTTAACCGCTTATCCAATTTTTACATTATTGGTCTCATAGCAATGATAAGGATTTGTAAAAAAATTATATCTTCCATTTCCTAAAGATTTTCCACAATTATAAGCCATTGTATGGATAATAAACATTTAGTACAAATTTCATATTTCGAAGAATAATCAACAATTTTTAAATATATTTTTAAGCATATCTTTTTAATTAGCTGTCCTATTTTTATAAACGAGGTCTTATTTAAATCGTAGGACTTCACTTTTGCGATTGAAGAGGATTATCAATTTAAACAATATTGTTTAAGCATGGATATTTTAAAATACATATCGCTAAAAGACCATAATGTAAATATAAATGTTGAAAAATTGTCAATATCAAATGTTCCTGAAAAATATCGTAATATTATGAATGTCTATGTAGATTTTTAACTTATATTTTCTAACAGAATGGAAATATCCTTCGGCTTAATTGTCCATAATCATAGTCAAACAATAAAGTCGGTTCTTTTTAAAAACTACTTTAAAATAAAAACCCGCTTTTTATTATTTTCTAACTATAGTGAAAATTAAAGTATGTTTTAAATTGAACCGACATTAACTGGATGTAGAAAATGTTTTCATACAATATACAACAAAATATAGACAAGTGGCATCGCTGAACAGCTGACTTAGAAAATTAAAAAAAAAAACAAAAAGTAACAAACAATAAATGTAACCGGGAAGCTTAAGAAAAAAAGTTTGTGGTGGAAAAATAGAAAAGGAAAGATTAATATCAAATGTATTCTATTTTGGTACTAATTTTATTGATTCAATTTTTGTCGAACTTTTTTACATGGCGAAGAACAGCTGATTCTGTTGTTAAATGAGTTAGAAACAACTTCAGCTAGTTATACCCTACACCACCATAGTGGGGAGGGTATAATGGATTTGTGCAGATGTTTGTAACGCCCAAAAATATTAGTCTAACACCCACCTTAAAGTATACCGATCGACTTAGAATCACTTTCTGAGTCGATTAAACGATGTCCGTCCGTCCGTCTGGCTGGCTGGCTGGCTGTCCATGTAAACCTTGTGCGCAGAGTACAGGTCGCAATTTTGGAGATATTTCGATAAAATTTGGTACATATCATTTTTTCTGCCCAAGGACGAACCCTATTGAAATCGCTCCATTATTTCACCTAGCCCCCATACAAATGTCCTCCCGAAATTGGACTTTATCGGTCATAAATGTTTAATTTATATAGGTATATACACAAATTTTTCTCCAAATAAGTTTTATATATACTAAATTCATGCCACCAAATTTTATTATGATCGGTCCATAATTAGTCATAGCTCCCATATAAGGCCTGGTTCCGATAATCACTTTAACGAGCATAAATCTCCTAAGAATGTTGGTATACACATAAAATGCAACATAAATAACTTTCATATAGACATTAATCACATGACCAAATTTCATGGTGATCGGTCAGTAATTTGTCATAGCTCCCATATAAGGCCCACTTCCGATAATCACACACGAATATAAATTATTGAAATTTTGAAAGAAAAATGTTTTTGTTCATTTACTTAGTGTAGGGTATTATATGGTCGGGCTTGACCGACCATACTTTCTTACTTGTTTTATATTTACAGTCGACTTTAACATCAGAAGTATACTTTAACTTGTCTATGGTAGGCCTAAGGTCCACTCTTAAGTAAAGACGACTTTATTTCTCTTAAAATATACTATACTTTTGACTATGATTATGGGCCAATATTTTCATGCTTTCTTTTAGATATAGTTTAAGGTATTTTCAGACTGCAATGCTGAGTATTAATACTTGTCAAAAACTCATGAATTATAATACAATTTCGTCGTATGATTTATTGATCCAAGGCAATCACAAATGTGAAGAAAATATCAAATAAAAGCAAGTAGGGGCACACAGTGGTTTAAAAACTTTTTTTTTTTTTTTTGGAAATAATTCGATATCTCGGGAACTATTGGAGATATTGCAACGAAATTTCACATGGTTGGAGCTGAGGTGTCTTTCAATTCACTTGCATTCGCTCAGCTTCCTAGCGCTATGGGGGCCAAGTTGGTCACCTCGGGTCTCAAAATTTAAAAAAAATCGCTAAAAATCCATTTATGATCCAAATGAGCTGAAATTTAAAATATAAATAGTCCTTAAGAAGATCTATAAAACACACTTACATATGTAGGTTATCTCTATTAGTTGAAGAGATATTTAGGTTTATTTATTTTTTTTTTAATTTTGCTAGATCCTTTTATGTATTTTTAGAGATGATGGGCCAATTGATTATCGAAATTTATTTTTAAAACATCAGCTTATTGGTGATAAAATTCTAAAAAAAATAGGAATAAATTGCTAATAGTTATCTTGTCCCTATAAAAAGTTACACGCATCCAAAATTGGAACATGTTAAAAGAGCCATATTTTTGACGTTTTTTCCCAAAAAGGTCCCTATATTTTTTCTTTTGTAGAAAACATTTTTCTTCGGGACTATCTAATGATATATTTTATTTATGTATCACTTAAATAAATGATTAGATTTAAAAATAACTTTATAGTATTTATATACATTTTATAAAAAAGTATTAACATATTTCAATTCTATAAGTCATGAAAACAACAATAATATTAAAGCTACTTATTTTTTTCCTTAGTAAAATAGCCATTAATGATTTTTTTAAGTGGACTTTATATTGAGGTTATGGTCAAACATGGACCGATCCAAACAAAATATAGTTTTATGATTTTTTATTACATAGAACTTACTTTTGCTGAATTTTGTATAGATACTGCTATTCTATAGACATTTATGTATCATAGAGACATATTCCAGGAGAAATTTGTAAGGGGTCTAGGAGAAATTATGCTCTGATTCCTATGATTTTCAACAGTGACTTTTATCATAGAAATAATGTATGCATATTTTAGTGTTACTATCAGCAATATATTTAAAGAAAATGGCAAAACATTTTTGAATAATATCAACTTTTTTGGAGATTGTATTCCCATATTCACATTTCAGATCAACTAAGAATACTTTAACAGGCCGACGGACATAAGAGTAAGATCATCTTAGAGTTTTATAAGCACCCAGAATATAAATATTGTTTGGTCCTACGAACAATATATCGATATGATTTTAAAGGAATAACAAACTCAGTAAGGGATGTTTGATGTTGATGATGAATAAAGATTGCAGAAAAATATCAATCACCTAAATAATAAAATGTTGTTAATACTATATCTACATCATACTAGATGAACAGAATAATTTTTCTTTCAAAATTTCAATAACTTATATTCGTGAGTGATTTTCGGAAGTGGTCCTTATATGGGAGCTATGACAAATTATGGACTTATATATGAAAGTTATTTATGTTGAATTTTATGAGTATACCAAGATTTATGCTCGTTAAAGTTATTATCGGAAGAAGGGCTTATATGGGAGCTATGACTAATTATGAACCGATCATAATAAAATTTGGTGACATGAATTCCGTTATATAAAATTTATTTGGAGAAAAACTTGTGTAGATACCTATATAAATTAAACATTTATGACAGATAAAGTCCAATTTCGGGAGGAGTGATTCTGAGGTGAGTGTTAGACTAATATTTTTGGGCGTTGCAAACATCTGCACAAATCCAATATACTCTCCCCACTATGGTGATGTAGAGTATAAATATGAACTGGAACCTATATAAAAACCACCCTAAGGCGAATTTCTATTCTAAAAACCTTTAAATTTTGCATGACCATGTGAAATATGTATACCAAATATTATCGAATTTAGAAGAGTGGATGTTAGAATATTTAATTGACAAATCTTTAATCGGTTAACCGATTAATTTTGATCGATTAACTGTTCGAATAATTTAAAATGTGTCGATTAACCGAAATTTCTTTATTTTTTGTACTTTATATAGAAATATAGTTTAAAACACACAAATTTTATTTCTTAACTCATGAACATTCTTTTCTAGCAATCGCTTTATGAAGTATAGCTCAAAAATGAAACTAAGGAATTTGGAAATTACCTTTTTTCTAAAATGTTCCATGATGAACTTTGTCCTGATGTGTCGGAGGAATACATGATAATAGACTAAACTGAAGACATTACTGAAACCAGTCTTTTATCTGAACTTAACAAAACTATTAAAAGTATTTAAAATCTAAAAAATCCAGAAAAGGACTCTAAAGTATAATGGAGGATTTTAGTTTCAATTTCTCCAACATCTACAATCTGTGAGAGAGTTTTTTCCAAGTCAAGTTTTATTAAAAATAATGAAAAATCGTTTAAAAGCAAACCTTTTAAATTTTCTTAAAATATTGTTTCAGAAGATCTCACTAAAAAAAACTCACATGTGTATATAAAAGGAATCTCAAATACTATATTTTTTAGCTATTATTTATTTTTTGTTGAAATGTACACATAATTCGTGGTTTTATTTTCAGTTTAAAATGAAAATAGCAATTATTCGGTTAAGCGAATAATTTAAAATTATCCGATTACTAACCGATTAAATCTAAACCCCGATTGATTATTCGCTCGATTAACCGATTAAAAATGAAACCCAATTAATTGAATACCCTAGAAAAAGTTTAAAAATTAAAAACTTAAATTAATAAATAGAAATTACTTTTATATAATAAATAGAATGTAGAACCGCTAACGTCTCGTTTTCCAGTCAAACACACTAGATAGCTGTGCTAAATGCAAAAGTTCATTACCAACCAGTACAAAAATAAGTACCTATTCTAGTAAATAAAATAACCACCACTCATTACAAAAGAAGGCATGTGGTAATTAGTTGCCATTACAAAAATTCACAAAATTTTTGCTGGGTTGTTATGTTTTCAAAATTAATTTACCGGATGGCAAAAATAGTTTGGATAAGTTTTACATAAACTGTAACGTAACGTGCTGAATGAAATCGCGGGTTATTTACTGCTTAGCGCAGAGCATCAGGAAAACCTTCCCAACATTTTTGATAAACTAGAAATATGAGAACAAAAAAGCATATTTAAAACATCGTGTACGTATTTTTGTGTATTATACTAAAATACACATCCTTGACACCTTTCATTTGGTTATTCTAAAAACTTTACGAAATATTATGTATTTATTAGCAGATTCAGAGAAACATTTCCTTAGGTCGTAGAATTACATACACAACCATAGTGGGAATTCTATTTGTTATGCATTTTTGTTGATGTTTGTAACGTACATCAATGGACTCAGAATCACTTTAACTTTCATGATATATCGATAAAATTTGTCTCAAGTATCTTTTCGGTCCAATGAAATTGATTAAAATCGGTTCATAATTTCACATAATCCAAACACAAATGTACTGCATGTACTTATTAGGGTTTAGTCTTGGTAAATATATTAAATATGTCAGTGTTCATATAAAACTCAACGCAATAAGTCTTATCACCAAATTCTGTGATTGAAACTGACCATAGTATCCATATAAGGCAAACATCCAAAAATATCTTTAACTAGCACTAAACCCGGTGCGCTTCGCCACCCCAATTGTATGAAAGAAATAGTACTATTAAGTCCCCATCCATACTGTGAAACATTTGCTGCAAAACATTTGTGTTTGTCGATGAAAGGGGAAAGAGAAATGGTAAAGGGTACTCTGTTTTATCCACATTTATTTGTTCATATTCGTTCTGTACAGAAATGTCAAAAACTGAAAAGCAAAAGCTTCACTGTGTGGACACGAATGCAGTTTCAAAAGAGAATTTAAAAATGTTTTGCAGCAAATGTTTCACAGTGTGGACCGGGACTAAGTCTCCCTTTGTGAATTAAAGCTAATTCAGGATAATATGCCTCTAGATTCATGTTTATTGAATCATTGTATTGTGGCTTCTAGCACATTCGAAACGTATTATTATAATTAAATAGTACCATTTAGACCCACATTTTATATGCCCACACATGATCATTTTTATAGTAAATGCTTAAGAAATGTACCACTAAAGTCACTTTTTGTGAATTCTAACTCATTCCGGATAATGTGTGCCTAATTTTGAATTTTTAGGTTTAATTTTATAAAATTGTCAAAAAATATTATTAGTTGGAAAAAAGTACCTGTGAGTCCCTTTTTTAGATTCTTATTCGGTCAGGATCATATACCATTCGAAGAACGAAAAAATACAAATTATTTTTGTATCCTCAATGACATATAGATGGCTTAGTGACTTTCTTTCTTTACTCAGAAGCATATCAGTAAACTAATTTAATATAATAAAAAGTATCATTAGAGGAAAAAGTACCAATTTTCCACACTTGAAGCACCGTCAAGTTTTAAATCAAAGTAATTTCCTTATTCTAAGTTCAATATATTAGAAAATTCAAAAAGTACTATTTGGAGAACGAAAAAATACTTCTTAGTTTGGTTTAGTTCACAATTTTTGGTATCATAATACAATTGAGCACCATATTCTTGCATATTTCTTTAGTGAGAAGTATATTAGCCTACCATAATGTATTTAAGCTAACTAATTTAATATATTAAAAAAGTACCATTAAAAGAAAAAGTACCCATTTTCCTTTATCCTCTTGAACACGCGTTAAGTCTGAATTTAAAATTTGTATAGCATTTCCTATATTATAAACTGAATTTGTTTCTATAACACTTAATATTTAATAAATTTTTAAAATTCTTCTTGAAATTCTTCTTGAAATTCTTTTTGGAAACTCTACTATAAATGTATTTAAAAAGTACTATTACAACAAAGAAAATGTACCATAATATCTCCAATTTAATTTTTACTCACTGAGGAACATATATTTTATATTTCTAGGTCCATTATTATAGAAAATTCAAAATATACCATTAGAATAATGAAAAAGTTCCATAATGTTCCCAGTTATAGAATCCTACTCGCTCAAGTCCATATAATATTATGTTCATGAAGATTTATTATAGAAAATTTAAAAAGTACCATTAGAATAAAGAAAAAGTATTAAGTATTCTCTTTGAATTTTCACTCACTTAGAACAATATGCAGTTAATTTGGTATTTCTAAGTCCATTATTAGAGAAAATTCAAAAAGTACCTATAATATAGAAAAAGTAGCATAAAGCCCCCACTTGTGGATTCCCAATCGGTCGGGATCATATAAGCTTTATTTCACAATTCTAAGTTCATTGGTGAAGAAGATACAAAAAGTACTATTAGAATTTAGAAACAGCACTATAAAGACTCCCCCTTAAATTCTCACTCCCTTATGACCATATATGTTTAATTTTATGTTTCTAGGTCCATTATTATAGAAAATTTAAAAAGTACTATTAGAATAAAGAAAAAGTACCATAATGTCCCCACTTGTAGATTTTCTTTCGCTTAGGTCTATATAAGCGTTATATCATGTTCATTGGTGAAGAAAATACAAAAAGTACCATTCGAATAAAGTACGAAAAAGTACCAAAAAGTCTCCCCCTAGAATTATCATTCACATAAGAAATTTAAAAAAGTACCATTATAATAAAGAAAAGGTATCACGAAGTATCCCCTTGATTTTTCACTTACTTAGTACCATATACGCTTAATTTCATATTCATATGTCCATTATTACAGAAAATTCAAAAAGTACCATTAGAAAACAGAAAAAGTACTAAAGGGCAGCCACTTGTGGATTCCCACTCACTCGGGTCCATATAAACTTTATTTCATGTTTCTATTTTCATTGGTGAAGAAATTACAAAAAGTACCATTCGAATAAAGAAAAAGTACAAAAAAGTCTCTCCCTAGAATTCTCACTCACCTAGGACCATATATGCTTAATTCCATGTTTCTAAGTCCATTGCTATAGAAAAGTCAAAAAAGTACCATTAGAATAAAGAAAAAGTACCATGAAGTGTCCGCTTGAATTTTCACTCACTTATTACCATATACGCATAATTTCGTACTTCTATGTCCATTATTACAAAAAAATCAAAAAGTACCATTAGAATATAGAAAAAGTACCAAAAAGCCCCTACTTGTGGTTTCCCACTCACTCGGTTCCATATAAAAAAAAGTACCATGAAATGTCCGCTTGAGTTCTTACTAACTTAGAACCATATACATTTAATTTCGTGTTTCTATGCCCATTATTACAAAAAAATCAAAAAGTACCATTAGAATATAGGAAAAGTACCAAAAAGGCAGCCACTTGTGGATTCCCATTCACTCGGGTCGATATAAGCTTTATTTCATGTTTCTAGGTTCATTGGTGAAGAAATTACAAAAAGTACCATTCGAATAAAGAAAAAGTACCAAAAAGTCTCCCTCTAGAATTCTCACTCACTTAGGACCATATATGCTCAATTTCATGTTTCTAAGTCCATTGCTATAGAAAATTCCAAAAAGTACCTTTAGAATAAAGAAAAAGTTCCATGAAATGTCCGCTTGAATTCTTACTAACTTAGAACCATTACATTTAATTTCGTGTTTCTATGCCCATTATTACAAAAAAATCAAAAAGTACCATTAGAATATAGAAAAAGTACCAAAAAAGGCAGCCACTTGTGGATTCCCATTCACTCGGGTCGATATAAGCTTTATTTCATGTTAATAGGTTCATTGGTGAAGAAATTACAAAAAGTACCATTCGAAAAAAGAAAAAGTACCAAAAAGTCTCCACCTAGAATTCTCACTCACTTAGGATCATATATACTTAATTTCATGTTTCCAAGTCCATTGCTATAGAAAATTCAAAAAAGTACCTTTAGAATAAAAAAAAGTACCATGAAGTATCCAATTGAATTTTTGCTCACTTAGACCTGTATACGCCTAATTTCGTATTTCTATATCCATTATTACAAAAAAATCAAAAAGTACCATTATAATATAGAAAAAGTACCAAAAAGCCCCACTTGTGGTTTCATTCGGGTCCATATAACCTTTATTTCATGTTTATAGGTTCATTGTTGAAGAAATTACAGAAAGTACCATTCGAATAAAGAAAAAGTACCAAAAAGTCTCCCCCTAGAATTCTACTCACTTAGGACCATACAGTGCACTCGCGGTAACGTGAACACCTTCTTACGTGAACACCGCCTAACGTGAACAAGCTTTTACTTACATTGACTACTCTGTAACGTGAACAAACTCAGAAAGCTCTATAACGTGAACAATTTTTTTTCACTGCATTTGTTTTCTAATTATGTAGACAACACTTCAATACATACATTAAATTCAATTTTTAAAGTTTTGAAAATCCCCTTGTTAAAAAAATGTGTTTTATCCTCTAAATTAAATTTTTTTAGTGGCAACGAATGAGTAATTTTATTTGCTATGTAATTTTGTTTCAATTTATAGTTTCTCGTGATCTCGTTTTGTTTTGTAATGCATTTTAATCAATAATTTTGTTTTATTTCACGTTCAAGCGTGTAAAACACAGGTTTATATTATAAAATTTTATATTTTTTCCATGAAATTCGACAATCGCTAACGTGAACAATTTCACTAACATGAACTCCCTTGGTTTTAATTAGTTCACGTTACCGCGAGTGCACTGTATATGCTTAATTTCATGTTTCTAAGTCCATTGCTATAGAAAATTCAAAAAAGTACCATTAGAATAAAGAAAAAGTACCAAAAGGCAGCCACTTGTGAATTTCCACTCACTCGGGTCCATATAAGCTTTATTTCATGTTTCTAGGTTCATTGATGAAGAAATTACAAAAAGTACCATTCGAATAAAGAAAAAGTACCAAAAAGTCTCCCCCTAGAATTCTCACTCACTTAGGACCATATATGCTTAATTTCATGTTTCTAAGTCTATTGCTATAGAAAATTCAAAAAAGTACTATTAGAATATAGAAAAAGTACCAAAAAGCCCCCACTTGTGGCTTCCAACTCATTCGGGTCCATATAACCTTTATTTCATGTTTATAGGTTCATTCGTGAAGAAATTACAAAAAGTACCATTCGAATAAAGAAAAAGTACCAAAAAGTCTACCCTCACTCACTTATTACCATATATGCTTAATTTTATGTTTCTAGGTCCATTATTATAGAAAATTCAAAAAGTACCATTAGAATGAAGAAAAAGTACCATAAGTACCACTCTAATATAGAAAAACTGCAATAAAGTTTCCCCCTAAAATTCTCACTCACTTATTACCATATATGCTTAATTTCAGTTTCTAGGCCCATTATTAAAGAAAATTCAAAAAGTACCATTATAAGAAGAAAAAAGTACCTATATTTCAGTTCTCACATTTTGTTACCTAAATATTATCCCCTACTCCTAACTCTAACTTCACTCAGATAAATATCAGCTAACTTTAATGTCAATAAGTGAAATAATTTAAAATATTTAAAAAAGTACCATTAGGAAAAAAGTACCAAATCCCCTTTTCCTTCTTGAACACCCCTCAAGTTTGAAATTTAAAAATATTCCATTTTGCCAAAATTGGTTATGCTTAAAGACATGCCTCAAACGATTAAAATCTGTGTTAATGTGCTCAAGAAAAATAAGTTTTAAAAAAAGTACCAAACTGTTTTCCCGGATTTGGACAAATATACATCTTGTCAGTCGAGTTCCAAATAACACTCTGTTAGTTAATTTTTGCATGAATCCAGGAACCAATGTTAAAAATTTATCAAAATTGGCTGAAAATGTTAAATAAAATGAATTTTTCCGTTTTTACCCCCTTTTTGGTACCTTTTTTATCCCCATTGTGGTGTTAAAATTGTATCCAAATAAATTTCTGTATCATGGTGGGAGCTTAAAATAAAATATTTATATGTCTTTATCAATTTGTAGAAAAGTATAGTTTTTGAAAAAAGTACCAAAAATAAACACAATTTTTATCCCTTAAGGGTTCGAATTTCCAAAAAGTACCAAACTTATATTTGTTATTTTTTTATAAGTAAAGAATATGATTTTAAATTTGTTTGTATGTTTATTGGTTTAAAAGATACATATGGTGCCAAAAAAGTACCAAAATACAGTTTTTACCCGTTTTCTCCCCTAAAAAGTCCGAATTTTAAAAAAGTACCGGACACCTGTCAGCTTATTTTATAAATGGAGTAACATGATATTGTAAGTTTTTTTGTATCTTTATTAGTTTTGAAGATATAAGGTTACCGAATTTACCCGTTTTTACCCCCTAAACGTTCGAGTTTCCAAAAATCCCTTCTTATCGGATCGTTTTGGGGAGGGAGGAACCCACAGTTAAAATTTCATGATTCTAGCTTCAGTCGTTTGGGCTGTGCGATGATGAATCAGTCAGTCAGTCAGTCAGTCAGTAACGTTACTCTTTTATATATATAGATGAATAAATTCTACTCAAATACTTTTAACACATAAATCGAACTACCAAAAATATGGAGTACCCAGAAAACAAAACGGTGCCAAAATACCCTCAATTCATTTGAAACAAAAATAAATGTTTTCAAAATTTTTAAAATTATTTTTCAATTTCATTTCATTTAGCGGCAACATCAACCCAAAAGCCAATTCCAGCATCAAAACCCATTGAATACATCATAAGTGACAAATCCAAGGCTGATAAAGCAACTAAGGGTACTAACCTATTGCTGTTTACATTCGTGGTAATTGGAATTATTATTTTGGCGGGTGCGGCATATCGAAGTTTTGGTAACAGAGCTATCGCCTGGTACATGATCCGTTTTAAGCAGACCAACAATGGCGATGAGGACTCATCTTCAATAACAACAAGTATTAAGCGACCCCAAGCAAATGGTAGTAATATTGACACAAAGGAAAGGTCCAACTGGTGCAATAAATCGAAAAAATCAACGAGTTCAAAAAATATCATGAAAACACCGTTAGTTAATGACGATGATGAGGATGATGATGATATGGCTGCGAATGGAAATATTGCTTTAAAAAATAATATTTATACCGAATTGTAAAGCTATTTATTTAACATCAAATACATACATTACATAATATACATTTTTTATATAATTTTTTTTCACTTACTTAATATTTTTAATAAAAAATTATTTATTTTAAAGATAATTAAATTTTAGTCAAATTGCATGAGAACATCTAGAATAGTACACTCAAATAATTTGTAGTCATTTCATTAACAACAATTGAAAATTTATTTAAAAACTAAACCGTCAACATTTCATATAACTCAAAGGAGTTTTTAATTTATTTTTGAATGTTGTTTTTATAACTCAAGCCTGTAGTACACGGAATGTAAAAAGCCACATGCGCATGTGACTCTGACGTCACGAAAATGTTTACCATGTTGCACAGTGGTCCAAATGCTCAATCTAGCCGGAAAAAAGTAATTTTTTTAATGTTTCAAAAGCAAATTTTTTCTATGGTAATATGATGACCAGTGTCCATAGTACATAACGGCATAATTTGTTTCTTTAAATAGCTACACTAGCCTTGATACATTGCTTCAAAAACAAGTAATTGATTCTTTGTTAGAAAATTAATATCTCAAGTGACATTTAACAGCGCAAGTAAAATTGTCGTCAAAAAATAATAAAAACAATTAAAAAAAAAAAAATATTGTTGGTGTAATTAATATAACAAAGATAAGAGTAAAACCTACTGTTTAAATTTTTCAGAAAATATGTTTTGTTTAGAAGAAAAATGCAATTATGTACATGTATGTTTTAAATGTGAAATTTGTGTTCAATGTCCAAATTCTATTAGAATTTCAAATGGTAATTCAACAGAGTTAAGCTTTAGTTTTTATGTTGTCATCATCTGTATATATGTAGCTTTCTAATGTTTAATAAATTAGCTGCCACTTTTTGCCTCAACGATTTTTATTTCATTTAGAGTTTAACATGTCCATTACAAGGAAGGAGCTGTATTTTTATTTTTAAGATTGGCGTGGCATTTCGCCCACTTACAATTTTTTAATGAAAGGTAGCCTTGAATTCCTTCCATACATACAGAAAGAAAGAAGGTGTGAACATTTCAGGAAAATCGGTCCAGCTGTTTCGCCGTCTACAGGCTTCAAACCAACCCACAAAGAAAAAATTTACATACAAAAACACACATTCAAGCTCAAAAAAAGAAAAAAAAATATTTTTGTTCTCAGATTGTTTATATTGATGAAATCTATAAACGTACCAAGTTTCATGTCGGTGCAGCTTTTCAAAAGCGAGTTATGACTTTTATCCGGCTAGATTGAGCATTTGGACCACTGTGTTGTGGCGCAACGACGCAAACTGGTAAGTATAGAAAAAAAAGAGGGAAACAAATAAACTTCTGAACCGTTATTACGGAATAAACAAAATTTCACATGCTGAAAGAGGAAGTGGACCTCATAGGTCCACCAGTGGTCCCCAAAGTAGGACACCTCGAGTATGTTATATTTTTAAAACGATTCCATTTCTTCGTTTGTGCTCCGTTTTAAAAGAAATTACATATATAGAATCTCCTCGTTGGGCACATTATCAATTATATCTTGTAGCTTAGGAGATATTCGCATTTTAAAATTAAATTTGCAAAATTTTTACCCACCCTACTCCAGTTTATTAGAGCGGGTCCGAATATTTCTCGATAACTGTAAAATTTCTTTAAAAAAATATTTATAAATAAAAATTTAATTTCAATTTGAAAAATTTGTATCTCTTCGAGTTGTTAAGTTTTCTCTTATTACTTTGCCACGTAAAAACCCATAAGGTAGACACACATTTTGTCTATTTTTTTAAATATATATATATCTTTTGACGATTAAAAAATTCATGGAATACTTTTTTGAAAAATATGACAAAAATGCTCTTTATTGAGTTTTCGCAAAGATACGAATTTTTCAAATTAAAATTAAATTTTAATTTCTGAATATTTTTTAATGAAATTTTACAATTATATAGATATTTCTATTAAAAATGGAAAAATAAAAACAAATTTTGAAATTTGTTTTCAGGAATCCCGCATTTTAGTTTTTCGGCAATAATATCGGGTTATCGGAACCCTTTACAAAATAGTTAAGAACATATTGGGTCATCTAGAATGGGTTTGAGAATTTTTGTCCTAAAGTTTAATTTACATAAAAAATAGGCGTTTTTTGGATAGACTTGGTCCCCTCGGTATCAACAGTTTTAAATATTTTTTCATTTAAAGTTAGCTTTTCAAAAAGTATAAATTCTTTCTACATCTTTTTAAACATTTTTTAGATAACTTAAATAGAAAAAATTACGAAAAATAGCAATTTAATTAAGTGGCCATTAACATGACTCTGGCCACTAGAACAGGAAATGTAGGATCATATATCCATATTAACTTGTATATGACTTTTTGTCTTCGTAGGATAAATTAAATAGTAAAAGTAATTATTTAATGGCAACATTTTTATCAAGTAATCTCTAAATGTATTCATATTTATTATTTTATATTCCTATGGTACCCAGTATACTGGAATTAGATGAAGATTTAAAGCAAGTTTAAACCAAATTAACATAATGGTTTGCAGATAAATACGATAAGAAATTTTGAGAAATTTAGAGTGTTTGATTTACCAAATGAATAGAAACAAAATTGTAGTTTAAATTAAAGACATTTAATTCCAATATGAACAAAATATAAAACCATATAGTATTCAATAACTAAAAATGTTTACGAATTATTACAAATTGTTACTGGAAAAGCGATCATTTACTTGAAAAACTTGCAAGAAAAACCAAGATTGGGTACCGACTGAAAACGGTAATGCTAACGCTTATTTAGATTGGACACAGTTTTGTTGCCATTGAACACAATTGAGAACAACATTCAAAGATAATATTCATTATCGAATTTTTTGGGAACGACTATGCTCAGAGTTTTCATACTTGGTTTAAATTACTTGTTGCCAGTATTATTGTTTTGCTGAAAGTGAGGGTGATCGAAACAGGGTGGTATCAGTATATACAATGTAAATAGTTATTTTCGAATATCTAAAACACTGTTGTATATCTAAACTGCATATCTAACGGTTGGTCCGATCGAGATAAAATTTGACATTGGCGTAGCTAAGGAATATTCGAGTTTATGTTATTAAAATGGATACTACAAATGTACCTTTGACATGTAAAATTTTTAAACACGTGCAAATTTTTCTGTAACATATCTTTACGGAAAATATTTTGGTATAAAAAACATGTCATATTTTTCGAATATGTCGTCCCTAAGCCATTTGGAATTTGACATATTTTTTATCAAAATTTCAAATTTGGGCCACATTTTCTAAAATCCCAAAGCCGATATCAGAAAATGGAAAGCAGTTTTGGAAACCTTGATGTGATCCCTATTTATTTACAAAGCATTTTCCCAGCCCCTAAGAAAATGTTGACCCTATGGGCATAATAGTAAAAAATAAAATTTTTGGGATTTTCGCTCAAATTTTTAGGAATTGCGGGATTTCCTTTGACCTTTTGACAATCTTTTTTACACTTTGCTATTCAGAATGAAAAATTTAAAAAACGTTTGAAATGCACATTTTTCTGAACTATTTTTTTTGCTTAGACAAGTTAATTTTTGGTCTTATAAATAAAAAATTTCAGGTCAATATCTCAATTAGATTCAACTCCGTCCTTCAAAAATATTGTAAATAAGACCTAGTCGAGCGCATTCCAAAAATAAAAAAAAAAACGGATGAGAAACAAAAAAATGGCACGTTTTTACATGTCAAAGGTACCCTAATTTGAGCCCCCATAGCGCCGCGCCTGGAGCATTTGTAGTGCCCATTTCAATAAATTTTACTTGAATACTCCTTGGCTACTCCAATGTCAAATGTTATCCCGATCGGACTAGCTGTTTAGAAATGCCAGATTTATTTCCAAAAAATGTTGATTCTGCCCCACTGTGCATTGTGGGTTGATCAATTCTTGCCTGCTGAAAAACATACGAAATTATAGAGGAACGAATTTTTTAAGAAAGGTAGAAAGATCTTTTTAAATCGAAGGATTTATTTTATACTTACAATGGCAAAAGCATGGAAAACAATTAAAAACTAAAAAAAATCCAGTATTAATTATATTTATTTAATTTTTTTATAAAATTCGTTCACTTTATTTTATTTAACTACGGTAGGGGTAGCGAAGCACATCGTGATAAGCTAGTAGAATATAAAAGTAGATACACTTAATTATCTATCCATTTATATATTATATGTCTATATAATCAATTTTAATTAGTAAATACATAAATTGGACGAAACATACATATTTCGTGTAAAATTTATCAAAAGTGAATTGTGTTGGATCCTTTAATAACAATTTTGATAGCATACATTTAAGCGTAGTGAAAATAATAAATTTTTGACATATTTGGACTTTTTAAGTTAGTTTATAAATATGCCCGTTTAAGGGCCATTATAAAGGCAAGTTGTAAGATATTTAAACAGACTGTTATGTATATAGTAAATGACAGACAAAATACATAGTCTTAGAAAATTTTACATACGTTTGAAATTTTTCTATTTTTTTGGAAAATATATAATTTTATTAAGAGTTGTAACTAAATTTTTGTTTAATGCACTTAAAAAATATATTTTCATCATATTTTATAATATTTTGTTGGTATTTTAAATAAATAACAATAAAACACGAGTAATTGGTATCCTTTTAATGTTACATAAGTTTACATACTCTGTAAAAAAAATGTTGTACCGTTAAAATTTCAGCTACAATTTTTATGATGCTTTGTGTAAAATCAGTGGTAAAAATTTTACTTTCACTAAAAGTGATCACACTTGCAAAATAAAATCAAAAAGTATTTTTAGTGGAAGAATGCAAGGGCAAAGAAATTTCTGAGCCAATTCGAAAAACCGTCAATAAGTTGAGAAATGATGGCAAATCTTTTAATGAAATTGAAATTTTATTAAATCTAAGTAAAAGCACAGTCCAAACAATAATAAAAAATTTTAAAAAACAAGTGGAAATTATGAGAGCAAAGCTCGTAGTGGGCTTCCCCGCATTCTCGACAAACGAACAGAACGGTCTGTTATACGTTCCATTCAAGGAAATCCTAAGCTAAGTGCCGTCGAACTAAACCGGAAAATGAGAACAAATATAGAAGTTACCGTTTCTGATCAGACTGTTCACCGATGCATCAAAAGAAATGGGTACTATAGCAGAGTTGCCAGAAAAAAACCATTGCTTAGATCTGTGAATATCCAGAAGCGCTTAGAATATGCCCAAAAGTACGAAAATGCTTATGTAAATGACCCTACATTTTGGGATAGGGTAATATTCACAGATGAATGTAATTTATGGTTTTTGTAGGTAATGGATGAACAAATGTTTGGCGAAAGCCTAATGCAGAGTTATTACCATAAAATGTTAATTGCACCGTAAAATATGGAGGCGGGTCAGTCATGGTCTGGGAATGTATGGCGGCAAATGGTGTCAGTAAGCTCAGGTTCATCGATGGTACTATGGATAAGGCCATGTATATCGATATTTTAAAGGATAGCTACCTTCCCAGCGTCCAACTTCTAGATCTGGAGGACAACGCAATATTTCTCCACGACAACGATCCGAAGCATTCATCTAAGTTAGTTAAGAAATGGCTTCCATATAACGTTAGAAACAAATAGCAACATCCCATGCAGTCCCCCGATCTTAATGTTATTGAACATTTATGGGATATTTTAAAACGAGGTCTAAAAAATCGACAAGTAACATCAGTTCCAGCACTCAAAGAAGCGTTGATGGAAGAATGGAGTAAAATTACTCCAGTAGTAACAAAAAAATTGGCTTTGTCCATGCCAATTAGATTATCTGCTGTAATAAAGCCAAAGGAGGCCACAAAAAATATTAGTTTAATTTTTTTTTTATCCCGTATGTAAACTTATGTAAATTAGCTTTATGCCAAAAAATGAATTATTTTATGTTTTTTAGTAGAATTTAATGAAAATAAATTAGTTTTGTGTTTATTTTATCTCAATAAATCCAAAATAGCATAAAAAAAGTAATTTAAGAATTTTTCACTAAATATTTATTAATAAAGATGATATATATTAGGGGTATGTAAACTTTTGTAAGACTGTGTAGTTTTTATAGAAAGGAAACAAAAATTTTTATCAACATACCACAAGAGTTCTCTGTGGCTACTTAACATGTTTAAATACAGTTTTTTCACCGCTTATCCAATTGTTTAATATACTCTAGTTTCATTATATTTTCTTAAAAATCGTTTTCATTTGAACACAGGATATCTCAAAAAAGATATCTTCCATATATATTTAATTTTATAGATATCCTTTAAAAGTGATATAAAATGATAATCAATTACACAAATAATATTAAAATAAGAAAAATTACATTTATCTGTATTATACTAGACCAAACGATTGTAATATAATTTATATATTGAATAAGAATAAACATTTCAAGTAAAAACTTATAGGATCGACATCTTTTGAATACCATTTCCAAACAAATTCCGATGGAAACGACATACAAAAATTAAGGGCATGAATTTCGAAATATTTTTTTTAAAGACCCTTTCATACTAATTATCCTCTTTTTGGTAAAAATATATTTTTGAGTAAAGCATAAATATTGGACAATTAGTTATAACAATATGTATAAACAAAAACGTAAATAAATTTTTTCAAATATATCCCTACATTTCAAAGATCTCGAGAACCCCTATGGTCCCAATCTGAATTTTATTTATGTTTTTGATCGAGCAATGTCTCATATTTTAGTAAAATCTTTGGAAAATGGAAGCTGGCGTTTTGGAGATATCCTTTGGCTAAGGACAATTTTTATGATATATCCTGTTTTGATCAGAAACAGTTTTCTATATAAAAAATATTAATATCTTCGATTCAGTAGCATTAATATGAAATCAAAAATTATATAATCAGACTAACAGTTCAAAAGTTATTAACAGTTACGGAAACATTACCGAAAAAACGGCAAATACCGTTTCGATTCGGTAGCCATCTTTGGTTTTGACTCTATTATGGCTTCAACGGACAAGCTAAACGGACAATTATAACATAATTTTTGTATATCCATGCAAAATAGTTACTTTATAATCTACCCCAGGAATGAAAAAGCTTAACTGGATTCTTACTTCAGCCTTGTTAAAATATTTTTTTGTTTATTACTGGTATTGACATAAACATTCATGGGTTGTTGGCACTTATATACACATACAACTGCGCCAATTCTCTCATAACAGACGATAAACACGTGACTTAAGATGTGACCGACAGGAGTTTTCAACCGTACAAACACTAAAAGATTTAAATAATGGGCTGTTACACACAATATTTTCAACAAATACTTATTAAATTCGAAATAAAATACTCGTACTTATTTGGCAATTGTTGCCATTACGAAAATATATAGAAATAATAACGAATACGATGTAAATACAGTTCTTCTTACCAACTATTGAAAAGAAACACTTGAATTCACTGTTACTTAGTGCTTTGGTAAGGAAGCAAGTAATTATTAATTCTAATGCGTCTTTCACCCCAATTTTTATTTGTGTGCATGCATTATCATCATTGTCAGCAACATCATCTACATACAACTTTCTTTTATTATACCCTCCACCACCATAAGTAATGAATGAGGGTTTATATAGGTTTGTCATTCCGTGTGTAACATTGAGAAATAATCTTTAAAGACCCAACGAAGTATATACATAAATTGAAATTGTTTGTTTTGAATTTCAACTTTATAACTATATTTTTATGAAATTTATGAGCATTTTAATGATTTTCGAGAGTAGATGTAATATGGTAGCTGATCTGTGTACAATTTTTTTTTTTTTTTTTGATATCAATATCATTTAGATATTTATTACGGAAATTTTGTGTGGGGGTTAGGAGAAATCATAGGCCGATTCTTATAATTTTCAGCAGAGTTAATCCTTTTATCATAAAAATAACGGATATAAACTTTTATGTAATTATCTGCAATATATTTACACAAATAACAAAAAATATGTGTAAATTATAATTTTTTTTTAAGTTGGATCATAATTTTGGTCCTACTGTACCGATTTTGCTAATTTTCAACACCTACTTGCTTAGGACAATAATAAACATTCTTTGAAAATTTTCTACTTTTTTTTTTGTTTATTTTGGACGTGAGGTGTTCTATATACAAGGTGTCGCAAAAGTAATCCTCCTATCAGAAAATGCTATAAATTTTGCGATTGGCCAATAATGTCAGTTTTGTTTTGACATTTGTGCAGTAAACACATGCGAAATACACGTTAATAAACTGCTCCAGAACGCGGAATATTGCTGTCTATTTATTTGACCAATAATCGGTCGGTGACTTTGGCACAACGTGAATTTCGTCGCAGATTTCCTGGCAGTCCAACTCCTACTGGTGAAACACTGCGACGTTTAGCCGCTCGCCTCGAAGAGACTGGCACAGCACGAGATGCTGCCAGGCGTGGCAGACCCCGGAATAGCCGTTTTGCAGACCGTCGACATCGACCAGACGACGCACAGTGCTTTGTCCCCATATAACGAATGGACAAAAGTAGAAGGAGCTTTCGTAGAGATATAGAATTTGGTACACAAGTACCCTTTTGTATTATTAGAGATAATACAAATTTTGATCAAAATCGGGTGATGGGCTTGCCTACCTGCCATATATAATGAATATTAAAAATGACATTTTAGCTAAAATATTGATTAAAATGTTAAAAACATTTTCAGTTATCTCTAGAATTAAGGGTTTATTGTGTGCCAAAATTAATTTTAAGGACAAGGACTCCTTTTGCTTCCATATAAGTCTAATTTATGTAAAATTCGTTTGACGATTTTATACAAATTTAAATACCATTTTAATATTCTTTCGAAAATTCACTTCATTTATCCAATTTTCTATTGGTGAATAAATGTTAGTAGTTATAAAACTTCTTATTTATTGGAAATATATATTTTTTAAATAATTACATTAAATTAAATAATGTACATGAGTAACCATTTTAGTCTCAAACTTGCTAAAATTTTAATTACGTAATATAATTCTAAAAATGGTAAATTAAAAATTCATATTCAGTAATTTTTAATTCT
Organism: Calliphora vomitoria; assembly: GCA_942486065.2. Lineage (NCBI taxonomy): Eukaryota > Metazoa > Arthropoda > Insecta > Diptera > Calliphoridae > Calliphora > Calliphora vomitoria. Next base: position 64,797,960 of record OW818030.2, on the reverse strand, counting down.
TAATATAATTAAATGTTTTAAAACAAGTAAGAAGGTATGGTCGGTCAAGCTCGACCATATAATACCCTACACTAAGTAAATGAGCAAAAACATTTTTCTTTTAAAATTTCAATAATTTATATTCGTGGGTGATTTTCGGAAGTGGGCCTTATATGGGAGCTATGACTAATTATGGACCGATCAGCATGAAATTAGGTCGTGTGATTTATGTCTATATGAGATTTAATTATGTTGAATTTTATGTGTATACCAACGTTTTTAGGAGATTTAGGCATGTTAAAGTGATTTTCGGAAGCGTGTCTTATATGGGAGCTATGACTAATTATGGACCGATCATAATTAAATTTAGTGACATAAATTCCGTATGTATAAAACTTATTTGGAGCAAAACTTGTGTAGATACCTATATAAATAAAACATATATGACCGATAAAGTCCAGTTTCGGGAGGATATTTGAATGGGAGCTAGGTGAAATATTGAACCGATTTCAGCCAGTTTCAATAGGTTTGATCCTTGGGCCAAAAAAAGTATAAATACCAAATTTTATTGAAATATCTTAAAAATTGCAACCTGTGCGTTGCGCACAATGCTTACATGGACAGCCAGACGGACGGACATAGTTTAATCGACGAACCAATTATTGAAAATAACAAAAAAAAGCACGATTTTTTATGAAAATTTATTCAAAATTCGAAATACATAAATTGTACAATTGGTATTATAATTTAAATGATTTAATATAATTTTCAATGTGGGAAATTATTAACATTTTATACTAAAATGAACAATAATAATCATTTTTTAAAAAAAATTTTTTCAAAATTGCGGCAAAAATTCCGTTAATTTTATTTTTATTTTAAATGAATAAATGTATTAACTATGAAAAACAATAACAAAAAAATACTACATTTTATACACTTTGTTTATATTTTCCACCAAACTGTAATATTTTTTAATTTTTAATATGCACTTTTTAAAGCTTTGTAAAAACATTCCAAGAGTGAAATTTCACAACAAGAATTTTTCCTTTTCTTGACTGTATACATAGTTATTTAAAATATTAAACTAAAAAACTTTTTTCCAAAAACCTAAATTTTTATAATATTTTTTGTAAGTCTATCTTCAAAAGCACTTTCGTTTCCCTGAAAAATTTTCTGACTTTAGAGCCTTCTCTCAGTAAGAAATGTAGTCATATCAATATAATTTTTGGATGAGTATATTAGATGTCTTCTTATCTCTCAAATTACATATCTTTTATTAAAATTTGGAAGAAAAATTTATTTTCGACTTTTGTCTATGAAACAGAGTACTGTGCGACGTGCCACGCAAATGGGTATCAGTCGACGGTCTTTACAGCGAATTTTGGTACAAGATTTGAAGATGTTTCCGTATGAGTGATGAGGCCCATTTCCAACTTAGCGGGTACGTAAATAAGCAAAATATACGCTTCTGGGGCACTGAAAATCCGAAGAGCCATTACACCCGCTCAATGTCACTGTATGGTGTGCTGTTTTCGCTGGAGGAGTCATCGGACCTTTTTTCTTCGAAGACGTCGCGAGCCAAACGGTTACTGTGAATGGTGAGCGCTACAGAGCAATGATTAACGAGTTCTTTTTGCCGCAACTTGACGAATTGGGATTGGAAAACATGTGGTTCCAACAGGACGATGCAACGGCACACACTGCACGTGCCACAACCGATATGCTGAAGGATGCATTTCCCGGGCGCCTAATCTCCCGTCTTGGCGATTTGCACTGGCCAGCAAGATCGCCTGCACTGGCCAGCAAGATCTTTTTATGGGGCTTTTTGTCGCGGGTTTACGTCAACAATCCTCAGAGTCTTGCAGCTCTTAAAGACAATATCCGTCAATAATGTGATGACCTATCGCCGGAAGTTTTGGCCAAAGTGATGGAAAATTCCATAAAAAGGGCTTAAATGACAATCAACTGTGGCGGCGGCCATTAACATGACATCATATTCTCGACTTGATGTAAAAAGAATTAAAATACCAAATAAAAATAATCCACAAGAAGAATCAAACTTTTTAATTTTTTTTTTTTTTTAATTACAGCCAAAAAACATCGGAAGTATATAAAAATCGCTGTTATCGGCCCATAATTGGTCATAGCCACTTCCGAAAAACAAATTAACCTACACAAATATCCCAAAAAATTCCGTGCTGAACCAAAATTTTACACCGATCAGTAATTTGTATCCAAGAATCATACTAAAAGATTATTTTATATCGGTCCATAAGTCGCCATAGCTCCCATATAAGTCCCACAACCCAAAAATATATTTTCACATATAAGCATTGACATCGAAATTTAGTTCCAAGTAGACAGAAATCATACTGCTTGACTTCGTGACTATGGGTTCATAATTATAAAACCTATATAAGAATCATATCCGGGAAATTCATTAAACGCGAATATATATTAAAATATTATGATATAACTAATTTTCATATGCAAAATTTTGAACCTTTTTTATACTCTGTTTTTTCACTTGAGGTTAATAAGGAAAAATGTTGAGCCAAAGGCGTAATGTTAACCAATTATGAGGTATATAAATTGTTAAATTGCATACGTTATAATAGGAATAAATGACAAACTCTGTTGATAATGGTAAGAATCTGTATTTATTTCAATTATAAATTGCTGAATTGGATAAATTTTTGTTTTACATTTGAAATGAAATATCTTCTGCGCAAACAAGTCTCTCTAACAATCGTTATATTATTTATTTGTTATACCATCATATTTAGGTGGAGGGTATTTAAGATTCGGCAAGGCCGAACATAGTACTCTTACTTGTTTTTTGTTTGTTTTGTTTTTCAATAATGGCATCATATCTGCTATTTGTGGATATTTTGTGGAGTCAGCGATATTTCCTTATTTATTAAAGTGATTTTCAGGCCGGATTACCATGGCATTCACCCATTCACACAAATTATTGTGCACATGTACTTGAATACAGTGGTAATTGTACTGTACTGACTGTAGCTACTGGTGGTTACAAATATTTTATTAAATAAAGCTTTAAAGCTCCCTTTTATATTCCCTTAATTGGAATAATATTACTGTTTAGTTCAAATTGAATGCATTTTTAAGGATTTTTTTCAAGCTATCTTTATAAATATACTAGCTAAAACCCGGTGTGCTTCGCTACCTGTATTGTAATGAAATAAAAAGTTTATTTCAACCGACCATCTATGGCCCAAATAAAGATATAGTAATTGAATTGCTCACACAAAGTGAAGAATCTACTTATTTTCCTACATAAGCGATAAATAATATTACCTTTGTACAGGTATTATGAACTATTAATGCACTAAATAAAGATGTTAGTGATAGAAGATTCATAAAAATTGTGAGGATTCTATCTGATGCTATTTCCAAGATATACGAATTATAGTATTTACTTTGTATTAAGGATTTCACCTATTATAGTTTCACAGGTATACTAATTTTAAAGAGCCGCAGAACAAAAGTTACTTTTATGGTCATTAAAAATGTTTGGGAAATTGTGTTTTATTTATTTCGGAAAAAGAACCTTTTGTTAAAAGAAAGTAAAAAAGTACGTTTTGTTTAAAAAAAAAGTAAGTTTCTTAAGCGTTTTTTAAACGAGAATATTTTGAATGCCTGTTTTTAAAACTACCCTAATATATAAACAAACTAGCGGACCCGGCGAACTTCGCATCGCCCCAATTTTAAGCCTTCAGACAAACTTTAGAGCAAAACTCGATTTTCGATTTTTCCAACTTTTCCGGAGAGATTTTCTAAAATTTTCTTCCGTAAAAACCTTCTCCTCGAAAATGCAAACAACTGACAAACAATTTTACAGAAACCGGCCCAGCCGTTCTCATTTTATGAATTACTATACATTTTTTACACCATTTTTATATATAAGGAGTGAGATCGTAAAATTCTTAACATAAGTTTTTCATTAAAACTTTTAACCCAAGTATTATTTGATTTTTTTTATCAAGTTACCTTTGTAAAACATGTCATTTATTATGTTTAATGTCAATTATATTCATTTGTTGTTAATCTGATTAGAATGAGTGACCAGAAAAAAGTGCGTACTAAAATTATTAAATATTTTCAACAAAACCCAACAGGTCCTACAAAAAGTTGGCCAAGCATTCAAAGGTCTGCAGTCAAACTGTTTCCAATGTTATTAAACAGTACCGGGAGAACTTGTCCGATCCAAAAAAAAAAATCGAATTTTTTATGGATACCACATTTATGTACCATGAAATTAGTATGGGCAGAAATCAAGGACCGATTCTTACCATTTTTCACAGAGTAATGCTATTACCATGGAAATAATTCGTGCCAAATTGTATGGTTCTATCTGCAATATATTTAAAGAAAATAGAAAAATTTTCAACGTTGTCTCACATTTTGGTCCAAAACTCTGGTTTGATTACCTGAAGAGCTGTAATTGCGACAGTCTTAATACTTTGTGTAAAGTGCATGGCCCCTCAAAGTTGGTCACCTCGGGTCTCAATTTAAAAAAAAAAATCTCCAAAACTCCATTTTTTGATCCGAATGATCTGAAATTTAAAATATGAATAGTCCTTGAGAAGGTCTACGCTTACATGTGTAGGTTATCTCTATTAGTTGAAGAGATATTTAGGTTTATTGATTTATTTTTTTAATTTTGCTCGATCTTTTTATGGTTTTTTATATATGGCGGACCTACAGAGGGTCAAAATTTATTTTGAAATATCAGCTATATTGATGACAAAATTCTAAATAAAATAGGAATAACTTGCTAACACTTATCTTGTTCCAATAAAAAGTTACACGCATCCAAAGTTGGAACATGTGAAAAGGACCGTATTTTTTACGTTTTTTTTTTCCCAAAAAAGCCCATATATATTATCTTTTGTAAAAAAATTTTTCTTAGGGACTATATACAATTTGTATAGGCTCCGGAAAGAAAACTTAATGCAAAAGCGTGTTAAGTAAATTTTGGCTTACTTAAGCGGGCACAACACCCCGCAGACCTATCCAAACTTGCCCAATTTTTAAACAAAATTTGAGATTTGAGTAAAAAATTCTAAAAAGGCAAAGCACCGATCCTCGAATAAGCTACACATTTGTATAACCCTATATGCTTCTTAAATATCTACAAAATTTTTTTTACTATCACACGGTAAAAAACGTAACAGTAGGTACTTTTCTAAAAAAAAAAAACTCAGTTTTTGGAACACATTTACCACGGTTTAGGAATTTCAATTTTTGAAAATAAAAAATGTAAAAAATTATAATGTCGTTAATTTAAGGATAACTGAGTCTATATTAATTCAAAATTTTGTTATGATATCTTTAATCGTTTAAATTTTACATTAAGTCAAATTTTATATTTTTCTTCATGGAAAATCACCATATTATAATTTTTTAAGTTTTTAAAGTAAATGTCGTCCCAAAAATTTATAAAATTATTTAATTTTACTAAAATATCAATCTTAATGTCCTAAGGGTTTCAAAAATAGCAAATACTTATTTAAAAAGCCTTTATTTACTCCTCAGAAGTTCCACAAACCTTGCCCCCTTTGAAAAATTTGCATGTTTTTTCATACATTTCAACTTAGAGTGAATAACATCCCTATCATTGTAAATAGTTTGGCTTAAAATTACAGTTATTTTTTTTTTGTCTACTGCGTGTCGGCACCAGTTGCCTGGTCTTCCAAAAGTATTTGAGTTGCCCTTTTTTGCATTTCATTCCACCCATGGGTTCTTCCTTGTATGCCTTACGGGATGAAGCATCAATTTTTCATTCGCCATACGTGTCCCAGCCAATGCATTTTTCAGATTTTAATGCGTTTTACTATATTTGCGTAAAGCATAAAGCTCATACAACATGTGTTTCATCCTAATTTGGAAACTATCATCAACGCATATAGAGCGTTAAATTTTACAAAGATTTTTTTCTCGAACACTCATTCGATTTTTTCATTGTACATGTTTCAGCACTTTACAGTAAGACATTTAAGACTAGTGATTTGTATAGTGTTATTTTGGATCGCCAAGTGATGACATTTACTAAGCAAAAGTGGTATCTATTTGCAAATGTTATTCCCCGCTTGATTTCTAAGCTGACATCATCATTGTTGTTAATCGTGGCACTAAAATAGGCAAAGTTTTTTACAATATAAAATGAGAAATTTTAAATTATCAATGTGTATGCGCATGACACGTTTGTCGTAAATATTGTCAGTGGTCCTAAATTTTGTTTCAGCTAATTTGCGTCGCCTTGCCTAATACCTCGCTCAATATAAAACGGTTCGGAGAGGTTTGCTCCTCTTTTGAAAGCGCTTTTGTAATTATTTAACGTCATAATGCAGAGTAATTACTTATATTAGCATTTTGCTGGGTATGTTCAAATATTCTGTGGTATTACCTTTGAGAGAATCTGAAATTAAATATTATCAAATTGGCTACGAAATGTGTTTTAAAGAAATAATTTTAACATATTTGTGCCCGACCAATCGGACCTTGTGGCACCGAAAATCGGACAAGTCCAATATAAGGGACAACCTTATCTACACTCATCCACATACACTTTGTTGTTTGATCTATATTTCTTCCAACTTAACTTAAAATACTCATCGTACAACATGTAGAATGAGTGCCACAAACATCCATAAATATTAAGTTTTTGCAACACTAATTATAATTCTCATGTTTTTTCATCCCTTGTATTGTTTTATAAGAGCTGAGTTACAGTTGTTGGTGCGGTCGTATATTAGCTTTATTAATTATGAAACAGAATATTAAATTGCAATTGAATATGATTGAATTATTTATTTTTCTTCTTTCAATTCAATTCTTTATTTTCTTTTCTTCTATTACATACAGATATGCTTGTATGATTGACATTTACAAAAAATTGATTCGTCCCTTAAAAATAAGATAAATACTTACATAAATGTAATTTCAATATCCATGGTTATAAATTTAATTTCTAATCTAATACAATAATTGAAAGAAGTAAGAGTATTATATTCGGCTGTAATACGAGCATCGTTTTTGTATAAAAACTAGGGATGACAATCCAGAAAATCCCGGGGTTATTCGGGATTAAGAAATCCGGTCCATTAACAGTTTTAGATGTAGGTATTGGAACCACGCGAGCTATCTTCCATAAAGATGGAAATTGAGACGTCATTAATATTGTATAAAATAAATGCAAAAGATATGTATGTAGAAATATGCTGGAAAATATGATATACAATTTTAACTTTATTTAAAGCCCCTAGAACCTCGACTTCATTCACACAATGAAAATATACCGAAGTAAACAAGGATCTATCAATGTCAACAGGCACTGCAGAATCAGAATAATTATTTAAGTCCTCAATATTTAGATCATGATAATATTCACCGTCATCCAAAGTTCCAGAGTACTTAAACAATTTCCACATATTCGTATTATTAAGCTCCCTAAACAATGTGGAATAATAGCGAATTATTTCTTTACGAATAATTGCTTTAGCCTTATTACGATATTGGCAATCAATTTTCCATTTACTAGGTAACATATTAATTTTATAATAAGAAAAAGCTAAATCCCTCATTGACCTAACCAACACAACTTTTTTTGATTCTCAGTATGTCGTACCTTCTTTCTAACAATAGGTACAAAAGGTAGATAATTATTAAGCAAATATAAATATTGGAGCAAATCTGACCCATATTGTTAGAATTAAAAATAAGTGACGAGTCAAAAGCAGCCAAAAAAGTAAGCAAATTATCCTAATTAATATTATTGTAATTATAATACTAAATAACTTCTTCAACATTGAGTATCTTAAAGTTGAAGGAGGCACATATCAACGCGTGGTGCGAAATAGCAGGACATTGAAACTGATTAGAAGAAGTAAGTATTGAGCCATCACGTACTAGCATATATTCAATAAAAGAAGTAGAATGAAATGTGTAGTTTTAGATTTATGGACTATATTTAGGTTGATTCTCAATCATAGAGAACTAAAGTTGGCAGAAAAGTTACTTTTAAAAAGATTGTAATTGAAGTCACCAAGAATTATTACATAATAGTAACTAGAGAGAAATAATAAATACTAAGCTTTACCAGAGGCATCGCAATTTACATCATTATTCGGTAAGACAGCTCATTCCATTATACCATAGGTTACTTCACTATCATTAGAAAACGTAATCTTTGCTTTAGTTTTGTCCAAATTCAATATTTTAAATTTATTTATAGTCTTGAGACGAAGTAAACGTTTGCATAACAGATTCAACTTTCCAGCAGCAGGATTGTAATGATCATTCTGGTAAATGCGACTTTCCAAGTCTCCACCCATTACATCTGAATATTTCATGCATCTAGTTTTAAAATAAGATTTCATAATTCTGTCTCTCAAAAACACATTATTAAATTTAACCAGGATGGATTTGTGATTAAACATATAGCATAGGTGTTATCGATTCCTTAAAATGAGCACAAAAAGTAATATCGGTGAAACAAGATCAATTAGGCCATCAGGTAGTCCACTAATAACAATATCGGCGCTATTTAGCCGTTTGTACAGCACATAATTTTCTTCTTCCAAAATAGCTAATTTGTTAGATGTGTTGGATTTTTTAATGTGAAGGATTTTTTAATGGAATTTAATTCATCATAATTTTTCTTCATCCAGGTATCTATTTTGTTGTTCAGTCTACCAATCTCATCACGCAATGTCTTATCAATACCAGAGGATGGATTCGCCTCACACTTCTCACAATTAAAGTTATTGAATGCAGTCGTTTCGTCTAAAACTTAATTAAATTATAATTTAATGATTTCATCAACGATTAAAAGGAAAGAAATTTTAATTCATTTTTCCGTTGAAGTTTTTAATTTGAATAAAGCCTTTGGGAGATTTAAAAAGTTGCTCAGAAGTACTTTTAAATCAATTTAATTGGTTTAACAAGAAATAGCTTAGAATCACGATGAGGACCTTTTTATTAAAGGATCTTAGTTAATTTTTTTGTAATTTTTATCTGAAACTTTTCTGTTCATTCAAAAATTAACAAAATGAATTCAAATTTTGATTCCATTTTTTGTTTTTTTTTTGACTGAAACAATTCGTACATATTTTGGGCCAAAGTATACCAAGTAGTCCGACTCTCTACTTTTCAATATTACTCTTTCACATATACGGGTACCATGTGAAAGAATTAAACACTTGAAATTTTAACTTCGATTTTCCGACTAGATAAAGACCGAACCACGTTTTTACACTTCTATAATATATTTTATGAATTTTTTGAACACTATGCAGCACAATTTTATTTCCAAAAAGCTTTAATTTTGAACAAATGAAAAAATCAAACAAATTGAAACTTAACACAATATTATAAAACTCTGTAGGGCTGGTGAAAATTAAAAAGCCACCAACACATATACATTTTAGTTACTAACACATATTTAGACTTAGGTGCTTTTTCACTAACACATGTTTAGAGTTAGGTACTGCTGTCAAAGAGTCGGACTACTTGTTATACTTTGTTTTGGGCAAAATGAATGTATTTTAATTTTTTAATTCATGGTGAATTTAAAATCAAATAAACCAATATCAATCACTCAAATATTATTAATTTACAGCTCTGGTACCCAACCACTAATATTTACAGTCATTACTAAGTAATACAGGAAATAACTACATACTTATATTCTAATCATCTTTTGTTTAGTAGTCACGAATGTCCAAAAATAAATTTGTGTGCATTTTCCCAACTATTTAAGATACCGATTCTCAAACATTTTTGTTCTGAGTTCAGTATTTGGTGAGCTGGATCTGCTTACCATATACTGACTATTATTTCAGTTGGGAACATCGACACCTTATTTTTCCTCCATACAATACTTCGCAGACAATTTTATTAAGATTGAGGACTTTATTCTTTGTTAAAAAATAAAGCCTGATAAATTCTGACATCTTTGTTATAGTTCACTAAACTTTACTTTCAGTGCAATTCTCTCTCGCTCACCAACACAACTTCAAGTTTAGCTTTGGGCAACCCTAACCTAATCTCAAAAAGTCTTAACTGGCAACACTGCCTGCTTCATTTTCTCAACTATTAAAAACAAAAGAGAACTACGTCCGTCCTTAATTAGATTTTTTTTTAACAAACATTAACAAATGATTATAAACTGAATAAAAATTCAATATTGTTCTAAAATAATAACTTTTTGTGAACTTCAAATAATTCAGTGGAATTTCAAATGATTTGGCCTGTTTTGTAGCAAGTGGGGAGTGCGGTGTGGTATGTGTCTGTCAAGGATTTTTTTTTTATTAATCATATTTATATTTAATCTCCAACAATTTGTCTGATTAATTATTGCAAGTTGAGTTTCATTATGTAAATTACAAGCAAACTTTTGTCTCATCATCCTAAATTTAAATGCCAACCAACACTTTGGATGTGCTTCAATACAGCTTAATGTTGTTATTGTTCATTGTTGGTGTTGTTGCTGTTGATAATGTTTTTTTTTTTTTTTTTGTTACAAGTAAAACTTTTCTCCCCGATAGACATCGTCAATTAATTGTGCCCTGTGGAAGAAAGAGCAAAAAAAAAAAACACTTTATTATTATTCTCTTTTAAAATTTAATTTTTTTTGTTTATTTTGTTTTTGGGCTTCTTTAAATTTAATTGAAGTTGCCTTTAAACTTTCCTTTTTTACCAGTGAACTAAAATTGACAAACAGAAACGTACATAACGAATGGATGGATGGATGAGTGAAATGAATTTTGATAAAATTCGCAAACAAAAAACTCTCTAACCATAAACCAAATAGGATGGTGGCAGGAAGTTGCAAAAGAGAATACAACATTTGTTTGGGTTGGAGTAGTGCGTGGTATGTGTCTATGAACGGTGGCAGACGAGATGATTGGAGAACTGACTGAGTGACTAAGAGAAGAAGGCAGAATGAATACTGGTTCAGAGCAATTAATAATTATTCATATTTTTCAAACATTAAATTTAATTAAAAAACAAGTAAGAAAGTATGGTCGGTCAAGCCCGACCAGATAATACCCTACACTAAGTAAATGAGCAAAAACATTTTTCTTTCAAAATTTCAATAATTTATGTTCGTGAGCGATTTTCGGAAGTGGGCCTTATATGGAAGCTATGACAAATTATGGACCGATCACCACGAAATTTGGTCACGTGATTAATGTTTATATGAAAGTTATTTATGTTGAATTTTATGTGTATACCAACATTTGTAGGAGATTTATGTTCGTTAAAGTGATTATCGGAAGCAGGCCTTATATGGGAGCTATGACTAATTATGGACCGATCATAATAAAATTTGGTGACATGAATTCCCTATATATAAAACTTATTTGGACAAAAACTTGTGTAGATACCTATATAAATTAAACATTTGTGACGGATAAAATCCACTTTCGGGAGGACATTTGTATGGGGGCTAGGTCAAATAATGGACCGATTTCAGCCAGTTTCAATAGGGATCGTCCTTGGGCAGAAAAAATTATATGTACCAAATTTTACCGAAATATCTTTAAAATTGCGACCTGTACTCTGCGCACAAGCTTTACATGGACAGCCAGCCAACCAGCCAGCCAGCCAGCCAGCCAGACGGACGGACGGACGGACGGACATCGTTTAATCGACTCAGAAAGTGATTCTGAGTCGATCGGTATACTTTAAGGTGGGTGTTAGACTAATATTTTTGGGCGTTACAAACATCTGCACAAATCCAATATACCCTCCCCACTATGGTGGTGTAGGGTATAATTATTTTACAGCAAAAACATTTCCATTGAAAATCATAAGGACGCCGAAGTATTTTGTTGAACACTGAATCAACTCTACTACTACTCGTTCAGTGAACTGAAGTAAGTGAAACGGTGCAAGTGTGTGTTTTACTGAATGTCTAATTGGGTGGTTGATGGGTTATAACAAAGCGTGCAACATTAAAATTGCATCATGCCACTGTTCACCACTTTAAGCTTCATAAAATAAATTTGAAACAAAATTTGAATGTTTACATGTATGTATGTATGTAAATAGTAGTAAACGAAATAAAGCATTTTACAAGTGTCCGCTAAAAATAGGAAAATCACCAAAAAAATATAATTATTATTGATAATGATGGTGCCACTAACATAAGTGCATATGTATGTATATACTAGGGTTACTAATCGGGAAAATGTCCCGTGAATTCAGCCACAATAGAAATTTTTGGTCATTTAGACTGAATTATTTGATTAGCAATAAATTCGGTTATCACAACCAAAACTTTGTTTTCTGTGTGCCAAAAACAGAAAAATGTTTAAAATCCTAAATGTTTGAATTCCTAAATCCTAGGTTACTAATTGTTCACCTCCTAAAGTCTTGGTGATAAATCAACAAAATCAAAAGAGGAGAATGTGTCGAATATTATCCGATTTTTAGGAGAGCACAATTTTAAATTATCGTTTGGTTTGAGCCAATTTAAATGTTTCAAACATATGATGAAAATATAGGAAGAAAAAGGAAACAGTTGTTATTCCTTGATGAGCAGTTGTAAAATATTATAAACTATGTATGGCAGGATTTGATTTATTGGAAGATTTATAATGTAAATGCATTGTTATACAAAATGTATAAAAATATAAAATTCATACAATAAAACTTAGCTAGTAAACTAAGGAGTGAGATCGAAAAATTCTTAACATACATATGTGTTAATAAAAACGAAACTACTAAACTAAACACAGTTTTAATTTTTTTTATTTGATTGAAATTAATATAGCAATTTACAAAAACAAAATATTTTTATAGTTTTAATCACTAGTGATGAAATTTTTAACCTTTCTCGGAAACCCTTCCATTAGTGTTTTTATAGTGATTTCTGTCACTTTGCTCAAACAGGTAGTACATTTCCGTTTAAAATCTACCACACTTTTGGACACCTTTTTGTTCTCCTCAATTCAGTTTTAATAAGAGACCAATATCCCCCCACTGGCCTTAACTACAGGCAGTTTGGAGGACTTACCTCGCTTCATACAAACAACACATTATTGTTCTTGTACCACTCAAGGGCTTGTTTACCATAGTGACAGGATGCCAAGTCAGGCCAAAAATAAGTGGACACATTATGAAGTCTTATGAATGGAAACATTCTTTTTTGTAAACATTCCTTGATGTAAATTTCGGTATTTATAGAGCCCTTTGTAACAAATGTCTGGCTTTTGGCCACATCTGCATATTGCTTGTCATACCAAGAACTTTTTGGGAAATTTTGTCTGCTGTTGGGGTCCTAAACTTTTCTTCAACATTCCCTCGAGCATCAGCAACATAAAATTTTTTACCAGGAAGTTTAGAAAAATCTACCAGCACATACGTCTCGTCCATTTTGCAGCAAGAATATTTTTTATAAAACTTGACTTCAATTTCCTGTCAGGAATTTTTTGAGCCTTGTATGTTTTTAAACCTGCATTAGCTTTAACTTTTTGTACCAAATATTTCGAGCACTGAGCTAACCGGGCTGCTTTCCTAACGGATGTGTTGGGAGCTCTTTTGAAAATGCTTTAGAAACATCATCTATCAACGGACAAATTCTCTTGGTACTGTTGAATAACACTGGAAACAGTTTGACGGCAGACCTTTGAATACTTGGCCAACTTTTTGTAGGACCAAGTTGGGTTTTGTTGAAAATATTCAATAATTTTAGTACGCACTTTTTTCTGGTCAATCATTTTAATCATATTAACAACAAAATAATATAATTGATATTAAACATAATAACTGACATGTTTAACAAAGATAACTTGATTAAACAAAAAAAAAAAAAAAAATAAAATATTACTTGGGTTAAAAGTTTTAATGAAAAACGTGTGTTAATAATTTTACGATCTCACTCCTTATGTTACATTGGCTCAAATTGTATACCAAATCGAAGTACAATAATGAAACAACAAACAAGAAACCACATGTTGTAACAGTTTCTATCTTACATTAAAAGGGTTAATAGTGGAAAATTTAAAAATTTTTATTTTTCCTCATATACATTATTGAATTTTGACCGATAAACGTTATATAGTCGATTTTGCTTAAGTAATATATACGGTGATTCATTTAGAGTTTTTTAAAGTTTTAAATAAAACACTTGAAATAGAATTGGACGTCGGAATCTTCATTTTGCCCAAAAAGAACAATATCTGGCATTTTGATTTTAAAGAAAATTTTATTCAAATGTTGGCCGCGACTATGCAGTAGGTGGTCCAAACAAATGGTGCAATTTTCGATTAACCTTTCCAGTATCTCGCGAATTTCCCTGCACTAAATTCACGTCATGCTGTAATATATTTATCAATAGAGGTAAATTCTGTAACGGTATCAGAAGTGACGATGGTGAGAATTTACAGTAAATTTGATTACACGGCTTTTGAGGCAGATATTATTAGTATGGATTTGAGTACAATATATAATAATGTTGATATAAATGGACAAGCTGAATTTTTGAGTCGGACTATATCACAATTGTATGAGAAACATATTCCGTTGGAGGCTGTTAGGACGCGTAGAAATATTGATTGGATGAAGTCTTCGGTTATAATTCAGGCTAGAGAGCGCAGAGATCTAGCATATAGGGCTTATTTGGAACTAAGATCTGATGAGAGATGGCGAATATACTGCAAGTATAGAAATAGGACTAAAGCAATCATTAGAAAACGGAGAGACCACTACTTTCAGAAAATGCTTCTAAAATGTTCTCAAAAGCAGATGTGTGGGGAAATCAGACAAATTGGCATTATAGGAGATAATAATAGCTCGCCTGATGAAATTAATGTGGATGGATTGAATGATTATTTTATAATGCCAACTATTGATAATTTCCCATCACTATTGTACCGAACCCAGCCACTTAGAGACAATTTAGAAAGATTTTCTTTTCGTACCGTAGACGAAATTGATATATGGAATGCGATGCAGAGGATACGATCCGGCGCTATTGGTCCAGATGGGGTATCTTTAAAATTCTTGAAGTTAATTTTTCCTTTAGTCTCTAGATTTGTAGTACATATTTACAATAACATTATAACGTCATCGAGCTATCCAGATTGTTAGAAGATAGCAAGAGTGGTTCCGATACCAAAGGTTAAGAATGCAAAACATCTTTCAGATTTTAGACCTATCAGTATCTTGTCGGTTTGCTCAAAGATATTATAAATTTTATTCAGTGAACAAATCACAGTAAGTCTGAATTTTGGATCTCGTATTTCTGATGTTCAATCTGGATTTAGGAAACATCACAATACTACGACTCTGGTAACAAATTTGGTGGATGAAATTCGATCCAAGATTGACAGTTCGAATATTTCGGTTTTAGTTAGCTTGGATCTAAGTAGAGCTTTTGAGTCGATCTGCCATGAAGTTTTACTTAATAAACTATTTTCGTTATTTTCATTTTCTCGAACAGCTTGCTTATTAATTGAATCATTTTTATTAGGGCGCACACAATTTGTTCAACATAAGGGGGGTATTTCTATAACCAAAGACGTAATTCGGGGTGTCCCACAGGGATCAATATTAGGACCATTGTTTTTTATAATATACATCAATGACATTTTTGATAATTTATCTAATATTGTCAGACACCTGTATGCAGATGACCTTCAATTGCTTTTCTCAACTAAGGAAAATAATCTTAATTTATTAATGTCTAGTATTGGGAGTAATTTGCAACGAATTGAGGAATGGTGTAATGCAAATTTTATTGTCCTTAATTTGAAAAAATCAAGAGCTATTGCTTTCAATGCTGAGGGAATTAATATGCCACGAATCTATGTTAACAATGAGGAAATGGAATATGTACACTACTTGAAAACTCTCGGAATTTATATTGATCACAAACTTAGTTTTGATTATCATTTGAACTATGTATTTTCGAGATTATCATACTATAAACTATACAGTATTAATTGTTCATTACCATTACATGTTCGCAAACTAGTGGCGCACGCTACACTAATGCCAGTACTACTATATGGTCTGGAAATATATTCTGGAACTACGGACAATAACTTATGCAGGCTGAAAAAATATTTTAATAGAATTATAAGATGTGTATATAGGCTTCGGTCAAGGGATCACATATCCTCTCATCTAATAGACTTTTTAGGTTGCACATTTAAGGACTTTTTGAAGGTAAAATTAATGATGTTATTCTATAAGGTTTTTAAAAACGATACACCAAATTATATTTTATCACGTTTTGAATTTGGAAATTCTTCCAGATCACGAACTTTAATTTGTCCTCGTTTTTCCTCATTGATAATGCAACGTTCGTTTGTAGTAAGGGTTTGTCGAATCTGGAATTCTATTTTACTATACAGTGACAGACACTTCGGTCACACTATTTCCGAATTTAAAAGTAAGATTAAGTCAATTCTTTAATATCTTGAATCTTTTTGGTGAAGGTGGTGATATTATTTATAATTCTTTGATTTTTATGATTTTTTTTAGAGAAAGCTATTCACATCCTTGACATTTTCATTTAGATTTAAGTTAAGAATATATTATATATAAATTATTTAATAATACATTTATATAAATAATAATGTAAAATATAAGTGCCATATACAGTGAGCAAAAAAACAACTTGTACACTTGAAAAATTAAAACAAATTTAAATATAAAGTAAAAAGTATGACGATAGTTTTATATTTATTGAATAAAAAATAAAGTTTGAGATCCATATTTAATTGTACATTAAATTAATTTTCATAATTATCATATATAAAGAAAAACAAAAACGAAAACAAAAGTATGTCAATATTCGCCGACAAAAAAAAAACTTGTACAGACAGGAAAAAAGACTTAAAACTATAAATAAACAAAAAATTCCTTTTTAGTATTTTGTATGATGACCTTTAGCATCTTTAACAGCCTGAAGTCTTCTTGGCATTGAATGCACCAGATTCCTTGTTACATCGGCGGGAATACTGTTCCATATATCCATCAGAGCATTTCTGAGGGTTTCTTTCCCGGAAATATGGTAATCTTTCAATTTGGTTTTCATGTGAGCCCACAAGTGCTCTATCGGATTTAAGTCTGGGCTTTGGGGAGGGTGAGGAAGAACTTTTTTGGTGTTGTAAAGCAACCATTCCTCAACTAAAGCGGCCGAGTGCTTTGGATCGTTGTCTTGTACGAATACAAAACCATTTTCCAAACCCATCTTTTCGGCAGATTGTACCAAATTATTTTTTAAAATATTTAAATAGTCTGTTTTGTTCATTTTTCCTTCTACAAATACAAGGTTTCCTACTCCATTTGCACTCATAGAACCCCAAACCATTACATTTCCACCTCCGTGTTTAATGGTATGTGTAATATTACGTGGATTTAACGCTTCTCCTTCCTTTCTCCACACTTTTTTTCGCCCGTCACTTCCAAAAATATTAAATTTGGACTCGTCAGTGAAAATTACTTGTTCCCAGAAATCAATATTTTTGTTCACATATTCATTGGCATACGCAAATCGTTTTTTTATATTTGTTTTAGAAAGAAGAGGTTTCTTACGAACTGCGTATGCCTTTAAATTATGGGTGTGCAGGAAGTTCCTTATAGTTTGTGGAGTCACATCGACTATTTCGGACTTTTTTAACTCATTTGCTATTTTAACAGCGGAAATTTTCGGGTCTTTTTTCACAAAATTAAGTATTTTCCTTTCAACTTGAGCAGTGTTAATTTTTTTTGGGCGGCCACCTCCACTAGGTCTTTCCGAAGATCCATTTGTTTGGAATGTTTTTATAACATAATGAACCGTACTATGTGGTTTATTCACTATTTTAGCGATTTCACGTATTGATTTAGTTTCCTTATGTAGTTTTATAATAATTTCTTTTAAATCTTTCGACATTTGTTTTTTGGTCATGTTTTCTTTTATTATCACCAATTAAAAAACAACAGATTGACTTAAATAAACACGTTCACTGATTTCAGACTCAAATGTATCATTTTTTGTACAAAGAAATTATAACGGTGCTTTTTTTTCAACAACATAAAGAGTGTACAACTTTTTTTTTTGCCGTAAAATAATGTTATTTCTCTCATCATAAGAGAAATCTTCTGTGCGTTAAGTAAAAAATAAAAGATCAAATATGCATTTAAAAAGAGAGACTATTTCCTTTAATTTGGATATACAATATGTCCCATATTGTTAAAATAATTGCAATTTTAATAAAACTTTTATTTACTTTAAAAGGTGTACAAGTTGTTTTTTTGCTCACTGTATAATCACATTGTAATCAATTTGGCCATTTTTGGCTTACAGATTATGAATAAATAAATTGAATTGAATATGCGGCCAGTTGACAGCTCCGGATCGCGAAATTTGTTGTTCACCAAAATGATTTCTAAATAAAGCACTAAAAACATTTCTCACAGAACTGAATAAAAAGAACAAATGAAAAAACCTCTAAATGAATCACCATATATGTAAGGTCAAAAGGACAAAAAGAGTCTAACTTTGCCATTTTCCATTAATATTTCATGGATTGTTAGACAGACAATGTTCTCTAGAAGATAGTATTTATTTGAAAAAATTAAAAATATTATTTAAATAGCAAAATTTCTGGAGACGTCGAATTTGTAAGCCAATTTTACAAATTTCACGGATTCGAGTTATCCAATTGGCCTTAAATGTTACGTTAGTTAGTTTTAGATACTTAAAACCAAACAAATAAGAGAGCTATATTCGGCTGTGCCGAATCTTATATACACTTCACCAAATTATACTTTAAATCAAAAATTTTAAATATTTTTAGGTAAACAAAATAAATTTTTGTTTTCAAAATTAAAAAAATATTTTTTTTTTTAACTGAGAGACGGTCATGGTCCCGAGAAACTCCTTAATATCATTAGCCTAAAAAAACAGAAGCATTTGGAGACAATGTGTTATTTAGTGATGAGTAAAAATATAGTACTTTTAAACCGGATGCTGCAAATAAACTTTAAACATTATTGCTTCATTGTGTAGTACAATTTTTAAAATTTTCCGAATCTAGATGAGTGTGGGTCAGATTAGTGTGACAATTAGTATAAAACTCTGAAGTTAGGAATTGGATTTACAATAAGATAAATTGATTTTTTCAGATTTTTCTAAAACATTGTTTAATACCAATTAATTTCAGCTAAATGTACCAATCATACATAGTCTTAAACATAAAATAAACAAAACTTAATGTAAAAAATCGTTTATGAAAACAATACAATTAAAGTCGTCATCGTATGTATAAACAATTGCCGGGAAACACCACTTTACTTTATTCGCATAATTAAACAACAATGGGAAGGAACGTTACAGGCAGCTGCAGCAACATTTACAATTTTATTTATTTTAGTTTTCTCTTTTTTGTCTTCATAAATAGAAAACGCAACCGCAAGTAAAATAAATAAAAGAACAAATGAAAAAAAAAACAGTTTTACTATTTACCTCATAGCTCACAGTCGCGATACTTTTGAAAGGAGCGTGGTTTCTTACTTTTCATGTACATACATAGATACATACATACATATGTGTATGTGTAATACCACTTCCATTTGTATTTGTATTCTTGCTGCCACTGATGTTGCTACTGTTACCACCGGTGTGCTATGTTGTTTTTGTTACGTGGCACATGTGTTTATTTTCTTTGTAGATGTTCGTTTTGTTTATTTTGAAAATTCATTTAGTTATTTTTTTCAAATAAAATACTCGTAACATCATCAGCATCAGCAGTAATATCCTTGCAATTTAAGAGTGGGATGGACGGGCAGCAGAATAGAGTTGAGCTTCCTTTAAAACACACAATAATCAAAATATTGCAAATAAACAAACAACCGAATACGCTTATGTACAGTGCACATTCTACAATACACCCTCAGCAACCACTGTTATAGTTTTTATTGTAATAAAAATATTATACAATAAATACACATACATATGTATATCAACCTACACAATCACACAATGATACCCCTTCAGTTTTTATAGGGTGTATGTACCTCTTTTTGACGGTTCTATTCACTAATGTCTAGCTAATTAGGTGATTCCAATATACTTAGGGTCATTTTACCCTGGCCATCGCTACTAGATAACAAAGAGGAGTACCTCAGAAACAAAAAGTTTTGAAAAGCAACTCGAAACATTAGGGCAACGGTACACAGGGTCGATCGTAAAAAAGTGTTAATAAATCGGAATCTTCAAATCAGTGTTGCCAGTTTAGCCTTATAGAGGCTAAATTTAGCCTTTTTATTTACTCTTTAGCCTGGAAATTTTGGTTTTAGCTTCGTGGCTTTTTTCTAGCCTTTTTTTAATTTCAAAATAGCATTTTTTTAAATTAAAAAAGGCTAGAAAAAACCACGAAGCTAAAACCAAAATTTGGAGAATAAGCAGAAAATAAAAAGGCTATATTTATATTAGTTAGACATTTTAATTCATTACTGTTTTTCATTTAGCTTTTCAACATACTCAAGAATTGTGCAGTATTAAAAGAACAAATAATAATTGCCAATATCAAGTGTTTCAAAATGAAATAGAGTATTTTACTTATATCTGAAAGCTATAATTGTCTAGCAAATTTACTTTCAAGACAAAATTGTTACTACACATTATATTCATCGTAATATAATGGACAAGAGTACCACAAACTCTTGAAGGTTTGTGATACTCGATGGCTGTAATTTGAAGTAGTCGTTAAACGTATTGAGGATCTTGCTCCAAGTTAAAACCAGCAATGCTACAAAGCCTAACATTTAAGTGATTAATATACTGATTATAATTTTTGTATTATCTTTCTTTTTTTTGAAACCAGTATTGCACAAAGTACAAAAAGTAAATAAATCATTTGTAAGCAATTCAGCGGATCCAACAAAGCTGTTTTCTGATTTAAAATTTCTTCTCCTTAGTTTGTGTTTTCAAATTGTATTACAATGCAAAGAATTTAATACATTATCGTCCCCAATTGAATATTGTTTAATGTTTTCGCCACATTTTTCATACAAGTTTGAAGAATGAGAGATAAAATAAAGAACGGTTTAATTAGTGAAGATTCTGAAAAAATAATACGGCTAATTAAACAAATTGAGCAAATGCGAAAAAGATTATCATATGAAATCTCTTCGCTAAATCGATTTTTTATTCGTTGACGATACACTTAAAATAGTACTCGTAAAACCAAAAAAATATACTATGTATGTGAAAAATTAAACTGCTAATGAAATTACGAAGATTAAGCCTCAGGGGCAGAATATTTTAAACTACAAATGGAAAAATATAGAACCAACAATGTCCATTTTCTGACATGGTTAATCTAGTATTTTACTTATATTTATATTTTTAGTCCTTCCTTCAAGTAATGCAAGGAAATTTAAAAATTACATAAATATTAAGGGTCCTGCAATCTGTGCATTTTTAGACTCTCGCAAATGAACCGTCAAAAATTATATGGAAATTCGTTTGCACAACTCCGTTAAGTTTGCGCGACAATTTAGACTCGCAAACTTGAATTTGTTGTGCATTTGATGAATCAGCTGCTTTTGTTTACTTTTATTTATGAAAAATTAAAATCAAATAAAATACAAATATTTTGTACATGTGAAAATTGTGTGACAGAGTTATTGGATTGAATGGCATTGTGTATGGAAATATTAACCAACAGCTAGAATATAAGCAAAATCTTCCGAACTATGTTTACCACTGTTTGTTCCAAAGATTTCACTTTCATTAGAAGTTTTTAGAATTTAAATTTATACAATTTTTAAAACTTCTTTTTTAAGCATTTGTTTAATTTATTTTTGTTTGATATTCATATCAAATAGACATTTTCTGTATATAAAATTGCACAAAATTTAAAAGGTGGGTTCATGAAACACGTCGCGCAAATTTGCATATTTGCACAAATGGGAAACTTAAGCGTTTAAATAAGTACCCTTATTATTTATTGTATTTTATTTATATTTACCCAAATTCTAGTTCTCATTCTGCCAATTATGATAAAACTATTATACCTGTTTTATAATTATATATGTATCTTTAAAAGACTGAAAATATATTAATGTATATTTTATGTAGTTATTTCGAAACAAATATATGTGTATATTTATTATTAATGATTAATGTTATTTTTTGTTTGCTGCTGAAGTGTACCTTTATAATTTTATTTACTTTTATGAATTTTATGAACATATTTTCTAATTTTTAATTTAAAAATAAATATAAACCCAAATTCTTAATATATAATATTTTAGCTTTTTTTTTTGGCCTTTTTTTAAAGCAGTTTGGCTTTTTCTGGCATGTTTTTGAAGTCAATATAGCTTCTTTTTTACCAGCTCCTGGCAACACTGCTTCTAAGCTATTGGTCCGCTAATATGATGATGTATGAAAGATACTGGCTGAGATACAGTGTGTAAATGGCCATTTTTCAAACACATTTTAAAATTTTGACTTTGTCAGGCGACATTTTAGGTGTTATTTTTGAATTTATTAGTAACTAGCGGACACCTGGCGTGTTTATTAGTTCTGGAGATTTTACCCCTTAGTGGATCTACACATCGGGAGATGTGCTTACATACAAAATTTCAAGATAAACAAATTGGTAAAAAATTTTGTATGGGATAATTCGAAAATACGGTTCACGAATGGACCAATACATTGTTTTAGGTGTCTAAAACCATCCTCACAAAATTGACTTTCTAATGAAATTGGTTTAGAGCTCATCGGGTGGTTTCAGAGTCTAGAACGGACATAGATAAAAACATTGTTTGTGTTTTATATATAACACCAAAATTGTTGTATGGGAAAATTCGAAAATCGGCTTTACGAATGGACCTCATGTACCTAATATAGTATTTTAGGTATCTTAAACCATCTGCAGAAAATTTCCTTTCCAATGAAACCAGTTTGGAGCTAATCGGTTGGATAGTTTCAGAGTCTATAACGGACATAGGTAGAAACATTTTTTGTATTTTATATATATAGATAGATAGGAGGATATTTTTAAAAAAATATTTGGACATTTATTATCGAAGATGTTTGCGAAAATAAAGTAATGGTGAAAAATCAAAATTTCTAGAGATAACTTTGTGAAATAAAGAAAAAATCTTCTTTACCTTCCCACTTGCTTTATTACATTGAATCTTTAATTCTTCCCATATTTGTACAAGTTACAGCTGCATAAAGGGTTCCTAACCAGACATGGTCGACTTTTCTACATTGTATTCTCACAAATTTAATTTTCTTAAAGCTTACAACGTTCAGATTGTGTATGTTATGTGTATGAACACCAGAGTGATTTTGTTGTGAAAAAATCCTCCAATTTGTCAGATAACAAAATGGCACATCGGAGTTAGTCCCGAGGACGTTTGAAATGTATCTGTATGAATTGATTAATACGGTCATGAAATTTGTTTAAGATCGTTTAAATAATTGTTATATAAAGTAAAATTAATTTTAATGGAAATTTTGGGGTAAAATTTCAACAAAATCTTTTCATTTAAATTTGGAAATAAAATAAAAGAATGGATGATGTGCGATGAGTTTTTGTAGGGACACTATAAGTTTATTTAAAAGATAAGCATAGTCTCTAGACGATAAGATAAGCATAGTCTATATAGGATTTGAAAGTATGGTGTTAAAACAAACAACTGCAAGTTATTTAATTTGGAATACTTTTGTTAGAAATTTTAAAACATGAAAAACTCCAATTAAAAAGCCGTTTTACATTGTATAAGAGCAAACTGTTAAAACTATCACAGTGAATAACATAAACATTACACAGGCAGATACATGGAGATTAAAGATACAAAATTGCAAATAGAGACGGACCTAGGGCAATATTCTCTATTGATTAGAAATGAAATGTTTTAAACAAAATAGTTATTGCTAAAGGTGGGATCACGATTGCCGCAATACACCAATTTTATACAATTTTTATTGTGCTGATTTGTGGCCCAATAAAGAAATTGTCCCAATATAATTCTCTCCAATCACACGATTGTCTCATTTTACATAAATCTGATTGTCGTAAATTGCCGCAGAAAGGTTTAGTGGCAATAATTGCCGCATTCCAGTCACACGATTGTTCTAGAATGTGGTAACTATGAGAAACAGCTGTTGCGCTAGATGTTAAATTTTGTTTTGTTTACATAAACATACAAAATTTTAATATATTTGTGAAAAAAAAGATTTGTTCACTAAAAAAAGAAAATTGCGTCGGCTTTGACTATCATGTGTTGCATTGATGAAGAAAAGAATGTGGGCCAGAGAGCGGCTCAAAAAAGAAGCACTGACGCTAAGCTGTGACACTCCTATTTCTTGCTTCCAGAAGTCTTTCAAAAGTCTTTCGGTCTTCTTCCATATTCCCCTAACACCATATCACTTTTTTAAATTATAATAAATACAACAATTAAAACTTATTTTACTTGCGAAAATAAATGCCATTTAAAAAAAATAAAATATGCCATTTAAAAAAATTAATATTGGCGCGTATTGTCGTCTTTAATTGCCGCACTAGAACACAATAAATATTGGTCTATTTTTAACGTTTTTATTGGTGCATGGTTAGCTATCATGCGTTCACATGATTGCCGCACCCAATAAGGACAATATTGTTGTGGTTTGACATATGAGCCAATATGTTGTGAAATCACACAATTGACGTATAAAATATACCAATAATTGGTGCATTGCGGCAATCGTGTGATCCTACTTTAAGAGCTAAGTTATGTGATCTAGAATGAACAAAAAGGTTGATCCGGTAAAATGTTCAAAATATATGAAAACCTTCGTCCGGACTGACCACTATACATATTTTGTTCATGATAACGTTTAAATGCATGAATCTAGCAATCTGAAATATACTAATGATATTTTCTAGGACTAGATCGGGTGAATCAGATAAAAACAAAAACCCTTAAAAATGTTTTTCATGGTGATTTGAATAGGAGAATGCACTAAAATGTTACTATGTGAAAGAATTTAGCGCTTATTACAAAATTTTAAGTGCAAAAATAATAGTATAAACTGAATATATTTAATTTTTTATTTTAATTGGTCTATCTTAGGCTAAGATTGCGGCGAAAACTAAGCACCAAATTAGCATGTAGTAGGAGATGAATTTGACTCTGATTGTTTTTTTGCTATTATCAAATTTTTTATTGAAACCGAATACATATACATATATTTTCGATTTATATTTTAGTTTTTGTATACATATATTTACTATAAGAGAAAAATCTGTCGGTTTAATTATGAAGTTTATTTATTATAAAATCTTCCAAAGATTATTTTTATTTAAATATAATGGATTGTAAAGGAAAAATATTTGGTTTAGTGTAAGAAATTAAAAGATAACATAACGCTTCTCACGATTCGCAATTTATCGCATATTTCTACATGTATCTCAAAATTACTTCCGTTTTATGTCACGTACGATATACCCTTATTTCGCTCGATATTTTGGACAACAATGTTTCGAAAGAACTTATTATGTTTTTAAAATATGGAACATGAAGAACAAATACTCTTTAGATACTCTTATTATTGTAAAATCTATTCCACTTTATAGGCATACAAATGTCACGTACGATGACATGGAATTGCCCATATGCATTGTTTGTATTGCTTGCTTGAAATTAGTAAAAATACCTAAATAAAAGTCCTTTGCTTACAGTTTTTCAGCAATTGAGTTCAAGCTATAACAAACAGCAAAAGTAAAAAAATAAATAACATACCAAGGTTGGCAACCGAAACGAATAACGCTATCGGTATTCATTTTATTTAAATTTATTTATTTAAATTTTTTTCCATGAAAACCTATTTTTTTGCACAGTGTTTCAAAGAAAATTTTATATAGACCAAAAAGGGACATTACTTATTAAAATCGGGTTATATTTGCAAAAGTTCTTAAACTTTTTCGAAAAAATTTACCTTGTAAATTAAAAATCGTACAAATATTTTTTTTGTATAGTTTTTTGTTATTTTTTTATTTAAATATTAAAAACGGTGTTAATGAATAGTTGAATAACTTTTACAAATTTCATCTGATTTAAAAACTAAATTTTCCTTATACATTGGTATAAATTTATATAAGCTTTCATATCAAAATAAGCAATGAAAACGACTTAAATCCAACAAGTTGATAAATTTTTTTTTTTTAGATATTCTTAACAAAAACAATACTTGTAACTTACAAATGTATCAAAAAATGTACGTCATTTTAAAGCGTAATCAGTTTCATTCTAAACCCGTTAACAAATTTAAAGTCGGACAAAAACAGACTTAGTTACAGGTTGATAAGTTGACGAACATCACTGAAAAAGTTTTTTCTAAATTTGAGTGTGTTTCTGAAATTTTTAGACACAATTCGTAATGTACTCAGCAAGACCTATAAGCCACGCTAGGTCATTATCCAATTTCTTAGAATCTTCCGTAGATTGCGTTTCTGCTATACGATTTTTTACTTTTTGATCGTCCATACAAATCGACCCAGCCTAATTTTTATATATTATAATATAGAATTGGTTGGATTCACACAATATTACATTTCTTTACGGGGATTAAAGGATCAACTTCATAAGTGACTTAACATCTATCCTACACACTGCAATATATTTAGGTTCGTTGTGGTGTGAAAACATTCCGAATTATAGCGTACCGAACGTAGGATAATATCATTACAATATCGATAGGAAAACCATATAATTTTATATCTTTAAAAACTACATACAATCTCAGTAATTAAACAATTTATAATTACGAGTGGGGTGGCAAAGAGATCCAATGACTTCCTCATAGAATAGGAACATGTTAAAATAAACACATAGCTAATTCGGTAAGCAGTCAGTAGTGACTGCGACAGTCATCAAAACTGCTGGGACCACTATAAATACCCAGCAGTTTAGTAAGTATTATATATTTTAGGTCATTTGATATGTATGTGCTCTTTGTACTGCAGATAGAAATCAATTGGTTACTTTATACATCCCATGTAATCTAACGTGAAGACAATTGTCACTTAAGTACATCTGAGTAATCTAGAGTGTAGTCACTTGAAAAGTTTAATTTGTTTATTTTACCTACCATAAGTAATCTATTTGAGAGTTGTCGGAAGAAGATTTTTTTTACAAGCAATCGGTTATTTGATCGTCTATGAGATGTCTTTTTAACTGAATATTTGAGGTCAATTAGAGGTCAATATTATAACATGTTAAAATAACTAGTAACCCGTCAGGTAGCTACTAAGGTAACTGACTTTATGTAACCGGTATGTGAAACCAATTCGTTGACAACATTGGACCAGCTATCAGACACTCTCATTGTAATCATTTGACTCCCAGCTTAGGACAAGCGCTTTTTTAACTAACTAGTCATGTAGCTAGTTATGTAACTAGTTGTCACCCTAAATAATAGGTAAAATCACTAGTTCGGGACAGTTTCCTAGAACTGCTGGGTACTAGCTAACTCAGCCACAGATAAGTATGCACTATTACTACATACATATGTATATAATGATGATGCTTTCAATAAATGAGTGTTTCTATGTGTTTGTATCAAGGACATACATCAACAACAACAACATACATATATACAGTTCGCATCTCTAGATTTAATCATTATCAAACAAAAACATTATCGCTTGTTTACATTGTCGATATTGGTAAAGTTGATATTTCAGTCATCAAACATACATCCAAATACACAATACATCGATTACTCAAAAATCTCACGTGCATATAGTACATTAGGGTGGTTTTTTTATATGAAACTTTTTCTGGGCAATTTCTTGGAGTGCAGTTTGGATTACTGTGACACTTGATATTATGACCTAACTCTAAATATTTGTATCATATGGGATAATGTTTAACTGTATTTCTCGTAATTTTCAGCCTTCCGATTTCCTTAGAAATGTTCACAATCGCAACAAAAGATTTCCAAATCAATCATCGAATGTATGTTTGTGGGCCGTCCAAAAATTCCAGCCTTTAGTTGTTCAGTACTAAAACCTGAATACTTTATTGAAAGAAATACAAAACATTTACCAATTTTATCTAATGCCTTCACATACTGCTTCATAAGTAATGATAAGATCTGAGTGATACTGACTCATAGGAGATGGTATGTCGTCTGAGTACAGTAGAGACCTCTTAGCAGGCGGTAAATCAGAATATGCTATTTTCCTTTAATTCAGCATAAAAATATATTCCTTCAATGTGGGTTTCGGTTATGCCCAAATCATAGGTACACCAAACTTCAAATTACTAAGTTTACTACTTTTCCACTGTCTTAAATGTAGAAGAAAATATAGTTGTGCATGTTTGCTACAACCATTTCAACATTTGTGCATGTTTACTGTAAACATTTCAACATTTTTAACAATATTATAGTCACAGTAACTATTTATATGATTATGGTAACAATAATATGGTTAATTTACGATTCATATGATTGTAGTAACTATATATATGGTTACAGTAAACAAATATATGTTTATATGATGAAGGACTTACCATATTATGTTGCTCTCGGCTTATGGATATCATAATCTGAGAACAACATATTATGATAAAATAATTCATCATATAAATGGTTGTCACAAAATATATTTGTTAAATGTAACCATATATATGGTGCTACAATCATGTGAATCGTAAATTGACCATATTATTGTTACCATAATCATATAAATAGTTACTGTGACTATAATATTATTAAAAATTTTGAAATGGTTACAGTAAACATGCACAAATATTGAAATGGTTACAGTAAACATGCACAACTTTATATTTTTTCTTTAGACATAAAGTTTGGAACCTACTGCTTAATCTCCATATTAAAGTGATTGAAATACGTGTTATTCAATACTTTGGCTATGTATTCATTACAAATACAACAAAATCCATTTCGGTCATTGCGTCAATTTTTCGCGATGAGGACATAATATTAAAACGATAATTTCGCGCAAAGGGGTCGATATAGATATAAAAGTCTCTATGTAGTAGAACTGCATACTATGTTTTTATATCCTGATCGTTTGCACCTTTGAAAGGACTTCAAAGTTATTAAAATTAAACATTAAAAAATTGTTACTAATTAAATTACAGAGGAGGTTTCGAAGCTATTATTTGCTATAATAGTATAGAAATAATTAGTGGAGAAACTTTTTAAAGGTTGAATCCTGTAATATCCTTGTGATTTGTCTATTACTAAAAAAAAATATTAAGAGTAGGGTAGATACCCCTATTCACCATAGGGGCACATCTTAAGAACCGAGTAATCGATTTTGTTATATTATCAAGATATGTTTTCGTTTAATTTTACATATGTTGGGAGGCAGCCGCGATTAATTGTATTTCAGAGTTTGAATTTTTTGTGCTAACTTCTTTAGTTTTTGTGATACAAACAAATATTGGTTGGTGATAGAATGTCAATAATAGTGAACAATAAGTGACAAATTTTGACGTATTTACTCCATGAGTGGGGTGCTTCCGCCGTTTTTCGTCAATCTAGAAATGTAAGAAAAATATTTATATTAAGATGAGATGTACAAGATTGAAATGAATAAAACTAAAACCAACATATCTAAGTATCTGAAACAAGGAAAAAGTTGAGAATATCTATTGTGGTTGTAATATGAGATCGCCAAAAAAAAGTGGCGTGTGGTCCCCCTTCTACCCTACAGCTATCACAGATTATTACAGATATGCAACAATTGACAGTTGTCAAAAAAGTAACATCGAAGCATATGGTTATTTGAACTTTCTACAAGAATTTTTCAATGGTTGTGGTTTGCAGAGCGAGAATTTAAAAACTTAAAATGTAATTATTTTAAGATACGTTATCATATTGTTTGATTTTTTCTCTTATAAAATATAAATATAATCAAGTAAACATCTGCATAAGTTATTGTTAAATTTTAAGAATTTTTTAGTACACTAGGAGATAGGTATCTGACATGTGGAAATCGTTTTCTGGCACGATTAATGAATCCCAAACGTAGACAGCTGTACAGGACTCTTGTTGATCGCACATATTTTCATATCCCCTGGGCAATTCTAGGAAAATTTCTGATCGCATATACTTGCCATATCCAAAAATGTTAATAGAAATTCAATTACTACAGAAAATATATCAACAGTCATATCCACAAGGATCCTTATCTACAGTGTGAGGAAGGTATCCATAATTATATCAGTGACTTCACGTCTTTGATTTTTTCGGCCTTGAATAACTATAACTGACAAAAACCTAGTATGTATATTTCTAAGAAGTGCTCTTTTTTCGGAAGAGAATTGCCAAATTGCAAATTACATTTGCATTGTAAGGCAGCTGGGAATATTTAGGCACCGGTAGAAAACTGGAAAATTTCCACAAACTTTTTTTTTTATATTGGTCTTGAAACAACATGCTTGAGTGTGCAATTTATCTCTTATAATTTCCGAGTTTAGGCATTTAAAAATATTTGATACTTTTTACTATTTTGCCCATAGGGTCCACATTTTCTTCGAGGCTAGGAAAATACTTTGTGAATTAATAGGGATCACATCAAGTTTTGCAAATCCGCTTTCCATTTTCTGATCCCAGCTTTGGGATTTTAGAACATGTCTCCCAAAGTTAAAATTTTGATAAAAAAAAATGGGTAAAATTCCAGAAGGGGTATTCGACGACATATTCGAAAACTGTGACAAGTTTTTTATACCAAAATGTTCTCCGTAAAGATATCTTACAGAAAAACATAAAATTGTTATATGTCCTTAAATAAAGTTTTTTCTTAAATAAAGAAAGAGTTAAGTCACCTTTCCGCCCTAAAAACGGCACAAATCTATTATTTTTTGAATTTTTAAATTGAAAATCGTATATTTTTGAATCCGTAATTGATATTGCTCTGAAATCTCTTGCATATTATTTGTAATTTAGTTGTCTAATTAACGAAAATAAATTTTGTTTACTCGGTTCAAAAGTAGGCCCTATATTTAAAAAAAAGCGGATCAAAGTATGGCAAAATTAAAATTTTTAAATGCCTATAACTCGGAAATTATAAGAAAAAAATAGCTTACTCAAGCATGTTTTTTCAAGATCTAGAGCGCTTTCCAAAAACATTAAAATCTTTCAAATGATATTGAAAACAAAAAAATGGCAGGTGTTTTAAAATTTTACATGTCAAAGGTACCCTACTTTGAGCCCCCATAGCGCCGAGCCTGGAGCATTTGTAGGGTCCATTTTAATAACTTAAGCTCGAATGCTCGAATACTCCTTGGCTACGCCAATGTCAAATTTTATCCCGATCGAACCAGCCGTTTAGAAATGCCAGATTTATTTCCAAAAAATATTGATTATTATTGATTATTGATATATTGATTATTATGCACAGTGGGGGCATTGGTTAGAATTGCCGATTCACTTAAATGAAGTTTGATTATACACAAACTGCTTGATAAACCAATTTAACAATTGTAGGAACCGTAATAGCACTGGAAATATATATTTATGGCAGTAAATATAGTGAAGTATTTGTAATACTTAATACATTTTCTGAAGTCATAATAAAAAGTATACCAAGAAATCCGACTCTCAATTTTTTAAAATTACTCTCCCACATATAGGGGTACCGTGTTACCCAACAACATCCTTGTGAGAGAATTAAACACATCAAAATACTTACAATTTTAACTTCGATTTTTTCACTAAATAAAGGGCGAACCACGTATTACACTTATCTATGTATATAAAAGAGAATGTGTGTCTGTATGTATGTATGTTATTAGTTTGGGATCTATAGACGGCTAAACGGCTGAACCGATTTCATTTACAGTATATTTATGTATGTCTGGAAGGAGCTATAGGCTCCTTTTTGTTTTGAAATTTTAAGTGGGCGTGGTACCTTCCATACAAAGATAATTTTAAAATTCAAATATTTAGGAAACTATAATAGCTATAGTCCTCAAATTTAGCATGAGCAATTCCACTGTTTGTTTAAATATTTGCTGCAAAAATGGGAGTAGTAGCCACAGAGGGCGTGGCACCTCCCATATATATGGGAAACAATAAGATATATGGTACGGTTATTCTACCATCAATATTAATATTTATAACAAGAATGGGCGGACTATCAATAGTGGGCGTAGCACCTCCCATACATATGATGACAAATTATAAATAGGGAAAGCTATATCATCTATCAATATTAATATTTAGGACAGAAATGCGCTGACAACCAACAATATTAAGTAAATGTTAAAATTTGTATACATTTGAAACCCTTATCTAGTGAATGTGCGTTTGTTTGTATAAAAGGAAAACTATAGATTTTAATAGCATAATAAATATATTTGTTTAACTCTAAACTTTTTATTTCATTACGATACGGGTAGCGAAGCACACCGGGTTTTAGCTAGTATACAATATTTTACGAATTTTGTTAATACTTTGCAGGACACTTTTATTTCCAAAACACGTTTATTTTGCTCAAATGAAAAATATATTTTTTTATTAATTTTTGACACTTAATTTTATTTGTGTTAGAATTTTAATTATAGAACAGAGTTAAAAATCAAACAAATTGAAACTTAATACAATTTTATAAAACTCTGTAGGGCTGGTGAAAATTAAAAAGCCACCAACACATATACATTTTTGTTACTAACACATATTTAGAGTTATGTACTTTTTCACTAACACATGTTTAGAGTTAGGCACTGCTGTCAAAGAGTCGGACTACTTGTTACACTTTGGTTCTAACTATATATTTTCTATGAGCAGGCAATATTTTTTATGTTTTATTATAGAAATATGTTTGGTTTCAATAAATCTTTGTGGATTTTTGTTATTAGGAAACACGTTTAGACGTGCCTGTGGCAGTATTTTTATTTATTAAATCTAAAGTCCATTTTTGTAAATTAGAATGAAATCCAAATAAATCCGTACGAACTGTACAAAAAACATATATCTTAGAAAGAAATAAATATTTATTTCGTTTTTGAACCTCCCTTATGTACACGAAGCTATGTGTGTATGTAAGTATCTGTTGTTAGACTGCGTTTGTTATTTTTACAACCGCAGGCTTCTAAAAATTTCGTAACAGATGTATTCGATATTTGTTTGTTGACACTCTGTATTGCAATCTTGTAATATTTATTGAATATTAAATCACAAATGAAATAACATTTTGTCAATTATTTCTTTATTGTATTTTGTACTAAGGAAAAACAATGACCACTGTTATTTTTAAAATATATATATATATGTACGTACATATTTTCAACGTAAGTTTGCAATCAATTGTAGGTCACAAGAATTATATTCCATAATAAAAGTGATCTTCAAAAGAGAGTTAAAACTGTAAATGCATATTGCATTAAGTTATTTTCATGCGGAGTTCCTAAGTTTCCCTTCAAATTCCCAGTAATAATTGTTATATTATTTATATACGTTCAATATTGCAACCAGTCAATGGTTAGACATATTTACATCGGCTAGTTAATTAATTTAAGTGCTTGATATACAAACTAGAATAGACTTTAGTGCGATTATAGAATATTTAAAATTGTACATAAAAATCAAGGAAAATGTTTTATGTGATTGTTTTCATGTTAAATGAGTAATAAACGTTTTGCTATGCACCATCTAATGTTATGGAAGGTAGAGTTAACTATTTTGTCCATCAATTTACTTATCGACCGTCAGACCTGCTAGATTTATTATCGGAAAGATGGTGTTTTTTGCGGTAATTAAAGTGGTGCATCTATATATTTCCAAGGCATTCGATATAGCCTGCAATTTTTGTATGTAATAATATTATTCTTACTCTTTTCTAAATGACTTACGTGAAAATTCCAACCCAATTATTGTTCAAATGACTGCAACATTTGCCATTCATATTCATTCAATTATATGCCGAGCCTGTTAGAGATTGGGACTGATCAACATTTTCTGACAATCTCTGAATGGATTTAAAGGCAAGAAAGACTCAACGCACGACAGATCATGTTTATGCATATGTTTTATGGGCGGTGAAAATATTAAAGAAGAAGAAACTCTTGAGAATTCAGTGTGTTGTCTGCTGAACCAAACACATTTTTCAAGCAGTATTCAAGTTCATCGGAGGCTAGTCCAAGCAAAGAAATAATTCTTTTACTCAACCACCAAAAAACGGTATATTAATTTTTTTTTAAAGAAAAGTAACACCCAGGCAATTAATGCCCATATATTAATTGTGTTACTTTCTTTGGAAAGGGTATATATTGGAGAAATAAAGGTGGTGAACGGTGGAGAAAAGCTTTTTATTTGACAACTCTGTAATTTCGCGTCTGGTAGTGAGCCAAAAAATGGCCATTATTTATTTATTATATATTAAGTAGTTATTAATAAAATAAAAACACTGTCCAACATTTTCATTTTTTGACCGAAGGGAGCATTATACTAACTGAAAAAAAGTTTGTAATGTAATCTCTGGGAGAATTCTTATTGTCTGAGTTATATTGCGGAATTTTATGAGGATAATTTTTGTGGAAGATCTAAACTCTCTTTAGGGTCAATTTGACCCTTATCTCGAGAAAATCAAATAAATTTCTTTCAAAAAGGACATTTAAGGATTAAAATATCCTACGAAAATTTTTGTGGGAAAATTTCAGAAAAAAAAACATCTTTTTAAAATTCTCCAAAAATCCAAGTCTGATCCGAATGTGCTGTAATTTAAAATATAAATAGTTCTTAAGGAGATCTACAAAAAGCATAAGTTATAAGGTCGATCCGAATTAAAAACAAAAAATAAATAAACCAAAATATCTCTTGAACTGAAAGTGATAACTTACATATGTATGTATGTTTTTTGTAGATCTCCTTAAGGAATATTTATATTTTAAATTTCAGCTCATTCGGTTTATATTTGGATTTTTGGCGATTTTTTTAAAAAATGTGATATCCGAGGTGGCGTTTAATTTTGCTAATTAAGCGTAAAGAGCTTTTTTTGTCATTGGTGACCCCATTTAAAATTTTCCCGCAAAAATGTTCGTAGAACCTTTTGAAAGGACTGTTTTTATTTTCTCGAAAAAAGGGTCAAAATTACCCCTAAAGAGAGGAGATATATGGTTATGGATATATCTTCCACAAAAATGATCCCCATCAAATTCGACAATATAATTCTGACAATAAGAATTCTCTCAGACATTAACTTACAACATTGTTTTCAGTTAATATAATGCTCCCTTCGATAAAAAAAATTAAAATTTTGACCGACTGTAAAAAAAGTTCAGACCAGCTGACTATAAGTTTATTCTACAAAAACGATCTACTTTTGCAAGCCCTTTCAGAATTATAGGGTCGGTATTTTGTTCCAAAAATGCTGTTGGACAGTGTAATTATCATAAGCTGATGTTGTTGATTGGCCGTTGCTGGGAATCGAACACAGTCCGCGAAATACATTATCATTCTTAATGATCAAACGCGCTAACCAATTAAGCCACAGCACCACTTAATTCTATTTGCAACACATCGAAATCTTAGTGGTAAAAAGTATATATAGTTAGTCCGGGTCCTAATATTACACTATGAGACAAAAAAACTAAAGTAGAAACACCTGGAAAGTAATACTATTTTTCTGATAGACTTTATCGATTACAACAAGAATATGTTTTTGAAATTTGCAAAAAAACACCTCCAAAATCTTGAGTTACAGGTAAAAAATCGGATTTTCATACCATTTCTTCAGCAAACATATTTTTGTTTTTATTTTTTTCACAATTTTCCAACTTTTAAGAAGATTTTATATTGTATTTTATAAAGGAACCGTACCATTTAAGTAAGTTTATTTATGAAGACAGATTCTTGTTATACCTTCCAGAAAAATTGTATCACTTTCCAGGTATTATTTTTTGTCGCATAGTGTTATTAGATAATCTACCTTAGTCCGCCTGCCTGTTGAAGGCAAATGGTCTTTATTGATCAGATATGTTTGGTATGAAAAATGGGAAAATCGGTCTAAACAAAAACAAGTTTGTCCGTCCATCTGACGTTTATAAACAACTAATAAACGACATAGAACGAGACATTGAAATAATCGTATGGAAATTATATATTAAAAGGCTCAACCGTTAAACAGTTACGTCACATTTCATCGCAATGACTTGTAATATAAATAGTTTACATACAATATAACACTGCACACCAAAAGTGGAAATATTTTAACAAATGATAGCTTATATATATGTATGTATATATTTGAAACTACACACTTCATAATTCATACCGCGTTTTCAGTTTTTGTGATCTGTTTTTGATTTAAAAGGACTTTCAAAAGAAATTTGAACTTATATTTTTTAACTTACAATTGCCCTAGTATGGTGATATGGATATCAAAACGAAGAGTATTATTTTGACATCTCTAGAGAAAAATTTGTTTAATGACCTTCAAAACGTAAATTCTTTAATATAATTGAAAGTTTTCTAGATAAATGAAAACTTTAAATTGTATTAAAGGAAAATATAAAATTCTATAATTTCATATTTTTAGCTGTATTAGTTTAGCTCAAACAGAAAAATGTTAATTATCTGATGGAGACAAGAAGTACTAATTTACTTACTGGGCAATATTTTAAAGTTTTACAAAAACTTTAAATATATTCTAGATATAGAAGGACCAAATTAAAGAATCTTGTTCTTCATTATAATGTGTTTGTAATATAATTTGTTTAGAATAAAATATATATATTTTTAACTACATTTCGGACATCATTTGTACTTGAAAACTTAAAACATATAACAACAAAAACATCCTCTATCATTTGATATCATTTTTAACAAAAAATAATGTCC
The DNA here is from genome assembly GCA_942486065.2 of Calliphora vomitoria. Classification (NCBI taxonomy): domain Eukaryota; kingdom Metazoa; phylum Arthropoda; class Insecta; order Diptera; family Calliphoridae; genus Calliphora; species Calliphora vomitoria. The sequence continues at coordinate 64,761,131 of OW818030.2, read as the reverse complement.
ATAGAAGTGCAACAGGACAAAATATCACGATATGTGAAACTCACGAACTTAAAAATGCTGTAAACATGTTGTACGGTGTAATAGAACTGCTATTCCGTTCCATACGTTACAGTCTGCTAACCCAGCCTTAAGCCTTCCTAACCATGTGTACTTTGTAAGGTATAACTAAAGAAAACTACTTAAACTGTAATTTTGTTATCTCATCTCCATTAAAGTGTGGAAACTTTCTAAGCAATAATAACTAAAATCAACAAATTCAAACCAGATACTCTTCTCAAAATTGATTAATGTATTTTTCAGCATACTTACTTGTAGTTTAAGTACATTTCTTTATGCTTAACAAAATTTTAAGCAACTTCTAGGAAATTTCATTTGAAGCAATTGCTTTACTATTGTACAAAAATGAAATTTACATTTTTGGGAATTTTGAATTCCATTTAAACATTTGAAAAAATCTACAAAATGTCATTCAGCTACTTACGCAGGATTGATTGCAAAACATGAAACCATATTTTTGCTACTCACAATGGGGCATCGCACCTGTACGTGTAGAATCCACATTATTTACTACAAAAATACTTGTGTATAAGTATAAATGCAAAATATTATACTTTAACAACTTACATTCATACATATGTACATGTGTGAGTTAGAGAGCGTTCATATAGATGTGTGAGTGCTGGCATAAGGAAAATATTGTTAGATTTTTTTCAAGAATTTCATTAGTTACGCATTTCCAAGGAGGAAACTATGTGAAAAATTCAATTCATTCAACTCTGTGAGTTTCACGAATGCGAGTGTCTGTCTGTGTGACGGTTGTAAACGAAATTGTTGCAATTACGCAGTAGTTGTTACAAGCACAATATGTAGCAGACAGGGAGGCAAGCAAACAGGCGGAAAGTTCCATTAAAAAGCTACATATGGAAACAGGAAAAATGGGAACGGAGAAAAAGGGGTTGTTGTAAAAAGTGAAGTGAAATAAACTTAATTACATGTTGCTCTAACATTTCCGTGAACGTACATTATGCACATTTCCACACAAGCCAACATACAAAGGATTCAAGGTTTATGAATCAAAAGGGGTGCATAATTTAATTTTGATTTACGAGGACGACAATCGAAAGTAGAGGTTTTTACTGTCAACATTTCATCTTACAGCAAATATAAAAACAAACAACTATTGCAGATATGCCGTTTACATGCACAATGGATGGGATGGATGCGTTTATTAAAACCATATTTTATTCCCCATGATACAATTCAATTTACCATAAATGTACAAGAAAAAAAATAAGAAAAGATGTGATCAGTAGCAGAAATCCCATACAAAGAGATGAAATTTAGATGTTTTTTTTTTTATTCACTTGTATAAAACACGTGCAACAATTTTATACTCCCCCTTTTTAGAATGCTGTACGACGATGTTGCATGGGCGGCAACTGTAACTAAAACAAGTAAGAGTACTATATTCGGCCGTGCCGAATCTTAAATACCCTCCACCTAAATATGATGAGAGATGTAGAAGTTACATTGGCATAAACACTTTAATATCCATATTCAATATTTGTTATTATGAGGATTAAGACAATGTTATCGAAATACTATTAAATAAATATATGGAATAATATAACAACTGTAAGAAAGACTAGTTTAAGCAGAAGATACTTTAACTGCAGATTCTTACCATTTTGAATAGAATTTGTCATTTAATCATATTATAACGTATGACATTTAACAATTTATATATGTACCTAATAATTGATTATCATTATCCCATTGGATCAACATTATCCTTATTCACCACAAGTGAAGAAAAAGAATATAAAAAAGTGTATACAAATATATTTAGACAAAATTCAAAATTTTGCATATGGAAATGAGTTATATCACAAAATGTTAATATATATTCGCGATTAATGAATTTTCCGGATATGTGTCTTATATATAATTATGAACCCGTAGTCAAAAATTCCAGCAGTATGATTTCTGTCTACTTGTAACTAATTTCTGTTGAATTTTTGATCAATATCAATGTTTATATGCGTTAATGTATTTTTGGGTTGTGGAACTAATATGGAAACTATGACCTATTATGAGTCAATCGCCATAAAATAGTTTAACGTGATTTCTATGTATTTTAAATGAATTTCATCTTTATAGGAGTTTTATGGGTATTATAGTTATTACCGAAAGTGGAACTTATATGAGGGTGTTGCCAATTATGGACCGATATTCATAAAATTCAGTAGTATGATTTTTGGATTCAAATTTTGGTTCAACATATTGGAGCTGACCTATTATGGGACTATCGCCATATAATACTGTAACGTGATTTCAAAGTATTTGAGGGCTATTTTTGTAAAATTTATAAATAAAAAAATTAATAAAACTTAATTTAAACAACGCTATTAACAAGTGTGGACCTTATATGACAACTATATTGAATTATGGACCGATATTTAAAAAATCTTGTAATATGATTCTTGAATACAAATTACTGATCGGTGTACAATTTTGGTTCAGTACAAATATTTTTTTTTGATTTTTGTGTAGGTTAATGTGATTTCCAGAAGTGGTACTTATATGGAGGCTATGGCCGATCATCATAAAATTTCGTACAATGATTTTTACATATATTGTAATTTTTGAATTCGAATTTCAACTTGATGACTATATTTGAAAGTAATTTATGAGGGTTTTAGCGATTTTCGGGAGTGGACCTTATATGGAGCTATGGTCAAATATGGACCGATATTCACAAACTACAGTAGTATGATTACTAGGTACAAATTACTCATCTGTGTATAATTTTATTTTGATATCGATATGTTTTAGATATTTATACAGGTTAATGTGTTTTTCGGAAGTGGTCCTTATATGGGAGCTATGACCAATTATGGGCCAAACATCATAAAATTTGGTACAGTTGTTGCTATGTATATGAGTTTTATGTATGTCGAATTTTAGCATTATTAAGATATTTATAAGAGATTTGTGAGTACTTAACTGATTTTCGGAAATGGACCTTAAATTGGAGCTACGGTCAAATATGGACCGATATTCACAAAATCTTGCAGTATGACTTCCATATATAAATTACGGATCTGTGTAAAATTTTGGTTTGATATTGATATTTTTTAGATATTTATGCAGGTTAATGTATTGTTCGGATCAGGTCCTTATATGAGAGCTATAAACAAATATGAACCGATCTTCATAGAATTCGGTGCAGCGACTTTTGTATATATGGAGATTATTTGTGTCGAATTTCAACTCAATAGCGATATTTATAAGGTATTTATGCATGTTTAAGTGATTTTCGCACGAAACTTAGTTTTGCTGAATTTTGTATGGATACTGCAATTCTGTAGGCATTTATAGACTATAGCACTACATTTCGGGAAGAAATTTGTATGGGGGCTACGAGAAATTATGGACCGATTCTTTCCATTTTTAACTAAATTTGTCCTTTTATCATACAAATAATGCGTGCAAAATTTCATGGTGGTCTCTGCAATGAATTTACCAAAAGTCACAAAAATCATGTGAAAATTATAAAAATTTTTGGAGGTTGTCTTACATTTTGATCCATAACCCTGGTTCTACCAATTCGATTTTGCTGATTTTCAATACCAAACTGCTTAGAAAAATTATAAACATTTTGGTATACATTTCATTAATTTCGCTTATGTATTTTGGACGTGAGAGTGTTTTACACAGACAGACAGACAGACAGACAGACGGACAGACAGACGGACATTGCTCAATCGACTTAGAATTTCATAAGGATCAATAATATATATACTTTGTTGGGTCTCAGGTGAATATTTCTCAATGTTACACACGGAATGACAAACGTATATATACCCTCTTTCACCACTTGTGGTGGTGGAGGGTATAATAAACTAAAGTTGTCATGTCAATAAAGTGAATGATTTCAAATAACAATACCAAAGAACGTATGATTCATCAAACTGTGATTCCAACCTTGTCTAAATTCATATTAAATGTTTGACGAATAAATAAAGTAAATTATAAGAATCCAGCTTAAGTGGGAGAAAACACAAGGCATGAAGAAATACGAAGGGAAATTCAATTCTTTTGCTAGCATTCGTAATGGAAAAACTGTTTTATTTATAATCCAGACTGTCTGCGGCCATATTAAATTTAATCTATTATTTCACAACATTGACAAAAGAATATTTTATTTTAAAATCGATACTAAATTTCTTATTGTTATTTTTTATTGTGCTTTAATGGACACTAAATAAATCTATATTTATAAAAATTAAATGGTCCATGTATGTAAGGACATCACGCGATTTGGATGATTTTTTTTATTCGTTTCGAAATTTTCAGGAAATGGTTTGTAAAAATTCCGTATTTTAAATTTTTATATATTGTTTCCTTTTCACTTCTCATTTTTCTTAGTAAGATACATTTTTTGGAGAAACTTGAAGATGGAAATATAATTAAATAAATAGTATGAAAACTTTATATAAATATTTTTTTATGCAGAATAGCTGCAAATATGTAATTAGTTTAAGATATGATAAGTCCCCTGAGAGTACATAGTATGTTAGGGGAAGACTTATAATAAGAACCATGGCACAATCAACCAGGTACAATTATTAGAGAGAGTTGTCAATCATTTACCTTGTTGTGTCAAAATACAGAAATATAAGAAACGAAGCAAAATAAAATTGTAGATTGTTACTTCAGATTTACACGACATACATCACTCCAATCTTTTATTTTATCTGCAGGAGTTTTCACAAAGTTCACATTATTATTGTTCAAACATTTACTTACAATAATTAAATAAACATTTATTTTAATTTGGTTTGAATATGAGAAATCTTTTATATTCTTAAAATTGAAAATTAATATATTTGACGTTTGCTTTAATTGTTTTCTCAGTTTTCTTTATGTATTTGACATTTTAGGGAAATTAGATTTGAGAACATACTTTCTAATAATTGTACCTTGTTAGTTCTGCCATGAATAAGAACTAGTTTAAGCAAACAATGACAAACCTGAATTTTTTGGAAATAAATTGAAATTGAGAAACTAATGTTAGTAAATAGCTAACGAGGGAAGCTGGGGCGGTCAACTAGTACAGAATATTTAAGATATGCATATACAATTATTTTTGACTTTTTATCTACCTTTAAGTAGTTATTAATTGTAAAAGTGCTTACTTTTTAACTAGTAAAATATAAGACAGGAACATAATTGTCTATTTTAAGTGAACAATTTTCATTAAGTTAAGTTCTTATCCCATTTTTCTCAATGATTTTGTATTCATATTTCATATTTGCCAGTATCAAATCTTAAATGCCATCCACCTAGATATATTGAGAATTTAAGAAACAACACTGCATTGCACAGTGGTTTAGAAAGGTTTTTTTTAAATAATTCTGTATCTCGAGAATATTAGAGATATTATTACGAAATTTCACATGGCAGCGCGTGGCCCCTCAAAGTTGGTCATCACTTTTTTAAAAAATCGCAAAAAATCCATTTATGATTCCAATGGGCTGAAATTTAAAATATAAATAGTCCTTAAGAAGATCTATAATACACTTAAATGTGTAGGTTATCTCTATTAGTTGAAAAGATATTTATGTTTATTGATTTATTTTTTTTAATTTTGCTCGATCTTTTTATGGTTTTTTAGATATGGAGCGCCTTGTCGCTTATAGGGACACTATAACTGTTAGCAAGTTTTTTTTATTTAAAATCTTATCACTAATATAGGTGATATTTTAGAAAAAACATTCGACCATCCGTAGGCCCGCCATATCTAAAAACCATAAAAAGAACACGTGTAAGCGTATTTTTTGTAGATCTTCTTAAGCACTATTTATATATTTAAAAAAAAAATTGAGACCCGAGGTGACCAACACACTGGCCCCCATTAGCTGAACAACTGCATCAACTCGAAAATACCTCAGCTCCAACCATGTGAAATTTTGTACAGAACATGGGTGATAGAAAGTCCTTTGGTTGGTTGGTTGGTTTACGTGGTAGTTCACTGCGTGCGAACAATCAAGTGGAGTCGAAGAGACCCCGATTTTAGAAGACCACAACACTCGTCAGATGTAATGTTGTGTAGAAAGGCCTAAATCGAGTTTTTTGTGTAAGCTCAGTTTTCGTTTATTTCGATAAATGGTCCGCTCATATATCATATTTAGTCAAACAATTTCGACTTAAAAAAACACGAGGGCCCTTCTATATTAGTGTAACGATATAAATAGGCCACACGTTTTTTTGTGCTACACTTTAAAGTATGGTATTGTCCACCAATATTGATGAAACGCATATGGTTTAAATGTTTATTTTCTCTAGATATGCACAATATAAAGAATTGTTACAAAATTCTTTCCATAAAAGTGTTAAAAAGCATGTTAAAAGTGGTCGAATTTTGACCTAATAGTTATTGAAGCAAACGCTTAAATACTTTTTAATTCTAATTTTGATTACTTCTTTTAAAATAATTTCTTAGGAAAAACACAATTTAAATGCTTTGGAGTTTATCGATTATTTTCTTTTGTTTTTATAAAGCTATACATTGAAAATGATCTTTCACTCAGTGCACTTGTAGGACATATAGTTAACAAAGCATTGAGTAAGTTTTCAAGCTTTCCAGATCGCTTGAGACATTTATCTAAATATAAAAACTTCTAAAATAGTTGGAGTAATTGTTTTAACATTTTTTTTTTTTTTTTTTTTTTTGGATTTTGAATATTTTTTCAAAGTTTTTAATACACTAAAACTCATAAAAACACACTTTCACAAAAAAATGGCTATTCGAGGAGAAAAACCCGGTTTCTTCGATATTCGAAATGTGAGCTTTTCAAAAAAACCGAAACCGACAAAACCAAACAAACTGGTTATTAAAAACAGGTCCGATCACTCTATTGTGAAATTCCAGAAAATATTAAAAGCGACTATTAGAGGTTAAGTGTATATTACATCTAATACTGTAAAGTATCAAAAGAAAATACTACAAATTTCAGCTGCTATCACGTGTTATTCCAATATCCTGAGCGATTTCAGTGCCTTCATCTTTACATTTCAACTTAACCAAAATATAAATTGGGATGAGATATTATCAATAATACTGAAATAAGTAGAAGAACGTTCAAAAGAAATGTTGAAAGAAGAGGAAATAAAAGAAAACGTTTTGTGGGCCTTATATTCGAGCTATACCAACCGATATTCACAAAATCTAGTAGTATGGCTTAATAAGTACTGGCCGAAAGAAATGGAATACATGCAAACGATGTAGGAACACATTAAATTAAAAAAACACGTTAAGTTAAATTTAAATTACTTAGAATGCGAAACAAATATGCTGAAGGAATCCTTAGAACTTGTCAACCAGAACGATTTAAGTCAAAAACTTTTAAAACTATTTTATTTCATAAAAATATAAAATTTACTATATAAAAAGTTATACATGTGTATTCTTTATTTTTAGACCAAATTTCCAAAAAAAGCTCTTAAAGGACAAGATTTAAACTTTCTTTTGAGCAAACAAAAAAAATTAAAAACAGAGTCAAATTTGAAAAGAAAAATCAACAAAATTTTTGATTTTGCAAAACAAAGTCAAAAATACTATGAGTTACAAAACATTTATTTTGATAGATATCCAACTCGCATCCCACTAAGCGACCAAAAACCTTTTAAATTAATGTTTCTAAGATTTCTTTTGAGAAATAAAGTTTTTGATTTCGGACAAAAAATTAAAAAATTATTTTTTAGAAAGATTGAAGAAACTATTTGGGACATATTTTGCTAAGAACAATAGGTAATAAGTTACATGAATGAGAAAAAATACCTCTTTGGCTAAAATTTCAAATTTTGACTCCCTCTAGCTCAGAGAGTTATTGACCGATCTTGTTAGAAATTTAGTCTGAATTACTATCCAATAGGACAAACCATGGTGCAAATTTTATTCCGATCGGAAGGCATCGATTATAAAAACTTAAACCATAAAAGTTTAAAAAAGGGTAAAATTGGTAGATTTCTGTATTAAAAAATACTATTTCGAAAAATGTCCTTCAAGGGTAGAATATATAAATTTTAGGGTTATTTTTAGTATATATGAACTACAGATTCTGAATTTCAAATACCGATATGCTAAAATTTACGTTCGGTACAGGTTCCGTATGATGGTTTGGTCAGATTTTAACAGCTCTTATTAGGTAAGACCCTTTTTCTACCACCAAATCAGAGATATTTGGCTTTGGTGTAGATTCGGCTGGATGGCCGGGCTTCACATACGATCTCTTACGCTTCGGGTTATCGTAATTAATTTTTCATCACAAGTAATGATTTGGGGCAAAAATGATTTTCTTTTATAGCGCTTAAGCATCATTTCGGACATGCAAAATCGTCTTTCAAGGTCTCGGCTTAAAATCCTATGGTACACAATTTCCTTGATTTTGGATGAATCCTGCTGCTCGCAAACGTTTTGATTGAATTGCTGCTTAAGTAGTTCCCAATGATTTAGCAAGCTCTTGTAAAGTTTTACAATAATTTTCATGGTGTAATGCCTCCAATTCTCGGTCTTCAAACGTTTTTGGCTAGCCTGGGCGATCTATGTCTTCCGTGTAAAAAAAATCACCACTTCTTAAGCGCACAAACCATCTCTCGCACGATGAAACCGATGGAACACATTCACCATAAGCTTTGGTTAGCAATCGATGTGCTTCAGCGGCACTTTATTTCAAATTAAAGAAGTAAAGCTAAACTTCCCGCGTATGACATATTGCTTTTTACACCATAATGTTCAATAACTAAGTAAGAATGAATGACAGATATGTTGGAAGTAAGAATGCTACTCGATCTTTTCGCATGATTCTGCTTTTATATAAATTTTCTACATCCCCATAGCTGTCAAAATATGTACTGAATTGACTTTGAATAGTACTTAAATAAATATATGAAAAATATACGTTGAATTTAAAAAATTTTAATAATCTAAACAAATATAGGGTTGTATCTTAAGTATACTTTATGTTCCAAATATAAACATGAAATTATGTGACCTGCTACAATTTTCAATCAATGGCATGGAAATTAAAACCATATTCTTACATGAGTAAGTATGAATCGTTTGAGTTGTATTCCTGCAACAGATTCCCAAAAAACTGTTTCTTGAGACACTCTAAGTATATGCATGTAAAAAAGAAGAGAACACGTGTAATTTAATTTAAATATATAATTTAAACAAAAAACGATTACATATTTAATAATCAATGATTTTTATTTGTCATTGTCACTTAGAAATTAGTTTCATAAATTATTTCATTATTATTGCAATAACAATTTTATTACTGTATTCTAATGTTATACATATTTGTGCTTAGCTAAATAAGTAACAAAGTAATGGCGGTGAAATTTTTAATCGACCCAAGTTGAAAAGTGCCAGTGTAACAATAAATCTTCTTTTGACATACAACTTTTGGGAGGTGGATTAGAAAGTACTATATTTACAATTTGCAACACAGTGCAGCACAACTCAAAGTCGCAGCTTAGACGCCGAGCTCTCGCCAAAACCATATATTTTCAAATACAAGCGCACTCTTATCGTCAGCAATAAATCGTATTAATTTATTGTCGTGAAATTTTTTTAAAGGAATTTTTCGGTGAGGAATTCAACTGCACTCATATTTAATGTGAATGTCACCACACAGCACAAACCGAAGGTGAAGAAGACCGAAAAACAAAAACACAAACGTACTTGACTGCGGCCATAAGAAAATTCACCTGTCAGACACAACCACTAGACGAGAAATTCTTACAAATCCTATAAAGTATTCATACATAAATGGACATACGTTTTAACGTTTAAACATAAAAATGTCCACATACATATGTATTTATTATGTACGAGTAGATACATACATACCCCGCCAGCATTTGGAACAGTCTTTGTGAAAAATGTGACTACTGCGTGAAATCTATAAGTTAAAAGGATGATTTTAGTCAAGTTTGCAACAATAAAATATGTACAATAGTATCGTACATTGATCTTCCGTTTATTACTTCTTCATTACTACCAGGAGTTGGTATAAACAGTTATACGAAAGCAAAAACACTCATGCTGAATATTTTTCTTTTAAATGTAACTTTCACGTTATCAACAGATGCTATTTAGTTGATAACACGAGAGGAATCCCATAATGTTGCTCAGATGAATTATTACTTTTAAAGTGAACGGTTTATGTAGTTTTTTTTTTAACTTTATAATTTATTTACGATAAAAAGTGTTGTTACTTTTTTTCCTTTTTAAAACGTTAGTTTATTTCCTTTAAATAAACCGGATACTTTTAAATGCAAATAAAAGCATTTTTAGTAGTTTAAAATTGTAACAACTCTTTATTCATTTAAAATCTACAACAACAACAGTTCAAATAGTCACTCTGTGTCTTTATACACGTTTATGAATTTGCGGAAATGCACACACACTTTATAATGTACAAACTTATATGTACAACGCAGTTGATGTTAACTCTAACAGCGCCTATGATCAACTTACTCACGACTGCAACCTCTGCCACTATATATACACACTTCGTTATTCTTCTACAATGATCTTAACGGACGGCTACAACATTCGAATTCTAGAGCTTTCGATGTTAATGTTAGCAGCTTAAACATTTAGTGTTGCCACACTTATAAACAATACTAGTAACCGCATGCTGTCAACATTGTTGATGAGTAGAAGCTTCTACTAATGGACGTGTTTATAAACATGATGAATGTTGCAGGCAGTCGTTACAGACCGTCAAAGTCAAATCGCTATTGCTCATTCGTTATAACATTTATGCAGTTTGTTTATTTATGTATTTGTTAAGACATTTTTACTTATAAGTTAAGTGTTAGTGGTACTAATAACACCATGCAACAGTCATTTGTACACAAGGTAAAATCATTATATACGTGAATGTAGAGACCATACATAATAACACTGCGTACACAGTTTTTCTTTATAGAATCAGATATCCTTTTAAATTTATTTTAAAAGGATACTTAACATATGAGTGACATTTAGAAAATACTTCTTCAACTTCTCTAACTAAAAGGGAAATAATCCGTACGTTGACACTTTTTTGACACATCCAGGTAAGTCGTAGTCGTTACTTCTAGTAGTCACTAAAAAGTATTCCCTTAGGTGGATGACAGTAGTTGAATAGAAAATGCTAGCAGGGTATGCATATGCATGTTTTTACGTATCCATGTACATTCACACATTCGTAACTACCACAATAGTCACTTCCGTTAAAGTTTTCATCAACATTGTTGCACGAAGATTTTGGTTTTTTCTTCAGTCTTATGTCGTTACTTTTTTGGCGTTCCTGTTTTCGTTACCAACCTTTAACAAAAAGTTTAGTGTGTTAAGTAAAACTCAACATGTTGAAAAAAATAATGTTAAAAATTAAATGGAAATATATACATTGGTAGAACATTTATAAAATTATGCAAATATGTGAATGTTGCAACACCCAAATACAACAACCATAACACATGTATAACAACACACACAAATATCCGTTTTTATGCCCACTATACATTTTTTGGCCGAATTTGGTCAGAGTATGTACAAACAGTATGCATAATTTTACGATTTCATATCCAAAGTCGGTACTAAACAGAATTAAATTTTTGGTAGTATAAATGGGAAATCGTAACCATTTTTATGAGAAATTTCGAAAAACTTATTGGCTTTGTCAGAGAGAATACCTATAAAAAGGAAATTCTGATATAATTTTTTGATTTATCTGATTTGTAAATTTAATTATTCTTCTTCTTCGGATTTTATTAATACATATAAGAAATGGACCAAATAATTAAGTTACCACATCCCTCAAAAAATTAAATAGCGATTCAAAGAAGATGTTTATGTAGAATTTTGTATTAGGCCGACTCACATAAAATAGTGAATTTGTTACCCGAATCTTTTTAGAATGTAGTGATAATCTTGGATCTAGTGATAACCATTCGTAAGATGGACCATTTAAAACAAAATATATACATTTTTTTAAATATTTGTAGCTTTCCCCAAACACCACATATAATATCGGGTATTTTTTGTAAGGGCTCATCCTGCCGCATACAACTTTGTATTTGTCATGTCCAAGTTTAATCTTAATATAGAGATATTCCATAATTTAAATGATTTTTAAAAGATAAGATAAGTGTTGTTTTGTTGTGTTTATAAAAAAACTAAAAAATGTTTTTTTTAATGGACCAGCTCACGATCGATTATCACTAGAACAAAAATATTTTGGGAGATATCTTTAAATAACCCATGGTTTATTCACGTTTTTCATCTCCGTACGAAGTAAATCGCTCTGAACTTTACAAAATTTAGTATGACCAATAATTGTGCTAACGTTATATGGATACCGACATATTTGAGGGCAGAACACCTATTCCGGATTATGATTTGTTGGGAAAACATGGGTCGGTGTTAATAAATTTTTGCGCGTAAAAACCTCAGCACAAATGCGTTATGAATTTAGAAAATGTTATTGCTTTTCTGACAAAATAATTCTGAATTATTTCATTGTACTTATCCGCAAAAGATTTATATTGGGTATTTAGTAAATATATTTAAATATATGGGACATTTCATGTCAAGTGAACCAACTTTTGAAATCGATGCCTCGTAAAGGGCCCATTTATGAAAAAAGTTCGATTTTGCAAAAAAAGCTCAAAACTCAAAAAGTGTATGACTTGGATTAAAAAATATTTATTTTGATAGATATCCCACTCGCATCCCACTAAGCGACCAAAACTCTCTTAAGGGAATGGACCTAAGCTTTCTTTTGAGCAAAAAAATTGTGAGAAAAAGTCAACAATGTTTTTATTTTGCAAAAAAAGTCAAAAATTGTATGTTTTAAACATTCAAAGAAAATATCTAAGCTTTCTTTTGAAAAAAAGAGTCCATTTTGGAAAAAAAGTCAAAAAAGTTTTTGATTTTGGAAAAAAAAAAATTACAAACATTTTTTATTTTAATTTTTTATACCCTCCACCACCACAAGTGGTGAAAGAGGGTATATATAAGTCTGTCATTCCGTGTGTAACATTGAGATGTATACATCTGAGACCCAACAAAGTATATATATTATTGATTCTTATGAAATTCTAAGCCGATTGAGCAATGTCCGTCTGTCTGTCCGTCTGTATGTCTGTGTAAAACACTCCCACGTCCAAAATACATATGCAAAATTAATGAAATGTTTACCAAAATGTTTATAATTTTTTTAAGCAGTTTGGTATTGAAAATCAGCAAAATTGAATTGGTAGAACCAGGGTTATGGATCAAAATGTAAGACAACCTCCAAAAATTTGGATAATTTTCACATGATTTTTGTGACTTTGGGTAAATTCATTGCAGAGAATACCATGAAATTTTGCACACATTATTTATATGATAAAAGGACAAATTCTGTTGAAAATGGAAAGAATCGGTCCATAATTTCGTAGCCCCCATACAAATTTCTTCCCGAAATATGGTGCTATGGTATATAAATGCCCATAGAATTGCAGTATCCATACAAAATTCAGCAAAACTAAGTTTCGTGCAAACAGAAATGGCGAGACCAATTTTTTTTTGGATCGGGCACTATTTTACCATAGCCCCCATATAAAGTTTACTTCCGAAAATCATTTAAATACACCTAAATATTATATATATGGGGCATTTCACGTCAAGTGAACCAACTTTTGAAATCGATGTCTTCCGATCGGGATGAAATTTGCACCAATGTTAGTTCTATTGGATAGTAATTCGGACACAATTTTTCAACAAGATCGGTCAAGAACTCTCTGAGTTATAGGAGGTCAAAATTTTACATTTTGGCCAAACAGGTGTTTTTTCTTATCCATATAACTTATTACCTATTGTTCTTAGCAAAATGTGTCCCAAATAGTTTAGATAGCTATTTATGCAATCTTTGGAAAAAGAAAATTAAAAAAATAAATAAAATATTTTTGACTTTTTTTTTAAAAAATCAAAAACATTTTTGACTTTTTTTTCAAAATGGGCCCTTTTTATTTTTTTTTTATTTTTTTTAAAGAAAGCTCAGGTCTTTTCCTAAGCTACCTATATGGTCGCTTAGTGGGATGCAAGTGGGATGTCTGTCAAAAAAAATATTTTGTAACTCAAGATATAAAATTTTTGACTTTTTTTGCAAAATCAAAAACTTTGTTGACTTTTTTTAAAAAAATGGACCCATTTTTTAATTTTTATTCCTGAGGTTAACATATTATGGGTATTACAGTATCGAGGCTATGAAATTTTAGTTAGGTATGTTACATACCATCGGAAAGGCTAGTGTCTAGTTTCTCTGCGTAAGTTTAATTTTTAAGGTTTACACACAAATATGAAAAAAATCAAAATGGTACATATGTTAAAAATTTAAAAACCTTTGTCTTGAGTTACAAAACATTTATTTTGATAGATATCCCACTTGCATCCCACTAAGCGACCAAAAAGGTTTTAAAGGAAAAGACCTAAGCTTTCTTTTGAGAAAAAAAAATTAAATAAAACAAGTAAGAGTGCTATATTCGGCTATGCCGAATCTTAAATACCCTCCACCTAAATTAGATGAAAATTATAGAAATTACATTTGTATAAACACTCTAATATCCATATTCAGTGTCTGTTATTGGGACTTAGCTCCGATTATGAAGATGGGTAGAATGTTAATGTAATACAGTAGTTTTCACTTATAGTCTACAAATACAGTTGCACAATATTTGTGGACTATAAGCGAATTAGGACTATAACCGAATTTCTTTATAAGCCACTTTATGGATTATAGATGAATCCTGATATAATACACATTTTGGACTATATACAAATTATGTACTTTCTTGAATAAAACCACAAAATAAAGTTTATATAATATACAGTAGTATAGTAGTACTTTATATATTGTTAGAAAAACTAATTTACGCAGAAGATATTTTATTTCAAATGTATAAAAATGTTTCTAATTCAGCAATTTATAATTGAAATAACTACCATTTCCAACAGATTCTATAATTTTATAATAGGAATAAAATGTACTATTTAACAATTTATATACTTAATAATTGGTTAACATTACCGATTGGCTCAACATTTTCCTTATTCACCACAATTATGAACCCATAAGAGAGTATAAAAAGGGTAAACAAATATATTTAGTCAAACTTCAAAAGTATATTTTTGTTCTGTTCTAATGAATTTTCCGGATGTGAGCATTAAATATATAATTATGAACCCATAGTCACCAAATCTACTTGATACTTACATATATCTGTTACATTTTTTACCGATATGAGTGTATATATGCGTTAATGTATTTTTCGGATGTGCAACTTATTTGGAAAATATAATTAAATATTTTAAAGCGATTTCTATGTATTTGAGGCCTATTTTGCTTGATAGTTTTGTCCATAACATTATTTATAAGAATTTTATGGGTATTATTGTGATTATCAGACATCGAGCTAATATGGGTGCTATGGTCAAATATGGACCGATATTCACAAAACCCAGTAGTATAATTTTTGGATACAATATATTCATCGGTATACAATTTTAGTTCGATATCCATATATTTAAAATATTAATGTGTTTTTCGGAAGTGGTGCTTATATGGGAGCTATGACCAATTATCGGCCGATCTTCATAAATTTCGTATATAATGGAAATATTTGTTTGAAATTTAAACTAGATAGAAGCTTTTATAAAAGAGTTATTAGTATTTAAGTAATTTTAGGAAATGGACCTTATATGGGAGCTATGGTCAAATATGAACCGATATTCACACAATCTAGTAGTATCATTTGTGAATTAATACTACCGATCTATGTAAAATTTTAATTCGATAACGATATTTTTCAGATATTTATGAAAATTAATGTGGTTTTTAGAAGTGGTCCTTATATGGGAGCTATAACCAATTATGGGCCGATCTTCATGAAATTCCCTACAGCGATTTTCGTGTGAATGGGAATTATTCAAGTTGAATTTCAACCTGATACCGATATATATAAGATATTTAAGTGTATTTAAATGATTTTCGGAAGTTAACTTTATATGGGGGCTATGGTCAAATAGTGCCCGATCCAAAAAAAAATTGGTGTCGCAATTTCTGTTTTCACGAAACTTAGTTGTGCTTAATTTTGTATGGATACTGCAATTCTATGGGCATTTACATACCATAGCACAATATTTCGGGAAGAAATTTGTATGGGGGCTACGAGAAACTATGGACCGATTCTTTCCATTTTCAACAGAATTTGTCCTTTTATCATATAAATAATGAGTGCAAAATTTCATGGTATTCTCTGGAATGGATTTACCAAAAATCAGAAAAAAACTTTTTAATCCATAACCCTGGTTCTACCAACTCGATTTTGCTGATTTTCAATACCAAACTGCTTAGAAAAATTATAAACATTTTGGTATATATTTCATTAATTTTGCTTATGTATTTTGGGCGTGAGAGTGTTTTACACAGACAGACAGACAGACAGACAGACAGACAGACAGACAGACAGACAGACAGACGGACAGACGGACAGACAGACGGACAGACGGACAGACAGACGGACATTGCTCAATCGACTTAGAATTTCATAAGTATCAATAATATATATACTTTGTTGGGTCTCAGATGAATATTTCTCAATGTTACACACGGAATGACAAACGTATATATACCCTCTTTCACCACTTGTGGTGGTGGAGGGTATAATAGAGAGTTGGACTACTTGGTATACTTTGTTCCTAAATATTATATTGTACATTAGAATTACGTGGTGGGCGGGATCGGATTAAAAGTAGCAACACGTGAAACGAGGGAATACGAATGTATTCTTGTACGAAACCCAGCTATTTAAAAAGCAAAAATTAACTATGGTTTGAAGATCAGAATCAAAGAATAACAAGAAATGAAACGCTGTCAAAAAACGGTTGTCATAAAAAAACCTAACTCTATGAATGTATTGGTAACATTTTGTTTATATGTATTGGTATTCACCACTTTCACCAAAAAAGAGACCTTAAATATTATAACAACATTTTATTACAATTAAATTTAAAAATTCAAACAACTCTCAAATTATTTAATGTATATTTGACCTGGAAAGATTTTATAAATAGATTTTTCTGCTTTTTCTTCCATAATTTCTGCAAAAATTTAATTTATTTGAATTTCTTATTCACTTTCAATACCAAATTTAAAATTGTGTTTTTTTCAGTTTTAATTTCAACTTCCAAAAATTCCAAGAATACATTCCTTTAACGTCATTTAATGTATCGCGACACTCGCCATAACAGTACATCGCCTTTAATATAAATACTCGTAACGCAAGCCATTGGTCATGTAGAAAACTGTTAAAGATCTTTATCTTTATCAGCTATGTCCTGTACATAAGGGTTGCACCAAAATGAATAAAAAATAAACTTTTTATCCCTCCATCTTCAGCTAACTGACGGGTTGTGGTGGACAAAAAATTGTGAGAAATACCACTTTAAAGTAAAGAAAAACTTTAATTTTAGTAGGGAACATTGACATTTTCGTATCCTAACAAACGGTGTCACCCTAAACCACTATTCCTAGTGAAGTGGATGTGTGTATTTTTGTATGAACGGTCTAGATTTGGTTTATGTTGTGTATATATAACAGGACATTTGAAATTTATTAGCCTGCAACTCCTTTAGTCACCAAAATGTCACCTTAAGTTAAAGATTTATGAGACGCTGTCTTTTGCATGAATGTTTTCGGTTTTGTCTTTTTCCAGGGTGCATAGCAACTTCGTACATATTACAAATTTAGAAAAATCAATTGAAATCGCAAGTTAAAGCACACTTCATATTTTCAATTTAATTACATTTAAGGGGATTAAGGAGACAAATTCCTTTGTCTGCAGTAACCCAAATATGACACTTAGCTTTTAACAAGAAAAATATGTGAAATATTTTTCATTACGAAATTTTTCTTCTACTTAAGTATCTGATTATAGCAAATGCAAGCCTATTTTGTATGTGTTGTCTTGAGATAAAAAAATATTTTTCTGGGAATTGGTGTAATGAATTTTATTCAAAGTTTAGCTTATTAGAAACTACTTATGTATGCTAAATGCTGTGGGGAATAAACCAAAATATTCGACAAGGCATCCAACCTAACATCCTCCAAATTTGATAATGTTTGGTTTATTATTTGGTTTATTTATTATTAAAGAACCGCAATTCCAAACAATTACACTACAACAGTTTAAAATACACTGGTAATACGGTTTGCTGTTAACACAATTAGTGCTAACGATTATGCGACTCTCTATACTTACTATATTTCTACCAACGGCATCTTCTGACAATTTTCAGAATGATTCTGCAGATACATTGTAGATTATTATTTTTCCAGAATGTACTTGCAGTGCTTTGAAGACTTTTTCGTATTTTACATCTTTGGTAAAAAAAAACGTTAAATTTAAATTGATAAATGCAATTTCGTAACAATAGGTTATCGTTGCAGGGTGGTAAATCAGTTCTATGAAGCCTTGATCGAGTGTGGGTTCTATTAAGTAATATTAAAATAGTTTTGAAAACGAAGTTAGTAAGCTAATTGATGTATAGGAGGATGGTACTGTCAAATCCTTTCCTGGCTTTGGTAGCATTATAATTTGGGAAATTCTCCAATCATTTTAAGAACTCATTAAATAATACTCTTACCACAATAATTTCCACATTGTTATTAAATCATACTCTAGTGTAGTTCCTCTTCTACCAACTGCAAAACACAATTATGTATGTTAATTTTTATTTCTTTGCACATCATTAGCTTTTTGTATGGACAATAAGTAGAATTTCAGCATCTAAAATTCGCCTGAACACAATTTTTTGTTGCATTACAATATTATCTTTTACTAGTTTTCTATATTACATGCATTCTAAAAATTTTAATCGCGATATTGTTACGAACCTCCGGTAGTCTGAGGACTCTCACAATATTTATCTGAGAGAGCAAATTTCGACGGCTTTAGTTAAGAAATTAATCTCTTTGGTCGGAGGAAATTATTTTTTCGTTGTACCATTTTGCCATCGACCGCAAAAGTACCTAAAGCTAGGGAAATTGATAGGCAAAATACCGACAATAGATTTTAAATATTGCAAGAAGACACGGCTGACCACCCAATATTACCCAATTTCTAAAATGGGTTTAAATGTGTTTCGAGTGGTAAATATGTCACTACACATTACTCGGAAAACATGCCGCAATTTCGATAAACATCTCAAACTGGCTACTAACCATGCTACCCAAAGCCCCCGACAAATCAGATATAATAGAATTTATTCTGCAGATGTCGAACGACTGGTAAATGAAAAAAAATAAGAGTTCGAAGAGAGTGGCAATTGCACAGATTCCCTAACTCAAATCAAATCTAAAAGATTGCACAAAAATACTTAGAAAGCTCTTGGAAATTCGAAAAATGGAATCATTGAATAAATATCTAGAAAATCGGATTAGTCGCTATGGCAACATAGTGTCTTAATGTCATTATGGTGGCCGTTCACTCCCCTGTTTTGGTGAATTTTGGTAAAAAAAGTCATAAGTTAAGACGTTTAAGGTGCATTTAAAAGGGGAAAAATGCAATTTTTTGAGTTTTTGTAAGAATGTTGCCATTTGAAAATTACTTTTGCAATTTAATTTAAAAGAATAGAAATTAAACAATTAGACAAAAATTAAGGTCACTAGAACAAGTAATCTATGAACAAAATTAACATATTTTAAAAAATATTAAAAAAAGGCTCATTTTATGTATCCATATTTACTTGTATATGACTTTTTGTCTTCGTGGGATACCGTTAACCTATTCGCAGGTATGACAAAAAACATTTTTTAAACGGCATTTACAAATCTCTATTATAAAATTTTTAAAAATTTTGTTAAAAAAATTTCAGAATTTTTTGATCATCTCATTGAGATTTATTGAGCTTATAATAGGGAATAAAATTTAAAATTATGAAAAAATTATGTCAATATCTCCTACAGTTTTTCCGCAACTGCGATTTAAATTCTTCGAGAAACTAATTTTTGGCAATATTTTTTGACGAATGAGATCAATTTCCTTATTGTTATGAAGTTTAAGTATTTTAAATATACTCTGAATGTTTTACTAAAAACGGACAAAGTTAACCTTTAAATCTCGAAGTTTAAATGTAAAATATTTCAATATTTGGAATTTCAAAATGAAAGATAGCGAAATATTATTTATTATAAGGGAATACACTGTGCAGTAGTGGAAAAGTTTTTTAAAGCATTATTGCTTTTAGGACAGTTTTAGTACTTAAAACTTATTTTAAATATGCCGAAATATCGATTTAAATCCCGAATTTTCTTAGCAAATAATAGTTAATTCGCTATTTGGTAAATCAAATCATTTAGATGAAACTAATAGCAGTAATGCCGCAAATGAAAATACGAATAGGAAAACTGGTCAGAATAAATGTAATCAAAATGTATCTATGTAGTTGTTGGATGCTTTGATTTAAAAGCAAATAATTTACTACTATCTATTGTTTACTATTCCCAGCAGTTAAGCAAGTAGTCAATGTATCCCTTATATACAGTAATTGTCACTAATGTCTGACTCCTATTTAGGTCATTTGACAAGTATGTGCTCTTTGTAGTGCAGAGAGAAGTCAAATGGTTATTTTATACATCCCAGGAAATCTATCTGGAAAACAATTGTCACTTAAGTGTCTCTAAGTAATCTAGAGTGTAGTCACTTTAAACGTACAAACTGGGTTTCTACAAATTGTGTTGGTATAATTCTCATAAAGTTTATTTTCATTTTTTGCTTAAGTATACTGACATCCCAAGCAACCTATCGTTATATAGTCAATTATCACTATAGTGTCTCTAAGTAACCTTAAACATTTATTTTGTACTGACTTTAGAAAGCAGTTATTGGACCAGCATTGAAAACTTTGGAAAAGCTATAAGGCAGTCTCATTATAATCAAAATGGGTAAATTGACCCCCTGCATAGGACATGCACGTGTTAAAAAAAAACTTGTCACATAGCTAGTTATTTAACTAGTTGTCACCCTAAATGATAGATAAAATCACTAGTTCGGGACAGTTCTCTAGAACTGCTGGTTTATAACACAAAATTTATAACATTCATCATCAGTGGCTATGAACTTGTTTCGATATCACACAAACACATGCAAAGGCAATATTCCTAAATCAATAATGAATGTACATTTCGATATTGACTCATTATTAAATATTGGAAACAAAGCCAAATAAATCGTAATGAAAGTACCAAATACAGTGAAGACAAATTGTACTCGTACTTAGTATTCACATTAGACCTGCCCCCCCAAAAAAAAGCTTTTTATGAGCCTAATTTTGTCTTGTAATAGAGGGAAATACTAATTTAGAGATTTTTGTAATTATTCGAAGCTCCAGTTCATTATTTATAATTACAAAGGATGGCTATCGTTACCGAAATAATTGCAATTACAGTTACGGCTAAAATACCGTTATCGACATAATCGAAATTCTGTTACCACTTTTTGATTTCAATAATTCAGTTTATTGAAATCTCCAAAATGTATCTATATGGGGCATTTCACGTCAAGTGAACCAACTTTTGAAATCGATGTCTTCCGATCGGGATGAAATTTGCACCAATGTTAGTTCTATTGGATAGTAATTCGGACACAATTTTTCAACAAGATCGGCCAAGAACTCTCTGAGTTATAGGAGGTCAAAATTTGACATTTTGGCCAAACAGGTGTTTTTTCTTATCCATATAACTTATTACCTATTGTTCTTAGCAAAATGTGTCCCAAATAGTTTAGATAGCTATTTATGCAATCTTCCGAAAAAAAAAAATTAAAAAAAATTAATAAAATATTTTTGACTTTTTTTTTAAAAAATCAAAAACATTTTTGACTTTTTTTTCAAAATGGGCCCTTTTTATTTTTTTTTTTTATTTTTTTTAAGAAAGCTTAGGTCTTTTCCTAAGCGACCTATATGGTCGCTAAGTGGGATGCGAGTGGGATATCTATCAAAAAAAATATTTTGTAACTCAAGATATGAAATTTTTTGACTTTTTTTGCAAAATCAAAAACTTTGTTGACTTTTTTTAAAAAAATGGACCCATTTTTTAATTTTTTTTTTTTGCTCAGAAGAAAGCTTATGTGTTTTTCTTTAACACCTTTGTTGTCGCTTAGTGGGATGCGAGTGGGATATCTATCAAAAAAATGTTTTGTAACTCAAGACATAAAATTTTTTACTTTTTTTTTGCAAAATCTTTTTTGACTTTTTTTTCCAAAATGGAGCCTTTTTTTAATTATTTTTTTTTCTCAAAAGAAAGCTTAGGTCTTTTCCTTTAAAACCTTTTTGGTCGCTTAGTGGGATGCGAGTGGGATATCTATCAAAATAAATATTTTGTAACTCAAGACAAAGGTTTTTAAATTTTTAGGATATGCACTATTTTGATTTTTTTCATATTTGTGTGTAAACCTTAAAAATTAAACTTACGCGGAGAAACTAGACACATTAGCCTTTCCGATGGTATGTAACAACCTAACTAAAATTTCATAGCCTCGATACTGTAATACCCATAATATGTTAACCTCAGGAATAAAAATCACTTTTTATACCCTACACCACCATAGTGGCGAGGGTATATTAAATTTTTGCAGATGTTTGTAATACCCAAAAATATTAGTCTAGCCCACCTTAAAGTATACCGGTCGACTCAGAATCGCTTTCTGAGTCGACTAAACGATGTCCGTCCGTCCGTCTGGCTGGCTGGTTGTCCATGTAAACCTTGTGCGCAGAGTACAGGTCGCAATTTTTAAGATATTTCGATTAAATTTTGTACATATAATTTGTTCGGCCCAAGGACCAAGCCTATTGAAACTGGCTGAAATCGGTCCATTATTTCACCTAGCCCCCATACAAAGGTCCTCCTGAAAGTGGACTTTATCGGTCACAAATGTTTAATTTATATAGGTATCTACACAAGTTTTTCTCCAAATAAGTTTTATATATACGGAATTCATGTCACCAAATTTTATTATGATCGGTCCATAATTAGTCATAGCTCCCATATAAGACCTGCTTCCGATAATCACTTTAACGAGCATAAATCTCCTAAAAATGTTGGTATACACATAAAATGCAACGTAAATAACTTTTATATAGACATTAATAACACCACCCAATTTCATGATGATCGGTCCATAATTTGACATAGCTCCCATATAAGGTCCACTTCCAAAAATCGCTCACGAATATAAATTATTGCGCTGAAAACTACCTATAGGATTGAATAAAAAAGCCGCAAGATGCAAAACTCAGACAAATTTTGGGGGCGAAAAATTAATAGCGGTCGGCCTCACATTGCACCCCTCCAGTGGCTAATATCGGTCAGTTGTAGTGGTTTTTTTTAAGGTTTGAAATATGAAAATATGAAAAAAATCAATTTAAAAACCTTTGTCTTGAGTTACAAAACATTTATTTTTATAGTTATCCCACTCGCATCCCACTAAGCGACCATAAAGGTTTTAAAGGAAAAGACCTAAGCTTTCTTTTGAGAAAAAAATAAAGAAATAAAAAAGGGCCCATTTTGGAAAAAAAGTCAAAAAAGTTTTTGATTTTGCAAAAAAAAAAGTAAAAAATTTTATGTCTTGAGTTACATAACATTTTTTTGATAGATATCCCACTCGCATCCCACTAAGCGACAAAAAAGGTGTTAAAGAAAAACACATAAGCTTTCTTCTGAGCAAAAAAAAAAATTAAAAAATGGGTCCGATCCTTTTAAAAGTTTTTCTGTATGTTCCCCTATATGTGGAACAATAGGCTACTTTTTATATTGAAATTTCCTGAAAGCGTGGCACTTCCCATACAAAGTAAATGGTTATTACATAATATCAGCAAATGCTGAAAATGGGCGGGATTGGATTAGTGGATATCTGGATTTAATTTTACGTAATTTATTAGTGGACGTGGAACCACATAGGGGTGTCACCTCCCACAAAAAATATATAGTTATTTTCTAATTTTTGGAGAACAATAATTGTGAAAGTCTTTAAGCTTAGTACAGATGTATTCCTTACCACTGCTCGAAGAGTTGGT
Organism: Calliphora vomitoria; assembly: GCA_942486065.2. Lineage (NCBI taxonomy): Eukaryota > Metazoa > Arthropoda > Insecta > Diptera > Calliphoridae > Calliphora > Calliphora vomitoria. Next base: position 64,736,953 of record OW818030.2, on the reverse strand, counting down.
AAAAATTGGTTGGATCTGAACAGTGGCTGTAGGACTTCCATGACAAAGAAAATTGTAATTTCGAGAGCTTTTAAGATTTGTGTGAATCACTTTCTTATATTTTTATGATGTTTGGCTGAAATTGAACGGATTAGTGGGAATGACCCGTTATAATTGAATATCTGGAGAATTATATTAGTTAAACTAAAGCTTGAAAATGGGTGGAATCAGAACAGTGGAGTGGGATCTCCCATGCCAAGTTCGAAACAATGGATATGTTCCCACCCATTCAAACATAACATTCTTTATCGAATATTCTGGGACATAACTACTATAGAGTTTTCATATATGGTTTAAATTGCAGGTTAGGTAATCGTTCCCATATTGGGTTAATTGTTATTATTGGATATCTATAATAGCTTGATTCTCAATATCTTGCACTATGGGCAATTTCACCCAGTTTTGAGGCAAAAAATGATGTTTGCACTTTCAAGAATGCATTTTTTGTTGTTGGTATTTCATAAGGAAAACATTAATGTAAATTGTTTTTGTAAAAAATTAACGGCAACTGCTTAGATTTTGTAAAAAAAATGTTTTTGGCGAAAAAAAATCATGCTCCTGACGTAATCTTTAATTTTATGATCATTTCTGAAAAATCAATTTTGGATAAGCTTTTAAAAAGTTGGACGAATTTGGCCGAATCAGAAACCTGTTAAATGAAGAATTTTGGGTTTATTAATTGCGCTTTTTTGTGATTTTTGAGGAATATAATTTTTCGTGGCAGCCTCCGCTTGCAAAATAGAGAACTTGCGGAAGTTTGGTTGGATGAGGAAAAGAAATTGGAGAAGAATGCTGTTGTTTACAAATTTCATTATTCGTAAAGTTGAATGCGGCAATGTTGTGAATGAGCAATCGGACTATGTAAAGGAAAAAGTGCGAATTTTTTGTAAGAATATCTCGGTTAGATGGGAGAGGTCCCGCTATTTTGAGTCTGAAAAATTTTACCTCAGATTCGAAATCAGCAATCTTGAATACCCGTATACCGATTTTCATATAAATCAGAAGACATTTTAAAACTTACGTCGACATATTGGATCCGCCTTTTTGAATTTGAAAAAATTTACCTCAGCGATTCCTTATAGTTTTCAGTGTTCAGTGATTCCTTATAGTTTTGGCCACAAAAATGGGTGAAATTACCTATGATATAGCCTTTTGACGCTTCCATGTAAATATCTATCTACGTTCTAAATTTCAATCAAATCGGTTTAGCCGTTTAGGCGTGATTTGGGAACAAAAAAATAAACAAACAAACTTACAAAGCCATTTATATATTTATAAGTATGTACGTGAATTTCAAACGTTTAAGAAACATTATTTAAATAGTAAAATCAGAAAATATAGAACAGACTCCTGGCAGCTCAAAACCACAACCAAGACAAACGTATTTTTTAAGGACAGATCTAATATGCTCTACATGCTGAATAACTTGACATGTACATTCTACGATTACATGTGTACATACATTTAGAATGTCGATAAGGATGATCATAATGATAGTGATATTAATGATGATACAAGTAACAACTAACTACTGATTGTGGCATGATAAAATTAATACGTCAGCATTTGTAGACAGACAGACCATTTTATTGATTCCTTTACAACCGAAATAAAAAAACACACAAAAAAGCAGAAACGGATAAATACAAACGGACCAATGGATGTTTGGAAATACTGTCTATAAGCATAGGATGTATGAATGTATGTTTTTTTCATATTCATCAGCAGTAGTTTAACAAGCAGCCAGGCCGTAAGCCGCACATTGATAAGTCTATGGTAAAAGACAAACTAACTTAGCCGGAACTTGAATAGAGTTTTGTCGGAAATTACCAACATTTCATGAGGTGTGAAATGATTTTATTACATCATTACGTGCCTCAGCGCTTCATGATGCAGTCATGAACTTAGAAATCTATATTATGTGCCACAAACATACATATAGGCACAAATACATTCATATGTATGTACGTACTTACATATGTAAGTACATAAATGTCTGCATTGTATGTTCCCAGCAGTTCTAGGAGACAGTCCTGAACTAGTGATTTTACCCATCATTTAGGGTGGGGACTAGTTACTTCAATAGCTACGTGACTAGTTATTGCTAATAGCTGGTCCGAAGTAGTCAACGTATTGGATTCACATACTGGTTAAATCGCGTAAGTTACTTTGCGAACTACCTAAAGGCTTTTATAGACGGCAATACTAAGTATTAATACATTTAAATTTTAAAATATTATTAAAATCATCCAGTTTGTCAAGAAATCATTTTGAAAAAAACATTTCATGTTGACACGGGAGCATTAAAAATATTTTTGTATTGATTGTTGATGTTTTCTAGCAAATTTTATTTATTTTTTATATTTTCTTCACGTTAATTGTTTGTCTTATTTGTATTTATAAATACATACGCAACACATATGAAAATAAAAACTTTTTGAACTGTTTTAAAAAAATTTATAAATACCGACCGTTAATCAAAAAAATCATTTGTATTATATGAAAATCGAATACAATTTTTCTTTAGTCTATGAAATTGTATTATGATACATAAGTTTTTGATAAATATTAATACTCAGTATTGCCGTCTATAAAAGCCTTAACTGGTAACTCGATCAGCTACATAAATAGTCAGCTAAAAAGACATATCATAGGCAATGGATTGCTTCTGGTGGATAAAATAACTACTTTCTAAAGTACAGTACAAAATAAAAATATAAAGTGACTTCACTATAGGTTACTTAGAGACACTAAAGTGACTATTGACTTCATGCTTTGTTACATGGGATATCATTATACTTAAGCAAAAATAAAAATTAACTATATGAGAATTATATCAACACAACATGTGTAAAACGAGTTTGAACGAATTAATCACAAAACGTTTAAAGTGACTACACTCCAGATTACTTAGAGACACTTAAGTGACAATTGTCTTCACGCTAGATTACCTGGGATGTATAAAGTAACCAATTGTCTTCTCTCTGTACTACAAAGAGCACATACGTGTCAAATGATCAAAATATATAAATTGGAGTCTGGCAAGTGATAAGACATTTGTGACGATTACTGTCTATAAGGGATACATTGCCTACTTGCTTAACCGCTGGGTTGTGTATATATACCATCACATACATATTATGTACATATATATCCATACATATAAATGCTTAGTACAGAGACGTGTGTGAAAGATGTAGCAAGGATTAATTTTGCTGTAGCACAACAGTTTTTATTTATATGTAACTAAATATATACGTAGGTCAATTTCTAAATTACTAAAAATTTATTAAAAATAATCTAACACAATACTAACAATTAATAAAATAAAAAAAAGTGAAAATTAATCTGTAACTTCTAAACAAGGAGGTGTAGCTGAGTTTAAGTTTTGAATTTTGACTTTAAACACTAAGGAGCGAAGTAGGGATGCCAGATTCAGATTCGTAAAAAGCTGGACAAATAAAAAAAACTTGACATTAAAAAATTACTGAGAAAATGTTAATTTTGGTTTTGTGTAAATAATTTTTATTAAAATATATTTTTATCTATTTCATTCTTTAAAATTTATTTAGCTAAACTTAAATTTGTTCGGTTTAGTCCGTCATATATATATGTTATGTATATATGGGGCATTTCATGTCAAGTGAACCAACTTTTGAAATCGATGTCTTCTGATTGGGATGAATTTGCACCATAGTTAGTTCTATTGGATAGTAATTCAGACACAATTTTTCAACAAGATCGGTCGAGAACTTTCTGAGTTAGAGTGGGTCAAAATTTGACATTTTTTTTTCTCATCCATGTAACTTATTACCTATTGTTCTATAGCAAAATGTGTCCCAAATAGTTTCGATAGCTATTTTTTCAATCTTTCGAAAAAAAAAATGTAAAAATAACAAATAAAATTATTTTTTTTTTTTCAGAATTTAAAACTTTTTTAACTTTTTTTTCAAAATGGGCCCTTTTTTTCTTTAAAATAAAGCTTAGATATTTTCCTTGAAGACCTATTTGGTCCCTTAGTGGGATGCGAGTAGGATATCTATCAAAATAAATATTTTGTAACCCAAGTCATAAAATTTTTGAATTTTTTTTTTGCAAAGTCTAAATTTTTTTCCAAAATGGACCCTTTTTTAAATTTTTTTGCTCAAAAGAAAGCAAATCCAATCGGTTTCAACAGTTGCTTCACTTGACATGAAATGTACCATATTTACATATGCATATGTATGTATGTAAGAATAAAAATTAAATACTAGAAACACTGTTTATGAGCTTACGGGCTTGGCCAATTCCAAACCTATAGAGGTTTGTAAAAAAATTATAAAATCTTTACTAGGTTCCTGTAAATTTGTGCGTATTAATATTTCCGATCTAATCAGGTCGAATGACATTCGATTTCTTTCTTAAGTAGATTAGAGATTGTTTAAAATACTCTTTCACAAAAAGCGTTGCTTAATGGTACTGAAATTACGAAACCTACAACTTTTCTTAAATTTTCGAATTCATTCCTTTCAAACAAATTTATAACATTTAAAAATTTGTTTGGAATTTGTTTATAAGCTTCACGAAGGCAGCAGTAATCGATATATTGTTTATCGTTATCTATTTCTTCAGATATTTGAAGGTTTTGCAGAAGTTTTTGTAAATCTTCCCAAGAAAATAGGGCTTTTTTAAATAGCTGACCGCTGTTTTCAAAAAGTCTTCTTAAAAGTTTCTTGTTCATTAGGCGAAATTTCATTCAAAATGCTGTTAACATTGCTGCCAAAAAATTTGTCATTTATTCTACATTTAAGGCTATTCATTAGTACGGTAATAATATCGTGCAACTCTAAAACTGTACAAGAGTCATTCTCAAGAACTATAATAGTTGAAATTCCAGCATTATGTTTTGCACAAAATATAAATATGCTTCTGATAATCCTTCACTTTTACATTCTTCTTCATCATTGATATCATTCCATATGACACGTATTTCGATAAAACTTTTTGGCATTTATTTTTTACTTTCTTCAAAAAAAAAACAATAATAATAAGTAAGTAAACTTGATATATTAAATAATATGCATAATTTTGTAGAAAATTTCTATTTAGCTGGGCAATTCGAGGGCGGAGCCTGAAAAATTTAAAATAATTCCACATAGCTATAGCTATATTTTATCTCTTACAGGTTACGATATATTCGCATTAAAAATTAAAATTTCAGTTTCTTTTACCTACTTTTGTCTGTATTTTTGCAAATAGCGGATTTGGACCTTGAGGCTTAGTGTTTAAAGTAACAGTTCATATAAGTTTATTATTAATCTAACATAACTTAGATTTCTGCATGTTTCTATTTAAAAATATTAAGATATCCCTTCCACGATTATGGTTCGTATATCCTTGAAAAGTGGCAACCAAAACTATGTGTTTTATGCGCATAAAAAAAGCAAAAAAAATAGTTTGTTTTTGTTTGAAAGTCAAATATTTATTAAAGGATTAAATAACGATTTTAGTGACTTTGGCACTACATGAAAATAGTTTGATTCAATTCATGTTATTATGTGTTTACTTATATTTTCAAATTAATAATTCTGTTTACAACTTTTAAAAGTATTTTTATATGAAGAAAAACCCCTCTCTACATCTGGATAAATAAGTGAAACATTTTTAAAAACTATTGTAAAATTGAATTAACCTTAGAAGCATTTAACTGACAACCAAAATAGATTTCAAGCCATTGGTTTTTTACAAGTTTTTAATATTACTTATTTGAAATTGCCTCCTATTAGAACTAACTTTGTTTTCGATTTTCGTTGAATTTCTTTCACAATCTTAAGTAAATTTTTTAGTAATTTCTCCCATAACAATTTTACTGTCTCAATTCATGTGCACAAAATTTTTATAGAATCAGTACAAGTTGCATTACCTTTGCGCCATGGCTATTTGGCTTTAGTGTTGATTCGGCTGGTTAGCCGGGCTTCACATACAATCTCTTACGCATCGGGTTATTTTAGTACATCCATTTTTCATTGCAAGTAATGATTCGGTTCAAAAATGATTTTCTTTTATAGCGTTCAGACATACAAAATCGTATTTCAAGGTCTCTCAGCTTCAATTCGTATGGTACCCAATTTCCCCGCTTTTGTATGCATCCTACTGCTCCCAAACATCTTGAAATTGTTGCTTGAGGAGTTCCCAATGATTTTGCAAGCTCTATTTGTCTTTCGTGTCAAAAATCACCACTTCTGAACCTAACAAACCATCTCCCGCCTATGCGTCAGCGGCACTTATTTTCAAATTAAAGAAGTAAAGCAAAACTTCCAGCAAAAAATAAACTTTTTTGTTTACACTATAATGTTAAATAACTAAATAAGCATAAATAACTGATATGTACCCTTCAAAATGGCATAAAAGTTTTTAAAAACAAAAACCGAGCATGAGTATTGTAAAACGAATTGCGTATTTTCCAGATTTACCTTAGTCGGACTTTTTAAATATTATAATAAAAGTATACACATTATTGGAAACTAACTAAATAATATATCTTTAAATTTAGCCAAGTAAATATGACTTTTACAAAATTCGGGACTTGGATATGCGTACCACCTATGTATATTGTAAGTTATTTTAAAGTTTGTAAGTTATTTTAAAGTTCCGTGTTTTTATAATAAAAATTAGCCTTTATTTAGCCACTTTTTGTAAAAAGAATAGCTATATTTATCACCAAGAATTGGCAACACTGTATAAGGTCCACTTCCGAAAATTACTTTAAGAAGCATAAATGTCTTATAAAGTTTGTTATCCAAATAGAAGTCAACAAAAATTTGTTTCATATGTTTACAAATCATGACACCTAATATTATGACGATCGTTCTATAATTAGTCATAGCTCCCAGATACGGACCAATTCCGAAAATCTTTCGGAATTCCCATTTAATATATCCCCCGTATTCTAAACTTTGTGACAATGACAAAATTATAACCAAACTTGGAACTTTTTTTTTTAAATTTTGTCAATATCATAAAGTTCATAATAATAACTGAAACTCTGTAGAAAATACGAAAATATAAAGCTACTTTTTTTTGTGAATGTTTCATTGACGGATAATATTCTTACTTAACATAAAATATCCAATTTTTTTTTTTTAATTTATAATAATTTACAATTGTTCCACGTCTATATAGTTATTCTATGGTGTACAGAAAATTAATACTTACGTTTATTATGTCGGACTTTGAAGTTCATTTGGGCACAATTCTGTGTGTGGCCCATTGTACATTTGCAGAAATTTAATTATCTTAACTTCGTAAATATGCAAGCGATAAATTCTTATACAGTTGGTGACCCACAAATTGTGAGTAGTCACTAGTACACAAATTATATATTCTGTTATTAGTATATTTGTATTTTAGCACTTTGATATTTAATAATCCGCTTTAAGAATGTTTAATATTGTTCCTATGAATTCGGATTGTATGATAATTTTCAAATTGCATTCAAACTATTTGGGATTAATTCTGCGACCACAGTAATATTTTATAATGAGCTGTTTTAAGTGCTTTTCGAAATACAAAACATATTTATTTTAAATCGAAGAAGCGCGGATCTGAAAAAAGTTAAATCAAGTACAAAGTAATACATAAAATTCATGAACCAACTAAAGCCATTTGTTTAAAAAATTAAATTTTCAATATCTGTTTAATAATACATACTAAAAAGACGCATTCTTGGCTTACATAGTTGGCTTACAAAGTACATAAGTAGTTATTTTTTCGGTAATTTGGACCAGTAGTAAGTACACAATCAACTTATTTACATTACATTCTGCAGACAAGCCAGGCTTCGCGGGGTTAGAATTTAGAGAAAAAACAATATAAATAATGTAAAATAATTTCAAAGTTTATAATAAATAGAGAATGAATGAAATTTGGGTTACAGTGGTAAAAAAATTGTGTTTACTTACTTATCTAAATGTGCTTAAATACTTACCAAATATATGCAAAACTACGTGTCCACTTTAACTATATAAAACAACTAAACATTAAATTCTACTGTGTAACTGTACCAAATTTTGGTTTTTACTTTTCTTTTGAATTTTGAATAAATATATTTGTTTACCCTGTTTTAAACTCTTTTACTTCACTTGTGGTGAATAAGGAAAATGTTCAGCCAATCGGTTATGTTAACTAATTATCAAGTATATATATTGTTAAATAGTACATTTTATTCCTATTATAAAATTAGACTCTGTTGGAAATGGTAGGAATATGTAGTTATTTCAATTATAAATTGCTGAGTTAGATAACATTTTTATACATTTGAAATAAAACATCTTCTGCGTAAACTAGATTTTCTAACAATATATCAAATACTACTTAACTAATATATTTTAAACAAACTTTTATTTTGTTTAAAAAAGTGGTTTTATTGAAGAAAGTACATAATTTGTATATAGTCCAAAATGTGTATTATATTAGAATTCATCTATAATCAATAAAGTGGCTTAAAAATAAATTCGGTTATAGTCCTAATTCGCTCATAGTCCACAAAAATTGTGCAACTGTATTTGTAGACTATAAGCGAAAACTACTGTATTACATTAACATTCTACCAATCTTCATAATCGGAGCTAAGTTTCAATAACAAACACTGAATATGGATATAAGAGTGTTATACCAATGAAATTTCTATAATTTTCATCTAATTTAGGTGGAGGGTATTTAAGATTCGGCATAGCCGAATATAGCACTCTAACTTGTTTTTTTATTAATATGAAATATTTTGAAAATGATTTCCTAACAAGAGATAAAAAATTTACTGTTTCAACTTATATGGTTGAGTAAATAAAGGAAAAATCAACAAAAAAGGTGTTATTTAGACCTTGAACACTAAGAGGTAAAATGGGGATATGTCACTTAATACTAACCGGTGAATAATATAACTTCATGGTACTTTTCTTTGTCACATAGATGTTCTGCATAGATGAAGGACATGTAATTCTACATCACACAAAGAAAGATTTCTTCAATTTTTATTTCAATTCTTCTATTTCTTACACAGAGAAAACAGATTCTTAATAGCAACCGAATATGTTGCCAATCGAAGGATTCTGCCTTAGTGACAGAATTTTACAGTTGTGGCTACAAAATTTTAGAAGTAGTAAAAAAAGTCTTGTTGATTCAACCGAAATTCTTCTTTATCCACTGATTTTCTGTTACTAGAACCGAAAAATTCTATGTGTGCAACCGAATCATTCGTTTGGCAACAAATTCGGTTGCTATTACGAATCTGTTTTCGCTGTTTATACATGAACCAATAAAAGCGGTAAAATTAGTAAATAAATGTTTTCTGCACTTTTGAAAAAAGGACCCATTTTGATAAAAAAGTCGAAAAAGTTTTTGATTTCGAAAGAAAATAAATTGAATATAGCTATAACTATCTAACTATTTGGGACACAATTTTCAAACAAAAATAGATGGATAGTCAGATAGTTTTCATACGATCTTATTGAAAAATTGTGTCTGACCTTGGTGCAAATTTCATCCCGATCGGAAGACATCGATTTTAAAAGTTGGTTCACTTGACATGAAATCCCTATAAATGTATATAAAAATGAAATGGTCCATGTATATAATAGCATCACGTGAGAACAGCTTAAGCGATTTGGCTGATTTTTTTAATATTTCCCATAATATTGATCACTTATAACACATAACTTTTACAATTTCTTTATATTTATGAAAAATAATAAAAGTGCACAATATAAATATGTATTCGGTACGTATAAATTAGGTTGGTTTTATTTTTCACTTTATGGATTTTTGATGCTCCCAAGCTCTGAAACTCGAACCATAAAATAACATTGCTCAAATTATCAGCATTTGGTTTTTAGATGACGGTTAACAATTTAAGCGCCTCCGAAGTGTACGCGCATACTAGATTTAAGAATCAGGTAAGTATAGGCTTGACCTTCAGTTAGAAATTTACATAAATAGTTATGAATATTCCTTTGCAAATTTCACATGAAGATAAATTAACTTGAAATAGATACGAGCAATTTTATGATTTTATTTTTGCTTAATACAAACAAACTCATAATATGGCCAATATTAAATAATTTTATATTCTTTATTGATTGTATTTTGATGTGTCTGTCCATCTGTGTGTATGTGTCCTTATAAGGACTAGCAAAATAACGTTTCATTTTTATTACTACTCGACTGTTTGTTGCCTCTGTAATGTTGTAGAAAGCCAATGTCCTTTAAAAGCCAAATAAGCTTTTTAGCACAGCCAGGACCACCTACTAACTAAACATAAACAGATGTGGCTCAAAACACAGTCACCCACTCGCATACACACACATACACACAAGTGACTATTGTTGAAGTTAAGGACAAACAACTTTAATAGATTATCAATAGTTTGTGTTGTTGTTAAGGATACTGGTGCTGATGCTTTATAAGGATTTAACCTTTTCCTTTTACATACATATAAACTACCATTTACACTGACTCATGTGAATATATCCCTGGCAGCATTTTGAAGAGTCTTTGGGACAAATGTGGCTACTGCGACAAATATGGAGGTTTTTAGTCAATTTTGCAACAACAAAATTCATTAACTTCTTCATTACCGACAGAAGTTTCAAACAACAATCATGCAGAAAATTTTTCTTCTAAATAGTACGATAGTTACTCAGTTGAATTATTACTTTTAAAATGAGCTGTTCGTGTAGTTTTTTTTTTTAATTATAGAATTTTTTTAAGTAATGATGGTACTAATTACAGTGAAGTTATACAAAATTATAATTCCAGAGGAAATTCTGTTCCTCGGAACCATTTTTAATTGTTTTTCCTTACTTGCATTAGAAGATACTTCTTCGACTGTTCCAGAAATGAAATAATCTGCGCGTTGAAACATTTTTAACACATCCAAAAGAGTTGTATTCGTTACTTCTAGAAGTCACTAAAAAGTATACCCAGTAGTTGCAGATAAGAAGACGATTTCATCTGCGACGAATTTAAACATTATGACGAGGCAGAAACTTCTACGATAGAAAATGCTGGCAGGGTATATTAAGGATAATGCATACGCACTCACATCCACCCACACACCAGTCGATATTGAGGAAAACACATTGTCCATTGTGCAAACTGTTGACTTTTATTGATTTCATTGAAAGGATTTCTTTAACGTTTAGACAATTTATTATCAACACAAATAAAAGAGGGTGATGGGGCTTAGAAACGAACGTATTTTACAAGAAACTGATTGTAAAGTAGAATGAAAGTATGTCTATGTCTATAGGTGTGTGTCTGTCTATGTTCATCGTCCTTCGAATCTCTGCAAAAGATACTTAAATACACACTCACACACACACACATAAATACGTCTAGATGTCGCACATGTCTTGGCATTACGGAAGTAATATTTTAGTGCGCAGTCATTAAACCAAATTCTAACCATAAATAACACCATCACATCGTTATGGCCCTGTGTGAAGCCATGGTTGCTTTCATGTCTGTGTATGGACAATTTTATAGGACTTTGATTATAACTTACCAACCATATCCTTCGTTCGTTAGCTTTTCATTTTTACACATTTTCTTGGTTTTCTTAAAAGTTTCAAGTCAATGAGCAACTTACTGCAGTATAACTTTTGTCATAATGAATATAATGGAAAATTGTTTTTGTCTTCGTTTCCAAGCAAAGTGAAAGTGGTCAGCTGTGGCAAAATGTGGTAGCAATGGTTTATACAAATAAGACCCCATAAAAGTATATGCATACTTACTACATCTACATGTAAATATGTTTATTAGGTTGGGGCTCAGTTATACCTTTTTTAAAATACAAGAAGGTAATTTTGCAACATGTACATATCTATAAATATTTACTTTTATTTTTAAATTAATTTCCGGAAATGATGGGTCAATAACGACAATGTCAATCAGTTACATAGTTAAACAGCTAATAATTTATCATATGCAGAATGATAACCCTAATACTAAATACACACACATTCATATACTTATATGTACTATATTTTTATGTTTTAACCTTTTTAAAACGTTGGTTTATTTCCTTTAAATAAACCGGATACTTTTGATTGCAAATAAAAATTGTAACAACTCTTTATTTATTTAAAATGTACAACAACAACAGTTCAAATAGTCACACAGTGTCTTTATACACGTTTATCAATTCGCAGAAATGCACACACATTTTGTAATGTTCAAACTCATATGTACACGACAGTTGATGTTAACTCTAACAGCGCCAATGATGAACTCACTCACGACTGCAACCTCTGCTATTATTTATACAAACGCAATCTTTCGTTAATCTTCTACAATGATCTTAACCTACAAACTAGTATGTTCGTATTCTAGAGCTTTCGATGTCAATGTCAGCAGTTTAAAGATTTAGTGTTGCCATACTTATAAACAATGCTAATAACCGCATGCTATCAACATTGTTGATAAGTAGAAGCTTCTATTGATGGACGTGTTTGTAACATAATGAATGCTGCAGGCAGATTGTAAAATCGTAACAATATTTTTTTCAAATATGATAAAATTTTATTGAGCCTTTTAAGAAACTTGACTATGTTTGGGCTTGTTCAAAAGGAAATAAGGGTAGAATAGATGAATCTTTGTAAATGAAGAAGATTAACAGTAAACTTCACACGAGGATGGTTAAAATAAATCTCATATCGTGGTTGTTCGAGAATCTAAAACCGAGCTTTCTTGTCACAGTGGAGGAAATGAAAATAAAAAAGTGCAAAAAAATATGTTACTTCTAAAGCAATAATCCGATTTTAATAAAATCCCATACACAGAAAAAATTATTGTAAAAAATTTTGTAATTAACATTTTTGTTCGTTTTGATTTTGTTTTGAATTAAATTTTTAATTCCATCAATTATTTGTTTTTATTAAATAGGATATTTTGAAAAAAAAAAAAAAATCAAAGCAATCAATATTCTGACAGAAAAAATAATATTAAAAATTTGTTTTTCATATATATTTATGTAATTAATTTTCATAAATTTCTACACATGTTCACGTATAAATGTTTAAAATCAGTGTTTGTTCCTGTCCCGATAACGGACCGTTATAGAATTTAATCATGAGTATTACGAGAGGTAAGATATGTCAGTGGTTGTAATTCTATTTGATCACCAACAGTTTCTTTATTACTTTTTTACAGATTTGATCTTTCCAATGGCCCTTTAATTTTCATCCACATTTCTTCAAACTCTCTTCATTATCTTTGGTGAATATGTAAATAATAGTTTTAAAGGTTTAATTCAAAAACACCACAATTTCTGTTTCCAGCTCCTATTTATGTATATGGAATAACACAAGCTGCACTTTTGAAAGAACGATTACGATAAAAACCCGGATGCCAAATTGATGTGACATTACATACATTACATACATTACATACATTACATACATTACATACATTACATACATTACATACATTACATACATTACATACATTACATACATTACATACATTACATACATTACATACATTACATACATTACATACATTACATACATTACATACATTACATACATTACATACATTACATACATTACATACATTACATACATTACATATATTACATACATTACATACATTACATACATTACATACATTACATACATTACATACATTACATACATTACATACATTACATACATTACATACATTACATACATTACATACATTACATACATTACATACATTACATACATTACATACATTACATACATTACATACATTACATTAAAATTAATATTAATCTTTTAAATGTATATATATTTATGTAAAATAATAATATTGAAATAAATCTAAAAAATTGCTAATTAATTGCAAAATTGTTTTATTTAATATTTTAGCTGATTTAGTGCAAAATTTCAATTGCGAACTTAATTTATTCAGTTAAAAATTTAATTAAAATTTGTGTGGAAATTCAATTACTATATTTAATACTATTTTAATTGGATTTTATTTAAATTAAAATTTTTAATTTCAATTTAATTAATAGTATCATTATGATGATTGGAGCAAAATCAAATATTTTTTTAATTAATATAATTAATTTCGTAATTGAAACTCATTTTTAGTTTTTTCTGTGTATATATAGAGGAGGTATTGTAGAGCTTATGTTTTGAATTTAGACTTTCAACAATAAGGTGAAGCGGAGCCTCAGGCCTCAAATTGAGGTGTCTCGGGTATATTAAAAATTAAAGATGATTGTTGTTCTCGATCCGATTTGAAAGATTTGTTTAAATATAGAATCTACAAGAAGAGAGCTACAAAAAAAATAAAGGTATGTGGGAAATATAATATAAATCGAAATTACAATGAAGAAATATTAACGTTTTTGATAAAATTTATGAATTTTTTTTTGCAAAATGTTTTAAAATGATAATCTTTAATTGCTGATAGAGAAATGCAGAATATTTGCTGCCTGTTTCTCGATGTCGATAGAACTTAGTCGGCAAGATTTGATGTATCTATAAAAAATTCTACAAAAAATCTTTTTATCGATACATTATATTATATTTGACTACAAAAATAATATTTTTATTAAAAATTTGGATAATATGCAGTATGAAGTAAAATAAACCAAAATATGCATTATCAATAAAATATGAAATATATGCCGTAACAAATCTATGCTATTTTACAGCTTAATGTGTGATTTGGATAGATTGTATTTTGACGTTCGACATAAACATGCATTTATTTATAAATCCGCCTCTAGTTATTAGTTACTATTTCTGCAAACTTAAAATTTGAAACTTTCTCTAAGACTTATCTTAACAAAATAAATTAGTTCGGAATAAATGTGGATCAAATTGTTCCTAATATTTGTAATCCTATTATAATTTTGATACAAATTTTAGTTTTAGAAACTCAATGAAATTTTCAACGTTTTTTAAATTTGTCATTCTGAATAACCAAGAGTAAAAAAATTGTCAAAAGGACAAAGGAAATTCCACAATTACCAAAAATCGTGGAATTGTTTTTTTTATAGAATTTCTATCATAGAGAAATATACATAGAGACCAGACACTCTGTTAAACAAAAATACTTCAAATTATATGCCTGATACAACAATAAAATACATTGACTTACATGTATTTTGTTGTTGCAAGAGTTAGGTTTTCGATAACAGACTTAGGTTTTCGACAACTACGTCTCGTCTCTATGTTACCCTATGATTTCTATCTTAACTCGTTGCGCTTCGCTACCCCTATAGCGGTAAAATAAAAAATGTGAAAGGACTTTATCCGGATGTTAAAATTTTGATTTATACAAATTCGAAATTAACAATTTACATTGTATGGAAGGTACTACGCCCACTTATTGAATACCACCCATTATCACCCAAACTATATAAAATAATAAGGGTGATATTCGGGAATAATTTGAAGACTTCCAAAATTACTGTTCTCTAGATATTCGAAAATAACTATGTCCATTGTATTAATTTTTGCTGCAGAATCGATTGATTTGCGATATATTTAACCGTTTTACAAAAAAATTATCTCAAAATTCGCGTCTTTAGGTGCGTTGAACCGCCAAAAGGAGTGAAAATTTACCAAAAAATATCATTATTATAACGATAATATTGAGTATTAATATTTGAGAAAATCTTATGTATATACAAACTTATCATAATACAATTTTATCGTCTAAACAAAAATTGTACTAGATTTTCAAATAATACAAATGATTTTTATACCCACCACCAAAAACATGTCCTCTCCATGTTTGTCATTCCGTTTGTAACATATAATATTGGTCGAAGAACCGAAAAGTATACACGAGTATATTCTGGGTCCTTACAAAATTCTAAGACGATCTAGCTTTATTCGTCCATCGTCTATTAGCACGAAAAGGAAAGATCATAACGAAATATTGTTTGTATCGGTACATATTTGACCACAGCCCCATATACAGTTCATTTCTAAAAATCATACATAAGTAATAAAATAGCCGTAACAAATTTTATGAACATCGGTCCATAATGAAAACCCCTTTCGCATAAATCTCTTATAAATATTGTTGTCACGTCAAAATTCGGCATACATAAATCACATTTATATATAAATTTTGTGAAGAATATAAGGCCCACCTCTGAAGATCTCATTAAAACATGTAACAGAAAAAAGTATCATATATACCCAAATTATGCCACTTAATTTAATCAAGATCGGTACATAATTATCATAGCCCACTTCCAATCAATGACCAATTATGGACCTATCGTCCTGAAATTAGGTTGCATGATTCCTTTCTATACTAAACTTATTCTTGTTAAATTCTATATCGATTCCATAATTTTTATGAGATTTATGATCGCCATGAAATTATGTCGTGTGATTTTTTTATATATGAAACTAATTTTCATTAATTTTATTTGGGTTCCAACATTGTTAAGAGATTTATGTTCGTTAAATTGATTTTGAGAAGTGGGCCTTAATGGGAGCTGTGGTCAATTATGGATTGATCCGAACAGAAATTTTATATGTGATTTCCTTTTATATAAAACTTATTTGTGCAGAAGTTCATATGGGTACCTACATAAATCAGGTATTTATGATAAAAAAGTTGTATTGAAGTCTTGATGAAATAATGATCCAATTTCAACCACTTTCAATTGGCTTCGTCCTTGGGCCGAACTTAATATATGTGACAAATTTCCTCGAAATCATTTCAGAATTTTACTTTGCGCACGAGGTTTACATGGCAGCCAGCCAGCAAGTCAGACGGACAACTCATAAAGTGATTCTGAGAAGATCGGTATACTTTATGGTGGGTGTTGGACTAATATCACAAAGTATACAGAGGCGACAAATTTGACAGTTTAAAAACACTAAAATCAGCTTTTTTTGAAATAGTTTCGCTAGAAAGATAAAACAAATTTGCGGTTTAATACAGACAGTGCGTTGGCAATGTCGTCTGGCAATGTTTAAGATATTCCTTTCACATAGCCCCCATACAAATGTCCTCCCGAAATAGGACTTCATCAGCCTTAAATGTCTTATTTATATATCTATCAACATAAATTTCGTAAAAAAAAAGATTTATATAAAAGATTTGTATTTTATGGTCGGCCTTGCCCGACTATACCTTCTTACTTGTTTAAATTGCAACCGGGTTTTTTCGAATTTCAATCACCCTAATATGTATGTGCATGTGTATGACATCCTTGTTAACAAAATAAGTGGATATTTT
Source organism: Calliphora vomitoria (assembly GCA_942486065.2). Classification (NCBI taxonomy): domain Eukaryota; kingdom Metazoa; phylum Arthropoda; class Insecta; order Diptera; family Calliphoridae; genus Calliphora; species Calliphora vomitoria. The sequence goes on along the minus strand of OW818030.2, from coordinate 64,719,676 downwards.
TTTTGTACGAAAATGTTTTATTTTTTTAATTGTTAAATTCATATTTTATAGTACTTATCGCTACAGTTGTTTTTCTGTGTTTGTTTTTACTTTTATTCCGGTATTGATGTTGTTGTCTTACACATATATGCTCTGTGGTCCCTTATTGTTTACGACTGCGTTGGTGTATGGAATGGCATTGTAAGTGTCAACAGTATTACAGCTCATAATTTTTAGTTTTCACAGCAGTCGACAATTTTTATGAGACTACAATTGGCCGCAAAACGCAGTTTGTATCTGTATCGACGTATATTCATTCGTACATACATATACATATAAGTATATACATTAGATCTGTCCTTAAAAAAATTTATTTGCTTTAGATTAGTCTTATTTTGATATTTAGTATAAAACTATCGGATAACTAGAACCCGTGTCGGAAATCGATTGAAACTTGTAAAATTGGGTAAACAATGCTACTTTTTCCGATTGCTCCAAAAAATTAGCTATTTAAATAAAGTTTTTTAAACGTTTGGAATAAATCCTAGCTTCAAGAGAAAATTATCATTCTAACAATGTATAAAACGATAAAATTAGATACGTGATTTATCTACGTTTTTGTCAAATATATTATTAGAATGATGATTTTCTCTAGAACATGTATTTATTTCAAATGTTAAAAACATATTATTAAAATAGAAAAATTTTTAAGAACTCAAAAAAGTACCATTGTTTAATAAATTTTACAACTTTCAAACGATTTCCGTCACGGGTTCTAGTTATCAGTTTTAGCTATTAAAGAACAAAATAAGAACCATCTTAAGCAAATCTATATTTTAAGGACCGGTCTAATGTACCTACATATGTATGGATTTGTATAACCCACATCATAGTTGGTTGGTAAAGGCATATTCAGATTCTAGTTGATGTTTGTATCATCAACAAAAATATGACAAATATGCTGAATTTGAAGTATATGGATGTAAATTCATGTTTTTTCCAAATGTCATCCGAATAACACATTTTGCTGTAAAATGTGATCGATTTCTTAGAGCATATTAGATTGATAATGCATATTTTGTTATATTTAAATTCAAAATGCATGATCATTTATAAAAGATGGGTATTACTTAATTATTTGAATATTAAAAACATACATTGTTTTTGTATTTCTCTATCAGCAATTGATTATTATCATTTCAACACATTTAGCTTCAAATAGTCATAGTCACTATGTGTTTTTAATACACACGCACGCGTTTATAATGCACAAACTTAAATGTACAAGACAGTTGATGTTAATTCTAACAGCGCCTATGATAAACTCACTGACTACTGCAACCGCAGTCACTATTTATACACACTGTCGTCTTCATCCGAGTAGCCTAGATTGTTCTTAACGGTCAAAACTCGTATGTTCGAATTCTAGAGCTTTCGATGTTAATGTTAGCAGCTTAAACATTTAGTGTTGCCATACTTACAAACAATGCTAATAACCGCATGCTTTCAACATTGAAAATGGGTTATTTATATCCCATTGGTCAATAGTGTTAAAAATATAGAAATTTGTTTAACTCTTCCATAATTTACAATATTAGATCCTTTATGTATTCAACATAATATTGTCGCCACTTTGGTCCTTTAAACTGAATTTCTTATCATGAAGTTGTTATTATTGAGTTTCTTGGTATAGATCAATAACAAACATTTTAAATACTATAGCGTTAAAAATTTGGTCGTCAAAGGGTTAAACTATAACACAGTGATACAAAACTGATCGAAAACAAGTCGAAAAGAAAATGTATATTAAAAACGCAGTTTGTGAAAGAAACAAATATGTATTGTTAAAAAAGGTTTAGTGAAAACCAAACCAAGAAATAACAATGTATATCAAAAATATTTGGTTGCAAAGCCAAACCTGCTATATGAATTTGTTCTGACACTTAGTAGTTGTGATTTTATTATAGTTTAATGCATGATGTAATAAGTAAGGTGAGAGCGTTTCGACAACAAACACAACAAACACAATATTTCTTGCTGACAAGAGCATAGGTTTTGTCAAAATTGAATTCGCCAAATAAAAAAATAAACAAATTTTATTTTGGCATATTAACTAAAAAATGGCCGTTAAATTTAAATTATATTTGAAAAAGAACAACGGTTTAATAGTGCTTTATCCAAATTTCATTATATGAAATCTTTTTATTCACATTTTCATTCATGTTTTTTGATTTAAAAATTTTTTTCTTTGAAAATAAAATATATTATTTTTTCCAAATAAATTCAGTTTGACAAAACCCAAGCATTTTCAAAATAGATAAATAAAAACCAGCTGTGTTGTTGATTTCACCTTACTTAGTGCATCCTGGTTTAATGGAATTATATTAAATGTTTTCATTAAAACTTGTTTCTAAACTAAAATATATTTTTGTAGCTTGACAAATTCCATTTTAGTGTTTAAACGCGTATTAGCAAAATGTTGATTAAGTTAATTAAAGCCGTTCACATTACATTTGAGGTGATTAAGTTGATTAATAAATATAAAACAACAAACACATTTATATATCTTTAAAGCATTTAACATGGAAAGAAATACTCTAATAAAGCAGATTATTTTAAACTTATTAATGATGGAATTGCGCACATTGGTGGATTATTTAAGGACGAAATGAAAACATATAGAAAAAGACGTACTGCCATAGGCTAGTTCCATAGAAATAAATATGGAAACAATATTGTGGCAATTTGTATAAATATGTAAGCTCATTTCTAAACACTTACATATGCAATTATAAATATATTTTTAAACAGGAACGTAGTAAATCGTTTTGGGAATCCGACTGCGAAGTGATACATTCAAAAACAGTTTCAGTATGAATCGCAAAATATTTAATTTTTTTTGCTACATATTAAAATGTTTGGAAAAGTAGAAAACAAAATTGAGATATCCTATAGCCCACCAAAAGAAAATATCCATTGCCTTATATTCTTTAGGGTTTTCAACAGAATACAGAAGCATAGGGAATTTATTCGGTGTTGTACAGTACATAATGAATGTTTAAAGTGACTACACTCTAGATCATGTAATGACTCGCAAATCTTTGAAATATCACAGCTAAAAAAATATTTCGTCAATTGTTCTTTCCTAAAGGATATGCTTATCAAAAATAAGGAACTATTATATGTTAATATGTCTGCTTGTCTATGTATAAAGAAAAATGTCTTTTGTATATTTAAAAATAACGAAAACCATTAAATCTAATAGAAAAAAAAAATTATGAAATTTTTTGGGAATTATCAGAGCTGGAATATTTAATTCAAGAATACTGAAGTCACAGTCTTCAAATTAAAATTTATTAATTTCATATTTTTTTAATTTTATAATTTCATATAAAATAGGTTAAAATATTATGATAAAATAATAAATTAGTTAATAAATTACCTGTTACGCTTTCTTCAATTAACTGTAAACATTCATCATGTTTATAAATACGTCCATCAGTAGAAGCTTCTACTTATCAACAATGTAGATAGCATGCGGTTATTAGCATTGTTCGTATGTTTGGCAACACTGCATGTTTATGCTGCTAACATTAACATCGAAAGCTCTAAAATTCGAATGTACTAGATTGTCCGTTAAGAGCATTGTAGAAGATTCCCGAGAGATGGAGTGTGTACAAATAGTGGCAGATGTTGCAGTAGTGAGTTGAGTTTATCATAGGCGCTGTTAGAGGTTACATCAACTGTCTTATACATTTAAGTTTGTACATTATAAAGTGTGTGTGCATTTCTGCGAATTGATAAACGTTTATAAAGACTCTGAGTGACTATTTGAACTGTTGTTGTTGTACATTTTAAATAAATAAAGAGTTGTTACAATTTTAAACTACTAAACGGCTTTTATTTGCAATCAAAAGTATCCGGTTTATTTAAAAGAAATAAAACCCGTTTATTAAAAGGTAAATACGAAACACTATTTTAATACACACACTTATAATGTACAATAATACACTGGTAATACAGTTGATGTTTGTTCTAACAGCGCCTATGAAAAACTCACTAACGACTGCAACCTCTGCCATTATTTATACACAGCGCCAGAATCTTGATTGTTCTTAATGGACAAAACTAGAATATTCAAATTTTAGAGCTTTCAATGTTAATGTTAGCATCTTAAACATTCTTTAATTTTTTTATTTTATTTATACCTTTTTACTAAATATAGTTTGAGTCAAAAACGCTTCTGTCAAAATTTATTTATCGGTAGTACACCTGAATACTACTTTCATTGTGGCCGATACATCATAATAAGTTTGAGGAATGTTGAGATGATTCTATGTGATTAATGAAATGATTAAGTTTTAATTATGTCAATATGAAGCTTTTTGATTTTGATGTTATTAGAGCTTAGTCACGGTTGAGATTATTACCTTTGCAAATGTGAACATGCTATTTAACTACATATATTGAAAATCATGTTCATTCAAGGTCGAATGTCATCACTAAGTACAGCTACACTTTATTTTATTGGTAAATATCGAATAAACAAGTACATAAGTATTTCCCAAACCAATTAAAAATGTTTTATTCTTTTTGTAATTTGAATTACATAGCAAGCGTTTTATAAATTTGAACATGTTTATTAAACAGGGGAATTCATACAATTTCGATTGTTGTTTAATCTTATTGTATGGATCCTTAGAAATTCTTCTTATTTAAATACAATAATCTAATAATAATACTTACGTTTAAACAAATTTGTATGGAAAAATTCAAGTTTAAAACACATTTTTACTTTTATTATTATTCTTCCTAAAATTTGTTTACGTTTCAAAGGTTTTCGTTTATAAAATAAGTTCGTTTGTAATTCCTAAAGTAATAATTTTCAGCCTAAAGTATATGTTCTGGATCGTTAAAGACTGCGCAGTTGATTAAATCTGCAAAATTGGCTGATAAATAAGCACAAACCTACGACTATATAAAATTCTGACCGAAAAATTATACACAAAAATTAAGGAAAAATAAAAATTAATTTCTGTCGAAGCCTACATATTTTCAAATTTAAAGCCACATTCATTCGAAATTAGGCATTGCTAATAAATTACTTTTATTTTTTTGTACTCACAATATAAAAAATCAAAAAAAAAAAAACAAAGATCCAAAATACCGGTTTAATTAATTAAAATAGAGTATGTGTATAGATCTTGTCGGTGTCCACTATTCGAGAAAAACAAATACCCACCAAAAACTTAGTAACAAATGGAAATTAATCAATAACTTAATTTTCAATGACTACTAGCTTAACCCTAACATAGTAAAATAAAAAAATGTGAATGAATTTTATAAAAATTAAGTAAGAAAGTATGTGATACCCTATACCGAGTATGTCATTGTAACAATGGAAAGATAGCCATAATATTTAAATACTAACATTTATAAGAAATTTATACTCGTTAAAATGACTTTCGGTTGGTTTACGTAGTAGTTCACTGCGTGCGAACAATCAAGTAGGTCCGAAGGGACCCCGTTTTGACAAGACCACACCACTCGTTAGATGTAATGTGGTTTACATCGTAATGTATATAAAATGTATGCAAAAAAATATGCCAAAAAAAAAGTCGAGTTTACTAGATCCAACCTGTAACTGTGAGGTATCTCAGTAGGTCATTGAGTTTAGACCCGGCTACCTCACCAAGGTTAGTCAGTATATAGTTGCCCATGAATTTATGTCTCATGACACTCAGGGCTGGGCATTCGCAGAGAAGGTGGAAAATCGTTTCCTCTTTTTTCCTATCCTTACAACTGCGACAATGGTCGTTAAAAGGGAGTCCCAGGCGATTTGCATGCTTGCCGAACGTCTAGTGTCCCGTTAATACTGCCGGCAACCTTGATATATCCCTTCTATTCCTGGTTATCAGTTGCATAGTACGTTTTTCGTTAAAAGATGGCCACATCAACTTGGCTACCCTACATGTGTCTAAATTACGCCATCTGTTTTCAGCCTTTATAAGAAAGTGTCTATAGTTAATGCCTTTGATAGTCCCCAGTGGAATTTCTACTGAGACCGCATTGGAGGTGTCTAAGGCAGATCCCATTCTGACTTTCGGAAGTAGCTATGATTAATTATTGACAGATCATTATAAAAGGTTGTGACATGATTTGCGTATATATGAAATTTATTTTTCAGAGATTTAAGCTCATTAATGGAATTTTCGAGAGTGGTCCTCATATGGGAGCTATGGAAGCTGTGGGTAACTTTGAAAACAAACTACACGTTCCACATAAATCGGGAGGGTATATGAGGGGGGAGTCGGGTACCTCCCCTACAAATGAATAATTAATTATCCTATATCTATACACAGAGAAAACAGATTCGTGATAGCAACCGAATTTGTTGCTAATCGAATGATTCGGTTGCACACATAGAATTTTTCGGTTCTATCAACAGAATGTCAGTTGACAAAGAACAATTTCGGTCAAAGCAACCAAACTTTTGTTACCTCTTTTATAATTTTGTAGCCACAACTGTAAAATTTGGTCACTAAAGTAGAATCATTCGATTGGCAACAAATTCGGTTGTTATCACGAATCTGTTTTCTCTGTGTAGAACTACATCAGTGAGCCAAATTTATGCATTATTCCTGACTATCAAATTGGTTTCAGAAGGAAGCATAGTACTATCGAACAGGTACATCGGATAACTACACTTATTGACCTGCAAATGTGCATAAACTGCTTAAAAATTACATACAAGAAAGATCTTTCCAAATCAGATCAAAAGATGTGATTTCTTCACGTCGAAAAATATCCGCTGGTGTAACACAGGGAAGTATTTTAGGGCCATTCCTATATATGCTTTTTTAAATACACACGGAGACCCCTCAATAGCTTCTGAACAACTCCAGTCTCACATTGGCGATTTAGAAAAGTGGCTGGACAAATGGAAACTAAAAATCAATGCAATAAAATGTACTCACGTTACATTTACTCAAATACGAGAAAGTTGTCCTTCCATACAGATAAATAATATCAAAATACCAGAACAGAGCCATGTGAGATATAGATTGAAGCCAAGGTTACACAAATAAAGTTAAAGTCAGTTCAATTGCACTGGCTAATTGGCCCATGGTCTGCTCTAGACTTGAAATACAAAGTGCTTTTGTACAAAACAGTTATAAAACCAATATGGCTATACGGCATTCAACTATGGGGAACAGCCTCCTCTTCTAACGTTGAATAATTGAAAAGAAAGCAGTCAGCACTTTTAAGCAAAATAACAGGTGCCCTATGGTACATTCGCAATAGTAATATCCATAGGGATCTCAATGTCCCCATAATACGCGAGTAGATCAAACTCTCCAGTTTAAACTACCTATCAAAACTATTGGATCATCCAAATTCCCTTGCCAGGGAGTTGCTGTCAAAACAAAACCACTTTCACAAATAATTCATATTTAAATTTAACTAAACTTGATTGTTGCATAATTAGATTTATAATTTTTTTTGAAATTACTTATTATAAATAGTATTTATTTGCGAATTTTTTTTAGTTTTTTTTACTCATTTTCTAGCTTTTTTCTCACAACGTGTATTTCAACACGTGACTATAAAAATACCGTTTCATATTTGTCATTAATTTCTTGCCAGCTGATGTAGCATTTTGCGCTCTTTAAATCCGAAAACGATGAAATGATATTTGTGATATGAGAATATAAAATGAAATCTTTTTTGAAAACTGTTGGTGAGTTGGTTATTGTCAACTTTTTTCAAATGTTTATTTTAGCAACAGATGTCTCTACACAACTTTTAATGATGCTAGCTCCTTTGGACACATAGTGCACTGCCGGAATCTTCATGAACACTTTGTCAGGGAAAGCAAACATGTTGACCTTCCTGAAAACATAGCGAAATTTTTCTTCAAGTCCAGACTACATTTTCGCGTCAAGCATTTATATAGACGCTTGATGGTCCAAAAAGCTAAACAAAGTAGCCCATGTAAATCCACATACATATAAACAATATATAAAGTATTAAATACTTATATAATTTGATAACAATTCTTATCAGAAACTAAAATTATTAATTAAAAACTAAAGTATCTTTTCCGAATGCTTAACAATCCAACAACATTTCGCAAACAATAGTAACCACATCGTGGAGTATATTAAGAATGCTTTCAATTCTTTAATATCAAATATAAAATAATTAATAAATCTTTAAATCAAACAAGGAATAATGCTGTAAGCTTCCATGAATAATATGTTTGCCTTATATAATGTATACCGATGTAACTACTATCAATATACATATCCATATAACTCTAGTGACCGTTAAAGCAGAATCTAATTTAAAAAGCTTTAAACTAAATTATCTGAACGCAATATTTAGAAATAGTCAAACTGAATGCTACTAGGCGCATTTACTACGCCCCTTTAAAGTTGCATTCAAATATCCTAGATCTGAAACTTATTTTGTTGTTTACTACGCGACGTTCTGATTGTAATAGACCAAGCAAACGTTTTTCTGAACGCAAATATTAAAACCCAATCCTTTCGATTAGCGACCTGAACGTTTTGTTCAGATTTTTAGAATCAACCAAATAATTCTTCGCTGAACACACATTTAGCAGAACTGAATGCAAATTTCAGTAGAGTTCTTCATAGATACCGTAAAACGTGCCGTTCAGCATAGTGGGATAGTAAAAAAAAATAAAAATATTTTTAGCACCTTTTTTTAGAACTTTAATATTATTTCAATTGCCGCCTACAGAAGTAACGGGATTCTAAAAAAAAACAACAAGTGTTAAGTTTGACCGAATCTTATTTGTGTGTTGATTATTAAAGTGAGTAGTTCATATTTTATACTTATTGTGACATCCATACACAGAGAAAACAGATTCGTAATCACAACCGAATTTGGCGCCAATCGAATTTTGTCGGTTGCATGTACTATCACATAATTCGATTCAGACTATTGTTTATATGGTAATCACAACTGTTAATTAAAAAATAATTCGGTTGGAATAACCAGTAATTTATATATACTTAAATTAGACTAGCCCAATGAAAAAAAATATATATTTTTTATTATTACTAAATATGTGTTTTTATTTATTACAATTTAAGTAACATACATTAATATAGTTAGATATATATGTACAAAAATTTACTATTACTGAGAGATCAAAACACGTTTAACATCGGTACACATATTACCAAATAATTCATTTTATACCACGTATCAACATTGAGGCTTGATGCCGAATGGCGACGTACCATAACGAAAAACTTGATGAGTAAAACTTGATGAAGAGAATTTATAAGATAATTAAATCATAAAAAAAGTGAATGACTGTAACAAAACGGTTGCAATATAGCAAAGTCATAACTTCCTTACCATTATTCGTCCTTTCATCTCTTGAGAACCAGTCAGACATTTAAACATAGGAAGCTCTTGGAAGTATGTATAACCACCTGCATTAATAAAGAATTCTCCAACTGGAAGATTTTGATTATCACATCACCAGAATTCATTGGCAAGCTTGGGAAAGGAGAGTTGGTTGGATTAGGTAAATTTTGTTTATTGTTTACAAGAAGGAGTATGATTAAGTCTAACTTACCCCTGGTCAAAAATTGGCCAATTTTGTGTTAGTCTATAAAATCTTCTGTAAAAAAATCGAGCGAAAAAACTGAAACTCATTTTTCATAAATTACCCACGAATGGCTTACTTACATTCCTAAGATCGAGTGTTACTACGCTCTGTTGTGATAACTTTTATTTATTTTTATTAATATTTTACATACTTTTAAGTGTTTGTACACAATTTTTGTTTAATTTTTAATTAATTTATTATTTTTTTTTTCGAAAACTGTCAAACAAATTTTATTACTTTTATAATCATCATTTGTCGGTTGGAATCACCGAATTAGTTTTTTTTATTTATGACCGAATTTATTGGTTATTGTAACTGAAAACTTCAGTCCTCTCTTTCGAATTCCTTAATCAATTTGCGTCTGGTAAGCAAATTAGTTATGTTAACTAATAATACAATTATAGGAACCTCAATTCTATTATAGTTATGATTTTTCACTTATAAATAAAGATAATCGGTTGAATTTATATAATTTCAATAACTACAACACAATATTGATTTATTCTACTAAATTTTCATAGTTGCAACCGTTTTCCAACCAATCCTTTTTCTGTGTGTACATTAACACTGAGCTTTGTTAGAGCAATTAAATGTCTATTGCCGGAGTTAGAGGATAAGTTGTATATATGTACATTAGGGATATAACTATTGACAATTTTTGCGAATATGGAAATTGGCATAGCATAGTCGAATAGAGCATGAAAAAATATGAAAAACCACGGTGTTATTTTTTCGCTATTGTTAAAAAAGTTCACGCACCAAACGCAATAAAGTTTTTAATTAAATATTTTTAATTATAATTAAATAAAAAGATTTCTCGAGCTCGAGGTCAATAATTTTCAATAGATTATTTATTTCCAATATTTCGATATCCTACGGATATCATTATCAAGGCTGTAACAAGAATAACACAACAATGTACGAAAAATTAATAACAATCACTGTGCTTAAATCAAACAAACATACACAGAGAAAACAGATTCGTGATAGCAACCGAATTTGTTGCCAATCGAATGATTCGGTTGCACACATAGAATTTTTCGGTTCTATCAACAGAAAGTCATTTGCTAAAGAAGAATGTTGATTTAAGCAACCAAACTTTTGTTACCCCTTCTAAATTTTGGTAGCCACAACTGTAAAATTCGGTTACTAAGGTAGAATCATTCGATTGACAACAAATTCGGTTGCTATCACGAATCTGTTTTCTCTGTGTACTAATATGATAACATAATAACAAAGAGAAACAAAAACACTTACAATGAGTAACAATTATATTTGTACAAGACGTCTAAACATCTTCACATTTAATATTGCACTAATTATATTATTTTATTTTCTTATTAATTATATGTCTATAGCTATTGGCGCAGTTTTCCGTGTCTGTTTTGTAATTCATTCTTATCTCTCTTGGTATATTGATTATATGTAGCATCTCCAGTGTGTACCGTTTGTTATATTTATCCTCTCTTTGTAATATTTCAACTTTCTCCAAGTTTGGCTTGTGTTTTTTCTCTGCACAGTGGGATGTAAGTGCTGTTTTTTGTGTTGACGTTTTGGTTATATTTTTAAAATCAGATTTGTGTCCTGCTATTCGTGTTTTCAGTTTATTTTTCGTTGTTCCAACGTAAACCTGATCGCATGTGCCTTGGTCATTCCCCTTACAGCTAATCTTATATATTACGTTGGTGTTGTCCATTTTGTCAAGTTTACATTTGGTTTTTGAAAATAATTGTTTTAAAGTATTTGTCGATGTATGTGCAAGAGTAAATTTGTCCTTATTGTAAATTGTAGAATTCTTTATCCTTTCCGCGATTAGTGGCACACATGTCATCGATTTGAATATCTTCGTATTCTCCTCTCGTTCCTTCGGTTTTTTCCTCCTATAATTACGTATTAAACTCGCTACGATATTTTTCGGAAAAGAGTTCTTCGCGAGAATGTTCCTAATTTTTCTTATATTATCCATATGAAAGGATTCGTCGCTAATAGAAAGGACTCTGTTGATAAGGTTATGGGCCGTATTCATTATCACTTTCCTTGGTTGGCACGAGTTATAGTTTATAATTCTTCCCGATGCTGTTGGTTTTTGATACCAGTCTATTTTAATCCTGTTGTGTTTTCTAATGACTAAGGTATCCAGGTACGGGAGTTTACCGTCTATTTCCTCCTCCATGGTAAATTTAATATTGCGGTGAAATGAATTCAATTGTTCCAAGGTCTTTTCTATTGCACTTGTTTTCACAATCCCAAAAAGGTCGTCCACATATTTAGTTAATAACCTAGGTTTTTCGTCAAGATTCTTCATACAGGTTCTAAGGAGCTCCTCCATCACAATATCTGCCACAATAGGTGATGCTGGTGAACCCATTGGCAGTCCTTTACATTGTATATAGATTTTGTCATTGTATTTAAAATATCTTAATATTCCTTTGGTATATTCGTATTATTCGTTATGTCGTTCCATTTTCCCATAATAACTTCTATTGCGTAGTCCACTGGTATACTCGGGAAAAGTGATACCACATCAAAGGAAACTAATTTTTCGTCCGTATCTATTGCACTGTTATTAACCTTATTCCTAAATTGCACTGCATCCATAACATTGTAAACAGAAGACTCTGTAAGTTTTTTCAAAACACTCGTCAGTAATTTGCATAGCTCACTAGATGGTGAGTTTACTGATGCACAGATTGGTCTAAGTGGATAATCTTCCTTGTGGATTTTAGGAAGTCCATATATTCTTGGTGCAGATGCCGCGTCATTCTTCAGTCTTTTCTTCTCTATCACAGTAATGTTATTGCACAAAAACAGTTCATCCACTAGATCACCATTCTTCTTTTGTAAAGATGATGTCGGATCCTTATTTGTCCACCTATATGTCATCATATCTCCTACAATGGTCTTCATTCGAGTATCATAGTCCTTTCTCTCCATTGCCACTGTAACATTACCTTTATCTGCCTTTAAAATTAATATATTCTTATTTTTGTGCAAAAATTGTTTAGTCTGTTCCACTGTGCTTAGTATATAACGTTCTCGCCTGGTTAGGTTTTGTTTGTTTATGTGATTTTCCAGCATTGATGTAAATTGTGTTCTCGCTGTCTCCTGTTCTTCTCTATCTTCTAAGGTTTGAATGCAATCCTCTCCATCAGCAATCATTTTGAATAATGGGAATTTACTCTTCTCAGTCGGTATTGCGTATTTTTCTCCTAGTGATAATAGCCATTTTATCTCTTTTGGAATGTCTGTGTTCGTCTTATTCACAAACCACTTGTCGTTATATATAATATCAAGCTCCTGTCCTTGTTTTTCCCTTAAATTGTCGAATTTGCCTTTATGTCTGGATTTTACCTTATCATTCTCCTTACCGATTAGTATATCCTCACTGTTCCAGAGTTGTTCTTGTTCATCTAGTGTCAAGTGTTTGTTTATCTTTCTTTCCATTTCGTTAATCTCTACTGTAGTACATTGTACAATTTCGTGTTTCTGTCTAATTAGAAGATTAAGTAACTTTCTATGAAAGTTCTCTAATATATTGGTAAGGGCGCTGTCAATCTTATTGGGGGTTGTCCAATTATATTTGAAGATGTTAATAACATTCTTCGTCGAATTGTTCAAAAAGTTCGGTATAATACCTGCGTTTTTGCATCTCATAAGGAATGTTATTGTAGACATCGCATTCAGTTGTCGTTTCTTCAAAGTTTTTCGTTTGTTGATGTGATTCTTGATGTAATGGTGTTGTTGTTTGATATTGTTGTATACCATTTTTACGGCGTGCTCTCCGTGTTAAATTTTATCCAATAGTTTTATTCGACCTTTTGATTATAATTAAATAAAAAGATTTCTCGAGCTCGAGGTCAATAATTTTCAATAGATTATTTATTTCCAATATTTCGATATCCTATGGATATCATTATCAAGGCTGTAACAAGAATAACACAACAATGTACGAAAAATTAATAACAATCACTGTGCTTAAATCAAACAAACATACTAATATGATAACATAATAACAAAGAGAAACAAAAACACTTACAATGAGTAACAATTATATTTGTACAAGAATAAAATAAAACTATTGGATAAAATTTAACACGGAGAGCACGCCGTAAAAATGGTATACAACAATATCAAACAACAACACCATTACATCAAGAATCACATCAACAAACGAAAAACTTTGAAGAAACGACAACTGAATGCGATGTCTACAATAACATTCCTTATGAGATGCAAAAACGCAGGTATTATACCGAACTTTTTGAACAATTCGACGAAGAATGTTATTAACATCTTCAAATATAATTGGACAACCCCCAATAAGATTGACAGCGCCCTTACCAATATATTAGAGAACTTTCATAGAAAGTTACTTAATCTTCTAATTAGACAGAAACACGAAATTGTACAATGTACTACAGTAGAGATTAACGAAATGGAAAGAAAGATAAACAAACACTTGACACTAGATGAACAAGAACAACTCTGGAACAGTGAGGATATACTAATCGGTAAGGAGAATGATAAGGTAAAATCCAGACATAAAGGCAAATTCGACAATTTAAGGGAAAAACAAGGACAGGAGCTTGATATTATATATAACGACAAGTGGTTTGTGAATAAGACGAACACAGACATTCCAAAAGAGATAAAATGGCTATTATCACTAGGAGAAAAATACGCAATACCGACTGAGAAGAGTAAATTCCCATTATTCAAAATGATTGCTGATGGAGAGGATTGCATTCAAACCTTAGAAGATAGAGAAGAACAGGAGACAGCGAGAACACAATTTACATCAATGCTGGAAAATCACATAAACAAACAAAACCTAACCAGGCGAGAACGTTATATACTAAGCACAGTGGAACAGACTAAACAATTTTTGCACAAAAATAAGAATATATTAATTTTAAAGGCAGATAAAGGTAATGTTACAGTGGCAATGGAGAGAAAGGACTATGATACTCGAATGAAGACCATTGTAGGAGATATGATGACATATAGGTGGACAAATAAGGATCCGACATCATCTTTACAAAAGAAGAATGGTGATCTAGTGGATGAACTGTTTTTGTGCAATAACATTACTGTGATAGAGAAGAAAAGACTGAAGAATGACGCGGCATCTGCACCAAGAATATATTCATCAGCAGGTAAAATAATATGCTTACGTTCAGTAATAAAGAAATTGAACGCATCGGATAAAAAACTAAACTCTCGTTCAGTATTACGAAAATTAAACGAATATAGTTAAAACCTGAACGCCCGTTTACATTTGCACAAGCTGAACTTTATATAGTAAAAAGCTGAATGCACGTTCAACGTAAAGTTGAATGTTTTATTCGGTTTTCTACTACAGGCATTCAGGGTGCAAAAAACCTAATAAATATTCCGAAAAACTAAACGTTTGTTCAGTTTTTTACTATTTAATTTTTTCTGTGTAGTAGTCTGGACTATAAAACGGGTAAATACTTTTTAACAGTTATTGCAATATGTGAAAGAGCTTTGTTATGATTGAATATAATGATTTAATGTCTAGCCGCATATCCTGTACGTTTTTGGGCCAATGCTCGCTTAAAACGAATCAGTTGCGTTCGGTACAGGTTCCCTGTGATGGTCGGGTCAGATTTCAGCAGCTCATTATAAATAGGGCCATGGATATTTGGTCTGGTTGGACGGGTTTTCTGTTCGATCTCTTACGTTTCGGGTTATCGTAATGGTTTTTTTTATTGCAAGTAATAATTCGGTACAAAAATGGTTTTCTGTTATAGTGTTTATACATACAAAATCGTCTTTCAAGGTCTCTCAGCTTCAATTCGTATGGTACCCAATTTCCTTGCTTTTGGATGAATCCTGCTGCTTGCAAATGTTTTGCAATTGCTGCTTGAGTAGCTCCCAATGCTTTTGCAAACTGTTGTTGAGTTTGATAACAATCTTCGTGGAGTAATACCTCCAATTCTTGGTCTTCAAACTTTTTTGACTGGCTTGGGCGATCTTTGTCTTTCGTGTCCAAATCACCACTTCCGAACCGCACAAACCATTTCTCGCGCATTGAAACCGATGGAACACATTCACCCTTCAATATGACATATAAGTTATTAAAAATAAAAACAGCGTTCAAAAGATACGTCGGCTTTTGTAAATCTCGCATTTTTAAGTCATATATCCAATAAATACAAAACTATTGACGGTACGCAAAAATTATCTAATTAACCGAGATATTAATACTAATTTTTGTGACCTTTGGTATCCAATATCAAGAGTAGCAGACACTTGGTTTCTGATCACTTTTAGCACCATATATAGTACATATAGACGAATGTCTGTGCTAATTTTTCTAATTAGTCCAATTTCAATATCGTTCATTCGTCAATTTAATCCTTTTCGAGTCTAACTTCACTTGCCTATAGCGAATAGTTTGAAGTGTATGTATTTACATACATATTTATTTTCAGCGTTGTAATACTTTATAAACTGTTTTATTTTCAACTTTTTTTTCCATTAATTTTATATGAAACCACTTAAATGAATCAAATAAACTGTTGGAGTTGTGTAAAATTATGAAAATAAAAGCAAAATTTAAAATAATGAAACAAAATCATACTTTGTGGTTAGTAACTTTAACAATACTCATACAATTTCCAAAACTCTACATGCAGCAAATTTGGTTGGTGTGCGCAGCAGTGTTTAAATTTTGTGTAAAATAAGAAGTGATTTTTCATTTATTATTTTATTATAAATATTGTCAACTTGATTGCAAAATGGCTTATGTGCTTTTTAGAACTTTTCGGGATAGCAGGAAATCTGTTTATTTTTTTTAGAAAGGCATAGAAATTATAAGGGTTTTTATTTGATAATTGAATAAACGATAAAGAAAACTCTTAAATGGTCAAACTAATTTTTTATCTAAAAATTACACATAGGACTTTTTGACAGACAACACGACGATCTGTGTTTGTATGCGAAAGTGAGATGATGTGAGTGTTTAATAGGGTGGCCCAAGTTCTAAAATTGTCCGTCATCTTTAAATCAAATGTTGAAAATTAGAGCAAAATCGGATAAATAATTAAAAAAATCCAATTATAAATAGTTTTTGTATTTGATTTATCCATATATGTTTAAACAAAAAACACATAGATTTTCTTTGTCGATATCCTCTTATAATTTGATACCAATAAGAATCATTATATTGTAGCTCTAAAATATTATATTGTTACGAATGTGCAATGACGATTAAAGGTCTGTAACGACTGCCTGCAGCATTCATCATGTTTGAAGGCACGTCCATCAGTAGCATGCGGTTATTGGCATTGTTTGTAAGTATGGCAACACTAAATGTTTGGGCTGCTGGCAATGACATCGAAGCCTCTAGAATTCGAACATACGAGTTTTGTCCGTTAAGAGCATTGTGGAAGATTCCCAAGAGATGGCGTGTGTATAAATGGTGGCAGAGGCAGTAGACAACTCACGAGAGTTCAGTTGATCATAGGCGCTGTTAGAGTTAACATCAACTGTCTTGTACATTTAAGGTTGTACGTTATAGAGTGTGTGTGCATTTCTGCGAATTGATAAACGTGTATAAAAACACTGAGTGAATATTTGAACTGTTGTTGTTGTTGTACATTTTAAATAAAGTGTTGTTACAATTTTAAACTACTGAAACTGCTTTTATTTGCAATCAAAAGTATCCGGTTTATTTAAAGGAAATAAACTCCATTTTTAAAAGGTAAAAATGTAAAAATATTTTCAAAATTCTAATTTTTGGTATTTTGTTTCTGGTCATAGTTTTGTTAAAATTATTTCTTAATTCAACATTTTGTAATCTATTTTCTAATCAGTGTTGCCAATTTAGAATTTTTAGTGCTAAATCTTGCATTTTTAAACTGATTTAGCACCAAAAAGAGGCATCTTGTTCTTATTTTAACACTTTTTGTTTTCAAAAAATTTTAAATCTACAAACAGATTTAAAATTTTTTGAAAAAAATTGCAGTTTTTTAATAATATTATAAACGCAAACATATTTAGATGCTGGTGTGAATAATCGATTTAAATAGATTTCCAAAATTGTTCTGAAACTGCTGTCTGCCGTGATCGAATGTGTTTAGCCATATTAATTAAAAGTTATGATGGCATAAGTAATTGGACTTTTTGAAATATGTATTGCGAAATCTTGTGTACAATTACAATTTAACTTCGAAGTGTGATAAATATGAATTTTTAAAAACACCAGTTCACCAGTACATGGATCAGATTTAACAGCTTTTATTTTTGAAAATAAATACTTTTGATATCAGAAACGATGCTTAATGACTGTAAAGAGTAATTTTATAGACAATACTGACTTTAAATCAAATACTTAACAGCGTTAAAACAATAAAAATAAAGAAAACATGTCCTAAGTTCATTAAAAAATAAAAAATATTGAATAGAAAATGTAAAATTCACGAATAGGGAGTTAACGCTTTTGCACACCAAGATAAATATCAAGGAACAAGAAATTAATACATAAATCGATTATCAAGCCTTTTTATTTCTAAATATGCAAATTCCAAAATTGAACTGAACAAATTATAAAAATTTCCAAACTGCTTCTTAAAAATATTTAAAAGCGTGACAATTTCAAAACAAAATCACTAGTAGTTCTCGAACGATGCCTAAGAATGTCAACGCCAAACTGGAACAAGTACTGACTATAAAAATGCGTTATAGAATTAGTTGTGAAACTTATACATTTTCCCAAATATAAATTAACAAATCCTGGGGTTTCAGACGTTTATTGATTGCGAAGTTCACGCGGTTAAGCTAGTTTATATATATTAGAGAAACAAAATCAGTTGATAATATAGGAAATGCTATACAACATTTAAATTCAAACTTGACGAATGTTCAAGAGGATTATGGAAAATTTAATGGTACTCTTTTAATATATTAAATTAGTTAGCTTATATACATTAAAGTTGGCTAAGTCCTGGTCCACACTGTAAAACATTTGGTGCAAAACATTTTAAAATTCTCTTTTGAAACGGCATTCGTGTCCACACAGTGAAGTTTTTGCTTTTCAGTTTTTGACATTTCTGTACAGAACGAATAAATGTGGATAACATACTCAACAAAAACTTCATGTACATGAAACATAGTACCATTTTCCATTCCTCTTTCCCCTTTCATCGACAAACCCAAATGTTTTGCAGCAAATGTTTCACAGTATGGATGGGGACTAAGTAATATGCTTTTCAGTAAAGAAATAATCAAGAATAGAGGGTTCAATGGTATTATGATACCAAAAAAGGAGGTACTTTTTCGTTTTTCTAAATAGTACTTTTTGAATAATATTGAACCTAGAATCAGGAAATTGCTTTGATTTCAAAATTAACGTGGAAAATTGGTACTTTTTCATCTAATGGTACTTTTTATAACTTTAAATTATTTTACTTATATGTATACATTAGGGTGGCCCCAAAATTAAAGTTGCGGATGTTCCCGACTAAAATTAAAATTTGATTCATTTAAAGACTACGTTTTGAAATTTTTTCGTCCTGAGATCAATATTTGGCGAGCTGGATCAAAGGATAAAAAGGTCCTTTTTTGAGGTTTTTTACATTTTCTCCATATTTCTTCCAAAGGAAGTATATGTAAATTTGGTATCATGTGAAAGGTCTTTGAGAGACGCATTCAATTGGTTATTAAAAATTAAAAAAAAAAAAATTTTAATTTAACAATTTTAAAAATTTTCGACAAAATTTTAGTTTTTTTTAATTTTTTCATAGAATTTATTCAAATATATAGATGAAATTTCTTGATCATAAACATAATGTAATTTCACCGAAACGGTTTTTCTCGTTTTTTAAAATTCAGTCCAGTTCAATGTTTATTCAAATTTGTTTAAACCTAATTTCATCCCTATCTGACAATCTCTGTATACTCAATTCTTAGTATATGTAATGGACATCAAAATAACTCAAATTTTATAAGCTTTCACCATTTCGGTGAAATTACATGATGTTTATATCAAGAAATTTCATATATTTATTTGAATAAATTCTATGAAAAAATTAAAAAAAAAACTAAAATTTTGTCGAAAATTTTTAAAATTTTTGAATTTTAATTTTTTTTTTTAAGTTTCTATCAATCTATTGAATCCGTCTCTTAAAGACCTTTTATATGATATCAAATTTACATATACTTCCTTTGAAGAAATATGGAAAAAATGTAAAAAACCTCAAAAAAGGACCTTTTTATCCTTTGATCCAGCTCGCCAAATATTGACCCCAAGACGAAAAAATTTCAAAACGTAGTCTTAGAATGAATTAAATTTTAATTTTAGGCGGGAACATCGATACCTTATTTTTTCTCCATACAAACGGGGCCACCCTAGTATACATAATAGTTGGCTGATATGCATTTGAGTAAAGAAAGATAGTTAAGCGATCTAAATAACATTGAGGTAACAAAAACTATAAGTATTTGTTCGTTCTTGTTATTTTTTGAAATTTCTAAAATTAAACACATATGATTCTGACCAAGTTAGAATCTAAAGAAGGGAGTCACAGGTACTTTTCTTCACCTAATAATACTTTTTGACTATTTTATAATACAAATGTAATCCTCCTATCAGAAAATGCTATAAATTTTGCAATTGGCCCCTAATGTCAGTTCTGTTTTGACATTTGTGTAGTAAACACATGCGAAATACACGTTAATAAACGCTAAAGAGCAATGATCAACGAGTTCTTTTTGCCTTTTTATGCTGAAGGATGCATTTCCCGGGCGCCTAATTTGACTGGATCGCCTGATTTGACCGCTCCAGACTTCTTTTTGTGGGGGTTTTTGAAGTCGCGGGTTTATGTCAACAAGCCTCAGACTCTTGCAGCTCTTAAAGACAATATCCGTCAAGAATGTGAGGACCTATCGCCGGATGTTTTGGCCAAAGTGATGGAAAATGCATTAAAAAGGGCTCAAATGACAATCAACTCCACAAGAAGAATCAAAGTTTATTTTTTTTTTAATTACAGTCAAAAAACATCGTAGGTTTACTTTTGTGCCACCTTGTAATAAACCTAAATATTAAAAATTAGGCACACATGATTCTGAATGGGCTAGAATTCCCAAAAGTTACCTTTCTTTAGCATTTTCTATAATAATGGACCAAGAATCATGATGCTGAGTGGGAATTTTTTGATTCTAATAATACGTTTCGAATACGCTAGAATCCACATTGCAATGAATCAATAAACATGAAACTAGAGACATGTTGTCCTAAATTAGTATTAATTCACAAAGGGAGACTTAATAGGACTACTTCTTTCTTCCAATTGGGGTGCGAAGCTCACCTAGTCAGCTTGTATTTCCATACTTTTATCGGATATTTGAAAATACCTAATCTTTGGTACAAAAAATAAACAGTCATTTGAAGTTTAATTGCCAGGAAATACTCGTAGATCAATATTTTCCTTGCCTAGCTTGCTACATTATCTGAAGCAATTATTGTAATACAATTTAAAAATGTAAAGAAATCTTAGGATATTTTTACTGATCTGTTTTTAAAGATATTGAATGAAAAAGTTTACTTCTCATTTCTAAATTTTACATTTTTCTACTGAAAATAGATTAAAAGTAAAAACCGAAGAATAATTGTCGGTTTCAGTTTCGGTTTTAAGCCCTGAAAAACCGCGGTTTCAATTTCGGTTAAAATCAAACTGGAAACTCTAATATATATATAAAGAGTAATGGTACTGCATGACTGACTGATTCAACATTACCCAGCCGAAACGTCAAAAGGTAGAAACATGAAATTTGACCTATAGTTTCCCCTCTTCCTATGTAGATTCACTAAAAAGGAATTTTTGAAAATTCGATGATTTATGGGATAAAGACGGGTAACCTTAAATCTTCTTATACAAAAAACATTTAAAATCCATCCATTTTTTAAAATTCGACACCTGGAGAAATCGGGATAAACTATGTGTTGGTACTTTTTTTGTCACCAAAGGTATCTTTTATACCAATCAAAATATAAATAAATTTTTAATCTTACTATAGTCATAAAAAATAAACTAACTTTTCAAACACTTATTTCTAAATAATTTTTAACATGTACTGCAACATGTGGCAGAGGTTTGTCATGATGGAATAGTACGGTACTCACTTCACACGAATTATTTGCATTCGGTATAGGTTCTCTGTGATGGTCTGGCCACATTTCAGCAGCTCATAATTGATAGGACTCTTTTGGTAACACAAATACGGAGCATTACCTTAGCGCCCTGGCTATTTGGCTTTGGTGTCGGTTCGGCTGGTTGGCCGGGCTTCACATCTCGTACGCTTTGGCTTAACGTACTGAATCCTTTTTTCATCGTAATGATACGGTGCAAAACTGATTTTCTTTTATACCGTCCAAGCAGCATTTCGGACATGCAATACCGTTTTTCAAGGTATCTTAGCTTCAAGTCATATGGCACCCAATTTCCCTGCTTTTGGATGAATACTGCTGCTGGCAAACGTTTTAAAATTGCTGCTTGAGTAGCACCCAATGATTTTCCAAGCTCTTGTTGAGTTTGATAACAATTTTCAAGTCAATTCAAAAAAGTTTTCATTAAAATAAAAAATCACTTGAGAGACACTAAAACTTAATAAAGAAATGACTCCAAATTTTGACCTGATCTTTAAAAACGATTCTACGGTCCAACATTAAAATTGGCTTTCTTGGTTTTTGTTGTTTGTTCAAAAGTGTAGATGTCGAAATTTGCTGTATTGCACACATTTGACCCCTGGCATGACATGGTTAAAATTATTATAGATTACAAACACATAACTTATAATCCAAAAGGAACAATTTAAAATTAAATAACTAAAAATAGGCTACGAAATTTATTTTTAAGAAATAGTTTTGCAAACAAGGGCCACCCTAGTGTTTATATTTTAAATTGGTTATGCACATACACACAATATGATATATTTATTGAGATTGTAATATAATTATCCTTTTTTCCGCCTCATTAATTGCACAACTATTGTAATTTGCAGCAATTATCGCACCACTCGAAAACAATCAGAATTCATTTGCAGCAACAATTTAAATCATTGACAAACTTTCATAAAATTGTGGTCTTTGAAATCAGTATATTTATGTCTATTACACACATTCCTACTTTTAAGAGTATTTGCATAATGGCAGATGTAAGCGTGTAAATCAGTACGTGAGTTTTAGTATATATATTGTAGTGCTGGTAGATGATTTCAAGATTTGTAATCGTTCCATGAGCTTGTTTAGCAAATAATCGGTTTTCTGTTTCCTACATATTTTCCTTACCTTCACTTCATGCTCGATTATTGGATTGTTATTGAAGTGTTCACTCTGTAGTACTTTGCAAATAACTTTTTTATTCATTTATCATTTGTAGTTTCAACATTTTAGTTTTTTATTTGGAAGACTTCCAAAAACTGTTTGCCAGTAATAAATATTATATTTGTAAATAATGTTAAATTTGCAAAGTTATTTTTTTAATCATCTAAAGTTTGTGTGTGGAATATGATTGTGATTAATGATTTCTGAAACGTAATGAAGTTAATACAAAATTAATGCGGGATTTTTTTTTATAAAAAATTATTTAATATGAAAATATTCACTGCAGTACATTTTTAATAGAAAGGAATCTTAATTAAACAATAATATTCAAACTATTGTTATAAATTAACACACTTAACGAGATGTTCGACAACTTTAAATTACTAAAGGGATGTCAATCGAAATCGAATTTTACGAATGTCGTGATTCGGAATTTTTTAATAAATTGTGTTATAACTACTTAGTATTACTGATTTCGTTATATTTATTTAATTTCAAGTGTCTAGCCCACAGTTGTATGTAAATTTTTCTGTTTCTAACATATCGAAATATTGGTCGTAGACTCACCAAAGTATATATATTATGGGTAACACCGATCGACTCAAAATCAGTTTCTGAGTCGATTAAACGATGACCGTCCTTCCGCCCGTCCGTCCGTCTGGCTGGTTGGCTGGCTGTTCATGTAAACCTTGTGCGTAAATTGCAGGTCGCAATTTTGATAATATTTGGCACATACAACTTTTTTCGTCCCAAGGACGAATACTGTTGAAGCTGGCTGAAATCGGTCCATTATTTCACCTAGCCCCCAAATAAGTTCTATATATACGGAATTCATGTTACCTTATTTTATGATGATCGGTCCATAATTAGTCATAGCTCCCATATAACGCCTGGTTCCGAAAATCACTTTAACGAGCATAAATCTCTTAAATATGTTCGTATACACATAACATTCAACAAAAATTACTGAAATTTTAAAAGAAAAATATTTTTTTCTCATTTACTTAGTGTAGGGTATTATACGGCGGGCTTTACCGACCATACTTTGTTACTTGTTTTTAGATTTTTTAGGTTAAACGATTCGAATTTATTGTACAAAACTACCTTAATGGCTAAACAAAATTGTAACTGGTGAATGGACTGATTCTAAAATAGATCTTAAAAATCTACAAAAAAATAAAGGCAGGGAATTTCTTTAAATTAATTGAAAATAACGATTTATTGTATGATTGTGAATTAGGAAAACCATAGCATTAGGATAACGATATCAGTTTTTCTACCTTTAGTCGCTCGTTAGTCTTAAAAAGACTGTATTAAAAAAAATTAAATTTAAAAATTTAAAAAAGTAATATTTATATGAATTAAAGATAAATCGTATATGCTGTATCTCGAAGGGACGAATAATGACTAAGTTATTTATTTAGTGCTTGTAAAGCAATTGTAACCAAAATATTTTAAAATATTAATAAAACACTTAAACAACTTTATATGTCGTCTTCTGAAATGAAGAATGCTGAAAATCTTACTTTTCTACATTTTATAGTAAAAACAAAAGAAAGCACTGTTTTATCATATTGTTTTTATTATAAGTTTTAGCTTAATTTAATATTTCAAAACCTTCTATTTTAGAAAACACAAGTTTTGAGGAGAGCACAAAGACTGTTTATTCTTATAAACAAACAAATTTGTATTCCGGCGATATAACGCTTTTTAAATCTTGTATATTCATTGATATATTTGAATGTATTGGAAACGAACCAGAATATAAGAGCTTCGGGTCAATATGATTTGTACAAGGTGGCGCAAAAGTAATCCTCCTATCAGAAAATGCTATAAATTTTGCGATTGGCCCCTAATGTCAGTTCTGTTTTGACATTTGTGTAGTAAACACATGCGAAATACACATTAATAAACAATGTTACGCTACACTGCTCCAGAACGCGGAATATTGCTGACTATTTATTTTATTTATTTTTTTTAATTACAGCCAAAAAACATCGGAAGTACAGATACATCAACGTAATCTATCAAAGTATAGATTTTATCTTATGATACCACTTGAAAGATATAAAAGTTACGATAATTTTAATTTAATTCTGAAGTTTATTCAGTATCTATTCCGGGCCAAACATTTATTTATAACTAGCTAATCCGGTGAGCTTCGCCACCCCAATTGGATGAAATAAATAGTACTATTAAGTCAGCCTTTGTGAATTAATACTAATTCAGGATAACATGTCTCTAGTTTCATGTTTATTAATTCATTACAAAAAGTACCATTCGAATAAAGAAAAAGTCTCCTCCCAGAATTCTCACTCACTTAGGACCAAATATGCTTAATTTCATGTTCCTAAGTCCATTGTTATAGTCATTTCAAAAAGTACCATTGGAATATAGAAAAAGTTCCAAAAAGCCCACACTTGTGGTTTCCCACTCTATATTTCATGTTTCTAGGTTCATTGGTGAAGAAATTACAAAAAGTACCATTCGAATAAAGAAAAAGTACCAAAAAGTCTCGCCCTAGAATTCAAATTCACTTAGGACCATATATGCTTAGTTTCATGTTTCTATGTCCATTGTTATAGAAAATTCAAAAAGTACCATTAGAAGAATAAAAAAGTACCAAAAAGCAGACACTTGTAGATTCCCACCCAATCGGGCCCATGTAAGCTTTATTTCATGTTTCTAGGTTCATTGGTGAAGAAATTAAAAAAAGTACCATTAGAATAAAGAAAAAGTACCATGAAGTATCCGCTTGAATTTTCACTCACTTAGGATATACGCTTAATTTCATATATCTAGGTCCATTATTATAGAAAATTCAAAAAGTACCATTAGAATATAGAAAAAGTACCAAAAAGTCAACACTTGTGGATTCCCACTCACTCGGGTCCATATAACATTTATTTCATGTTTCTATGTTCATTATTCTAGATACAAGAATAGGGTGCTCAATTGTATTATGATACAAAAATGGAGAACTAAACCAAACTAAATAGTACTTTTGCGTTCTTCAAAATTAATTTTCTATAATATTGAACCTAGAATCAGGAAATTACTTTGAAATTTCAAACTTGACAGTGGTTTAAGTGTGAAAAATTTTTTATTTTTTTATTTTACTTATTGTATATACAGAATAGTTGGCTAATATGGGAATAATAATATTGAGGTAACAGAGAGAGAATATAAAATAGGGAATTGCAAGTACCTTTTCGAACTAGTAGTACTTTTTGAATATTTGATAACGATGGACCTAGAATCACGAATTCAAAACGGATAACTAATGTTAGTATTTCTTTATTGTAAAGGTACTTTTTGAATATTTTATAACAATAAACCTTAAAATTGAAAATTAGACACAAATTATTCTGAATGAGTTAGAATTCACGAAAGGTGATTATAGTCTTACCTTTCATTTGTATTTTCTATAATAATGGACACAGAAATATGAAATTAAACATTCATGATGCTGAGTCGGATATTTGAAAATAACTAAGACTTTGTTACAAACATTTTCAATATTTAGCCTGCGAAAGGTAGCCTGGTACATCATCTGAAGCAATTATTGTAATACAATTTAAAAAATTAAAACAAATCTTAAGATATTTTTACCGATCTGTGTTTAGAGATATTGGATGAAAAAGTTTGTTTCTCATTTCTAAATTTTTAATTTATCTAGTGAAAATAGATTAAAAGTGAAAACCGAAGAATAATTGTCGGTTTCGGTTTCAGGCCTTGAAAACCACGATTTCGGTTTCGGTTAAAACCGTATTGGGAACTCTACTACATACATGTCACAAACGATTAAAATCTGTGTTAATGTGCCCAAGTAAAAATTTGTTTTAATAAAAGTACCAAACTGTTTACCCGAATTTGGCCCAAAATAAACCTTGGCACTCGAGTTCCAAATAACAACCTGTTAGTTAATTTTTGTATGAATCCAGGAACCAATGTTAAATAAATTATCAAAATTGGCTTAATAATTTCAAATAAAATGTATTTTCCCGATTTCATTTCATTTTCATTTGGTACTTTTTTTTCCCCACTACGGTGGTAAAATTATATTCAAATAAATTTCTGTATCGTGGTGGGAGCTCATAATAAAATATTCGTATCTCTATGTCAAATTATAAAAAAAAAACATATTTTATGAAAAAGTACCAAAAATAAACACAATTTTTATCCCTTAAGGGTTGGAATTTCCAAAAAGTACCAATTTTATGTTTTTTTATTTTTTGATAAGTAAAGAATACGATTTAAAATTTGTTTCGATGTTTATTAGTTTAAAAGATACAGAGAGTGCGAAAAAAGTACCAAAATAGAGTTTTAACCGTTTTCTCCCTTAAAAGCTTCGAATTTCGAAAAAGTACGAAACACCTGTCAGCTTATTTTTTAAATGGAGTAACATGCAATTTTAAGTTTTTTTTTGTATATTTATTAGTTTTAAAGATATAAAGTTACCGAATTTACCCGTTTCCAAAAATCCCTTCTTATGGAATCGTTTTGGGGAGGGAGGAACCCACAGTTAAAATTTCATGATTCCAGCTTCAGTCGTTTGGGCTGTGCGATGATGAATCAGTCAGTCAGTAACATTACTCTTTTATATATAAGAAAGAATAGATAGAAGATAAAAACAAGCGATATATCAAATACGCTTTAGCTTGCCATGAGCTTGTCCAAATTATTAAGAAAACATATTTTGTAAGTGGAAGCTATACAAAATAATTGAATTAGAAACTAATTATTAAAAAAGATAGAAGGTTTTGAATTCAGAAATATATTTATTTAAGATAGAGAAATTACAATAATATCAATAAAATTGCGAAAACAAATAAGTTTTTGCTTTGAAATTTATGTCACCAAGGTGGATATCTAAGATTGAGAGTCACTCGATTTGTTTACATTTATTTTGGATTAAATTTACTTTTAACATTTCTAGCAACGACATGTATATCTATATAAATGTTTTATAGTGCTGTTGTGTTGAATACACAACTCCTCTATATAGTCAAGTATAAGTTTTATGAGCAATTTTTTTCTCACGTGCGTAAAATGATTTCAAGAGGTTCTTTCATGGACGTGTTAAAGTCACAAAAGTCGTCATAAACTCACACGTTTTCTAATCTAATACAAGGTCACCAAAGTACCATTAAGTTCAACAAAATATGGCAACGTTCATAATGTGTGTTTGAATTATGAATCAACAGCTAAAAATGTTGATAAGGAAAAATCCATTGAAGTTTTAACAAATATGTATGTATGTACTCATACTTACTTACGCGCAGCAAATTAACGTTTCTTAAAAGCGTTCTATTAATAATATTTGGATAAACATAAAGAAACATATTAAAGCAATGATTTGGCCATATCACTGAAGAATTTAATATAAAACAAGTTAGAGTGCTATATTCGGCTATGCTGAATCCTAAATACCCTCCACCTAAATTAAATGAAAATTATAGAAATTACATTGGTATAAACACTCTAATATCCATATTCAGTGTTTGTTATTGGGACTTAGCTCTGATTATGAAGATTGGTAGAATGTTAATCGCTTATAGTCTACAATAGAGTTGCACAATTTGTGTGGACTATAAGCGAATAAGGACTATAATTGAATTTCTATTATTTTTCATTTTTCGGATGTGCGAATTATTTGGAAGATATAATTAAATATTTTGACGTGATTTCTATGTATTTGAGGCCCATTTTGCTTGATGTTTTTCTCCATAACATTATTTACAAGAGTTTTATGGGTATTATTGTGATTGTCGGAAATGGAGCTAATATGGGTGCTATGGTCAAATATGGACCGATATTCACAAAACCTAGTAGCATAATGTTTTGATACAATATATTGATCTGTATACAATTTTAGTTCGATATCCATGTATTTAAAATATTTCTCGGAAGGGGTCCTTATATGGGAGCTATGACCAATTATCGGCCGATCTTCATAAAATTCAACATATCGACTTTCGTATATATGGGAAATATTTATTTGAAAATTTAACCAGATAGAAACTTTTATAAGAAATTTATTAGTATTTAAGTAATTTTCGGAAATGGACCCTATATGGGAGCTATGGTTAAATATGAACCGATATTCACACAATCTAGTAGTATCATTTGTGAATTAATACAACCGATCTCTTTTAAATATTAATTCGATAACGATATTTTTTCAGATATTTATGAATATTAAAATTTTTTGGAAGTGGTCTTTATATGGAAGCTATAAACACTTATGGGCCGATCTTCATGAAATTCCTTACAGCGATTTTCATGTGCATGGGGATTATGCAAGTTGAATTTTAACCTGATACCGATACATATAAGATATTTAAATGTATTTAAGTTATTTTCGGAAGTAAACTTTATATGGGGGCTAAGGTAAATAGTGCCCGATCCAAAAAAAAATTGGTCTCGCGATTTCTGTTTGCATGAAACTTAGTTGTGCTGAATTTTGTATGGATACTGCAATTCTATGGGCATTTATATACCATAGCACCATATTTCGGGAAGAAATTTGTATGGGGGCTAGGAGAAATTATGGACCGATTCTTTCCATTTGCAACAGAATTTGTTCTTTTACCATATAAATAATGAGTGCAAAATTTCATGGTATTATCTGCAAATTTATTGCAGATAATACCATGATAATACCCAAAGTCACACAAATGATGTGAAAATTATCAAAATTTTTGGAGGTTGTCTTACATTTTGATCCATAACCCTGGTTCTACCAATTCAGATTTTCAATACCAAACTGCTTAGAAAAATTATAAACATTTTGGTATACATTTCATTAATTTTGCTTATGTATTTTGGACGTGAGAGTGTTTTACACAAACAGACAGATGGACAGACAGACAGACATAAGGATCAATAATATATATACTTTGTTGGGTCTCAGATGAATATTTCTCAATGTTACACACGGAATGACAAACGTATATATACCCTCTTTCACCACTTGTGGTGGTGGAGGGTATAACAATAAGATTTGGGAGGAATGTGTTCAAAATGTTGTCTTTTGATTAACATTTAGAGCTTGATTAGAAACAGCCATACCTAAAAAGAGCCTTTACATTGTTTATTTGCCAAAACTTTGTATGAAGCAGATCTAAATAACGCGTCGGCAACACTGAGCCATTGGAAAATCCAATTTTGACAGTAATTTTGACTTCAATACCTAGAAGTTGGCTGCAGAAGATGAAGAAACTGACGTTATTTAAGTTTTTATTTTTCGTGTTTGTTATTGTTTTCTATACATATTCTTTACTTAGTACATAGAAACAGAAATTGTAAACAAAATATTTGTCACTGTTGATAAAACTTTGACATTATCGTGTAGGTATGCTACTTTAGCGTTAACACTAGGCGACAGAAAACGCAACGCTCGATGCTTTTATTTAGGTAGGGCTGCAACATTTTCATAAAAAATTCATATTCACATTAATTTTATTAAAAAATTGTAACCCATTTTTAAAGAATTTTGAAGTACAGTTTTGCTTATACACCTATCCCTCGATTTACACGATAGATGCGTTCTGTGTAAATCGAAATGAAAAATGTTTGTATGAGAAATCGTGTAAATCGAAAAAGACCCAAATACGAATAAATTTAAAATTTTGTTTAGAAAATTCATTTATATTAAAATAAAGTGAATACATTCCCCCATATCCATAAAAAAATTTCAATTCAAAAAATGTTTTAAAACAAAATTTCCATATAAAATTTGATTTTAAAACGTTGTTTAAATTTAAAAATTGTATTAGCTTTTGATAGAAAATTCCGCTGTGGCATTATTTTCCAACACGAAATCCAAAAAAATCGTGTAAAAAAAGTATCGTGTAAATCGAGGTGTAATTTAAATATAAATTGTTATTACATATTTAAATCAACGTTATTTATTTTTATAAACTAATTATGAGCATTCATTAAAACAAGTGATGCAAGCAAAATTGAGATAATGTTATAAAATGAAATCAATGTGATTTCCCTATGCCAGATTTCTGCACATGCTGTTCAATTTTAAATTGAACATAGCGGTCAGTCGGATTGGTCTTCTATTCAATGCAAAACATTTCAATCCCAAATAAATTAATTTGTTTTTCTGTTTTTAACACTGGAATTAAATATTTATAATCAGGGCAAATTTTTCAAGCTTTTTGCTTCAAAAGTAAGCTTTTGCATATTTCACAAGTTTTTGGAAAAAATACGACTATAATTTCTTTAAAGAAATTATTTCTTTTGAGTTTTTTGTCAATCACGACACACTGAATATTGGTTGTAAACCCCATTACTTATTTGGGTCCTTATGATACATAAAGACCACCTGGTTATGTCCGTCGGTTTGTCTGTCTGTTGTAAGCAAAAAAATATTTTTTGTCATTACAAATTTTTTTTTAATTGTTTTAATTTTATTTAAAACTTGAAAGAAGCTGTTATGTTCTTTTTAAACCAATTTTTTATTACAATAATTTTAATTTGAACTTTTAATTTTTGTTCTGCATATTTGTGTGCATATTTTCCAATTTGTTTGTGCATATTTAAACTCGCCCTGCTTATAATAATTATAATTGCAATTACGGATACAATTAAAATGAATGGGGGAAAATAATATGAATAATAAAATGTAAAACCACTCATGTTTATGTTTATTTATGAATAGTATTTGTTGCAACAAATGTTAATGTTGGTGACACCAAATACATGTTTGTGATGTTTAACATCGAATGTTGCTGTTTTTTATTTGTTTTTTTTTTTTTTTGTCTTCTCTATTATCCTTTCTTACAGCTGTGTTTTTCCCCATACATACATATCGAGCCCTACCCGCGAAAACATCTTAAGTGGTTAACAGCAAACCTTACAGGAGATGTCTTTTTGTGATTGTGTGCATGTTTTAATGCAATGTAAATATATAGTGACGCTGTGCATTTATGCTAAAATTGTTTTTGCTTGGTACAACTATGAAATTTCAACAGTTTATATAATCGATCCTAAATATATTGTTGGTTAAGACATTTTCGCTGTAAGGGCTCTATATGTAGTAGTTTTATTTGTTGTTTCATTCACCATTATAGCCATTAATATTATTTATATGTTTTATTTGTCATTATTAGTAGTATGTATTTTAGTTTGTCACTCATTGTCCTTCGTTTGTTTTCACGTCTGTCTGTATGGCTGTGTGCCACTTACTGTGATAACAGGTTGTTCCCTTTGTGCATTATTCCCAGCCAGTCATGCAACAATAATTTGCTTGTATTCATACTCATGTGTTATGCCCCACATGCTAAAAACTGCAAGCAGAATATACAGTCCACATACGCCAACATTTGAACGTTATTTGTAGGAATTTGACACGTTAAAGGACAATAGAGCTTCGTGGTAATAGTTACAAACTATATACACATGTTGTATTAATATGACTGAAACTGCATGCATGTATGTACATTAGAGCTGCCCTTTAAACTTTGTTCTTCAGAAACTCACACTAAAAGAGTACACATTTTAAGACAATTGGGTAATAGGAACCCGATCTGCAAATCACTTAAAGCAAGGTTGTTTAAAGTTGATTAGCAAATATGTAAATATATTATAATTTTCAACGCCATTTATTCCGGAAACATGCATTTTTTTACCAAATTTTACAACTATCAACAAATTTGCGGCATGCTTTTCTCGTTATGCAATTCTTCTAAGATTTTGCGCTAGTTAGTTTTACATACTAGAGAATAAAATTGAAACCATCCAATAAAATGTATTTTTTAAGGACAGATATAATCAACATACATACATATCTGTATACTTACTATAAAATTAACGTATTTCTGTATATTTATTTGTTTGTATGTTCGTGACTTATAGGAGCTAAAACAATGGACCGATCCTCTTGAAATTTTTACTGTATATTTCTTCATATCTGGAAGGAACAATAGGATACTTCTTATTTTGAAATTTCAAGTGGACGAGTCACTTCCCATAAAAAGTAAATACTTATTATGGTATACATATCTGGAGAACTATAATTATGAAAGCCGCAAAACTTCGCGGCATTTACTTCGGTACTATTGAACGCCTATTAGCTAAAAGTGGACGGAATTGGAAAAATGGGCGTGACACCTCCCATACCAAGAAAATAGTTATTTTCGAATATCTGCAAAACTATAATTGTGACAGTCTTCAAACTTTATACGAATCAGTTCATGAAGTTTAATCAAAAATGGGACGGATCGGAACATGTGTGGTGGACCTTCACATAAAAAGTAAATACATATTTTCGAGTATCTAAAGAACTATAATTGTGGAAGACTTACAATTTTGGCAGAATCTCCATTACTATTATACATAGTTTGTCTGAAAATGGGCGGTATTGTATTCGTGTAAATGTAAATCCTAAATTTCGAATATCTGAAGAACTATAATTGTAACGGACTACCAACAATTTTAAGTAAATGTTGAAATGTATATACTTATATGGGAAAACCTTCTATATAAAATTAATTTATGTTTGTTTATTTGTATGATTGTTTGCTTATTTGTACTTTATAGGAGGCTTAATCGCAAATAATTACTTTACTTTATCACGAATTTGTAATGGGATTCGACGGAAATGTGATTTGATTTTAAGCGATTGTAGTTTCCTATTCGCGTAGCATTTGAAATGACAATTAATAAAGCTTAATAAGGTCAGTCTTTGTTAATTTGTGGACATAATCTAGAAAATCCATGTTTTTCACATGGACAGCTTTATGTTGCTTGTTCGCGAGTGCTAAAACGCATAGACTTATATGACTATGCACCAGATGGAAAAACCAAAAATATTGTATATCCTCAGGCATTAGAATAACAAACAAGCGTACCAAAATAAAAGCGTTTTTTAGATGTCAAAAATTAACATGCCAATGTAATTTGTATGCAGCACACCTAAACAACGCGGCCGCAACACTTTGCAATTGGAAAATCCGATTTTGACAGCACGCTTAATAGTGAAGTTAGTAGCAAAACATAATAAATGTAAACACATACATACAAAAGGAGAAGCAAGAAACTCATTTTTTAATTATATATAATTTTTTTTTATAAAATTTTAGTTAACAAATCACAAAACAAAAATCAGAAAAACCAATATTGTAATGTACTTTATCGTTTAAATAATCCAGGTTGTTATATTTATTTTTTTGATAACCTTGTTTTTATTGTTTGACTTAGCGTTGCCGCTCTTTTTTAGCTATGACATTTCATCGTTAAAGCTAAGCGGAAAAAACGTTCTGCTTTCCGCTCTTATTTAGGTTGGCCTGTAAAATTTTTATTTCATTACGATACGGGAAGCGAAGCACACCAGGTTTTAGATAGTATGTACAATGTACATATAAATTTAAAAAAAAAAAAGTCAAAAAAGTTTTTGATTTCGGAAAAAAAAAATTCCAAAATTTTTTATATTTTTTTTTTTCGAAACATTGAAGAAATAGCTATCTAAACTATTTGGGACACATAATAATAAGTTACATGGATGAGAAAAAACACCTGCTTGGCGAAAATGTCAAATTTTGACACCCACCGATCCACCGTTCTTGTTGAAAAATTATGTCTGAATTAAGTACTATCCAATAGAACTAACCATCCCAATCAGAAGACATCGATTTCAAAAGTTGGTTCATTTGACATGAAATGCCCCATTTGTATTATTGAATTTAGTAAAAAGAAAAACAATACACAGATGTGTTCTATTGTATTTACCATTACTGGTGTGTTGCAATTGCATACTCGTATGTTTGTATGTTAAACAAAAGTGAATGTAAAGGATATTAAGTAAAAGTAAATAGCAACAAATAAATATGTAAACTTTTAAAATTAAAAATACTCGTATGTTATAAGGCTAATTAAACTTTATAATAAATAGATTCACAATTTATATTAATAACTAGATATAAACTAGATTGTTAAGAGTATAAATATTATGTGTCGTATACATTTTTTGATTTTTTGTAAAACTTTTTAGAATGTTTATGAATCAATAAAAATATTGGCGTAATTGTCTTGTTAAAATTCCAACTCCTTCTGCTAGATATCTGCAGCTGATACCACTGATTTTTAGAGACATTTACTACAGAGTAAAAACAGTTGAAAATATTTCAAATCTGACTTTACTATACATTTATATAGGAAAATGTAGATAAAATTTGGCACTTTTAGAATGTATCAAAAATACATTAAGCAAAAAAAATTACTTTTTTTCTAAAGAAATATTTTAAACTCTTCTTGACCATTCACAATAAAAATATGCAGTCCGCTGAGAAATTTGTTGATAAATAAATTAACACGTTTAATTTGTACGTTAATATTTTTCGAACTAGAAATGTTGTTTTCATCATCACCTACGGATTTAATAAAACTCCGCACAGTTAATGTGCCTTATAGAACTTATGTAGTGACAATTCTTGGAAATTTTAATTTGAATATTAAAGGGTAGATCCATAGTATTAGATTTTCCGTTTGTTCGAATAATTCGAATAGGAGAATTCAACATGTTCGAACAATTCGATCACACATTTAAAATTAAATAATCGAATCATTTGAATAATTGCAATTGTTTAAATAAAGTAATCAATGTCATCAATGGATATCAATAAAAAACAATTATGTATCGTGGTTAAGAAGATATAATCGGCCCATTTATCTACAGTGGTTGAAAGTCGGATATCAAAAACAACATAATAATCTTTCAATCCCATCCAATATAAAAAATGTCAATAAAATTTCATAATTTTTTTAAATTTAAAATTATAAAAAAATTTTGAAAAAAATTTTAAATTAAAACAATTATTTTTATTCGTTTTATTCGATTATTCTACATAAAATTATTGGTTATTTGAAATAGTAATTTTTAAATAATTCGAGCAAGTTGTTTTATTTTAGTTTTTTCTTTACCCATTTACAAACTTTAGCTTAAGTAGGCAAAAACCAACCAATTGTTGTAGGGAATGTAAGAAGAGATAACATTTTTAGCTTTTCTAAATCCTTTTGAGAAAATGTTTTCAGATGATATGACCTAAGCAGCCAGTAAACCAGCAACCAAAAAAATATATAGAAATTTCGGTTGATCGGTTAACCGATTAACGGTTAATCGATTAAAGACCCTAGTATGGATGGCTTAGTGATTCAAAATTTTAAATATTCTTCCCATTATTGATCTGCAGATAATTAATATTTACTTTATCATGGTTTTTAAGATTTTTTTAGTTGGTATATAAGATTCGGAACAGCTAAATATACAATTTGTAACGATTCTTGGAGTATGGGTATTAACTTGAGAACATTGCTACCTATTAATTCGTTTGGGGGGGGTGTGTTAAGTTCCCAAATAATAAAAAGAATATACATTTTAGAACCAGTTACAAAAGTTTTTACTGTACGTAGCCGATAACCCACAAAGCAATTCATACAGAAGAAAGGTAAATGGTTGACCATACTGGTATAGCTAAAGATGTAATTTGCCATACCTTTCTGTTACCCACCCACCATGCCGACAGAGTACAACATTATTTGTCAGCCCCAAATAAAAAAAAAAAAAAAAACATAACAATTCAAAATTTCATAATCAAAATCATAACAAAAAGGATAATTTTATTAATAGAATTTAAATAAACGATAATCAACATGAAGTATATAATAAATTGTAACAATTATTAATCTATTTTCAATAAAATTTAAATTTGGTCACCATTAATATGTTAATTAGTTGAAAAAAATGCATATAGCAATCTATAGTAGGTTTTAATATGAAACATGGTGACACGAAATGTTTGTTGGGTGATATGAATAAACGTAATATTAATAGGGTTATGTAACATTTAAATCAAAACAACAATATTGTAACAATTGACAATTTCAAAATATTAAATACTAGCTAATACCCGGTGCGCTTAGCTACCCCCTCGAAGTAAAACGCATATTAAGTAAAGGTTTAAAAAAAATATTTATTTAGTAATTAAAATATACATTGTTTCTTTAATATTATTTCTTATTCTATTTTTTTGATGTACAATATATTCAGTCTATATATACAATTTAAAAATATTAGCTAGTTAAATCTAAAGTTACTTGTTCTAAATTTAGGTATTTTAGCTGTTATAGTTTCCCAGATATTAGGATATTAGTATTTACTTCATATGGGTGGTGTCACGCCTACTATTGCTGAACCGCCCGTTTTTACGCAAAATATTCATATTGAAACTAAAGTTACTTGTACAAAATTTAGGAACTCTAGCTCTTATAGTTTACATCACATTTAGTATTTACTTCATATGGGAGGTACCACGCCCACTATAGTTGGTCCGCCCATTTTTGTTAAAAACATTTGTATTGAAGTTAAAGTTACTTGTATTTAATTTGGTAATTTTAGCTGTTATAGTTTCTTAGAATTTCAGATTTTAGTATTTACTACGTATGGGGGGTGCCACACCCACTTTCGGTGGTCCACCCATTTTCGTTCAAAACATTCATATTGATACTAAAGTTACTTGTACAAAATTTGGGAACTCTAGCTCATATAGTTTACTTCACATTCAGATTTTAGTATTTACTTCATATAGAAGGTCCCACGCCCACTTTTGCTGTTCCGCCCATTTTTTGTTCATAACATTCATATTGAAACTAAAGTTACTTGTACAAAATTTGGGAACTCTTGGTGTTATAGTTTTCCTGACATTCAGATTTTAGTATTTACTTCATATGGGAGGTACCGCGCCCACTTCAGTTGGTCCGCCCACTTTTTGTCCAAAACATTTATATTGAAACTAAAGTTACTTGTACAAAAATTAGGAACTCTAGGTGTTATAGTTTTCCTGACATTCAGATTTTAGTATTTACTTATTATGGGAGGTGCCACGCCCACTATTGCTGGTCTGCCCATTTTTGTCCAAAATATTTATATTGAAACTAAAGTTCCTTGTACAAAATTTGGGAACTCTAGCTGATATACTTTTTGAAATATACGCATTTTGTTTTTGACTTGAAATAGGAGGTAATGTTGTATAAATGGGCGTGGCACATCGCCCACGTAAAATTTCAAAATAAAAAGTAGCCTATAGTTCCTTCCAGAGATACGGGAAGACATTGTGAAGATTTCATGAAAATCGGTTCAGCCGTTTAGCCGTCTATAAAGTCCAAACAAACAAATATACATACAAACACACATTGACTTTTATATATATAGATACTTATAGAATTATAGTGTACTAGCGTGTATACACGGTGTGTGCTACTATGCTAATAATTCGTAATTTTTTAAGGACTGCAATTCCATTAAAATTCTGGGATATGGGATACAAAAAAGTATTAAAACTCGAGTTTTGCACATTTTATCCCCTTAAAAGTGCAAAACGTACCACACACCTGTCCACTTATTTCTTGCATAAATTTAGATTAAGTTGGATTTTTGGTGCTAGCTTTATCAGTTCCGGAGACATATGTACATAGATATACCGATTTTACCCCCTTAGTGCTTTCATACAAAATTTCAAGATAAAAAAATTTTAAGATTGGAAAAAATTGAAAAAAAAAACAAATCCAACACCCCAAATATAAAAATAAATTACAACAAATAAATTTCGGAATCCCAAAAAAAAAAAAAATTATCCTTAAATTTTGTTACCAAAATTTAACAAATTCTCCTTTTCGTAAATAAAATTTACACTCCTTAACTATAAAATAAGGATTTCCTTAGATTCTTTTTCAAAATTCAAATTAAAGTTGAAAACAAATTAAAACATATTTTATCCGTATGTGAAACCTTTTCAATTGAATTATAGTTTTCGTTTGCTGAAAATTTTACTTATAAAAATCAATGCCAACTCAACTAACATTTAAATATTTTTTCAATAATCAAATTCCTACACCCAAACAAAATATTAGTAAAACTATTAATTTTGTAACAAAGAATTTATTAAAAAATCGGTTCTAATATTTAGAGAAATTGTCACCATCACAAATGTTTACATAATTGCGAATACGCTCCCTTTTACCGTATTGTTGAAGGAAATTCATAGTCTTTCTTCGACTTTTATTGACTTGTCACCTTTTTTACGTCGTGACTGTGACTACAAAATAACAAGCGTTTACGAACATGGACACAATTTGGACAAAAAATCATAATTTCATATCATAAATATAAATTATAAAATGAATTATTTATTGATACTATAAATGTTTTAATTAATGTACACTACTGTACATACTTATATAAACTTCTAGAGTTTATAGACTTTTCATTGTAAATCTATAAATTAATTTAAATTTATTTTTAATTGTATGTAAACTCAATAATTTCGTATGAAATAAGTAACGGTAGAAAAAAGTGTTTGCAAAAGTATAACGGAAAGTAAATTTCATTACCCAATAGGCACAGATAATACTCATATGTATGAATCAGATGGTTTCAGAAATATGGCAATAGAAAAGAAAAAATAAAAGAACATGTCAAAGTGGTCGAAATTTGATAAGAAGTACAACTATATATCACACTCGTTGCCTATGTAAAATATTTCTTTGAGCGATATAGGTCGATGATTAACAACGTGCCACTCAGCTCATGCCACATTGGACATTCTGAACGAGCGATTTGAGGGGATGGTCACCTCACGTAGATGTGATGTGAATTGTCCACCGAGATCATGCGATTTAACTTCTTCTTGTGGGGTTTTCTTAAGTCTTGGTACGGGCCGTACCACATAACTGAACACCATAACACCATATTGGCTTTACGATCGAGATTGTTTGAAATTTTCTACAAATACTCTTTGTTAATAAGGTTTGTTTGGTATTGAAAGTAGGCAAAATCGGTCCATGATTTCGCCTAGACTCCATACAAATGTCCCCCCTGAATAATGTCTGAGCAGTCATAAATATGTAGATTATGTGGCAATCCTGATAAAATTTTGCACAAATTAGTTATATGTACTCCGAAATTATACTATAAAGAATGACGAAAATCCATCAACATACAGGTTCCCCTCAGTGTGTATTGTATTAATGTATTTTTTATTTTAAACGTCAAAACCCAAATAAGAAGAATGCAGTCACAAATTATACAAATATGAATCAGTTGGTTTCAGAAATATGGCAAAAAAATAAAAAAGAAAATGCCAAAATGGTTGTGGTTTGAAAACAGGGACAAATATGTTTCAAACTCATCGTCTATTGAAAATTGTATTTTTTCTCTCGCTCTGCAAACCACAGCCATCGAAACTTTTTTGACAACTGTCATTTGTTGCATATCTGTAATAATCTGTGAAAGCAGTATTCAGAAGTAGGTTATCTAGAATATAATAAAAAATAAAATGAAAATACCCAATAAACCAAACGATATTAAAACGATATCGAAACGATATCATATAGATGATATAAACTATCATATATGATATCGTTTGCGTGTCATAAACGATAGTTTTTCCGGACTAAATTGTACCGTTCCTTATAATATCGTTTTTCCAGGCAATTATGATACCGTTTTCGCTATCATAATTTCCAATAAAAACGATAGTAAAATCGCCATCCTACAGATTTTATTCTGAATGCTATTTAATACTAAAAATTATATATAGTTAATTATTTTATACTAGATATTTCGCTGAAATCAAGGCATATTTAAACATATTAGCTGAAATAATTCAAAAACCTGGAAAGGAAAAATAACATACA
The DNA here is from genome assembly GCA_942486065.2 of Calliphora vomitoria. Taxonomy (NCBI): domain Eukaryota; kingdom Metazoa; phylum Arthropoda; class Insecta; order Diptera; family Calliphoridae; genus Calliphora; species Calliphora vomitoria. The sequence goes on along the minus strand of OW818030.2, from coordinate 64,678,991 downwards.
TATTTTCATCACATTCATACCGCATATTTTTGCAAATATTTGAACGTTTCAAATATTGCATACACATCACCATAAAATTTAAGAAAATTATCGCGTTTTTATTACCTTCCCACTGTTTAATTCAAATAGTAACGGTTTAAATGATTTAATATTTATTTTGTTTTCGTATGTTGTTTGAAAATGTTTAATATAAATTATTTTTCAGTTTGAAGTTTTTTTCAAATGTTTGTGGTTTATTTATTTATTTGGAAGGAAAATTTTAGAAAACTATATTATGATAATATCGTTTTCAATAATAATATATGATATCATAATCGCCCCCATAAGGTAATACCGATTTTGCTATCATATCGTTTTCTGGTTTATTGGGTAGAACTGGAAAAAGTAAATTAATTATTTTTTTTTTTTTTTTTGCGAAAACTATAATTTAAAGACGTTAAAGGTTGACTTATTATGGGCCGGTCGACATTAAATATTTTAACGTGATTTCTATGTATTTATGTCCTATTTTGCTTGAATTTTATCTCAACAACGTTATTTTCAAGAGTTTTATGGGTATTATAATAAATATCGGGAACTGACCTTATATGAGTGCTATGATAAAATATGGACGGATGTTCGCAAAATCCAGTAGTATAATTTTTGGATACAATTTATTGATCTGTATACAATTTTAGTACGATATCGATATATTCTTCATAAAATTCAACACATAGATATATATAGGCATTATTTTTTTTATAATTTATTAAAGTTGAGTATTTAAGTGATTTTCGGAAATGGATCTTATATGAGAACTATGGTCAAAAATGAACCGATATTCGCAAATTCTTGCAGCATCATTTGTGAATAAATGTTAACGATCTCTGTAAAATTTTAGTTCGATAACGATTTTTTTTTCAGATATTTATGAAAATGTATGTGTTTTTTGGAAGTGGTCCTTATATGGTAGCTATAACCAATTATATCGCAACAGAGTTTGTTATGTATATAGGGATTATGAATGTCAAATTTCAAATTGGTCTTGCGATTTCTCTTTGCAATAGAATTGCAGTAATTTATAAACACAGCACCATATTTCGGGAAGAAATTTGTATGGGATCTAGGAGAAATTACGGACCGATTTTTAATATTTTCAACAGAATTTGTCCTTTTGTCATATGAATAATAAGTGAAACATTTGATTGTATGCTCTGCAATGAATTTACCCAAAGTCAGATGTGAAAACGATCAACATTTTTGGAGGTTGTCTTACATTTTGGTCCATAACCCTGATTCTACCAGTTCGATTTTGATGATTTTTAATAGCAAACTGCTTACAAAAATTATAAGTATTTGGGTATACATTTAATTACTTTCGCTTATGTATTTTGGACGTGAGAGTGTTTTACACAGACAGACGAAGATAGCTCAATCAACTTAGAATTTCATAAGTATCAATAATATGTATACTTTGTTGGGTCTCAGATGAATATTTCTCAATGTTACACACAGAATGACAAACTTATATATACCCTCATTCACCACTGATGGTGGTGGAGGGTATACAAATGTGTTGTTGTGATATTTACGCAAACAGATGATTCTGATCATTTTGGAACAAAGGCCATACTTACCCTCAAAACCATTTTTCAAAATCTGGTGGAGTGTATACAAATGTGTTATTGATTTCGAATCAGGTCGAGGTATGGATAATAATTACATCTATTTACAGAATTTTTGATAAATAAAAGGAAAACATTATTAGCTGCATTTAAAACTACAACATGGTTTGAGAGTGAACTTTTTTAGCCAAATAATACAATTTTTCAAAGTAATTTTCATATATGAAAAAAAAAAAAATTAAATTAAAATGTTATCGCCCTAATGCATATAAATGTATAAATTCATGCAATTACACGTGCGACAATCACAATAAATTAAACTCTTTCTAACCCATTTGTTGTAAAACTATCATGCGATTATTTATTTAATAAAATGAAATATAAAATTTGTGTATTGGAAAATGTATATTTACTTCACAATAGACCTGCCTTAAAAACAAATTTTGTGTTGGATGAATGTTATTCATTTGTAACTAGTATGTAATACAAGAAAACAAGAAATAGATTAAAAGTTGTGAAATTAGGCAATTTGAAGTTAATATTAGGTTGGCATTTTATAAGGATCAATAATAAATATATTTTATTTGGTCAGAGATGAATATTTCTCAATTGGTTTACGTGGTAGTTCACTGCGTGCGAATAATCAAGTAGAAGCGAATGGACCCCGTTTTGACAATACTACGCACGGAATAACAAACTGGTATACACCTTCATTCATCACACATCAATAGACAAACCCTATTCAGAATTATTTTTAAGGACAGGCCTAATTTGCATTCATATGGTAGCATGAATTAAAGGACGTTCCCAATTTTGTTTAATTACTATTCAATGGTGAGCTTAAATGAGCATTAAATTTTAAATTACAAATAAAATGTTTAATTTACAAATTGGTTAAAGTTCAACATTTTACAGTTAATGAAACGCCTCTATAATGGTCGAAAGTTTAAATATTCAGAGACACCCACTAAAATGTGTTTTAAAAGGATTTTCTTTAGCTATGTGCTGTCATTAAGTAGTTTAAAGTGATATCGAAGACATCATTCTGGCCATAAAATGTTACCAAAATTCTTAACACAACGGTATCCACTAGACAAACATTTATTTTTAATACCACGCTTTGCCTTGGGTCTCATTGGATATTATCCGGAAACCGTGAGGACAACAAAGGTGCAATTGTGGTCGCTCTTCAATATAGCAATTTTGGGTTATGGCTGTTATGCTGAATTTTATTATGGCATCCACTACTTGAGCATCGATATACCCTCAGCCTTGGATGCTCTCTGTCCGGTGGCCTCCAGTATTATGTCATTTATTAAAATGTTTTTTATTTGGTGGTATCGAGAGGACTATAATAGTCTTATTGAAAAGGTGCGCAATTTGACGGCTCAGCAAAACTCCAGCAGTAAAGTGCAAATGAAAAAGAGATATTTCACATTGGCGACACGCTTAAATGCCTTGGTGCTATTTTTTGGCTTTTGTACCAGCACTTCATATACATTACGACCGATTATTACCAATACGTTTCTGTATCTAAAGGGCAAAGACATTATATATGAGACTCCATTTAAAATGATGCAAGTTGAATTGAAATATTTACACATTTCAAAAGTGTAAAAATAATGCTTATTTTGTCTCTATTCAAAGGTTTCCAGAGGCGCTTCTTTCAATGCCACTATACCCAATAACATATATATTGGTCCATTGGCATGGGTATATAACGGTCCTGGCATTTGTGGGTGCTGATGGTTTCTTTTTAGGATTCTGCTTTTATTTTGCTACGCTTTTGAAGGCAATACAGGAAGACTTACAAAGTATATTGACAGATATCGAAGATAAACAAAATTCTAGACATGACTCGGAGGAGAAGGTATGTTTGGCACTTGAAGATATTATAGAACGTCACAATGAAGTGGCCGAGCTTACAGACAAATTTTCCTTGATTATGGTTGAAATAACTTTGTGTCACTTCATTACCTCAAGTATAATTATAGCCACCAGTGTTGTTGATCTTTTGCTAGTGAGTAAAATTACATATATAAAATAAATTGTCTGTAATTATTAAAACTCCATTTAAAATTTAGTTTTCTGGTTACGGCATTATAGTCTATGTTGTCTATACTTGTGCCGTTTTAACTGAAATATTTCTATACTGTTTGGGTGGCAATACCGTTATGGAAAGTGTAAGTATAGATTTAGTTATTTAGTTCTTTGTCTGTTTTATTTTATCCATTATTAATTATAAATACTTATAGAGCGAAGATTTGGCTACGAAAGCCTATAGCAGCGCGTGGTACACTCACAGTGTAAAAATTCAAAAAATGGTTTTACTCATCATGGTACGTTCTCAACGTACAATTGCTATAAAAGTGCCATTTTTTGCTCCATCATTGCCAGCACTGGCAGCGGTAAATATAAATAAATAGATGCGATAATAAAAGTACTTATGAAATTTAATTTTTATTTTAGATTTTGCGTTTTACCGGCTCTGTCATTGCTTTAGCTAAATCGGTGATTTAAATAATTTGTTATTGCAAATATATAATTGAAGTTGTATTACTATTTATATAAAATACATAAATGTATTTTATTGCAAGCACCGTAGTAATAATATGCACATTTCTTAAAATTCTTATACATACAATATTCAGTAAATATGAGCAAACACAAATATGAAAAACATTTAGAAATTGTAAGTGCAGTTTCTAGATATTTCCAATTTAAGGATTTTCTTTGAAATGTGAAATTTAATTTATAATGTGGTTATAAAATCTACGGAAGTTAAGATTTTTAGAATACTCCAGAAACTAGACAATTAATTAATATTTTGCATTAAATCTGGAAAGACACTACATACATCAAAAAAAAAAATTAACCCATTTTCGTGCGGCGATGGTTTAAACTTTAAAGATTAGATTTGTATACTAAGCCTTAATGTGCCTTAGTTAAAAATAATAATGAAATTAATAAATATTTTCTTTCGATTTGCGTTATTTTAATTTCTAAATAGAGAGCATTATTAATACGTACATATAACTGTAAAAGTTCGTAATAGTAAAATGTAACTTTAAGTAATAGAATAAGGTTGCTTTAAAGTTAACTTTTACTATTGTAAACATTTTTTTTTTTCAATTTTATTTTTTTATTTATTGTATCTTCATTCCTTAATGAACTAACAACAAGTATTTCAAATCTTATATCTAATAATTATAATTTAATTAGTCCAGCCAGTGCCGGACGAAAAATTGATATACCAGGGGGCAACTGTGATCATTCGAGATCGATCGATCGAGATGTATTCCGAGGTATTTAACTTCCGTTTGTTGGATTATTGTTTGGTTATTGATATGAATAGGGGGGCATGATTCTCTTCGCAATGTAAATGTTATATGAGTACAGTTTTGCTCGTTGACTTTAATTTTCTATTGTTTTAACCATTTTTCTAATTCAAATATGTGATTTTGTAAGTAACGAGACGCTTCTTCAGGGTTTACATGAATGCTTAGAATAGCAGTATCATCTGCGAATGTTGATGTATGCGTGCGATTGTTAGTTGGCATATCAGACGAATATATCAAATATAAAAATGGTCCCAGGATACTGCCTTGGGGAACTCCAGCTTCAATGGGTTGGGGACTACTTAAAAAGTCTGCTTCTTTAAGCTTAAATGTTCGACCAGTTAAATAGCTTTTCAATAGCTTATGTGTGTTTGCGGGTACATTTTGACTCAGTTTGTATATTAAACCATCATGCCATACTTTATCAAACGCTTGAGAAATGTCGATAAAGAGAGCGGAACAATATTTCATTTCCTCAAACGCTTTTCTTACAATATTTACAAGTCTATGGGTTTGTTCGATAGTACTGTGTTTTCTTCTAAATCCAAATTGATGATTCGGAATACAATTGTTTTCAATTAACATTGGGTACAACTTGTTCATGAGTATCTTCTCAAATAGCTTTGATATATTAGACAATAGGCTGATTGGTCTATATGATTCTACTTTTGTGTGATCTTTTCCCGGCTTAGGTATCATGATAACCAGTGAAACCTTCCATTCTGGAGGATAATATTCAAGGCGTAATATAGCATTAAAAATAAAAAGAATTATTTTTATTGCTATCCGGGGTAGCTCCATAAACATCTTGTTACTGATTTTGTCAATACCTTCTTGGAGTTTAAATCAACAATAGCCTTTTCGATCTCTCGAATCTCAAAACGTAGGGGTACGGCTGCTCCAAAATGGGGTACAACAGGTGGCAACTCAATAGTTTCATTTGATGCGTTCGGGGTAAATACTTGCTTCAAATGATTAACAAACAGATTCCCTTTTTCAGTATCATTTCTTGTCCAATCGCCACTTGATGTAATCATAGTGATTGCGATTGCGGGGTTGCGTCCAGGCTTTCTAGATATTTATTCAATGATTCCATTTTTCGAAATTTCAAGAGCTTTTTAAGTCTTTTTATACAATCTTTAAGCTTCGATTTGAGTTGGGGGGATCTGTGCAATTGCCACTCTCTTCGAACTCTTTTTTTTTCATTTAAGAGCCGTTCGACATCTGCAGAATAAATTCTATTATATCTGATTTGTCGGGGGGTTTGGGTAGCATGTTGAGCAGCCAGTTTGAGATTTTTATCTAAATTGATAAGAGAGTGATCGATGTTTTCTGGTGTTCTTAGCGGTATGTTTTCCGAGCAATGTGTACTAAGGTATTTTTTATATTTGAGCCAATTAATTCTTGTGCCTGTCATCGCCAAATTACCAGTCGGGGATACAATTTCTCGGGGGCTCAATAAAGTAACAATAGTGATCTGAAGATAGTTCCAGCGAGGATTCAACTTGAATCATTTCTCCAGGGATATTTTTCATCACGCTAAAATCAATAACATCCGGTATTTTTCGCGGGTCAGTAGGCCAGTAAGTAGGTTGGCCGCTAGAAATCACATTCAAACCCATTTTAGAAATTGTATCAAACAAAACACGATCTTTAGGGGTAATCAGTCGTGATCCCCAGAATATGTGCTTAGCATTATAATCGCCAGCTGCCAGGAAATGGGGGCCTAGTGATTTAAAAAATCTATTATATTGACTTTCTGTAATTGAAAATCTAGGGGGTGAGTATATCGATGAAATCACTAAGTTCCGATGAAAATCTTCAAGACAGATAGTAGTAGCTTGAAGGTAATCTTCGCAAAGATCACACATTAAGTAGTATTTGATACGAGCTTTTATTAAAATTGCCGAGCCTCCGCATGCTCTACCTCTGGGATCTTTGATATCATATATTACATATCCATTTGTTTGAAATAAACTTCTGGACGTCAAATGGGTTTCAGAAACCAGCATTACATCAATTTGTTGGTTTCTTAAAAAATATTCGAGTTCGTTATTTTCAAACAGTTCATGGCTTATTGTAAACATAAAGGCAAGTTGTAATAATGGCCCCAAATATATTTTCATATTAAAAGATTTTTGAAATTATTGTTGAAAATTAAAGTTATTAAAAGCTTTTATTTAAATGGTTGTTAACCATTTTCTGAACATTTTTCTGACAACATTGTAAGATCTGACAACAGTGTATTATTAGCTGTAGTTATTTGTTTATCGTTATATATAGATGATATAAATATGGGTGGGATGAGAACAGTTGGCGTGGCACTTACCTTATCTAGTAATTAGTTATTTTAAAATATCTGAAGAACTGTAATTGCGAGTGTCTTCAAACATTGTGTAAATTACTTCAATGGCGCTGTCTGCTGATGGTAAAAGACTAAATCTTGTCTCTTATAAAGAAAACACGTCGACGTAATATAAAGGTTCAATCAATATTAATTTATTATAAAGAAAAATTTCATATCCGGATTTGACATAAATCTCACAGTAAAGAAAAATATAATACATATATATATGAAAGGTTACTGAGTTAATAAAATTTTAAATTAATAGAAACACAAATACATTTTAAACAAAATTATTGAAAACATATATTAGGGTCTCCCACAGTCGGCTATCCTGCATTCAAAGCGTCCTCGCTTTCATCATCTTGAGAATCATAAGCAATGTCGTCATCAAATGTAGGTGGCAATTTCCAACAGGGTTTCAATTTATCTGAAGCATATACTGATGAATAATGACGTGACGTTCTTTTAGATTTTGGAAGGTCTTCGATAATATATCTGTCATTATCAAGAACTTTTACTATAATAAATGGACCTTTGTAACGGGGTTCTAATTTACGAGATGTACCACTACTCGGAGGTTCGTTTTCAGCAAGTACAAGATCACCAACGATGTATTTGTGAGGATTCGAGTGTTCTTTGTCGTATTGATCTTTTGCTTGTTGTCGTTTTATATTAATTTGTTCGGAAGCAGCTTGTCTTATGGCTTTCATTTCATCATCGTTAAAATTATAGTTATCATGTACAGCTAGTAAAATCTTGTTTTGTAAAATATCTCGTGGAGAATAACAAAATAATAACTCATGAGGACTTCTACCAGACGTTTTGTTTTTCATTGTGTTTAAAGACCATTGAATGTTCACCAGATGTTCATCCCAACGTTTATCATTTTGTGTTGTAGGTAAAAGCATTGAAAGTAATGTTCGATTTGTTCTTTCAGCATGACCATTAGCTCTTGGTGTTCTAACCGCGTTCAATACATGTTTTATGTCATTATCTGAACAATATTTCTTGAACTCATTGGATGTAAAGGATGTCCCTCTATCAGTGACAATACGTGTTGGAACTCCAAAATAACTTGAAAATTCGTTCAAAACATTTATAACGTATTTCGTTGCTGTACTCTTCACAGCTCTTATAAGAGTAAATTTAGTAAAGGAGTCAACCACCACTAAAATGTGTTCATTACGTTTACTAGATTTTGGAAACGGTCCCAAATGATCCAAATGAATTGTGTGAAATGGTACAGATTCCATTTCATTAAAATGGTATTCACCTTCTATTCGACCACCCTTGTTTTTATTGTAAGCACATTCAACACATGCCTTGATATAAGACTTTACAAAGTTTCTCATTCTTGAGAACCATACATAACTCAAAAGTTTATCCATTGTTTTTTCGACACCGAGATGTCCATTTTTGTCGTGACAATCTTCAACCACTCTCCATCGCAAAGATTTTGGAACGACCCATAAGTTTTTGTTGTTGTTTTTTCGAAATAGTTTACCGTTCTCCAAATGGTAATCTTTTGACACGGTCTTATCTTTATTTTGAAGTTTTATAATAATTTCTTTTATAGATTCATCTTGAATTTGCATAATAGATAGCCAGTCGTCATTATGAAGATTAATTTTATCAATTTTAAGAGTAGCGACATCAATGTCACTAGGAGGCTCGCTTGGCATTCGGCTTAAAGCATCAACATGTTCCATACATTGACCTTTTCGGTGTTCTAAAATCACATCAAAATCTTGAATTCTTAACCACCAACGAGCTATACGAGGAATTAGTTCACGTTTTGTCATTGCTGATTTAACTGCACTGCAATCTGTTATTACCTTAACTTGTTTACCATATACATAATAACGAAACCTTTCTAATGTTTCTACCACTGCTAAAGTTTCCAGTTCGTAACTGTGAAAATTCTTTTCTGTAGGACTTGTTGAACGACTGTAATATGCTACAGGTCTTAATTTATCATCTTCTTGTTGTAGTAAAACGCCAGCTAATCCTATCGAACTAGCATCAGTGTGAATTTCGTGATCTGCTTCTAGACGAAATGCTGTCATGACAGGTTGAGACGACAATTTTGTTTTTAATTCATTAAATGACGTTTCTTGTTGATTTGTCCAAACAAATTGTTGATCCTTTTGAAGGAGTTTCCTGAGAGGTTCTGATATTATCGAATATTTTGGAATAAATTTGCGAAAATATCCACTCAAACCTAGAAATTTTCGGATTTCGTGTACATTTTGAGGACGTTTAAATGTTTCTATTGCTGCAGATTTTACTTTACCAGGACAAATACCTTCAGGAGTCAACTGATGACCTAAAAATTCAATCGTAGTTTTTAAGAATTCGCATTTTTGAATATTTAAAGTTAAGTTTGCATCTTGTAGAACTTTTAAAACTATTTTTATCTTATCAAACATTTCATCTTCCGTGTTACTGCCAATTAGAATGTCATCCATGTAGTGCATCATGTTCTCTTTACCACACCGTTCTTGAATTTTTGCCATTAATCTTTGGAAAACCATGGGCGCGTTTTTCAGTCCGAAAGGCATACGTTTAAATTCGAAGAGACCATTAGTGGTAATGAAAGCTGTATATTTTCGGCTTTCAGGTTCGATTAAAATTTGATAGTATCCACTATTGAGATCTAACGTTGTAAAATATTTATATTTCTTGGCTTCTTGTAAACACTCTTCAATATTTGGCGTTGGAAAATTTTCTTTTACCATTAACTGATTCAATTGCCTATAATCGATGCAAAGTCGCTCGCTACCATTCTTCTTTTTTTGAAGTACAACTGGACTCGCGTATTCCGAATTTGAATAAGTGATTATATCGTTATCTAAAAGCTCTTGAATCATATTTGCAATTATCGCCTTCTTTGGTTCTGAAACACGATACGGAGCCTGTGTCACAACTTTTGAATTCGTCAAATTTATTTTCATTTCAACTAAATCAGTTTTTCCGAGATTTTGTAAACTATTTGAAAACACGTTTTTATTTTCTTGAATCAATTTATTTAATTTAACTTTTGTATTTTCGTCGTCTAATTCACATTTTATAAATTTATCTTCAATTTCGATGTTTTTGTTTTCGTCAATTTCAATAACATTGTCAACGATTCTCACTTTAGTATCAGTTTTATTATCAATTATTATTTTACCGTTTTGAACTGATAATATTATATTACCGTTAGCAAAAATATCTTGTCCGAGTAAAATATCAGTTAGCAAAAGTTCATCTTCGACTAAATATAATATAATTTGTATTTCGATATCATTTATTAATAAATTTGCGACAATTTTTTCGTTAGCAACACGTATACCACCACAAATACCGGAAATTCTCATATTGCATTTAATTCGTTCCGAGTTAATTTGTTCACAAACCGATTTTTTGACTAAACTGCACTGACTTCCAGTATCAACAAAAGCACTTAAGGTATTGTCATTTATTTTAACATTTACTTTAAAAAGATCGTCATTGCAACAAAACATATTTCGTACCGTAACATTCTGTTTGCACTCAGTTTCATTTTTCGAATGAACTTTATTACATTTTTCACAACGAGGACGTTTTTGGGGTTTTGAGCAATTGGTAGAAATGTGACCCAGTTCATTACAGTTATAACACTTAATTTCTTTTCCCGATTTTGTTGAGTTTTCTTTTCTTTGATTGTTAAAATTAACACTTTTATTCACAGCATCAGTTTTATTTTTTGTATCAATCGATTTTATTACACGTTTGTCGGGCACATTTCTTTCATACTCACACAGAATTTCGCGTAATTGTCTAACCGAATCGATTTTCTGAGCCGCGATGGCTACTTGAATTTCGCGATTTTGTAGTCCTTCTCTAATATATTTAACAATAGCTTTTTCGCTCAATTTGAACCGTTTGCCTAACGCGCATATTCGAAAACAATAATCCGTTACTTTTTCATCATTCTTTCGTACCGCACTAATCATTTTAAAATGTATTTCTGCTTCGTCTTGAGATGAGGCAAATTCCTTCCTTAGTTCTCTGGCAAAATCATTCCAGTTTGAATGTAAAATTGGAAGACAATCTAACCATAAACGGGCAGCTCCCTTCATTCTGCTGTATACGGCCAGTAGTAAACATTTTTCTTCCCATTGATAAGCTTGTATTGCACTTTCTACTCGTTCCACGAATTGTTCGACAGATAATGATGATTCATTTGTTGGATCGAATTCGGGAATTGTTTCAGCAATCTCTCGTATAGAACAATTATTATTTTGTAGTGAGCTTGGATAAACATTGGATGCTATATTATTGTTTCCACCAATAACATTTTGACGTTGCATTTCAGCTGTTTGTTGTACGTTTGACGTTGCATTTAATGGTAAATTAATTTGTGTTTGCGTTTGAATAACACTCATAGCGTTTTCCAACATTTTCTTCAACTCATCAACCTGCCGTTGCAAGTCCATGACATTATCGTTATGTTGGGCAACTTGAGTTACGTTGGGATTTTCATAGTTTCGAGGAGTGAGTGTTGAGGTCGATTCCTCAAAAACATCACTATCCTCACCGTTATCACCAATTTCGTCAGTACCAAGAAAACTTGAAAGACGTAGAACAAGTTCCGTTTTTGAACCCGAAGTTGGTAATTCTCGTTCACGTAGTAGCTGTTTAAGCTCGTCCATTTTCAATGTTGAAAGCTTCTTCATTTTTAATACGTTGGTATAAATTATTTTGTCGATTATAATTTGATTCCGATCCCACTTCTGATCTAAAAGACTAAATCTTGTCTCTTATAAAGAAAACACGTCGACGTAATATAAAGGTTCAATCAATATTAATTTATTATAAAGAAAAATTTCATATCCGGATTTGACATAAATCTCACAGTAAAGAAAAATATAATACATATATATATGAAAGGTTACTGAGTTAATAAAATTTTAAATTAATAGAAACACAAATACATTTTAAACAAAATTATTGAAAACATATATTAGGGTCTCCCACAATGGGGATAGTGTCTCCTATACAAAGTAAATACTTAATAACGTATATCAGAAAAACAATACAAATTATCGGTAAATTATTTTATAATTTTGTACGTAGTTTGGATAAAAATGGTCTAAATCCAAGGGATATGGTGTCTCCCAAAACTAATATTCGTTGGCGAATATTTTGGAAACAATTTTAGTCAGAGTTTTCAAACTTTGATTAAATTGTTGCAGGTATACGTTTTTGAGCTAAAAATCGGAACTGTTGCCATGACCCCACCCATATAAAGTAAATTATTATTATTATTTATTAAATAAATCATATTTATAAAAGATCAAGTCTACCTCACATTTATAATATAAACTTTATATTTTTAAGGCGCTAGTATTTGAAATAACGAACAACACACGGAAAGTGAAATATGAAGTATATACATTTTATTGAATAAGTATATGGAGAATTAATTGGGTGTTCCGGACTTTCACGCGCTTAATAACACGAGCAAATGATAAAATTGTATATCAAATTGATTGTTCTGTTCGGACAATGTTGATTTTACCTTTCTTACATTCCCTACTACAATTGTTTGGTTTCTTCCTACTCGAACTGTTGTTTGTAATTGGGTAAAGAAAAGGCAAAAATAAAACAGCTTGCTTTATTGTTTTCGCAAGAAAATCAAAATAAATCGAGTTGCCAGTTTATTAATAAACAATTGTTATTGTTTTAGAAAAAAAATACATTTTTTAAAGTTCGTTAAAATTGCTTCTTCTAAAGAATTGTTTTGGAATATTTAGAAGCTACATAAAATAAAATTGCATAATTGCCAATGAGTTTTGTTCTTTTGTGATCGTTAAAAATTTAACAAATTATGAGGGTATGAGTAACCATTAGTAAATGGTACAAAATATGTTGGCAACATTATGTCTTTGCCATTAGGCTTGGTTTGAGTGATGCACAAGCATCAAAACGAATGCTTAATGAGCACACAAAATTCACTTTTTTCAATTTCTTCCTCAAGTCACGCGGTAGTCTGCTATTATTAATATTACATAACGCAGCTTTTTAAAATTTTCATAGGAGTCAACAGACGTCCCTTGACAGGAGCAGTTTTGCCCTTTTAATTAAGAGGCGGAAAATACAACATATATATACCCTTCTCACCTTCGTGAGAAGGGCCTATTTTTGATATATATCTCGATTACTAAATCATAAATATAGACAATATGGATATCTAATGAAAGATATTTCAAAGTCCATTGAAACGATGTATATAAGGCTATAGTAAGTTGGACCAACAATGGGTCAAAATCGAGAAAAATATTTTTTAACCCGAATTTTTTTTCACAAAAAACATTTTTTCACTAATAAATTAAAAAAAAAAAATTAAATTAAGACAATTTGTTTAAAAAAATTAAAAAAAACTTTAAAAAACAATTTCGAAAAAAAAAAATAAAAAAAATATTTTTTTAATTTTATTTTAAAGTATAATTTGGTGAAGGGTATATAAGATTCGGCACAGCCGAATATAACACTCTTACTTGTTTTTGTATATGTTTGGTAGCAAATTTAAATGTTTTTAACTCAGAAATTACTGAAACGATGTTATATTCTGTACTAAAGCTCGTCAATAGCTTCTAAATAAAACAAGTAAGAAAGTATAATCGGGCAAGTCCTACCATATGATACCCTACACACAGTATATGATTATAAACTGTTTTCTTTTGATATGAAACTTATTTGTATTGAATCTTATTTGAATACCAATATTTTTAAGATATTTATTATTTATTAAATACTAACATATTTCAGAGATTTAATGAAATTTTGGAGAATTGTGCTTATATGGGAGCTATGGAACATTGTGGACCGATCGGTACTAAATTTAGTAGTACGAGTTCAGCTTTTTTAAGACATGTTTGTGCTGAATTTGGTTTGGATATGTATATAATTAAGATTTTTATAAGAGCTTAACTATTTTCAGATAGGGCAGTTGTATGGGGCCGATTCTAACCAAATTACAAAGTCCTTGGGGCAATATAAAAGTTTGTGCCAAATTTTGACTCAGAAAGTGATCCTGAGCAGATTGGTATACACGTTGATATATAATACGTATATCTTTTCTTTTCCACTAGTCTCAGTAATGTCTTCAAAACCCATAACTCACAGTAATTAGCTTCATCTTATAGTGTTCTCCGGTGTTTGGTTATGCAAAAGTCGGCAAGGCAGTGCAGAAAATATATTACAAAACGGCAAGATTTTATAATTTTCTGTATGTTGTTGATTTTGAATCCATAAATTTGACAAGTGGAAAAGAAAAGATATACGTATTATATATCAACGTGTAGGAAATTATGTCCTATTTTCAAAAATATAAAAAATTTTTAAAAATTAAAAAAATGATAGAAGACTTTTTTCAAAAATATGGGAATAAAAAATGGTAGCTGATTTTTCTGGAAAATTTCAATATTTAAAATGCAATAAAAATTTTGTTTATGAATCGTTTTTAATGAAACTTTAGACTTATATAGAAACTTTTGATCGAAATACAAAAGTGAAAAAGAAATTAGTGAATTGTTTTCGACAATCCCACAATTCCCAAAAAACTTTTAAAAAATCCCAAAATTGTGATTTTTTGGATTTTTGAATCGATTGAAGGCACTAAGCTCGGGGCTATGAAATCCCTTTGCACAATATTGTAGAACATATTAGGACATACAAAACTGGTCTTAATTTTTTGAAAGCAGCTATGCGATTTTAGAATATGTTGTCTAAAGTTGAAATTTTCATAAAAAATAGGTATACTTTGGAAGGCACTGGACCACGCAATAACACAAATTTTGATATTATTTCGGTTTCATAATATTTCCCGAAATGTTACCTTTCAGAAAAATATAAACACATTATTTATCTTTTTCTCATTTTCTGTATAATTTAAAATTAATGTAGTTACTTTCTTCGAAAAAAAATGGCGGAAAATAGACTTTTTTATTTTTTTTAAGTTTGAATGCACATAACTTTTGACTCAGTAAATATTTTTTAACATTTCTTTCTTAAGATTATTAATAAATTTGTTGTTAATTCAAAAAAAGACATTTCAAGAAAATCGGGAAAGAATTGGATCCGTTATTAGCAAAATAGCAGACCAAGGTAGGCAAAAAAATAAAATTTTACCTTTCAAATGCGAATAACTCGTAAACTATAAGAGATAATATATGGCTGAAGCAATGTTTTTTGTAGATCTGGTCTTGTACATTCCATATATATAAAAATCTTTCAAATCCTATCGCAAACAAAAATTTGGCATTATTTTTAATTTTTGATATACCAGAGGTGCCCCACTTTGGGGCATTGTGGCTCGGCCCCCCCTTGGTTGTTTAAGCCCAAATTCAAAACTTAAACTTATCAACACCTCCTCTATAGCCATGGAAAATTTTATTAAAATTGAGCTATTCGTTTAGAAGTTACAGATTTATTTCCACTTTTTTTATCAGATCCCCCACTATGCTATGGTGGTGTGGGGTATAAATAGAAAATCGGTTGACAAACAGAGGAGCAGGAAGAACTTAACTGATTTGTCTTTGTATTTTTATATATAGAACAGGTTTATTGCCTGACCTTTACTGTAACCGTATAAAAATAAATACATTTGAATCATAAATATTACCAAACACACATTACAATTAAAATAAACTAAAATATTACTAATGTGTTATTAAAACAAATAATCATTTATTTCATATTAATTACCATTTATTATAGCTGCCCATTACATTGCGTGTTTGAGCATTTAAAACTTAAACATGAAAAACAGCCAAACAACAAGTTTGTTGAACAAACGAAAAAAATCGAGCTATTAAACAATATATGTAAGTATGTATCTATGTAATATATGTATATCCCAGCAGTTCTAGGAGACAGTACAGAACTAGTGATTTTATCCATCATTTAGGGTGACAACTAGTTACATAACTAGCTACGTGACTAGTTATTTTATCACGTGCATGTCAATTGACCTCTTTTGATTACAATGAGACTGTCCGATAGCTCGTCCAAAGTAGTCAAAGTTTTGAATTCTTATACTTGTTACATAGTGTCAGTTACCTTACTATCTACCTAACTGGTTACTTGATCAGCTACATAACTAGTTATTTTAACATGCACGGATGTTAATTGACCTCAAATATTCAGCAAAAATAAAAATTAACTGTATGAGAATTATATCAACACAATTTGTATAAAACCAGTTTGTACGAATTACTCACAAAACTTTTAAAGTGACTACTCTCTAGATTACTTAAAGACAGTTAAGTGACAATTGTCTTCACACTAGATTACTTGGGATGTATAAAGTAACCATTTGTCTTCTTTCTGTACTACAAAAAGCACATACGTGTCAAATTACCAAAAATATATAAATTGGAGTTAGCCAAGTGATAGAACATTAGTGACAATTACTGTCTATAAGCCCTATACTGTCTATAGACTTATAGTATAAGGGATACAATGACTAGTTGGTTAACTGCTGGGATATAACACAAATACATTGGTCAATACATGTTCTAAACTAATAATTTAAATGGATTATTTAAGTTTTAATTACAAGTGAAAGTATTCCATCAAAAACACTTGTTTAACAAAAAAAAAAATTGTATGTGTACATAATCACTAACCCGGTTGGTAATACTCTTAGCTGAATTATTAAATTATAACCGCCGTCCCTTTTACTATTCTGAGTCTACCGGTATCGGAAGTTTCCATTCTCTCTCATACCATTAATGTTCTGTGTATGAGATTGACTATATTCAGTACCCTTTACCTTAGATTTTCATGACGAGTTTTTGATGAGAAAACATTCAGCAAACAGCATACATCTGTGGTATAAATTTAAAAGGATATTAAATAATTTTTTGCAATTTTATTAAAATGATTATAATTTTACTATCTCAAAAATATTATATTTCTACTATACTACGCCACTATCGGTTTAAATAATTACTTTTTAATTCAATTATTTTGTATAATTTCCAATTGCAAAATATGTTTTCTTACTAATTTGGACTAATTTGCTGATAAAGAATATGACCAAATACATTGTCTAAAGCGTTTTCGAGATATCGCAAAATCAATGTTTATATTAGGAGCGCCAATCCCGAAATTATCGATAACAAAAATTCTCTGGTTTTTCGGGATTAGGAAATCCCGAGATTAGTATAATAAGTTTTATGAAATTTAGCTTTCTAGATATTGTGGGAGCTTCAACTACGTTTTGTACATTACTATGTTATGCTTGTTTTTTCCAGTCAGCTTGCGTTTTCGAAATATCGCGGTTTTTATATTTTCACTAAATACCCTATTTTTTATATACAGTCGAACTTCCCTATAATGAATCTTGATGGGACCAGAAAATCACTTCATTATATAGAAACTTCATTATACAGAAATTATATATTTCCCCCACTTTTTATTTAAAATAATTAGGCATATTAGTTTGGGTTATACTTTTCCATTTTTCTTTCACATCAAAACCTTGTAATACCAAATAACAAAGCCATTATATAAAAATTATATTTTTTCCATTTTTATTTAAAATAATCAGGTATTTTAGTTTGGATTAGACAAAAGTTCGAAGTACATCTATTGATGAAGAAACCAATATAGGTATCGTCTTATTGACGTCAGCCAATTCTTCACCAATCAGCCAATTCTTGACTCTATAAATGTAAAATTAATGTACATCACACATTTATTTGGCATTAGGATTAAAATATGTATGTATGCACATAAAACTAATAAATAAATATGTATGCACCTGCCATAGCCGAAACTCAACGAGTTTCCAGAACACGAATGAGAATATTCTCATCGGATGGGATGCCCATGGTCTGCACATCAATATCAACATTGACATAATCTTCAAATGATGCATCAACGTTCGTTACTTCCCTAAATGAAGCCTGTAGAGCAGGCAAATCAGCTAACGGAAGAAAGTCTTCCTCATCCCAATGAGTCCGCAGGCCATCTTTGGAAAATCCTGCCTTTCTGGAACAATTCGCAATTGTTTCTGATTTTACAAAGGCATTCCACACTGTGCAAAATTGTTATTGCTGTGGCTTTCTTCTTTTTTTTTTTTTTTTGTTCTTATTTTCCTCTTTTGGGAATCCCCTCATTATATGTGGCATCTTTCTCGGTACACAGAGTTGTTAGTATGCGTAATAGAAAATTGTTTGAAAAATTCATTATATGGAGACAAAAACGCATGTGAGTCAAATATTACACCTGCAAAATTGCTTCATTGTATAGAAAACTTCATTGTATGGAAATTCATTATAAGGAGATCAAAAACAATGAAATTGGAAGGGAAAAAGTTGTGTATTTGAAATCAATTCATAATAGGGAGAGCTTCATTGTATAGAAGTTCACTATAGAGAAGTTCGACTGTATATACATATATATTTTTTTTAATAAATAAATTTTTAGGTAGTCATGACTTTTATTTCTTAATACACATTTGAGTCTAACTACAGCAATATAAATACTTCTTTTGACGTTTCTTAAATATCGCGAATTTTGTATATACAGCATTTTTGGTGAAAATATCTTAAACTTTTTATTAAAAACGCTAGTTTATTTTATAGAAAAAAAATCAATTTACACATATATAGATCTATTTCTACATTATATATTCAGGAATTGTCTAAGTTGCGAATTTGAACACCAAAATACAATTGTAGCATGTAGTTGATTTTTGCTGAGCTATATAAACCTCATCTTACTAGCTATAATGAAATAATAAAGGATGAATTAAATTTATAAAAAATTAGGAAATTAAAGCAAATTTTTATTTTTGAGTCCTTTGCTGTCAATTACAGAAATACACACCTTTACCTAACAGAAATATTGATAGTTTAAGTAGTTTTTTCTTATAATTTAAAAACATTCTGAAATATTTTAGGATCACGCCAATCTACAAAAATAAATCTTTAGTTTAAGTATAATCATGTAGGTGTTAAACATTCAAGTTACGAACTTTTGTATAATTTTTTGAATACGAAGAATATATGAAAAATACTGTAATACTTTGAGATATTTGTCAAATAGTTTGGAATATACTATTTTAAATGTTTAAACAATACATTTTTATAAGTCGAAAATATAAAATATCCAAAAAGTATATTCTCGCTTTGAAATTTGTAGTTTTTTGGTTAATTTTTATTTACTATAAATATGCAAATGTGCAAGGAATATTTTATTTTTATAGACGGCAATACTGAGTATAAATTTTTATAAAAAACTTATGTATCATAATACAATTTCAAAGTATAAACAAAATTGTATTCGATTTTCAAATAATAAAAATGATTTGTTTGATTTATGGTCGGTATTTATAAATTTTTTAAAACAGTTCAAAAAGTTTTTATTTCCATGTGTTACGTATGTATTTATAAATACAAATAAGACTAACAATTAACGTAAAGAAAATATAAAAAATAAATAAAATTTGGAGAAAAACATCAACAATCACTAAAAATTATTTTTAATACTGCCGTGTAAACATGAAATGTATTTTTCAAAATGATTTCTTGACAAACTTGATGATTTTAAAAATATTTTAAATTTGAAAAGTAATAATACTCAGTATTGCCGTCTATAAAAGCCTTAAATAAACAAGTATTATAATACTTGTTTTAATTATTTGTTTATTCAATAAATTTCAACTAAAAAATGTAAAATATAAATGTTTTAGTTAAATATTTAATCATTTTGATATTCATTAACAGATTTAATAAATATTTAAAATCAAGGATTTTAGAACGTTTTTCGTATCTCCAGTAATATTTCTGAAAAGGAACTTAGCGCGTTTGTATACTAGGCTAACAAAATGATTAATAAAATTAAATTTTAAGAATAAGACACACTAATGAAGTCTAAGTTATTTTGTAAAATCACCACTAAGTTTAAAACTTAATCCTTAAAACTTTAAACTTAAGACATAATATATTAAATTTAAAATATAAAATTTTAATATGATTGCGTTGGATCATAATGTGATTAATTTGGTAACCAAATTTTGGTTCAATTATGATTGCATTGGATCGTAATATGATTACTTCAGAGCATATAATTATCATGTATGACAATAATATTACGACTATATATGATCATAATATGATATTTTATGATACTAATAATGATCGTAATATGTTTCTACTACAATCATAAATCTTATCATAACATTTTGGTCTTAGAAAATGTTTTTTTCTGCGTGCAGGTATAAAAATAAATTTAAGCTCACGCCAAGCTGCATATCACAGATGCGTGACAATAATTTCACAACTCTGTTGCAGAAAGCATCGATAAGTATCATATGGGCAATTACATGAATCTGTCAAACACACGACAGAAAAAAAAACGTTGACACATTTTTCAATATTAATATTTATTATACAATATAAATATTAATTATCTTTATGTTCTATTGATTATTTTGATTGATATCCAACTCGCATCCCACTTAGCGACCAAATAGGGTTTCAAGCAAAATATCTAAGCTTTCTTCTGGGGAAAAAAGGGCCCATTTTGAAAAAGGCAAGAAAGTTTTTAATTTTTGGAAAAAAAAAATTACAAAATTTTTTTATTTTTTATTTAATTTTTTTTTTTTTTTGAATTATTGAAGAGTAGCTATCTAAACTATTTGGGGCACATTTTACTAGGAACAATAGGTAATAAGTTACATGGATGAGAAAAAACACCTGCTTGGCCAAAATGTCAAATTTTTACCCCCTATAACTCAGAAAGTTCTCGATCGATCTTGTTGAAAATTTGTCTGAATTACTATCCAATAGAACTAACTATGGCGCAAATTTCAGCACAATCGGAAGACATCGATTTCAAGAATTGGTTCACTTGACATGAAACGCCCCATATAGATAAACTTTATTTTTTTATTATGCAAAACGTATCAAGTTTTGTTTTGGTTTAACAGCTGCAAAACTATCGATAATTTTTAAGTGTGTCAAGATAACAACGATATTTAGCAACGCCTGAAATCAAAATGCAAAATTTTATGGAAATTTATAAAAACAAAAATTAAATTTCCAGGGAAGGTAGGCAGTGTCACGGGAACAACTATATGAGAGATGGTAGTATACATACTATAGATTAAAAAAAGATAACCGTGCAAGCAATTGGTGGTTCTATTCCTGAGAAAATTGAGTTTATCCAGAATAGTCAGAAATTTCTAGAATTTAATATGCCACGAGGTTACCTATATTAGAGATAAAAGTAAAAAAATCTGCTAACCCATTTCAGATAAAATTGGGTTCCTCCAAATTGGTCAGAAATAAATGGAAATTAATATTCCATGGAACGTGGTCAGTCACACGAGGTAACCTATATTAGAGATGAAAGTATACATGGTATAGATTAAACAAAGAATTCCGTGTAAAAATTCGGCTGATCTGATACCATAAGATTCGGCACTGGCGAAACAAGTAAGTAATTATTGTGAAGGGTATATAAGATTCGATAAAGCCATATAATCTTGAAAAACTCTAATATATTCACATGTTAATGATGATATGATAATACACATGTACTTAATATTGTACTGAGATACCACGGCCATACTTTTGTACATTTTTAAAATGTAAATTTCTAGTGAAATCTATAGTTACATATAATCGTTTTTTATTTAAATCAAAGATAAATATTATTTTATTTAAGAATCATGCATTTTTTTATTCAAGTGTATTGAGCCAGATTTTTCATTTTTTACAAGTATTTCACCCATTTCCTTCGAAAAGAAAAACTACTTTCATTTTGAGGATAAAGCTTTCAATTACTTCAAAAAAATGAAACGCAAATAGTTGTAGTTTTATTCAAATGAATGCATTTGTCAGTGTTTACGTTAAAAACTGCATACGATATACGAATACAATGCTACAAAAAATATCAAAAATAAGAACATGCATCATACACCTTCATTAGGGTAGCTCCGTTTGTTTATTGTTGGTGTTTTGTTTAAGTAATAAAAAAATATGTATTTCCTATTATTTTATCAAAATAAATTAATTTTCTTCTTCCTTTTAAATTTTTTATTTTTTTTTAATTTGATTTGAAAATAAACTAACAGCTGATTCCGTACGGAATGTGAGACCAGCTTCGCTCTTTGCTTAAGCAAATAAAATTTAACGAAACTTATTTCTATGCGTATTATATATGGGCCTTAAATCTTACTAAAATATTAATTTTGTATTCCCTAATAACCTTTCAAAGAATTTTTTTTTTTTTTGAAAATTTTATAATTTCAATAGTAATTAAAAATTAAATATCCAAAATTAATACAATGATCGAAATGAAAAATCATTCATCATTCACAAAGTGCCTATTAATGATTTTTCATATGATATGCCAAAATGATATCAGTTTTCTTTGAATCAAACATGAGAAACATCAATGAAACCTATGAATTGCTAGAGTTAGGACAAACAAGGTAAACGTTTTTTTGGGCCTACCCTAACCCACTCACATCCATGGGTTTCAACACACTGGAAAGACAAGAGCGTTCTACGCCATTTTGTTCCTTTTATACAGTTTTTGTGTATTTTCTTTGTTTGTTACTTTTTGATTTTAATGTTATGGTTCTTGCAAGTCATTGAGAGGTTGAGTTTTATTCCACATTTTTCTTGCCTGGTTGGAAATAAACAAAAGAACGAATGAACGAAAGTATACTTTTCATCATAAGTGTACGATACATTTGTAGGTTACGTATGTGAGAGATCCCAGCCCAGCAGTTCTAGGAGACAGTCCTGAACTAGTGATTTTACCCATCATTTAGGGTGGGAATTAGTTACTTCAATAGCTACGTGAACAGCTATTTGTATTTATATATTTTGGTCATTTGATACGTATGTGCTCTTTGTAGTGCACAATTGGTTTCTATATACATCCCAGGTAGTCTAGCGTGAAGACAATTGTCACCTAAGTGTCTCTAAGTAATCTGGAGTCTCGTTATAATCAAAAAGGATCAAAAATAAAATAACTAGTCGGGACTGTCTCCAAGAACTGCTGGAAAAGTTCTTATACATACATATATACATACGTACATGGAAATACAAAAACAACAATAAAATGTATGGATAAGTATATTTCAATATCTACTTTTTATTCTTTGTATTTCATACAAACACACACAACTATCCAAGAGAGAACCAACCTATTTAGAGTCCTTTATTCGACAGAGTCGCATCTTATAGGCCGTTCGTATCAGAATATTCTAAAAATCGACGAAACCTTCTTTTTAAAAGTTAACTGACATTTTTCTATTTTTACGGACTCAGAATCTGTGCTTTTATAGTGTTGAAATTCAATATTGTATAAATTGCAAACTTAATAACAAACTCGTATATAACTTTAATATCATGGTGGAGGTAGTAGGTAGTATTTTGGATTTCAGGAAGAAATATTTCTGGGGCAAAAAATATCTCTACCTTCTATTAAATTTCAATAGATGATAAGTTTATAAACTTCGGTATAGGACAGGCGCAGATCTAGAGGGGGTTAAATAGGAATTTTCACGCTGTCATGTAACGTAGCAGGTATAGAAGGTCGTCCAAAAATAACTTGGCTAAGATCAGTGGAATATGAATATAGATGCACAATTCAGAAATCTTG
Organism: Calliphora vomitoria; assembly: GCA_942486065.2. Taxonomy (NCBI): domain Eukaryota; kingdom Metazoa; phylum Arthropoda; class Insecta; order Diptera; family Calliphoridae; genus Calliphora; species Calliphora vomitoria. The sequence goes on along the minus strand of OW818030.2, from coordinate 64,655,043 downwards.
CACAAGATAACATAAAATTCAGAAGTTTTATTTAAACCTTATAGAATGGTTTGAGTTCCTTATATATTATATGTAATTTCTATAAGTTCCCAGGAATGACGTATCTATTTCAACAACAAATGCGTTTTTTAAAATATAAAAAAAAAAAATTAAAACAAAGAGCGTAAATTATAAATTTAAGCCTTCGTATATTTTTCCAATACGATGAGAGTCGATTATAAAAAATGAAAAATATTATTACAACTTTATGTTGATGCTGTTATTGTTTTACATAGTTTATTTATTTTATTTAACATATTTTTATATCGATTCCATTTTTTTCTTATTTGTTATTTTAGACAAGATGATTGTGGAACATTTTCATTGAACTCTTATAAAAAAAAGAAACACAAAAATATGGGTGAACTCATAAAATATTGCACAACCACGTAATACTTTAATATTTAATTCATGGACCAGATTTTTGTAAACTCCGTAACCAGTAACGATATTAAATTTCAAGTGGTTTAATTTTAAAAGGGAATATTTGAATATCATATTTACTGACAATTATATATAAGACGATGTAAGAGCTTTGTAAAGACATATACGTAAAAACACGTCTCCAATGAAAGTATTTATACCCTACACCACCATAGTGGGGAGGGTATAATGGATTTGTGCAGATGTTTGTAACGCCCAAAAATATTAGTCTAACACCCACCTTAAAGTATACCGATCTACTGAGAATCACTTTCTGAGTCGATTAAACGATGTCCGTCCGTCCGTCCGTCTGGCTGGCTGGTTGGCTGGCTGTCCATGTAAAGCTTGTGCGCAGAGTACAGGTCGCAATTTTAAAGATATTTCGATAAAATTTGGTACATATCATTTTTTCTGCCTAAGGACGATCCCTATTGAAAGTGGCTGAAATCGGTCCATTATTTGACCTAGCCCCCATACAAATGTCCTCCCGAAAGTGGATTTTATCCGTCACAAACATTTAATTTATGTAAGTATCCACACAAGTTTTTGTCCAAATAAGTTTTATATATAGGGAATTCATGTCACCAAATTTTATTATGATCGGTCCATAATTAGTCATAGCTCCCATATAAGGCCTGCTTCCGATAATCACTTTAACGAGCATAAATCTCCTACAAATGTTGGTATACACATAAAATTCAACATAAATAACTTTCATATAAACAATTATCACGTGACCAAATTTCGTGGTGATCGGTCCATAATTTGTCATAGCTCCCATATAAGGCCCACTTCCGAAAATCGCTCACGAACATAAATTATTGAAATTTTGAAAGAAAAATGTTTTTGCTCATTTACTTAGTGTAGGGTATTATCTGGTCGGGCTTGACCGACCATACTTTCTTACTTGTTTTTACATATATAGTAGCATTTATTACTTTCCCACGCAATTAAAATAAATGACCGCTGATTAATTATTTCTGCAGAGTTATACGAGAACTATGTAAAATAATAATTACTGACACTATTATATAGATGGATGTAAGAGCTTTTTAAAAATATACATATGTGTAAAATTTCGAAATAGTGAAAAAAAATTCGCGTTAAAAACTATATTTCGACTTCGCTGTCTATAACGATCCAGAATATATATACTTTGTGTGGTCGAAAATGAAAAATGTAGAAATTACAAACGGAATGACAAACTTATAGTGTATATGTAAGCCACTCATGGTGAAGGGTATAAAAACGTAAGTTAATGCACAAAATATTAAGAGTAAAATAATAAATTGGAACATTGACTTTTGTTTTTATATTAGACTAGCTAATACCCGGTGCGCTTCGCTACCCCCTCGAAGTAAAATGCATATTAAGTAAAGGTTTAAAAAAATATTTATTTAGTAATTAAAATATACATTGTTTCTTTAATATTATTTCTTATTCTATTTTTTTGATGTACAATATATTCAGTCTATATATACAATTTAAAAATAATAAATTAATGAACTATTTATTTCTTACTTGTTAAACTTATCGTAATAAAATGGTAACATTAAAATTTTTTCTTATTAAATAATTCTTATTCTAATGCCTTGGGATACACAATATTTTTTGTTTTTCCTTCTGGCGCGTATACATTAGAGTGAAAATCAGTTGTATGGAAAAAAATTTGAGTTCTATTTTTGAAGAGTGCCGGGTGGAATATTGTGACACTAGGTCTAAAAGATAAGTACTGAAAATTTGAGCCAAATCGGGCAACGATTTCGGGACGCGCATCGAGGTCAAAGGTCAGATATGTGTAAAATTTTACTATTTATATGAAATAAATTTGTAAAACATCTTAACTTTCTGCATTATGTTACATAAATATGTAGATTTATTTATATTAATGAAAATTACATTCAAAAAAATATTTTTCAGATTAAACCTATATCTCCTTTGGGTCAAATTGACCCACAAACTGTATTATGGTTAAAATTCGGAATAAATGCAAATTTTTCAGTTTTTGTTAAAATTTTGCTACTAAATAATTATTTTTGCAATCGAATGCATAATAATCGAAATGTGTACGTAATTGTCGTTCTAATAAGATATAAAAAACAAAAATTGGTTAAAAAATGTTAAAGTTATTCAAAATTCCCCAGACCATTAACGTGTCTCAGGCTACTTGAACAAGAAATGTAGGAACAAAATTAACATATTTTAAGAAATATTAAAATAAAAGTTAATTTTTACTTAAAATACATCCGTATTTACATTCGTATGAGTTTATGTCTTTGTAGAATACCGTTAACCTATTGGCAGGAATGGCCAAAAAAATTAATTTTTTTTAACGGCAGTTTCAAATCTCCATTTTCAAATTTTTAAAAATTTTCTTAAACAAATTTAAAAATTTGTTGATCATCACATTGGGATTTATTGAGATCATAATAGAGAATAAAAATATGAAAAAGCTGTGTCAATACCTCTTACAGTTTTTTCGTACCTACGATTTAAATTTTGTGATTTTCGGGAAAAAATATTTTTTTGGTCATAATTTGGCGAATGAGAGCAATTTCCTTACTGTTACGAATTTTAAGTAATACCTATACAGAATTTTCATTTTAAATATACTCTGAAAGTTTTACTAAAATCGGAAAATGTTAACCCTTAAACCGTGAAGGTCAAAGGTCAAATTTTTCAATACTTGGAATTTCTAATATAAAGATGCCGAAATGTTATATATTTTTGGGCCGATTTTAATGAAACTTGAGAAAAATATAACATAAAGTCTATAATATACAATAACAGTGCAAAAATGGAAATTAACCGTTAATATAATTTGGGGTCCAAACTTTTAAAATCGCGAAAACGGCAGACAAATATAGAGTCATTTTGACCCCAAGTGCTTTTAAGGGTTAATTTCAATTTTTGCACTGTTATTGTACATTTAAGACCTTAAGCTATATTTTTCGCAAGTTTCCTTAAAATTTGATCAGAAATTTATAATATTTCGCTATCTTTCATTTAGAAATTCCAAATATTGCTAAATTTTACCTTTGACCTTCACCATTTAAGGGTTAAGGTTGTCTGATTTCAGTAAAACTTTCAGAGTATATTTAAAATGATCTGAACTATAAAATTCTGTATAGGTATTACTTAAAATTCGTAACAGTAAGGAAATTGCTCTCATTCGCCAAATTATGACCAAAAAAATATTTTTTCCCGAAAATCACAAAATTTAAATCGTAGGTACGAAAAAACTGTAAGAGGTATTGACACAGCTTTTTCATATTTTTATTCTCTATTATGATCTCAATAAATCCCAATGTGATGATCAAAAAATTTTTAAATTTGTTTAAGAAAATTTTTAAAAATTTGAAAATGGAGATTTGAAACTGCCGTTAAAAAAAATTAATTTTTTTGGCCATTCCTGCCAATAGGTTAACGGTATTCTACAAAGACATAAACTCATACGAATGTAAATACGGATGTATTTTAAGTAAAAATTAACTTTTATTTTAATATTTCTTAAAATATGTTAATTTTGTTCCTACATTTCTTGTTCAAGTAGCCTGAGACACGTTAATGGTCTGGGGAATTTTGAATAACTTTAACATTTTTTAACCAATTTTTGTTTTTTATATCTTATTAGAACGACAATTACGTACACATTTCGATTATTATGCATTCGATTGCAAAAATAATTATTTAGTAGCAAAATTTTAACAAAAACTGAAAAATTTGCATTTATTCCGAATTTTAACCATAATACAGTTTGTGGGTCAATTTGACCCAAAGGAGATATAGGTTTAATCTGAAAAATATTTTTTTGAATGTAATTTTCATTAATATAAATAAATCTACATATTTATGTAACATAATGCAGAAAGTTAAGATGTTTTACAAATTTATTTCATATAAATAGTAAAATTTTACATATATCTGACCTTTGACCTCGATGCGCGTCCCGAAATCGTTGCCCGATTTGGCTCAAATTTTCAGTACTTATCTTTTAGACCTAGTGTCACAATATTCCACCCGGCACTCTTTGAAATCTAAAAAAAAAAAATCGGCTGTCACCCTAGTATACATATAAATCTGTAGGTTTTCCCACTCGCGAACATGCGACGTAAAGCTGTCCATGTGAGAAACATGGATTTTCTAAATTAAGTCCACAAACTTGCAAGGACTGACCTTGAGCTTTATTAATCGTCATTGCAAATGCTAAGCGAATAGGAAATTGCAAGCGCTTGAAATCGAATGGCATTTCCGATGTTGTCATCGGAATACGTGGCAGCAAGACATCTGTTCCCATAAACTTTCCAGTTATAATGGTCGCCTCGATTAGATTGTTCATCAATTTTTTTACTGTTAGTCGAGTGCCATTACAAAGTCGTGGAGGATCAATGTTCCTAAGTAAAATAATGGGAACACCAACTTTTAACTGTAAGTCATGTGGTGGAAAGCCTGGTAAATCTAACGAATTTAAAAATTCAACTGGATAATTGACGACATCCTCAACATTTGGAACTGTGTCGATCGATTTATATGTTCTTAAATTCCCATCGATCTTGTTTAGAATATTGCTGTTGATGGAATTGACGTCAATATTTTTGGCTGCCAGTAACGCACGTTCACATAACCATTCCTTGTTTTTTAAATTTTGTCCGATATTGGGAAATACACATTCTATTAATTCTTCAATGGATTGTGTCATTTTGCAAAAATCAGATGGAAATTTTATATACTTCGTTATAGGATCCATTGGAATTGTTCCATTACCTAAATCAAGTAATTGTTTGGAAAAAGTTGAAGCTGAATCATCACCCTGCAACTGAACACGCATATTAGTAGATAATTTTAGAGTGTGAACATGTTGCCAAAGGTATGACGATTTCAGACATGCATTCAGCTCATCAGCTGGCGTTGATCCCGGTATAACAGGAAGTGTTTGCCGAAAATCACCAGCTAATAGAACTAAAGCACCTCCAAATATGTTATTATTGCTTCTTAAATCCCGTAAAGTGCGATCAAGGGCTTCCAAAGATTTCTTATGCGCCATGGTGCATTCATCCCACACTATGATTTCACATTGTTGCAAAACTTTACCCATAGAAGAATTTTTCTTTATGTTACACGTGTAATCTTCAGGAAATTGTGGCTTCAAGGGTAATTTCAGTGCAGAATGCGCTGTTCTACCACCATCTAAAAGTGTAGCAGCAATGCCGGATGACGCAATAGCTAATGCAATATTTTTTTGCGATCGAACTTTTGCCAATATCAATGAAATTAAAAACGTTTTTCCGGTTCCTCCAGGTGCGTCAATGAAATACAGTCCTCCACTTTTGTTTGTTATTGCCTCCAATATGCTGTTGTATACCATTCTCTGCTCCTGTTGTAAATTTGGTAAATTTTCTTCCAGTAAAATTTCCAAATTTTGATGATTATATTCCGTCTCTCGTCGCAGATCTTCATCATGTGTATCGGTTCCTGACCGAATAGGAGCAATCATTCCAACTTCGATGAGTGTCACAATCCTTATCGCCAAGCATTTGTCCTCAAGTAGAATTAATGCCTCGTTATACATACTTTCGCTAAGTTCAAGTACTGGATTGTTGGAGGTAACTCTTTCCCGGTGTAATATGTCCTCAGCCATATAAGTTTTAAATTTATTCCAAAGATCCATTGGATTAGATGGTGAGCACGATACCAATATTATCGCAAATAATGCTCTTATTTTCCATGGATGGTTGATTACTGCTGCATCTTCAAGCGTTGTTTCCCAATGACAATCATTCTCCAATAATTGCAATTTTTGGCAGGCCTCTCTATATGTTGCACATACTTCGCCATCAACGGTACGCAAGGTCGCAAAAGATGTTGGCCCCCGAACATTAATAAGGAGCATTCTCAAATAGAAACATTCTGCATTTTGTGGGTGGACGGTATACACTCTACCTAATGCATCTGTTGAATATATATTTGACCAACCCTCAACAGGTTTGCCTTGCTTTCGTCGTTGGAATTTCTTTGTTGATGCATTCCACGTATAATAAGTTGGAATTTCTGAGTATAACAAAGTTTTGGCAAATAGATCATTTCTACAAAGGTCAAAAAATGACGTTAATGTTGTAGCCGGTGGTGCAGCTGCTCTCTCCCGCGCATTTCCTTCTGTAAAGTAAACCCTTTGTCCATTTTCCAGATGCACTGATAAATGAACAACAGTTGGATGGCGTTCATGAATGGGAAAACCCAAAATTCGCCATACTGCTTCATTACTGCTTATGTACCTGGCCATTTGATATTGTGTAATTTCATCATTTGGATTTTGTAACGAAAATACAGCCATATCTGAACCTTTGGTAACATATTTGCAGATGTATTTGATAGACTTAACAGAATGACAATACTCAACATTAATATGCGCTTTAAACGTTTTTGAAAGCAATGGACAGTAAGGTACTATCCAGCGATTATCAACATCAACATCATTTCCACGTACCTTTATTGAAATGGATCGTCCACCATTATCCACAGAACGTCGGCGATAAAGAGGGTAGCTATCATTTCCCGATATTGTTTCTTGAATCAATTGCCGTGGATATTTCTTTGTGCATTTTCCATCAACCATGCATGGGGAATTTGCATTAATGGTTCCACATGGACCATGAATATTATTTTTGATTACAATTTCGTGCAGATTTTGATCAACATTTGGATCGGGTATCTCTGCAGAAATTATATCATCAATAAGATTTGGGGTAATTTTTTCAACCAACCAAATGAGAATATGGGCATGTGGCAATCCACGTTTCTGCCACTCAACAGAATACATCCAGCACCGCGTTTCACCAAATACATGAAATTTTGCAATAAAATCCATAAGGGATTTTAATTTTTGTTTAAATACGCGTGCTGTTATATCGTGCCGATGTATTGGTGTTTGGCCAGTGGACAATTCAGACAGAATTTCTTCCCACTTTGGATTACATGTAAATGTAATAAATAAATCTGGGCGTCCATATGAGCGAACATACGTCATTGCATCTTGGCAGTATTCCTGCATATGACGTGGACTGCCTGTGAATGTTGCTGGAAGAATAATTGCTTGGCCAAGTTCATTGGGATTAATATCATTATGGTTGTTTAATGCATCCCGAAGATGAATATAGTTATCCACTCGTAATTTAGCTTGATTCCGTCGTATGTATAATAGGCCCTCGGTTTCAATTTTAGCGTACATATCGACAATATACTGGTGAAATAATTCTCTGCAATTTAAAATATGGTTAACGGAATTCTGGCGCATCATTATGCGATATGCATAAAAATCCATTGCACTCACTTTTTTCCTTGTTGGTTCATCTGAAAGTAAAAAAAAAATAATAAAAATTAATTATATAAAGTTTAGGAAATGTATAATTAGATTTTAAAAAATGTCAACTTACTTGTTGCTGGATTCCTTTGCCGTAACTCGAAATTATATCCATCTTCTCCATTTGGAAAAATAATTGGATACTGAAGTGCATCATATAAGCGATGAGTTTCAGCTATCCTGTTGACACCATCGTCACGGCGACGAATTATAATATCACGTGGAGCTACTGGATCGCCAACCATCAAAATTGCAACATCATCCACAGTAGGTGCATTGTAACGTCCATCATGCTGTCCAATTGGTGTTCTATCTGCATGAATTCGAATGAAGTGGTCATCTGAATTAAAGCGCGGGTCATCTTTAACTTGCTTGAAAGTTCTTACCAATTCATTATTTTCATGAAGCATAATTTGTATCTCGGCAACAACTCGTTGTTTTGTCCCTGGATTGTAATGCCGCCGTTGTTGCACCTGATCGTTATCATCTGCTTGTCCCATGAAATAAATTTGTAGAAACTTGGGTTCTTCGTTTGGCAATGGCAAAATTGATCCCATTCGATGATATATTTGTCCTTGCACTCGAAATGTTGGCATAAAATTGTCTCGAACAACTTTTGTAGCTCCGAATGACGTCATTTGAAAACATGAATTGTATTTTCGAATATTACTTAAAAAATGCTGAGAATCGACATCCATTCCTAGAAAGAATAAAATAATTTGGAATTAATATTTGATGTTTCATTATATACATTTTTATTGGCTTACCTGAAATCAGTGAATGCAATGGTTCTGGTGGTGGACGCAATTCTGGCAAAGCAATCTTTCCATTTGCTCAACATATTCCAGGGGCTTCACTTTTGTACTTTCGTGCACCACAGTATTGGCAAATTTCATTCATTGGACCAATTGCAACTAATATATCTTCGGAATAATTCATATTAGATCTGTAATTAAATGCAATGCGTTCGTATTCATTAGCAATATTCCGCCGATTAACCACCATTCTATTGCGATTTTGGCTCCGTCGTAAATCTTGTTGCTCTCTCCTCTCATTTGCCCTTCTTGATGAGGTTCGAATCCGCTGGTCTTCTATGCGTGATTCACGCCGGTCTTCTGTTTCCATAGCTCGTACTGTTGTAGCATGTTGTCGAAGAACTTCAAGACGTCCTTCTCGTGCTAATGGCGTTTCTGCTGCTCGCGCTGTTGTAGCACGATATCGAAGATTTTCAACGCGCCCTTCGCGTTCTGATGGCGTCTCTGTTGCTCGTGCTGCTAATGTCCGATTTCGCTGACTTTGAAGGCGATCATCGTGTTCTGCTGGCGTCTCTGCTGCTCTTGATGTTGATAACCGCGACCTTTCTCTTCCAATACGCTCGTTGTGTTCTTGAAATGTCTCCGCATCTCTAGAGGTTGAAGCTCGACTGCTTTCAGTTCTGAGCCTAGCTTCACGCTCTTCCGAAGTTTCATTAGCTCTCTGGGTTTGCAAAAATTGGGCATGTTTGGTGTGTTTGGACAGTGATGTTTTTTTTGGTGGCATTTTGAAAATGTTAATATTCACTCAAAAAACGTGTAACTTATTTAGAATCAAAGATTCAACTAAATTCAAAAATGAAATGTGTGTTATATTTATTTCCTTTATTTAAAGTAAATTAGGTAACAAATATCGATACAGGTCTAAATCAGGTAGTTAAACTTTATGAAATAATCGCGGTGGTTGTCATAAATATTTGTTTATGTGTAACTTATTTAGAATCATAGATTCGACTAAAATAACAAATAACAAAGGTAACAAATTTTCCATTCAGGTCAAAATCATTACAGGTAGTTAAATTTTAAGACATAATTTTGTTCGCGGTGATCGGAGGTCATAAAATTTTGTAGAGTTTTTTGCATTGATGTTAACAATAGGTAGTACACATTTTACTACTTCGTATATTAATATGATACATTAAACATATTACAGTTTATTTTTACAAATCCATTCATGGCCCAATAAAAATCTAACTATTATCCTTATTTACCCACTTTTTAAACTAAACAATAACATAATAAAGTCATCAATTATATTTCCTTTATGTAGGTATGTATGTATTTAAATAAATTTATTCTTAGTTTTTTTCAGCACTTACACGTATGTAAGGTCCTAGTATGAATACTTACTACAGTAACTCCGACAAAATTTGAAGACAGATGTTGTAGTTTCACGACACATTAATTTTTATATGGATTTAAATGTTGTTCATATACAATTTGGGTACGAATAATCTATCTAAGATATATTTTTTTAATTCATTTTTTCGAAGAAAAAATTATCTCATAGTTTATTGCAGACATACAGGAAGACGTAAAAATTTCATAAAAATCAGTCCAGCCATTTAGAATCGCACAGACAATATTGATAGTAATGTTATTCTTTCAAAATGTTAGTACTTCAGTTATTACAGTTTTCAAGATATAGGAATTTAAATATTTATATTGATAGTATAGTTATGTATTAAATTTTTTCCAATATTAGGTGAAGCTCCATTATTTTCGATCTGTCAAATTCCAAAATATTCATATTGATACTTAATATGAGGACTATATCTGTTATAGTTTTCCAGATATGCAGTTTTTTGTCAAAAATATTTCTATTGAAACTAAAATTACTTGTACAAAATTTGGAACTGATATAGTTTCCTTGATACGCAGATTTTAGTGTATACTACATATGGAAAGTGACACGCCCACGTTTGCTGGTCCGCCTATTTTTGGCCAAAATATTCATGTTGAAACTAATGTAACTTGTGGAAAATTTGGAAACTCTAGCTTTTATAGTTTCCATGATATGCAAATTTTGGTATTTAATTCATATGGAAGGCACCACGCCCACTTTTGCAGGTCCACCCATTTTTGTCCAAAATATTTATATTAAATCTAAAGTTACTTGTTCTAAATTTGGGTATTTTAGCTGTTATAGTTTCCCAGATATTAGGATATTAGTATTTACTTCATATGGGTGGTGTCACGCCCACTATTGCTGAACCGCCCGTTTTTATCCAAAATATTCATATTGAAACTAAAGTTACTTGTACAAAATTTAGGAACTCTAGCTCTTATAGTTTACATCACATTTAGTATTTACTTCATATGGGAGGTACCACGCCCACTTTAGTTGGTCCGCCCATTTTTGTTAAAAACATTTGTATTGAAGCTAAAGTTACTTGTATTTAATTTGGTAATTTTAGCTGTTATAGTTTCTTAGAATTTCAGATTTTAGTATTTACTACGTATGGGGGGTGCCACACCCACTTTCGGTGGTCCACCCATTTTCGTTCAAAACATTCATATTGATACTAAAGTTACTTGTACAAAATTTGGGAACTCTAGCTCATATTGTTTACTTCACATTCAGATTTTAGTATCTACTTCATATAGAAGGTCCCACGCCCACTTTTGCTGTTCCGCCCATTTGTTGTTCATAACATTCATATTGAAACTAAAGTTACTTGTACAAAATTTGGGATCTCTTGGTGTTATAGTTTTCCTGACATTAAGATTTTAGTATTTACTTCATATGGGAGGTACCACGCCCACTTCAGTTGGTCCGCCCACTTTTTGTCCAAAACATTTATATTGAAACTAAAGTTACTTGTACAAAAATTAGGAACTCTAGGTGTTATAGTTTTCCTGACATTCAGATTTTAGTATTTACTTATTATGGGAGGTGCCACGCCCACTATTGCTGGTCTTCCCATTTTTGTCCAAAATATTTATATTGAAACTAAAGTTCCTTGTACAAAATTTGGGAACTCTAGCTGATATACTTTTTGAAATATACGCATTTTGCTTTTGACTTGAAATAGGAGGTAATGTTGTATAAATGGGCGTGGCACATCGCCCACGTAAAATTTCAAAATAAAAAGTAGCCTATAGTTCCTTCCAGAGATACGGGAAGACATTGTGAAGATTTCATGAAAATCGGTTCAGCCGTTTAGCCGTCTATAAAGTCCAAACAAACAAATATACATGCAAACACACATTGACTTTTATATATATAGATATATAGAAGATGGCTTGCATAAATAAATTAGAAACACATTCATTGTTCTAAAAAAATTCATTGTTCTAATTCATTTGAATTAATTCAAAATCAATTCAATTCAAATGAATTCGAAATAAATTAATTAAAAATTTTGCTAATTTGTAACGAATTAATACCAAAATAGAATGATTAATTTACAGCTCTGTTAAGTTGTTTACTTTCTTTTCAGTGAGCAGACAAAGTTAGCAAATTATTGCGGTTTTAAAAAAAGGGATAAAATTTAATATTTTTACAATTCAAGCGATTATTGTTAGTATTATATATATTAAAAGTATATCTTTTATAATGGAACCTTCAACATCAAGTATTAAAGTATATAGTAAATTTTTTTATAAAAATTGTGTGTAAATATTTTTAATAATTTTTTAAAAAAGGTTTACAATTGGAATTCCGCATTTAATGGCCTACAAGTACTAAGTGGATCATGTTAAAAAAGAAAAAAAAATTTGTTTTCTTAAATTATTTTTAAAGCTGTGTTTTTATGTATTTATGATTATTTATTAGAAAAATGTATAATAATCTCTTCTGAGACTTTTTTGAAAAAATTTATACATTTACAAAATTTTGTGTAAGCAAACATTAGATTTTAGATCGCTTTCCAATCCAAAGTTACAGCATATATTGTGAACTAAGGTCGTTTTTTCCAAAAAACAATCATTTTTAACTTTTGTTTTTTAAAATACTGTGTTTTTATGTGCTTATTATTATAAGCACATAAAAACACTTCGCAATAAAAAATATTAAGAATTTAAAACTACGGCTTCTATGAATTAATCGCCACTTTGGGTATCATTGAACCCACTGTGCGCTGTCTAAACTTAAAAGTGCAAAATTTTTTGATTTCACCTATATATATTTTTTTGTGTATAACTAAAATAAAGTACAAGTTTTTTATTGAAATGTGGGTCGTCATTTTTGGAAAATGTTTGGCACTCAAGTGAAAATGTATGGGTGGCGTATGAATGTGAATCACGGTTGGCAAGCATGGTACAATTGTACTTTTTTTTTTGTACATTTTAGAATTGGTTGGTACCATGGTACTACCACTAGTCATTTGGTACAATATCAAAATAGTCAATTTTGTATTTATATGACATCAGCAATTTCGTTCGCGTACCTGTCGGACTTTTATGATCTAATTCAAAATCAAGATGACTTATTGCTAACTCATTTACAACTGACTTCTGAAGTAACAGACGACTGATGCAGAGATGAGCTATTTGTCTTTTAAAACATCTGACTTCTCGATAAGTATTCAACTAACCTTTTCTAGTTATTTGAGGTGCAACATATTCGTTGATTTTAGCGCTTTAATGGGTTATTTATATAAATATGTTTATAATCTAATAGATGCAGTTCTATATAATGCAGAAGAAAATCCTGAGAAAATCGAAATGGGCTGAAGTTATTAAAGAAGCGACATAATCAAGCCGTTTTCGTAAAAAAAATCAAGGTAATTTATATTAATAAATAAAATATAAAAAAAAATAATCGAATATGAATAATTTTTATTTTCTAAAATGTAAATATTTTTATAATATAATAAAATTTGTTTAACAAAGAAGTAAGAGTGCTATATTCGGCTATGCCGAATCTTAAATACCCTCCACCTAAATTAGATGAAAATTATAGAAATTACATTGGTATAAACACTCAGATATCCATATTCAGTGTTTGTTATTGGGACTTAGCTCCAATTATGAAGATTGGTAGAATGTTAATATAATACAGTAGTTTTCGCTTATAGTCTACACATACAGTTGTACAATTTTTGTGGACTATATAGATGAATCCTGATATAATACACATTTTGGACTATATACAAATTGTGTACTTTCCTCAATAAAACCATTTTTTTAACTAAATAAAAGTTTATTTAAAATATAGCAGTATAGTGGTATTTTATATATTGTTAGAAAAACTAGTTTACGTAGAAGATATTTTATTTCAAATGTATAAAAATGTTATCTAATTCCGCAATTTATAATTGAAATAATACATATTCCTACCATTTCCAACAAAGTCTATAATTTTATAATAGGAATAAAATGTACTATTTAACAATTTATATACTTAATAATTGGTTAACACAAGTGAAGTAAAAGAGTATAAAAAAGGGTAAACAAATATATTTAGTCAAACTTCAAAAGTATATTTTTGTTCTGTTCTAATGAATTTTCCGGATGTGAACCTTATATATATAATTATGAACCCATAGTCACCAAATCTACTTGAAACTTGTATCTGTTACATTTTTTACCGATATGAGTGTATGTATGCGTTAATGTATTTTTCGGATGTGTGACTTATTTAGAAGATATCATTAAATATTTTAACGTGATTTGAGGCCTACTTTGCTTGATATTTTTCTCCATAACATTATTTACTAGAGTTTTATGGGTATTATTGTGATTATCGGAAATGGATCGAAATGGGGTCTATGGTCAAATATGGACCGATATTCACAAAACCCAGTAGTATAATGTTTGGATACAATATTGATCTGTATACAATTTTAGTTCGATATCGATATTTTTTTAAATATTTATAGAGGTTAATGTGTTTTTCGAGAGTGGTCCTTATATGGGAGCTATGACCAATTGTCGGCCGATCTTTATAAAATTCAACACATCGATTTTCGTATATATGGAAAATATTTATTTGAAATTTTAACCAGATGGAAGCTTTTATAAGAAATTTATTAGTATTTAAGTAATTTTCGGAAATGGACCTTATATGGGAGCTATGGTCAAATATGAACCGATATTCACACAATCTATTATTATCATTTGTGGATTAATACTACCGATCTCTGTAAATTTTTAATTCGATAACGATATTTTTCAGATATTTATGAAAATTAATGTGTTTTTTTGGAAGTGGTCCTTATATGGGAGCTATAACCAATTATGGGCCGATCTTCATGAAATTCCCTACAGCGATTTTTATTTGAACCTGATACCGATATATATAAGATATTTATGTGTACTTTATATGGGGGCTATGATCAAATAGTGCCCGATCAAAAAAAAATAAATTGGTCTAGCGATTTCTGTTTGCACGAAACTTAGTTGTGCTTAATTTTGTATGGTACTGCAATTCTATGGGCATTTATATACCATAGCACCATATTTCGGAAATAAATTTGTATGGGTGCTACGAGAAATTATGAACCGATTCTTTCCATTTTCAACAGAATGTGTCCTTCTATCATATACATAATGAGTGCTAAATTTCATGGTATTCTCTGCAACGAATTTACCAAAAGTCACAAAAATCATGTGAAAATTATCAAAATGTTTGGAGGTTGTCTTAAATTTTGATCCATAACCCTGGTTCTACTAATTCGATTTTGCTGATTTTTAAAATTATAAACATTTTGGTATACATTTCATTAATTTTGCTAATGTATTTTGGACGTGAGAGTGTTTTACACAGACAGACAGACAGACAGACAGACGGACGACGGACAGACAGACGGACATTGCTCAATCGACTTAGAATTTCATAAGTATCAATAATGAATAATGGGTCTCAGATGAATATTTCTCAATGTTACACACGGAATGACAAACTTATATATACCCTCTTTCACCACTTGTGGTGGTGGAGGGTATAATAAATGAATAAATTTGAAAAATACTTTTGTTTTAAATTATAGCCTTCTAACTATAAGTTGACTTGTAAAATCCAATCATTAGTTAGTCAGTTCATAGCTAACTTATGTGCCACAAGCTAACTCATAATGAGCTAACTTCTGGTTAGCTCATTAATCGGTTTACCGATTAATTTTGTTCGGTTAACTGTTCGAATAATTTAAAATTTCCGATTTTCAAATAACAAATAAACCGATTAATTTGTGTCGATTAACCGAAATTTCTTCTTTTTTTTTTGCACTTTAACATATTTTCTTGTATTTATTTTTCCGTTTTAATTCAAATACAAATGTCAAAGTAAAATTACATATTTTTTCGAACATCCAAGAAATATGTTTAGTTTGTATAACAACTCACATATTTAATTTACATGTATTTGTCATAAGACGACATGATAATAGTTGTAATAATTGTTATGTTTTGTTTGTTTTTTATGTTTTTGTTCTTTTTATACCCTTTACCTTCGTGAGAAGGGTATATATAAGTTTGTCATTCCGTTTGTAATTTCCACAGTATAATTTTCTGACCCTATAAAGTATATATATGCTGTATCCTTATAGATAGCGGAGTCGATTTAGCCTTGTCCGTCTGTCTGTTGAAATCAATTTTCTGAAGACCCCAGTTATCTTCGGGATCCAAATCTTCAATAATTCTGTCAGACATGCTTTCGAGAAGTTTCCTATTTAAAATCAGCAAATAAATAACGGAGATATGAGCAACAATCCGAGACAACCTCTTTTTTTGGCGTATTTTTGATCTGTATCTCGATTACTAAGTCATAAATATAGACAATATGGATATCTAATTATAGATATTTCAAAGTCCATTGCAACGATGTATATAAGGTTATAGTAAGTTGGACCTATACATTTTTTTACCCGAATTTTTTTTCACAAAAAACATTTGTTTGTCATAAATTTTTTTCACTAATAAATTTAAAAAAATAAATTTTTAAATTAAAAGATTTTTTTTAAAAAATTTGAAAAAACTTAAAAAAAAAATTAAAAAAATTAAAAAAAAATTTAAGTTTATTTTGGTGAAGGTATATAAGATTCGGCACAGCAGAATATAGCTCTCTTACTTTTTATTAATAGTATTTTATTAATTTTATTAAATAAATACACAAAATTAGTGGTTTTATTTTCAATTCAAATATAAATCAATCGGTTAATCGAATAATTTAAAATTAACCGATTAAATCTAACCCCAATTAATTATTTGCTCGATTAACCGATTAAACCAGAAACCCGATTAATCAATGACACTACATTGAAAAATTGAATAGCGAATTGAATAGCGGGAAATGAGCTAGTTTTTTTAGTCACCTGTGACACATTTCTGATTGATCATGAGTTAAGCCTTTAAACATACAGTTTCATTTAACTGATACAAACAATGGTACATGAAAATGCGTCCCACAATGATGGGTACAGAGAGCAAACTAATTTTAAGAAATTGATGTCATACACTAAATAATCAGTAGCTGCATTATAATTCAAAATTGGATAGAAATTACAGGGATTTAAATTGCCATAGTGCAAGCTAAAAATATGATTTTATATAATTTCAAGAATATTTTTGAACTGATATTCATATTATTTATCAGGAATTCATTAGACGAATTATCGAACAGTGGGATCATCTTAATTATTATTTCACATTTTATGGCTGCATCAAAAATGTAAGCTTTATATTCATCTGGACTTAAAAAACCGTCTTAGAAGTTAATCTTCTTCAATGAATCTTAAAATACTAGATCTAGTAAATTTGGAAATGCAATTGGAAGATGCACAAATACATATTTTTATAAATGTTAACTTTTTATAAATGTTAATTCGTCAAATATCCTCACACTTCATATAAAATAATGATATACATATATAACAACTTTTCCGAAAATAATATTCCTATAGATGAAATTTATTATGATACAGAAGTAGCTGCCTATATTTCAACAAATTGTATGTTAAGTTACATATATTGTTATTTAATAAATATTGTAAATGGTATCGTGATGGTCTGAAAAGTACATTTTATTTATATATAGTTGATACAAAATCCAAAAAGCTACTCGTATTTGCCATCCCTGATGTGAATGTATTTGTATGTAAGTGTTACGTTCATTTTTATTATTTTGGTTGAATTTGTTATTGTTTTTAGTATTTTTGTAAAACATTGTAAAATACATTCCGTTTACAAGGAATAGCTTAACCAATTTTATGGTCTAATCCACTACCACTTGCATACATCCATATTTATCAAGCAAATGTTCACAGATATATAAAAAAAAAAACATGCACATTTTCTGTGAAAACCCCTCACAGATACTCAGACAGACATCTTTGAAATTTTAAGGATCCATATAGTATATTGATGTGTGTATGTATAGATGCGTGTATGCATGCATGTGGTAGAAAACCAATAACAATTTAAATTCCGTTTGTTACTTTTTATTGAGGATGAAATGGAAGAAACAAATAAAACACTTTGTTGCACGACATTACAACCCAACATGAATCGATGTTACTCCAATACATTTAAGCCAACATACAGATATGGATGTAAAGATGTATACAAACTACCAATACATTGTAGACCGAGCAGAACAATACAAATTGTACGAGTAATAATAAAAAAATATGAGTCCGGATAAAGGAGACGAGCCATATGAATTAAAGATGGCACTACAACTCGAACTCGCAGTATATATCAGTAGTCGTAATATGTAATTTCAATTGATTTTGATGGTTGTGTCTGCTGTTGGCCTATGTCACCAGTGCCAGTGAACGACTTTAACGAATTAAGAGAATGAAAAAAAGAACATTTATAAACACGAAACTTAAATACCAGTCATATTTCTAACCATCCCTTTCTACAAGTCTTTATCATCGTTAGAACATCCAGCAGTTTTGAGTTTTTCTTGCGAACAATTGTAATTGAAGTTTACGACATTTAAAACGTTTAGCAAGGCATGATATCTTGTAACATCAATATAATTGTTAAATGGTTTGATGGTCGGTCGGTCGTTTGGTTGGATGTTTGTTTTAGATTGTTGTGTATTTGCTTTTTTCATGCAGCAGAAAGAAGCAGGAGTTGGAACTTGGTACGAGTAAAAGAACTTGTAACTAAATGGTTTATATAATTTCTAAATAAATCATTTTACACTCAAAAAATGCTGAGTGTAAAACAAATTTCAATTGAAACTGTTTTAAAATATGCTTTAAAATATATCAAAGGAGCATGACAGCCGACGTATCTTGTATCATATATGAGGAAAACAACAAATTTTGGAGAATAGTTGATACTGAATTCAAATGGCTTGAATTCTTTTGGGTTTCGAAATTAAAGAACCAATTTAAAAAAAAAAAAATCAGTTTGAGTAAAAAATTCTAAAAAGGCAAAGCATTGATCCACGAATGACCTCCATATTTGTATAACTCTATATGTTTCTTAAATAATAACAAAGTTTTTTACTAACGCCGTAAAAAAACTAACGTCACAGTAAAAAAACTCAGTTTTTGGAATACATTTTCCCCGTTTTAGGAATTTATAATGCCAAATGGACCCCATTAGCGCCAGGACGCCGAACGTAAATCAATTTGAAAACGCCTGAGCTCCAACCATGTGACAATATCTCTAATAGTTCCCGAGATACCGAATTATATCCCTCTATTTCATGTACAAAATTACCCGACGCTCCTAACTTAATACTCTGTATTCAATAAAATAACCGTTAATCGGTTAACCGATTAATTTTGGTCGGTTAACTGTTCGAATAATTTAAAATTAACGATTTTCAAATAACAAATAAACCGATTAATTTGGGTCGATTAACTGATTAACCGACTTTTTTTTTTTTTTTTGTACTTTATATAGGAATATGGTTTTAAACACACAAATTTTATTTCTTAACTTATGAACATTCCCTTCTAGCATAGTTTTTTGAAGTATTGCTCAAAAACTGAAACTAAGGAATTTTTTCTAGAATGTTTCATGATGAACTTTGTCCTAATGAGTCGGAGGAAGGCATGATAATAGACGAAACTGAAGACATTACTGAAACGAGTCTTTTATCAGGACTCCAATGGTATAATGAAGGATTTTAAATGCTTAAAAAAACTAAATAAAGAACTGAGAAATTGGACAGTCTTTCTCATGCCTTACTTTCGATTTCTCCAACATCTACAATCCGTGAGAGAGTTTTTTCCAAGTCACGTATTAATAAAATTAAAGAAAAATTGTTTAAAAGGAAACATTTTAAATTATATTCTTTTCTTAAAAGATATTTCAGTAAATCTCACTAAAGTCCTAAAAAAATCACATGTAAAACTCAAATACCATATTTTTTTGCAATTATTAATTTTTTTGTTGAAATGCTTAAATAAGTACACAAAATTCATTTTATTTTCAATTTAAAATTAAAATAGAAATTATTCGGTTAATCGAATAATTTAAAATTAACCGATTATTAACCGATTAAATCTAAACCCCGATTAATTATTTGCTCGATTAACCGATTAAACCAGGAACCTGATTAATTGAATACCCTACTTAATACCCACAAAATCTATAAACTTTAACGGTGATTGAACTTAATAACGTTTATAATGATTTTGGAAAATTATTTGATTTGTTAGTTTTAAACGATTCATGCAATTATGTAATTTCTCGTTCTGATCCAGATCCTGTTACTTTACTGGAACTTAAATTTCATCCTACATTACAATTTATTTTCTCATTGCCTCCTGCTCATAAATCCTCAACACAAATTAACAACGAGAAAGTTTATAATTTTAAACAAACAAACAAAACAAAAATTAAACTATTTAATATCTAATACAAATTGGAATGATTTAATTGCTTAAACAGCTTTACTTTGGATGACATGACTGACATTGTTATAATAAAATTTATTCTTTAATGGATGAATGCACTCCTAAATTCAGTTCATACCAACACACTGGTAATCCTTGGAATTCAAAACAGTTAACTTAACTAAAGAATTTAAGGAATAAATATTATAAACAATTTAAGAAATCTGGATTGCTTGTAGTTTATGCTAAATACTTAGTTGCTTGTGCTAAATACAATACTCTCAACAATTCCCTATATCACAAATATTTACTTAAAATTAGTAATGATTTTACACGTAACACTAATGTATTTTACAATTTTGATAACGTTAATATAAGTAATATGTTTGCAAATGGTTTTACTAGTACGTATTCGGATGCACAATACGCCTCTGAAAGTTATCCCTAAACATTAAACACTAACCGTTTTATGTTATCGTTCCCAAATATTGACACTATTGATTTATTACAAAGTTTACATAACATAAAGATTTCGTATAATTTTGTTCCTGATGCCGTTCCAAGCAGCATCTTACATTATTGTGCTCAATCGTTGGATAAACCATCAATAATTTTGTTCAAAATTAGGAAAATGCTGTATCAATTATTAAATCTTATAAAAACCTGATATCTTTAATTACAGAGATATGGATACAATGCTCTACCTAAGACTTTAGAGCATTGTATCACTGATTACATGTAATATAAATCATCGTCTATTCTGTCATCATGTCCACACGAATTTAGGAATGGTTGTTCTACTACAACGAATGTCCTTCATCTTACAACACACATAAACCAAGGCTTAATACAAAGAAAACAAACTGAAGCCGTAAACCACAACCTACTTTTTTAAGCTGAACCTTTTGGGATTTACATCACGCAGTCTAAACTGCATAGAATCGTATCTTTTGGATAGAAATAAAAATGTAAAATTTAATAACAAATACTCCAAACATATTTTGGTTACTTCTGGTGTCCTTAAGGTAGTAGTCATATTGGTATAATTCTCTTCTCCCTGTTCGTCATTGACCTTCCGGAAGATAACATTAAAATATTTTTGAGTTGCTCTCAATATGTGGATCATTTATATCTTCATTCCGATCTCAACAATTTATTATCCTGGCGCAGTCAAAACTTAATGAAATTAAATTTGAAAAACTTAAACTTATGCGATTTTTAAAAAGGTTAAATTAAATTACCAGCTTAAATCTGTTGAAAATTGTCTTTACCTCGTTTATCTCGTATATTAAACCTTCATGCCATACTTTATCAAACGCTTGAGAAATGTCGATGAAGAGAGCAGAACAATATATATTTTTCTCAAACTCTTTTCTTACAACATTTAAGAGTGTATGAGTTAGTACTGTGTTTTCTTCCAAACCCAAATTGATGTTTCGGAATACTATTGTTTTCAATTGACCTCGGATGCAACTTGTTCATGAGCATCTTCTCAAATATCCTTGATATATTAGACAATAGGCTGATAGATCTGTATGATTCTACTTGTGTGTGAACTTTTCCAGTGAAATCTTCCAAATAAAATAAACATATTTTTATTGCTATTCGGGGTAGCTTCATAAGCATCTTGTTACTGATTTTGCCAATACCACGCACTTGGAGTTGAAATCAACAATTTCTCTCGAATCTCAAACCGTAGGGGAACAGCAGCTCGAAAATGGGGTACAACAGGTGGCAACTCAAAAGTTTCATTCAATGTATTCGGAGAAAAAACCTACTTGCTTCAAATGATGAACAAACTGAATCCTTTTTTCAGTATAATTTCTTGCTTCAATGCTTTTGGTTGCTCGCCATATTGAGTATTCCGATTGCTGGTTTGCTTCCAGATTTTCTAGATATTTATTCAAAATTTATTCCATTTTTCAAATTTAAAAGAGGTCTTTGAGTATTTTGTAAAATCGTTTACCTTCAATTTGAGTTGGGGAGATACTGATAAAATTCATCAAAAATATAGAATCCTGAAATCTACAATATTTAACCAAAATAAACTCTTTCTGATTAGGGAAATTTTATCTGATAATTTTGTTATTCTTAATAAATCGTTGTACTATATGTAGCCTTAATTTATACATAGACCACAATCCTTAACAAAAACAAGAAAGCTCTTAAAAATAGAAATGTATTTTCGTTGGATAATTAAACGAGGAGTTGAAAAGGTTCACAGTTTTATTTTGTCTCAAATTAAGATATTTACTTACTTGCAACATTATTCGAGTGAGCGAGTTTAAGTTAGTATTAGGATTTTTAGAATGCGAAATCGTATTATTTTTGTATTTGAATTTGCAGTCTTGTATGTGTATGTGTGTGTATGTTTATTTGTGTTTTGTTTTCTTTTCTTTTTCTTATGTGAGGTGAATTTCAATAATCCTATTGTCTGCTTTTAGGCTTTCTCACTTCACTGTGTGCTATACATACATATTTGTGTTTGTGCTTGTGCATGTGTCAATGTGTTTTTCGTTGTCATTTCTGTCGCTTTTCATTTTTCAGTTTCGTTTTTTATGTGATTTGCAATTTTCCTTTTAAGAGTTTGAATCACATGCGTTTGGAATTTTGCCGACTTTTACTCAGAGAAGTGGATTTGTAAAATCCCTTTACAGAATTTTAATGCGACTTTTTCTTCAGTTTATATACCAAATCTATTCTTCTTCATGTTTATTTATTTTTTTGCTGTCATTTTACCGGATACCTTGTTTACTTTCTGCCTACTTGTTTATGTGAGTGTACGTGTGTGTGTGTGGCGCTGCATGACTGGAAGTCTAAAGAAGGTTTAATATTAAATTACTTCCATGTCTTCTTTGTTTACAGTATGTTTAGCTTTGTTTATCAACATTTAACTTTAAAAGTCTTGTCATTTAAAGTCTTTCTTTGTTTAGTTGTTTTTATTATTTAACAAATTCAATTGTTTAGATGACTTAAATTTGCAAATTAATTTTAAATTATTTTTGTACAAATTTCTGTCTCATTAGCTTGAACAGATATTTAAGGTTTATTATGAAATAGTAGTTAGACATGCACAGTAACACCACTAAAACATTTAGCAGTTCAAACTTAAAAAGAACTTAAGTAAAAATTGTAATTTTCTATTTTTATTTCTTAGTCCCCATCTATACTGTGAAACATTTGATGCAAAACATTTGAGTTTGTTGTTGAAAGGGGAAAGAGGAATGGAAATGGGTACTCAGTTTCATGTACATGAAGTTTTTGATAGGTATGTCATCCACATTTATTCGTTCTGTACATAAATGTCAAAAACTGAAAAGCAAAAACTTTACCGTGTGGACACGAATGCAGTTTCAAAAGAGAATTTAAAAATGTTTTGCTGCAAATATTTCACAGTGTGAACCGGAACTTACTAAATATAATAAAACCTACTTTTAATGCTTTTAGTTTCCGTGGGCAACCACTCAACAAGTAGCTCACTTATCTCCATCCAAAACTTATCTCATGTTCCTCAGTAACCACACGCTGATTCTAAAACGGTCCAACCATTTTCTCTGATAAATGAGCAGCTGTATCTAAAATTCATCCTCTACAAGTCATCCAAGTATTAGGGGAAGTTGGCACCAAAAATTCACTGCCTCAACATTGATGGAATAGGTGTGACATCATTTCTTTCCTCTGCCTCATTATAACAACTTCAACAATAGTCCTTGAATCGAACACCCCGTCTCATTTTTTTTTATTATAACGTTTATTTATTTATCGAATCTGCCTTACTTAGGCCTAACAATAAGTATTAAAATCTTATAACTAAAATTAAAACTAAATGCTCTCTGACAAGAGCGTTGATGGACATATGGCCACATCTTAGCGGGGTAGTAGATCGACTCTACGAAGCCTTGATCGTGTTTGGGTCTGTGCGAGAAGTCTTGCAAGCGGATTCGTGTGATTCCGTAATTTCATGATGTATTTCTCACGGACATTCTTGAACTCATCCTTAACCAACGGTACTTGTAGATCTCTATGGATGTTCTCATTTCTTATGTACCATGGTGCACTCGTCATGGTCCTAAGAATTTGCGATTGTGCCCTCTGTATAAGATCAATACTGGAATTACTGGCCATTCCCCACAATTGGATTCCATATGTCCAGATTGGTTTTAAAACACATTTATACAGGATGACTTTATAGTCAAGGCTTAATCTTGATTGGTCATTGATTAACCAGTGACGGCTAGAGGCTCTTAACTTCATGTGAAGTCTCTTGGCTTCTATATGACGACGCCAAGTAAGTTGTCTATCCAAGTGAATACCAAGGTATGTAATAGTATCTGTCTGTGGAATGTTTATGTTATTTAGTGTGATAGGTGGACAGTCACCCCTTCTGAGAGTAAATGTGATGTGTTTGCTTTTGAGTTTGTTTACTCGTATTCTCCAGTTATTCAACCATTTCTCCACGAGTCTGAGATAATTGGCCAATTCCGTAGAAGCTACCTGGGAATGTCGATATGGTAAGTCTATCACACACAGGCAAATCAGAAGTATATATCAAATAAAGTGTTGGTCTGAGAACACTTCCCTGTGGAACACCAGCCTTAATTTCATAATTCCCTGTTACATAATCGCAATATTTCACTCTAAAAACTCTGTCTGATATGTATGACTCCAGCAATCTATGCGTACTTGGTGGTAGTAGACACTTAATTTTGATACCTGGGCAATATCCAAAAAGATAGCACAACAATATTTTTTATTTTCAAAAGATTTTCTTATCTCTCCAGTCAATCGATTAACTTGTTCAATGGTTCCATGTTGTTCACGAAAACTAAATTGATGAACTGGGATTATATGTTGGTTATTTAAGTATGGCATAATTTTACATTGCAATATTTTCTCAAGTAACTTTGATATGTAGGGCAGAAGACTTATAGGTCTGTATAAAGACGGCATTGTTAAATCTTTTCCTGGCTTAGGTATCATAATGATCTGGGTAATTTTCCAATTAGTTGGGAAAACGCCTAGTCTGATGATCGCAGAAAACAATACAGATAGCACGATTATAGCTATTTTCGGTAGGTTTTTAATCATGGACGGCGTAATTTTGTCATATCCCCGTCTCTTTGCATTACGTTTCTACAATGCACAGTAATCTGTTCCATAGACAAAAGTCAAAAATATTTATACCCTATTAAAACTGTCTGAAACCGGTTTATTCTATTACCTAGTCGCAATACCAGTGTCCTCCCGAAATAGGACTTTACTTACAAATGTTTAAGGTGTCTATACAAATTTCGTTCCAAATAAGTTGTATATATACCGAAGTAACGCCACCTAATTTTATGATGATTGGTCTATAATTAATTATAACTCCCATATAAGGCCCACTTCCGAAATTCACTTTAACGAGCATAAAACACTTACAAATTTTGAAATGCACATAAAATTCAACATAAATATAGACATAAATCACACGACTTAATTTCATTTCGAACGCTCCATACTTGGTCACAGCTCCCTACTTCCTAATATCACTTTAAGGAGCTTAAATCTCTTAAAAATATTGGAATCCAAATCTCATGGCGATCGGACAGAAATTGCTCATAGCTCCCACATAAGGCCCACTCCCAAAAATCACTCAAGAAAAAATATTATTGACATTTTAAAAGAAACATGTTTTTGCTCGTGGTCGGACAATCAAATGTTTTATATACTAAGGTTTCATAAAGTTCTAACGAAAAGGATATATGGCCTTGCGCAACTCTATTAATATCTACCAATTTTTGAGACATTCCAGTCATAATTATAAATTTAATTTTAATAATATAGGATGCTCCCTTATTTCTATTTTCTGAATTTATATTTTCTATGAATTTCTTTTGTCCATTTGTTATATGAAGACAAAGCTCTGTGCGATGTAGTTAGGGTATTGTAATAGTTGTTATCGTATGTCTTTATTGATGATGCAACATCATACTTTTCATCACATTTTGGCACACGGATGATAATTTATTTTACTTGCTCTTCGCCAAATCGTTCCATCGTATCTAAAGCCAACAACACGTTTGACAGCCGGAATTTCCTACTGACTTAAGCCACCTTTTGGAGCTGTCAGTAAAGACTCATATGACACCTGCAGGTGGAAGAGTCCGCTTATCCACTATCCCAATTCTGTAAAAGTATGTATAATTCCATATCAAAGGTCTCGATATGCAATAGTCGATATTTTGTATAGCCTCATAGTATTCCAAGATTATTGAGTACCTTTGAGTTTTCTTACCAGACGACTAAGCTGCTGCGTTTAGTCTCATCGCAGAATTGAGAGCGAATTCCACCGGCAACAAGTTTAACATAAACATCTGTTATCAGAATGGTAGTAGTCCTAAAAGTATTTTCAACTGCCTACCGATAGCAAGAATGATCCATAGTATGCCACCATACAATTACTGCATAAAATAATATTGTTTTTTCATAAAACAATTTTTCAAAAAGTATTTTCTAAAGCATATTTGAACACATTTTTGAAAAACTTTGATTCCATTTTTAAAAATATTAATTTTTTATAATCAATTGTAGCATGATCAACTCAACTCACGACTGCCAGCTCTGATACTATTTATACACGCGCCATCTATCAGGAATCTTCTACAATGCTCTTAACGGACATATTAGTACATTCGAATTCCAGAGCCTTCGATGTCATTGCCAGCAGCCCAAACATTTAATGTTGCCATACTTACAAACAATGCCAATAACCACATGCTACTGACCGTACAGACCGTTGAATTCAAATCGTCATTGCACATTCGTAACAATATTTCATATAAGCGTCCACAATATTGAAATAGGATGGCAAAACAATAAGGATAAAATTTTAATATTAGTATTTAAAGGTAAATATAAAAACATTATGTTTTTATGTTAGGAATGAAATTACGCATGGAATTAAAGCCAAAAATTGTATTTATTGTCATTATTTATTTCATTTTTTTTAAAAAATATATAAAATTGTATATTAATATCCATGTAATTGTTTTTCTTTAACAAAAATGTCTATAAAAAATAAATTTAATTAAACCTTTTTCATATTGAATAATATAAAACAAGTTAGCCGGTTTTTTCTAAAACATACTTTTTCGTTTAAACCGAAAACCGGTTTTTTGAATTTTGTAAAACTGAGTGATTTAAAAAGATTTTTAAAATTAAGTTTTAAAGCTTAATAAAAATTAACGAGAATTAACCTGGGTCTAAGCAAATTAAAGGCAACATTTCATTAAATTTTCCAAAAATTCGTACAGTGAATCTACAGCCAGGAAACAATTCTTTACTTTTAAATTTGCTCATAGTAAAATATTTAAATCACGTAAAAAACAAATCATATCGTCGAAGTGGTAACATCTTTATGTGTTTCTTTGATCCGAGTCTTTACAACATTTGATTAAATAGAGTTTATTAAACATTTATTCTCAATCAAATAAAAACTCATTCACAGACATACAAACTCTTACACAGTGATGTCATTTATATTTAGTGCCAAATTTATGTATAAAATGTGCCAAAATGGGACAAACATTCCTTTTTTGAGACTATGTTTATGTAAATGATTAAAAAGTTGTGGTATTTCAATTGAACTATCCTTTTATCCGGTCTCGATTCCAATTTATTTTTCAAAAATATATCGTATATTATATAAATGAGGAATAATAACACTATGCTACACAAAAAATGCGCAGGGGATCTCATATATCAATTATTTTGTATTGAAGTCCATATAGTTCGAAAAGGCTTATAGCTTTTCTCGATCACTTTTTTAAGTACTCTTTTTCTTAGCAAATGTAGTGAAATGATAAAATTTTTAATATTACAACTTTAAAAAAATCGTAACTATGTTGTTTTTAAATTGATTTTAAAATTGTTTCTTTAATTAAAAAGATTCATAATTTACCTTCCAAATAGAAGCAGTTAGGAAATGGCTGAGTTAAGGTCGTTTCAGTTCCAAAAGTGCAAATTTTTCAACAAATTGTGACTGATCGTAAGCAGAAATATAATAGTTTCTTATACTAAAGTAGCTTAACGAGTAATACTAATTTTTGTAATAACATGTATTTTAACCTTTTCGAATTTTTAATACAAATGCTTGCGTGTTCTTTCTATAAAAAAAATAATACAGCCGACAATATTTTTCTATAATGGGGACCTTCCTGACTTTAACCATAACTTTTTCTAACATACAATTTTAAATGCATACATATTTATTTGTGAACAACTTCCTTTTCTAAGTGAAAACGTTATGTGCTTACTTTAGATTTGATTTACTTGTATTCTTCAATTTCTTAACCACGTCTCTACGTGCCTGAGGTAATTACCAGGGTTTCTAGATGCTACATTTAAGTCCACATGAGAACTAAGAATTGCAGTGTCGTCTGCAAAGGTGGAAACGGTTAATTCTTCGAACTCGGGCAAATCAGAGGTGTATAATAGGTACAGGGTTGGTCCTAGAACACTTACCTTGGGTACCCCAGCATTGATCGCATAGTCGCCTGTCATATAATCGCCGCATTTGTTCCTAAACAAACGATCCGATAGGTAAGACTCTAGTATTTTGTGTATACTAGAAGGCAGAAGGCATTTAATCCTGTGTATTAGACCTTTATGCCAAACCTTGTCAAAAGCCTGGGCAACATCTGGAAATATTGCCGAACAGTAGTTTTTTAGTTCGAAAGATTTTCGTATCTCTCCAGTTTGGCTGTTAACTTGCTCAATTGTTCCGTGTTGCTTACGGAATCCGAATTAATGATCTGGGATAATGTTTTGACTATTTAAGAATGTCAGAATTTTCCCTTGGATTATTCTCTCAAGTAGTTTAGACAAACAAGGCAATAGCTAATAGGTCTGTAGGATGATGCCAATGTCAAATCCTTTCCTGGCTTGGGTATCATTATTATTTGGGAGATTTTCCAATTCGGAAAAACTCCTAGAGACAAGATCGCATTGAATAATACTGTGAGTACAATAATTGCTACATCTGGTAGGTTTCCAATCATGGAAGGTGTAATTAAATCATAACCTGGAGATTTTTTTTGTTTAAGATTGTCCTTAATGATCTTCTGAACATCTTCTATACTAACATTGATTAGTTCGGAGTCTGTTTTCATGCGAACAGGTAAATCCCCCAGTACAAAATTATTTGTTGGGGGGTTTGGTTGGAATACATTACTTAAATGTTCAGCCAAAACTACGGCTTTATCCTTTGCACGTGCCCAGGCACCGTCAGATTTTCTTATCAGACTTTGAACCTTTGCCGGTGGCTTAATGTTCTTAGCTGCCTTCCAAAGGGAGAAGTTTGTGTGCTTAGTACTAGTTAAACTTTCAATATAGTTTCGATTTCTGCAATCCTCTTCAGACTGAAGGGCTCTTTTTAGTCTCTTACTTGCAGTGGACAGCCTCTGCTTAGCAGCAGGAGATCTATTTGAGGATGAGTCTATTAATTTCTGCATTAGAAATACACATTTTAGGTTTAGGAGAAATGTGACACTTTGGCCGAAAAGATACAATCGTTGATATCTTCCTCACACTATATGATGTATTCAGTGTGGATATGGCTGCTGATGTATTTTCTATATTTTAACCAATCAGTCTTGAATAATGACGTATGAGACAATTGATATTGTCCGTAATAGTTTAGTATAACGGGAGAATGGTCAGAAGACAGTTCATATGATATTTTTGCAGTAATAGAGTTTCTATTTAAATTCTGTGATATGGCAAAATCTATTAGATCAGGAATTTTTCTAGGATCAGAAGGCCAATAAGTGAGCTGACCAGGTGATATAAAATCTATTCAATTTTTACGATCAACTAGAGTCCTGTACAGCTGTCTGCCTTTTGGGTTCATTAATCTGGAACTCCAATATGTATGCCTAGCGTTGTAGTCGCCACAAGCCAGGAAACGATCTCCTAGTGTATTAAAAAATTCTTCAAAATGTTCCTTAGTCACAGAAAATCGTGGGGGGCAATATATTGAGCTTAGAGTTAAATCTCCAACTCCACATTCTAAGTGAATAGATGTTGCTTGCAAATAGTTTTTGGAGAGTTTTTCTAGGGTATAATGTTTTATCCTATTTCAAATTAAAATGCCAGTACCACCGTGTGCCTTACCGTCAAGATGATTCGTGAGATGAAATATAAAAGCTGGAATATTATTAATAATCTGAAAAAGTGTTAAATTGACACCGTGTCATGCGTGTTATTAATTTTAATATTTAAAATTTTGTTTCACACATAACTTGAAATAGAATATGAACTGGTGTGTTAAATATATGATATTTACAATAGATCTTGGACAATGGAAATTTTCCTCTAAATTTGCCAATTGTCTGAATTACATTTCCAATGTATTCTTTCAATTATTACATAGTAAAAATTTAACTTAAGCCAGAATAAATTTAAGAATTTTTTATATATAAAAGCAACACTTTTCTCCATTCAAAATACGATTAATTTAAATATGTATTTAAAAACAAAAATATAAAATGTTGTTTGTTTATTTAATTATTAAAAATAGAGAATGCATGTGTCATGAAAAACATTCTCCAGGGAGAAATTAAGAAAAACGCATTTGAAAAATTTAAAAATGCATTTGAATAAAATATGCCTTTTTTATTACTTAGTTTAAAGTGGAAGGTTTATGAAATCAATAAAATCGGACATCTCGACAATGGTTGGTATATATTGTATTTAAAGTTCTACTCTATTTGTACCAAATACATACATTACATTTTTTAAATAAATAATTTTTTGTATTGAAAATATAGCGTAATATAGTAAGTTCTACACTTTTTTAATATTATAAAAAGTATTTTAAATTTAAGGTGGAGAACATTTCCAAAAATACATTTGAACGATGAATGCATTTTGACCCATTATCGGTCCGAATTTCTATGACGTTATATACTTCGTTTGAAATGTCTATCGTTAGATATCCATATTCGTAATCCAGATATAGATAAACAGTTTTTTTTTTTTTTGATTCCGCTATCTATAATGATACCCTATATAGCAAATTAAAAATATAAAAATTGGGAATGAAATGACAAACTTATACATAGCCGGAGGACCTTTGTAGTCCTTTGGGTACGAGACACATGTTTACCGAAAATTGTTAAAATTGGAACTTTTTTCTGTGTCTGGCGGAATTCATGATATCGTACTAAATAGAATCAATAATTTTTACTAATAATCGAAATTTTTTTCAAAAACTAGTAAGATATTTAGTAAACAATTTAACTAAAAAACAACAATCAAAGTTTAGTATATTCATTTAATAACTTAATTTTAAATAAAACTTAATAAATCATTGGAGTACTGCATTACTTTTGTCCTGTACACTTCTGTCATTAAAAACCAAATAGTACCAATAATGATACAATTGTGCCACAAATCCCATCACTGCTCCCGCACATACTCTGTCAGTCACATAAATAAACAAATAGAAATCTGGTATTTCGTTTTCAACAAATTAATACTCATTTCATTTTAATATATTGACTTATTGACTGCATTTTATTTGACTACAAATCGCTTAGATCAGGTATGAGAAAATTATTGCCGATGAATGTCTGTCTGTCTGTCTGTCTTTATGTGACTACAACTAGAAAATCACAAAGCCACATATAGAAATCATGTCGAAGCATTCTCACTTAGTTAGGGTTTTCCTATCTAATAGCTTGTTTGTTGAGCGAGTTTTTAAATTCCGGATCATACAATAAATTTTTGAGAATATACCGGCTATGAGATACAATTGTATCAGTAATGTCACAAAGTATACAGAGGTGTCAAATTTGACGTTTCAAAAACTCAAAATCAGATGAAAGGGCAGTTCTCTTAAAAAAGGATAGCAAATATTTTGTACTACAATATCAGTGATGTGTTAAAGCAAAACACTATATACAACGCGAATATGGTAGACAAAGTAATGTAATCAAAACAAACAAATAACCAAAGCAAAACAATGAAAAAGGCAGTTTATAAAGAAAGAGACGAATAGAAAACGAGATTATTTTCTGTCTCGTGACACCTCTGTATACTCTGTGGTAATGTTTTGGGCCTTATTACTTGTCATTGCATAGACGACTAGATATGAAATTGTAGATTTTAGTATTACGGTAATTGGAAAATTGTGGGAATGTGAGTTTCAGAAATTATATTTCTCAATAGCAATTAATAAGAATAAATTCTTAATTACACAACTTAGAATTTAATTTTGATAAAGAAAGAAAGTAGAAGAAAAAAATGCGACTAATATAAGTAAAATCTTTATTTGAATGATTATTTCGAATGCAGTTCTTCAAAAGGCAAACCCTTAGAGAAATGAGTATGTAAAAACTTGGCAGTAAGATAAAAAAAAATTTACCGTGCAGCAAGCATCGAAAATAATATGAATGTGTTTGTAATTTTACAGCCAAACCTTCATTCGCATAAATGATGCTGGAAAGAAGTGAAACAATTTACATTTCAACACACGTTTACATGAATGAAAACATTCTTGTTAAATACGATGTGAGTGAAGAATCACACATCTAAACACAAATACATACTATATATGTATATTAGGATGGCCCTGCTACATATACAATTATCCTTCCTCATCTAAAAACCAAATACTGAACATTTTAGCAAAATCGTATAACGTTTAGAAATTGGTTGCACGCTTTATTTGAAAATTCGATTTGTTAGTCAATGTATAAATAATGGGTCTTCCAATAGGGAATTCCAAACTATGACAGTTGAAAGCGGCTATATTGTTGAAGCTACACCTTTCGAATTGGCTGTCATTTATTCAGTTTGTTTTTCCAAATCTTTGATAGTGATTTGATAGATGTTCTGTTCGGATAACGTTACGTACGCTTCGCCCATTTTACGGTCGCCACAATTTTTTGCATCCTGCCTTAGGTTTTCACCCTTACATAGGCAATGACGTGTGTTCGCTGAAAGGGCCCTGGAGAAGGCTGGCGGCGTCATCGGTCCATAATTCTTTGTGAACGAAGAGCGCTATAGGTCGATGATTACCAAGTTATTTTTGACCTGAATTGGATGATATGGAAACCAATGACATGTGGTTTCAACAGGACGGCGCTACATGCCATACAGCTCATGTTACATTGGGCATTCTGCAAGAGCGATGGTCAAATCATGTGGAGGTGATATGAACTGGTTACCGAAATCGTGCGGTTTCACCCTGTTAGACTTTTTATTGCGAGTCTATGCATATAAGGCACATACCAAAGCCGCCCTCAAAGCCAACCTGATTTATGATTAAGGTTGACCGAATTACTTTTTTCAAAATTTTTATATTTAAACATCTTAATGAATTTCAAAAATATATATTTTTAATTGAAAATTTTTTATCCATATAAATGTCTTTGTAAGTTTGTTTGTTTGTTTGTTTATTTGTTGGTTTGTTTGAGCATCACGCCTAAACGGCTAAATCGATTTTATTGAAATTTGGAACGTATATAGATCTTTACTTGGAACCATCAATAGGCTACAACTTTTTTCAATACTTTTACCAGAAAGGGATAAACAGGGGGAAAAACTGGTAAAATTTGTACCTTTAGTTCTTAAACAATAATTACTAAACGGCTGAACCGATTTTTACTATGACAGGGGTAGCGAAGCGCACCGGGTCAAGCTAGTAACTAATAATTTTTAAAATTTTTTGCAAGTATTTACTCTTTTACTAAAATCTCGAAACTTCAAACAAACGATTTTGCTAAAATTTTCAGTATTTAGTTTTTTTGAAAATAAATAATATCGAAAAATGTAATCTATGGGCCACCCTTATATACATATGTATATATCTGTGTATCTGTGGACTTTTGTCAAAAACACTTATTTCGAAAAATGAAAAGTGTTCCAAATCTAAAACAAATGTATGATAGCCTTGGACTGTAAATTATTGATTTTAAGATTATTATTCTAATTGTAAATATTTGCTGCTTCTATTACATTTCTTTTTTAGAAAATATTCAAGAAAAAAATTATCATATCTCTAGATAAGAGCTTTATCAAAAGTCCACAGATATATGCAGATACAAACAACTTTATGTCTATATTATCATCTGAATTGAATGTTATATACTCATCCTACAGTTTTTCTTTTATACTACTCGTACGACTGGCAAAAATGGAAATAGAAAGTGATTGTAGAAAAAAAAAACTCTTTTGAAAGCAAATCTAGTATTTGAATAATAAAAAGAAGCAAGAATGAAAGAAAAACACTAAACACTGATAAATAAACAAATATTACATTATTAGCATTATTGGCAATTTTATTCTAAATGTTAAATTGAGATTCAATTTTCTATGGTTTACATAATGTGATCTATGCAGTAATATTGATGTACATACATAGAATTGAATGAGTGAATGAATGAATGTAAGTGACGCCATGGCACACCATCACAGCAGATGCGAAATTTAAGTGTTTTACTCAAGATGCAACGAATGCAAATGAGCATACAAACTGGTAAATATGTATTCTGACTATTTTTAATAATGTTCATGCAATGTTAAAGCAAAAAACATTTAAAGAAATAATAATAAGCATTAACTACTGGATACAATGTAAATTGCAACAAATCTAGGGAATTTTGCCAATTTTTCACTACCCGATTCCCGAAATTTTTAGTCTGGTATCCCGGGAATTAAAAAATTTTTGCTTTTATCTCAGCAATAATAAAACGACTATTATTATTTTGTTTGGGTTTTTCGAATGATAATTTAAAAAGAGGGTGAATTCCAAAATGTCTGTTTGCAAAGCAACAAAAAAATACCTTGCGTTTCTTAACAAAACCGTGTACCTTGACAATGTTTCATGTAGCAAACCTTATGAAAATATAAAAACAGACACTATGCAAAGTTTATTTTACAATTATTAATGTTTGCTAGATTTATTTTGATAAAGTTATTACTGCAATGTTTTTTTTATGTTTTGGAACACACCCAGACATACTGACATAGCTTTATCGACTTCCCTATTTATAAGACTTTATGGGGTCGCAAATGAAAATTGTGGAAATACACTTATGGTATACAGTGCAAGCTCGGTATTCGCGACTCGGTATTATAATCGCGACAGTTTACGAAAAACAGGTTATATTTTCGCGACTTTTAATTGTTTATTTTAAATTTGATTACAATGTCAAGAATGGAAAAAATGCTTTGTAAGTGGTTTCTAAAACAAAGAGAAAAAAATTTTCCAATATCAGCAGGGATTTTACGAACAAAAGCCAGTTATTTGTTTTCAAAAATTTGTCAAACCAATTCAGGTTTTAATGACAGTGAAGAAGGATGGTTGAAAAAATGTAAGCGTCGACATGGAATTAGATTTTGAAAAATTACGGGCGAGAAATTGTCTTCGAAACCTCAACTTATTGATCCATTTGTGAAAGAGTTTACGGATTATGTTGATGAGCATGGGTTGACTCTTCACCATATCTAGAATGCCGACGAATCTGTTTTATACTATAGGATGCTTCGAAATCCCACTCTTGTCACATGTAATGAGAAAACAGCACCCGGAAGAAAAATATTGAAAGAACGATTAACTTGTTTGCCCTATTCAAATGCGAATGGCACAGACAAACTGAAATTGTTGGTTGTTGGAAAATCCAAAACCCCAATAATCCTGTAATATACAATTCCATTAATAACGCCTGGATGACATAATTTATGTTCAAGGACTGGTACCATCACGAATTTGTTACCCACGTAAGTTAATTTTCACTAATTAGTAAAAGTGAGTTGTTCATAAATAAACATTTTTTAGGTCCATCGATAAACATATGCATACAATGGGCTTTGGAAAATGATAAACCGACAACAGCACTATATGAACTGCGTGATTCAGCTGTTGTTTTTAAAAATAATTTGCAAAAAAAGCAACTCAAAATCTCCAATTTCTTTAAAAATGTTTAATAAGTATGTAATACTTATGTATATCAATAAAAATTATACTAATTTTAACAAGAAAAGAGTGCTATATTCAGCTATACCGATTCTTATATATCCTTCACCTTAGTTGTGGATGCATTAATTGCCCACTTTCAGCGTATAGCATCCTAAATATATCAAGAAATCTTTTAAAAATTTTATATTTAGTTGCTGACGAACAGATTATATTGTAGAAGTTACAAACTAAATGGCAATCTTCTCACGCATATGTAATAAAAACAACGAAGGTATAAAAACAAGTTAGAGTGCTATATTCGGCTATGCCGAATCTTAAATACCCTCCACCTAAATTATATGAAAATTATAGAAATTAAATTGGTATAAACACACTAATATCCATATTCAGTGTTTGTTATTGGGACTTAGCTCCGATTATGAAGATTGCTTATAGTCTACAAATACAGTTGCACAATTTTTGTGGACTATAACCGAATTAGGACTATAACCGAATTTCTTTTTAAGTCACTTTATGGATTATAGATGAATCCTGATATAATACACATTTTGGACTATATAAAAATTATGTACTTTCTTCAATAAAACCACTTTTTTAAACAAAATAAAAGTTTATTTAAAATATAGTAGTATAGTAGTATTTTATATATTGTTTGAAAAACTAGTTTACGCAGAAGATATTTTACTTCAAATGTATAAAAATGTTATCTAATTCAGCAATTTTCCTAAGCGATCTATATGGTCGCTTAGTGGGATGCGAGTGGGATATCTATCAAAAAAAATATTTTGTAACTCAAGATATAACATTTTTGACTTTTTTTTGCAAAATCAAAAACTTTGTTGACTTTTTTTAAAAAAATGGACCCATTTTTTAATTTATTTTTTTTGCTCAGAAGAAAGCTTATGTGTTTTCCCTTAACACCTTTTTGGTCGCTTAGTGGGATGCGAGTGGGATATCTACCAAAATAAATGTTTTGTAACTCAAGACAAAGGTTTTTAAATTGATTTTTTTCATATTTGTGTGTAAGTGTTTCTAAAACCTTAAAAATAAAAACCACCACAACTGACCGATAATAGCCACTGGAGGGGTGCAATGTGAGGCCGACCGCTATTAATTTTCTACCCTCAAAATTTGTCTGTGTTTTGTATCTTGCGGCTTTTTTAGTTAATCCTATAGGCATTTTTCAGCGCAATAATTTATATTCGTGATTGATTTTTGGAAGGGGGCCTTATATGGGAGCTATGTCAAATTATGGACCGATCACCATGAAATTAGGTGGTGTGATTAATGTCTATATGAAAGTATTTATGTTGCATTTGATGTGTATACCAAAATTTTTAGGAGATTTATGCTCGTTAAAGTGATTATCGGAAGCAGGCATTATATGGGACCTATGACTAATTATGGACGGATCATAATAAAATTTGGTGACATGAATTCCGTATATATAAAACTTATTTGGAGAAAAACTTGTGTAGATACCTATATAAATTAAACATTTGTGACCGATAAAGTCCACTTTCGGGAGGACATTTGTATGGGGGCTAGGTGAAATAATGAACCGATTTCAGCCAGTTTCAATAGGCTTAGTCCTTGGGCCGAACAAATTATATGTACCAAATTTTATCCAAATATCTTCAAAATTGCGACCTGTACTCTTCGCACAAGGATTACATGGACAACAAGCCAGCCAGACGGACGGACGGGCATCGTTTAATTGACTCAGAAAGTGATTCTGAGTCGATCGGTATACTTTAAGGTGGTTGCTAGACTAATATTTTTGGGCGTTACAAACATCTGCACAAATCCAATATATCCTCGCCACTATGGTGGTGTAGGGTACAATAAGTGATTTTTATTCCTGAGGTTAACATATTATGGGTATTACAGTATCAAGGGTATGAAATTTTAGTTAGGTATGTTACATACCATCGGAAAGGCTAATGTGTCTAGTTTCTCTGCGTAAGTTAAATTTTTAAGGTTTACACACAAATATGAAAAAAATCCAAATAGTGCATATGCTAAAAATTTAAAAACCTTTGTCTTGAGTTACAAAACATTTATTTTGGTAGATATACTATCTATTGGGACACATTTTGCTAAGAACAATAGGTAATAAGATATATGGATAAGAAAAAACACCTGCTTGGCCAAAATGTCAAATTTTGACCTCCCATAACTCAGAGAGTTCTTGACCGATCTTGTTGAAAAATTGTGTCCAAATTACTATCCAATAGAACTAACATTAGTGCAAATTTCATCCCGATCGGAAGACATCGATTTCAAAAGTTGGTTCACTTGACGTGAAATGACCCATATATAATTATGAACCCATAGTCACCAAATCTACTTGAAACTTATATCTGTTACATTTTTTACCGATATGAGTGTATATATGCGTTAATTAATGTATTTTTCGGATGTGCGACTTATTTGGAAGATATAATTAAAGGCGGCATGAAATAACCCCCCACGAAATAACACCCCAAAAATAAAATTAAATAACCCCCCAAAAGTTAGGGCATTATTTCATATGCAATAAAACCCCAATTTTAAAAATAAAATAAGACCCCAACGAAATGAAATAATGCCCCAAACAGAAATGAAATAACACCCCATTACTGGGGTCTTATTTCATATGAAATATAACCCCAATTTTTAAAATGAAATAAGGCCCCAAACACGGTGAAGGTGATAAAAAACTATAGCAGTATTCATGATGTGGAGCTCTTGGCCTAGTAAAAAAGCAGAAGAGCTATTTATTGACAAACATTAATATTTCTAATGTATTTTGTTTTTTAATTTGTGCTAATGTGCTCTGGTAATGTAGTAAAAGAGCACAATATCAAAAAACTAAAAACAAAATACATTAGAAATTGAAATGTTTGTCAATAAATAGCTTTTCAGCTTTTTTACTAGGCCAAGTACTCTACATTGTGAATACCGCGAATGTTTTTATATACTTTTAACAAAATAAAATAAAA
Source organism: Calliphora vomitoria (assembly GCA_942486065.2). Lineage (NCBI taxonomy): Eukaryota > Metazoa > Arthropoda > Insecta > Diptera > Calliphoridae > Calliphora > Calliphora vomitoria. The sequence goes on along the minus strand of OW818030.2, from coordinate 64,615,717 downwards.
ATGTTTGTTAATACTTGTATAGTTTCCTGAACTGTAATCCAACATTATGGACAGTTGTAATTTTGGAAGGCATTTGAAATAGCATCTGTCATTGGCTTCAATATTTCGAGCTTTCTCCTTTTATCTTGAAATCTCTTTTAAGACTTTTGGATGAAATAAAAACTATATTTGAATATTAAATATATTTGGGTTTAATGAAATTTTTTGAAATATTGATTTGTTAATACATTTAGAATTAGTGTATTATTTTGGAAACGCCGCAGGCAAACAATTGTGTAAAAAATAAAAAATCGCGCGATTTTTTATTTTTTACACAATATTTTTTACACTTCAATATTTCAAGTAAAGTTGTTTTAAATTAATGATTATATCTCTTATTAAAAAAGTTAAAGAAGACTAAATATACAAATTTCCTATGAAAAAGTTGACCTCTTTTTAAAATCTTTTTATTTTTGGACTATCAATATGAACAATAAATTGAATTGCGTTCTCGGAAAGTATTTTCAAGCACCATTAGTAATATAGAGAAAAATAGATTTGTTAACTTACCAACATACAACTTAAGTTTCAAAAATTTTACGGAAAGTAGGTCTTATTGAACTCATTGCATAGGTATCGCCTAAAAATGTACCTGCAAGATCTTCGAATTAATCCTTAATTCTATTAATAGCCTTTAACTCCTTACACAATTCTTCTTCGTTCTTTTGGTTGTGCACAACATAATTCTTGACAAGTAAGCACTTACCATCTGGGAGCAAACGTACTCTTGCCTTGCAAGTTTTATTCCTACACTCATATTTAATTGTACTATTGTATACCGACTTTTTGACATAATCATCCGTTGTTTTGAACCCAGTTATAATTTCAAAATTAATTTATTATTTATAACTTTCTTTACACTTCGAAATTATCACGATCTTAACTCTGCGAAATTATCACTTCAACTGATATCACAAATTTTTGTTGTGAATGGTAAATAATGGTTGTAAATATATCGGGACATAATTTACTAATTTTACGTTTTCCTTTTAAATTTAAAAATGAAGTAATCCCCCAAAATATATATTGGGGATTTATTTCATAATGATTTTTTGGGGGATTATTTCATATGATATAATCCCCCAATTAAAAAAATGAAATAATACCCCAAAAAATGAAATAACCCCCCAAAATTCGTTGTTGTTGCTCTCTGTACTAATTTTTGGGGGGTTATTTCATTTTATTTTTGGGGGGTTATTTCGTGGGGGGTTATTTCATGCCGTCATAATTAAATATTTTAACGTGATTTCTATGTATTTGCGGCCTATTTTGCTTGATAGTTTTCTCCATAAAATTATTTGCAATAGTTTTATGGGTATTATTGTGATTATCGGAAATGGAGCTAATATGGGTGCTATTGTCAAATAGGAACAGATATTCACAAAACCGATTTTCACACAATCTAGTAGTATCATTTGTGAATTAATACTACCGATCTCTGTAAAATTTTAATTCGATAACGATATTTCTCAGATATTTATGAAAATTAATGTGTTTTTTTGGAAGTGGTCCTTATATGGGAGCTATAACCAATTATGGGCCGATCTTCATGAAATTCCCTATGTACATGGGGATTATGCAAGTTGAATTTCAACCTAATACCGATATGCATAAGATATTTAAGTGTATTTAAATGATTTTCGGATGTAAACTTTATATGGGGGCTATGGTCAAATAGTGCCCGATCCAAAAAAAAAATTAGTCTCGCGATTTCTGTTTGCACAATTCCATGGACATTTATATACCATATCACCATATTTCGTGAAGAAATTTGTATGGAGGCTAGGAAAAATTATGGACCGATTCTTTTCATTTTCAACAGAATTTGTCCTTTTATCATATAAATAATGAGTGCAAAATTTCGTGGTATTCTCTGCAATGAATTTACCCAAAGTCACAAAAATCATGTGAAAATTATCAAAATTTTTAGAGGTTGTCTTACATTTTGATCCATAACCATGTTTCTACCAATTCGATTTTGCTGATTTTCAATACCAAACTGCTTAGAAAAATTATAAACATTTTGGTATACATTTTATTAATTTTGCTTATGTATTTTGGACGTGAGAGTGTCTTACACAGACAGAAAGTCGGACAGACATACGGACATTTCTCAATCGACTTATGTTTACCCTATGTGAAAACAAAAACAACACTTGTATGTGTAACTTTTTTGAGTAATTTTTTTGTTTGAGTTTTTTTCTAGTTTCCGCTCTATGTATATTTTCTCTATGGTAAAAGCATCTATTTTTTTATACGATTGTGGTGGAGAAACGAGCCGGGTTAGCTGGTGAAATTACAAAAATGTTTGTAAAAGTTTTCAAGTCTTATTTTATTTTAATTGGACTGGCAGCTTTTCTTCTTAAGTTGACTGTCAATTATTTTATACATTTCGTCTGATGATTATTCAGTAATTTATTATTAAAAGAAAGAAAAAGTAATAAATGAATATAAACTTGAAATTACGCCTGTTCAATAGTTCACAATTAACATTAAACAAACAAAAAGATAAATACTCATAGACTTGTTTTTTGATATATTTATAATTATTCCAATTAAAATTGTCTGGACTAATAAAACAAACAAGCAGATAACAAATTGTATCAGTGGCAAATAAATTGGATAAACGTTAATGAATTAAGGATCCCACAGCACCAAATAATGTGCGAAATCTACATAAATAAATAACTAATAAAAAGACGAATGAATAATGAAAATGAGTTTGTGGATACTTCCACGCATAAGAGTATTATGATAGTGTGATTTGTGTGAGTTGTTGCACGAATCACAAAATTATATTGTATAATGCAAATTAGGTGTATAAAATGACATCCCAGTGGATTAATAAACATATGACTATCGGCACTAAAGTTTAATCTGACAACCAATAGATTTGTTTCACAGCTCCCTTGTTTACGTCAATTCATTTATATACATACATACATACACAAATACAAATAGTTACACACATTGACACATACATACATACATGCCTACACTCATAAATTGAATCACGTAACGTTTAGAATTCATCTAATTTATGGGCTCCGATGTCACCGTAAGTGCGAATAGGCAAATGTTAAAATTTTATTACCTCACACTACGAAAACCACCCGAAAGGATGTTGTACGACATAATGAGCAGGAGTTGTTAAAACAACAACACTGCGCGCTCATATCTTCTAAGTGTTTTACCTACCACTCGTAAATATGTAAATGATTCTGTGCACTAATTCACTTTCTCCGCAGGTGTACGAGAATTGGTATTGATGTTGTCAGTGATAGTGAGTGATTTGCAAGATGATGGCGATGGCGGGGAAATGAGTAATAAATAATTTAAAAAATATTGTGCCCCAGAGTTTAGAAATTTTTACAGTCACAGCTACTTTCAACTGCCATTAATTTTAAAGCTATGAATCGTAAAATACTGCATTACCCAGCAAAAAAGAGAATACCAATCATTGGTAATATCATTGATGAAATACCAACTGAAGTATTTCCATTTTGAATGAAACACGAATGAATTTAACTCGTGGTTGTCACAGGAGAGAAATAATCCAAAGTGTTGAATTGTTTGTATTAAGTATAAGTATTTTTCAGTATGTTATGAAATATATATTTTACCTTTGGAAGTTGTGAAAATACATGCTGCACAATATTTGAATCATAAATGACATAAAGTAATAAAAACCGTAAAGCTACTCGTACTCCTACTGGTATGTAGTGAATATTGTTACGAATGTTCAATGACGATTTGAATTCAACGGTCTGTAACGACTGCCTGCAGCATTTATCATGTTTGAAGGCACGTCCATTATTGACATTGTTTGTAAGTATGACAACACTAAATGTTTGCGCTGCTGGCAATGACATCGAAAAGCTCTAGAAATCGAATCTACTAGTATGTCCGTTAAGAACATTGTAGATGATTCCCAATAGATGGCGCGTGTATAAATAGTGGCAGAGATGGCAGTCGTGAGTTGAGTTTATCATTGGCGCTGTTAGAGTTAACATCAACTGTCTTGTGCATATAAGGTTGTACGTAATAAAGTTTTTGTGCATTTCTGCGAATTGATATACGTGTATAAAGACATTGAGTGACTATTTAATTCTGTTGTTGTTGTTGTACATTCTAACTAAATAAAGAGTTGTTAAAATTTTAAACTACTAAAACTACTTTTATTTGCAATCAAAAGTATCCGGTTTATTTAAAGGAAATAAACCCACGTTTTTAAAAGGTAAAAACGTAACAATATATTGTGCTTGTTTTGCTGGGTATACTTTTTAAATAACATCATATTACTTGCCTTATATATAATATTATTAAAAGAAAATTTTTTTGCTGTAGTCGAGATTTTTTGTTGACCGATATTTGTATTTTAGTAATTTTTTTTTTCATTTAACAACGTGCATTCTTGCCTGCTTTAAATATCATTTGGCTAAATTCACTGAAATTTATTATTATTTATTTATCCTATGCTCATTTCACTGGCTACTTAGGCCACATCATCAGGAAACCTTTTCCCAATAGGCTTTAGTAAATCTAAAAATATTATACAAATAAAACTATAGTGAGAATTTATAATTTTTTCTTTCACCCACTTACAAAATACTGTTACGAATGTGCAATAGCGATTTGAATTTAACGGTCTGTAACGACTGCCTGCAGCATTCATCATGTTGACATCGAAAGCTCTAGAATTCGAATGGACAAACTAGTCCGTTAAGAGCAATGTAGAAGATTCACGATAGATGGCGCGTGTATAAATAATGGCAGAGGTGGCAGTCGTGAGTGGAGTTCATCATTGTCGCTGTTAGAGTTAACATAAACTGTCTTGTACATTTAAGCTTGTACGTTATAGAGTGTGTGTGCATTTCTGCGAATTGATAAACGTGTATAAAAACACTGAGAGACTAGTTAGCCTGTTGTTGTACATTTTAAATAAATAAAGAATTGTTACAATTTTAAACTAATAAAACTACTTTTTATTTGCAATAAAAAGTATCCGATTTATTTAAAGGAAATAAACCCCGTTTTTAAAAGGTAAAAACGTAACAATGCAATAAGAGCGGGAACAAACTAGGGTTGTCATTTGAATACAAATTATTCGAATAATAGAGCAAAAAAATATATTTTTAGTCGACTGTATAACATTTTTCAATTTAGAATAAAAAATTATTCATTCAATAATTGTCGATTAATCAAATAAATTTATTTTCAAGTTAAAATTAAAAAAAAAAAAAAACAATTTATATAAACAAAACTTTAGACAACGAGACGTAAAAAATTCTTTGTGAGAGTGTTTTTTTCCACACATAGATAGATCTATGTTGCAGTTTATTACAATTTTTCAACTATTGTTTACATGTTCCAACTTTGGAAGCGTGTAGCTTTTTACAGGAACGAGGTAACCGCTAGCAAGCCCTTTTATTTTATTCAGAATTTTATCGCCAATATAGCTGATATTTTAAAAATAAATTTGGTCAGTAAGCCGGCCATATCAAAAAAACCATAAAAATATTGAGCAAAATTAAAAAAAATAAATCAATAAACCTAAATAACTATCCAACTAATGAAGATAACCTACATATGTAGGTATATTTTTTGTAGATATACTCAAGGACTAATTATATTTTAAATTTTGGATCATAAATGAAGTTTTGGCGATTTTTTTAAACCTGAGGTGACCGACTTTGAGGGGCCACTGGCCAAAATAGAAAATGTTTTTGTTAGTTTGTTTTATGAGAAATATATGATTTTGACATTGCCACTCATTGAAAACTAACAAATGTAATATTCTTGCATTTCCTGGTGAGACGCTCCCACCTGATTAATACGCCTTGTTACAAAACAAATTAAAAGTACAATTCAATGCAAATGTGATTATTTTAATAAACAAGTAAATTAACACAAAGTAAATATATATCATAAATATATCTTTTGGATATGATTCGGTACCGTTAAATATTACGGTCTTACTTGATTCCATAAATGTACTTATGTACTTGAAACTTTAATATTTAAAACATACTAAGAAAACAATTTCAGATTTAGATATGTATATCACAACACTTCTGCACAATGAACTAAATAAAAATGCACAGCCCAAAATGAATCACACGCAGACACTTTATATGTTAAGTGTTCATTTTAACGTACTTTTTTTGGTCATACAAACGACAAATCATTATAAGCTCTGAACTCTTTAGTCTTTAAGTCTTGAAAGACATTAAGAGAAAAGTTTGCAAAGTAGTCGTTGTTTTTATACTTGAATTTAAGTAGGAATATTTAGTAAAATTACAATATGTTGTCATTGACACCCTTGAGTCTCGTTCGTCTGTCTCAACTTGTCGTTTTATTCAATATTTTATGAACCATTAAAACTTTGTAACTTTTCATAGTCATTTTGCATAAGAAAAATCCTGCGAGTGTTTTTTTTTTTTTTTTTGTGTGTCCTTATCACGTAGAGATTGCAGCTCATTTTATTATTATCCTCCTAAACATAAAATTAATCTGCCATGGATACATGTTTGGTACCCAAACTTCAAACTGGATTTTGTTCATGTTTTATGTTTAACTAGAAAATAAACATAACATATACAATTGTAGAGATTTTATTTTTTATATTGGTTGTATATCTTTTTCAACACAATTTCTTTGAAGTATTCTTTAAATATTTGCATTAATGTTTAGCACATCAATTCAATAATTGGATTAAATGTCAGGCTAGCAAGAGGTAAGAGCGCACAATGTTTAAAAGCACAAATAAATGTGTAAAACCGTTACACTGTACTTGACTTAATGTAACATAAATTAGCATTTTCGTAATTGTTAACAAACTCATAGATTATCCAATTTGTTTCAAGTAAAATATTAAAAAACCTAAAAAATATGAGTTATTAAGTTTATAAAAACATATTTGTTAATTATTATTAAGGCTAAACGAAAATATATATTATAAAACAAACGTCCGCATATCAACTCGTTGCTAAGCACAGGGTGGAGTATGGTTTCAGCCGTTTCATGACTTTTTAATTTTAAGAAAGAATATTCCAGCACTATAGCTTGAGAACTAGTGACACTTGTCCAGGTTAAAAATAGACTGCTGATTCGGGAACAACATGAAAGGTTATTATTATGTGATCCACATATTGTACAACTGAATGGAATATTTCAATAAAAAAGAGCATTCATAATGCAACGCATTTTCTGATTATTCTGGAACAGGAAGGTCTCCTACTTTGATTTCTCTTTTTTAGGAATTTCTTTGAAATTTGAGAAAGAGATTCAAATTTCAGCATATTTTTTTATTTTTTTTTTTTTTGAGTTATAAGTTTAAAGCACAGACGGCACTATAGTGAAATTGACGGATGTGAAAAACATTTCCAGCGTTGTAAATTGTAACATGTTTTTAATTTTTTGGGTAACACGAAATCCGATTTTCCGCTGCATTTCATTGGTTTCAATAATAAGAATAAACAAATACATAAATTTTCAATTTAAAAAAAAATTAAGAAGGTTTTTAGAATTTTTAGTTCTATTTTTGTGATGTCGAAAAATAATCGAAATTTTTTCGAATAATCGAATGATATATTCTGCTATGCCAAATTCAATTTTAATAATTTATTTGATATTCCAGAATTTTACAAAAATTAGCTCATAAGTCAGCCATTTATGTTCCGCTTTTGGTGATAGGAAAAACATTAGTAAAATTGTCAGGACCATAGTTAATATGATGATGTTATTAAGTTCGTAATAGATTTCGATAAACTTCATTACCTATGAGTATATAAACTACTAGCTGACCCGGTGCGCTTCGCCACCCCAATCGGATGAAAGAAATAGTACTATTTAGTCTCCCTTTGTGAATTAATGCTGATTCAGGATAACATGTCTCTAGTTTCATGTTTATTGAATCATTGTAATGTGGCTTTTAGCTCATTCGAAAAGTATTATAATAAAAAAGTACCATTTAAACCACATTTTGTATTACAAAAATGTACCATTAGAATACAGAAAAAGTACCAAAAGGCAGACACTTGTGGATTCCCACTCACTCGGGTCCATATAAGCTTTATTTCATGTTTCTAGGATCATTAGTGAAGAAATTACAAAAGGTACCATTCGAATAAAGAAAAAGTACCATAAAGTCTCCTCCTAGAATCCTCACTCACTTAGGACCATATATGCTTAATTTCATGTTCATAAGTCCATTGTTATAGAAAATTCAAAAAAGTACCATTAGAATAAAGAAAATGTACCATGAAGTGTCCGCTTGAATTTTCACTCACTTAATACCATATACGCTTAATTTCGTATTACTATGTCCATTATTACAAAAAAATCCAAAAGTACCAAAAAGCCCCCACTTGTGGTTTCCCACTCATTCGGGTCCATATAAACTTTATTTCATGTTTATAGGTTCATTGGTGAAGAAATTACAAAAAGTACCATTCGAATAAAGAAAAAGTACTAAAAGTCTCCCCTCACTCACTTATTACCAAAAAGTCTCCCCCTAGAATTCTCACTCACTTAGAACCATATAGCTTAATGTCGTTATTATAGAAAATTCAAAAAGCACCATTCTGATAAAGAAAAAGATCCATAAGTACCACTCTAATAAAGAAAAACTGCTATAAAGTCTCCCCCTAAAATTCTCACTCACTTATTACCATATATGCTTAATTTCATGTTTCTAGGCCCATTATTAAAGAAAATTAAAAGAAAAAAAGAAAAAAAAAATAGAATTAAAAAAGAAAAAGTATCATTAGAAGAACAAAAAAGTACCTATAGTTCAGTTCTCACATGTTGGTACCTAAATATTATCCCCTACTCCTAACTCTAACTTCACTCAGATACATATCAGCTAACTTTAATGTCGATAAGTGAAATAATTTAAAATATTAAAAAAGTACCATTAGGAAAAAAGTATGGTACTTGTTTTTGAACACCCCTCAAGTTTGAAATGTAAAAATATTCCATTTTGCCAAAATTGGTTATGCTTAAAGACATGCCTCAAACGATTAAAATCTGTGTTAATGTGCTCAAGAAAAATAAGTTTTAAAAAAAGTACCAAACTGTTTTCCCGGATTTGGACAAATATACATCTTGTCAGTCGAGTTCCAAATAGCACTCTGTTAGTTAATTTTTGCATGAATCCAGGAACCAATGTTAAAAATTTATCAAAATTGGCTAAAAATGTTAAATAAAATGTATTTTTCCGTTTTTATCCCCTTTTTGGTACCTTTTTTATCCCCATTGTGGTGTTAAAATTGTATCCAAATAAATTTCTGTATCATGGTGGGAGCTTAAAATAAAATATTTATATGTCTTTATCAATTTGTAGAAAAATATAGTTTATGAAAAAAGTACCAAAAATAAACCCACAGTTAAAATTTCATGATTCTAGCTTCAGTCGTTTGGGCTGTGCGATGATGAATCAGTCAGTCAGTAACGTTACTCTTTTATATATATAGATGTACGTCTGAAGACTCTAGGTGGGTGTTAGACTAATATTTTTGGGCGTTACAAACATCTGCACTAATCCAATATACCGTCCCCACTATGGTGGTGTAGGGTATAATTAAGAAGGTTTTTAGACATTTCTATTTTTGTGATGTCGAAAAATAATCGAATTTTTTTGGAACAAATTTAAATTTTTTATGATTTTCATATACAATGAAGAAATGTTTAATAATCTATATGATTTTCAATTAAGCCGAATTTTAAAACAAATCAAATTTATAAAACAAACAAAAAAACCAGTCAGAGTGATATATTCTGCTATGCCGAATCCTATATAGCCTTCACTCGGCCATGTGTACCAATTTTATTAATTTTTTTGATATTCCAGAATTTTACAAAAATTAGCTCATAAGTCAGCCATTTATGTTCCGCTTTTGGTGATAGGAAAAACAATAGTAAAATTGTGAGGACCATAGTTAATATTTTGATGTTAGTAAGTTCATAATAGCTTTCGATAAACTTGATTACCTATGAGTATATAAACTATAAGTAATGTTTAGATTCGCAAATTAATGTTATAGAAAAGTCAAAGGAAATGACAAATTTATATGCATCTATATTTATCAGTCACGAAGAAGTCAATTAATTTCTAGGAAATCGCACTGAAAGTGAATTTTACAGCCATTTTTCCAGTTCAAAACTACGTATACTTAATATGAATTGCCCTAATCCCACATTTATCATACGACACGATGTCTTACAACTCGTACACATCAAATAATCTTTATAAACATGTATGGTCTAATTCATAATAACTTAAAACAGCGTTATAAGTTTTTAATAAGAAAAAATTCAGTTAACAGTAATCATAAACGTTTTAATAGTGATATAAGTCTGTTATAAACCATTCATAAATATGAACGGTCTAATTCATAATAAAAACTTATTGTAGATTTAAAGCACAAATCATTATAGTGAAAATTTCGAGACTTTTCATGTGTTTAATTCTCTCACAAGGGAGTTGAATTCACACGAACTCGTATATGTGAGAGAGTAATTTCAAAAATAGAGAGTCGGACTACTTGGTATACTTTGGTTTTAAGTATTTAAATCTGTTATCAAAAAAATGCAAGGTATTTGTATATATTATCAAATCATTTTGTTTCTGTAATATCTTTATATTTAATTAATTAGCCAAAACTGAAATAAAATCGGAACTGATGGGTTTTATTTCGGTTTTGATTTACTGAAAGAAATTCACAAAAAAAGACTTTATTAACAAAATATTTTGTTGGTTTCTGCCCCAATATTCATAAACAATGTTTAAATTTATAAAACAGAATTTCCATACAAAATTCGTTTTTTAAATTCGAGTACGTATGAATTATTATACAAAACGTTTTATTGTTCAGGTTATTACTGTTGTGGTTTTAGTTCCCATGTACACTGTGGTAAGAACATCTCTATTAATGTGTTGCATGAAAATGGATAATGCAACATTCACTTGTTAAGCTCAATTAAATGATTATAAACTGTGTTTTTTTTACATTGTTCATATGAATAACAAGAAGTACAATAAGTAAATAAACAAATGCGAACAACTGTTTGAATCCACGTAAGATTGACTTAATTGGTTGTTTATTATTTTAAATGAAATAGAACGAAAACACACACGCACACCCCCATAAACACACAATAACTGTTAAACGTTGAATCCTTTTGGCCATTTGCAAAGCACACATACGCACACACATCCTTGTTTTATGTCCGCATGTGTAAATCTATGTATGTGTATTGTTAATCTTGCACTTGTAGCTGTGTAAACATTGTATTTTAACCAAATTAATTAACTCTATACTAACAAGGATGCTAATGAGCATTAACCAAGTACGGTTCAAGTACTTGCGTCTAACAATACAATTTCACATGAATGCTCCTTTTAAGTTGAGCAAAAATGCTTAATGGCGCGTAAAAGTGGATTAAGGTGTTTTATTAGCCGTAGTATGTTTTTAAATACTTAAAGACTGGGACATTTTCTTTAAGCAACAGCAATATTTTAGCCCAAAATCTGACATTAGAAATACTAAAATACTGTTTTAGTACCCAGGATAATGTTGCTAGTGACGGCAAGAACCCATCCCATCCGGCGAGCCTCAGCCTGACATATCCCAAGTTCTGTTTGTGTATTTTTATTTCTTCTTAATTCCTGGTCAGTACATATGAATTTGTCGTAAAGAAATATAATTTGTTAATGGTAAAGTATATATTTTCTAGATCCATTTAAAATTCTAAGACGATTACGTTGTCCCTTATAAGCCAAAGCAATATTTTTATATATACAAAACTACACCTATCTCTCGATTTACACTATACTTTTTTACACGATTTCATTTTCACACGATTTTTTTGGTTTTCGTTTACATCGAGGGATGTGGAAATTACCTCAATTTACACGATTTTTTTTAAATATTTTAACAAAAATTAATTTTTTTCAGTAAATATATCCTGCACAAAAATAGTTGTCTATAAAAAATGGAAACATAATAATGGAAAAGTGTAGGAGCTGGAACCAAAATGAGCCTGAGTACAACTTCATGCGTTCGAGACATTAAAATTGAAAATATTGAAAAGCCACTAATGATCTGGATAGAAAATCAAACTTAAAAGCGAATCCCAATTGATACCATTGCTATTACAAATAAAGCTTTGAGGGTTTATGAAAAACTTAATGATCAGCTACAATCTATATCATCAACTGCAAATAAATATAGTTTTCAAGTCATGGTTGGTTTGAAATATTTAAGCAAAGACATTCTTTACATAATCTACAATTAAAAGCTAACAAGCTTCTGCTGATATAGATGTGTCTAAAGAATATCCCGAAACATTTAATGAAATTATTGCTGCCAATCTCATACAAACATTTTTCATTTCGATTTCAACGATTTTTCAGGAATGCATCTATCGTGTAAATCGAGGGATAAGTGTATAGTTAAATATGAAATTTTGTTTTTCTATCATGATTGCAACCCGTGCCGAGTGAGCTAAAATGTTTTGAAAATGCAATAAATGAAAACAAAAGAATTAAGATGAAATTAGCTGGGATGACTTCTTTCTAAGGTAAGTAACTTCTTTCATAGTCTGCAGTAATGAGCCCGTGAAATTTTTGAAATTCCATCTTTCGATCGAATACATCGTTTGTTAAATATGATATTGTTTTCCTGTTTATGTCCACAGGTATTCTTTTTGTTTTGTCATTAGCTTCGTTGTCAAATAGTTATAAAATGACTGCCTCTTCACTTAAATACCTCAAATGGTTGATAAATTTACTTATAGCAGCTTTTGTAATTGCAATACTTCATTATAGCCTTTCAACCTTTACAAAAAACACAAATTCTGCTGAAATGTGCTTTTTAACAAAACTGATTCATGGTTCAATCTTATTTGAATGTATGTTTTTCCAATTGTCTCTGATCTTTTTAAAGATCATTATTTCTGAAGATACAATAAATTGCTTAAACTTGGCTTCATACACAGTTTTAAAGAAGAAATCGTAAACACGATAACTACCAGCGAAAAGCTCTAAGTCTATCTCTAAACTTGTTTCAAGAGAGCATAAGATCCATTAAAGCGGCCAGTGTTCGTTGATGTTGTATCACAAAAGATTATTTGCACTTTGTCAGTAAGATTCCAAGCATTTTTCAGATAAAGTTTTGGAACCGCAAGAAGTTGTTCCTTATCGCTATAAGCCAAGTAATAGTTTACCAACCCTATGGGCGGTTCCAACGTAAATTCAACAATAAAAACTATTTATATCGTTAATATATTTAAGTAAAAATATAACAAAACAAAAACACAAAAGATATTTCATATATATAAGTATTGTTTTATTTTATAGCAAAAAATATACGTCTGTCTGTTTGTTTAAACACGATACGTCACAAATACTCTCTGTTGATAAGGTTTGTTTGGTATTGAAAATACTCCATGATTTCGCCTATTCCCCATACAATTTTCCCCCGGAATACTGTTTGATCAGTCATTAATATGTTGATTATGCGACAATCCTGATAAAATGATGCACAAATTAGTTCTCAGTACTCTGAAATTATACTGTAAAGTATGGCGAAAATCGAGTAACATTTGTCACTAGTCCCCATACAAGGTTATAATTGTTGCTCGATTTTCTCCATACTTTACAGTATAATTTCAAAGTACTTAGAACTAATTTCTGCAATAATTAATATCGTGGTGAAATTGGACAATTGACCCTAATAATTTATATGCGAGTATAATGATACTAACATAAATTTCATTCAAAGTTTTAAGAAATTCATCACTCTATCAATTTATATTAAACAAATATATTTGTTAATAAACTTGTGTATAAGTCTGTCAATGCAAGCGAGACCTGCTGTTCCCTGACTTAAATTAAAAAATCTGGTTACGTTTGGATCTGAAGCGAGATTAGTATTATAATTATGCTGAAATTTAGCTTTCTAAATATTTGGGGAGCTTCAAAAATCTTCCTAAAAATCTCGTAATTTTAAGGGATTTGTTAATGCCGAAAAATTCCTCGATTTTCGGGATTGGCTTCCCTAGTACTAATTCGCTAATTTTTAGATTTGTATATTGAAAATCATTGCAGCTCAGACCCAGTACTTCTACGACCGCCTGAATAATATACATAGTATTTCTGAATTTTATATTTTGTCTTGTGTGTGTTCCACATCACATGTGGAAATCGATACAACTGCTAATAATTCGTTTTGCCTCAATTTTCTTCTCTCTTTGTTCAATAATCTTTCTTCTTTGTCGCCAAATTATCGTTTATATCAGCAAAGCAAAAACATTTTATCTTCTTCTATTCTTAACGGGTCCTTTAAATATCGAGTTGAAGCTGAGAGACCTTGAATGACGATTTTTATGTCTGAAATGCTGCTTGAATGCTATTAAAGAAATTTTTGCACCGAATCATTACTTGCGATGAAAAATTGATCCATTACGATAACCCGAAGGTTAAAATATCGTATACGAAGCCCGGCTACATGTTATAATACCTGTTAAAAACTATTTAGAAAGAACTGGTTGAAAAGTTTTGCCTCACCCGTCATATAGTCTAGAACTAGCCTATCCACAAATCCTTTAAAAATATAATTTTATTCTTATAAATGCAGGAAAACTATGTTTTTATACATTATTTATAAAAATAACGTTGTTTGCAAATTAATGCAACTTAAATGTATGACGTTGAAAAATACATAAAAAAATTGTTTATGACACATTTTAATCACGATTTATAACAAAAGGAATCAAGTGAACAAAAAGCCCTACAAATTTGTGGAATTTGTACACACTTCTGTAAATCACAAAAATAGCTACTAAATTTTCTTATCACGAAATATGAGTGATGGTTGCGTGTCAACCTTTCAACACTGAAACAATTAAATAAACGAATATGATATATGCATGTATGTTTGTATTTTACAATTGACATTAGCAAAAACTTTTTACTTTCTTTTACTAAATTAATTTATAGTTAACGCATATATTTAGGTACACAATTAAAATGACTTAAATATAAGAGTTTGAATCGAATTGTGACCACTCTATCTTCTTTTTTATATATAAACATTTAATTTGTGTTTATTTTTTTTTGGAACTTTGAATGTTTATAACAATAAATACGGTTATCTGAAAAACCGGGTTTTTCAAAAAGTTGGTACTATTGTGCGTAGCTTGGCTAAAAATGGGTGGTGGCACCTATACGAAGTAAATAGTTTTTTTTTTCGAATAAACTATAATTGTGACAATTTCCAAATTTATGCGAATCAATTGCTTATCACCGTATTTAACAAAAAACGAGACGAATTGAAATAGTTATTTTTGAATATCAGGATAACTATAATTGTGGCAGTATTCAAACTTTATCCGAATAACACTCTTATCATTTTACATAGTTTAGATGAAATTGGGTGGTATTGAATTAGTGTGTGTGGCACCTCCCATACGATATAAATGAATTGTAAAAGTTTTTAAACTTTGTATGAATCAATTTCTTATGACTATAAGGAGTTTGGCTGAAAATGAATTAGTAGACGTGGCACCTTCCATACAAAGTAATTAGCTAATTTCGAATACCTGTAGAACAATAATTTGAATGTACTTAAACTTTTACTATTGTAAACTTTATGTCTAAAATAAGGAATTTTTATTAATTTTTGTATGGTCTATATACATACAATTACTTTATCGTCTATATTTGTGAAACCTATTTCACTTATAATTTTCAGGAGATAAGCATGAAAAGAAAGCGAATGTTTTGGAATGATTTGAATACATCCCAACTGACAAAAAGAGAAGAGAATGGCAAACTGAAAATATACCTTCATTTAGAAGAGGCTCGCATAAACAAATTTCTCTCTTTTGGAAGGCAACGAGGAACATTAAGCCACCGGTAAAGGCACAAAGTGCTTTAAGAAAAGCTGACGGAACCTGCTTTAAGAAAAGCTGACGGAAGTGCTATAGAAGAGGACACTGTATTTGCTGAACATTTAAGTGAAGTATTTCAACCCAATTCCACGGCAAATGAGTTCGAGCTCGAAAAATTCTCACTTTAACGTAGTAATTTTGCATGCATTTTTTGAGTGTAATATATACCATAGAGAAACATAGAGCGGAAACTAGAAAAAAACTCAAACAAAGAAATTACTCAAAATAATCACACATACGAGTGTTGTTTTTGTTTTCACATAGTTTTTTCAACTAATACATTCTCACCACTTAGGTTTTTGACAATTGAGTTAGGTCTTTGACAGCAGAGTTTCCGATCTATGTGTATTTATCTATGATATATACTTTAATTTCAGCAAATGTCATTATCGAAACAATATTCTGAATGAAGAAGTAAAATAAACTCACAAATCTCACCATTCAAATACAAAACTACTACTTCAAATTTGCAAATTAAATTCTAGCCTTCGCTAGCCAATACACATTTTCTATGACTTCAAAATTCGTTATATTAATTTTTATTTAAAGGTCTAAAATAGGAACTCCCGAACTTTAAATGTACAGTTGATAGCGGCCATATTGTTGAAGCTACATCTGTCTAATTAGCTGTCATTTATTCCACATTTCTTTGAGGTGTGCGCTATAGGTCGATGATTCCAAATTCAGTTGGCCTTAATTGGGTGATTGAATTTTTGTTGGGATTTATTTCATTATGAGTTACTTCATTTGGGAGTTATTTGATTACGGCGCTACGAACTAAGTCCCCAAACCGAAAATGAATTAAAGCGTCAAAATTGTTTATAAAGAAAAACCCATCGATATTTAGGCACTTAGTTAATTTTTTTGGAGATTTATTTAATTTCCAGAATTAGGGACTTGGTTCATAATGAAATAACTCCCCAATTTCAAAATATGAAATTAATACCAAAAACTTTTTTTGGGGATTGACGGCCTACGCATAGTGGTTTAGAAAAGTTTTTTTTTTTTTTTTTGGAAATAATTCTGTATATGGGGAACTATTTGAGATATTGTTACGAAATTTCACGTGGTTGAAGCTAAGGTGTTTTCGAGTTGATTTGCTTCCTAGAGCTTCACAGTGGGGGAAATGAAAAAAAGTCTGTAACTTTTAACCGAATGGCCCGATTTTAATAAAATTTCCCATGGCTATAGAGGAGGTGTTGATATATTAAAATTTTGAAATTGGGCTTATAACACCAGGGGGCTCGAGCCACTGTGCCCCAAAGTCGAGCACCTCGGGTATATCAAAAATTAAAAATGATGCCAAAGTTTTGTTTGCGATCCGATTTGAAAGATTTTAATATATATGAAATCTACTCGACGAGATCTAATATATACATGTTATATATCAAGGAAATTAGGAAATTATGTCCTCTTTTCAAAAATGTACAAAATTTTTAAAAATTAAAAAAATTATAGAAGAATTTTTTCAAAAATATGACAATAAAAAATGGTAGCTGAATTTTCTGGCAAATTTTAATTTTTAAAATGCAATAAAAGTTTTGTTTATAAATCATTTTTAATGAAATTTTACACTTGTATCGAAACTTTTGATCGAAATGCAAAAGTGAAAAAGAAATTAGTAAATTATTTTTGACAATCCCGCAATTCCCAAAAAACTTTTAAAAAATCCCAAAATTGTGATTTTTTTGATTTTTGGACCTATTGAAGGCACCAAGCTCGGGGCTTGAAATGCCTTTGCACAATATTGATGAACATATTGGGACATACAAAGCTGGTCTTAGTTGTCTAAATTTGAAATTTACATAGAAAAAGGTTCCTTATTGTTTATCCATAAAAACACGATTTAATATAGAAATCCTAAATGGCACTAGATGCTGTGGTTTTGAAAGAATATATAAGAATAAGCAGAATAACACTGAGTAGAAACAAAACTAAATTAATTAATAAGATGTCGACCAAACGTAAACAAAAACACAGCGGTATTTAAAATTACTATTGATAAAATACTTAGGGCCATTATTTCAACTTGCCTTTAATATTCGTAATAGTTCAAGTTAATTTTAATTAAAGTGAGGCAAAATCATGTTATCCTGGTAAAATAAAATATGGTAATACCAGAAAAAAACCGCTGTCTTTTTGCGTACAAAAAGACAGCGAATTTCAAAGCACTTCAAATTTCTCAGAACAAAGCACTAAATCTTGTTTTTTAACACAGTTGAACAAGTATTTCTTCCGAATAATACATATTGTTTTATGTAAGTGTTATTTATTTTGTTAAGTTGAATTTGCTTTAGGTTACATATTATGTAATAGAATATTTTTAATAAAACAAAACTTAGTTGGAAGAAAATTAACACAACGCCTCATGTATTGAAAAAAGCTTAATGAGTTCAACAGTTTCATTGAAAAACAAATAATTTATTTTCGTGTATGATTTTTGGACCGATCATCATAACATTAATTCCGTATATATAAAACTTATTTGGAGTGAAATTTGTGTATATAACTTTATACATTAAACATTTATGACCGATAAAGTCCAATTTCAGCCAGTTTCAATCGTCCTTCGGCCGAAGAAATTGTATGTACTAAATTTTATTGAAATATCTTCAAAATTGCGACCTGTACTTTGTACACAAAGCTTACAATATCACCCAGACGTACGAAAAGTGATTCTGAGTCGATCGGTATACTTTAAGGTGAAAAACATAGGTTTTCAATATATTGCTCATAAAAGTACTTACGTTTTTGGAAGAATATTGAAAATGGACATAAGGATTTTTAAAGAATTAAGAATTTAAAATCTTCAACGAAGTGAACAATTAAACTTGTTTAAGTTGCATATACAAATTCTAATTCTGCTTTTGACTTAAACGTTAATATGAACTTTCACATTATTGAAACACTTGACGAAAAATGTATAACCACTGTAAATCGATATTTCTCTTTCTATTGCACCAATATTTATTTCAGCAAACAAACTTCAGTCTAGAAGTACCTAAAAACATTTGCATTTGTTTTCGAAAAACATATCATTAGTCTCCTTTAGAAAGTTGATACAAATTGATGACTAGAATTCCATTGCTTGCCGTTAAATGCATAAACGGCCTTAAATGAATATTCTCGTAAATTGTTTTCAATTTGTAAGAATTATGACGAAAAGAAGAACAACGAAATTCATTTATCGCACGGCGCTGATGCGGCTTATTTCTCCATGTATCAAATGCTAATGGCACAAGATGGGTGAGTAAATAAAAATATAAAAACTGATAATCCGCTTGAAAAATTCATAGGAAGACTATTAAAAAATGTTCAAAATAAAAAGTATAAGAAAAGATAAACAGTGCAAATTGATGAGTTTATGTCTTATTTCCCAGACTCTAGTTGTGCGCCTGTTTGCCGGATGCCAGCGGAAGGGAATTAACCGATACAATATAACACCTCTCAGTCTTAGATAGTAACGACAACGATAATGGTGTTGTAGATGATGATGAAGACGAAGTATCATAAATAATCCAACGTCATTATCATGAATGTGATGTTGGTTGTGAATGTTGATGTTTTTCCTGTTGTTGTCGGTGTGGTTTACAAAGTAATAATTGTACATAATTATATTTATTAACCTGAGTTCCCCATGGACTCCAGGTGTTGGTGTTCCTGTTACATTTGGCTCGTTGGCTCCATAGTTTATTACAAAAATAAATTTAAAATGTGTAGACATATTTTAGTGTAAATGAAATATAAAACTTACTGTTTAAAGACTACTAACAGCATATGCAAAGTTTTCTATCGATTGAAGTTGAACGGGACCACAGGACAACAGAGATAAAGACAGTAAATATGTATATAAGCGAGACAGCCGGAGTTTGTACAAGTTATTATATCCTTAGCATAAAACATTAAACCTGTTTTACAGGGGTGGCGGCGGATGCACAATTTGTTTGCCGGATGTATTAATGTAGTGTAAAATTATTTACAAATTATTTATGAAATAAATTGCTCGCAATATTTATGAACGCTTAAATATGCATGCATAAAGTTGGAAAGACGATAAATGGGCAAGTGAAAAAAAGAAACTTATGGCTGTGAGTTAAATGCGACCGTGTATTAAAAATTAGTCTCTACTTTTATGACCGGGGTAACACAAACGTTATAAATGTATGTAAATTCATGCAATAGAAGAATTTACAATATACATAGGCAAAAACTCTTTAGTACAATTTTCTCCTATGTTTGTCAACCGATTTTAATTTATTTTTGTTTACTAGCTTCTGACAAGCTTTACTATCAATACTTACATATAAAACAAAGAATAACAAAAAAACGGTAAAGAAACCAACCCTAACTCTACCAAACGCATCATCTTGAAATTGAAACTGCTCGAATACAATATCGATTTCTTGTCATCATTAGGTAGAAAAAGTTCCAAGCATTTAATATAAAATGGTGAAACTATTTCGATTCATCTTAATTATTATTATATTTTATTATAATGTATATTTTATAGGCTCAGCCAACTTGTTATTAATTGTTGAAGTATTTGTGTAAAATCTCATAATATGTAAATTTTAAACTTAAAAAAGTAATAAGAATAATGGAAGAAATATATATATGAGGGATTTCATGCCAAGTGAACAAACTTTTAAAACCGATGTCCCCCGATCTGGATGAAATTTGCACCAAGGTTAGCCCCGTTGGAAAGACACAATTTTTCAACAAGATCGGTCAAGAACTCTCTGAGTTAGAGGGGGTCAAAATTTAACATTTTGGCCAAACAGGTGATTATTTCTCATCTATGTAACTTATTACCAACAAAGTTGTTGTTGCAAGAGATAGATTTTATTAGAAAATATGCTATATATTGGGTGTTTGACTTTAAAAATGCGGGATTTTTTCAAATTTTTAACTTTTATTTTTAAACATTTGTACGATATAAATTTATTCAAAGTATTCCCATTCTTAGCTATGACCTTTTCCCATCTTTCTGGCTACTTATGGATTCCGATCCAAAAGAACTGATCATCTTTAGAGGCCAAGAACGAATCAAGACAATATCGGATACCACTTGATTCTAAATACTTTTGAACAAGTATTCCAACATGTTGCGGTTCGTTATCATGATGGAATATTACGGTTTCATGTGTGGCCTCATATTCTGGACGTTTTTCGGTACAAGTTCCTTGTGATGGTCTGGTCAGATTTTAGCATCTCATAATAGATGTGGACCCTTTTGCTTACACCAAATGCATAGAATTACCTTTGCACAATGAATATTTGGCTTTGGTGTCGATTCGGTGGATTGCTCGGGCTTCACGTATGATATCTAACGCTTTGGGTTATCGTAATGGATCCATTTTTCATCACAAGTAAATAATTTTCTTTTATAGCGATCAAACATTATTTCGGACAAGCAAAATCGTATTTCAAGTTCCCTCAGCTTCAAATCGTATGATATCTAATGCTTTCGGATGAATCCTGCTGCTTGAAAAAGTTTCGAAATTGTTGCTTGAGTAGCTCCCAATGATTTTACAGGCTCTTGTTGAGTTTGACAACAATCTTCATGGATTAATTCCTCCAATTCTTGGTGTTCAAACTTTTTTGGCTGGCCTGGGCGAAAATTAATTTGTTTGTCATATTTTGACGAATAAGTGTTATGTCGCGACAGTTATGAGTTTTAAATAAAACCTATTCAGAATATTGTAGTCCATATTTCATATAAATATATTCCGAAACGTGACGATATGTCAAATTTTGCAATATTTAGAATTATTAATGAAAAGATAGCGAAAAATTATACATTTTTGGGTAGAATCTTATGAATCTTAAGAAAAACATATATTTTAAAGTCCAACATTTACAATTATAGTGGAATAATTGAAAACAAGCCCGATATTGGTAAAGCTTTCAGTTTCTATTTAAAATATCTGGAGTTTAGTATTCTAAATAGATTTTATGTAAAAATATATAAAATAAAAATTGTTTTTCCCGAAATCTGCAATATTGACATACATATTTTTATTTCTTGTATATTTCCAATAAATTCCAAAAATCACATTTTTTGACCATACTTAAGAAAAGATGTTCGTTAAAAAACATGCTTTTATTTGAATATTAATCAAAATATTGTTACGTTTTAACCTTTTTAAAACATTGGTTTATTTCCTTTAAATAAATCGGATACTTTTGATTGCAAATAAAAAGCAGTTTTAGTACTTTAAACTTTGTAACAACTCTTTATTTATTCAAATGTACAACAACAACAACAGTCACTTTGTCACGTTTATCAATTCGCAGAAATGCACACACAATGTACAAACTTAAATGTACAAGACAGTTAATGTTAACTCTAACAGCGCCTAATGTACAAACTTAAATGTACAAGACAGTTAATGTTAACTCTAACAGCGCCTACGACTGCCACTTCTGCCACTATATATACAATGATCTTGACGGACTAGTACATTCGAATTCTAGAGCTTTCGATGTTAATGTTAGCAGCACAGGGTAACATAGAAACGAGACGGAATTGTCAAAAACCTAAGTCTGTTGTCAAAAACCTATCTCTTGCAACGACAAAATACATGTTAGTCAATGTATTTTGTTGTTGCATCAGACATGATTTGTTGTATTTTTGTTTGACAATACGGAGACAATACGGGATTTTTAATAACTTAAAACTTTTTAACCAATTATTATCCTTTATTTAGAATTAGAACGATAATTATTTTAATTCTGCAAAATTTTTGCAAAAACTGAAAAAAAAAAATGTTTCCCATGTAAATGCATCACAAAACGTATGAGCCATTGCGCCACCACTTAACGTTATCCTATTATTTTACGGAACGTGTTTCTACTAAAATTCTAGGGAGAGGGGTGGTTGGTAAAAAATCTCAATTTCATTTGAACACTCTAGTGTACACATATTATAATTCTTCCTGCATTTGTATACATTTGACATTTTCATTTAATGTTTATTAAAACTACTCTTATAATAAAATATTATTAACGGCTGGTGAAATGGCTGTAAGTGCGTGGAGAATGATAAATTAACAGTAATCACGCAGAAATGAAATGTCAACATAAAGGCACAATATTATAAACACAATTAAACTGTTTTGCTATCACAATTATTTTTCATTGTTTTAATTATGTTTGTAATATAGAAGCAAAGTCTGTAATCTCAATTTTTTGAACTTATCTAATAATGCCATCTTGTTACATTTGATGAATGCTTTTTATCAATGCCAAATACGTTTTAAAACAATATAAATCAAAGGTCAAAAATTAAGGATTGAAGCACTGAAGATAGTTGCATTTGCTTTACTCTCATTATGATATGTTTTTCTATCAACAATGTTTCCATATTTCCAAAAAAATATCATAATTTGTGTGTATTGTCTACTTTAGAGCTTATCAAACTATCTCAACCGTAGCAATGTCTATATGAAATTGGTTCAAACTTCAGTAACTAATTTGTGAACACAGGTTATTTTTATTTATAACAGAAACTAAAATAGTGGAGATTGCAGCCAATGATTCTATTATATCATGAACATACTACTAAAGGAAATAAGCACAAGTCGTAAATAGCAACTCTTTTATATAATAATAAACTGAAATAAGTATTATTTTGACTATCCATATAATTTCTATATTATAGTAGTAGGATGAAAATTAACAGAAAATCAGAAATAATTTAATAGTGAATTACACAATCTCTAGTGCTAAAATTAAATAAAAAATTCAGAATAACCCAGAGGTTTGAGTACTTATTCATGAAATGTATGAAAAATCCGTAAATTGTAACACAGTATAATAAAACCATTTGATGATATTTAAACTATTTTTCGGACTAACAAAATCTTGAAATCTCGGGTCTTGTAACTTTTTAAAACAACTATTAATTTTTATGCCAGTAGATCCATGAATATACAAAGATGCAGATGTGATAGTCTTTATGTACATACTCGTATATCGAAAAACATGTTCTACTTTCCAAACATTCAAAAGTCCAGTGACAACTTACAACAATACTGTACTGTAACAACAGTTATGCTAATTGAACATGTCCTTGTTCTATTGATTGTACACAAATGGTATTTTTCACTTTACTTTTCCTTTCTTAACTTCTTTTACTTCATTTTGATCTTTATGGGCCACAAACACTTTGGTAAATTGTCTTCAGTGAATATTTCCTATTTCATCATTTCGTTTGACTGGACACACTGGAATTACCGAATAGAATTGAATTGGACGAAAAAGAAAACAAAAAAAACTAAAAAGAAAAGCATAGAAAAAATTTGTTTGCACGAAAACCCGCAATAATTCTGTCATTATGTTTAATTATTTTGTTCCTGAGTAATTCGTCATGCTACTTGTAAAACACTCGTTCCAAAAAGTAAAGGAATAAAAAAAAAATAATAATGTATTTGTATATATAAAATATAATGAAAGGAAGCAACATTTGTTAGTGGAATGGGACTGACACAAGTCACACAAATGCCTTTTTACCCGTACACTTTGAAAATTCTAGTGTTAGTGTTAATGCATTTATTAAAATATTTTCTGTGTTTGTGAAATATGTTCCTTGGTTAATTAAATCATATATCATACATTTGGTGAACAAAATAATTGAAAGTTTATCCAAAAAGTTCGTGAGACTGATATGACGTTGTGCGGTGCGTACCCACGAGAATGTGGCTGCTGTGGTCTGCAACTGCTGGAAACGCCATTTCGTTCAACGGCGAGCGCTATAGAGCGATGATAACTGTCATTTTATAGGCTGAAATGGAATATATGATCTTGGATAATCTTGGGTTTCAGCAGGATGACGCATAATGCCTTACCATATAGGAATATTTGTTATTTCTAATAACTATTGTATACGTTAAATATAACTAAACAAACTATTGGAAAATAGCAGCTAAACGAATAGGATTTACATACGTGTTGACGGAAACATGGCATGGAATTGATATGATGTATCTAGAAATTTCTTTCAGTGTATTGGTTAAATGGCAAAGGCAACAGCAATAACTATGAAAAATCATTTTGACCCCAAGGGGCAAATTGGCTGACAGCCAGGAATATGAGTGAGTGAATAAAATGAACGATTGCTTCTTGTATTGTACTACAACATTTTTATGTTTTGTACTCGTAAAATACAAGAAATACTCGAATACGATTTATAGCGTGAGAATTTTACTTCAAAATGTGATTTGTTCCTATGCTTTTGAAAAACAAAAAAAAAAAAATAATAATAAAGAATAACGAAAACAAAGAAACCAAAAACGTCCATGACAGCTGAAGTAAATTTCTATTATTGTTGTAGTTGTTGGCTTTTCATTTGTTCATTTTCGACTATTGTACGATTTTTCTTTACTTTGCTTTACCACTTTTTCGTTCTTCTACTGGAAATAGACATCATTCATAGGCCCAATGCAGTTGTTTTGTTAAGTGATTTTGCAATAATGTAAATTGTTTAAAAAGCATTAATGGTACGCTTGCATACTTACTTGGGTGGCACTTTTTAGGACTTAGTCGACTTTTCATACTCCAAAGATCTAAAATTGTTCTACGCAAACAAACCCCAAATGCTGTAATTTTTAACAAATTTGTATTAGCAATCGTTATTCGATTTGGTAAAATTTTCAACATCTGAAGTGTTTAAATTTTTTGTTATCATTCCATTTTATATATAAGCCATTTTACTCATTACAAAGTATATAATACTGAGTGAATTATCCTCTTACTGTTCCTTAATTGACTAATCAGTAGGCATTTCAAAAAACTAATATTTATGTTTATGAACTAGCAATTTTACTCACCACTAATATTAGTTGATGTCAATTGACATATTACTGACCCTTAAATGTAACTTTTAAAATAATACATTGCTACAAAATTGCACGAGTTCTCATGTAGGGGTTCTCATGTAGCAACTCTGTGTAGTAGGATTTCATCACCTCGTTTTAGTTTTTTTAAAGTTATAAATTCAATACATAATAATTATGTTATTTAAACAACAAATTAAAAAAAAAGTTTTTTTTTCGCATTTCAGTAACCCTTATCTGAATCCAATGTGTTGACTACTTTGGACCAACTATTAGACAGTCTCTTTGTAATCCATGTAGGTGTACTTTTTAGCATTGTCTGTTAAGTTAATTTTTAGGGATCATTGTTTATAACTGAAATGTACATTTTTGCGATACAAAGTCGACACATTTCATTATATATATTAAAAATGTAACTTCCAATTACTGGCAGGGTACATGCATTTTTAAATACATGCATGTTGTAGTGTAAAAGGGGGGTCACACGGCATGTATTCCATATGTATTGAGACATGTATTCGATACATATGGAATTCCATGTGTATGTCAAATTTCACATTATACATGCGATTCATAATTTCCACGATCACACGTACATATGTAATTGCATGTGACATAACCTCTATTAGTTTATATGTTTGTTGTTTTTAACAATATATCTATTTAAAACATTTTTAAATCACAATAAATATATTTAATGTAATGAAACATATTTTGTTATGATTTTTTCTCTTGTCTTTTTTGTTTTGTGTTTTTTATTTTGCTCTCACGCAGTGTTGTATTTCAAAATACACATGTTAAACACACGAAAATAGAACATGCTCTAATTGCCAAAAATGTCATAAGGCATACACATGTATTTTACATATACAAAGTTTCATATGGATCACACGGTATGTATATGTTTACATGTGGAAAAATGTCCCAATACATGTCACAAAACACATGCAATACATGCCGTGTGACCCCCCTATAAGCGCCTTAATTGCAATTAAACTTTGACTTGTCATGTTTGGTGTGTATTGACATCTTAATAATACTGTGCAAGAAGAAAAACCAGAACAATAGGTAATAAGTTACATGGATGAGGAAAAAAACACCTGCTTGGCAAAAGTGTCAAATTGTGACCCCCTCTAACTTAGAATGTTCTCGACCGATCTTGTTGAAAAATTGTGTATGAATTGGTGCAAATTCCATCCCAAGAGACATCGATTTCAAAAGTTGGTTCACTTGACATGAAATGCCCCATATACATTCAAGCAAATTTAAATTAACGTGTTAATTGTAAATTTGATTGAATAATGATAAAAATAAATAAAATATGGAAAATAAAAAAACGTATAAAAAAATAAATGTTTTAATTTCTTATTTAAAGAGAAATTAGTGCCAAATAGTAAATAAAAGTAACAATTAGATTGTATTGAATTGAAAATTGTAGTTTGATATTTAAGTAAAAAATTTGGCTACAAGCGCATTACAATATCAATTTTTTTCGGAAGAAAAGGTATTCCCTTTTTGTGTTTTATTGAATTATTAACCATTATCGTAAGATGTATATTGTATTATTTTTGTCACCGTAACCAATATACATGAACAATATATTTTTTCGGTTATGAATAACTAGTATAGCAACCAAAATAATGTTTAAGTTAGCAATAACTATTATCGAAAGTAATTTTATTTGTTGGTTATTTAAATCATATTTAATTTCTAAAGTTAATAAACATTTCTTATAAAACTGCCAAAACTTTGCCAAAGATTTTTAAATTCCTTGCCCTACAAATCCCTAGAAATACATCCACTACATCTAAAATACGATATGTATCCGAGTAGCGATAACCGCAAACTACTATAACAACCAAAAAATATTTTTGTTTGCTATAATAGTTGTTCATAACCAACAAAAATATGTCTAATTTATATATTGATTACGATGATTAAGATTAATGGAAGAACTGATAATATCATTGAAAATATTCGCCAAGTTTAAAAGTAAACAATATATGGTCAAGCCCGACCATATAATAACCTACACTAAGTAAATGACCCAAAACATTTTTCTTTAAAAATTTCAATAATTTATATTCGTAAGTGATTTTCGGAAGTGGGCCTTATATGGGAACTATGACAAATTATGGACTGACCACCATGAAATTTGGTCATGTGATTAATGTCTATATGAAAGTTATTTACGTTGAATTTTACTAACATTTTTAGGAGATTTATGCTCATTAAAGTGATAATCGGAAGCAGGCCTTATATGGGAGCTATGACTAATTATGGACCGATCATAATAAAATTTGGTGACTTGAATTCCGTATATATAAAACTTAGTTGGAGAAAAACTTGTGTAGATACCTGTATAATTTAAGCATTTATGACAGATAAAGTCCTATTTCAGGAGGACATTTGTATGGGGGCTAGGTGAAATAATGAACCGATTTCCGCCAGTTTCAATAGGCTTGGGCCTTGGCAGAAAAATTGACATGTACTAAATTTTATCAAAATATCTTCAAAATTGCGCACAAGGTTTACATGGATAGCCAGCCAGCCAACCAGATGGACGGACATCGTTTAATAGACTCAGAAAGTGATTCTGAGTCGATCGGTATACTTTAAGGTGGGTGTTAGAATATTTTTGGGCGTTACAAACATCTGCACAAATCCATTATACCCTCCGCACTATGGTGGTGTAGGGTATAAAAACTGATCGTTACATTGACGTAGTGTATGTAAGTTATTACAACAATCGGAGTTTTTATTATTTTATTATAACAGTCGAATATAACACACTTACGTTTTATATTTTGCAATGTGGCTTCTAAAATAATGTCTTCTTCACACTTGATGATTTTAGGCCTTCCTATTGCTGACTTTTTTGCATAAATTCTTCCCCCGATGCACTTGAAGCAAAAAGTCATGTTTTGCACTTTCAAGAATGCTTTTTTGTTGTTGGTAATTGATAAAGAAAACATTAAAGCAAATAACGGCAAGTTTTGTTTTTGTAAAAAATTAACGCCAACTGCTGAGCAAGTGGTCAAAGATGAGCAAATTAAAGAGGAGAAAAATTTTGCTGTTTACAATTTTATTGTTAGTAAAGTTGAATGCTGCAATGTTTTGAATGAGGATTCGAATTATGTGAAGGAGAAAGTTCGAATTTGTTTGTATGAATATCTCAGTTAGATGGGAGAGTTCCCGCCATATTGGATCTGCCATTTTGAATCTGAAAAATTGTATATCAGCAATCTTGAACTGATTTTCATGTAAATCAGAATACGTTTTAAAATTTACTCCTCCATGTTGAATCACCCATTTTGAATTTGAAAAATTTTACCTCAGATTCGAAATCAGAAACCTTGAAAACCCGATTTTATATACCGATTTCATCCTTGTTCAGTGATTCCTAATAGTTCTGGTGAAATTGGTAAATTGCGATTGTAAAGTCTGAATGATACTCAACAGATTTTTAAGATTTTGATTGACAAACATGGATCCAAGTCCTTTTTTTCATTTTCTATTTTTTTAAGAAATTCACGGCATATCATATAATAATGTTGCAATTGTCCTGCAACATCCAACAAAAAGTATTCATCAAAAATAATATATAGCTAGGTCCAATGTTTCCGGTTTTCTAAGGCGGATTTGGATGATCCAGTAATTTTTCCATATATTTTAAAATGGAAAAATTGATTTCCTCGAGTTTTTTTTAGATTTAAGTGATTTTCGAATATGGTCGAATATGAACCGATCCAAACAATAGATCGTTTTGTGATTTATTTTAAAATGGAACTTAGTTTTGTAGTACAGCAAAATATTTTTAAGAAATATAAAAATATTGGGCTTTAATTTTGGTCCAGAATTCTGGTTCCTACTCGACCGATTTTGCTCATTTTCAACATCAACGAAAAATATTTGAGACAAATTTTAAACCCCTGAGTCCTTATATCGAAGCCCTATCGTCCCTTCAACTGACGTACATAGCTAGATCGTTTTAGAATTTTATCAGAACCCAGAATATACATGTACTTTTCGGTCTACGGCCAAAATTTATATGAGCTACAAAATAAGTATACCGCCATTATTTTGGGGGTAAGTCCAAAGACTTAATTACTTAAAAGATAACTATGTATTATAATTTAATTTTAATATTTTTTACTTATTTTTTTGTAATTATTATTGTTCAACTAATATTTATAAGAATTACCCACAAAAATTCATCTTAAATAACAAGATTTTTTATTTTATAACAATTATATATGTTTTAACTAATGAAAAAATACTAATTATGAAGAACATTTTTATATTATTAAAAAACGTATTGTGCTAGCTTTATTTTATGCCATAAAAATTTGGCAAGATTTTTGTCCTGAAAATTTTGATAATAGTTGTTTAGACATTTGTTAAAATCTATTTATTGACATAAGATTAACTTAAATTATTGCAAAATTTGTTCAGAAAGGAACACAAGAAGGATAACGTCATCCATTATGTCAGAAAAGAAAATGCCATAAGATTAAACAAGGCTCCATTTTAGATTTTTTGCAACATTCAGATTTTACTTTAACCAATTTAAGTCTTTAGCATAATATTTGTACATATTTTTATTTTAAATCCAACTTAAGCCACTTTGCCAAATTTTTTATAAGTTTGATTTTCCACTATCAACAATTATTTCTATAATACTAATCATCGTCTAATGATATGAGTTGAAAGTGTTTGGCTTTTGGCCAACTTATTGTAGTTTTACATACTATTTATGAAAATATAAAAACGCAATTGAACATAATGTCATAGGAAGTTATAACGTGTACGATTTTAACCCTCAATGTAACAATTTGCACACAACACATATTTACATACATACTCTAACTCTAACACAACACATTTGAATTAACTGCACAAATTCTAACGAATTTGAAAATTTACATTTGTATAGATTTGTCTGTCTCAAATATACGTAGTCTAGCCAAAATGGAGACATCTTTCTATAAAATACACAACAACTGAATCAAACAGTAATAATATAGCCAATGTTAGAATACGACTAGTCACTTTTAAAGGGTGATTTATTTTGGGGTTTTTATTTAATTTTAAATAAAATACTTAAAATGGAATTGAATGTCGGAATCTATATTATGAACCAAAAGTACAATCTCTGACATTTACATTTTACAGACAATTTCAATCGAATGTTAGCCAAGTCTTGAATCGTAGCTGGATTATCGAGTTGACAGGCAGCGAGTTGACTCGAAAATAGCTGCTCGGAAGATCGATTATGCAAACCATATGATGCTCGAAGCGAACGAAAAATACGTCTCACAGATCGCTTGTTTTCGTAATACAACTGAAATAATTTTTGCTGAGTGAGGGTTTCTATGTTGAATTGTCAAACAATACTGAATAAAAATAAGATGAGAGTATGACGCCTGTGACAATAAAAAAAAACAAATGAAAGCAACTCTAAATAAATTACTCTTCACATAAAGATGTATATGTAATATAACCACAATTTTGTCACACTAATCCCGAACTCCTCGAAATAAAAATCCTTAGATGCATTTATTTACTTCTAATGCTAAGTATATACAATAAAATTTTTAAAAATATTTAATCGGACATAAGCAGGTTACAAACTCGGAAATATAAATTTCATTGAATTCGATTATATTCACACATTTTCGATTATAGCAAATTCGGACTATATGTTTAGATATTATAGATTTATTGCCCTCTTTTTATACCTTCCACAACCACAAGCGGTGAAAGAGGGTATATATAAGTTTGTCATTCCGTATGTAACATTGAGAAATATTCATCTGAGACCCAACAAAGTATATATATTATTGATCCTTATGAAATTCTAAGTCGATTGAGCAATGTCCGTCTGTCTGTCCGTCTGTCTGTCCGTCTGTCTATCTGTCTGTCTCTGTAAAACACTCTCACGTCCAAGATACATAAGCAAAATTAATGAAATGTATACCAAAATGTTTATAATTTTTCTAAACAGTTTGGTATTGAAAATCAGCAAAATCGAATTGGTAGAACCAGGGTTATGGATCAGAATCTAAGACAACCTCCAAAAATGTTTAATAATTTTCACATGGTTTTTGTGACTTTTGGTAAATTCATTGCAGAGAATACCATGAAATTTTGCACTCATAATTTATATGATAAAACGACAAATGCTGTTGAAAATGGAAAGAATCGGCCCATAAATTCTCGTAGCCCCCATACAAATATCTTCCCGAAATATGTTGCTATGGTATATAAATGCCTATAGAATTGCAGTATCCATACACAATTCAGCACAACTAAGTTTCGTGCAAAGAGAAATTGCGAGACCAATTTTTTTTTTTGATCGGGCGCTTTTTGAACATAGCCCCCATATAAAGTTTACTTCCGAAAATCACTTAAATATCTTATATATATCGGTATCAAATTGAAACTCGACTTGCATAATCCCCATGCAAATGAAAATCGCTGTAGGGAATTTCATGAAGATCGGCCGATAATTGGTCATAGCTCCCATATAAGGACCACTTCCGAAAAACACATTAACCTCTATAAATATTTTAATTATATGGATATCGAACTAAAATTGTGTACAGAACAATATATTGTATCCAAACATTATACTACTGGGTTTTGTGAATATCGGTCCATATTTGACCATAGCACCCATATTATTTCCATTTCCGATAATCACAATAATACCCATAAAACTCTTGTAAATAATGTTATGGAGAAAAATATCAAGCAAAATAGGCATTAAATACATAGAAATCACTTTAAAATATTTAATTATGTCTTCCAAATAAGTCGCACATCCAAAAAATTCATTAACGCATATATACACTCATATCGGTAAAAAATGTAAAGGTTTCAACTAGACTTGGTGACTATGGGTTTATAATTACATATATAAGGCTCACATCCGGAAAATTCATTAGAACAGAACGAAAATATACTTTTGAAGTTTGACTAAATATATTTGTTTACCCTTTTTTATACTCTTTTATTTCACTTGTGGTGAATAAGGAAAATGTTGAGCCAATCGGTAATGTTAACCAATTATTAAGTATATAAATTGTTAAATAGTACATTTTATTCCTATTATAAAATTATAGACTCTGTTAGAAACGGTAGGAATATGTAGTTATTTTAATTATAAATTGTTGAATTAGATAACATTTTCATACATTTGAAATAAAATATCTTCTGCGTAAACTAGTTTTTCTAACAATATGTAAAATACTACTATACTACTATATTTTAAATAAACTTTTATTATGTTTAAAAAAGGTTTTAATGAAGAAAGTATATAATTTGTATATAGTCCAAAATGTGTATTCTATCAGAATTCATCTATAATCCATAAAGTGGCTTAAAAAGAAATTCGGTTATAGTCCTAATTCGCTTATAGTCCACAAAATTTGTGCAACTGTATATGTAGATTATAAGCGAAAACTACTGTATTACATTAACATTCTACCAATCTTCATAATCGGAGCTAAGTCCCAATAACAAACACTGAATATGGATATTAGAGTATTTTTACCAATGTAATTTTTATAATTTTCATCTAATTTAGGTGGAGGGTATTTAAGATTCGGCACAGCCAAATATAGCACTCTTACTTGTTTAATATACAAATTATTTTTAAAAATATTTATTTGTCCGTATTTTTAATTCCACATGTATAATTTTTCAGACTGCTGAACTTCTTAGCTTTTATTTGATACACATGATGGAATTTTATACACAAAACAAAAAATTCATAATTGGAATGAATTTTTTAATAAATATTATTAATCGAACATGTCTTTTATTTCCCAAACCTTTTTCATTCAGAATAAGAACATGTTCATAAATATTATGAACGTATACATGACGGAAATTTTTGCTTTTTTTACACAAATTTGTTGATATTTTCTGATAAATTGCATTAAAATTGCATTATGTAATTATCTAGTTAAAGTATTTTTGTATAATATCCCTATATTGACCAATCATTCAAGATGAATCAACAAAATCTGAAACTTAAAAATTATCATTAAACATAATTAAACATGCATTAACATTAAAGCATTTCATCTGCTTCAGAAAATGCAGTCATAAAAAATCAAAAATTTTCCAAAGAAAATTTCGTAACATTTTTGAACAACATAAAAATTAAAATGAAATTGTAATAATATTTTCCAAGCATTCTAGATTTAATTTGAAAACATAAAATATGAAAAAAATCATACAATTTAAGAAATAATTTATAAATGTAATGAATTGAAATCAAATCATACTATTTATGTTGAAACTTTTTTCTGTGTATATAAATTGTTTGAAAATTGTTTACCATTTGAAATTTTAAAGTCAATTTAAAAGATTATCTCACCCGATCAAGAAAAACTGAGTACGCAGTGTTCTTACGAATGGTATCTACGACTATTACACTTTGTTATTAAATAGTGCATTTACACCAAAATAAAAACAAGTTGATTTTTGAAAAACCAACAAGTTTGTACCTAATCTTACTCGGGTATTCAATTAAACGGGTTTCCGGTTTAATCGAGCAAATAAATATTCGGGGTTTAGATTTAATCGGTTAATTTGAAATTATTCGATTAACCGAATAATTTCTATTTTAATTTTAAATTGAAAATAAAACCACTAATTTTGTGTACTTATTTAAGTATTTTATTAATAAAAAAAAGCCATTATTATCATGTCGTCCTCCGGCAAATACATGTAAATTAAATATGTCACTAAAAATAATTCTCGGATGTTTGAAAAAATATGTAATTTTACTTTGACATTTGTATTTGAATTAAAACGAAAAAATAAATGCAACAAAATATGTTAAAGTGCAAAAAAAAAGAAATTTCGGTTAATCGGTTAATCGACACAAATTAATCGGTTTATTTGTTATTTGAAAATCGGCAATTTTAAATTATTCGAAGAGTTAACTAACCAAAATTAATGGGTATACTTACGTAAGTATATACACATACATTTAAATTTGTTAAAAATAAATTGCCACTTTATTCTCTGGAAACCACGTAAAAACACTTTCTTAAATAAATAAATAATTATTTAATTAACATTTCCACAAATATGCATTATTTGTGTACATTTGAAAAATATTTTCTTTTATTCCACAAACAATTAATGAATATAATTAATACAGGTTTTATCATTATTAATTTTGAAGTCATGGATTTTATCCTCATTTGGAATATCGAATATGAAGTTCGTCATATTATTTTCGTTAATTTTTAGCCCAACTACTTACAATGTTAGGGAAGTAATTCATACAAAGTTTGAAGACTATCACAATAATAGTTCTCCAGATATTCGAAAATAACTATTGGTACGAATGTGCAATGACGATTTGAATTCAAAGGTCTGTAACGCCTGCCTGCAGCATTCATCATGTTTGAAGGCACGTCCATCAGTAGCATGCGTTTATTGGCATTGTTTGTAAGTATGGCAACACTAAATGTTTGAGCTGCTGGCAATGACATCGAAGGTTCTGGAATTCGAATGTACTAGTATGTCCGTTAAGAGCATTGTAGAAGATTCCCGATAGATGGCACGTGTATAAATAGTGGCAGAGCTGGCAGTCGTCAGTGGAGTTTATCATTGGCGCTGTTAGAGTTAACATCAACAGTCTTGTATGTGTACACTTGTACGTTATAAAGTGTGTGTATTTCTGCGAATTGATATACGTGTATAAAGACACTGAGTGACTATTTAATTCTGTTGTTGTTGTACATTCTAAATAAATAAAGAGTTGTTACAAAATTGAAACTACTAAAAGTGCTTTTATTCAAAAGTATCCGGTTTATTTAAAGGAAATAAACCCACGTTTTTAAAAGGTAAAAACATAACACTATTTTGTTCAAATATGAATTTAAGTATTTACTATAATGCATGGGCGTTGTTGCACACTTGAAATTTCAAAACAAAAAAGTTACTTAGAATTTGTCTTATAATGACTTATTTATTATCTATT
Organism: Calliphora vomitoria; assembly: GCA_942486065.2. Taxonomy (NCBI): domain Eukaryota; kingdom Metazoa; phylum Arthropoda; class Insecta; order Diptera; family Calliphoridae; genus Calliphora; species Calliphora vomitoria. The sequence goes on along the minus strand of OW818030.2, from coordinate 64,579,876 downwards.
ATATAACTGCTCACTTTATAGTCGTGCTTATGCATATTCTGTTTTAACTGATACGGCTTCTGCGAGGCCTAACTAGCAATGAGTTATTAAATCAATAAGTTATTAACAGTGTTAAAATAATGAGTTAAAAACGATTGTGTAAGTAGTGAAGTGGTAACACTATTACATTTCAATAAAAGCTTTAGCTGGATGCGTAATTTGAAATATTAGAAACTAAAAAATTCAAAAACTTTGGAGGTATTTTATTAAATTATTTTTTTGTAGTAGGAAAAAAGTCATCATTTTGATGACATAATAATTGTGCCCTGTAGAGGCTGTAAACTTATGTATAAACATAAGTGTTTAAAAGAAATCAATTTGTTTACGAAACCAAATTAAAGAAATGTTTTGTTGATTCGGTTTACGAGAGATATATCAACTGTTTATCGTACATAGACATTCGCTTGAATATTTGCGGTCCTTTTGTGACATTTAAAAGTTGTTTTTCATTTAAACATTGTCCAGTTAATGCTCGATACGTGACTGAGGGATTTGAATTTTATTTTACTTTTGCCGCCTTCCAATTCCACATTGACAATGTAATTTTTTATGTTTAAGAACAATGTCGGTCTGTTTGAATTCGTGGTTCGTGATTATTCTGTGTCTTTAGTTCTTCATTTGCGTTTTCGTTTTCGTTGCTATTTACATACATGTACAAGTGGAAACACACTTTACACATGCAAATACAGACACATACATACATTGTTTAACACATTTGTATGAGTCTCAATAAAAAAAGGACAATTCAACAAACTTACAACAAGTGCCACTCAAGTACATTTAAATCACACTTAGCGGCCATTTGTGGTAATTTGCGTTCAAATATTTTGGGCCAGACGCTAAAGGGGCATTAATCCCTTTTTTATTTAATGGTCTGTCGTCATTTCAATTCAAATTGTTTCATTTAACAGTTCCACACAAACACACACACACGCGCACACGCACAAGACACAACTCATGCATATAAGATTCATGTCTCGCACTTCCATATAAACACAGATTCTTCTATGTAATAATATTCATACCGTCTGCTCTTTTTTGTAGCTCTTTAACATTTAACTGTAAGTATACATACGTATGTAGCATATAAACCGGCAATCTGGAAAGTTCTCTCTGTCGAAGAAGTTCTATATAAGGGCCATCCTAATCCCTTATATAGAACTTTTTCGATTTTCGCTACTCCAAAGTTTAAAATTGTTCTGCTAAGTAAATGGGTAATATCGATCCAAGATTACACCTAGCCCCCATACAACTGTCCTCATGGAATACTGTTTGAGTAGTCATAAATATGTTGATTATGCAGCAATCCTCATAAAATGAACACGTTTTATATAAACCTAAATCTTTCTAACAACTTTTGTAAGGATCGGTTCATAATTGACCCTATATTTTGGTTCTATTAATAAAATTGCTTAAATTATTTTTAGTTTCATGTAAGCAAATAACCACTGACATTGCAAAAAAGGATACATAGTAAAATTATACAAATATTAATATTGATTATAAAATAGCTTATGTACATACATAGTATATTAGTATACACAGAAAAAAATAATTGTAATTTTTTTTTAATTAAAACTTTTTTTGGTTTTGATTTTATTTTCAATAAAATTCGTAATTCATTTAATTATTTCTTTTAATTCAATTCGAATTTCTGATAACAAAAAAATTTAAAAAAACAAAGCAATCAAAAATATTTTGACAATTCCAAATGTAAATCATTTTTTTCGAATTATTTTTAATAATTTTATACGTATGGATACACGTGGATTAATATTGCACTATATGTAGATGTGGACGGTTATGGATTCCAATTGTATTACAAATGGTAAGTTGTCCATTATTTGTCCAAACTTGCAGCAAATACACTTAACAAATGGCCTTTCTATACATCAGTTACAGCTACAAGGGCATGAAGTTCAAAATAACCATCCACGAACTATAACGGTAGTTAGCCATCCCAAATTGTTGAGAGACAATACCAATGATGACAATAATTCGGTCAGACTACAATTTTGTTGTTGGTGAGTACCTTCTAAGATATCAACATTATTTTTTATAAATTAATTTGATGTTATTGATTTATTTACAATATTTTTTCTTAATCGGTTTAGGGAATGCGGAAGTACATTTAATAGTCGCGAAGCTTTAGGTCTTCACATGGGTTTAAATACCGGTGATAAAAGTCTTATGACAAGGTGCTTTAAAAGTCGCCTTGCCTTCACAATTTTTAAGCCAATCTTAACATTATAGCCCAAATCCAAATGTCGGTTCAAATCATATAATCAACGAATCAAGTTGTATTACAGACAACACTTGTAAAAACCACAGCTACAACTCATTTACATATACTAGTTTCCGGTATGTCATCTGTTAGTTTACAGTCCTTACAGCAGCAACATTTTCAAAACGGTACTGACCTCCAGCAACAACATCAGCAACAACTACATCAACACCCACCAAACCCAAATCAAACTTCTGCGCTAGTTGCGGCAAAGGTTTAGGCGCCAAATACGGTCTCATGCAACACCAGTTCGAATTGATATTAATGTATATATGTATATGTATCTAAACAAATTATGATTTTGAAATAAAATTAATAATCTTGGTTGAAATATTTATTTTTTTATTGGGTCGTTTGCAATTAGTTATTGAATTTTGGTAATTAATATTTAATAGAATTTATGCAAAATTTAAATTACCATCTAATTGATTCAATAAAAAATTTAATTGAAATTTGTAAAATAATTCAATTACTATATTTGATACTGTTTTAATTGGATTTATTTTCAATTAAACTTTTTAATATCAATTTAATTAATAGTATCATTTTGATGATTGGAGCAAAATCAAATATTTTTTTTAATTAATATAAGCAATTTTGTAATTGAAACTCATTTTTATTTTTTTCTGTGTATGGAAGATTTCAAGTCACATTTTGATAAGAACAATAGGTAATGAGTTACATGGATGAGAAAATACACCTGTTTGGCCAAAATGTCAGGTCAGATAGTTCTTGACCGATCTTTTTGTAAAATTGAGACATTGAGAAATTGATATAATGGACCTTAATTTAAAAGTGCTGGAAACTTGCTCAAATATCATTTTCTTCTTGCTTAAGTTGTTAAAAACGGTTAAATAAGTAGATGTATGTATATAGAAACTTTTCAGACTGGTTTCTTATATGTCAGTAAGTATGTGTTATGGATTGGGTAGGGCGGTTTTAAGTGTTTGTGTATATTTATGTGCGAGTTGTGTTTAACGACTTATTTTATGGATAAAAACTATTAAATTTTGATCAACTGTTAAAGGAGTGCCAGAAGAATTATTCCTCTTAGTAGCTAACATAAAGAATTAACTCGGTGCTTTTTGTAGGAGTTTTTTTTTATAATAAATTAGCATTAAGCATAATGACCGCAATAAAAACAATTCGTAGATGAAACTAGTTAACAGAAATACAAATTATAAACAATCTGCTCAAAATTACTACAATGTTGATGAAAAATGTTAATTTTAATTACGCGTGAACTTTAGTTAATTCAAACGCTCATATGCATATCGAGCCCTTTGCGCCAAATTATCGTAAGCGACATTTTCAAAAATTTTTTTATTGCAGAAATTAAAATTTTTTGGACCGACTGATGTTTTAGAGTTCTCAGAATATCAAAATTGTTAATAACTTCAGAAAGACGGGGTGTAAAATTTTATCGTAAGTCAATGTTTACATTTTACAGTGAAGGAATTTTATTGTAAGGTATAGAAAAAAAAAAAACAGGGAAATTAATCTGTAACTTCTTAACGGGTAATCCAGTCTGAATGAAATTTCACTTTGGCAAAGAGGAAGTGTTGTCGAGTTTAAGTTTGGACCTAATGGGTCCACCAAGGGCGGGGCAAGGCGTCTCCAAAATAGGACACCACAGGTATGTTAACTTTTTAAAACGATCCTATTTCTTCGTTTATTTAGCGATTTGAAAAAAATACACATGTAGAATCTCCTTATAGAGCACTACAAAAAACCTCGTCGCAGCTATCAATTATCTCTCATAGCTTAGGAGATATTTGCATTTAAAAATTAAATTTTCAACATTTTTAACCACCCTACTCCAGGTTTATGATAACAGCGGATCCAGGATTGGATTTCCAGATTGGACTAACAACAAATGTGTCAAATAAAAAAAGAATCGTTTAAAAGTACTGGCCGAGTTCAAAGTTATATGCATTTGAATTTAAAAAAGACGAGTTTTAGCTAGTTTTTTTTTTGGAAAAAATACTTTTTTCTTTTTAAGTTGTCTAAAAGATGTATAAGAAATTTGTACTTTTTGAAACATAAATATTTAGATGTATTTTTATATTAATAAAAATTTTAAAAATTTAGAGACATAGGAAATTTGTTTGAAAAGGAAATAATCCTTCAAAGATATCACCAGGAGTATATCAGGATGAAATGTGATGATAAAGCTAAGGACACCCTGGCAGAAAGCGACAAAGATGCTGATAGATACTAAAATTTCATAAATATATAAATCTAAGCACTAATTTACTTAAAACACTAATTTAATTTGTTTTATACTTTCTGAATTCAATAATAATTAATAAAAAATGTAAATAAACAAATGGAATACATAAATATGTATTGATTTAAACTTTTTTATCCCTTTAAATTGTCCATAAAAGTAGCTTAATATAAAAAAATATATCGTAAACGCCATAACTAATGTACAATGTAAACAAACTACAATTTTTTGGCTGCCGGTAACTAGCTTAAACGTAATTATAATATATCGCATCAAAACATTTTTAATTCTATGTATAAATTCCAAAATAATCAAAAAAACCTTCTCCTGTAAAATTTGTGATTTTTATATAAGAGGAAAATGAAAAATTCTCGAGAATCGTTGAAGAGAGAGTTTGTAATTTTTTGTGTTTCGAAATGAACAAAAATCAGTGATAGTGCAAAATTTTACGTTACTAATATTTCATCTCAAAAAATTAAATTAAAAATAAATATTTTAGCACACACCTACGGAGTTCTATGAATTATGCCCGTAATTTCTACAATTATATATCTAAGGTGTTGAAATTGGAATTATTTGTATGCCTTAAAACTAAAAAATATGATTTTATAAGTTTGTCATATTTCGAGAAATCCTCAAAATTCCAATACAAATCCAAAAATTCGAAATTTTCTTGGTATGTCCGTCTGTTAGTTGAAATGGATTCTCCTAAACCCATGGACCATCTTAGTTATATGTATATGTTTATATATTTATAGGTAGGATATACAAAATTCATTCATAAATGACGGAGTTATAGCGATTTTCCAGATTATAACAACAATTTCTTTAAGTTTTCATTGAAATGGGTTTTCCATGGACCATTGCAATAACTCTGTCTGTCTGTCCGTCTGTCTGTATGTCTTTGTAAAACACTCTCACGTCCAATATACAAATGTTTATCATTCTCCTATGCAGTTTGGTATTGAAAATCAGTTGTAATTTTTCAAAATTGTTTTCCTACGGAAAATTCTAAGAAAGTTTCCTCAAGAAACCGTAGGTCTAAAATAAAATCCTATCTTGCGCATTTCGTCTTTTATCCAATGAAAAAAAACTATTTAAAACAAAAAATAATACTGAAATATCATTGGAAGAAATACGAAATGCGTAAGATGGGATTCGATTTTAGACGTATGGTTTCTTGGGAAAAATTTCTTAGAATTTTCCGTAGAATCCGTTTCTGCTTTACGATTTTTCGTGAAAAAAATTGACCCACCCTAATTGGAAACAAAAATATTTCTTTCATTTGAAGTTTTACATGTGACAAACACTGCTAGCATGCTGTGGTGTTTTTCTAACATACCTGTTATTTTGATTCAGATTGTACTTAAATTTTCTAATATATTGATACGTTTGTTTATTTATTTTTTAAAACGTTAGGTTTATTTCCTTTAAATAAACCGGATACTTTTGATTGCAAATAACAAGCAGTTTTAGTAGTTTAAAATTGTAACAACTTTTTATTTATTTAAAATGTACAACAACAACAGTTCAAATAGTCACTCAGTGTCTATGCACACGTTTATCAATTCGCAGAAATGCACACACACTTTATAATGTACAAACTCAAATGTACACGACAGTTGATGTTAACTCTAACAGCGCAAATGATGAACTTACTCACGACTGCAACCGCTGCCACTATTTATACACACGCCATCTTTCGGGAATCTTCTACAATGATCTTAACAAACAAACTAGTATGTTCGAATTCTAGAGCTTTCGATGTCAATGTCAGCAGTTTAAACACTTAGTAGTGATATCGATTTCAAATGTTTGACATGGAATTTCTTATATATATCTTTTATGAATAAAAATAAAACACTTCAAGCAAATTAAATACAATTGTGAGTTTTATATCTTGGCACCGAATGAGTTTATACTGGCAAAGATTTCATTGTTTTATGTGACAGTTCTCGGTTGTTTGAGGTTAGTTTGTGTTGGCTATTTATCTTGAATAAACTAACGCCAGAGCAACGTTTGCAATTTGTTATTTTAACAATCGTGGTTCAATGCGTGAAACTCATCGTTCATTACGTTCATTTTATGATGTTCATAATTGTCCATCAGAGCCAATAATTCGAATAACTACAGAATAAGCGATTGATGGTGTGTAGCGTAGTATTTATGATCCAACTAACGATGGTTAGAACGTAACAGTCAGTGGTGAGCGGTATAGAGACATGCTTACTAACTGTACTAAATTAGTATTGCAGATATGTGGTATCAGCACGCGATACAATAGATTTACTGAGAGAAACAATTGGCGAACGAATAATTTAAAGAAATGGACCAGTTAACTGACCACCTCGTTCATGTAATTAGATTATTTTCTCTGGGAATATGTAAAGTCCCAGGTCTATGCAGATAATCCAGAAACGATCAAGCACTTGGAAGCGAAAATTCGACGCTGATTTACTGGGAAGATTGTGTGTGAAAATTGAACCTCCAGGTTACGCCAATTATGCTCGAAATCATAATTAAACATTAATGCCATAAAATCATATAATTAATAACGACAACTGAATGGATATTAAATACGATTTTATCTGTTTTACTTCAATTTAAAATTTCTCTGCCTCTATAAAAAAGAATCAGGGTTTAAACAAACAATAATATTTTCTAGCATGAATACGCTATATGCGTATTCGTGTAGCTACGTATACACGGTTGTCACATTGTCAGAAACATGCTCAGAAAATGGTTAACACAACCATGAGAACTTATGTTAAAACATATGGTTGTTAACTATTTATTGAACATTATCTGACAACTTTGTAAGAATAGGACAACTGTGTATACGTAGCTTAATGATAGCATTTTTATAAAGATTATTAGATGTACACGAGTTGTTAGACATCATGTTGTATGATTAATGTGTGTATTATGCAATTAATAGTAAGTATACGCAGTTTTTAACTAGAAAAAAGCCTGCAAAATCCACTTTCAGTGTGCTGTCTTTTATATTTATAGACTTTTTTATGATTCGTTTGTCATTTCGCTTTTAATTTCTATAACATTAATTTGCGAACCTAAACAGTCCATATATTTTATATACTCAAAGGTAATGAAGTCGATCCGAAGTCACTTTGCTGTGTTTTTTCTATTACCAAAATGGGTACATAAATGCCTGACTTATGAGCTACATATTTTTAAATTCTAGAGATGCAGAAATATTATCTACAATATAAAATAAATTAGTTAAATTGGTCCACATGACTGAGTATACCATTCAGCCGAATATAGAACTTGTTTTAATTTAAATTTGTTTCTCACTTCAATTCTTGTATCTTGAAAATGCAATTTATTTATTTTGGAGACTTATTGGATGTATGTTGTTTTTGCATACTTTAATGTATAAACAAGTTCAATAGTACATTGGAAGTGAGAAACAAATAATGATACAACAACAACAATGTAGCCCTTATTTACATGATCAATTGTTAGGCTTAATAACATTAATTTTAAATAAAGAAAACATTGTCGTAATTGAATTCAAACAAGAATCATCTCCCGTTTTATTTTGTCGGTACCACGATCGCAATTTCTTTTCGTTTCGGTTAATAATCACACCAATAAACCTTTCAGGAACCTATAGACAACAATTCGAAATATACAGAATTGTTCCATATCGTTTTTGGTGAAGAAAAAGCTACAGAGAAAGGAGAGAAATAGAAGTAGAAGTAAGGAATTCTATAGAAATGGGAGGAGTATGAGGAGAAGATGTTGAGTCAAGTAACGCAGACTATCATGGGACAGTTGCCGAGTCGCCATGAGGTGCAATTTTCAAGTCCGGTCTTATCAACCACCTGCTTTCCCTAATAAAGGCGTCTATGCACCTTAGTTCCTTCACAGATAGCCCGGAGAGGGTATCAAGGGATTTCTCACCTGTAGATCGCCAATCCTTATTCCAAATTTAGGGATGTATACACCACCACCCACTCTGTCCCCTTTTTAGACCCATACATGGATAGCCTCATTTCATCAGCAGGGAGACCATCGACAGTTTCCATATTAGATGGAATTGAGAAACCGAAGTTCCTCAGGAGGAAGGGTTTTGGAGTGCAGTAATCAATATGATCTGGAAGATTTTGTATACTTCCTATTATGCAAGCATGTCCATAGGATCTGTAATGCCATGTATTGCAGGCGTCAAGCCTGAAGGCCGTGTTCAATGCCAGTTTTCTGGCCATTAGATCTACTGGTATCTAGTTGAGTAGAATGAAGAGCGACTTCATCGCTGTATTTCGCTATGCTTCTATTATCAGGATTGCCGTGTTTCTCAATACCCTCTAAGAGTATACGATTTGAGGCCCTATACATTGCGTTCCACCAGACAGAGACCCCAAAGAATAATATAGGCTTAGTAAGCGTATCAACTAGCCAATTCATGTTCCAGGGTCTAATACCCCATCTCGTGCCTATGGCATTTTTGCAGGCATACGTAGCCGTCATGACCTTAGCCGCTCTTGCCTCTGTATTAAGTTTCCAGGATAATTTCCTGTCGAGTATGATACCCAGGCACATTGCATTGTCCGAGAGCGACAATTCGGTTCCGTTTAGGAATTTTAGTCCGTAGAGTGATCAGTACTAGTTCAGTTTTGCTGGAATTTACACTCAAACCCCTATCGGTACTCCCTCGATTTAATGTTTCTAGTGTCATTTCCAGTCTTTGCGATATCATGCCCAGATGAATCCCTGAAACTGCCACCGCAACGTCATCCGCGTAGGCGACGGTCTTATAGTTCAGGGAATCTAGTTTCATAAGCAGACAATTTAAAGCCAGGTTCCACAGAAGTGGAGAAAGGACACCCCCCTGGGGAGTGCCTCTTTTGGCAGATCTAGAGATCGTAGTCATTCCAATTTTAGAGCGAATGATCCTATAATTTAGAAGGTACCTAATGAACCTAACTATAGATTGATCGAGTCCTAGTAAATCTAGGTAAATCTGATATAATGGTTGCAGATTTCACATTGCTGAAGGCTCCTTCTATATCCAGAAAGGCGATAGATTTCTCGATATACCCCACTAGTGAGTGAAGTGCCATCTCAACTGATTTCCCCTTGGTGTAGGCATGTTGAGAGATAGATAATAATCCCTTATTAACTGACATTCTGATATGTCAATAATTCTTTCCATGATAGTCTTATCGGCCTGAAATCTTTTGCCTTGGTATGTGAGGCTTTTCCACCCTTCGGGATGAAACTCACATTGCACTCGCTTCAACTATTGGGTATATAGGACCATGAGAGACAAGCTTGAAAGATTTTCATCAGCCATGGTGTGACTAATTCTGCATTGTTTTGCAGGTCAGCAGGTATGATGCCATCAGGGCCTGGGGATTTATATGGATCAAAAATCCGAATGGCCCAGAGTACATAGTCCTCCTTAATCGCAATTGAGGATGGGATTATATCATGCTAGTGGGATTCATATGCCGCATTAACTGGGAGGCTTCCCAGAAAATGAGTGTCCATGAGCACTTCAAGTGTCTCATGTCCACTGGTGGTCCATTTACCGTCCTTTTTTGGATATAGCCTTGAACGGTTGGTGATTTAGACAGAATCATGCACAAGCGGCTAGTCTCAGAGGAACTTTCGACGCCGCTACAAAAGTCCCTCCATGTCTTCCGTTTTGCTCTTCTGACCAGATTTTTAAATTTATTCAATGATGACTTATAGGATGACCAGTCTCCTGATCTTTTAGCTTCATTGAAAAGTCTGCTACTTCTCATCCTAGAATCCGCTATTTCCGGTGACCACCATTGTGGTCGCTCATTGCCTCTTCTTACAGAGGAAGACAAGTGTGTCCCATAGCTTCCTTTATGGAATTCGTAAGTCTGTTCACAGCCCTTACAATGTCCCCAATATTATTTATTAAGGGGGGTTGGGAAAGGAGTTCAGATAGAATACGTCGATGCCCTCCTTCTATTCAAAAAGGGTTCAACCCTATTCGGTTTCCTTTTCATCGAGAAAACTAAATAAAGATGATCTGACAAGGAACAGTCATTTGAAACCTTTCAGTTACTGATCATGTAGGAATGGCTTGCACTGACAAGCGTTACATCAAGAACCTCTTGTCTGTTTGTGACTACAAAAGTAGGTTCTGAACCTTTATTGGTTATCACTAGACTAGAGTCTAATATAAAGTCTAATAAAAACTCAGCTCGAGCGTTCGTGTCTGAGCTTCCCCAGATAGTATGATGAGCATTGGCATCAGCCCCTATGACCACGAGAGTCCGAAAGCGATTTGCAGCACGCATCGTGTTCCTCACCATGCTGTTGGGTGGTGGGTCGGCCTAGTCATGTACCATGTAGCATGAGAGAAGCCATATATTTAGTGACCTCGTCTCCCATGCAGCGGTTATAGTATCTCCATCGCTATAATCAGTTAGAATTAAGATATTAAGATGGTTTTTAGCAAGTATGCAAGATCTAATTTTACCTGTGTCTTTATTGTACAAGAGTTTGTACCCTACTGCGTCCACAGATTTCGCCATGGCAAATCCAAGGCTCCTGGACCAACGCGGTGTCCTCCCCCTTCTCAACAATGTGGAGGAGTAATGCAGCAGATGCTGCTCTAGAATGATGAAGGTTCGCCTGGATCACCTTCACCATGATCGGGGTCATAGACGACGGTTACGTGCACGTCTTCTGCATGACTGCGAGTGATCTCGGTCTGTGAGGTATCTCACTTGCCGAGATCACATCCAGTTTCGCGCTGGAACACAATTCCCATTGTACAGATAGTAAGAAGGAATTTTCAAAACTGAGTATGTAGTAATGTTAAATATCAGTTGTTTTAATTTGAGTTATGTTAAAAAGTAAAATATCATTCAGCTTCTTTCTTAAATTGTATGTTATTTGTATATTTTTTTGTTGTGATAAACAAAATGATTTGTTTTAATTAAATGCTTACATAATTTTGATTCTATACTAAATTGTCTTTCGAGACAATAAAGCTCACAGACTATTTGCTTCAACTGAGTACAATATTCTTATGTATTTTTAAGTTGAACTTTACAGTCAGTTAATTAATTTTTATTTAACAACACATTAGACAAAAGCTCATGAATTCATAAACTATTTAACTACCTTCTTTCATGATCTATTTACTATTTACTACATTTTTAAAAATACAAAACTTTAACCATAACAATTTCTCAACTTGCTACTTTTACTAAAGAATGTACACAGAGAAAAGAGATTCGTGTTCACAACCTAATTTGGCGCCAATCAAATTTTGTCGGTTGCAAGTACTATCATACCATTCGGTTGAAATGACTGAATATATTAGTGTATACAATATTCCTCTGCTGAATTAACGGTACACACAACTGCTCGAAAATAATAATTCAGTGGTATGGACTGAAAGTATCAGTTGTTTTTTTTCTCAAAATACATACATATATCGCACTGGAGATTCAACTCAAATTTTTTAATTTTTACTTTTTGCACGAAATCGATGTACAGTGGTCATATCTACCCACTGTAAAAATATTACATCATTTTCTATACTCTTTCGCCAAAATATACAGTTTTATCCGCCTTCAACTATCATTGTACTGAAAATTTTTAAATTTTGTGTTGAATCTCTTTAGGGGAACCAGTGCGATATGTAACATAAATAAGCTGAATATAATTCGGTAGTGCTTTCCGAATTCATTAAATTAAGTGTAGTAAAGACAAAAACCGGTGCTATACGGTTGCTTCAACCATATTTCAATTGCAATTATGGTTTTACAATTCTTATTACCGAAATTCAGTTAAATTTATAGTTATAATCTTTAATAATCTTAACCGATTTCCAACAAATCTGATTTATGTGTACAGTGCACTCGCGGTAACGTGAACACCGTCTAACGTGAACACCGCCTAACGTGAACAAGCTTTTGTTTACATTGACTACTCTGTAACGTGAACAAACTCAGAAAGCTCTATAACGTGAACAATTTTTTTTCACTGCATTTGTTTTCATCCATGTAGACATCACGCAAATACATATATTAAATTCGATTTTAAAAGTTTAGGGAATACACTTATAAAAAAATGGGTTTTTGTATCCTCTAAATTAATTTTTTTAATGGCAAGGAATGAGTAATTTTAATTGCTATGTAATTTTATTTCAGTGTATATTTTCTCGTGACCCCGTTTTGTTTTGTAAATAATAATAAAAGAATTTCACGTTCAAGCGTGCATAACACAGGGTTATATTATAAAATTTTATATTTTTTCCATGAAATTCGACAATCGCTAACGTGAACAATTTCACTAACATGAACTCCCTTGGTTTTAATTAGTTCACGTTACCGCGAGTGCACTGTATACACAAAACAGTTTCACTAATTAAATTAAATATTCCACTGTAATAGAAATGAGCTGTATAAAAAACATTTGAAATAGTTTTGTATCAGTAACAGTTAACACTTAGTTGTTCTATATTTTTAAAAATTCATTGCAAGTGATTTTCGCTACACGAATACCATTATTACGTCAAAGATATGTTTCTATTGTCCAATATTTAGGAAGAATTTTCTATAATGGGACATAAATATACCACTACTAATAATATCGAGTTATTCTGCTTCAGTTTTAAGATGATTCACAAAATATTTTAAAACACCTTCTTAGAGGTCTCCACATAATTTGTTACCATAAACGGTTAATTAAATTGATAAAATATATCTGGTACCAACAACTTTAAACTACGTTGTCAAATGGCTAAACATTTTACGAAATAATCTACGAAAAAACCTAAACAAATTCAAGAAAATATTTACAACTCGAGTGAGAAAAGAAATATTTATTATGAAAATCTAGATTGCTGTTTTTTATAATTCCTTAAAAATACCTTTGAAAATCATATTTGGATACGGCTCAAATGAAAACTTAAATACAAACATTTTCACGAACTGTTATCACCAGGGAAACGTGGTAAACTAAATAAAGCACTGTTTATTTTGAGCACAAAGTTTACAGAGGTGTAACGAGACAGAAGACAAGTTTTATATGTCTCTCTTTCTTTCAGAACAGCATTTTTCTTATAATTTATCTGTATGAAACATAATGCGATTTCATTTAACTGATTTTAGTTCATTCAAAAATGTTTCCGTTCACTTAAAATTTAATGAAATTTTTTGTTACTTTACGACTAAAACCAATAACAATAACAAAATCCTTAAAATTCAATCACTTTATCATTTTGATGGAATTTGAGTTGAAAGCAAATATAAATATCTTTTAAACTTTAAAATTTTTGAAAAAATTAAAATATTTAAACAAAAAACAATGGCTTGAATTTATGTTTCCTTTTTACTGGAGAATGCAATTCATATAAAATATAATACAACTATAATTTAATTGCTTGACTATAATTCAAGGCTTGCTTTCAACTTGAAAAACGCTTATTGAGAATCTATTTTTTTTCTGTAATTCGTTCTATGTACAATATTTATGTACTTGAAAATGACTGCGATGTTTTTTTTCAGTGCAATACATGTGTACTCAAACAACGTGAACATATTGTTTGGAAGCATCCTTTGCAATTCATTCATTCATTCATTTATTCAGTCGGTATGAAGTGAGCAAATACGCTAGATGCAGACAAAATACTTGCAACCAAAGACAATAAATCATCAGTAATTAAAAGCGAAAATGAAAACTTGCAAAACTTTTAAGGATTTGTGTAAAAAGTTTATCATCGTCTTGAAAGTTATGACGATGATGAATCTTAACACTTGTACAAACACTAAAACAAATTCTCGCACATACACTATTTAACAAAAGCCAGTAATTGTGAATACTAGGGTTGAACTCATTTTGCAATTATTCGATTTTCGATGCTCCCACGATCTAAAATTTTTCTACGTCATCTAAAAATCAAATACTAAACTTTTGAACAAAATTGGGATACGTTTAGAAGTTGCTCATTTTATTTGAAGTTTCGAATTTAGGTTCAAAGTAGTAATCATTTTTAGTATAGAGGTCTAACTTTACAGTATTGAACAGTTTAAAAGGATTAACATTATTCTAAAAATTTAAAATTACGATTTCGTAAATAAATATTAAGAACTACAAAGACAGCACAAACAAGTTGACCTTAGATCTTCCGATTTTAATAGTATTATGCAAACATTAAGTGTTTTTTTTTAAGTAGTTACGAAAAACTCGAGATTGTACTCGTGATTTTGTTTGTACACTATATAAAAAGAAGAATACATACAAATTGTAAAAGTAAATTTCGCTTAACTTGGTTTCCAATATTCTATTTCTTAATAATGGTGAGTTAAATATATGATATTTAGAGTAGAACTTGGACATGTAAGATTGCTGAAGACCAATTGTATAAATAAAGCATTTATTAGAATTTTAAAATATAAAATTTGGAATTTTTATGATTTTTTTTGTTGCTTATGTTTTAGCGATGTCAGATTTTTTTTATATTTAAAAGTGAAATAAATATAAAATCTAGTTTTAATTATATTTATTTTTGAACATTTAAGTTTTTAATTTTTTTTAAAATAATTGTTACTTTGACTTAAGACTTGAAACTTCAAATAAAATGTGCAACACCTAACCGTCATCTGATCTATACATACAAAAGAGTAACGTTACTGACTGACTGATTCATCATCGCACAGCCCAAACGACTGAAGCTAGAATCATGAAATTTTAACTGTGGGTTCCTCCCTCCCCAAAACGATCCGATAAAAAGGGATTTTTGGAAAGTCGTACGTTTAGGTGGTAAAAAAGGGTAAAAACGGGTAAATTCGGTAACCTTATATCTTCAAAACTAATAAAGATACAAAAAAACTTAAAATTGCATGTTACTCCATTTAAAAAATAAGCTGACAGGTGTTTCGTACTTTTTTCGAAATTCGAACCTTTTAGGGGAGAAAACGGGCAAAAACTATATTTTGGTACTTTTTTGGCACCTTAATAAACATATAAACATAGAAACAAATTTTAAATCGTATTCTTTACTTATCAAAAAATAAAAAATATAAGTTTGGTACTTTTTGGAAATCGAACTCTTAAGGGATAAAAATTGTGTTTATTTTAGGTACTTTTTCATAAAATATGTTTTTTTTATAACTTGACATAGAGATACGAATATTTTATTATGAGCTCTCACCACGATACAGAAATTTATTTTAATATAATTTTACCACTGTAATGGGGATAAAAAAAGGTACTAAAAATGGGATAAAATCGGGAAAATAGATTTTATTTGAAAGTATTAAGCCAATTTTGATAATTTTTTTAACATTGGATTGATACAAAAATTAACTAACAGGTTGTTATTTGGAACTCGAGTGCCAAGGTTTATATTGGGCCGGGTAAACAGTTTGGTACTTTTATTAAAAGATATTTTTTCTTGAGTACATTAACACAGATTTTAATCGTTTGAGACATGTCTTTAGCATAAACAATTTTGGCAAAATGGATAATTTTTAAATTTCAAACTTTAGGGGTGTTCAAGGAGGAAAAGGGAAATTGCTACTTTTCTTCTAATGGTACTTTTTTAATATTTTACATTATTTCACTTATCGACATTAAAGTTAGCTGATATGTATCTGAGTGAAGTTAGTGTTAGGAATAGGGGATAATATTTAGGTACCAAAATGTGAGAACTGAATTAAAGTACTTTTTTATTGTTCTAATGGTACTTTTTGAATTTTCTATAACAATGGACTTAGAAACATGAAATTAAGCATATATGGTTCTAAGTGAGTGAGAATTCTAGGGGGAGACTTTTTGGTACTTTTTCTTTATTGGAATGGTATTTTTTGTAATTTCTCCAATAATGAACCTAGAAACATGAAATAAAGCTTCTACATGGGCCGAGTGGGAGGGAATCCACAAGAGGCTGCTTTTTGGTACTTTTTCTATATTGTAATGGTACTTTTTGAATTTTTTATAATAATGGACCTACAAATATCAAATTAAGCGTATATTGTTCTAAGTGAGTGAAAATTCAAGCGGATACTTCTTGGTAATTTTTCTTTATTCGAATGGTACTTTTTTTAATGAATTAATAAACATGAAACTAGAGACATGTTATCCTAAATTAGTATTAATTTACAAACGGAGACTTAATAGTACTATTTATTTCATCTAATTGGGGTGGTGAAGCGCACCGGGTCAGCTAGTGTTGTATAAATTTTCAACAGTTGTTTTTTAAATGGCGGAGAACCTTGAGAGCATCGTAAATCAAAAAACTGCAAAATAAGGACCACCCTAGTATATACACATACAATTCAACGTACCTACATACTTATGTATGCATTCTCATGTACGTTAAACTTTAGAATAACATTTTTAATGGCCACTTTTTATGTGATATAGACTGATGGGAGGACAGACACATTATTGTAGAGAATAATATGGAAGTACAAGTACATTAGGCAAGCACCATTATCATGGATTTTAAAAGTTGTCAATGATTCCAACTGAAATGAAAATAAATTTATTTTCTTATATTTCATATTACATATGGGCAATTCCACGAGAATGACTACCACGACTGAAAACCCAAAAACCCTTGAAACTTTTTTTCAAGATGATTTGAATAGGAGAAAACACTAAAATATTAATATGTGTCAGTATTTAAAGCTTATTACAACAATTTAATGGCAAAAATAATAGTTTAAACTGACTATATTTAATTTTTTAATTTAATTGGCGTGTTTTATGCTAAAATTGCGGTTAAAACTAAGCTCCCAATTAGCATATAGTGTGAAATGAATTTGACTCTGATTGTTTTTAATTGCTATTATAAAATTGTTTATTGAAACCGAATGTATATTTTCTATTCATTTTTTTAGTTTTTGTATACATATATTTACACAATGTATATTGTTTTATTATAAGAGAAAAATCTGTCACGTACGGTATTAAATTTTATTTATTATAAAATCATCCCATGATTGTTTTTATTTAAATATGACGGATTGTAAAGGAAAAATATTTCGTTAAGTGTAAGAAATTAAAAGAAAACCTAACGCCTTTCACGATTCGCAAAATTTTCGCATATTTGTACATGTACCTCAAAATTACTTCCGTTTTATGTCACGTACAATATACCCTTATTTCGCTCGATATTTTGGATAACAATGTTTCGAAAGAACTTATTATTTTTTTAAAATATAGCACCCTCTGAATGAAACATACAGACCAAATTATTTTTCAGATACTCTTATTTTTGCAAAATCTATTCCACTCTATAGGCGTACAAATGTCATGTACGATGACATGGAATTGCCCATATGTGAAATATATAAATCTATCTATTGGAAAATACTTAAAAACCTTTATACGGAGGTATATTGAAATACATAGTAACATTTATAGAGATTATACCGAAACGGTTGTGTATATTTTCAATTCGAAACCGAAACTAAATTTTAATCCTTAGCTGGTATTATTACTTGATAATAGTTTTTTTTTGTTTAGCCATCCTAATAAATTGTTTGCATATAAAGATAATGTGGATTAAAATAATCGTATGCACATTTACATTTTTCTCTCTATAACAAAATTACTGTACTCGCGAGCACACACACACACATTTTGTATGACTGAGTTAGTGTATTACTGTAACAAGGTGGGTGGGTTTTTAAAAGTCATAAATAAAGATGACATGCATTCATCTTGAAGTAGTTGAGACGAATTGAAAATAAAATAAGAAATAAATTGTCGTCAGCCATAACCGACCGTTTAATGTCCTACACCTAATTTGAGAATAAAGTAATTACTAATGGAGTTTTCTTTTCTGCCATAAATTTCCTTTGGCTTTTTGTGCCTTATATCCGTCTTTGTGATCAAAAAAATAGATGTAGTTTGGTAACCTAATAACGTGTTCTTTTCAAATAATGTTGCCCTAAAACCCTGAAAATATGCTACATGTTTCACTCCCAACTTTCTAAAGGCAGCACTTTTTAAACAGCTTTTCTTGCTATTGTTTTTGAAGTTCATTTGTGTTAATGAAATAGTTTTTGTATTTTATGATTAAAAGAGTTAAAATAGAAGCAAAAAGTATAGTTTTTGGGATGAAGTACTATTCTCGGATGAGAGTAAATATTCTCAAAGAAAATGTTAAAAAAAAATTGCCGAAAAGTTGAATTTGCCAACAACATTTACATTCCAACACGACAACGACCCCAAACATTCTAGTCATGACGTGCGTATGTGGTTAACCTACAACTTGGCACATGTTCTACCACACCCACCACAGTCTCCAGATCTCAACACTATTGAGCACTTGTGGGAGGAACTTTATAGACGGGTCAAAAGACGGTCAATTTCAAACAAATCTCAATTACAACAGGCATTGAAAAAGAATGGGTCAAATTTGGGGAAGATATAACCAAAAATCTAGTGCATTCTATGCCAAAACGCTTGAATGAGGTTATTCAGCAAAAAGGCTTGCCCACATTTAGATTTTAAGTTTTGGAATTAAATGTGTCAATACTTTTGTGCGAGAAAATCGTGACATATTTTTGTTAAATGCATTATAAATTAATTAAAAAAATAAATGTTGATGTAAAACCACATGTATTAGTTAATTAATTAAAAAATTTAATTTTAATTGTTAAAATTTTCCTGCCGCAGTGATGGGGATATAGATTCAAAAAACCTTGCTGTACCGATAGTTTTGTGCGGGACTGTATATTCTAAATGGATAATTTTTTAAAAATACATAAAAAGCATATTTAAATCAAAATAATACGGGTCATTTGTACACATGGAAAAATCAATATATACGTGAAAGTAGAGACCATAGTAACACTGCGTACTCAGTTGTTCAGGATCGGTTCAGATGTCCTTGAAAAATTCAACAAAATGGATATCAAATTGTATGTTATCGAAAAATGTTAACAGTTTTAGGGCCATTATTACAACTTGCCTTTATGTTCGTAATAGTAAAAGGTAACTTTAGAAAACGGTTGCTTTAAAGTTAACTTTTACTATTATGAACATAAAGGCAAGTTGTAATAATGGCCCTAAAACTGTTAACATTTTTAATTGTTCAATTTGTTATGTTTTTTATATTAAAGCACACATACATTTTACAAAAAAAATTATTTTAACAAAGAAAGTTGTAACATTTTCTATAGTGCAGCTGTTTAGAAACTTATTATTTTGAAAATAATTCGGTATCTCATGAACGTGAAAGAAATTTCACACAGTGTTGAGACGTTTTTGAGTGGATTTGTAATTACATGGGTTCGTAGTTAAAAGTGTTTCGATAAATTATCAGAATAACATTTACCATAACATACTGAAGTTTCATTTCAGCTAATGTATTTAAATTCTATGCAGTACTACGGGAACTCGATAATTTTTCGATTAATATTGTTACATTTTTACCTTTCAAAAACGTGGGTTTATTTCCTTTAAATAAACCGGATACTTTTGATTGCAAATAAAAAGCAGTTTTAGTAGTTTAAAATCATTATTTATTTAGAATGTACAACAACAACACAATTAAATAGTCACTCAGTGTCTTTATACACGTATATCAATTCGCAGAAATACACACACACACTTTATAACGTACAAGTATACACGTACAAGACAGTTGATGTTAACTCTAACACCGCCAATGATCGACTCAACTCACGACTGCCAGCTCGCGCCATCTATCGGGAATTTTCTACAATGCTCTTAACGGACATACTAGTACATTCGAATTCCAGAGCCTTCGATGTCATTGCCCAAACATTTAGTGTTGCCATACTTACAAACAATGCCAATAAACGCATGCTACTGATGGACGTGCCTTCAAACATGATGAATGCTGCAGGCAGTCGTTACAGACCGTTGAATTCAAACCGTCATTGCACATTCGTAACAATATTTTGCATTACAGTTGTTAAAAGATTAGATATTTCTTCAAATGATTAAAAAACAACATTGATTTTCAACAAAATGTTTTTATTTGAGGTGAAAAAAATTAGGAATGGTCATTATTTGAGGTTAAAGCGCCCTTGGCAGGGTAGAAAATGCATTCCAATTTGTCAATTGTCTAAAAAATTACTTTACAAGGGTATTCTTTGAATTGTATTGAAAACATTTTATATTCGTAAATATTTATTCGGAATGCATCTTTTTAGTGAGAAATTTTAAAATAATTTCTTTACCAATCTAAATTGTATATGATTTTTGCATATATAAATTCAATATTGAGACTACATGCCAATTTGGTTCGATGTTGTGCTGATAGTCTAAGATGATGTAGGGTAACTATAAAATGAAAAGAAATCCATGAGACAGAAAAAAGAAGAGAAGCAACTTGTAGGAGTATTAGTGAAATGTGCTGTTGCTGACGTTGATGTGGCTCCTTCTGCAGATGCATAATGGGGCCGAATTAAAATATTTTCGTAATAATTTGGCCACTTCCAACTATTAGTTCTGATTGACATGAAATTACACAATCGCAAAGTGCTTTAAAGACCGAAAGAGCCACTTCTTTTTTTGTCAAACCTCAGTATTGTTTATAAAAAACCGTGTTTTCGGTTAACCGTGATCTCCAACATTGAAAGGAATTATTTTAGAAGTTTCAGCAATACAATTTTATAACCAGAATACATAAAATACCAAGAAAAAGTACACTACGTGCCTATAGTAGTCAGGAATGATTGAACATATCGAGAGACTGTATTCAAAACATTCTATCATAGAAAACACAAGTTTTCAGGAGAGCAAAATACTATTTAGTTCCAGGGACCGTAACAATTATGACATTTATAATAAAAATCACATAATTGTTATTTTTTGATTTTTTTTTTTTTTTTTTCAGACATACATATTTGTCCGACTATGATTTTCATTTTTTTTGGCAGATATACAAATTAATTATTGAGTTTCATTTACACATATGTATGTAAGAGTCTGACAAATATGTAAATAAAACTCAACAATTAATTTGTGTTTCTACCAAAAAAATGAAAATCATAGTTGGACAAATATGTATGTCTGACAAAAAAAAATAAAAATCAAAGTCTGACAAATATTTCCGACAAAAAAAAAAATCAAAAAATAACAAATATTTTTGACAAAAAAATAAAAGTCAAGAATTTAAAAAGCATGTTTTTTTATAAAAATATAGTCGAAAACGATCAAAATTGTAGGCTTACTTGACTCTCCGATATTTTCTTGTGATGGCTTTTTATACCCTCCACCACCACAAGTGGTAAAAGAGGGTATATATAAGTTTGTCATTCCGTGTGTAACATTGAGAAATATTCATCTGAGACCCAACAAAGTATATATATTATTGATCCTTATGAAATTCTAAGTCGATTGAGCAATGTCCGTCTGTCTGTGCGTCCGTCTGTGTAAAACACTTTCACGTCCAAAATACATAAGCAAAATTAATGAAATGTATACCAAAATGTTTATAATTTTTCTAAGCAGTTTGGTATTGAAAATCTGCAAAATCGAATTGGTAGAACCAGGGTTATGGATTAAAATGTAAGACAACGTCCAAAAATTTTGATAATTTTTACATGATTTTTGTGACTTTTGGTAAATTCTTTGCAGAGAATACCATGAAATTTTTCACTCATTATTTATATGATAAAAGGACAACTGGAAAGAATCGGTCCATAATTTCTCGTAGCCCCCATACAAATTTCTTCCCGAAATATGGTGCTATGGTATATAAATGCCCATAGAATTGCAGTATCCATACAAAATTCAGCACAACTAAGTTTCATGTAAACAGAAATCGCGAGACCAATTTTTTTTGGATCGGGCACTATTTCCCCATAGCCCCCATATAAAGTTTACTTCCGAAAATCACTTAAATAGACATAAATGTCTTATATATATCGGTATCTGGTTGAAATTCTACATGCATAATCCCCATGCACATGAAAATCGCTGTAGGGAATTTTATGAAGATCGGCCCATAACTGGTTATAGCTCCAATATAAGGACCACTTCCAAATTAATTTTCATAAATATTCGAAAAATATCGTTATCGAATTAAAATTTTACAGAGATCGGTAGTATTAATTCACAAATGGTACTACTAGATTGTGTGAATATCGGTTCATATTTGACCATAGCTCCCACATAAGGTCCATTTCCGAAAATTACTTAAATACTAATAAATCTCTTATAAAAGCTTCTATCTGGTTAAAATTTCAAATAAATATTTCCCATATATACGAAAATCGATGTGTTGAACTTTATGAAGATCGGCCGATAATTGGTCATAGCTCCCATATAAGGACCACTTCCGAAAAACATATTAACTTCTATAAATATTTTAAATATATCGATATCGAACTAAAATTGTATACAGATCAATATATTGTGAATATCGGTCCATATTTGACCATAGCACCCATATTAGCTCCATTTCCGATAATCACAATAATACCCATAAAACTCTTGTAAATAATGTTATGGAGAAAAATATCAAGCAAAATGGGGCTCAAATACATAGAAATCAAGTTAAAATATTTAATTATATCTTCCAAATAAGTCTTACATCCAAAAAATACATTAACGCATATACACACTCATATCGGTAAAAAATGTAAAAGTTTCAACTAAACTTGGTGACTATGGGTTCATAATTATATATATAAGACTCACATCCGGAAAATTCATTAGAACAGAACAAAAATATACTTTTGAAGTTTGACTAAATATATTTGTTTACCCTTTTTTATACTCATTTACTTCTCTTGTGGTGAATAAGGAAATGTTGAGCCAATCAGAATGTTAACCAATTATTAAGTATATAAATTGTTAAATAGTACATTTTATTCCTATTATAAAATTATAGACTCTGTTGGAAATGGTAGGAATATGTAGTTATTTCAATTATAAATTGCTGAATTAGATAACATTTTTATACATTTGAAATAAAATATCTATTGCGTAAACTAGTTTTTCTAACAATATATAAAATACTAATTTTATTTAAAAAAAGTGTTTTTATTGAAGAAAATACATAATTTGTATATAGTCCAAAATGTGTATTATATCAGGATTCATCTATAATCTATAAAATGGCTTAAAAATAAATTCGGTTATAGTCCTAATTCGCTCATAGTCCACAAAAATTGTGCAACTGTATTTGTAGACTATAAGCGAAAACTACTGTATTACATTAACATTCTACCAATCTTCACAATCGGAGCTAAGTCCCAATAACAAACACTGAATTTGGATATTAGAGTGTTTATACCAATGTAATTTCTATCATTTTCATCTAATTTAGGTGGAGGGTATTTAAGATTCGGCATAGCCGAATTTAGCACTCTAACTTGTTTCCTTTGAAATTTCAAGAATAATAATTATAATAATTATTAGTTTACTCGTAAGGAATATTAAATTATCTATTCTAGAATATATTTTTAAGGCCGCTATTAAATTCTATATATAATTTATTTGTAACATTTTGGATTATTGGCAAATTTATTTTTGTACAAAAATATTGTATTCATTTTGAATTAATAAATCTATATGTAGAGGGTTTTGCATTATCAGAAATATATTTTAAATCGGATTTAATTCTCGACTTCAGTCAAATCTAGCATGTTTTAAGAGGTTTTTTTGAATTTTTCTCAGTTAATTTCATTAAAATCGGTTCAGCAGTTATTTAGAAATTTAAAGCTTTTAATTTGTTTGGCGTTTAGTATGAAAATGTGGATTTTATATTTTTTGAATAAGCTTTACTTATAAAAGAAATTATAAGCTAAAACAAAAACATTTTTATAATTTTGTGAACAGGTTCCCACTTTTTAATTCTAGAACAGGTTCCACTGGTTATTGGTAGGAGTGTGCGATCACGCTAGTTTGTACCAGGGACACCTAAAGTTGATGTCCTGTCAATTGTTTGTGTCTTCTTATGGTTATAACTTCCATATGAAAATTAATATTTTAAAATACCTTGTCAAAAAAAGTTTCAAGTTAAAATCCACAAATCCTTGATTTATTGTAAAAATTTGGAATTTTCCTATTTTTTTAACCTAATATATATTTTGATATTTGTTCAAAAATTTCAAACTTGGTATTCCCAAAGTGGAAAACAATATTAGATATGATGAAATATTTTAAACACATAAGTTTTTTACCAGCCATATTAGTATTTTATCAAACCGTACTTCTAGATGCTAGGACCTCTAAATTTTTTTTTAAAATTAAAGCTTAAAACTTCCGTTTAGATTGTTTTTCTAATTAGAACGGCAGTTTGGAGATGTATATTTATTACCATCTGTTTTTGAGTTCGGCCCCACACACTGGAGCAGAATAAAAATTTTTTGGAAATAAATCAGGTATTTCTAAACGGCATATTTTTGAAGGACGGAGTTTTAAAGTGGTATATTTTTGAAACTAATTGAGATATTGACTTGAAATTTTTTATAAGACCTAAAATTAACTTATCTAAACAAAAAAAATAGTTCGGAAAAATTTGGATCAAATTGTTTCTAATATTTGCAATCCTATCAACATTTTGATACAAAGTTTAGTTTTAGAAGCTCAATAAATATGTAATATGTAATAAAATCTTTATTTATTAACAAAACACAATAAAATTTTCAACGTATTTTAAATTTTTCATTTTGAATAACAAAGTGTAAAAAAAATTGTCAAAAGGTAAAAGGCAATCTCACAATTCTTAAAAATTGAAGCGAAAATCCCAAAAATGCTATTTTTCACAATTTTACCCATAGGGTCCACATTTTCTTTGGGGCTGGGAAAATACTTTTGGAATAAATAGGGATCACATCAAGGTTTCCAAAACTGCTTTCTACTTTCTGATCCCAGGTTTGGGATTTTAGAACATGTGGCCCAAAGTTGAAATTTTGATAAAAAATAGGTCAAATTCAAAAAGGCGTAGGGACGACATATTCAAAAACTATGACAAGTTTTTTATACCAAAAAAGATAAAATTGTTATATGTCCTTAAAGAAAGTTTTTTTTTAACAAAAAAGAGTTAAGTCACCTTTACGCCCAAAAAACGGCACAAATCTACTATTTTTTTAATTGAAAATCGTTTATTTTTGAATCCGTAATTGATATCGCTCTGAAATCTTTTGAATATTATTGGTAATTTAGTTGTCTAAATTTCAGTTCATTCGGTTCAAAATTAGGCCCTATATTTAAAAAAAAGTGGATCAAGGTATGGCAAAATTTTAAAATTTCAATTTTAAAATGCCTATAACTCGGAAATTACACGCAAGCATGATTTTTGAAGAACTAAAAATCTTTGAAATCGGATGGAAAACAAAAAAAAATTTCATGTATTTAAAAATTTTACATGTCAAAGGTACCCTATTTTGAGCCCCCATAACGGCGCACCTGGAGCAATTGTATAGTCCATTTTAATAACTTAAACTCGAATACTCCTTCAGACGAGTGGTTTAGAAATGCCAGATTTATTTCCAAAAATGTTTGATTCTGCCCCACTGTGCCCCAGTGTGCTGCATTTGAAACTTGTTATATTGTAAATTACATTTTACATCAAATGTAACGCATTGACTAAGTACGAGTACTACGCCCGAAGATGATAGTACTGCAATGATGAATAGTAGTGGGGGTGTTAGTTCTGCTGCTGGTAGGGGCGCTGTTATAGTTAAATGACAACTTAATGAGCTTCATCAGAAATTGCCATCTTTTGTGTTAGTGTCTCAGGTGTATGGTTACAAAAGAATGCAGCACACCGCATTCACTCCAGCTCAACATCCAACCATACCATATGTAAATATATACATACATACATTCTTAAATACATACTTATATACATGAATGCACGTATGTACGTATTTATATTCGTACCCTACAGCGGAATGTGGCTAATTTAAGATTTGCAAACCTTAAAGCCAAATGGAATTTGAAATGAGCAATTATGTAACCATAAAGAATACCAGCATTTCATTATTTTATATTAGAATCGTAATCAGAAAATAATAAAAGAAATAAAAGTGATTAAAATGCTTAACAAATATCTGTATTAAATATTCGCTAATTTAACATGAATAGCGTTTCTTTCAAAAGCCTCAGTGCTGTTTGTTGTTATAGTTTTAAATAAATTATTCACATTTTAAAATGCAAATTATTAGATTCAAAAAGGTCAGTATTAAATCACCCGATGTTTTTATTAACTACTAAAAAAAAAACTTTTTTTTCTCATTCCAAAAGGTATCGAATAATCTTTGGCCTTACAAATCAAACCAATAGGGCTATAACTTTTTTAAATTTTTTGCAAATATAAAAATGGCCCTAGCATATTCGAATAGACCATTGAAATTTATGTAAAAAAATGGTATTACTTGAGGTGAGGTTTTTATTCTAAAATGACGCAAAAAAAAATGTTAACGTAAATAACACAAAATTTGCCTTCGCGTGGTGCTAGGGCAAAAATTTGATTATAGCCCTAATGTACATATATTCTGGCTTCTTATAAACTTCTAAGACGATCTAGCTATGTTCGTTCTTCTGTCTGTTGTTGTACAGTGGTTTAGAAACGTTTAGAACTATTAGAGATATTGTTACAAAATTTCACATGGTTGGAGCTTTACTGATTTATTGTTTTAATTTTGCTCGATCTTTTTATGATTTTTTGGATATCGCGGGCCTACGGATGGTCGAAATTTATTATTAAAATACAGCTATATTGGCGATAAAATTCCAAAAAAAAATTCATTCGATCCACGAATGAGCTCCATATTTATATAGCCCTATATGTTTCTTACATAATTGCAAAGTATTTTTACAATCACGCTAAAAAAACTTAGCTTTTGGAACACATTTTCCCCGTTTTAGGAATTTCCGTATTTGAAAATATTAAATGTCAAAAATTGTAATGCCATTTATTTAAGGACATTTATTAGTCTATATTAGTTCCAAATTTTGTTATGATATCGATAACCATTACATTAATTCAAATTTTATATTTTTCTTCATGGAAAATCACCATATTATAATTTTGTTTAGTTTTTAAGGCAAATTTTGTCCCAAAAATATCAATCTTCAAGTCCCAAGGTTTTCACAAATACCAAATACTTATATAAAAAGCCTTTACTTACTCCTCAGAAGTTCCACAAACCTTACCCCTTTGACAAATTTGTAGGTTTTTTCATATATTTCAAGCAAAATGTCTTTTAGAAATCTTTTTTTTTTTTTTTTCTTCTTTTTTGGCAAAACAAAATTTCTTGTTGTTTAAAACGGCAACATCCTCAATTTCAAAATAATGGTGTATCCCGTAAACAAAAGCTAACCTAAAAAAAGGTTAGCACTTCTGGGTTCAGCGTACTCGAATTAGATTAACCCGGGGGGTGACCCATTTGACAGAAAAAAATTTAAAATTCGAGCACGTGTTATTATGCAGATAATTTAAGTGAAATTCAGCACAATCATAAGAAAAGTTGGAAATTTCTTAGCGATAGTCTTTTAAGAACTTTGAATAGTTTCACAAACCTTAAGAATTGAAGTGGTGATGCTATTGTGGAAGATTCTGAGAAATCGAAATTTTAAATGAATATTTCATAGAATCCATAAAATATTTAAGGTCTCAAATAGAACATTATCCGGCGGAAACGTGTAAATTATTAGGGACTATAATTCAGCACAATGACAGATTTCAGTTTAATTTGGTTATTTCGGAGGAAAAAATAATATTATTCTGAATTTAAACCCTGGAAACAGTCCTGGCCATGACAATGTATCCCCAAATATATTATTAAATTGTAATAATGCCATTTTTGGTTGATATTTTTAACAGTATGCTGGTTAGAGGCACTTATCTTGATTTTTTAAAAGTACACAAAGTAGTATCAATACCCAAAGACAGGAATGTCACTGTTGTGAATATGTTTATGCCTAAAGTTATATTATCAATTATTGATAACTTGTTTGAGAGAGTTTTACATAGTCATGCAAAGTCAAAACTTACTTAATGAGTTTCAGTATGGTTTTTGAAAAGGATGTGGAACCGAAGAAGCAACAGTAAATGTTATGAACTTTGTTTGTAGGAGCTTGGGTATAAAGGTTTCGCTGGAATTTTCTATGATTTTACGAAAGCTTTTGATCTCATAGACCACAATACATTTTAAATAATCTGAGGTACTACGCTATTTCTGGCAGAAATAGATTTATAGATTTTTTAAATTAATTGGAAACATTCTTTATTTTTAAGATTTACAAATTTAGAAGGTTCCTAGCATGGCATTCAAAACACAACATTCTACTTCATCAGAAGCTTATATTATCAAATTAAATATTTTGAAGAAATCTTTCTTCATTGAATTATGAATATTTTGTCTTGTATCAATTTCATTATCTGATCTGTGTCACAGTCACAATTACTTGTTTCAAAACATGAATATTTGTCATCAGAAAATTTATTTTTACATTTAATTGAATGCCCTAGCACATTTGAAGAATATTGAGGATGAACTACCGAGCCTAAAATAGTATCCAAATAGATGGAAATTAATCTATAAGAAAACCGTAGTAAAATAGTGGATGCTAATCACTTGGAGTACTATTGATGATCACTTTATTTTTTACCCTAAATCTTATTTAAGTATAAAAATTAAGTGAAATATAAACGTGGCTATAAATAAGTAAATAGTGGTATAAATGGATTTTTCAGTATAAGTAATTTGTGATTACTTTTATTTGGAGGCAAAAATCGATTTCTCAAATGATAATTAACATAAAGATTGTAACGACTTGTTTTCTCAACGCTGGGGTAGCTCAGCGTTGTCCAGGGTCGTTCAGAAATTTAAATTTTTTCAATGAAAGAATTTAATTAATTTTTTTAACGTTATAAATTTTATTGAAAATTTAATTATATGTCACAAAACAATAAAACATTTAACACGCACATATTATTTATCCCACTTAAAAAAAATATATATTTTTTTATCAACAAAAGGAGGGCCAACTAACTCCACCTTTCTTACTATTTGTAAATATAGTAACCTAGCTAACTAACTAAGTACCTTTACTTACAACAGCCGAGAACAAACTGCCCTGAGTATTGCTGTTGGTCAGCCTTTTATAGTCTGAGTACGATCACACAGACAAATACTAACAAATATAAACAAACTTTGACATTTACTACAACTCTATCGCAGAGTTGTAGTTACACATTTTTAACAATTCACAATAGACTACATTTAAATTTAACGGACAAAACACATATATAAAACATTTGGTACGATATTTTATTTTACATAAGAAATAAAAGAAACACAAATTCAATGAAAAAAAAATAAAAATTAAATAAAATAATAAAAATATAGGAATAGTATTTATTTTGGTGGGACCAAAACGAGGGTACCAACTTTGGTCCTCACACATCCTCCTTTCTCTGGTTGATGAGTCTAATTATCAAACGATTCGGTCGGCGAAAGAGTACCCGATATACGGTATGGTCGGTAAGAGTAAATATCATACTCGTCCTACGAGATGTTGTTGAAAGACGGCTGCGTACTATGGGCAACAGTTCGTCTATGGTTGTCTGCGGAATATTTCCTGCTTCCACAACAAAATTGTCTACATTTTTTTCTTGAGAGGTGGTGGCGATGTCATCAGCTGAATTTGGTTCTACAGATTGCTGGCGTTTTTTGTTTTGAGTCGCAATCCAATTTTCTACAGACTGGATCTTTTCTGATTCCTCATTGTCGGCCATATTAATACTGGTTGGTGTTACAGGTCCTGGTTCTTCTACCAGGATGACATCGGGTGTTGGAACTCGTATTTCAATGGCTGATAATGTAGATGATGACGATGACGACGATGACGACGATGTTGATGATGAGGAGGACGATGACACTGTTGATGAATTTGATGACAAGGTCTTCGTTGATGATGATGGTTTTGTTTGATAAGTTTTCTTTGTTTTTGAAGTAATTGATAGGCTTTCAAAAGATTTGGCAGTATCTATGGCACTGACTGTACCATCTTTCGCGCTCCGTGAGTCGTTGAGTTCTTCTCTTAAAAGCGACGGAATTCTTGGCGTAGGAGGACACATAAACTGTTCTGAGGGTGAGGAGAATTCAAAAGATATTCCGGGCGAGCTATTTGTCTCCGAACATGTTCCTCTGAGAGACAACGGTATGGTAGGAGTTTTAGGTATCCGTTCATCTATAGAGAGTTGGCTGGGCGTTCTAATCTTTCGTTTTGGTGAGTTGTTGATACAATTTTCATCGGAGGTCGTCGGATGTTGTGCTTGTTCAGGGAGTTGTTCTTGTGGGGCCCTTTTGAAGAAATAAGTGTAACGAACCACTCCTTCCACCATTGTCAGGTCCCCAAGAACATTTTTGCGTTGTTCAACCGTGTTCACTGACATAAAATAACGTTTTGGTGGTTTTTCATCGTCTTCCTGAGGCTGAGGTTTTGATGTTGTTGGTGACGTGGATGCTGATGACAAGACAATTGGCTGTGGCACATCTTGTGGAGATGGTACTGACGTATCGTCGTGGCTGACTTCTCTGTCCGGATCATATTGTTGGGATAACGGTACGTAACTAGGTTCTGTCTGTATAGGTTCTCCATCCGAGTCGACGTCGGCAAAGTATGGTGGATTTGTCGGTAGTACATTTTGGTGCTGTGGATAATTGACATCTTCGATGTTGTCAAACTGTTGTCGAACGATTCTATAGCTCTCGTCCGATCCACTAGAAATATCTTCAACAATAGGTATGTATGGCGGACTTTGTTCGATACCGATATTCTCGTTCACAAGCTCCTCGATGGAACTGACGTTTGATGATGACTCTTCGTCCTCTATCGTTGAACTGCGGCTGGATAATGACAATCGTGTAGTATTCTGTCTCATAGGACTGACGATTGCTATTGAAGGCATTATCCAAGAAGAACAAGTGGGGAAAACGCTGAGTCTATCTCTTCTATTGGGACTAGGTATAGTGTTAGACGGGTAAGGATTTCTCAATGTAGGTGATGGCATCGTGAAGTTGGTTTCTTGGATTGGCCTTACTACCGAGCGGAGGAGACGATTTGTAGACTGTGGAGGATGGGGGTCATTTGGTATTAATATGGCCCGTCTTCCTCTCGCCTGTTCCTTCTGCAAACGTCGGCGGAAATTTTCCCGGGCTTGTTGAAATCTCCTTTCGTCAGCCATCTGTTCACCTTTTCTTTCTTATATGATTTTCTATAAGATGAAAAAAGAACAAAATATGATTACATTGTAAAGTTTATTGTTATTATTTATTTTTATTATTTTTTTTTTTTTATACAAAAAAAAATAAAAATTATTTAAATATTGAAAAATGGTTTTATATCATGAATATAAGACGTTTTTATGTCTCCTTTCTCCCGTCCCTTAAGCTTTACTATGACCTTTGAAGGCATTTCTATTATGGTGTATGGTCCATCAAATTTTGGCGCTAGTTTGGCGGCAAACTGGTCTACAGCTTTAGATAGCTGGTGTTGACGGACTAATACTTCTTGTCCGACTTTTGGAATCCATTTTCTTTTCCGTAAATTGTAATGTCTTCTTTGATCCTGGCCGGCCTTGATCAAATTATTCTGGACAATTTTAAATATTTCCTGTAGTCGAATAGCTTGCTCTTTCGGATCATGCGCTATTTCTCCCGTTCCGCTAGTGATTTCATCAAATAACGCGTTTGGTAGCCGAGGTTCACGACCTTGGATTATAAAAGCTGGTGAATAACCTGTTGTTTCCGACAAACTTGTGTTTATAGCTAAGGTGATTTCTGGTAATAGTTCATCCCAAACAGTATGATTATTTCTTGATAGTTGTGATATCATCGTTTTTATTACTCTGTTACTCCGTTCAGTTGGATTTTGTTGGGGGGTGTAGGGGGCTGTACACTGCTGTTTGACGCCAATGTCCTCTAGATATTTTTTAAATAATTTGCTGGTGAATTGAGTACCATTATCGGTAATGGCTACTTTTGGAACACCAAATCTCGACAAGATACGTTCTCTGAATGCTTTTATTAAATTCTCCGACGTTGCTTTTCGTAGGGGTATAATCTCTGTCCATTTTGAAAATCTATCTACTATAACGAGTATCATTGTATTCCCATGCTTGGTTCGTGGTAATGGTCCAACAAAGTCTAGGCAAATTGTTGCCCAAGGTTCTTCCGGTAACCTAATCAGCATTTCTCCTGCTGGTTTTTGTTGGCTAACTTTATATTTTTGGCATGACTGACATTTCCTCACGTAACGGCTAATATCTCTAAATAAGCCTGGCCAATAGTACCGATTACATACGCGATTTATAGTTTTACGAATTCCGAGGTGGCCAGCTGTTGGTGAATCATGATTCTCCTTTAATACACGTTCTCTGTGGTTAACACCAACACAAAGTTTCCATGGGTGGCAATCTTCATCATTGTGGTTACGTGGGAAATGTCTGTAAAGAGAGTTATTTATTATTACAAAATCGGAATATTTTTCTGGGTTGTCTTGAACGTCTTTAATCTTTCTTTTCAGCCATGGGCACTCTATTTTCTGTTCACTAGTTACCATTCTTTGAAAAGTTTCTAAAGGTTGTCGAGATAACGCGTCGGCGACCACATTTTGAGATCCTTTTCGGTATTGTATGGTAAACTGATACTGCTGCAACTCTAAGGCCCAGCGGGCTAATCGGCCTGTAGGTGATTCTATAGAATTTAACCATTTTAACGATAAATGATCAGTAATAACAATAAAATTATATCCTTCTAAGTACATTTTCATCTTTCTTATACCCCATATGATGGCAAGACATTCTTTCTCCGTCGTGGTATAATTTTTTTCCGCTTGATTTAAGTGACGACTCGCGTAGGCAATGACTCGTTCCGACCCATCTAATTCTTGGGTGAGTACTGCTCCAAGTCCAAAATCACTGGCATCAGTTTGTAGATGAAATGTTTTTGAGAAGTCCGGGCACGCCAGTATTGGTGATTCTGTCAATTTTTGTTTTAGTTCGTCGAAAGCTGCTTGTTGTGTTTTGTCCCATTTGAAATGTTTTCCTTTCTTCAGCAACGACGTTAAAGGTTGGGATAATTTCGCGAAGTCGGGAACAAAACGTCTGTACCAGGATGTGATTCCTAAAAATCTTCTGACATCCTTCACTGTTTCAGGGGTTTGCATTTGGGTAATGGCGGCTATTTTATCGGGGTCCGTCTTGATACCATCGCCACATACGACATGGCCTAAGTATTTAGTCTCGCGCTTAAAGAATTTGCATTTTTCCGGGTTAATCTTCAATTTAGCTTTTCGTAATCGTAGGAATACCTCCTTCAGGTGTAGGATGTGTTGTTCAAAGGTCTTACTCGTAATAATTATGTCGTCCAAATACGCGAAGGCATGAGGCTCCATTTCTGCTCCAATGACTTGGTCGAGTGTTCTTTGAAATGTCGCAGGTGCTGAATGAAGACCAAAGGGCATCACTCTCCATTGATATAGTCCGCGGCCGGGTACTGTAAATGCTGTATACTTCTTACTGTCTGTGGCCATTGGTATTTGCCAATAACCATTCTCCAAATCGAGGCAGCTAATAAATTTCGCTTCTCTTAAACGGTCCAAAATGTGATTTATACGCGGTAGAGGGTAGGCGTCGGGGGTCGAACAGCTGTTTAGTTGACGAAAATCCATACACAATCTCCATGAGCCGTTTTTCTTCTTGGCTAGAGTTATTGGGAAACTATATGGACTAGACGAAGGTTCAATACATCCTTTGGTAAGTAATTTGTTTATTTCGGTGTTTATTATGGTCTGCATCGCGGGGTTCCGGTTAGCGTATCTTACTTTAATGGGGCGGTTATCCTTCATAACGATTTTATGCTCGGTTAGATTCGTGGGTCCAACAATATTCCTAAACTTCTGTAATTCTTCTTCAATAAATTCGTTAATTTTTTTCTGATTTTCAGCGTCGTGGTCAATGTTATTTGTCCCGTCTGTCATTGGAATGGATACACTCACCGGATTAGATGTTTCCTGTTGTTCGTCCGAGAGATTTAGATGCGAAATATCGACGATAGGGGTTACCTCTGGTACTTCTGGTGCTGCTCCAATTGGGTTTTCCGCAATATTCTGGTTTACAACTACCATACACGTAGGGTCACTAGTTGCAGGTGTTTCATCCAAACATAATGATAGACCGCCAAACGACACATTCATCTTCAAGATTTTCAGTAGATTCAGTCCGATGATCATCTCTTCGATAGCTGTTGGCATGATCAGGAACGTCATATTTAGTACTCCCTGACCAATTTTTATAGGTGTTCGAATAGCGCTCCATATTTTATTTGCTGATCCGTCGGCTAGTATGACCTCAAGGTTGGTGTTGATTTTAGGATAAGCAGCAAAAATAGTTTCAGCTAAATTTTCATTAATATAACTGCTGGTAGCTCCCGTATCAATAGTTGCGATTAAGGTATTTGTTCCTATTTTGACGATTGCACTTAATCGGTCTGCATCACATCTTAAATCCGTTAATTCTAAAGGTGTCAATGAATTTTTAATCGCTTCTTCTGATGTTTGGCGACAATGGTAACTCAGGTCAGGTTCTTTTTCCTTGGAGTTATCATAATTGACAGGCATTTGGTTTGTCATCATTCGGTGTTGTTCATAACGTGTGGGTTGTGAGTTAGTTGGTGGGTTATTTGTAGTTGGTATGCTTTCCAGATCTTCTGCTAGTGATAATAGTTCATGCAAATTTCTGAAGTCTTTTCTGTGGATATACCATAGGTAGTTGGGTTGAGCATTTCGATAAATTCGCTCCAACTTTTGGTCTTCAGTCATCTCAGCATGTCGCATTAAATTCTGGAGGGCTAAAACGTAATCCTTGAAAACTTCTCGTGGTCGCTGATATCTCCTACGGATGTCATCTTCCAGTTTTTCAAAGAATCTAGTGGGGAGGAAAAATTTCAAAAAATCAGATTTAAAGGATTCCCACGTGTCCCAATGTTTATTATTATTTCGGAACCATATCAAGCCTCTTTCCTTGCATAACTCTGGCATAGTATTTGGCAAGAAATTTGTATTTACTTCATATAATTCCGACATTTCTTCTAATCGTTCAATAAACAATAATGGGTCTTTTCCTCCGTCATAACATATTCCCCACTTGCGGACTAATTCAATTATCATTAATTGTTTATCCTTTCTCATTACTCCGTGCGCGTTGTTTTCATTACAAACAACATTCCTGGCATTACAATTTGGTACTGACATACCTGATTCGATTTTTAGTGGGCTCGATTCTCCATTTATTAAAATATTGGGAGCCTTCGATGGTGACACTAAAGGATTTGAAGAGTTACCTGTGGAGTTGTCATACTTAGCCTGCAGCTCGAGTAAACGATTTAATTGGTCAGGAGTGTGTGGGCTGCCAATAAATTGCGCCATCTGCCTTCTCATCTCGTCCACGCTGCCCGCTGGTTGAATTCCAAACTCGTCCAAATAAGATACCAAGTCATCTTTTCGTAATGCATACGCCCAGGAAATTTTTAACATGGTGTTTTTTTTGTTTATTTTAAATGAAACTGGTTTTAAAATGTTTTATTTTAATTTATTTATTTCCCTACTCAAGTTTACCAAAGTTTATTGCAAAAAGTCTATCACATAGAGTGTAAAACCGCGATAATAAATTTATATTTAATATTATTTTCGGACCGATAAATTTTCTCCACGACACGCGTAAATATAAATTTATTTCTTATTTTGACGTTTAACGCGACACAAATCACTACATCTAATTTTTTTTTTTTTTTTTTTTTTTGTTTCTTTCACTGTCCGGCTTTTTATATTTTTTTTTCTTAACAGTCTCGTTTTAATTATTTAATGTCCCGTTTTACATATTTTCGATTTTCTTTTCTTCTTTTTTTTTTTTTTTTTTTTTTTTTGATTTGTGTTTTACATATTCCGTTTAATTTTTCTTTTTTTTTTTACACTCAATAATACGATCAGTTCACATAAAAAAAAAACTTTCACTTCACAATTAAATTTTCATTTCAAATAATTTAAAATGTTCTTTGTTTACTTAAATATTAATGTCACTAAAATTTTTCGTTGGATGTCCTTAAAATTATTTAAAATGTTCATTTATTAACACATCTTTTTATTTTATATTAGGACTCTTTTATTTATTAAAAGAAAGTCCCTGCTCGGGCGCCACTGTAACGACTTGTTTTCTCAACGCTGGGGTAGCTCAGCGTTGTCCAGGGTCGTTCAGAAATTTAAATTTTTTCAATGAAAGAATTTAATTAATTTTTTTAACGTTATAAATTTTATTGAAAATTTAATTATATGTCACAAAACAATAAAACATTTAACACGCACATATTATTTATCCCACTTAAAAAAAATATATATTTTTTTATCAACAAAAGGAGGGCCAACTAACTCCACCTTTCTTACTATTTGTAAATATAGTAACCTAGCTAACTAACTAAGTACCTTTACTTACAACAGCCGAGAACAAACTGCCCTGAGTATTGCTGTTGGTCAGCCTTTTATAGTCTGAGTACGATCACACAGACAAATACTAACAAATATAAACAAACTTTGACATTTACTACAACTCTATCGCAGAGTTGTAGTTACACATTTTTAACAATTCACAATAGACTACATTTAAATTTAACGGACAAAACACATATATAAAACATTTGGTACGATATTTTATTTTACATAAGAAATAAAAGAAACACAAATTCAATGAAAAAAAAATAAAAATTAAATAAAATAATAAAAATATAGGAATAGTATTTATTTTGGTGGGACCAAAACGAGGGTACCAACTTTGGTCCTCACAAGATGTAATCCAAAATGAAATAGGATGAGTTTGTTAATCTACATGTTCATAAATATGGAAAATTCAAAAAGTGCCATTAATAATAAGAAAATTATACCACTTTAGTTGGGATCACTTTCAAATTCTCGGTTCTTAATAATGGAAAATTCAAAAGGTACTACTGAGAGTTTGTGTTCCTAGAAACATTTTGAAAGAAAATTCAATTTTCACTCATTCAGGATAATATGTCCCCAAATGTATCTTTATTAATCCATTTTAACATAAAAATAACATTAGAAAAGGTAAATTTGTTATTATGTGTGTCTAATTTCATGATTTTAATTTCATTATAATAAATTATCAAAAACTACCATTAGAATAAATAAAAATTTATTATAAGGATCCCGCATGTATTCTAACTCACTCAGTACAGTATATGCTTAATTTCACGTTTCTAGATCGATTATTACAGAAAATTCAAAAAGTACCATTAGTGGAATGAAAAAGTACCATTTGTTCTCTCATTATGGTTCCTTAATACCTTTAAGTAGCCTTTCCTCAACTCATACTTCACTCGGAATCAGAGAAAAAGTACTAATGGTACTTCCCCTCTCGACCACTCAAAAAGGGCCGAATTTCAAAAAAAGTACCAAACACCTGTATGCTCATTTTTTAAGTATTAAAGATAAATATACACGTTTAATGTTTTTGGTATCTGGATTAGTTTAGAAAATAGAAGGTTACAGATTTTAACCGTTTTACCCCCTAAAACTTCGAATTTCAAAAAATCATTTCTTATTGGATCTAAATATGGATAGGGGAACCTATGGTCCAAATTTTCCTTTGGATAACCGAAGAATGATTGTCGGTTTTCGGTTTAAAACCATGAAATCCAACCGTTTCGATTTCGGTTAAAACCGAACACGAAGATTCGACACAGACGTATATAACACTCTTAAGGACTGAGATCGAAAAATGTTTAACATTTTTTTAATGTTAATCCACTAAACTTTTTATTTGATTGAAATTATTATTAAAATTTACAAAAAATATTTTTTTTATAGTTCTAATCAATTAGTGATGAATTTATGAACCTTTTCCGGAAACCCTTCAATTATGGTTTTCATGGAGCTTTCTGTCAATTTGTTCCATATCCGTTTAAAATCTACCAAACTTTTAGACACCTTTTTTGTGCTCTTCAATTCTCTTTTAACAAGAGCCCAATATCTCTCCACTGGCCTTAGCTCCAGGCAGTTTGGAGGATTGGCCTCTCCTGGTACAAATACTACATTATTGTTCTTTTACCACTCAAGAGCTTGCTTACTATAGTGACATATGCTAAATCTGGCCAAAAATAAGTGAACACATTAAGAAGTCTAATGAGTGGAAGCATCCTTTTTTGTAAAGATTCCTTGATGTAAATTTCGGTATTTATAGAGCCCTTTGTAACAAATGTTTGGCTATTTTGCCGCAACTGCATATTGCTTGCCATAACAAGAACTTTTTGGGAAATTTTGTCTGCTTTTGGGTCATCTGCAATATAAAAAAATTGACCCAGAAGCTGCGAAAAATGTTCCATACGTACATTTCGTCATCCATTATGCAGCGGGTATATTTTTTGTATAAAATTTGACTTTAATTTCCGTGCTCTGTCTTTGGAATCTAAATTTTTAGCAGAGTTCCTGTCAAGAACTTTTTGAGCCTTGTATGCTTTTAAACCTTCCTTGGCTTTAACTTTTCGTACCAAATCAAATAGTCTGAGTACTGACCTAACCGTGCTTCTTTCCTACCGAAGGTGTTGGGAGCTCTTTTGAAAATTCTTTCAATTTTTTTGGCTTTAGAAACATCATGTGGATCATTCCTTCTACCTGAACCAGGTTTTATATCAACGGACAAGTTCTCCCGTTACTGTTTAAAAACATTGGAAACAGTTTGATAGCAGACCTTTGATTGTTTGGCCAACTTTTTGTAGGACCAAGTTGGGTTTTGTTGAAAATATTTAATTATTTTAGTACGCAATTTTTTCTGGTCACTCATTTTAATCAGATTAACAACAAATGAACATAATTGCCATTAAACATAATAACTGACATGCTTTACAAAGGTAACTTGATAAAAAAAAATCAAATAATACTTGGGTTAAAAGTTTTACGATCTCAGTCCTTAATATTGTTTTATGTATCCCTTATAAATAGTAATTTTCACTAATGTCTGATCACTTGACTAACTCTATTTTATATTTTTATAGGTCATTTGGCTCCCAATGTAGTCAACGCATGGGATTCACATACCGGTTACATAGAATCAGTTACCTTACTAGCTACATAACTGGTTACTTGACTAGCTACATAAATAATCTCAAATAGTAATTTAAAAATACATTTCCTAGACAGTTCAATAAGCGACAGACTATTCTCCAATAGCTTATATCTGGTGGGTAAAATTTACTTAAAGAAATTCATCTGCATTAACCTTAAATGAGATGTACAATCACTATTTCAGGACAGCCACCCTGAACTGCTGGGTTATTGAGTGTAGTGTAAGTATATAACTACTGTATATTTGTATTACTTATTACTTACTGACGATGATTAAGGCAACATTTGGCGTTAAAAATAACAGTGTTTTCAAAACAGAAATTTTAAAATTTCCTAGTGTACATATATGACCAATTCTCTGTTTTTGGATTTTTCAAGAGCATAAAAAAAAAGTTAAAGCAATAAATTAAAGGGGATATTTAAAATCATCTGAAGAAAATATCGAAATCATGTACATGTAGGATGTAATTATTAAATCCAATTAATATGTCACTTCTTGGAGACATTTTTGAGTTTAATTCAACTCCAAGTCATAATAAGATAATTTGTGTGTGCCTGTGTTTGTATGTTTACGCACACGTATGTAATTTCAACGGAAGGCAATCATTTTAATGCTATGGAATTGTAGTTGTATTTAAACGTATTGTATCGTATAATTTCCACATTTTGCATCGAAAGCAGACAAATGAAAATGAATGAAAAATTACAAATAAATGTACGGTCAAAATTGAAAATGATAAAACATTAGGTTGCTCCTTAAATTCAAAGCTCACAATGGCAACAATTGTTCTACGTCATCGGAATCAAAAATTCTGAAAATATCATCAAGGTCATCACAAATTTTACCACTTAGAATGTAGGAAACGTTTTGAAATAAGCGGATTTTAGTATTGCTAACAAAATTGTCAATTTTTTTTTGAAAAAATTATTTCGAAACATATTTTCTAATTTTTTATACCCACCTTTAAAAAAGACTGATTTTGTCATTCCGTTTATAACACATCAAAATATTTGTCGCAGACCCACAGTAGTATATTAATTCTGGGTCCTCATAAGATTCTAAGACGATCTACCTATGTTGTACGTCCGTCTGTATGTCTGTTTAAAACACGATAAGGCCCAACGAAAGGATATCACTGGCTGAAATTTTCCACAAATACTCTATGTTGATAAGGTTTGTTTGATATTGGAAATTGGTAATATCGGTCCATGATTACACCTAGCCCCAATACAAATGTCCCCCGGAAGCAGTCATAATAATTGTTACGTTTTTAACTTTTAAAAACGGTGGTTTATTTCCTTTAAATAAACCTAATTCTTTTGATTGGAAATAAAAGTATTTTAGTAGTTAAAAAAACTATGGTTAACATTTATAATAATTTATTTTATTGGGGGTTAAAAATGGCATTAAATTGCCTTTTATCTAAATATTGACAAAAGGTATTAAATTAACGAATTGATTTATTTAATTGTTCATTTCTGGCATAATCAGTTGTATGAAAATAAGTATGAACAAATTTAAATTTCCTTAGAGATCTCGGGGAACAAACATTTTAATATTATTCAATATATCAGGCAATCGATGGCAATAATAATGATGAAATATTTCTTCTTTATTAATTGAAATCTATACATCTCATTTCATAGGAAGTGGAAAAGAAGAAAATACAAATTTTAAAAATTTAATTTGTAGCGTTTCAAGGCGACTTATGCATTTGGGTTCAAAATAAATGAAGTCTATTCCAATATATATTGGACAAAATATGAAGAAAATTATTGAAATATAGTTTAAATGACTAACAAAAGTTAGTTTATTGTCAAAAACAACACCTACTATGGCCGTCAAAAGTGAATACGCACCAAAGAATAATATTATATTTTGAAAATAATAAAATAAGAAAAAATAAAAACCTAAACCTTTTTATTGGAATCGAACAAAACGAAACTTTTAAATTGAAATCGATGAATAGATTATATGATTTTCATCATCTTAAAAAATTAAATAATTCACTGGTGTTTACTTACGTTTGAGGCTATGTGTGTAGGTCAAGGATTTCATCAACTGATTGGAACATTTGAAATTCATAAAATGATGTGTAATTAAAATATGACGACTTATGTGGTAAATCATATGACGACATTTTTTAAAAAAGTAATTCCGGATTACATTTTTGAATTACTTATTTAGGATTTGTAATCTCAAAATCGGATCAAAGACATATATTTTGTTTACCATTTTCAACACATTAATATTATTATTTAACCCCCTAATGTATGGCTATCTATATCACGTATAAGACTAATTAATTAATTCCGATGGCGGTATGCAAAATAATTTCACTTGTCTTTTCCCACTGAACATTTATTGTCGAATGATAATAAATATGTAATTAAAATTAACTTCTAAACTAAGTGAAGGAGCTATGGCACAGTGATTAGACCCGCACTCTTTCAAATTCGGAAAAAAGTAAAAATAAAACACATCAATAAGAATGTATAACATATCAAGTGTTCCAAAACTTAATTAGGAAAATGTGGTAGAAATTTGAAAAAAAAATATAATTTTATGCAAAAAAGTTGATTAATTTTCAAGTTACTGTTATATCCACCATCAAAAAAGATGGGGGATACGTTGATGTTGTCATTCCATTTTTAACACAGCGAAATATTTATCGCAGACCCACAAAAGTATATATATTCTGCGTCCTTTTGAAAGTCGAAGTCGATCTAGTTATTACCACCGTTCTGCCCGTCTTTCAGTATGTAGAAAACAATATAGGGCCCAAACGAAAGGCAATAGCAGACTGATATTTTCACAAATATCTATGTTAAATTCTTGTTTGTGTTTAATTGCATACCATGCCATTGAAAATATAAAAAACATCCTGCGATTTAAAAAAATCTTAATATATTTTTTAAGATATATGTATGTATGTGTTTACAGTGGACAAGTTTCGACCCAGCCTTATTTTAGTCAAACTCTTTACAATGATAGGAAATAGTACTTTAGATATTCGAAAATAACTATTTACTTTGTTTGATCTGATACCACCCTTTTAAAATACGTACAATGGTGCCAAAATAACACATGCAAATTACTTAGAATCACACATTGACTAATAACATTCCGCCTTACTTTAATACAAACAACGGATACTGGCAACAACGCAATTTAAACGAAGTATGTAAAAGTTCATTAATTTTCAATTACTTATATGTAGAAGTTTCCCAAAACATTCGATAATGAATATTATCTGAATGAGAGGCATCTAAACCCTCGCTTGTTGAGAACTACATAACTATATACTTGGTATCTTACTAATAATGTGTTCACCAGATATTTAATAATATCTATTTATATTGTATGTGAAGTTCTATGGTTATCCAGATATTCAAAATTGACTATGTACTACGTATGGGAGGGTCCACACCATTTTTAGCTAAACTCCGTATTGTAATAAGAAATTAATTCATAAAAAGCTGAAATACTTTTCTCAATTATAGTTCTGCAGATATGCGATAATAACTATTTACTTTGTATGGGTGGTGCCACGCCCATTTACCCAATTCCGTCTATTTTAAGTTTTGCTCTTTTCACAATGACAGTTCACCAGATCAAATACCGAATATATACATTTCAAGAAGATCGGTCCAAGGGTTTAAGCTTCTATAAGGTACAAACAAATATACATACATAAATATCGATAAACACAAAATTCCTAATTTTGAAAAAAGCTCTTTCTAAATACATATATTTATTTTTGTGATAATAGTGAGCAAAATTAAAAATGTTGTCCTTTTAAAACAAATATTCAATGTTTAAAAAACTAAAGGTACCAATTTTTCCCGTTTTCACAACACTAAGTGAATACTCGTATTACAAAATTTGAACAAGAATCAGTCTGGAAATCTGTATCATTTGTTTGGTTCAATTATTGAATTTACATAAGAATATAGGTTATTTAGAGATAAAAATGCTTGATAATCGATTTTTGTACTCATTAAGCGTCCGTTATATTAGATTTTAAAGTGATAAATAACTCATGTTGTGTTCTACAGTGCAGGTTCTAGAAGTAACTGCGATGTTATTAGTTAGAATTCTGTCATTAAATCCGAAATGATTCTGTTGACTCTCGTTCCTGAATTAATTATTTTAGACATATGTATGTTAAAAATATTGTTAAATTTTTACGAATTATGAGTGGATTTTCAAAAATTTATATTCTATCTCAATTATGTATTAAAATACAAAAGATTTTTGCAATAAATATTTTGAAAAGTCTTATCTTTAACATCATTTTCATTATTGTTATTATGTTATTAACATTTACTTTATTTAACCCTGCACAGTGGGGCGAAGCAACATATTTTGGAAATAAATCTGGTATTTCTAAACCGCTGATCTGATCGGAATATGAAATTTTCAACGATTTTTAAAATTATCATTCTAAATAAAAAGGTGTAAAAAAAACTTGTCAAAAGGTCAAAGGGAATCCCGAAATTCCTAAAAATTATAGAGAAAATCCAAAAAATTGATTTTTTTTTTTTACAATTTTACCCATAGAGTCCACATTTCCTTCGGGGATGGAAAAATATTTTGGGAATAAATTGGGAACTGTAGTAAACGATTGCCATCTAAAAATTTTTTTTATAAATTTGTTAAAGATTTTGATTTTTATATGAAAATCCATATTATTGTTAAAATTTCTCATTGTTGTTAAAATTTTTTCAAATTATTATACTTTTTTTATTATTATGCATGCTGTTATTATTGTTATTATCATCAGATT
Organism: Calliphora vomitoria; assembly: GCA_942486065.2. Lineage (NCBI taxonomy): Eukaryota > Metazoa > Arthropoda > Insecta > Diptera > Calliphoridae > Calliphora > Calliphora vomitoria. Next base: position 64,535,430 of record OW818030.2, on the reverse strand, counting down.
TCTAAAGAGATTTTATTATTAAGTTTAGCAACATGTTGCGAAAGATTCTCTTATGAATCCGAGATTCATACAAATCAAAGTTTGTACATAATTTATTTATTTAATTTTTACAACAAATACTATCAATGACATTGTTGTATAGATTATTGCTGATTATTTTATATATTTTAAAATTTTCTTTTGTATGACATTTGCTATTATCATAATTGTTTCACAATTCATCGTAGTGTTACCAATGTTGGTTCAAAAGGGAAAAATATGTAAATAATAGTAGTAGATTGGTACTTGATTTTAATCGTTACTTGAGTATGGTTATTTCGAGTATTCTACTCGCAGCCACGCCCATACGAAGCATAGCGACGAACATTTCATCGTTAGTAACTCCATATTGAACTTCCTTTTTCTTGAATCTTCTGAACTGAACAAACGTGTTCTGAAATGGTAATATAAAAATTCTGAAAATAAATACGTCATCCTTTTGTGGTAAATTTAAAACTGTTAAAATTTAAAGTATTTTAAACAAATTAAAAGGTAATGTGAGTATATTTCTTTAAAAAGTTTCCAATTTTATTAAAATTCAATGGAAATTTTTAATAGCTCTATCTCGACGAAGCTTCATAGCTCCCTGAAGACGTTACCCCTGTGGATTCAGAAAAAGACCACACATTTCATCATCCTAATACCTTGTCTTTTGGTTAATTGAAATTATCACGCATAATTCTAATCGAAACGATTCCAAGACCATAAAAGTACTCGGATGAGAGATTGCAAATCTTCATTTGCCCACAAGTGTGTAAATTCAATTCATGGAAGATCATGTTGGAACCCTATTGAGCCAATAATATCTGCTTCTTTGATTTTCAAAATTGTAAATTTTCAATCTAGTATGAAGACCATTGATGTGGTCTTCATACCATCTCCAACTAATCTTTACCCAACACTCGTCAAGGAATGTCATCATACTTTTCATCCAACGTCATCCTGATCCTCGTCTAATGTCATCCTTATCATATGGAACAAATCATAAAGTCTGATAATAATCGATGAAAGCAAATGCGTATAAAAGAAAGTGGATAAAAATGTCAAATAGTCAAGATGATACATGCAATAAGTGAAAACAAGAAAATAAATAGTTAATTTGATCAGTGATAAGTAATTAGTAAAATTTGAAAAGTAAAGAAATAAGTAAATTAAGTTTAAAATTGGAAAATCGTAAAGAAATTAGATAATGCTAAAGATTTAAAGTAATTTAAATTAAATTTTGAAAAGTTTCAAAAGCTTAAAATTAATATTGCACAAATGAAGTAAATGAAAAGAAAATGTATGTAACCCCCTGTCTATACCTGATAAATTTGTATCATGATAAATGTCAAAATGGTTGTCAAGATAAAAAATTATCAGGTATAGTCTCCATTTATTAGTATTATTGCTTCGTTATGACAAAATTGTTAGTGCTTTTGCTCAGACAACTTTGTCTTGACAACAAATGTCATAAATTGTTATGATAAATATTTGTCAACTATAGACAGGGGGTAAGAAAATAAATAGTGTAAGTTAATATTTAAGTAAATTTTGTTTAATTCAAGTGCCAATTATAATTATCGCGTTAAAATCTAAAATTTCTTAAATCTATAAAATATAATTAAAATCTATAAAAATATAAAACAATAAGTAAAATGAATAACACCTAAAACTAATTAACAAAAACAATATCACAAATTACAACAAAAATTCCATACGAATATAATCAATAACAAATATGCAAGAACATCATCATCATTAACATAATTTTTAGCAAACACATCATCATTAAGTTCAACCAATGCAGTTCGCTGAGGCCTCATCGTTCTTCTTCAAATGGTTGGTGAGTTACAAAAACAATTTCTTTATTTAAAATTTTGATTTGATTTTGCATATTATTTGATTTATAAAATACGCATCAAGGAAAAACAAGTACATGCAAATATGAAGTCATCATTAGAGCAATATTAAGAACAAACATAAGTATTCTGCTTTTTCTTCTTATTTGTTAATTTATTTAATAGAAATTTTTTATATTGTTACTATTTGCTATGTTGTACTTTTTATTCCTTTATTCATTGTTAACTATATTCGTAAACATTGGTGTGATATTTGATCCGTAATCGTATCGGGAAAACGTTTATATATTAGGTTTTATAATTTTCGGGTTATCTTGTTAGAATTTTGAAATCTTTTTAATTGGCACTTTATTGTTATAATTTATTAGATTTAATCAATTTTACTAGCGTAAAATTTATATTTTTCTTGTTAATATTTCATTGTTGTTATTTACATAAGATTTAGGAAATCATTTCAATATTTAAATTATTGAAATATCATGTAATTTTTCATTCACATACATATAGTTTGAAATGTTTATAATAAATTTTTATATTGAATTCTCAGATTCTGAAATATGAATTGCTAAATTGAAGACTTTTCTTTCCTGTATGGCTTGATAAAGCGTTAGGGTAGCTAATCGTGGGTTCCTAAGATTGTAATTTTAGTGCTGTTTAGGAATTAGGTAGGTGTGGGTAACGATGTACCGATCTCAGAACATCTAAGAGATCAATTTAAGAAAATATGTGTTCAATAACTTGTTTTAGAGTCATTCTCATCAAACCATAGTTTGGGGCTTGCTTTGATTGTACGCTATGGTTTATCTGGTCCTGTTTAACGTAGTTTTTTTTTAGCTTTTTTTCATTTAATTAGGGAGTCTATATAAAAGACTTTGTAATTGTATTGGGGCAGGACGAAAGGGGACAAGAACCACCCCATACCCGGCTGATCGCTAGCGATTTTAAGGCTCCCGCGTCCTTAATCGTGTTGTCTTTATAGTGAGATTTTCTTTTGATTATTTCTAGGAAAATATTCCAAACTAAAGTGTTACAATTGTTGGTAATTTATATTACTGATAAATGATTACATTTTCATTACATTACAGAACACATCAAGGTTTGTTTTCTGATCCCTGATTTTAGAACATATGGCCCAAAGTTGAAGTTTTTATAAAAAATATGTCCAATTCCGAAGGGCGTAGGGGCGACATATTTGAAAAATAGGACATGTTTTTATACTAAAATGTTCTCCATAAAGATAACTTACAGACAAATATAAATTTTGTATATGTTCTTAAAGAAAGTTTTTTTTTAATAAAGAGTTATGTCTCCTTTTCGCCAAAAAACAGCAAAAATCTACAATTTTTTAAATTTTTAAATTCAAAATCGTTTATTTTTTATCCAAAGAGTTATGTCTCCTTTTCGCCAAAAAACAGCAAAAATCTACAATTTTTTAAATTTTTAAATTCAAAATCGTTTATTTTTTATCCATAATTGATATCGCTCTGAAGTCTTTGGTATGTTATCTATTAGTTTGAGTCCATTTGATCCAAAAGTACGACCTATATTTTTAAAAAAGCGGACCAAGGTGTGGCATAATTTTAAAAATTCAATTTTGAAATGCCTATAACTCGGAAATTATAAGAGATAAATAGCACACGCAAACATGTTTTCCAAAAATATAAAAATCTTTGAAATCGGATGGGAAAGAAAAAAATGGCACGTTTTTCAAACTGATTTACTGACTGACTGATTAGTCATCGCACAGCCCAGACGACTGAACGACTGTATTTGTTTTTGGAACTTTTTTTCATAAAATATGTTTTCTATAAGTTGATAGAGACATATGAATATTTTATTATGAGCTCCACTACGATACAGAAATTTATTTGAATAAAATTTTACCACCGCGACGGGTACAAAAATGGTACCAAAAAGGTGGTAAAAAGCAGACTTGGGCGTTGCCAATTACTTTTCAATTACCAATTACATTATATACCAATTACCAATTACTAGCAATTGTAATTGAAATTTTACCAATTACAAATCCAATTACATTTTGTAATTGGCAACCAACAATTACCAATTACAATTACAAGTAATTGGTAGTTGGCTTTTACCAATTGCCAATTACTATAATTAGTAATTGGTAAATGCCAATTACCAATTACACGTAATTGGTAATTTGCAATGTAATTGCAAGTAATTGATAAAAAAGTAATTCTAATTACATAAATGGCAATTACATTTAAAATTTTTTTCCCAAATTTCTAAATATCAATAAATAATAATTTAAAGGGCATAAAAAAACTCGCAAATGGCGGCGAATCCAAACACCCCTCAGACATATCCAAACTTGGCCAATTTTAAAAAAAAAAATTAGTTTTGAGTAAAAAATTCTAAAAAGGCAAAGCACCGATCCAGAAAAGAGCTCCATATTGGTATAACCCTATATGTTTCTTAAAAAATAAAAAATTTTATAATATAAACCTGTGTTTTACACACTTGAACGTGAAATTCTTTTCATTATTAAAATATAAAACAAAAATTATTGATTAAAATGCATTACAAAACAAAATGAGATCACGAGAAAATATACATTGAAATAAAATTACATAGCAAATAAAATTACTCATTCGTTGCCATACAAAAAATATTAGTTTAGAGGATACAAACACATTTTTCATAAAAGGGGATTCCCTAAACTTTAAAAATCGAATTTAATGTATGTATTTCAGTGTTGTCTACATGTTTAGAAATCAAATGCAGTGAAAAAAATTGTTCACGTTATAGAGCTTTCTGCGTTTGTTTACGTTACAGAGTAGTCAATGTAAACAAAAGCTTGTTCACGTTAGGCGGTGTTCACATTAGATGGTGTTCACGTTACCGCGAGTGCACTGTATAATATTTGGCTATCCTTTATTTGGCTTCTATTCAAATTTTTTATATTTTGTATATTGTGTAATGTATGTGTTATTTAATTATTACATTTTTGGCAATAAATACTTTAAAAGTAATCATTACACATTTTTTATCAATTACTTTCAATTTCAATTACATTTTACCCATTACATGTAATTTGTAATTGGTAATAACCAAATACCAATTAGATGTAATTGATAATTGGCATTCATCAATTACCAATTACATGTAATTGGTAATTGGCATACACCAATTACAAATTACATATAATTGGTAATTGATTATTGCCAATTACCAATTACACGTAATTGGTAATTGGTCCTGTAATTAATTACAAAATGTAATTGGTAGCGCCCAAGTCTGGTAAAAAGGGAAAATACATTTTATTTAAAATTATTAAGCCAATTTCGATAAAATGTTGAACATTGGTTCCTGGTTTTTAACAGAAATTAACTAACAAAGTGTTTTTTGAAACTCGAGTGCCAAGGTCTATATTGGGCCAAATCCGGGTTAACACTTTGGTACTTTTTTTAAACATATTTTTCTTGAGCACATTAACACAAATTTTAATCGTTTGAGACATGTCTTAATCATAAACAATTTTGGCAAAATAGAGGAAAAGGGAAATTGCTACTTTTTTAATATATTAAATTATTTAACTTATCGACATTAAAGTTAGTTGATATGTATCTAAGTAAGAGTTTGGAATAGGGAATCATATTTAGGTACCAAAATGTAAGAACTGAACTATAGGTACTTTTTCTTTATTCTAATGGTACTTTTTTAAATTTTCAATAAAAATTGACTTAGAAACATGAAATTAAGCATATATGATCCTAAGTGAGTGATAATTCTAAAGGGAGACTTTGTATTTTCTTCACCAATGAACATGATATAAATCCTATATGGACCTAAGCGAAAGGAAATCTACTAGTGTTTACATTATGGTACTTTTTCTTTATTGTAATGGTACTTTTTAAATTTTCTATAGCAATGGTCGTAAGTGATTGAGAATTCAAGGGGGAAACTTTTGCTACCTTTTCTTTATTCGAATGGCACTTTATGTATTCTCTTCACCAATGAACACAAGAACATGAAATAAAGTTTATATGAACCTGATCGTGTAGAAATTCAGAAGTCGGAGTTTTTGGTACTTTTTCTTTATTTTAGTAGTACTTTTTGAATTTTTTATAATAATGGACCTAGAAAATTTAATTAAATAGAAATCAGATGGAATAGGACGATTAAATATTTTGAAAATTGTATTTGCTAATTTAATAATTTGGTATGATAGATGATTCATGCTACATAAATAACACATTTTTTAATTGTACATAGATTGATATACATTTATTTTAATATCAAAATATAAGCTTGCAAAGTGCTATATACATATTAGGACACTATGACAATATGACATGATAAGAGACCTTGTGAATTGACCAATTAATTATCTTTAAGTTTTATTTAAATACAAAAATGAGTTTTTCAGTGTCCTTTTGAAATGGTACTTGAATGGCAAACGTTGGATATTTAAAATCTATCAAAGTTTCATAAACTACCATATGTTTTTGACAGCTTACAGCATCCAGCACGGTGAAACGGGGACTTTTTTTCCATTTTCTTACCAATAATATAATTTTTTAATAAACTTTAACCTAGTGAATTTAACAAATATTTAAATACGAAGTCAAAAAAATACCTCTTAGAGAATGATTCTGCTTTGTGTTTTTAGCAAGATTTTAAAACAATTTAACATCTGTGAACTTCTGATGAAATTCTTTGTTAAAATATATGATATTTTAATTTTTAGATTATCAAAGTATCCTTAGAACAAAAAAAGTTTCGAAATGAATATCTAAAATTTTTGTCTTTTTCATCAAATTCTGAGGAAATGTAATTGACATTTTTAATTACAGATACAAATGGTTAAGAAATAAAAAAATGGATGTAAATCCATTTACATCTGCTTAAAAATACACAGTTTTATATAACAATAATAATATTATAATAGTAAAAAGCTGCAAATTATTTCAAAAAATTCTACAAAAAAATAAAATGTGCTGAAAAAATTACAAAACAAAATGGAAAAAAAAAATTGGTGTCAGGTGCCTTTTTTTAGTAAAAAATGAGTGTAGCTCTTTCCGTCGCAGTGGTATAAAAACTAGACCACTTATCTAAAATTTGTTCCTACTTTTTGTGTTCACTGGTATATTATAAATTCCGCTTTTATGTGTGAATTTAAACTTATATTTTCTTAAAAAAGATATACCAAGTACTTAAAGAGATTCTTATATATAATTTTTTTTTTAAACTTAAATTGAATGCCATCAGCCAGTCTTCAATGTTTTTATTATTGCTACAAATATGGGGTAAAACTAGAGTTTGGGGTTTTCCAGATAAAAATTTAATTTCCCTGGAATTCTGTAAATTTTTTTACAACTAGAACATAAGCAAAAATAATGACTTATATCGCCCCGGAAAGAGTTATTATCTATTAGCTTGACCTGGTGCGCTTCGCTACCCCTGTCGTAGTAAGAAAAGGATTTAAGGATTTTATTAAAAAAAACGGTTTTCCCCCTGTTTATCCCTTTCTGGTCAAAGTATTGAAAAAAAGTTATAGCCTATTGACGCCTCCAAGTAAGGTTCTATCTACGTTCCAAATTTCAGTAAAATCAGTTCAGCCGTTTAGGCGTGATGCTCAAACAAAAAAACAAACAAACTTACAAAGACATTTATATATTTGGGGCATTTCACGTCAAGTGAACCAACTTTTGAAATCGATGTCTTCCGATCGGGATGAAATTTGCACCAATGTTAGTTCTATTGGATAGTAATTCGGACACAATTTTTCAACAAGATCGGTCAAGAACTCTCTGAGTTATAGGAGGTCAAAATTTTACATTTTGGCCAAACAGGTGTTTTTTCTTATCCATATAACTTATTACCTATTGTTCTTAGCAAAATATGTCCCAAATAGTTTAGATAGCTATTGATGCGATCTTTGGAAAAAAAAAATTAAAAAAATTAAATAAAATATTTTTGACTTTTTTTTTTAAAAATCAAAAATATTTTTGACTTTTTTTTTCAAAATGGGCCCTTTTTATTTTTTTTTTTTATTTTTTTTAAGAAAGCTTAGGTCTTTTCCTAAGCGACCTATATGGTCGCTTAGTGGGATGCGAGTGGGATATCTATCAAAAAAAATATTTTGTAACTCAAGATATGAAATTTTTTGACTTTTTTTGCAAAATCAAAAACTTTGTTGACTTTTTTTAAAAAAATGGACCCATTTTTTAATTTTTTTTTTTTGCTCAGAAGAAAGCTTATGTGTTTTCCTTTAACACCTTTTTTGTCGCTTAGTGGGATGCGAGTGGGATATCTATCAAAAAAATGTTTTGTAACTCAAGACATAAAATTTTTTACTTTTTTTTTTGCAAAATCAAAAACTTTTTTGACTTTTTTTCCAAAATGGACCCTTTTTTATTTCTTTATTTTTTTCTCAAAAGAAAGCTTAGGTCTTTTCCTTTAAAACCTTTATGGTCGCTTAGTGGGATGCGAGTGGGATAACTATAAAAATAAATGTTTTGTAACTCAAGACAAAGGTTTTTAAATTGATTTTTTTCATATTTTCATATTTCAAACCTTAAAAAAAAACCACTACAACTGACCGATAATAGCCACTGGAGGGGTGCAATGTGAGGCCGACCGCTATTAATTTTCCGCCCCCAAAATTTGTCTGAGTTTTGCATCTTGCGCCTTTTTTATTCAATCCTATAGGTAGTTTTCAGCGCAATAATTTATATTCGTGAGCGATTTTTGGAAGTGGACCTTATATGGGAGCTATGTCAAATTATGGACGGATCATAATAAAATTTGGTGACATGAATTCCGTATATATAAAACTTATTTGGAGAAAAACTTGTGTAGATACCTATATAAATTAAACATTTGTGACCGATAAAGTCAAGTTTCAGGAGGACATTTGTATGGGGTCTAGGTGAAATAATGGACCGATTTCAGCCAGTTTTTATAGGCTTGGTCCTTGGGCCGAACAAATTATATGTACCAAATTTTATCGAAATATCTTCAAAATTGCGACCTGTACTCCGCGCACAAGGTTTACATGGACAACCAGCCAGCCAGACGGACGGACGGACATCGTTTAGTCGACTCAGAAAGCGATTCTGAGTCGATCGGTATACTTTAAGGTGGGCTAGACTAATATTTTTGGGTATTACAAACATCTGCAAAAATTTAATATACCCTCGCCACTATGGTGGTGTAGGGTATAAAAAGTGATTTTTATTCCTGAGGTTAACATATTATGGGTATTACAGTATCGAGGCTATGAAATTTTAGTTAGGTTGTTACATACCATCGGAAAGGCTAATGTGTCTAGTTTCTCCGCGTAAGTTTAATTTTTAAGGTTTACACACAAATATGAAAAAAATCAAAATAGTGCATATCCTAAAAATTTAAAAACCTTTGTCTTGAGTTACAAAATATTTATTTTGATAGATATCCCACTCGCATCCCACTAAGCGACGAAAAAGGTTTTAAAGGAAAAGACCTAAGCTTTCTTTTGAGAAAAAAAAAAATAATTAAAAAAAGGGTCCATTTTGGAAAAAAAAAGTCAAAAAAGTTTTTGATTTTGCAAAAAAAAAGTAAAAAATTTTATGTCTTGAGTTACAAAACATTTTTTTGATAGATATCCCACTCGCATCCCACTAAGCGACAAAAAAGGTGTTAAAGAAAAACACATAAGCTTTCTTCTGAGCAAAAAAAAAAAATTAAAAAATGGGTCCATTTTTTTAAAAAAAGTCAACAAAGTTTTTGATTTTGCAAAAAAAGTCAAAAAATTTCATATCTTGAGTTACAAAATATTTTTTTTGATAGATATCCCACTCGCATCCCACTAAGCGACCATATAGGTCGCTTAGGAAAAGACCTAAGCTTTCTTAAAAAAAATAAAAAAAAAAATAAAAAGGGCCCATTTTGAAAAAAAAGTCAAAAATGTTTTTGATTTTTAAAAAAAAAGTCAAAAATATTTTATTTAATTTTTTTATTTTTTTTTTTTCCAAAGATCGCATAAATAGCTATCTAAACTATTTGGGACACATTTTGCTAAGAACAATAGGTAATAAGTTATATGCATAAGAAAAAACACCTATTTGGCCAAAATGTCAAATTTTGACCTCCTATAACTCAGAGAGTTCTTGACCGATCTTGTTGAAAAATTGTGTCCGAATTACTATCCAATAGAACTAACATTGGTGCAAATTTCATCCCGATCGGAAGACATCGATTTCAAAAGTTGGTTCACTTGACGTGAAATGCCCCATTTATATAGATTACTAAGTATACTTGTTATGATTGTTCAATAATACTCATACGCCAACGTGGTTCATGCGAAACATACAAGAGTAACTAAAAATAAATCTACTGTTAAATGGCATTTTTCTAAATTTTTAAAAAATAATGAATTATTGTATTTTAATTAATATATTATTGAGTTTTAGATCAGAATTCCAGAAGAAAACAGCATTTCATCGTGGCGCATATTTGTTTTAAGAACTTCTCAGGAGTTGTATATTTCCAGTTTGCTATAGAATTCATAAATGTGTTTTGTACATAAGTATATCTCATTATTATTATATTATTTCATTATATTTTTTGCTTATGTAATTTTATTCTTTGCGTTATAATATTTCTTCTCTACATTTTACTATTTTATTAAAGATTAATGATAATTGGTTTGTGCTACTTAAAGAACAATGCCAATATATTAAAATATATGGGCAACTTCTTAAGTATGAGTGTGTGCCAAACTGTAGCAATATTATGGTAAATAATATTTTTTCTATGGTAATAAAATTTTAGAATTTTGCTATGCGAAATTAAATATTTTTTGACTCCGATAAATTTAAACAATTATCTAGAAAATACAAAACATAGATAAATACATATAGACACAAAAAACAAAAACTATGTATGTTTCCGCTTTATGTATAGTTCTGTGCGATACAAAATATATACCATGGTGTTATTGTGCTGTTTTTCTATAGCAAACGAGTGCTTTGAGTGGAAATTTTACATGTATTTTGTTTTTGTTACAATAACAAAACAGATGTTAAATTTCCTCTCAAAGTACTCGCTTGGATTAGAAAAAGAGAACATATATAATTCCCAGTCTGTATTGACATATTTTCATTTTATTAAGAATTTAAAAATTAAATTAATATAAAAATATACAAAATTCACAACATTTATAAAATTTTATATGTATATAAAATAATATGTATAAGAACCGAGATAGAAAAATGTTACCATACATTTATGTTAATAAACGTGAAACAAATATACTTACAGTTTTGAATCTTTTTTTATTTGATTGAAATTATTGTTACAATTTACAAAAAAAATATATATTTTTATAGTTCTAATCACTAATGATGAAATTTTGAACCTTTTTCGAAAACCCTTCCATAATGGTTTTCATAGTGATTTATGTCACTTTGTTCGAACAGGTTGTCCATCTCCGTTTAAAATCTAGCACACTTTTTGTGCTCGTTAATTCTCTTTTAACAAGAGCCCAATATCTCTCCACTGGACTCAGCTCCAGGCAGTTTGGAGGAATTGCCTCTCTTGGTACAAATACCACATTATTGGTCTTGTACCACTCAAGACCTTTCTTACCATAGTGTCCGATGCCAAATCAGGCCAAAAATAAGTGGACACATTAAGAAGTCTTATGTATGGAAACATCCTTTTTTGTTAACATTCCTTGATATAAATTTCGGTATTTATAGAGCCCTTTGTAACAAATTTTTGGATTTTTTGCCGCAACTGCTTATTGCTTGCTATACCAAGAACTTTTTGGGAAATTTTTTCGCCTTTTGGGTCCTAAACTTTTCTTCAACATTCTCTGGAGCATCTGCAACATAAAAAAATTGACCCAGAAGCTGCGAAAAATTGTTCATACGTACGTTTCGTCATACATTATACAGCAGGTATATTTTTTGTATAAAATTTGACTTAAATTTTTGTGCTCTGTCTTTGGTCACTAAATTTTTAGCAGAGTTCCTGTCAGGAACTTTTCGTACCAAATAGTACTGACCTAACCGGCTGCTTTCCTACCGGAGGTGTTGGGAGCTCTATGGAAAATGCTTTCTATTTTTTTAGCTTAAGAAAAATCATGTTGACCATTCCTTCTACCTGAATCAGGTTTTCTATCAACGGACAAGTTCTCCCGGTACTGTTTAATAACATTGGAAACAGTGTGATAGCAGACCTTTGATTGTTTGGCCAACTTTTTGTAGGACCAAGTTGGGTTTTGTTGAAAATATTTAATAATTTTAGTACGCATTTTTTTCTGGTCACTTATTTTAAACAGATTAACAAAAAATAAACATAATTGACATTAAACATAATAACTAACATGCTTTACAAAGGTAACTTGATAAAAAAAATCAAATAATGCTTGGGTTAAAAGTTTTAATGAAAAACGTGTGTTAAGAATTTTACGATCTCAGTTCTTATATACTAATTATATAAATTTTATTCACCTCATATTTAACAAAAAATGTACTTTCCGACATATATTGGTTTGGGGCACAAGTTAAGTATGCCACAAATTACTAAAAAAAATTAAGTTTTGGGTTTTTATAATACAAGCGAGGATTTTAAGTGAAAATCATACATGTATTTTGTTTTTGTTACAATAACAAAACACATAAGATTGTCAAAGAAACTCTACAAAAATCTAAACCAAAAACAAATTATCTATTTATTTCAAATAATATTAAAAAACTTGTAAAAAATGTATTCAAAACAATAAAATATGTATGTTGTTGTATATAACTTTAATTTATGAGTTCAGTATTTTTTTACGTTTTATTTGGCTATTTCGTGAAAACTAAATTTCTATTTGACTGAAAAGTTTTTGATTTATACCAGGCATCTGTTTATGATTTATACATAGCTTTTTTTGTTAACTCCTGGGAAATATTATAGAAATCTCCATCATTCCCTGGAATTTTATACTAAGTACTAACTTAATTAATCCAAAAACCAGTAAAAGTTTTCAAAAAAAAAAAACCAAATTTTAACAATATTTATACCTTTATTAAAAGATTTCAGAGGGACGAGTTATGCTTAATTTGGTTCGAAGAAAAAATCTTCTAATAAAAATGTATATAAAATATTCAGTTTTTTAATCATATGTAGTTCTTCTATGTCGTCTGATTTTCTATGGCTAGTATTAAAAAAGCGAATCATCCGATTCACAGTGGTTTAGAAACTTTTTTTTTTGGAAATAATTCGGTATCTTAGGAACTATTTGAGATATTGTTACAAACTTTCGCATGATTTGAGCTGAGGTATTTTCGAGTTGACTTACATTTGTTAAGCTTCCTAGCTCTGAGGAGTAAATAAAGGCTTTTTAGATAAGTATTTGGTACTGGTGAAAACCTCAGGAATTGAAGATTGATACTTTAGTAAAATTAAATAATTTTATGAATTTTTTTGCTGTTACTTTAAGAATAAAACTTGTAACAAAATTTTCCCGGAATATTTTCTTTTTTTAATTCCCGGGAAAACTTTCCCGATTTGGACTCTATGCTAAACCAATAGAACTATTCGAAAACGATTTGGTGAGTATATACACGTAAGTTAAGCTTTCAGATTATGGAATAAAACAAAATTACATATAGCACTTTATGTGCATTCATAATTTTGTTTATAGTTAAATGAGTAAATATAATTAAGAAAAATTAAAAGAAAAACAACACCAAGCTATTATTTATGACTTGCAATGGGGGCCGGGTTCTGATAGTATCAGATAAATCGCACTAAAAGTAGGGAATATGTATACATGTGTACTCAGAGGTGTCGGCAAAAAAATGTTCACTGGGTTTAAATTTTCCTTCAGAAGGAAACAAATGTCTGCAGATGTAGTAAAAATAAAATGCAAATAATAAAATACAAATATTCCTTACATCTTCTCATTAACAACATAAATGCATTTACGGCGATTTCATTATTAAAATACAGTTTCTTTAACCATGTAATGGTGTTTTAAATTGTTTATACTCCACAACATGGTCGTTAATGCTGTGTACTTTAATTCTGTTTTTTTTTTTTTTTGAAATGTCGCAATTCTGTTAGAAATTCACTTATTTTGGGCAAAGAATGGGAATGGTTTTAATAATATCTAAAGCATGTTTTTAAGATATCAATTAATATACATACAGTGCACTCGCGGTAACGTGAACACCGTCTAACGTGAACAATTTCACTAACATGAACTCCCTTGGTTTTAATTAGTTCACGTTACCGCGAGTGCACTGTATATACATACTAGCAGACCCGGTTCGCTTCGTCACCCCAATCGTTTTCATAACGCTACGAACCTTAAGATATCCCAGTCAGTATGATAGTCGTCAAAATCATACTCGTACATCATTAACTGTGAAGCCAGATTTTAAATTGATACCAAAAATATTGTTTAAATCATCGTAAAACAATAAGGGTACTCATTTAAACGTTTAAGTTTGCCATTTGTGTAAATGTGCAAATTTGCGCGACGTGTTTCATGAACCCACCTTTTCAATTTTGTGTAAGTTTACACAGAATATTTATATTTGTTAAAAATGTCAAATAAAACTAAATTCAACAAAAGATGTAAAAAAAAGTTTTTCAAATTGTATAAACTTAAATTCTAAAAATGTTGAATGAAAATTAAATCTTTGGAACAAACGACGATATTTGTAAGATTTTGTTTATGTTCTAGCTGTTGGTTAATGTTTCCATACACATTGCCATTCAATCCAATCATTCTGTTCCAAAGTTACACAATTTTCACATTCACAAAATATTTATATTTTATTTGATTTTTATTTCTTATAAATAAAAGTAAACAAAAGCTGCTGATTCATCAAATGCACAATAAATTCAAGTTTGCGAGTCTAAATTGTTGCGCAAACTTATCGGAGTTGTGCCAACGAATTTCCATACAATTTTTGACAATTCATTTGCGAGAGTGTAAAAATGCACAGATTGCATAGTTTGCGAGGCATTTAAGCGTTTACATGAGGACCCTTAATGTGGTATTGTGTAAATATAAATGTATTCTGGAGTCATACATATCAGACCGCATTTTTAGAGTGAAATATTGTGATTATGTAACAGGAAATTTTGAAATAAAAGCTGGTGTTCCACAGGGAAGTGTTCTCGGGCCAACACTTACCATCTCGACATCCGCTGATAATACGGTAATATTTAGCACCCACGCAAATCCGCAATTAGCTTCTATGGACTCGGCCATTTATCTCCGATGCCTGGAGATATGGTTAACTAATTGGAGAATACGAGTAAATGAACTCAAGAGCAAACACATTACAATCAAAAGGGTTGACTGCTCACATGTCACACTAAATAACATAAACATTCAGATACTGTTATATACCTTGGATAGACGACTTACTGTCATCGTCATATAGAAGCCAAGATACTTCACTGTTTAATCAATTCATTATGTATAAAAGTGTTTTAAGACCAATTTGGACATATGGAATCAAATTATGGGAAAAGGCCAGCAATTCCAGTATTGAACTTATACAGAGGGCCCAACTGAAAATTTTTAGGACCATGACAGAAGCATACATAAAAACTAATAATGTCCATAGGAACTTACGCGTACCATTAGTTAAGGATGAGTTAAAAAATTTTTGTGAAAAATACATTATAAAACCATAAAATAACCGAAACCGCTTACAAGACTTCTCGCACAGAGCCATACGCGATCAAAGCTTCGTAGAGTCGATCTACCACACCGCTAAGATGGGACCCATTTGTCAATCAAGGCACTCGTCAGGGAGCTACTAGTTTTAATTCTAGTTATAATACTTGTTGTTAGGCCTAAGAAAATCAGATTCAATAAATATGTATATAAATAAACATTTTAAATTTCTTTAATTTACAATTTTTGAATCAGGATCTTCAATTGCTACTGTATTATCCGTCAATTGCAAAAAATATCAATTTTTATCAATCTGCGTACTAAAAATATAGTTACTCTTTTAATTTTCTACAACACTGCTAATATAAATTTTTATTACTATTCATATAAAAATTGCAATATTAATTGCAATGTAGTACAACAACCAAAATATACATATGTTCGTGCTTTAGTAGCACAGAGACTTTTTTGTTCATTTTTACTTTTTGTTACAATTTTTATGTTTGACTCAAAAGTTTGACGTCCTGAATTTTTTCAATATTGTTCCTGAAGTTAGACGGCCCAAAATAACATATAAGTTTCACATCATGAACAAAAACCGTGTTGTTTAAATACATTTTCGTTGGCAGAAATCGAGATACTTATATTTGAACACATTTTGCTGGGGCACATCAAAAAATAGCATCTCTGTACAATTTATTTAAAAACTTACATCAATTAGTGAATCACTGTGTTTCAACTTATTTAGATAAATTAAAAAAAAAAAAAAACTTTTTGTTCATACAAAATGCTATTGATGTGCTAAGAAAAAAATGTTAACAAATTTGAAAAAAATTTAATTTTTGCCATAAGTATGTACATAAATTTTGCACTCTGCCGTTAGCCCTCATATCCTTACATTATTATCATACAATCCAAATAAATAAAAGAAACTAGATTTTAACAAATAACAGAGCAAAATTCGGCTGTGCCGAATCTTATATACCCTTTACCAAAATATACATTTTTACGTACATTGCTTTAACCCATGCAAAACTCTTCATAAACAACAAGAACAAATCATATCATATCAGATGCAATTGCAAAACATCCGATAATCATATTCACACGATGAGTGCTCACTGATAACTAACTAGAGTATCCAAAACCGAAAACCGGTCAACCGGTTTTTTCATCTTTGTAAAACCGTCCGGTTTCGGTTTTCTTTAACTTTTCGGTTTTTTGACAAACCGGTTTTTTAAGACGTTTAACCGGTTTTAACGAAATACTTTGTAAAGCTTATTTGAACATATAACTTAAAAATATTTTGATAACATTTTTAAAATATTCATTTATTTTTTAGAAAAAACCGGTTAACCGGTTTTTAGAAAGACAAAACCGAACCCGGTTTTTTTAGAATGAGAAAACCGAAACCGGTTTTTTTATAAAACACTGTTTTCGGTTAAACCGGAAACCGGTTTTTTGAATTTGCCGGTTTTTTGGACACTCTATAACTAACCAAATAAGCACAACAATTATTTTGCACAATTGTATGTTGAAAAAATAACAAAAAACAACAACAAAAATGAAAATAAACTCAAAAATACACTCAAATACATAAAAATTATGCATGCGTGTGTTTGATTCTTAATTCTTATTCATTTCATTACACATTGTAGAATGTTGTTGTTGGGTGTGTGTGGTGTTTACGTACGATAGAGTTGCTCATATGAGAACTCATTATAGAAAACTCTCTCTTTATATATACCCTTTCCACTAATGGAAAGCAATGAAACCAACACACATCAAAACATACGTTTTGTTGCCTTTTTGTCAAAGCATGCAATAAATTGTATTTATTTTATTAAATTTTCAGAGGTTGTCTCGGACTTTAGTTCATATCTCCGTTATTTATGAACGGATTTTGCTGATTTTAAATAGGAAACTTTTCGAAAGCATGTCTGACAGAATTATTGAAGATTTGGATCCCGAAGATATCTGGGATAAGTTAATCGACTCCGCTATCTATAAGGATCCAGAATATATATACTTTATAGGATAGGAAAATTATATTATGGAAATTACAAACGGAATAACAAACTTATATGTATATACCCTTCTCTCGAAGGTGAAGAGTATAATAATAAATGTATCAAAATATTTGTTGAAAGAGAACTACATATTATTCCTTTGGTTGTACTAGTACCCAGCAAAAAAAGTGAGGAAGAAGATGCAGAATTTTCACAACAAATAGCATGCTTGATGTACTTCCAATTTTGGTGAAAAAGCTATGAATTTTACATTAGCTTGTCATTGGAGGGATGTTGTTCATTTTTGACAACTTTTTACTTAATAAATTCGATGCCTTCGATGCGATAAAATTTCGATTTTAAGGTGTTATTTTAATGTAGGTAGTGGATACCTATATTTTTTGGCATCTTGGATGGAAATATAAATAATAGAAAAAAAGTGATGTAATTGTGCATTTATGAATTGATTTTAATGTAGTTATAAAATTTAGCATTTTAAAACCTAAAATTCATTAAAATTAATAAAATGTGATAATCACAATTTAATTAAAAGAAAACATATTTTAGTTTTCGTTTAATTAGTTGCAATTATATGAATTATTTAATTATAAATAATTTAATATTTATGAAAATTAAAGGCTTTCATTCAATAAAAAAACAGGTACATATTCAATTGGAGGTACATATTCGATAGGATAAATAAAATAAATTTAATTCAATATTTGAATATATACAAAACAAATTGTTGAAAAATAATTGTTGAGAACTAAAAAATTGAGGGGTATTATAATACCAACTCATTGTCTGTGAGTTGCAAGACCTTTTCCGAATCCCCATCTTTGGGGGAGTCTATAGATGTATTTGCCTTTTCTATAGATTTTTTTTTTCTTTAAAAAATCTATTTTTGGCCAACTTTAAAGCGTCTCTTAACGTATTCTTAAAAGATTTTTCTGAACTATTCTCATCATAAGTTCCTTCTGAAAAACAATAATGAAATAATTTAATATTAATTTTGTAAATTAAATACTTACGAAATAGTATATTAACAAATTTTGGGTAATTTAGAAGTCTCTGTTTATTATGACTTCCTTCCACCAACACTAATGGGTACATCCATATTTTCGGCTTTTAGAATTTTAAGGAGGCTGTTGCAACATTCTACTGATCGGTTATATTGTATAAACCAACCCGCGAGCTTCTGCCTTAAGGTTTGTGGCGATTCCTGTATACAATTATACTACTCATTTATTTCCAACTGTAGGACATTAATTGAAGTTTCAATTGGAGTTTGAGTGATGGAAAAATTTTGTTATGGCGAGTTTTTTCACTCCGGATCTTTCCTTTGAAAGATCTTTTTGAACTCATATTAAACTTACCTGAGATTTTTATACAAATAAATAAATTTTTTATTATTTTTTCACTTTTTCACGACTTATTCAGTTTTGTGTTTAAATGTTTTATGTGAAATTGCGCGTCATTTTTGTAGTGATGAAGGCATTCAAATTAATAGTTGCGGTTACTCGGTTTCGTACAAGAACGAGTAGTCGAACCACTGAACAAAATAATATTTTATTGACTTACATGTTTAGGAAAATAATTTTTTTATTTGCAAAATAAAAATATGTTTAATTATTAACAATTCTAAACGGGTTTAAATTACATATTATTACAAATTGTTATTAATAGTACTTAATGTATGGGTACTTGTGTTGAAAACTTTAATTAGTAACCATAATATAAATCATAAATAATAACAACACTAATCAGCTGTCTGAATGTAAACAAATTCAACTTTTGTGTTTTTTTAAATTTATAAAAAGTAAATAAAATATGTACATTACAAAACATAAATATATGAAACAATGGTTGATTAATTTTAATGATTAAAAAATGTAAAAATTGTTTGTATACCAATTTTTACAGGTTTTAATAAATTTTATAAAATTCAAAAAATGTAGGAAACAATTACATCAACGAAATATTTATAATTCAGTGTCAAATACCCATATTTAAAATCACATCTTCAGAGGTAGAAAAGATTAATTTGCAACTTTAGATGTGATTAAAATGTCATATGTAAAGATGCACTTCCATTATTTTTTGCTGGGTAGTTTTTATTTTTCGTATTGCATAAAAACGCTAACAAAGAAGAATAAGCTTAAAACAGAACAAACAAGAATGATATTTATATCTTCTTTATAAATAAACAGAATCCTGAAAAACAACGAGAAAAAATAACATTCATACATGTATGCAGTTGTTGTCTCAACAAAAAGCTCGTATTATTTCCTGATATGGAAGTTTCAATACTTGTAATATGCAAATAATAGTTCAATATTAATTTTTAACAGCAACAAAAACAATACACTAACATAGACACACACACACATACATACAATAAGAAATCCTAAAGCGAAAAACCAAGTAATTTTTTTGTAATATTATTTATTTATCTTAATTTAAAACATTTATGTACGAATGGAACAGATAAAATATATCCTGTACGAGCAATATTTTCATTGCATGCATGTCAAAGAGGACTCGGTTTTACAAATTCGGAATTAATTTCGGAACAAACTGTAATAACAAATGTAACGTTACTGAGTGAGTGACTGATTTCGCACAGTCCATACGCCTGAAGCTATGGTCATGAAATTTGAACTGCAGATTCCCCTCTCCCTGTATAGATACATTAAGAAGGAATTTCTGGAAAATTTAATGTTTAGCATTTAAATTGCCCCCTCATCCACAAAAAAAAAACTACGATTATTTTCGAAACAAAACATTAATAAATAAAATACGACATACAACGCTACGATCCCGATTGTGAATTGGAGAAATCTGTTAATAAAATGTATTTTGTTAATAAAAGGTTGAGTATATTTTAAAACAGGGGTTAAAACAAAAAAATACATTTATTTATTCAAAATGATTTTGTAAATTTTCATAAAATTTTAAATACTGGTTCCTCAAGTCATACAAAAATTATTTTACAGAGTTTTTTTGGAACTCGCACATGCACTGGCACATTTATACGTTACTTAAAACATTCAGCAGTCCAACAGTTCTTGGCGACTGTCCTGAACTAGTGATAGGTAACAACTAGTTACATAAGCAGTTGGGTGACTATTTATTTCAACACGTGCATGTCCTAAGCAGAGGTCAATTGACCCTTTTTGATGCAATGATACTGTCTGATAGCTGATCCACAGTAGTCAATGCACTGGATTCATATTCCGGTTACATAGAGTTATTGATTACTTGATCAGCTACATAACTAGTTATGTAGTGCTCATTGACCTCAAATAGTCAGTTAAAAAGACATCTCATAGACAGTCCAATAATAGATTGCCTGTAAAAAACCCTTCTTCCTAAAACTCTACAACAGATTACTTCTGGTGGTTTAAATAACTACATTCGAAAGTGTAGTACAAAAAAAAATGTTAAAAAAGAAATCGGCAACTCTACAACGTAGAAATCAAATTTTTTTGAGTGCTTACAAGAATATTTTACAAAATAGTATAAAACAAGTTAGAGTGCTATATTCGGCTATGCCGAATCTTAAATACCCTCCACCTAAGAAAGATGAAAATTATAGAAATTACATTAGCATAAACACTCTAATATCCATATTCAGTGTTTGTTATTGGGACTTAGCTCCGATTATGAAGAATGGTAGAATGGTAATGTAATACAGTAGTTTTCGCTTATAGTTTACAAATACAGTTGCACAATTTTTGTGGACTATGAGCGAATTAGGACTATAACCGAATTTCTTTTTAAGCCATTTTATGGATTATATATGAATCATGATATAATACACATTTTGGACTATATACAAATTATGTACTTTCTTCAATAAAAACACTTTTTTTAAACGAAATAAAAGTTTATTTTAAATATAGTTGTATTTTATATATTGTTAGAAAAACTGGTTTACGCAGAAGATATTCTATTTCAAATGTATAAATATGTTATCTAATTCAGCAATTTATAATTGAAATAACTACATATTCCTAGCGTTTCCAACAGAGTCTATAATTTTATAATAGGAATATTATGTACTATTTAACAATTTATATACTTAATAATTGGTTAACATTACCGATTGGCTAAAAATTTTTATTATTCACCACAAATGAAGTAAAAGAGTATAAAAAAGGGTAAACAAATGTATTTAGTCAAACTATATTTTTGTTCTGTTCTAATGAATTTTCCGGATGTGAGCCTTATATATATAATTATGAACCCGTAGTCACCAAATCTACTTTAAACTTATATCTGTTACATTTTTTACCGATATGAGTGTATATATGCGTTAATGTATTTTTCGGATGTGCGACTTATTTGGAAGATATAATTAAATATTTTAACGCGATTTCTATGTATTTGAGGCCTATTTTGCTTGATATTTTTCTCCATAACATTATTTACAAGAGTTTTATGGGTACTATTGTGATTATCGGAAATGGAGCTAATATGGGTGCTATGGTCAAATATGGACCGATATTCACAAAACCCAGTAGTAAGATTTTTGGATACAATATATTGATCAGTATACAATTTTAGTTCGATATCCAAATATTTAAAATATTTACAGAGGTTAATGTGTTTTTCGGAAGTCATAATTGGTCATAGCTCCCTTATATGGTAGCTATGACCAATTATCGGCCAATCTTCATAAAATTCAACACATTGATTTTCGTATATAATGGAAATATTTGTTTGAAATTTAAACTAGATAGAAGCTTTTATAAGAGATTTATTAGTATTTAAGTAATTTTCGGAAATGGACCTTATTTGGGAGCTATGGTCAAATAAGAACCGGTATTCACACAATCTAGTAGTATCATTTGTGAATTAATACTGTGTAAAATTTTAATTCGATAACGATATTTTTCAGATATTTATGAAAATGAATGTGTTTTTTGAAAGTGGTCCTTATATGGGAGCTATAACCAATTATGGGCCGATCTTCATGAAATTCACTACAGCGATTTTCATGTGCATGGGGATTATTCAAGTTGAATTTCAACCTGATAGCGATATATATAAGATATTTAAGTGTATTTAAATGATTTTCGGAAGTAAACTTTATATGGGGACTATGGTCAAATAATGCCCGATCCAAAAAAAAATTGGTCTCGCGATTTCTGTTTGCACGAAACTTAGTTGTGCTGAATTTCGTATGGATACTGCAATTCTATGGGCATTTATATACCATAGCACCATATTTCGGGAAGAAATTTGTATGGGGGCTACGAGAAATTATTAACCGATTCTTTCCATTTTCAACAGAATTTGTCCTTTTATCATATAAATAATGTGTTCAAAATTTCATGGTATTCTCTGCAATGGATTTTCCAAAAGTTAGATAAAAACATGTGAAAATGATCAAAATTTTTGGAGGTTGTCTTACATTTTAATCCATAACCCTGGTTGTACCAATTCGATTTTGCTCATTTTCAATACCAAACTGCTTAGAAAAATTATAAACATTTTGGTATACATTTCATTA
Organism: Calliphora vomitoria; assembly: GCA_942486065.2. Classification (NCBI taxonomy): domain Eukaryota; kingdom Metazoa; phylum Arthropoda; class Insecta; order Diptera; family Calliphoridae; genus Calliphora; species Calliphora vomitoria. The sequence continues at coordinate 64,512,384 of OW818030.2, read as the reverse complement.
ATTTTGCTTATGTGTTTTGGGCGTGAGAGTGTTTTACACAGACAGACAGACAGACAGACGGACAGACGGACAGACAGACGGACATTGCTCAATCGACTTAGAATTTCATAAGGATCAATAATATATATACTTTGTTGGGTCTCAGATGAATATTTCTCAATGTTACACACGGAATGACAAACTTATATATACCCTCTTTCACCACTTGTGGTGGTGGAGGGTATAAAAAATATTTTTAATACATTTTATATAATTTGAAAACTTTTTTTTAATAAACTGAACTGTAAGTCAGGAACAGGACGTCGCACACTGACAATCCCACAATTCCCAAAAAACTTTTCAAAAATCCCAAAATTGGGATTTTTTTGATTTTTGGATCTATTGAAGGCACCAAGCTCGGGGCTATGAAATCCCTTTGCATAATATTGAAGAACAGATTGGGACATACAAAACAGGTCTTAATTTTTTGAAAGCAGCTATGCGATTTTAGAATATGTTTTCTAAAGTTGAAATTTTCATAAAAAATAGGTCTACTTCGGAAGGCTCTGGACCACGCAATAATATAAATTTTGATATTATTTTGCTTTTATAATATTTCCCGAAATGTTACCTTTCAGAAAAATATAAACACATTATTTATCTTTTTCTCATTTTCTGTATAATTTAAAATTAATGTAGTTACTTTTTTCGAAAAAAAAATGGCGGAAAAACGACTTTTTTATTTTTTTTAAGTTTGAATGCACATAACATTTGACTCAGTAGATATTTTTTAACATTTCTTTCTTAAGATTATTAATAAATTTGTTGTTAATTCAAAAAAAGACACTTCAAGAAAATCGGGAATGAATTGGATCCGTTATTAGCAAAATAGCAGACCAAGGTAGGCAAAAAAAATAAAATTTTACTTTTCAAATGCGAATAACTCGTTAACTATAAGAGATAATATATGGCTAAAGCAAAGTTTTTTGTAGATCTTGTCTAGTACATTCCATATATATAAAAATCTTTCAAATCGGATCGCAAACAAAAATTTGGCATCATTTTTAATTTTTGATATACCCGAGGTGCCCCACTTTGGGGCATTGTGGCTCGGCCCCCCCTTGGTTGTTTAAGCCCAAATTCAAAACTTAAACTTATTAACACCTCCTCTATAGCCATGGGAACCTTTATTAAAATCGAGCTATTCGTTTAGAAGTTACAGATTTATTTCCACTTTTTTTTTCAGATCCCCCACTGTGCGTCGCTAAGCGTCGTAGTCCAAAAAAATACAAAAATTATATGTGGTTGGTGCAGTTTGCAAGTTAAAGAAGATGATAATTACATTCAATGTGATAAGTGCTAAACATTTGTTCATGCTGTATGTTCAATGTTGGATAAAAAACAATTTGATCGCCTAATGAACAATGAGAAAGAAGAATGCATTTGTTATATTTGTAACGAAAGTGGTGGAAACCTAAAAAATGAATTATAAACTTTATCAGCTGGTTAGTTTAAAAGAATCAATGCAGTTTATGTGAAAACAATTTGATGACATTTTGCAAGGTACCAAAAAAAGTTAGAGAATGCACAAAAAGAGAATAGTGTTTTGAAAAATGAAATTAATGATTTAAAAACATCAGTGAATCTTCTGAATGAATATAGAGTGAAAAATGATTGTATCGTCCATTGTATTGAAGTGGGTGACAAGTCGGATGCGGTAGAACTTATGAAAAATATTGGTGTGGATTTAAAGCCGGACGATATTGATGATGCTCACTTTTTAAAGAAAATATATAATTCTACTAAAGAAAATAAAAAACGATCGATGGTCTTAAAGTTTAACAATAAAAAGTCTAAGCAGACTGTTATGTCAGCAAAGCTTAAGTTATTAGAAAAGGAGAATACAAAAGCAGACATTGTTTTTGTAAATTACTTTTTAAGTAAAGAAACACTTACTCTACTAAAATATGCAAGAAGTCTTAAATCAGTTGGGTACAGGAGAACTTCAAACATACACTTCCAATTATATTTTTGTGTAATTTTATAATTTTTTATATAATGAATTCCAATCAGTATTTTAAATCGTTTATATATTTTGAAAAATATTTAAAAACTAATTTTCTATTCATTGCACTATGTGTCCAAAAGCCAAAATCGCGGCAAAAATTATTTCTAAGAGAGCTAGCATCATAAGCTAAAGTAAGCATTTTCAAAAGTTGGCAATACCGCCCCTCCCCACTTTTCTGATAACCGCCCGGGGGGGGGGGTGGGTTATTTCATAAAAAAATAAAATAAAAATTTTTAAGTAAAGTAAATTTCAGGAATTAAAATCTTAGAAATTTTAATTTGTATTAATATAATTTAACAACGTATATCGCAATATAACCTAGTGTTTTAACTTCGGTTTTTACCCATTTTACAACAAACAGCACCGGAATTGACATTGGCTGTGTTAAAGCAAAAGTTCGCTGAGTGTGCTTCGATATGTACTAGGGTAAATGAGGACGTAATAACTCCAAAATTTAGTGCAGATATCGGATTCTTAGATTTTGGAGAAATCGATAGGAAGCTAATTTTTAATTAAAATAACATGTTTTTTTTAATGTAATTTATATTAGGACCTACAATACAAATAAAAAAAGATGAGATACAAAATGAAGTGGATACATATCTATTGGATCCAGATACAAATTTGCATTGTCTTAAAAAATATAACATATTTAGACAAATGTTTCTAAAATTCAATGTCCTATTGCCATCTCTAATTTTGAAAAATTAGTTTTGTTGAAGACAAATAATTGCTAAGGTTTTTATGTACCAATATGTATTAAATTTGATTTCTAATATTAATATATTGATGAAACTTTCTTATTATTATTTTTTTTTTTTTTTTTTTTTTTTTTGAATTACTATTTCCTTTTATTTTTTTAATTTTGTTTACTTTAATATTAGTTTATTAAATTAATTTAATAAATAATAAAAAAGTATAAAATAATTCAATATACATAATGATATGTACCATTAACATTAGTGAATGATTATATTTTTCCACTATCCTGTTAGTGGAGAAATAAAAATTTGCACTAAGCTGTAAAAAAGGCATGCGCTTATTGGCATTGTTTGTAGGTGTGGCATCACTGAATATTTAAGCTGCTAATATTAACATCGAAAGCTCTAGAATTGGAATGTTCTAGTTGTCCGTTAAGATCATTGTAGAAGATTAACGAAAGATGGCGTGTGTATAAATAGTGGCAGAGGTTGCGGTCTTGAGTTGAGTTTATCTAGGCGCTGTTACTGGCCTACCTAAATAAAAGCGTAAGGCGGAACGTTTCTTTACGCTTAGCTTTAACGCTGAAATGTCATACCTAAATAAAAGCGCCAACGCTACGTCAAACAATAAAAACAAGGTTATCAAAAAAATTAATATAACAACCCGGATTATTTAAACAATAAAGTACATTGCAGTATTGGTGTTTCTGATTTTTGTTTCGTGATTTGTAAACTAAAATTTTGTCAAAGAAACTAAATATTAAAGTTTAAAAAATGTGTTTCTTGCATATTTGTTTCTCTTTTTGTATGTATTTGTTTACATTTGTTGTGTTTTGCAACTAACTTCACTATTAAACGCGCTGTCAAAATCGGATTTTCCAATTGCAAAGCGTTGCCGTCGCGTTATTTCGGTATGCTCCATACAAATTGTATGGGCATGAGAATTTTTGACAAGTAAAAAACGCCTTACGCTCCAATTTAGGTATGCCAGTTAGAGTTAACATCAACTGTCTTGTACGTGTATACTTGTACATTATAAAGTGTGTGTGTGTGTGTGTATTTCTGCGAATTGATAGACACTGAGTGACTTATTAATTCTGTTTTTGTTGTACATTCTAAATAAATAAAGATTTGTTACAATTTTAAACTACTAAAACTGCTTTCTTTTGAGTACAAAAAAAATTGAAACAGGGGCCTATTTTGGAAAAAAAATTTAGTTTTTGCAAAAAAAGTAAACAATTTTATGTCTTGAGTTACAAAATATTTATTTTGATAGATATCCCACTAAGCGACCAAATAGGTCTTTAAGGAAAATATCTAAGCTTTCTTTTGAGAAAAAAATAAAAAAGGCCCATTTTGAAAAAAAGTTTTTGATTTTGGAAAAAAGATTACAAAAAATTTTTATTTTTAATTATTTTTCCGAAAGATTGAAGAAATAGCTATCTAAACTATTTGGGGACATTTTGCTAAGAACGATAGGTAATAAGTTACATGGATGAGAAAAAACACCTGCTTGGTCAAAATGTCAAATTTTGACCCCCTCTAACTCAGAAAGTTCTCGACCGATCTTGTTGAAAAATTTCATCCCAATCGGAAGACATCGATTTCAAAAGTTGGTTCACTTGACATGAAATGTCCCATATATAAAATATATATATTTTTTTTACAGGTTATTTTTATTATTTTTAGATTTAACTAATTTTATGTTTACTTACCTTTTGTGCCCAATTTGTGGCCTACTAAATAAATAAAGGGCCCTACCAAAATGGGCTCACTTTTATGGCCCTAACTATTCGAAAATCTTGTTTTAGGGATTGATTAATTTGGTAATTCCAAAAGTTAAATCTAACTAACCAATTTTTTTTTTACAAAAAGGAAAATTAAAATATAATATGTATATTTATTTATATATTTTTCTTTAAGATAATTGATGCTGTTTAATGCTGACTATAGGATGGCTATTGCAGATGATGATGGTGACAAAAATACAAATGATGAGGATGACCAGGCTAGAAGGACGGACGACTTGGAAGGCTACTAGGCAGAATGATAGCTGATAAGGCAGATGACCTGGTGACGGATGAAAGGCTGATGTGGTGTATGGAGAAACTGACTGGTGATGGCTGATGTGGCAGATGTGGTTGGCGATAAATGTCGGTTTTAATTATAATAAATTGTTTTTCATATTTTCTTTTTCAGTTTATAAATATTTTTACTTTAAGTTTTTTTAGCTCTTTTTAATTAATTCTTATATAGCATTATTTTAGATTTATTTACTTTAGTTTTATATTTATTTGGCTTTAGTTTGATTTTAATTTAGTTTTAGATTTATTTAGTTTTAAATTTGAATTTAAAACCAAGTTAAACCGCTCGCTCATCACCTCGGTGTCATTTCATCTTTCCCAGGCAAAATAGATTGCCTCTACTTTGCCTGGCGCCTGTACTTTGTTTGTTTTTTATTTATCCCCTTCTAGTCTGTTTCCTTTATTTGATTATCTGTCAAAATCTTTTTGACATCTTTCATCATCTCGCATTGCCAACCTATTCTCATACGTACACAGGGTGCACACGACAATACTTTTTATATAATATTCGAAATTAACTAATTACTTTATGTAGGAATGAAACAATGCCACTAGGGTGTCGATACATGTACCTACTCCGTATCGAACAAAAAGCATCGATACTTATTTGTATCATTCAATTCCAATCTATGATTAGAGCCAGTGAAAACCAGAAGTAATTTCAAATGTACATGATTCTAAGTACGTGTTGTATTTTGTACAACAAATACTCGTATATATAAATATTATTTAAACTTCCATTTTCTGGAAAAAAATTAACTTTTTACTAATCATATTTTTTCATAAATATTAAAGAATTTTAATACAATTTTCTTAAAAAAGAAAACGTAAAATAAGCATATTCTATAAAACGTAGACATCCATGTACATTAGGGCTATAACTTTTTTTAATATTTTTTGCAAATATCAAAATGGCCCTAGCATAGTTGAATTGGCCATTTATTTAAAAAAATGGTATTACTTTTTCGCTTTTGTCAAAACGCGTTAAGTTTGGAAATAATTATTTTATTTCCAAAACACGCAAATAGTTTTTTTATCTGGCTCGAATCTATATTTAAAAACAAGTTAGAGTGCTATATTCGGCTATGCCGAATCTTAAATACCCTCCACCTAAGAAAGATGAAAATTATAGAAATTACATTAGCATAAACACTCTAATATCCATATTCAGTGTTTGTTATTGGGACTTAGCTCCGATTATGAAGAATGGTAGAATGGTAATGTAATACAGTAGTTTTCGCTTATAGTTTACAAATACAGTTGCACAATTTTTGTGGACTATGAGCGAATTAGGACTATAACCGAATTTCTTTTTAAGCCATTTTATGGATTATATATGAATCATGATATAATACACATTTTGGACTATATACAAATTATGTACTTTCTTCAATAAAAACACTTTTTTTAAACGAAATAAAAGTTTATTTTAAATATAGTTGTATTTTATATATTGTTAGAAAAACTGGTTTACGCAGAAGATATTCTATTTCAAATGTATAAATATGTTATCTAATTCAGCAATTTATAATTGAAATAACTACATATTCCTAGCGTTTCCAACAGAGTCTATAATTTTATAATAGGAATATTATGTACTATTTAACAATTTATATACTTAATAATTGGTTAACATTACCGATTGGCTAAAAATTTTTATTATTCACCACAAATGAAGTAAAAGAGTATAAAAAAGGGTAAACAAATGTATTTAGTCAAACTATATTTTTGTTCTGTTCTAATGAATTTTCCGGATGTGAGCCTTATATATATAATTATGAACCCGTAGTCACCAAATCTACTTTAAACTTATATCTGTTACATTTTTTACCGATATGAGTGTATATATGCGTTAATGTATTTTTCGGATGTGCGACTTATTTGGAAGATATAATTAAATATTTTAACGCGATTTCTATGTATTTGAGGCCTATTTTGCTTGATATTTTTCTCCATAACATTATTTACAAGAGTTTTATGGGTACTATTGTGATTATCGGAAATGGAGCTAATATGGGTGCTATGGTCAAATATGGACCGATATTCACAAAACCCAGTAGTAAGATTTTTGGATACAATATATTGATCAGTATACAATTTTAGTTCGATATCCAAATATTTAAAATATTTACAGAGGTTAATGTGTTTTTCGGAAGTCATAATTGGTCATAGCTCCCTTATATGGTAGCTATGACCAATTATCGGCCAATCTTCATAAAATTCAACACATTGATTTTCGTATATAATGGAAATATTTGTTTGAAATTTAAACTAGATAGAAGCTTTTATAAGAGATTTATTAGTATTTAAGTAATTTTCGGAAATGGACCTTATTTGGGAGCTATGGTCAAATAAGAACCGGTATTCACACAATCTAGTAGTATCATTTGTGAATTAATACTGTGTAAAATTTTAATTCGATAACGATATTTTTCAGATATTTATGAAAATGAATGTGTTTTTTGAAAGTGGTCCTTATATGGGAGCTATAACCAATTATGGGCCGATCTTCATGAAATTCACTACAGCGATTTTCATGTGCATGGGGATTATTCAAGTTGAATTTCAACCTGATAGCGATATATATAAGATATTTAAGTGTATTTAAATGATTTTCGGAAGTAAACTTTATATGGGGACTATGGTCAAATAATGCCCGATCCAAAAAAAAATTGGTCTCGCGATTTCTGTTTGCACGAAACTTAGTTGTGCTGAATTTCGTATGGATACTGCAATTCTATGGGCATTTATATACCATAGCACCATATTTCGGGAAGAAATTTGTATGGGGGCTACGAGAAATTATTAACCGATTCTTTCCATTTTCAACAGAATTTGTCCTTTTATCATATAAATAATGTGTTCAAAATTTCATGGTATTCTCTGCAATGGATTTTCCAAAAGTTAGATAAAAACATGTGAAAATGATCAAAATTTTTGGAGGTTGTCTTACATTTTAATCCATAACCCTGGTTGTACCAATTCGATTTTGCTCATTTTCAATACCAAACTGCTTAGAAAAATTATAAACATTTTGGTATACATTTCATTAATTTTGCTTATGTGTTTTGGGCGTGAGAGTGTTTTACACAGACAGACAGACAGACAGACGGACAGACGGACAGACAGACGGACATTGCTCAATCGACTTAGAATTTCATAAGGATCAATAATATATATACTTTGTTGGGTCTCAGATGAATATTTCTCAATGTTACACACGGAATGACAAACTTATATATACCCTCTTTCACCACTTGTGGTGGTGGAGGGTATAATTACGGTAACGGGAAAGAGTCCGCTGTTTTACTATAAAAAAAGTAATACAAATTTGAGAATATTTGTGTATTCATATGTGGAACATGGTATCATTGATTTAATAAAGAAAATTTCGCAGCTTTAGAACAATACTTAACACAATTTCAGAACGTAAATGCATGATTTAAAACACAGTGGGTTAAGGATGCTTCAATAATCCCAATGCAACAGCGAAGCAACATATGCGTAAAAACGTGTTATTTAACTAGTACAGGACATTTATTCATTTATCCATTATTCAAATCTACGCGCACGTTAAATTTGAAATTTATGTCTTTTAATTATTATAATTAAATGTAATTTAATGTAAATGGCTTTAATTAGTTTTATAATTAAAAAATTTCATAAAATTTCAAAGCATAGACGTAAATAACTCACAAACTTAAATAATTTTTGAAATTGACCAAAAAAATATACATTTAGCACATTTTAAAGATTTATTGAAAATTTAATTTTTTATGAAATAAAATAGCTTTAAAACATGTTGACTTAAATTAGTTGATAAGTTCTAAGGATTCCAGCAGCGTATCTATTACGCATTGTAAGTAATTACAATTTAATTTTAACCATACCGATTCACGGTTTTCAAACGTGTTACTACATCGTTTGCATGTATTCGACCGGTGCAGATGTGTCTAAGATTTACGTGGCTACCTGCCGCATAGGCTAGTCACTGATCAAAACTGCAACATCCGGCCTGGTAATCCAGTCCAATGTATAGTCTCTGACTTCAAAAGTTCCCACACAGAGAAAACAGATTCGTTGTCACAACCGAATTTGTCGCCAATCGAATTCTGTCGGTTGCATGTACTATCGTATAATTCGGTTGTAGTTGCTGAATATATTGATAGTCACAACTGCTAAAAAAAAATTATTCGGTTGGAATACATACAAATTTTATATATATTTATTAGGCTAGTTCATTGAAAAAAAAAATATTATTTTTTTAATTATGCATGTTTTATTAACGTTTAGTAGCTGAAACAAGTGTAAATAATTGTATATTTCTACAAATATGAACACATAAAAATCATTTATATAATCATTAAAGTTGACTCGATACATTTTGCAGAACGACTGATGTATATAATCTTCACGTGGTATTCCTGAGGAGAATAATAAAGAAAATTAATATTTTTAAAAGAATATATCATAAGTCATAAGTTAGATTACCTTCCTTTTGGACATTCATGACCAGGAACTAATACAAACTATTTACAATACGAAACTTTCCAGAATCGATAGTCAGCAACAATCGACTTATAACCTTGTAAAGTAATGTCTCGCTAACAGGTCGCAGTAGACAAACAGCCATTTTTTCGTTATATGTCAGTATTTCGGTACAAATGTATATGTAACCACTTTACCATGTTGATTTTAAAAACGATTCTCACATGGCCCATAGTTATAGAATTTCTGAAGAGAATTTACAAAACAGTCTAAGGAATGATTCTTAAGGAATATCTCATAATATAACTTTATTACGTACATTCGACATCAGGGAGTAAGTCTCATCATTGAATATGCTTCGTTTGTCACCAATCTACCAAAAATACCATATAAGACAGTAATATTTCCACTTCAATTCAAAGACAAGATGTGTCGATCACCAAATGACCAATACAACGAAAAATATCAGAAAAGTCAGCAGGAGGTTGTGAAGAATTTTAAGAATGCATTTAATCAAAGTTCAGACTGACCCATGTTCTTGGTATAAGCGGTATATGTTTTAACCATCTTCCATTCTGTTTACAAGATACATGAATTGAAATACATAATGAAACAATGAACATACGCAAACTTACCCTTGATAATTCTAAAGAAGACGTACTGCTTTCTTGAGTTAATTGACATTAATTTATTGTTTAATTCATTTAAATTTTGTATGTAAACAATTTCCGATTTTAATAACTTTTATTTTAATAAATATTTATTTTTGAAAAAAGTCATACAAAATAAAAATTTTTGGGTTTACGTATTCTTTTGTCGGTTGGGAACACAGAATTTTTGAATTTATTAATAACTACAACTGAAAATATAGTTAAAGTTCAACTTATTTGAATACAAACATGTTTACGATTGCAACAACCAATATTCAGTAATAAGAGGTGAATTTAATTAGGTTGTGTCTGCCGATTTCCTTGAATTTAATTTAAACAAATACAAATTGATTGCAATAACTGATGTTGCTATTGTAGTAATCATATTTCCATTATAACTATGTTTTCACAGCTATAAATACGGAAAATCTGTTGAATTTATGAATTCTTAGTTATGATAATAATATTTTGGTTACCTTTATAAAATTATCGTAATAGCAACAGTTTTCCAACCAATTTGTTTTCTGTGTGCAGCCGATAAAAGTCAAAGTGAGTGTACTTTATCACACACTTTTGGCCTCGAGAGAGAACCAAGTCCAACGACCAATACATCACGAATGCTACTACCTCAATACGTTTCCTGAGCACAAACGCCAGTTGGTATCTGCTACTTTCAATGGCTCTGTTGAGTCAGCAACAGCACCTAGTAAAAAAAAAAACTCGTTCCCAATCACTTCATTTAAAAAAAAAAAAAACACGCAGAAACTCCGTAACAACCACGTGGAATGATTAACTGCTAATAGTTTTTTTTTTTAAATATGTGCTAATATAGAAAAAAGCACAGCCTACTTCGATTCAAAAGTAAAAATATCACATTTTTCAAATATTTAAATGACAAGAAAAAATCTTTGACTTTAGCACTATAAATTTACCATCGACATTTTATAAAAATTAAAAAAAAAAAACATTTTTGGCCGGAATTAATCACAGTGCATCTGAAAAATATAAAAAAACAACGTAAAATTAGATAGTTACTTTCATTAAATGTTGTTTCTGTTCCTTATCTTTTATTATTTTGTCAAGGTGTTATTGTATCAATTGATTGCCTCTTTCACAATTTAATACTTCAGCTCTATCGTTAACATGTCTCAAGTTATGGACGATATTTTTGCCTGTAACGTATTCCTCTAACACATTCCAAGAATGCGGGTCTTTGTTAAAAAAGTCTATAGGAATTTATAATCTCTCAAAACTTTTTTCGTATTTTTTGAAAATAGATCTTGTAAAATATCACAATTATCTCTGAATATAAAACTCTTTAAATTTTCCTTTTTTATTATAGCTTTTTTGATATAAGCTATTCCTGGCATATAATTATAATTGTCTGTATTTATTACTGGCCAATTTTTTTTTTAATTTTTTATATATCGCTATGTCCGGTCAAGTAGATGCTCCAACATTAGCCTCCACTGGGGACTCCTTCTTCCGTTCCACTGGTCGTCAATGGTGTATCTTCTTTAATATTGTTTTTGTATAACTTTACCACACGAATCTAGGTCCATACAAAAAATAATTTTTCTGCATTCACCCAATAATTTCATTTTCAATTGTGTAACAGATTTGATCGATGAAGAAAAATTGTGTAGCTTCAATGTGAGATAGCTCATCATTGGTATAATCTTCGATAATGTCACATAATTCTCGCCTGAATATTCCTTAGTGACAAACTTTAACAACTGGACTTGTTTTAATATTTCAAGATCGGTTTCCATTTCTGGACTACCTGTTGTAGCTTCAAGCTAAAGTTCTGAATCAATTTTCGACATATCTATAAATCTATCTGTAAATTTCTAGTTTCTTAACGTCCAAAATTATTTTTTTTTTGTGTATTCTTCTAAAACCCCTATATATATCTGAATTTTTGATCCACTTTACGGTTTGTCTGACTTTTTTAAGAATACTAGCAACTGGAGACGAAGAACTGCTTATTACGGAATCTACTATTAAATTATTATTGTGAGCAAAACATGGCAAATGTTTTGTATCGCTAAGACTTTTCTTTATTGCGGCAACCACATTAGCGTTATTGTAGGTTACAGCACTTTAAACAATGGGACTCCCCAATATTTTAAAACATCAGCAAATATCTAAGAAACAAACACGGCATTATGATTAGATGTCAGATCTCTCGTTGCAGTATTGGCGCTAGTAAACGTTATTTTTTCTAGAAAATTTATTGTGAATCCTAAAAAGCTTTTTTCGTTGATAGTCTTAATTAATATGTATGTCAAGCGTGACGTAAAACACAGTTGCATTTGATATTCTTTTGGCAAACTCTATCTTCACACTGTCGTATTTGCAACAGTCCCATTTCCAGCGATTTAACTTTAATAAATTGACAAACAGCTTTACTCTACTTTCTATAAGTACAAAAAAATAAAAGTTACAAACACAAATTAAGTTCAAAATGGCGTCAACTCAGCTTTATTTGTTTGTTAATATGAAACGAGTATTTTTGGCCGATACGAGTACTTTTGAACCATACCTACTTGGTACTCGGTGGCAAAGTATCGATCCCAAAAGCACTTGCTATCGAAAGTTAGTTCTTGTATTTACTCGTATCTTTCCATCCCTAATGGTAGGCCCACTAATCCGATCCCGACCATTTCCGGCCAAAGTAAAGTATGTAAAATGATAAGTGATCCATTTGGACAAAAATTTAAGAATCTTCATAATTAGAAATAACTATTTACTTTAAATTGGAGGTGCCACACCCCCTGTTCCGATCCGCCCCATATTTGGTTAAACTTCATGCAGTGATAAGAAATTGATTTGTATAATGATTGAAGACTGTCAGAATTATAGTTCTGCAGATATTCGAAAATAATTATTTACTTTGTATGGGTAGTGCTACGCCCATTTTCAGCCAAGCTGCGCACAATCGTACCGAAGTATGCCGTATGTCTGGCTATGCTGCCGTATGATTTGCTGTTGCAAAAAGTTGACACCAGATTGAAAAAACAAAGAAATGCAATATCTGAAGAGCCAAGGCTTGTTTTACTTTGAGGTAATCTGTCTTGCAAAGACCTAACTCAGTTGTCAAAAACATAAATGGTGAAAATGTATTAGCAAAAAAACTATGTGATAATGAAAACAACAGTCGTATGTGTGATTATTTTGAGTAATTTTTTTGTTTGATTTTTTTTCTAGTTTCCGATCTATGTGTATTTCTCTATTGTACTTAGTCTCAGAATATTCAAGGCGTTTAAAAAGAAAAAAAAAACTTTAAATTAAATCAAACTATTTATTGTATTATAGAATTTATATGATATAAAAGCACAGTATCAGAAAATTCAAGTGTGTGCGAAAAACAGAGCATTTATACATATTTGTATAAATGAAATTTCGATAAACTTCTCTTTAACTAAGCTTAAAGTATTTTAGCTTTTAGAACAATAGATAATTATGGAAATCCTTATTTAAACAACATTTTAGAATTTGTTATTTCCAGAGACTCACATGATAACAGAACTTTAGTTTATCACAATTTATATCTTATAAAATTGAAATTTCCATTTGGAAAATAAGATTATTGCATATTGTTATTTATGTATGTATCACAGCCGCTTGCAAACTGTTTCTGTGTCACTACAGTTAAACTAATGTTGTGATTTTATATAGCAGCAAATGCATAGTTTTTGTCACTCAAGTAAATAGTGTAGTATTTTATTACGAAATAATTAAAATATTCTACTTGTTATACATATGTATATGCAAAAACTCAAAAAAAACTGAAATCTGTATTGCCTAACAGCATTTAATGTAAAATTCTATCACATTATTTGTCATTAGCTGATGATTCAGATGAAATATTTTTGTGTAATGGTCTTAGAGATGGTACTTAAGTACTATGCGATCTGGCAACACCCCTAAACTGCAGCCAACTTAATTTGGCACAATAAACTGCAGCTAAGTTAAGCCTGTAAATTTGCATTTCCGGCATTCTAATAAAAACGTGACAAAAAACAAGTTTACAATTCAGGTGTAGGGTAAAACTCCAAGAAATCCCTAAGTTACGATTTTTATTTCGGAAAAATAAAATTTTACAAACTGCCACAAATTTGAATAATAGAGCTATGGATTTGCGCCCATCCCGACAAACATTGATGTCAATATTGACTGCCGCTGGGATTGACTATCCCGAATCGGCTTCCTTAAGTCAATTAAAATTTTTGTACGAGTCGGTGGCACAATTTAAAAATAGTGAATCCACCGAAAAATATACTGACGCACCTAATACTGCTGTTCCTGATGCCGCTGTTGCTGACACCGCTGTTGCAGATTATGATGTACCTGATGCTGTACATGATGCACCTGACGCTGGACATAATGCCACTGAAGGAAAATCTCAAGTCAAAGCCGCAGTTCCTACCGCCATCATTACTAAAGAAAATTATATGGACGATGAAAATGCAGTAGGTGCAGTATTAAACCCAGCTGCAATTTTTGCTAGAGCCCCTATAACTGAAGAACAAAATGTTGATGCTGTGAAGCTACAAAATGTAACTCTTGAAAAAGAACTAAAACAACTACAACTGCGTATGGATATATTGAAGCTACAACAACAAATAAAAAGTCTAGAGAAAAAGGACCAACATATAGTCACCCCACGTCATATGGACCATTCTGAATTGGACGCCGCGGTACCAGTATTTAGTGGCGATGACCATTTTGACATTGTCAAGTGGTTCGTTCAGTTCGAAGATTACGCGAATATGTGTCAGTATTCAGACAAAGAAAAGTGCGTGGCCATTCGTCGCAGACTCGTGGGCACAGCGAAAAATTATGCTGCGAATGTTGGGCTGCTAGATTATGTTCATTTTAAGTCAAGTCTTATTAAAATGTTTAAACGAACTGTATCCCGACAAGACGTTTATCGCCAGCTTCGTGCCCGAACTCTTAAACCCGACGAGTCCTGCATTAGCTACATCGTATCGATGCAATCACTAGCAACCCAGTCCGACATTGATGAAAGGGAGTTAGTCGACTTTATTATCGATGGTATGCCTGACAATAACTTAGCTACGGCACTGCTATATGGAGCTGACACTATAGATGACCTGGTGAAACGTATAGACCGTTATGAACAGCGGCATCATACTATGCGACCTAGGACTACGAGAACTGGTGGAACTGCGGTAATTAATAAGTTAAAATCAAGCGTTACCAATGGAAGTGACAATCCAAAAACACCTGATGCCTAGGTACGATGTTTCAATTGTTCGCAATTTGGACATTACCAAGACCGATGCCCAAAGCCGAAGCGTCCCGCAAACTCTTGCTTCATTTGTGCTGAAGTTGGTCACTTTCATCAAGACTGCCCAAGAAAAAAGAGAACCGCTGCCGCAATAACAGGAGAAGCTGACGATCCCCTAGGAGCATATCAGATGGTAAGTGTTGCCTTCTTCGATAAATATAAGCGCACTGCGGTAACAGATATTTATTCTTTATTTGATACCGGTAGCCCTATTAGTTGCATTCAAAAGTCCATCATCCCTTTTTTTGTCAAAGAAACGAAAAATTTATCGTCATATCGCGGAGTGGGTAACCATAAATTAAGTATGTTCGGTTCCATTGTATGTGAATTTTATTTTGGAGAAAGAAAAGTAATCCATAAAATTTTTATTTTACCAGATGAAGAATCTGTGGTACCGCTTCTAATAGGACGTGATCTCTTAAAAAAACTAAATATTTACTTATGCCAAAGGAGGAAAATTTTAAGTTATAATAAAAACGTGTTATTAAAAATGAATTTGAATTTAAATAATAAACCAAATAATCATCTTATCAGTGCGCTTATGTTTTTTAATTTATACAGAAGTCCGAAGAATACATATCCATCCGCTGTTAGTAATAAACATTTATTGAATACAGAATCACTTAAGCTAACTGATGTTAAGAAAAAGCACTTAGATTTTAAAAAAGATGTAAACACAGTTGTTTCCGAGGTAGATGTCACCACTGATATGTCGTCTTTAGAAATAGTTGAAGAAAATGAGGAATGTGAAGAGTTGATGCAAATGATTTGTACGATTGAGACGAATTTTGTACTGGATATCAATAATGATTTAGACGCGGAAAATTATTTACTTCTCAAATCTGTTATAAAAAAAAATTATTTCGACAACCCATGTATTCCTATCATACCGACGGACTGTAGTATGAAGATCAGAGTAACTAATGACGTACCAATATATAGTGGTCCAAGACGACTTTCATATCGTGAGCGCTCCGAAGTGAAACTCAAACTTGAGGAACTTTTAGAAAAAGGAATAATTCGACCCAGTGGGTCTCCTTATGCCTCGCCAATTGTATTAGTGAAAAAAAAAATGGTGACCTTAGAATGTGCGTGGATTACAGATCCCTGAATAGAATCACATTAAAGGATAACTACCCTTTACCAATTATAGAAGACTGTCTAGACTACCTAGGGAATAAAAAGTTTTTTTCAACTTTAGACTTAGAGAACAGTTTTCACCAGGTACCCATCCATGAAGAGTCAATACAGTATACGTCATTTGTCACACCATTAGGTCAATTTGAATACTGTTATATGCCATTTGGCCTTAAGAATTCAGGATCCGTATTCCAGCGTTTCATTAACAGAGTATTGAGAGAATTTATTGACTTAGGAAAGATTGTCGTTTATTTGGATGACATCAGTATTGCCACAGAAACACTTGAAGAACATTTAATCATTCTTGGGGACGTTTTGCACATTTTGAAAAAGGCTGGTTTAAAATTGAACTTACGTAAATGTAAATTTGCTTACGAAGAACTGGACTATCTTGGTTATAGGGTAAATAAAAAAGGAATACGACCTAATAATGAGCATATTAAGACCATTCAGGAATACCCGATGCCCACGGATTTTGGGGAACTACAAAGATGTTTAGGACTATTTTCATTTTTCAGGCGTTTTGTACCAGACTTCTCTAGAATAGCGAGACCTTTGACTAATCTGAGAAATGAGTCATTTAATTGGACAGATGTATGCACGAAAGCATTTACAATTCTGAAAGACAAACTTGTTAATTCTCCCGTTCTTGCAGTATATAATCCCTTACGTGAAACAGAACTACACACTGACGCAAGTGCTAAAGGTTACGGCTCAGTTCTTTTGCAGAAACAAGAAGACGGAAAATTTCACCCAATTTCTTATTATTCAAAGTGCACAACATCTGCTGAAGAAAAGTATCACAGCTTTGAGCTAGAAACACTGGCGATTATATATGCCCTGAGGAGATTTCGAATGTATTTAGAAGGAATTTCATTTACAATTGTAACGGACTGCAACTCACTGACATTGACATTAGGTAAGAAAATAGTAAACCCTAGAATAGCTCGATGGGCATTGGAATTGGAAAACTTTGAATATAAGATCAGACATCGCAGAGGTGAGCTAATGGCTCACGTAGATGCATTAAGCCGCATTCCCTTTATGGCTGTTATAGAACAAGAAGATGTAGATTTTAATATACAAATTACCCAATCAAGAGACAAAACAATTAAGGAAATTCGGAATAAGTTAGAGGAAGGAGACCTGGAGGGATATACATTGGAAAATGGTTTGGTTTTTCGTCATGGCGCACAAGGACAGAAACAATTATATGTACCATTAGAGTTAGAGGATAACATTATGCGCTTAATTCACGAGAAATATGGACATGTAGGATTAGATAAATGTGTGAATCAAATACGAAAACATTATTGGTTTCCAAATATAAGAGACAAAGTCGGTAAACTTATAAAAAATTGTCTAAAGTGCATTTTTTACTCGGCACCACTTAGGAAAAATGAGAGAAACCTGTACAATATTGAGAAAACGCCTACTCCATTTGATACACTGCACATTGATCACTATGGTCCTTTACCCTCAATCAAATCTAAGCGAAAACATATCTTAGTTGTGATAGATGCTTTCACAAAGTTTACAAAACTTTATGCTGTAAATTCCCCGGGAGCGAAAGAGGCATGTTGCGCTTTACGAAAATACTTTGAATACTATAGTAGACCGAGAAGAATAATTAGTGACAGAGGGACATGTTTCACATCAAATGAGTTTGAGAGATTCGTATCTGAACGTAACATTACACATGTTAAAATCTCTGTGGGTTCGCCACAGTCCAATGGGCAAGTTGAAAGGGTAAACCGCGACATAAGAGCAATGCTAGCTAAATTGACAGAACCGGTTGAACATTCAGACTGGGTAGACAAATTGTCACAAGTTGAGTTCGCTATTAATAATACCGTTCATTGTACTACTAAGCAGTCACCCAGTCGAATGTTATTTGGAACCGAACAAAGAGGTCAAATCGTAGATGAACTAACTGAATATCTTCAGGAAACATACAATAATGAGTCAATAGATTTAAATACCATTAGAAAATCGGCATCCGAAGCCATCAAGAAATCTCAATCGTACAACTTGAAGTACTTCAACGATCACCACAAACCGCCGAAGTCTTTTAAAGTAGGAGACTATGTAGTACTAAAGAACGTTGATACCACTGCCGGGGTAAATAAGAAATTAATACCAAAATATCGTGGGCCCTATACCATTCGGAAACAGCTGGGTAATGACCGTTATGAAATCTCAGATATAGAAAATTGTCAGATTACGCAAATGCCATATAAGGGAATTGTTGATGCTAGTAGATTAAAAAAATGGCTGGAGCCAAAACAAATAGCGGATGGAAATTTATCTGACTCTGAAGGCAACACTTCCGAATACGAAGATTACGAATTCTTGGAAGATGAATTCTTACAAGATGAAGTTTAGATATTAGATTTGTAGAATATAAGTGACAATCGGGGTCGATTGTGTTGTCAGGTCGGCCGAGATTGTAATGGTCTTAGAGATGGTACTTAAGTACTATGCGATCTGGCAACACCCCTAAACTGCAGCCAACTTAATTTGGCACAATAAACTGCAGCTAAGTTAAGCCTGTAAATTTGCATTTCCGGCATTCTAATAAAAACGTGACAAAAAACAAGTTTACATTTGAAATCATGTTTATTATACTTTTTTATAAATATTCAACTTTTTTCTACGAGACGCTTCTGTATATATCCATTATATTTACTTTTTATGAATACAAATAAAAAGTAAAATTTTTGTAAAAATAGCTTTTTACAGTGTTTGAGAACCACTGCACTCATACGAATGCCATTTATGCGATTAATATTCATGAATTTCTACTTGCCATATTTTTTAATATTTTATGCAGAAGAAACTATAAAATTGCTAATCAAAATAATTGAATATTGAAATGAGCATGTACTCAAACTTATGTACATACGTGCATACATACGTAGATAACAGTATTGCCAGGGTTTTGTTGGAAAATGTCGAAAAAGTTGTACATATTATTACTACAATACAATTTTTGTCTTACAACGTTGTCATAAAAAGTATTGTCATCCATTGTAAGACAATACTATTGTCAGACATCTGACAATCGTGTAAACACCTTAAGTTGCCATTGCCAGATCATTGTCAGAAACTTTTTATTGTCATATGTGCGAAGTTTATGCATCTGACAATGGTATCATTGTCAGATAAATTATTTCTATTGGCAACAATGTGCATATGTATTTAAAATAAACAAAAGTAAAGAAACCATGTGAACTGACAATTTTTATTGGAAGATAAATTTATTGTTTGACAATTGTCTGACAATGAAATTGTAAGTTTTTCTTACAATCATCTAAACTGACAATTTACTTTTTGCTAATAATATTTCATTGGCAGAACATTGCAAGCACATTGCCAGATCTGACAAAATCTGACTGCCGTGTGTACGTAGCTAAAGTATGACAGCATTAACTGTGAAGTAGCTTTAAAAGCTCTAGAACATTCTAGTTTTTCCAGCGAGTTTTGAGTGAGTTAGTATATCGTAGGCGCTGTTTGAGTTAACATCAACCGTATTACCAGGGTGTTTTTAAAGTAGGTAATATAAGTGTGTGTATTCAAAAATAAACCACCCTTTTTAATCTGCAATTACTCCGTGATGGTCCATGGGAAGTACTGTTGAGATTTAAAAGTGTTTAGTACGGGAACGTGTGAAAAGATCCGCTGGGACCTTGTACTGAAATTTCAAGAAATCGTTAATAAATGCAGTCTTTTTGCTTGTTTTATTGTTTGAACACATCACAAACGTGTTCCTTAAATTTTTTTTCTAACATTCATTATACATGTATAATTAGTAAATAATAATAAATCAAAACAAAAAATATGTGTTTTCATATAAAATTCCATACAAATAGAAATAGGTCCCTGTGGACCTTGTACTTCGTATAAGGGCAACGGATGACTCAACCGTCGTAGGGTTATAAGGTAAAAACGTAACAATATGTATAGAGGTAAATTCGAACAAAGTTAATCAAATATTTTGATCCAAAACTGGTGGTTTTGGTAAGACTCGTTTAAATGATTCGTATGTATATTTAAGTGCATATGTAATCGTCTAATAAATATGAGCTTATACATCATTGAAAAGTATGTTAATATTCAGGAATTGTTGTTTTTGCTGGTGTGATTATAGAGGATTAAATAAATGTAACCAAACAGCAACACTGGAACATAAATACATTTGTATGTAGAACATGTAAATGTGATGCATTTATGAGTCAATAGGAGTATCTATCTGTTGTATGCATATGTAAAATATGGTCATGTATCTACAAGTAGGCATGTTGTATTCATCCATATTTTTTTGAAAACAAGACATATCATTTAATAGACAAAGAGCAACTATTTGAATATTATTCATGTTTTGTACAAAACTTTGAAGAAATACATCTCATTAAATGGATTAATTTTATAATATCTTTTAAATAAATTGAATATTTGTCCATTATCAGAAATTAAATATTTTTGAAATGCAATCAAACAAACGGAATCTTTATTTATACTTTTATCATCATCTTCATACATTCATTCGCTTACAGCAACAAAGAAAACTTCAATAACAAAAGGACTTTAATGGTATTTTTATGTTTCAATAGCAAACAAAGTTCTTATTGTAATTTCTGTTCTTTAGACCTCATTTAACTCAGTCACTTTAAATTATAAAACATCAACATCAAACTGTTTAAAACTCATTAAACATTTGAAAAAATCCACTCGCCTGAATTGAATCCGCTCCCTAAGGATCATCCCCCAAATAGTGGTATGTTAGGTTAGGTCAGACAGTGAGGTTACATTTTCAAAAGCGTCCGTTTGCATGAGACCTCAATATTAGCCGTACTTTCAATAGTCGACAGTGGTGGGATGGTTCTTGAGAGATTGTCTTTTTACATCTCCTAATTCTAACGAGATTTGGTTCCAAATCAGGGACTTTAATCATGAAATCTGTATAGCGGTGATTAGAGATAGCAATCCCTTGAGACATTCCATTCTCTAACCATATGAGAATGCATATAAGTAACTAGCGTAACATTGAGAACCTCACTCCTGTTCGAAATACTTAATAGAAGTAGATTTCGAACCAGGACCCCAATTATGATTGGCATTTTCCTCGAAATTTCGATCCCTACTATATCTTCATCACTGAAATCAATTTTTTAAATGGTCGGTGAGTCAAAACTATATTTAGATAAATTTTGTGCTATATCTGTTGTAGAACAATTGATAAACGGTTTGATAAATTGATAAACCACATGTCTGAATTTTGCTTTCAATCTGATTTCGACAAACTTAACTTTTGCTGTTAAACATAAACAAAACACACATAAAATAATTTCCACAACTTTGATGAGGGTGTAAAGACTACAACAACCTCGTTAACCCAAGTTGTAGTTCAAACCATTTTATTTCAGTATCCAAATATCAATTGCACCACAGACTTTTAATTCTATTTTTATTTATCTCTCTCTTAGTTTTAATTTCTTTACTTTAGCACCGTTACACATTTGTCATGTTACAAACTTTAACTCTAATTACCACCTCTTGGGGACAGTGTCAATGTTACCCAAAGAAAGTGTATGATGATAAGTTTTTTTATTTATTTTTTACTTTTTCCCCTCAAGTTTGTCTTTTGAGCTTTGGCCATGGAATAAATACAATCCGAACAGAAGGAAACGTTATATTTTTCTTTGGTTTTTGTTTATTGTCATTTTGACATTTCTACTGTACTTTGATAAGAAAAAAGGTCAGTTTCTTTTTAACAGCAGAGGCACCACCAGCACCAAAAACTCTGTTTGGAAGTGTGTCACAATTCACTTTAGATTGTGTGAGTGGCTTTGTGTTTGTACCCAGCGGTAAACAATGCTATGTCCTCACTTTGTTGGCCTTCTAAAATACCTGTTTGCACATTCTTAAAGATGCGATAATCATTATACTCTGCCTTATTGCAGAAGGCAGAAATTAAACATGATATGTTGTCTCTCTGTAATACAATTTGAAACCAGAAGAAGGTACAAAACATTCTAAACAATGTAGTCTTAAGTCTGTGAAGTTCGCGTGAAGTAGTTTTTTATATATAAAACTATACATGTTATACTTTAAGGTCCATTCTTTAGTTTTTATTCTGAATTCATTAAGAATATTTCCCCTAATAACCCTCCTTTAAGGCTTGATTCAGCAGACCTTCAATTAGGCATTCATTTTCAGGCCTTTTAATAGAAGTTCTTAGGTAGAGATTTTACATAACGTAAGACCTTCTAATATGCCTTCTTAAGTAGGCCTTCTGTTAGCACTCTAAGAGAATTGAATATGTAAGGCCTTGGCTCCTAATGACACGCCATGTAAAATTGAATCGATTTTGCAATGCGGCTTGGTTTCCTTAAGGACTTTAGGAAAGCCCCTTGACTGAATATTTTCCCCGCTTGGTAGTAATATATTTACGAGTGTTTGTGTGTGTGTTCACATATAAAAATGATAATACCCATCAGTTTTGGGTAACTGTCCCAACGGATCATTAAGCGTCACGATTGGTTACATAATAAGCTACGTGAGAA
This sequence comes from Calliphora vomitoria, assembly GCA_942486065.2. Lineage (NCBI taxonomy): Eukaryota > Metazoa > Arthropoda > Insecta > Diptera > Calliphoridae > Calliphora > Calliphora vomitoria. Next base: position 64,489,391 of record OW818030.2, on the reverse strand, counting down.
GTTATTTTAACATGTCAATTGATCTTACATAGATTACAGAGAGACTGCGCTCATTCGGCAATTGTATTTAAGCTCCGGGACTACCCGAGTCCTACACGGCTAAAGACTGCCAACTAAAGTATCTAAAGTTTAGATACTTTAAAGACTAGTTATTTTACTTACGCCATATAATCTTAAATTGGTCAATCATACGATACAATTTTGTTACTAGCTTTACTTACAGTTTATATATTAATAAATTAAATAAAGAAAAATTGTAAACTTTCATTCGTGAAACCGAAAAATGCTTAGCATACATATATGTTAATAAAAACGAAACCACTAAACTTACAGTTTTGAATCTTTTTTATTTGATTAAAATTACTATTACAATTTACAAAAAATAATATTCTTATAGTTTTAATCACTATAATGAAATTTTGAAAATTTTTTAGAAGCCCTTCCATTAACGTGTTTATAGAGCTTTCTGTAACTTTGCTCGAACAGGTAGTCCATCTCCGTTTGAAATCTACCACACTTTTGTACACCTTTTTTGTGCTCTTCAATTCTCTTTTAACAAGAGTCCAATATTTCTCCACTGGACTCAGCTCCAGGCAGTTTGGAAGAATTGCTTCTACTGGTAAAAATACCACATTATTGTTCTTGTGCAACTCAAGACCTTTCTTACCATAGTGACAGGGTGCCAAGTCAGGCCAAAAATAAGTGGACACCTTAAGAAGTCTTATGAATGGAAACATCTTTTTTTCTAAACATTCCTTGATGTAAATTTCGGTATTTATAGAGCCCTTTGTAACAAATGTTTGGCCTTTTTGCCGCAACTGCTTATTGCTTGCCATACCAGGAACTTTTTGGGAAATTTTGTCTGCTTTTGCATCCTAAACTTTTCTTCAACATTCCCTTGAGCATCTGCAACATTAAAAAATTGAACCAGAAGCTGCGAAAAATTTTCCATACGTACATTTCGTCATCCATTATGCAGCTGGTATATTTTTTGTGTAAAATTTGACTTCAACTTCCGTGCTCTGTCTTTGGCCTCTAAATTTTTAGCAGAGTTAGGAACTTTTTGAGCCTTGTATGCTTTTAAACCTTCATTGGCTTAATCTTTTCGTGTCAAATAGTCTGAGTACTGACCTAATCAGGCTGCCTTCCTACCAGAGGTGTTGGGAGCTCTTTTGAAAATGCTTTCTATTTTTTTGGCTTTAGAAACATCATGAGGACCATTCCTTCTACCTGAACCAGGTTTTCTATCAACGGACAAGTTCCCACGGTACTGCTTAATAATATTGGAAAAAGTTCGATAGCAACCCTTTGATTTTTTGGCCAACATTTGTAGGACCAAGTTATGTTTTATTGAAAAGATTTAATAATTTTAGTACGCACTTTTTTCCGGTCACTCATTTTAATCAGATTAACAACAAATGAACATAGTTGACATTAATCATAATAACTGACAAAGGTAACTTGATCAAAAAAAAAAAAAAAATAATACTTGGGTTAAAAGTTTTAATGAAAAACGTGTGTTGAGAATTTTACGATCTCAGTCCTTATCACCCGTACATGTTAAAATAACTAGTTATGTAGCTGATCAAGTAACCAGTTATGTAGCTGGTAAGGAAGCTTACGTTAAGTAACCAGTATGTAAATCCAATGCGTTGACTACTTTGAACCAGCTAACAGTCTCATTGTAATTCATAAGGGTCAATTGACCCCCTGCTTAGGACATGTGCGTGTTAAAATATCTAGTCACGTAGATAGTTATGGAACTGGTTGTCACCCTACATGATAGGTAAAATCAATAATTCGGTACTGTCTCCTAGAACTGCTGGGTAGTGTATGACCATTGTATAAGTATGTATCAGAGCTGTAAATGAATCATTCTTTTTTGATTTTAATTCATTATGAATGAGCTAAATTTTGAATTAATTCATTTTACAACAAAAATGAATTGAATGAAATTTGAATCGATTCGTTTACTGTTGTTGTGCACTGGTTCTGGTCACTGTTGCGGCTTCACACAAAATGTAGTGGGTCAGGTCAGTGTATTCTCACGATCACACTCAATCACAAAGGATAACTACCCTTAAAATTTGGTTTTAGTTTAACTTTATTGGTTTTAATTTCCTTTTTTTAATTATTATTTATTTTAATATAAACTTTAATTTTCTTTTATTTTCTTCATTTACTTTTAATTTACTTTTTATTTAATTATTAGCCGGCGTCTTCACACTTGTAGCTTTAAGTTCCTTGTCGTAAAAAAAATGTGTCAAACCACCACATAACAAACCCGATAATAATGTTGCAAGAAATTCACCACACCAGTAACAAAGTTGTCATCTCAAAGTAGATGGTTTACACGGGAGATACAAAGTGTTAAGTGGTTTACATGGGGACTCAAATAGATAACATTGTCTACACCGATCAACTATTTTCAAATACGTGTTGCGATGGACAGACGTTAACATACCGCCAGCCTTGCAGCATAAGTGCAACAATTCAAATAAATAAGTTAATTATTATAAAGAATTTTAAGATTTCATAGATTTATCTAATAGTAAGATAAACAAAAATATTTCAATTCAATTTAGGTAAATAAAAATATATATACTTTAATATTATGCATAAAGAAAAATTAACTTCAAATGAATTAAATTATATTAATGAGTGAGGTAATATTGTAAATGTTAAAAATTAAATCAATGGAATTCATATATTCAAAAGTTCTTCAAACATTCTTTGGTATAAAAGAATTTAACTTATTATACACAAAAAAATATATATATATATGTGTAGAAAAAACATGTTTTAAAGGACCACAAATTTACCAATTAATTTTTCCTTATCACTTCTCCAAAGTAGGCAAACCCAAATATAGTTTCTTGGACGTAGATTTGACCAGGACGTCCTTTTGCTGGGCCAATCAAGATTTTGCTTTATACGTCCGCTCCTAGTATCAAGCGATATTCTAGACTCCGATTCCATTTTCGGTTTGCGTTGAAATAATTATCGGGGTTTTGGTTTTCCACATCGAATTTGGACTACGGCCATACATTTTATTCTCGACGACGCATTCGACTTCAATGCGGCGACCTTCATAGCGGCTGTGATACACCGTTATAAATGTCCGTCCCTTATTCACTGAACATCGTAACTCCTCAGCCTAATTTGCTATGATCGATGATCTGGCCGCAGTGGGGTCAATTAAAGCTCGTGTGAAGCATGCCTCTCTACCATGTTGGGGAATGATTCTCACGTACGCCGTCATTTGTACCCACACTCTTCCTTCAGGCATCGGATGCAGCCAACTGTGGTGGTCTTGCATACAGCGATGACACCTATCAATGCTTTTGCAATTAGCACGACTATGAGACTGGGCCAGGCAATTGTAGCACAGAGATTTCAGAGCCACGGTGCGGAGTTTTTGTTCTACATCCATAACCACAAATCGCGAGCATTGACGGATGGCGTGAAGACGATTGCAGAGCGGGCAGCCGTAATCTGTGTTGAATAGAGTTTTGGGCATTTTGAATAGAGAGCTGTTAAAAAGAGGGAAACATTAATTAGGAGAAGTTATGGGTAAGGGATAACATAGCGATTAAGTAGTACAATTTGGCAGAATTACTAATTTGTGGATCGGTCGGGTGATTCTACCATTTTGAGTTTTTATATCTGCTACACGAACTTTAGCATCATTGCCAGTATAAACTTTTATTATGCGACCTAAGCGCCATTCAGTAGGACAAACAGGCTCGTTTTTTAGAACAACATAATCATTTACTTTTAAATCTATCTGGGGAAATTTCCATTTGTTACGCTTGTGCAGCTCCTTTAAGTATTCATCTTTCCACCCTCGACAAATTTCTTGATGAAGCGATTTTATTTTGCGCCACCGATTTACAATACTAAGAGGAGAAGAAAGTTCTTCCGGCTCGGCTGGAGAAAGATGACCTGGAGTTAGAGCAGACAAATCATTCACTTCTTCTGACATAGGCGCCAAAGGGCGCGAATTGAGACAAGATTCTATTTTCGCCAAAAGTGTTGAAAACTCCTCAAACGTGTGTTTTAGTTGTCCAGCTGTCTTCTTAAAATGCATTTTTAGACTTTTAACTCCTGCCTCCCACAATCCTCCCATGTGAGGGGCTGCAGCAGGAATAAACTGCCAAACTAGATGTTGATGTCCATAATTTTCGACCGCAGTGTCACGTAACTCTTTAACATGTTTTTCAAAATTCGCATCAATTTCTCTTGCAGAGCCAACAAAATTTCTGTCATTATCCGAGAAAATAGAATTTGGGCATCCCCGGCGTGCGATAAATCGGGTTAGGGCTGCTATTCTACAGTATCTACCTATGAAACTTTTGATTTCAAATGGGCCCGTAAAGTCAACCCCAGTATTCGTAAAGGGACGGCTTAAAGTAGTTCTTTCTTCGGGCAAAGCTGCCATTATTTGGGTTTGTAGGGTTTTGCGATATAAGACACAAACTTTACAATTATGAATAATGGTCTTAATCAAATTTTTAACCCTTATTATCCAACACTCTTGCCGGACAACGTTCAAGACAAGACGAGGATCACCTTGATGTACCAATGTGTGAACAAACTCCACATAAAGACGAGCTAATCTGCTACCATACGCAAGTATAATGGGATGTCGTTCATTGTAAGATAAACAGGTTGTAGAACAAAGACGACCATTAGCACGAATAATGTCATTCTTGTCTATGAATGGCGTGAGTGTTAATAAAGGACTACGAGAATCAAGTTTCTTCTTAGAAGTTAAGCAGTAAAATTCATTTGAAAATTGTTGTTGCTGTGACAAAAAAAAATAACCGAGTACGTACGAAAACCAATTCCTGAGCCGAAATTCTCATTGTTTCATACTTGAAGTTTTTAGAAATACGCTTTCTTGTAACATTACAAAATCTGAATATACATATATGATATTGCGTGATAAGTTCTGGGTAAATTTGAAAAACGATCAAGTATATCCTCCCTTTCGGATGATCTAGCAATATTCACTTGCACTTTCCTCGACCCTTCTGCGGTTTCAAATTCAGATGGAACTATGGGCCAGGAGGACTTTCCTAATTTGATACCACCAAAGTTTGTTTTCCTTTAACTCCGAAGGTGTCAGCCACCGGGTTGCTAGATCTGCAGGGTTGTAACTAGAGGACACATGAAACCAGTTTTTATTTCCGACTTTTTCTAATATTGTAGCCACCCTATTCGCTACAAAGTTTTTTCAATTACACGGTGGTTTTCGTAACCAGGCTAGAACTATCGAGGAATCGGACCACAAATATAAGGAATATGTTTTGAGTTTAAAATTGGGAATTACATTGGTAACTAGTTTTGCCAAAAGAACGGCTTCGCATAACTCTAAACGGGGTAGGGAAGGTTTTCTTACTGGAGCAACTTTCGTTTTGCAAACGAGCAAGTTCGTCCAAGTTTTATTACCAATTTCTATTCTTACGTATATTGTGGACGGATAAGTTAATTCAATCTGACAGTTCGGAAAATATTGAATCCATCTAGGAAGCTTAATTGTGTCTATATCAATATATTTCAAAATAAAATCTTGGCACTTTTTTAGTGCCATTGGTTTAATAGTGTCATCCCACTCTATCTTATCTAACCACATTTGCTGCATTAAGATCTTAGCAGTTATAACAACTGGAGCCAACCAACCAGCAGGGTCAAAAAGCCTCGCTATTATTGAACGAACCTTTCTCTTTGTATAGGCTTGTTTCCATTTTATTTTCTCCGTAGTAAAATAAAATACATCATCAGGGTCAAAAAGCCTCGCTATTATTGAAAGAGCCTCTCTCTTTGTATAGGCTTGTTTCCATTTTATTTTCTCTGTAGTAAAATAAAATACATCATCTTTCGCATTCCAATGGATTCCTAGTGTTATCGTAGCACTTTTATCGTCGAGCGACAAAAATTCTGTATTTAGTAAATGCTCTTGGGGCAAATTTTTTAAAATTTATTTGGAGTTTGAAGTCATTTCAATTGAATTGATTTTGAAGCAATTCAAATGAATTAGAAAAAAGAATTAGCAATTCAAATAAATGAAATCAAAAATAAGTTGCAATCAATCAAATTTAAGAGCAGATCTCTAGGGGGAATGAAAAATTTCTCCTACCAAAATTAAAATATTCAGTACAAAAATTGAAAAGCCTTGTCCTGGATCCGAGCCTGATCAAAGAAACGTGATGTTTGGAGTTTGTTTCTTCAAGAAGAACTGATTTTTATTTTGAAATACGCTGAACGACAAAACAATATTGTTTTTCTGATTAATCACAAGAAACTTTAAACAAAATATTGACTCTCAATCACAAACAATAAACTTTAATCAAAGCCATCTTTGACGATTCAAAGACATTAGAATCTTTAAAATTCGATTGAAAAATTTTCAAAAAAGAAATTTTCCACAATATACAAATATGAGATTATTTAAACAAAAAATGATTGCTAATATTTAAATCTAAGAATTTTTTGTCTTTTACTGTAGATTTACTTTCAAAATCAATTCAAATTTCAATCAATTCAAATGAATTGCTAATTCTTTTTTCTAATTCATTTGAATTAATTCAAAATCAATTAAAATGAATTGGAAATAAATTGCAATTCATTTTTACCACATTCATTTGAATTGACTCAAATTTCATTCAATTAATTTTTTTTTGTGTGAATGATTCGCGAATTAATAAAAATATTAATTATTCATTTACAGCTCTGGTATGTATGTATGTGAGTCCTTTCATGGGCAAAAGGGTTACTGTCCCTTTTGGCCATTTTAGTTGGCAATGATATTGTCAAGTTATAATACTATACTAGCACTCAGTATAAACATACACACATACATATATACATAAAAGGATACTGTACTTATTGTTGTTATTGTATTAAGTTGTCTATGATGTACGAGAGCGAGTTTATTCCTTTATGTTTCCTTCTCTTTGTTGTTGTTGTTTCTTGTGCTCGACTTTAATTCTTTGGTTTTAGGTTAATACAATATTTGAATGGAGTCCTTGAATGAAGAACAACTCTGTGAATATTATAGCGGCAGTGTCATTTACTCTTTTTTGGCCATTTCTTTTCCGTTTTTTTTTTTTTAATTTTTTATTGTGTAACAACATTGAATTTGAAACTGTATTTTGTTGGAGTACTAGTATTCGTATTAATACGTGTGTGTGTGTGTGTTTTGTGAAAAATGTTTGCAAGAATAATCGTTATTAAGGGGTTTATCTTGATGACTTTAACATCCTTTTAGAAATAAATTACCATCTTGAAATAAAAAAGTTAAGCAATTAACAAGACTGTAACTTTTTATCTGGCTTCTTATTCTTATTTTTCTTCTCGTTTTTAACTACACAGGATACAGAATGAAATTAACAGTGAAACATGTTTTAAATGCGAAAGGAAAAAATATACAGAATGAAGTTTATCCAACATAAGGTTATGATTACAAAATATGTTTTTAGTTTTCTAGATTAGTTTAGATTATAAATATGTATGTTAAAATTACCATCATTTTGAAATAATAAATACATATGAATAAATAATAATTAAATTGGTGAACACATTTCCAATTATTTAAGTTGTAAAAAAATCATTTCAAGTTTTTATTTGAAATGAGCCCGTTAATAGCAATTGTTACTTCTTGCTAAAATGCATGTATGGAAACTACTTATGTAATATGGATATGAATCTCAGTAGCAACTGCCAAAAACATGATAAATGTTATTATTTAAATTTGAATTCTGTTGGAAAAAAAACTAATCATTCGAAAATCATTAGACATTTCGAAGGTTCTTGACCCCTAAAATACCATTTCATTTGGACTTATAATAATTCAAAATTATGAAAATACACATTTTTTAAATTTTATTAATAATTTGAGTCAGACCTAAATTACCGTTATCATTTAAATACCATTTCAGAAATAACAGCAAAATCCCTTAACAGCAATCCAACCTTGATTTAAACAATAACTGTGTTCTGGCGGCTCCATCGATCTATATTTTCTTAAGAACAACGTTGTGCCGGACATCACCGTCAAATGATTACCAAATTCTTTTCACCTCAATTGGATGATATGGACACCAACGAAATGTGGTTTCAATATGACGGCGCTACGAGACATACAGATTATGCCATATGGGACATTATGTCACGTGTGAACTAACCACTGAGATCGTGCGATTTGACTCCGCTAGGTTTTTTCTTGTGGGGTTTTCTTAATCCATAATGGCATTGATTGATCTTTCAAATGAATAAAAAATTTCACACGGTATTTTATTTAAATTTAATGAAAGACCCTTTATGTGCTCAGAAATCGATTTTTTAGAGCAATGGTTCTCAAATGGGGGTCCGTATAGACACTACAGAGAAGCCGGGAAGACCTCAGGATACCATTAAGCTTAAACAATGTATTCTAGTTTATTTTCCAATTTTCAATTGACAAAAAATTATTTTCTTATTGCTGAACTTTGATTCATATATGGGCAAAAACATAATTTTGTTTAAATTCGACTAAAGGAGTTCTTCAGCGTGTAAAATCCGTCAACGGATTTTACACGCCAACGCCAATTCTATTACAACCAATTATTCTCTTTTGTGTTTATTTTTATGAATTAAAATATACAAAAATATAATCTATATTACTTACATTCTATAAATTTTAAAATACACACATTTTCGAAGAGATGAATGGCTTTTAGAAGTATTTTTGAATTAAGCTGAATAATTATAACCTAAAACATAGTGATTCCCTAATCGATTATACAGATATACTTTTTTACAACGATTTTTATTTTTGTCAATTAAATCTGCAAATTGTGAATATTTTTAAAGGCCTCTCGAATTTAGACCCACTCGAATTTAGTATTAAAATTGTTAAAAGCTTACTGTTGGTGCCTTTGGAGTTTTTGGCCACTGACGCACAGTGGTATAGAAAACAAGTAAGAGAGCTTTATTCGGCTGTGCCGAATCTTATATACCCTTCATCAAATTATACTTTAAAATAAAATTAAAAAAAAAAAAATTTTCGAAATTGTTTTTTAAGTTTTTTCCATTTTTTTCAATATTAAAAAATTTTTTTTTTAATTTAAATTTTTTTTTTTTTAATTTATTAGTGGAAAAAATGTATGACAAAAAAATTTTTTTTTGTGAAAAAAAATTCGGGTTAAAAAATATTTTTCCCGAAGTTGACCCATTTTAGGTCGAACTTACTATAGCCTTATATACATCGTTGCAATGGACTTTGAAATATCTATCATTAGATATCCATATTGTCTATATTTATGACTCAGTAACCGAGATATAGATAAAAAATAGGCCAAAAATAGTGGTTGTCTCGGATTTTTGCTCATATCTCCGTTATTTATGGACGGATTTTGCTGATTTGAAATAGGAAACTTCTGGAAAGCATGTCTGACAGAATTATTGAAGATTTGGATCCCGAAGATATCTGGGGTCTTCAGAAAATTGATTTCAACAGACGGACAAGGCTAAATCGACTCCGCTATCTATAAGGATCCAGAATATATATACTTTATAGGGTCGGAAAATGATAGTCTGGAAATTACAAACGGAATGACAAACTTATATATACCCTTCTCACGAAGGTGAAGGGTATAAAAATAGACGGAAATTAATCTGTAACTTCTAAAGAGTTAGTCCGGTTTGAATAAAATTTCACATGCGCAAAGAGGAAGAGTTTAAGTTTTGAATTTGAACCTCATGAGCCCAACAGGGGCGCGGCCAGAAGTCCACAAAGTTAGACACCTCGGGTATGTTACATTTTTAAAACGACCCTATTTCTTCGTTTGTGTTTAGATTTCAAAAAAATTAAACATATAGAATCTCCTCGTCGAGCACTACAAAAAACTTCGTCGTTGCTAGCAATTATCTCGTAAAGCGTAGGAGATATTCGCATTGATAATTATAAGCTTTCTTTTGAGCAAAAAAAAGTTTTAAAAAAGGGCCTATTTTGAAAAAAAAAAGTCAACAAAGTTTATGATTTTGCAAAAAAGTCAACAATTTTATGTTTTGAGTTACAAAACATTTATTTTGATAGATATCCCACTCGCATCCCACTAAGCGACCAAATAGGTCTTCAAGGAAAATATCTAAACTTTCTTTTGAGAAAAAAAAATTAAAAAGGTCCCATTTTGAAAAAATTAAAAAAGTTTTTGATTTTGGAAAAAAAAAATTTTAATTTTGTTTTCTGAAAGATTGATGAAATAGCTATATAAACTATTTGGGACACATTTTGCTAAGAACAATAGGTAATAAGTTACATGGATGAGAAAAAAACACCTGCTTGGCCAAAATGTCAAATTTTGAACCCCTCTAACTCAGAAAGTTCTTGACCGATCTTGTTGAAATTGTGTCTGTATTACTATTCAATAGAACTAATGTGCAAACAACTATGGTGCAAATGTCATCACAATCGGAAGACATCGATTTCAAATCAACCGAACTAACGCTTTAGACGTTACAGATTTATTTCCTACTATTGTTTGTCTATACCACTATGTGACGGTTATCTCCAAATTGGTTTATTTTAATACCTAATTTCTTTTTTTAAAATTTGTTATTATTTTTACTTATGGTGTTTAGTTTTCTAGCATAAATGATGCCTTTATATTGCTTTATACCCATCTTTGTGTTATATTCTGAAAAAATTTTGTGTGGTAAGTGAATAACGTGTTCTTTTCAAATAATGTTGCCCTAAAACCCCGATAATATGCAACGTGTATCACCCTCAGTTTGATCAAAAGTGTTAAAATGTAAGTAAAAAGTATTATTTAGAAGCTACATTAAAGAAAATTGCATAAATAGTAATGATTATTGTTCTATTGTGATCGTTAAAAATATAACACATTATGAAGGTATGGAAAACCTTTAATAAATGGTACAAAATATGTTGGAAACATTTTGTGTCAGAAAAGAAAACGCCATTACTCTTTTTATTTTATATTTTTCAATAATAACAAAATTTTAAATGAATTTTATTATATTTAATAAAATCTTATAATGTAACTTAAATCTAACTTTTTGGCAACATTGAGTTAATGAAATGTAAAAAAAACTGTTTTGCTGAAAAAAAAAGAAACGTAATTAAATAAATAGTTACAGTTTGCATTTATATATCAAACAATGAAGTCGTTTTTACTTACCTTTGTTTTTTCGGCATAAAAAATTCTTTAATTTGACCACCATTTTAAATTCTTAAAATATTTTAAATTTAAATTGTTTTTTAAAATCTTTAATGCAAAAGGTGTTGGATTCAAAATACCTCGTTTGTATTTGAATTATTTTTAAACTCTATCATTTTAGTAAGTATCCACAACTCTTTCACAATGTTTTGTGTCTATCTTAGATCAATTTTGTTAATAAAAATTGGTGGATCAAAATATGTCAATTTTTCATGGCCCCTCTGCCCAATAATTATATTCTATTAAAGAGTGAGTCAGAAAAAACATATACACACTCTTGCAGCCAAAAACGTATCATTGGTCCAACAAATTATTTTATTTTTAATCACGTTTGCTTTTAAAAATATATGTCTTATGTAAATCATTAATTTTCAACTGTTATTTCGGTCAAAATGGACAGCGAAAAAAAGCATGTACGTGAAAATATAATTAAAACTTAAAAAAAAAAAAAAATCAAATATGGACTTTCAAAAAAATACCAAAAGACTTGAAGGTTCATCGTTACACTGTTTCAAAACCCATTAGCAGTATAAGGAAGACTTGAACATTGAAAGAAAACCTGGATCAGGAAGAAAAAAAGATTTAACAGATATTGGTAAGGCAAAAGAAGTCTACCAACTCTTTCGAAAAGCATCGAACACTTATATCAGAAATGCAGCTCGTAAAGTTAAATGCTCTGATTCTTTTGTACGCAGAGCCAAAGCTCATGCTAGGTTGAAGACGTATAAAGTTCAGAAAGTTCCAGACCGCAATACGTTAAAGAACTTAGAAGTAAAAGAACGAGCGAAAAAATGTAGGTCAAATTTTATTTTAAAAAAATACACCTATAGAAATATAAATTAAGGGGTTTCCAAAAAACGGCTATTATAAAGAGGCCCTTGAGTGGTATTCAAACAATAATGACAATTTTGTACCAGGGGAGGCAAATCCATCCAATTGTCCAGAACAACGACCCGTGGAAAGGTATTGGACTCTTGTAAAAAAATTATTAAAGAACACAGGAAATGTAACCAAGGACATGTCATATTTTAAGCGTAATTGGACCACCTCGTCCTGAAAGATAACGGAAGCAAATATAAAATATTTAATGGGAGTATTTCCGGAAAAAGTGGATATATTTATAAATACCGAATAATATGCCAATATTTTAATGTTCAATGAATTTGTAGAATACATATTTGAATAAATTTACGTATTTTTGAGAATATTTATATTGAACGGTTAAAGATTATTTCAGATGTTAGCAGTTGGCTTTGCCTCTAATTTTGTACTCTGGTCAAAAAATTAAAAAAAAAAAAAAATTAAAATCAGAAAAATTTAGGCTTCAAAATGTAGCATCTTATAACATTTTACCGGATGGTTATTGAGCAGTAACGCATTTAGCAATATTGCTCCTCCATATCTATTGAGCAGTTCATTCTAGAGTATGAAAACAAACAAAACATTTCGCAAACGTTTGCAAAATGTACAAAACAAATCAAGATTTTTAAATTGTATTGTACATGAGCAAAAACAAAACAAAAACTTTTCAAGTGACATAAATAGAAAATGAAACAATTGGCTTTTCCCTCATCTGCATTATTTAATTTACCGTTACAATCGTACATTTGAGTACGAAACAGATGTTTTCGTTTTGTTTGTTTTTCTACTCTGTTCTCTATTATTATGAGTAAATCAATTTCCAAACGTTTGTTAAACGTTTTTTCTCAGAATGTTTCAATATTGTAGGGCTATACAAATAAGGAGATTTTTCGAGTGTTTGATTTGTGTTTTTTAAAATTTTTTACTAAAATCTAACATTTTCCTGGGGCTTGCATATCAATTATATAAGTCCCGAAAAATCTTTTCTATATAAGAAAAAATATATGTACTTTTTTTGGAAAAAATTTAAAAATTACGGCCCTTTTTACAAATTCCAACTTTGGATGCGTGTAATTTTTTATAGGGACGAGATAACTGTTAACAATTTGTTTTTATTTTATATATCGTAAATATAGCTGAATTAAAAAAAAAAAACCTAAATATCTCTTGAACTAAAAGATCATAAATCATATTCGGATCATAAATGGATTTATGCCTTAACGGTATTTTTGGAGTACTTGTGCGTACTAATTATTTGTATTTTTGTAGTAAAACTAACAGAATGCTATTTTTCAAAAATTGCAAGTATGAGATTTGAATTGGTCCAACTTTAGCGGTAATTAAAAAACTGAGACGATAATTCTACCACCGCTTAGATGAGTTGTCACAATTCTTAAGGAAGCTACAATAATTACTATGTTTTAGTTGTTACAAATTCGAGCCAATAGTAGATTTAATAGTAATGTTTTCCATGTGCCCGAAAGAAATTGCGTAAGGAGTTGTTATAAATTGTAGAACTGTACTTGACACTTTTATCTGCGAATAAAAAAATCGGGTTTATTAAAAACAAATAAACCCACGTTTTTAAATTGGAAAACGTAACGATATAAAACTGTCTCTTATTGGAAATATAAAATACATATGGCAATGCCAATGTATGCAGCACCAGCTGTGGATAAGAAGTGAATTTCATATTCAGCAATGACACGAACCTATTGAAGTTATTTACAATCATATTCGCTTGGTGTACTGTCACTATTTTGAAGCTAATAGTTATAATCCATTATTAAACAAAACTCTTCTTAATTCAATTTTCAGCAATGGCACAAACCAATAAAAATTTTGTACATTTTAAGTATAGCAACTGTTCTCAAATAAGATTAGTCTAAGTGCGTTCACCTTTATAGATTTACTAGCTAAAATCCGGTGTGCTTCGTATACCGTATCGTAATGAAATAAAAAGATTAGAGAGTTAAAAAAAATATATTTATTTAGTAATTAAAATATACAGTTTTCCTTTTAAATTAATATTTATTATATTATCATATGATATTGTTAATCATTTAGTCTATCTAAAATTAGTTTCTAATGTAATAAAAAGTACATTATTTATTTTTTATTTGTAGTGTTTAGTATATACAATTTTTTATTAATTATTTGTTGTTGTAATACCTTAGGATATACAATGTTTTTGGTTTTCCATCTGGTGCATAGATCTATAAGTCTGTGGGGTTTTCCACTAGTGACTGAAAGCTGTCCATGTGAAAAACATGGATTTTCTAGATTTAGTCCACAAACTTGCAAAGATTGTCCTTGAGATTTATCAATTGTCATTGCAAATGCTAAGCAAAATCGCTTAAAAATCGCTTGCCATTTATAAACTATTGCGAGCAAAAAAAAATGCAATGCTGAGTCCTATGATGATGTTATTTTGGTTGTTATTTTCTACAATTATAGTTAACTTATATAAGGCAATATATCCAAACTAACCACTAAAATTTTTATTTTTTTGTATAATTTATGAAAGAAGTGCTTATTAATTCAATATATTTATTAAAATTATACTTAATCTTGAAGACATAGAATCAACTAGAGACATAATAGTATCGAGAGATATTTTCCCATTGTTTTTAATATTGTTTCTAAATTTTGTTTAAATTTGAGGGGTTTTTCTTCTTTACTTTCCGATCTACAAGCTCAAATAGATTTTCTACGGGTTTAAGATCGGGGGATTCTGGCGGGCACTCCACAATTTGCACTTCATTGTTGCTTAAAAAGTTACTTGCTAAGCGACGTGTTTTAAATATACTACCAGGTGTAATTTTTTCACGAAAATGGGGTAGCATGTGTTGTTCCAGTAACTTACAGTATTTAATGGAATTCATATTTCCTTCAATTTGTATACCCTACACCACCATAGTGGGGAGGGAATATTGGATTTGTGCAGATGTCCATCCGTCCGTCCGTCTGGTTGTGCGCAGAGTACAAGTCGTAATTTTGAAGATATTTCGATAAAATTTGGTACATATAATTTATAAATGTTTAATTTATATAGCTATCTACACAATCTTTTCTCCAAATAATTTTTATATATACGGAATTCAGTCACCAAATTTTATTATGATCGGTCCATAATTAGTCAAAGCTCCCATATAAGACCTGCTACCGATAATCACTTTAACGAACATAAATAACTTTCATATATACATTAATCACATGACCAAATTACATGGTGATCGGTCCATAATCTAACATAGCTCTCATATAAGGCCCACTTCCGAAAATCACTCACGAATATAAATTATTGAAATTTTGAAAGAAAAATGTTTTTGCTCATTTACTTAGTGTAGGGTATTATATGGTCGGGCTTGACCGACCATACTTTCTTACTTGTTTGTTATAGGACTGTTGATAATTGATCAAGAAGAATATCTTTGTTTTGGTGACCTGCGTACGTAATTTTTTCATCTGGGTGAAATATAAATAAATTTGCTTTCGTCGCTCCACAACAAATTGTTGCACAGCTCCTTCGACCAATCAATATATCGTCTCGCAAAGTCCAGGCGTTTCTTTTAATTAAATTTACTTATGATTTCTTGCAGAGTCGTATGGCGAACAAATTAAATTCAGTTAATCGGTGCCTAGCAGTGTTAAAGCCAATAGGTTCATTTGCGTAACTAGCAACATCTACTGCCGTCATTCGTGTATCAATTTTGACCACTTTAGTCTGACGGTCTTGGCGAGTTGTAGTTTTTCTTGGACAACCACTTCCTGACTTTCTTTCCACGTTATTTCTCAGATGAAATCGTGATGCAATTCGACACACCGTGCTACTGAATATCGAATTTGAGCCCAATTTCACCCATGGATTTACCATCTTCTAAAGCTTGTATAATTACTGATCTGCTAAGAACAAGGAAGCTACACTGGAGCTTGCCAAATCCTACATCGACTGGAGTGTCCAAAAATGGAAAACAGTTCTGTTCTCTGACGAAACCAAATACAAATTAAAAAGTTCCGATGGAATAAGGCGTGTACGCAGGCAAAAAAGAGAAAGAGTGAATCCTAAGTATTGCAAAGGAACAATTAAACATGGAGGGGGGCAATCTTATGGTCTGGGGTTGCTTTTCTGGTCAAGGAATTGGGCCAATTCATAAAGTTAATGGGATTATGGATCGGTTCATGTACTGTGATATATTGAAAGATGTAATGTTGACTTATGCCAGTGAAGAGATGACACTTATAGGGACGTTCCAACAGGATAACGATCCTAAGCACACCTCCAAAGTTTGTAAGACTTGGCTACAGAGCAATAAGATTCAAGTTCTTCATTGGCTTGCTCAATCTCCCGATCTCAATCCTATTGAGAACTTGTGGGAGATTGATAATATGAAAATAAATCGTGAAAATTGCAGAACTTAGTTTTTATACAAAAAAATATAATATGAAAAAAATTCACTGAGGGGGAGTTTAGTTATGGCCGATACTGTATATCAAAGTAATTGTTTTCTAAATCAAAACGTACAACCTTTGACTTTTTTTTTGCTCAAATGAAAGCTTAGGTCCATTTCTTTAAGAGGTTTTTAAGTTTGTAACTCAAGACATAGAATTTTTGACTTTTTTTTTGCAGAATCTAACTTTTTTTTTCTAATATGGACCATTTTTTAAAAATATTTTTTTTGCTCAAAAGAATCTTAGGTCCATCCTTTAAGAGGTTTTGGTCGCTTAGTGGGATATCTATCAAAATAAATATTTTGTAACTCAATTCATACAATTTTTGAGTTTTTTTTTTTTTGCAAAATCGAACTAATTTTAAAAATGGGCCCTTTTTTATTTTTTGTATGCCTTGAGCTACAAAACATTTATTTTGCTATATATCTCCTTCGCATCGCAATAAGAGACCAAAAAGCTCTTAAAATTTTCATTTATAATTTTCATTTTTTGTTGAAGCTCTTTCAGAAATACATACATACATAACCATTTAATTATTTTTCTTTCCAACAAACCTTGTGGTCTTCTTAGTAAACAACTTGTTTAATAATGGCATTTTAATTTTATTGGGGTATTTTAAAAAAATACTATTTTTTATGAAGTTAACATAGCATAACAATGTTCTAGTTCGATT
Source organism: Calliphora vomitoria (assembly GCA_942486065.2). Taxonomy (NCBI): domain Eukaryota; kingdom Metazoa; phylum Arthropoda; class Insecta; order Diptera; family Calliphoridae; genus Calliphora; species Calliphora vomitoria. Next base: position 64,472,180 of record OW818030.2, on the reverse strand, counting down.
TATCGTTATTGAAATCATATGTATAAAAATAAGCGCTCCTATTTAATAATAAACATATTTATTTCCATGATAGTTCACAGAATCAGATAACCATAAGATCTGTTTAATATTTGGAAATCATCAGAAACAAGTTTTGAATCAGTTTTCAGCAGAGAATAGTAAACCATATTCAAAAATAGTTTTGATTTTTCCACATAGTAAGTTGGAAATTGTGAATCATTTCATCACTATTAGAAAAAACATCAGATAGTTTTCTTCATTAACAAAAATTACTTTCATGATGATTTGAAATTCTTATTTTAAAAATTTTTTTCTGATTTTTGTTTAGATCTTTGTTATAAAAAATCCTTAATATTTTTTAGCATACGTCTTGTCAAGCAATCAATTTGTTTACTTAGCGGACAATTTCTTGTCTGCACATGAATTTGTCTCATGTGGGCAATTTGTCTTGTCCAAACAAAACAAATTGATCACGCAAATAAAAATCAGAAATTATTTTTATACCCTTCACCTTCGTGAGAAGGGTATATATAAATTTGTCATAATTTTCCGACCCTATAAAGTATATATATTCTGAATCCTTATAGATAGCGGAGTCGATTTAGCCATGTCCGTCTGTCTGTCTGTCTGTCCGTCTGTTGAAATCAATTTTCTGAGGACCCCGGATATCTTCGGGATCCAAATCCTCAATAATTCTGTCAGACATGCTTTCGAAAAGTTTCCTATTTAAAATCAGCAAAATCCGTCATTAAATAACGGAAGATATGAGCAAAAATCCGAGACAACCTCTATTTTTGGCCCATTTTTTTTTTCTATATCTCGATTACTAAGTCATAAATATAGACAATATGGATATCTAATGATAGATATTTCAAAGTCCATTGCAACGATGTATATAAGGCTATAGTAAGTTGGACCTATAATGGGTCAAAATCGGGAAAAATATATTTTGTAAGCCGAATTTTTTTTCCCAAAAAACATTCCTTTGTCATAAATTGTTTTCACTAATAAATTAAAAAAAAAAACTTTTAAAAAACTATTTTGAAAAAAAAAAAAAATTTTTAAAAAATTTGGTGAAGGGTATATAAGATTCGGCACATCCGAATATAGCTCTCTTACTTGTTTTTCTATGCAACTGATTATTATGTAAAATAATAGGCATATGATGTAAATTTATATAAGTGTTAATTCTCTAACTTTATTTCTGTATTATTCATCTCGTACAAAACACAAAAATTGAAAAGCGAAATCACTGTGTTTCAGGTTTATCTTTTGTTTTGAATTTTGTCCGGCTACAGGAGATGCTTTAGAGAAAACTGGTGTGCACGTCCGCCCATAGGAGTGTCCGCCTGATGGAGATTAATTTGTTCTAAAAATACTACCAAAATCATGGGACCTAGAAATATGTCTCTCTACGACAAATGAGCCAAAAATTATAAAAATGTCAACATAAATGTATACCTCTTAAACCCATGTAAAAAAACATAATTTTCTAGTTCATACTATCAAATACATATATAACTTTTAACCCGTTATACAAAAATAACTTCTCCAAAATAACTGCAAATACCAATGCTTCTAAAATACCGTTACCTAAATTATAGATAAAACTTAACACGTTATCGTTTTTCTATAAATAATTTTATGTTATTAAAAACAAATACAATTAAGAGAAATTTAAATATTGTAATTTGTCAAAATAATGTTTGTAAATTTGTTTAATAATTTGATTTAGAATGCAATTACTGTAATCATTAAAATACCGATTCAGATACCGAAATAAGCCAAAATACAGTTACAACAAAATACCGTAACCGGAATAATCCAAATTATCCGTTTTGAATCGGTAGCCATCCTATTTTTATATATGTAGCAAACAACTCAGCTCTAAAGTGTGCAATTCTTGAAAATATAACAGAATTATTTCCATTGTTAATAGTTTGGAGACCACTGTGAAAAATTCTATTCTGCTGATGTAAGTACGGCCAGGTTGGTATTGTCATTTTGTGCCATCTGTTGTCCGTAATGCAAACAAGTAGACATATGAAATACAATAGTTAACTCATAGATGGCGCTAAATGTGTGTAACATATTTGACATTTGTTTTACTTTAATATTCTTCTAAAAAAAATTGAAACAGCTGTGCTGTCAAAGCTCATCTGTTTGTTTACTGTTTTCTCATTGTGTCTTTGTTCGTTGCAGTGCTGGTGATAAGAAAACTGAATTTAGACAGTTGTGCAGGTTGTTGTTTACACAAAATTTTCTAATTGTTTAAATTTGATGAGCAGAAGATTTGGAAGAAAGTATTTGTAATGAGTGGCAACGTACATGGACTCAGTTGGTTTCCCAATATTCCAGATAAGTTCGTAACATGGGGCCAAGACATAAATTTGTACGAAGTGCGCAATAAGACCGACACTGATGTTAAACGTAAGTTTTTGATCCAGGTTCATGGCCATTTGCTGTAAATTAATCCTTCCATATGCCTCATATATTTATAGCTCGTTTGCCGAATATAGCGGCAAATTTTGTAGCCTTGGAGAATCGTTATCAGTACGCCAGATGTGTTCAACCGTCGTACCACAAGCACCGACCTATTATTGCCGTTGGCTTGGGTGATGGTAAAATTGGCATTTGTAAATTTCACGACATGGTTGACAACAGTTGGGAGTACAGTGAGTGTTTAGTGTGTTATGGATGGTTACTTATTGGAATTGGTAATAATTGTTTTACTGATTTAATTTATACTAGCACCTCGTCAGCAACGAATGTGTTTGTGTTTGGCCTGGAATGAGACAGATCCAAATATTTTGGCCATAGGTCACGATCGTTATAAGTCAGATTCATGCATAACTATTTGGGATATTGAAAGAGGTTTGCCGAAGGAAAGCAGTAAGTAAATCATTCATTCATGCTATCATTAATATTTGCTTAGACAACTTAGGCATTTTTGTTTTGAAAATTAGCAAAAGAATAAGCAAAACCCAAAACTACATCGTTTTTTTCCCAAAATGAATACACTGATATTAACTTTTAGAACTTTCCAGGTAACTTCTTTGTCGATGTATAAGCAAAAATTATTTTTTTTAAATCACTCGGTTATTCGGTTGAAATTTTGTATATCCTATTGAAATTTTTTCTTTAATAAAATCTGAATACAAAAATACTTATACAAATTATTTATCGGCGGAGGCTACTTTCGATTGGCCGTAGCCTTGAATGTTTGCTTATATCTCGGCTACTGTACATAGACTATATAGAGTGACAATACAATAGAAACTTTGTTTACAAATTTCAGTTTACCATATACATATATATGCAAGATAAATTCAAATTTACTAGGTTTTCTATTAATTTAAACGTATTTAAGCATTAAACATTAAAAAAATACATTTATAAAGTAAGGTTATACTTCTTAGCATTGACTTCTTCAAGAAAAAAGGCTAAAACTCAAAGAATATGAAAGAAAACGATGTAAAATGTATGTTTTATCGGTATTTCACCGTTTTGTTTTTTTTAATTTACCTTGACTTCGTAGACGATGGGGACAAATTTGTGAACAAATTTTGGGGGAAATGAAAAATGTGGAAATAAATCGGTAACTTCTAAACGGATAGTCCGATTTGTATAAAATTTCCATGGCTATGGGAAAAAAAAGATTTATAAAAAACCTTTCATTGCTTGTTAAAAATAAAAATTTTCGGAAAAAAAAAAATAATTCTTTTATAAACGATGATAAATAATATGTATATCTTAACTTTCTGTAAATTATCTGTTTGTTGTTTATTTTGAATCCATAAATTGGACTAGTGGAAAAGATAAGATATAACCGTTTAGAAGTTACAGATTTATTTCCAATTTCATTTCCCCCACTGAGCAAAATAATTTTCAGGATTTATTGCATCGTAAATCGTATACAACAGCTTTGAACTGCCCAGACAACCCTACTTCACTTAGTCCAATGGATTTATGGACCAACCCAGTTGAAGTAGCACAATTTCTTGACCTTGACCTCAATGCAGAACCCCTAGATTAGAAAATTGTATAGTTTTAGCTGTTACAACAACAACAACTGTATATATAAACAAGTTAGAGTGCTATATTCGGCTATGTCGAATCTTAAATACCCTCCACCTAATTTAGATGAAAATTATAGAAATTACATTAGCATAAACACTCTAATATCCATGTTCAGTGTTTGTTATTGGGACTTAGCTCCGTTTATGAAGATTGGTACAATGTTAATGTAATACAGTAGTTTTCGCTTATAGTCTACAAATACAGTTGCACAATTTTTGTGGACTATAAGCGAATTAGGACTATAACCGAATTTCTTTTTAAGCCACTTTATGGATTATAGATGAATCCTGATATAATACACATTTTGTACTATATACAAATTATGAACTTTCTTCAATAAAACCACTTTTTTTAAACAAAATAAAAGTTTATTTAAAACTAGCTGACCCGACAGACGTTGTCCTGTCCATATATTAGAAAAAATGTTTGTGTTCGATTTGTGAATTTGTGAGAAGCTGTTTGAATTATGAAAAAATAGTAAAAAGAGACAAACAACGTACTTTTAAATGATAATTTTTATTTATGTAGGTTTGAGGTGTGTTTAAATTACATTTGATTTGAAAATATGTACAATATAAAATATGTACAATATATGGTGTTATATTTACATTTTGATTGAAAGATCGATGTTCAGGAACCAATTAAAATAAAGAAATACTTTTTTCTGTTGCTTTGCAGTGATATCGTAGTTTCCTTCATTGCAATGCTTTATGATACACGACATTTTTAGTTTTGTTGCCTGGCGCGTAAATAAATAATGCTGATGGTGTTCCGACACGGGAACAGGCGACATACAATTGACCATGCGAGAAGCATGGATTTTCAAGGTTAATGCCGCAAACACGCAATGACTGCCCTTGAGATTTATTAATTGTCATAGCGAATGCAAGCCGTACCGGAAACTGCAATCGTTTAAAATCGAATGGCATGTCGGTCAGAGCCATTGGGATCCGTGGTATCAAAACGTCTTCTCCTTTGTACTTTCCTTTAAGTATTGTTGCTTCGATGACGTTGTTCATCAGGTTTTTTACCGCAAGTCGGGTGCCATTACAAAGACGTGAGGCGGTAATCCGGGTAATTCCAGCGAGTTTAAAAACTCGGTTGGATAGTTGACAACATCATTTTGGGAAGTAACGGAATCCACCGATTTGTACGTCATCAATTCGACAGCAATTTCACCTTGAATCTTAAAATTCAATTCGTCGACATCAATGTTTTTCGCAGCCAATATAGCACGTTCGCTCAACCAATCATGATTTTTGTAATTTTGTGCAATGTTTGGAAATACCTTTCGGATTAGCTCGGATTTTGATTCGGTGAACTGACAGAAACCGGGGGGAAATTGAATGCAACCGGTCGAAATGTCAACCGGGATTTTGCCGTTGCCAATGTCCAGCAATTGTTTGGAAAATGCTTCTCCAGATTGATCGTTCTGCAGCTCGACACGCATGTTCACAGTCAATTTGAGTTTCTTGAAGTGTTTCCACAAAACGGACGACTTCAAACATGCATTAAGTTCATCGGCTGCCGTTGACCGTGGAATCACTGGCAATGTTTGCCGAAAATCCCCTGCCAACAGAATCATTGCACCACCAAAACGGCTTTGATTGTTTCGTAAATCTTGCAAAGTTTTATCTAATGCCTCCAAAGACTTTTTATGCGCCATTGTACACTCATCCCAAACGATTAGTTTGCTTTGCTGCAAAACTTTGGCCATTGCACTGTTCTTGGAAATGTTGCATGTTGGATTTTCATTGATGTGCAACTTCAATGGCAACTTGAGTGCTGAATGGGCAGTACGACCGCCTTCCAACAACGTAGCTGCAATTCCTGATGAACCAAGTGCAAGTGCAATATCATTCTGCGAGCGTATCGTGGCCAAAATCAACGCAATCGAAAAAGTTTTTCCAGTTCCACCGGGAGCATCCAAAAAAAAAATTCCTCCAGTTCCATCTTTCACAACTTTCATAAGAGTGTCGTATGCATATTTTTGTTGTCGATTCAACAGTGGAACGTTTGTTCGTATTAATTCCTTCAAGGCATCGCAATCATATTGTATTTCGCGTCGCAACTCTTGATTAAATACGTCGTGCATCGGTCGATTGGTAGCTGCCATGCCTAACTCAGACAATACCTTGTTCGCCATCATCAAGCACATGTCCTCAATTAAAATCAAAGCCTCGTTGTAAATTTCCTCATTCAGTTGCAAATTTGGATTTGATGTTCTAATACGCACCTGATGCAAAATATCATCACACATGGCATCTTTGTATTTGCTCCATAAATCAGTCGGTTTGGATGGGCAGCATGTTGAAACAATTATCGAAAACAGTGTTCGTATTTGATGAGCATTTGATGAAAGCACAGCATCTTCGAGGGTGCATTCCCAATGAGCGTCATTCTCCAACAATCGCAAGCGTTGACATGCTTCTCTATACGTGTCACACAATTCACCATTTATAGTTCTCAAATCTTGGAATGATGTTGGGCCACGAACGTTGACTAATAGCAAACGCAAATAGAAACACTCATCGTTTCTTGGATGAACTGTGTAAATACGACCTAATGCGTTGGTGGAAAATAAATTGGGGAAACCTGGAACAGGATTTCCTTGTTTCCGTCGTTGAAATTTCTTTGTCGATTGATTCCAAGTATAATATCTTGGCATTTCGGAGTATAGTAACGTTCGGGCAAATTCATCGTTCCTGCACATTTCAAAAAATCTGGTCAATGTTGTAGGTGGCGGTCGATCAACTCGTTGTAATACATTCTCCTCAGTAAAGTACACTCTTTGACCATTTTCCAAATGTACGGCTAAATGAATAACAGAAGGATGTCTTTCATGAATGCTAAATGAAAAAATGCGCCAAATTGCTTCGTTACTACTAACATAGCGGCCCATTTGAAATTGAGTGACTTCATCGATGGAATTCTCCGCACTAACTCCAATCACAGCCATGTCACTACCTTTGGTCACATATTTGCAGATGTATTTGATGGATTTCACGGAATGGCAAGATTCGACGTTGATATGTGCTTTGAATGTTTTGGAGAGTAGTGGCGAATACGGAACAATCCAACGGTTATCAATTTGAATGTCCTGCTGATTCACTTTCACCATTGTTGATCTTCCATTGTCAGCAATTGAACGGCGACGATACAGTGGGTAACCATCATTTCCGGTAATTGTTTCAGCTACTAATGGCCTTGGATAACGCTTCGAACATTTGCCGTCGACCATACACGGAGAAAGGATATTTAATGATCCACAGGGACCATGAATCATGTTTTTAGTAACAACCTCGTGCAAGCCTGGATCTTCTACTTCATCAGGAATTTCAGCTGATATCACATCATCGATTTCATTCGGTCTTATCTTCTCAATCAACCAAATGAGGATATGCGCGTGTGGTAGTCCGCGTTTTTGCCACTCTACTGAATACATCCAGCAGCGCGTCTCGCCGAACACGCGATACTTCACAATGAAATCCATCAGTGATTTTAATTTTTGTTTGAAGACTCTCGCGGTGACGTCATGGCGATCGATGGGTGATTGGCCAGGGAATAATTCTTGCCGAATTTCTATCCACTGTGGATTGCAAGTGAAAGTTATGAATAAATCTGCTGTACCGTAGTGTCGAACGTAGGTTATAGCATCCTGAGCATATTCATGCATATGGCGAGGACTTCCGACGTACGTTGCTGGGAGAATCGTCATCCGGCCGATATTGTGTGCGTTCCCGTCCACTTTTATGGCATCTCGAAGGTGTATGTACTCTTCGGAACGCAGTTTTTTCTGGTTCAATCTAATGAATGTCAATCTTTCTGTTTCTATTTTTACATACATATCGACAGCATATTGGTGGAAAAGACGACGACATTTCAATATGTGATTGTCCTCATTTTCACGAACCATCAGTCGAAATGCATAATAGTTCATTGAACTTACTTTTTTGTTTGTTTCAGCGCCTGTACATTAATTTTCGCGTCAATAAAATTAATTGATCTTATAATAGAAAAAATATAGATTTGATATTCACCTGTAAGCGGATTTATCATTTTGATCGAGAAATGATAACCGTCTTCACCTTGCCAAAATATGATTGGATATTGTAACGCATCATATGATCGGTGAGTTTCGTACACACGCTGCTGCTGATTATTTCGTCGATGTAGAACGATATCACGTGATTCCAAATTTTCACCAACGACGACAATGGCGACATCATCAATTGTTGGTGCATTGAAACGTCTTGCGTGTTCTCCCGTAGGAGTCTTATCGGCTCTGATAACAATTTTGTGATTATCAGAGGGCATGCGGTCTAGTGCGGTTTTGAACAATGCAATCAATTGATTGTGTTGATGGAAAAAAGTTTGCAGTTGCTCAACAATTGGTCTTTTTACCGAACTGTTGTATGCACAACGCTGTTCTACTTCTTGTGGAGCATTGCCCATGAAGTAAATCTGCAGAAATTTATAGTCAGCACCCGGAACTGGCAAAAGCGAACCTGCTCGATGATATATTTGACCTTGAATCTGTAATGTTTAATTTACATAAGAAAACAAAATAAAATGCTGTAAGTGGTGAAATTACCTTGAAAGTAGGCATGAAATTATCCCGAATCACATTTGTTGCGCCAAATGAAGTCATTTGGAAACAATTGTTGTAGTTCTGGATTTGTGTTAGGAAATGCTTGGAATGAGCTCCTGTTCCAGAAACCAATGAGAGCAATGGCTCTGGTGGTGGAATCAACGGTGTCAATTTCACTTTGCCACTTGCGCAACACAATCCAGGAGTTTCATTTTTATATTTCAATGCCTTACAATGTGGGCACACAACGCTCATCGAACCAATAGCAACGGAATGGTCTGCACTGTAATCGACTGTCCTGTTGTAATGAAATGCAGCTCGATGAGTATTTAACGCAACATTTGTTTCTCTTCTTGCACGTACATTTGAATTAATTATCACTCGGTTGGATTCTATAGAACGATTGTGTCTCATTCGATGCATATCTACTTCGTTTGCATATTCTCTTTCTTCTTGTGTACGTGCAGAACGTGTTTGTGATAATCGATTTCGTTCAATTTCATTTCGCTCTTCGAGTTGTTCCGCAGTTTGATTAGATCGAAAATACGCTTGATTTGAAGCATTGCGAGTTCTGCGACCTAAATTGCTCCTTCTTATTGGCGGCATTACAATGCGATAGAATTTATTGACTTTGCTCTTACCTTTTAACCGTTTATAACTTCAAAACCCACAGTCTATAGTAGGTTAATCTATAAATTTGTTTGAGGTAACACGATTTAACTTATTTCAATTAATGAATTGATTGCAATGTACTTACAATGGAATCTTAATTCAAAAAAAAACTTATCACCGTTAGTTAACTTTTTTAGAAACACTTTAAACTTTTTTTAATTCACAATTAACAATTGCACTTATTTTATTTTTCGTCCACCGATTAATTTGATCAACAATTTGACAATAAGCAGTCAATCAACATTTGCACAAATAAATTGGAATGTAAATAAAAAAGTAACGGTATTTTCGGACAAATCGCGAAACAATACAAAAGTAATAACAAATGAGTTATTTACAACATAAGAATATCCCAGCAAAAACTTTACTTACAAATAAGCCGAAAAATAAGGAGAATTTGACAAATCGGTGCAGCCGTTTTCCGATTTTAGATAAATCGAAAAAAGTGGGCGTAAAAGTGGGCGTGGTAAATTTTTCTTTCAGTAAAAACTTAAATTAGATTACTACGATCATTTAAATAAAAGATTAGCCATATCGGTGCAGCCGTTTTCCGATTTTAGATAAATGGAAAAAAGTGGGCGTAAAAGTGGGCGTGGTAAATTTTTCTTTCAGTAAAAACTTAAATTAGATTACTACGATCATTTAAATAAAAGATTAGCCATATCGGTGCAGCCGTTTTCCGATTTTAGATAAATGGAAAAAAGTGGGCGTAAAAGTGGGCGTGGTCAATTTTTCTTTCCGTAAAAACCTAAGTTGGACTATGACGAACATTTCAGTAAAAAAATTGTCCAAATCGGTCTAGCCGTTCTCAACTGATGCAATTACCAACGAACGACAATTGATTTTTATTTATATAGATATAGTAGTATAGTCGTATTTGATATATTGTTAGAAAAACATGTTTACGCAGAAGATATTTTATTTCAAATGTATAAAAATGTTACCTAATTCAGGAATTTATAATTGAAATAACTACATATTCCTACCATTTCCAACAGAGTCTATAATTTTATAATAAGAATAAAATGTACTATTTAACAATTTATATACTTAATAATTTGTTAACATTACCGATTCGCTCAACATTTTCCTTATTCATTTATATACCATGAGCATTTATATACCATAGCACCATGTTTCGGAAAGAAATTTGTATGGGGGCTACGAGAAATTATGGACCGATTCTTTCCATTTTCAACAGAATTTGTCCTTTTATCATATAAATAATGGTATTCTCTGCAATGAATTTACCCAAAGTCACAAAAGTCATGTGAAAATTATCAACATTTTTGGAGGATGTCTTACATTTTGATCCATAACCCTGGTTCTACCAATCGGATTTTGCTGATTTTCAATACCAAATTGCTTAGAAAAATTATAAACATTTTGGAATACATTTCATTAATTTTACTTATGTATTTTGGACGTGAGAGTGTTTTATACAGACAGACAGACGGACAGACATACGGACATTGCTCAATCGACTTAGAATTTCATAAGGATGACAAACTTATATATACCCTCTTTCACCACTTGTGGTGGTGGAGGGTATACAAAAATTAAAGGAATTTCAAAAGACCTCTCAAGAAAGTATGGAACTTAGGAATTTTAATCGACAATGAAGAAATTCTAAGATAAAGATAGTATATAACAAGACAAAAAATCGCATAAAATCACAAACAAACAAATTACGGTTTGCTTAAAAATTATATATGTATTTTTAACAAATGCTAATTTCATAATAAAAGACATTCGGCACTCCCGAATATAGCAAAATAAGTATTTTTTGTAACTAAGTATTTATTTTTGTGTGTTTTTAAGGTTCAAATTTCTTTGGACTCTCTGAATCGGCCCATTCACTATGCTGGAACAAAAATCATCGTGTTCTCATTGCAGGGATGAATCAGAAACAAATCAAACTATACGATTTGCGACGTAAGTCTAATTAAAATAGGCATTTTAATTTTGCTCAATATAATAGTGGTCTGTTCGCTTAAATATATTTTCCATAGAAAACACTTCTACACTGCAGACTATACAAACAAAAACTGTATATGGTTTGGGTGTAGCACCGAATGGCAATTATCTTTCCAGTTTCTTTGATTCCGTTATAATGCTGTGGGATTTGCGATCTCTCGATCGGCCATTGAAACAAATACAGTCGGCTAAAAATCATCTGCAACTGAGTTGGTGCCCGACCCGATCAAGTTTGTTGTCATCATTGCAACGTGAATCTCCATATATCACACTCTATGATATAAGATGCGTTGATGTGGAAAACAGTCGAGAAGTTTATAGTGTCAAGAAACAGTTGTTGCCATTTCACACCAAATATCATGCATCACATAAAGGATATTCATTGACGGCACTCTCTTGGCACAATAGTGATTTTGAAAGAGCACTTCTGCTGTCGGAAACTGGTAGTATTATAGATTTTCGTCTGCCGTTGTCCATTCTAACAGCCTACAGTAACCACAAAAAACTGCCACTTTTACTGCAAAGGCCTTTGTCGGCACCCAGTTCACCAGCACACACCAGCAGTCAAACCACCAGTCAGTCTAGTACGCCGGAATTTGCCAGCGTCGGTTCGTCATTAAACTTTCATGTGTTCGATCATAATATGCTCGAGGAGGATTTAGTAGATGAAACTCGGGAACGTGCTCTTAGTGATTACGGTCTAAAGATGGATGGTAAACGCTTGAGTGGGGAATTTCATTTGTCGCCATATTTGAAGAATGTTTGGTTAAGTTTGGCCAATTTGTATCGGGCTGAGGAGAAATTAATTGGTTTAAAAACGATTTTGGGTTTTGGTCTGGGTCATACTTCGCAAGCTTTTATGAACATTTCGCGTATTGAATCCCATGTTCTACAATGGCCAGAATTTATAAATAATTCCAACAACTTGGTATGCTACAGGTGGGTGGGATTTGTCAGCTGAAAGTGTCGAGTTTTAAATTAAATATTGTGTTCATATTTTTTATATTTAATAGAAGTGACCAACGTGATACAGCTTTGAAACTATGTGGCTGGCCTTTTGAACAGGAATTGGAACGTTTTGTAAGCAATTTGTGTGAAAATAAGGTAAACAATATCAAAATATTAGAATAAAAATGAAAAATTTGATTTCTACAATTTGAAACAAATTTCTAGGAATTTAGCCGAGCTGCCATGATTTATGTCTTCCATTTGAAAATTCTATCAGCCTGTGATATATTATCAAAGGCTGTTGATCAGTCACGTGATCCCAGCATGTTTCGTATAGCTGCCATTGCATTGTCCAGTTTCAATGCAGATCGAACAAGTTCAGCTTGGCGCAACCAGCGTTCAAGTGCGAACACTCAAATACAAGATGCCCATTTAAGAGCCATATTTTCTTTTCTCATAGCGGACAATGAAAATTTCGACGCTGTATTGGTAAAGTAACGATATGCTGATTTGCAATTCTGCAGAGAGAGCGTAATAATAATTGATTATTCTCATTGAATATAACAGATGGAAGAGGGAGTTTCTTTGGCTGATCGCATGGCATTTGCTTGCAAATATCTTTCTGAATCGAAACTTTCAGACTATATAAAGGTTCAAATCCAGAAATCGGTTGAGAAAGGAGACTTGAATGGTTTATTGCTGACTGGAGAATCACAAGATGGCATTAACATATTGCAGGCTCATATGGATTCAACGGGAGATATACAGACTGTTGCTTTAATAGCCATTAACTATTTCCATCGTGAATATTTTAACGACACATTCGTACAATATTGGATATCAAGGTGATCGTTGTATAATCTTATTTATGAAAAATAATTTATTAAATTTATACTTATATTTTATTTCATCACTTGCAGCTACATGGATTGTCTTAACTCTTGGGGGTTTTGGGAAAAACGTGCTGAATTGGAAATAAAAATAGTAAATCTTCGCTCGACCAGTCGTACTGCACGCACCGTATATTTGTCATGTAATTTTTGCGGTAAATCGGTATCGAATGCTTTACAAGAAGATGCACGCATTCGTAATGTATCCTCGAATGTTAACAAAGTACATACATATATTTTATTGTTTCGATAATGACTACAAACATACTAATTCATATTGTCTCCAAACAGCTTTCATCATGCCCCAGTTGCCGAAAACCACTGCCTCGGTGTTCATTATGTTTATTGCACATGGGTACCACTCTAAATGCAGGTCTTTCAGCAGACGGTGGTCCCGAGAGTATTGGTTGGCAGTCAAAACCATTTTCGAAATGGTTTTCTTGGTGTCAAACATGTCGACATGGTGGTCACACTGAGCATTTAATGCAATGGTTTAAGTATGTTTTTTAATATTCAACTAATACATTTTGTATTTAATTTTTATTTTTTTCACTAGGGAAAATTCTGAGTGTCCTGTTTCCTCTTGTTCATGTCGATGTTTCGATATGGATGTTACTAATCCTGAAGCTACACATGATCTTTCGTAGCTAAAATTCGTTTTCAACTTTATATATTATGGCATAATTTTTATTCAAAGACTTTTAAATACATTGTAAGACCTTTTGTTTTCCTTTTTATACGGCAATAAAGCTTTCCAAATGTGATTGCTTCAATTGATTTTTGTGTACAAGCATGTATTATGGAAATAATAATAATACATAGAGATTTATATATAGAGACGAGACACTCACTCCGATTTGTCAAACAAAAATACAACAATTCATATGTCTGATACAACAACAAAATACATTAACTAGCATCTATTTTGTTGTTGCAAGAGTTAGGTTTTTGACAAATACGTCTCTATGTTACCCTATGATACAAACCAAAGAATAACAAGAAGTGAAACGCTGTCAAAAAAACCTAAGTCGGTTGTCATAAAAAACCTAACTCCATAGAGACGAGACACTCCAATTTGTCAAACAAAAATACAACAAATCATATGTTTGATACAAAAACAAAATACATTGACTAGTATGTATTTTGTTGTTGCAAGTTAGGTTTTTGACAACAGACTTAGGTTTTTAACAATTACGTCTCGTCTCTATGTTACCCTTTCCTAACTCTATGAATGTATTGGTAACATTTTGTTTATATGTATTGGTGTTCAAACCACTTTCACCACACTCCCTAAACACACATAGTTGTAAACAAAGTATAACAAGTAGTCCGACTATTTGACAATAGTACCTAACTTTAAACATGTGTTAGTGAAAAAGTGCCTTTGTCTAAATATGTGTTAGTAACTAAAATGTATATGTGTTAGTGCCCTTTTAACCAATAGTTCACGTAACGTATAGTTAATTATACCCTCCACCACCACAAGTGGTGAAATAGGGTATATATAAGTTTGTCATTCCGTGTGTAACATTGAGAAATATTCATCTGAGACCCAACAAAGTATATATATTATTGATCCTTATAAAATTCTAAGTCGATTGAGCAATGTCCGTCTGTCTGTCTGTATAAAACACTCTCACGTCCAAAATACGTAAGCAAAATTAATGAAATGTATACCAAAATGTTTATAATTTCTTAGTCACCGGACCATAAACCAATAGAACACCTTCGGGGAGTGCTCAAGAGGAAGCTGGAGAGCATCAGTCGGAAAAATAAGGACGAATTGTGGGGAAAAAACCAGGAAGAGTGGTTTTCCATTGACAAGGACTTTTTCAAATGCATTGGTTGATTCCATGAGTCGCAGATGCAATGAAGTTGTGAAAAACAAAGATAGAGCCTCCTAATATTAAAATAAAACAATTTATTAACAAAAAATAAAAAGGTGTGCCTCTAAAAATTGAATCCTTTTACGCGTTTCTATTATTTCTTCCAGCAAAAATATTGACTCTTTACATTGTTAATCATATAGTGTATTAAAATATTAATGAAAAGGGGAATGATTATGTTTTTTCTTAGGTTGTATGTCTGATAAAAAAACTGCATATACATTTTTTTAACAAAACTAAACTTGACTAATATACTTACAAAATTGGAAAAAAAAGCTTTCGATTCTATTATTTTTTCCAACACTGTATATAAGGCTCACATCCGGAAAATTCATTAGAACAGAACAAAAGTATACTTTTGAAGTTTGACTAAATATACTTGTTTACTCTTTTTATACCCTCCACCACCACAAGTGGTGAAAGAGGGTATATATAAGTTTGTCATTCCATGTGTAACATTGAGAAATATTCATCTGAGACCCACCAAAGTATATGTATTATTGATCCTTATGAAATTCTAAGTCGATTGAGCAATGTCCGTCTGTCTGTCTGTGTAAAACACTCTCACGTCCAAAATACATAAGCAAAATTAATGAAATGTATACCAAAATGTTTATAATTTTTTTAAGCAGTTTGGTATTGAAAATCAGCAAAATTGAATTGGTAGAACCAGGGTTATGGATCAAAATGTAAGACAACCTCCAAAAATTTTGATAATTTTCACATGATTTTTGTGACTTTGGGTAAATTCATTGCAGAGAATACCATGAAATTTTGCACACATTATTTATATGATAAAAGGACAAATTCTGTTGAAAATGGAAAGAATCGGTCCATAATTTCTCGTAGCCCCATACAAATTTCTTCCCGAAATATGGTGCTATGGTATATAAATGCCCATAGAATTGCAGTATCCATACAAAATTCAGCACAACTAAGTTTCTTGCAAACAGAAATTGCGAGACCAATTTTTTTTTGGATCGGGCACTATTTGACCATAGCCCCCATATAAAGTTTACTTCCGAAAATCACTTAAATACACTTAAATATCTTATATATATCGGGATCAAGTTGAAATTCCCATGTTTGATAATTCCCATTCACATGAAAATCGCTGTAGGGAATTTCATGAAGATCGGCCCATAATTGGTTATAGCTCCCATATAAGGACCACTTCCAAAAAACACAATAATTTTCATAAATATCTGAAAAATATTATTATCCAAATAAAATTACAGAGATTGGTAGTATTAATTCACAAATGATACTACTAGATTGTGTGAATATCGGTTCATATTTGACCATAGCTCCCATATAAGGTCCATTTCCGAAAATTACTTAAATACTAATAAATCTCTTATAAAAGCTTCTATCTGGTTAAAATTTCAAATAAATATTTCACATACCCAAAAAACCAGAAAACGATATGATAGCAAAATCGATATTACCTTATGGGGGCGATTAAGATATCATATATTATTATAGAAAATGATATTATTATAATATAGTTTTCAAAAATTTTCCTTCCAATAAAATAAATAAATAAAACACAAACATTTGAAAAAAACTTCAAACAGAAAAATAATTTAATTTAAAAATTTTCAAACAACATGAGCAAGACGAAAACAAAATAAATCTTAAATCATTTAAAACGTTATTATTATTGATTTAATATTTAAAACATTAAAATGTTTGCAAAAATATGCATATGTGAGATGAAATTATGTATGATATGTTATGTTATTTTTCTTATTTCAGCAGATTAACAGATAAAAAATATAATTTTTGTATTAAATAGCTTTCAGAATAAAATCTGTAGCATGGAGATTTTACTATCGTTTTTATTGGAAATTATGATAGCGAAAACGGTGTCATAATTGCCTGGAAAAACGATATTATAAGGAACGGTACAATTTAGTCCGCAAAAACTATCGTTTATGATACGCAAACGATATTATATATGATAGTTTATATCATCTAGATCAGGGGTGCCCAAAAGTTCCTTATGGAAGAGCAAACATCAATACATTTAAAGAAAAACTAATTTTTATGCAATTTTTTTTCTTGTAAAAACCAAAACATACAAAGAATAAAGAAAAAATACACACTTTTTTAAACAATACCATACGATAAACAAAAACAAAATCTACATTGATGATCGCTGTCGTCAATGTTTACCAGCAAAGCATTCGAAAGTGTTGTTGCCTTGCATTTACGTGTATACAGTGAAGATCGACAAAAAAACGAACAAGACAAAGTTGTTTGTGTATTTCATATTGCTAGTGTTGAGTATAGAAACACACAGCCTATAGCTAAGAGCATTTACAAAAACAAATGAGCACCAAGAGTATAGGGCTTGGGCACCATTGATCTAGATGATATCGTTTCGATATCGTTTTAATATCGTTTGGTTTATTGGGTATATACGTAATTGATGTGTTGAGTTTTACACACAAAAAATTCTATAGGTAATATTGCCTAAAAATATAGTATAAATTCAACTAAGCGCA
The DNA here is from genome assembly GCA_942486065.2 of Calliphora vomitoria. Classification (NCBI taxonomy): domain Eukaryota; kingdom Metazoa; phylum Arthropoda; class Insecta; order Diptera; family Calliphoridae; genus Calliphora; species Calliphora vomitoria. Next base: position 64,454,626 of record OW818030.2, on the reverse strand, counting down.
AGGGTAGAATGGCATTTACAAAGTTATTTAGTTAATATGCCTAAAATTTTAGTTGATTTCCTTGTTCGAAAAATCAACAAAAATTTTTGTTAAACTTTCCTACAAACTTTTCAAAATTACAAATGTTAGCAAAGAAAATTTATACTTTTATTTTTGGTAAATTATCTATGTAATAAAATATCTGTTTAGTTAAATTAACTATGTTTTCTATGCTATAGTACTAATAACAATGAAATTGATTTTTTTATTTAATTTATCTTTATTTATTGATAAAAAGAAAACTTAATGGAGTAAAACATTACAAATAATATTGATTTGGGAAACAATTAATATCTAACACTATGAATGTTACTATGTGGAATGTCCATCTCTATCTTTTGATCTGTTTCAGTACTAGTCAGATTTAAAGGTTTTGTTTTATTAATAATAAACTTAAGAACCAATTGTTTATAGTATCACTATTTTTTTTTATTGAAACCTGCTATCTGAGATAGACATAGTAACATTCACATTCACAATACCGGTACTTCTGGGAGATAACTTGCCATATATGTAGGTGGATTTGACGGGAGTTGATTCTTTGAGTTTTGTCTGTGGTGGTGCTGTGGAAGTTTGATTTCTTTTGGGGAATTTTTTCGCCAAACGTTTCGTAGATTCTCCCGTTTGTAAATTTATTTGAAGTTTTGAACGCCTTTGCTGTAATTGTTGTTGGGCCACTGCTGAAGCTGAAGTTCTATCAACAACGTGAATAAGACTTTTACCTGATTTTACCCCATGATTCCATACATGTCGCGTGTCTCCACGCATTTGATTATATTGCTAAAAATATAATTTATTTAAATTTTTATATTTTTAAAGTTAATTTAATATATACATACCCTTTTTCACCAAAAATATTTCCAATTGACAATTAAATAAACAAAAAAACAAAATAAATCAAATAACAAACAACAAATAAATTCGAAGATGTTACTTTGGAACTAGTAGTACTAGTTATATTAACAAAGTTTTTAGGTAAAGTGTATTGTTTGAATTACCTATTGGCATAGATAATAAAACTTAGTTTTTCATTTTCATATAAAAAGAAATTAACTATACAAACTTAGTTAATGGAGCCTCGATTAATTTTTTGTGTGTATGAAGATCGGCCGATAATTGGTCATAGCTCCCAAATAAGGACCACTTCCGAAAAACACATTAACCTCTATAAATATTTTATATATATCGATATCGAACTAAAATTATATACAGATCAATATATTGTATCCAAACATAATACTGGGTTTTGTGAATATCGGTCCATATTTGACCATAGCACCCATATTAGCTCCATTTCCGATAATCACAATAATACCCATAAAACTCTTCTAAATAATGTTATGGAGAAAAATATCAAGCAAAATATGCGTCAAATACATAGAAATCACGTTAAAATATTTAGTTATATCTTCCAAATAAGTCGCACATCCGAAAATACACTAACGCATATATACACTCATATCGGTAAAAAATGTAACAGAAATAAGTTTCAAGTAGATTTGGTGACTATGGGTTCATTATTATATATATAAGGCTCACATCCGGAAAATTCATTAGAACAGAACAATAATATACTTTTGACTAAATATATTTGTTTACCCTTTTTTATACTTTTTTACTCACTTGTGGTGAATAAGGAAAATGTTGAGCCAATCGGTAATGTTAACCAATTATTAAGTATATAAATTGTTAAATAGTACATTTTATTCCTATTATAAAATTATAGACTCTGTTAGAAATGGTAGGAATATGTAGTTATTTCAATTATAAATTGCTGAATTAGATAACATTTTTTTACATTTGAAATAAAGTATCTTCTGCGTAAACTAGTTTTTCTAACAATACACATTCATTCAGAATAAGAACATGTTCATAAATATTATGAAAGTGTACATGACGGACATTTTTGCTTTTTTTACATAAATTTGTTGATATTTTATGATAAATTACATTAAAATTACATTATGTAATTATCTAGGTAAAGTATTTTTGTATAATATCCCTATATTGACCAATCATTCAAGATAAATCAACAAAATCTAAAACTTAAAAAATATCATTAAACATAATTAAACATGCATTAACATTAAAGCATTTCATCTGCTTCAGAAAATGCAGTCAATTTCGCGCATATTTTTTGTAGCTGAAAATCATAAAAAAAATCAAAAATTTTCCAAGGAAAATTTCAAACATTTTTTAACAACATAAAAATATAAATGAAATTGTAATAATATTTTCCAAGCCATAGAGAATTATACATAGAGACGAGACCAAGGTGTATTAAATAATGTGAAGTTACGAGCCCAGCTGATTATTGTTTATTTATTTATGTTGTGTTTGAAAGTGTCAAAAAGTTGTTTATTGTTTCTTGTTGACATTCACAATATTTGAATTGAAAATAATAAAAAACTGAAAATTGTAAACAAAAATTTTTCAAGACTTTACAGCAAACAATAACAATTGGCCATTTTTGGAAATTTTTTGGTGAAAATGCATCAAATTTGTTAGAGACTCACTCCCATTTTAGTCCTTGAGACTTGTTTTCCTGCTGATTTTCAATACCAAACTCCTTAGAAGAATTTGGTTGTTTATTGTGCGAGTATTTTACACAGACAGACGGACATAGCTAAATGAATAGCATGATAGTTCCACAATAATCACCAAGATTTTTACTCCCGTTCGACGCTTTTAATATTGAATCTTCCAAACAAAAACCGTGTTAGAGCAAACTACCAATAATTGATTTTTTTATTGGTTTATTTTTTATATTTTTCATTAAAAAAAATACAGAAATTCATATATTTTTTTATTTGTTTGTTTTTATATATTTTATATGTCATATCCGTTTTGACATTCTCACTCTCTTGACAACTAAGAAATATTGTCTTTGTTGCCGAGACGCTCTCACCTGATTAATGCGGCTTGGACGAGACACTTCAATTTGTCAAACAAAAATACAACAAATTTTATGTTTGATACAAAAACAAAATACATTGACTAGCATGTAATTTGTTGTTGCAAGAGTTAGGTTTTTGACAACAGACTTAGGTTTTTGACAATTACGTCTCGTCTCTATGTTACCCTATGTTCCAAGCATTCTAGATTTAATTTGAAAACATAAAATATGAAAAAAATCATACAATTTAAGAAATTATTTATAAATGTTATGAATTGAAATCAATGAAATCAAATCATACTATTTATGTTGAAACTTTTTTCTGTGTATACAAAATACTACTATATTTTGAATAAACTTTTATTTTGTTTATATAGCCCAAAATGTGTATTATATCAGGATTCATCTATAATCCATAAAATGGCTTAAAAATAAATTCGGTTATAGTCCTAATTCGCTTATAGTCCACAAAAATTGTGCGACTGTATTTGTAGACTATAAGCGAAAACTACTGTATTACATTAACATTCTAGCAATCTTTAACAATAACAAACACTGAATATGGATATTAGAGTGTTTATACCAATGTAATTTCTATAATTTTTATCTAATTTAGGTGGAGGGTATTTAAGATTGGGCATAGCCGAATATAGCACTCTAACTTGTTTATTTTAGCTTTAACCATTATATGAGCAGTAAGACAAAGATTTATGACAATTTTCATTCCATATTAAAACCCTTATTTGACTAGACTATACATCATTATAATTTTTGATTCCGGAAAAAAAATGTCAAAAATTTTTTTATAGCATGATCACATAATATGTGATTATAAATATGGGAATTTAAATTTTTTTCCAAAATATTGAAGAAATAGCTATCTAAACTATTTGCTAAGAACAAGAGGTTACAAGTAACATTGATGCGAAAAAACCCCTGCTTGGCCAAAATGTCAAGTTTTGACTCCCTCTAACTCAGAAAGTTCTCGACCGATCTTGTTGAAAAATTGTGTCTGAATTACCATCCAATAGAACTAACCATGGTGCATGGTGTATGGTGTTTCATCCCAAACGGAATACACCGATTTCAAAAGTTGGTTCACTTGACAAATGCCCCAAAAGAAAGCTTAGGTTAAAAGAAAGTTTAGGCTCAAAAGAAAGCTCACCCGTCTAAATTGAAAGGTAAATCGGGAATTGCAACATCGAGTTCCAAACAAATAGTATCAAGCTATAAATGAGGCATGGTCATAAATTCCAATTGTTTACTCTTTTCCAAATATTGTTTAAAAATTAAATTGTGTGTATCTTGTTAAATTCCCATATTTATAATCACATATAATGTGGTTATGCGATAAGAATACGAGTTGATACATATTATTTATATGTATGATGTTAATATGTACACAAATAAATGTTATATGAACATTAGACCGGTCCATAAAAATATATTTGCTTTAAATGGGTATTATTTTGTTCTTTAGTACATAGCTAAAACTAACAAATGTAAAATTTGATGCTAAACGGATAACGATAACCTGTGCCAGAAGGCGATTGATCTTAAATCTTATTTTTCACAGAAAATTATATTTCCATCAATGTATGTACGCTAGATACACTGAATTGCGCGTAAAATATGCGTAAAGGAGCAGTTTTTGATCAACATTGGTTCTGTTTAAATGCGTATAACTTGGTGTTTTTTCATTGGAAATTCATATTTTATACCTTGCTAAAAACATAATAATTCTCTAGAATATACGATTCATTTCAAATATTAAAAAAGTGTTTTGCAAATACATAGTAAAATTTTTATAGAAATCAAAATATGTACCATTATTTACACGATTTCACAACTTTCAATAGATTTTATCGTTATCTGAGATCAGTTAGTTTCAGCTATTGTACTGAATAATAAAATTGAACCCATCTAAAGCAATTTTATTTTTTAAGGGCAGTTCTAATGTATATATAATATGATTGTGGGATTTATCATTTAAAGCCAACGATTTGTATGAAAAAAAAAAAAAACACAGAGACGAATCCTTTCCTGCTGCGTATTAAATTAACAAAGACACCATGTGGTGTGATGTTACACTTGTGCTCACATCAATGCCGCCTAAACGCCCCTTGAGAACCTTATTTATTATAAAATAATTTGTTATTATTTTTTTTAATTTTTTCTGTTTATCCTTACGAAATGAACTTCAGTGTATTAAATAATGAATTCAACTTTAGACTTTAACAGTAAAGCTACGTATACACGGTTGTCAGATCTTACAAAGTTGCCAGAAAAATGTTCAATAAATGATTAACAATCATATGTTACAACATAAGTTCACATGGTTGTGTTAACCATTTTCTGAGCATTTTTCTGACAACGTTGTTAAATCTGACAACCGTGTACACGTAGCTTAAGTAGTTTGTTGAATAATATTCGATTTCAAACGATTGTTCAATTTTCATTATATAAGTTTTAGAATAAACAGAAAGAGGTACAAAGGGTTCTCATGAAAATGCCTTGCAAACTAAGTATTCTGTGCATATTTACATTCTCGAATATAAACTGTAAAAATTGTATTGAAATAATTTTGTCTGAAATTAGATAAGTGTGGAATCAGCTCTACGTAGCCTTGATCTGTTTTGAGTTACTGCAAGAAGCCTTGCGATCGGATGATGATGTGATTTTGACAAATAAGCTTCTCGAGTTTTTTTTTCATGGAGCCCGTCATGGTTCTAAGAATTTTGGATTGTGCTCTCGGTATCAGATCTGGTATTGTATGCTGTTGCCCATAATTGTGTTCCGCATGTCCAAATTGGTTTTAAGATCGTCCTATAAAGGATGAATTAGCAGTTAACGCTTAATTTCGATTGATGATGAATTAGCCAGTGTAAATTAGAAGTTTTTTGTTTCATGTGGAGCCGCTTGGGTTCTTGGCTTTTTTGGAAATAATTCGGTATTTCGGGAACTATTGGAGATATTGTTACGAGCTGAGGTGTTTCTAAGTTTATTTGCATTTGTTCAGCTTCCTAGCACTAATGTGGACCAGTGTGTGGCCCCTCAAAGTTAGTCACCTTGGGTCACAAAATTTAAAAAAAAAAAATTGCCAAAATCCATTTATGATTCAAATGAGCTGAAATTTAAAATATAAATAGTCCTTAAGAAGATCAACAAAAAATACACTTACATATGTAGGTTATCTCTATTAGTTAAAGAGATATTTAGGTTTATTAATTTATTTTTTTTGCTCGATCTTTTTATGGTTTTTTAGAGATGACATGCCAACGGATTGTCGAAATTTATTTTTAAAATATCAGCTATATTGGTGATAAAATTATAAATAAAATATAAATAACTTGTTAACAGTTATCTTGTCCCTATAAAAAGTTACATGTATCCAAAGTTGGAACATGTTAAAAGGGCCATATTTTTTACGATTTTCCCAAAAAAGTTCCCATATTTTTTCTTCAGGACAATACACAAGTTTTATATGATCCAGAAAGAGAACTTGCTAAAGCATGTAAAGTAAAGTTTGGCTCACTAAAGCGGACACAACACCCCCCATGCCTATCCAAACTTGGCCAACTTTAAAAAATTATTTTAGGTTTAAGTAAAAAATTCTAAAAAGGCAAAGCGTAACCCTATATGTTACTTAAACACTTATACATTTTTTTTTTACTATCACACGGTAAATAACATCACAGTAGGATCTTTTCTAAAAAACTCAGTTTTTGAAACACATTTTTCCCGGTTGAGGAATTTTGGTATTTTAAAATAAAAATGTTAAAAATTATAATACCATTGTTTTAAGGACATTTGGATCTATAATAGTTCCAAATTTTGTAATGTTATCTTTAACCGTTAAAATTTTCCATAAATTAAAATTTTATATTTTTCTTCGTAGAAAATCACCATATTATAATTTTTTTAGTTTTTAAGGTAAATGAGGTCCCAAAAATTTATAAAATTATTTAATTTTATTAAAATATCAATCTTCAAGTCCTAAGGTTTTCAACAATATCAAATACTTGTATAAGAAGCCTTTATTTACTCCTCAGAAGTTCCAGTTGACTTGAATATGTTTTGCTTCCTAGCGCTTATGGGGCCAGTGCATGGCCTCTCAAAGTTGGTCACCTCGGGTCTCAAAATTATTAAAAAATCGCCATTTATGATCCAAATGAGCTGAAATTTAAAATATAAATAGTCCTTAAGAAGATCTACAAAAAATACACTTACATATGTAGGATGAAATAGGAATTCCCCCCTCCCAAAACCGAAAAGTTTTCATATAAAAAATATGAAAAAAGATAAATGTAGAACAAATTTTGTGTATACCAAGTTTTCATATCGTTCGATAAAACAAGTAGGCGGCGGTTAAAGCAACATGGTACTATAAAATTTCTTTAATATTATCAATCGATGATAAATAGTTTTGTTTACTCTTGCATATTAAGAAGGTGCATGAATAAGAAATTTGCATGTAAAATCTATTTTACTATTAATAAAAAATAATAGTGAATTCATAACGGTTTTATTTATTTAGTCTCTGACTGACTAGGGACGCAGAAACAGAAAGTGAACGTTAATCACGTATTGAGGAAAATCGCGAAAGGGCATCAACGTCTAGAGCCGCAGAAACGGAAAGCAAAGAATCAGTAAATAGTTCGCAGATTAGAAGCCAATAGCTCGCGAATGGCACGATGAAGAGAAATAGTCGATTGAAAGTTGGCGGCATTTCATTACAATAAGGATGATGACTAAAGTAATCACAAGGACCGTACTGATTGGCGTAATGAACAAACTTTTTCCAAGCTCTTCTTTCAATTGCTCCCGTCAAAAAGCTGAATGAGCAAATCCAATTGAAACTGCCTGGCAAAACAATGAAATACAAATCGATTGACAGTAATGAACGAAGAACAAGACGTCAATTGTCCTGCTGAATTTTTGAATTCATTGGATCCAGCCGGAATGCCACCAAATGTATTAACATTGAAGGTTTTATCACCGATAATGTTTCTCCGCAACTTAAACGCGTTAATTGAGGAAACAATCATCAGTGGCAGATTCGAAGGCGAAAACGTACTGATACCACGCATACCGATGATTTCCAACGACATTGACCATTTAAATTCAAGCGTCTCCAGTTCCCGTTTTGTCTGCTTTGCTATAACCATTAACAAAGCACATGGCCAATCGTTGACTATTGCTGGCATATATTTGGAAAATTCATGTGTTTCACACGGTCAATTGTATGCGGCTTGCTCCCGAGTTGGTACAACAAATAATTTATATATTTTTACTCCAAATAAAAAAACAAAAAACATTGTATATCCCCTGACCTTAAGGTGAATTCATAAATATTATATCCCATTTGCCTTATAGATATCGCGCTACAACTTTGTCATATGACCACCTCATCCACCGTCATCTGGCTACATATAATAAGTGCTTGGGGTGCAAAGTCAGGTCGGAGGAGTGCTTGCTTTAGTTTTGTCCGACACTGTATATCAAAATTGAGATCGAGATGCAATATAAAACATATGTTTTCTAATGGCCAGCAACGCGGACCGGGTTCAGCAAGTTTTAAATAAAGAGTTGTTACAATTTTAAACTACTAAACGGCTTTTTATTTGCAATCATAAGTATCCGGTTTATTTAAAGAATAGAAACGTAACAATATCATGAAATATTGAGTGGAGGTATTATAACGTGGTTCGTCCTTTACTTAGTCGGAAAATCGAAGTTAAAATTCTAAGTATTTTGATGTGTTTAATTCCTTTACAAGGAATTCCAAGGGCGTTACAAACATCTGCACAAATCCAATATACCCTCTCCACTATAGTGGTGCAGGGTATAAAAAGAGAAATGAATTTAATAATTTGAAGTCATTAAACAAAAATATTTTGAAGGTGTTTGTTTTGTATCTTACAGTTTTTTTTTATTATCTGTATATGCAATTGTAAAGGTAGGGTCACACATGACAAATATTTGACGAAAAAGACGTAACCACTAAATAAAATATATTTGTATTCTTTTATTTATTTCAAAAACTTATTTTACTTAAGATGATACAAAGCAAACAATTTAGTTTTATTTTATTTGATGCTGTTTGATCTTACACAAACAATTGTAAGAGTAAACACGTCAAACAATTTTGTGCTAAAAAAAGTGGTTACGCTTTTTTGAGCAAATATTTGTCATGTGTGACCCTACCTTAAGTAAATAGGTATTTTCTAATATCTACAGAACAATCATTGTGACAGTCTTCAATCTTTATATGAATCAATTTCTTAACACTGCTGGAAGTTTAACCAAAATTGGGATGGGTTGGAACAGGTTGTATGTCACCTCCCATACAAAGTAAATAGTTATTTCTAAATATTTTGAGAACTATAATTGCTCTATAATTGTATAAGTATTTAATATGTAAATGAATCAATTTAAGTATTATCATTGTACGAAGTGTAGGTAAAAAATTGCGAGATCGTAATAATGGGTGTGGGCCGCCATTACAAAGTAAATTGTAATTTTGAGAGTATTTAAGCTTTGTCTGAATCACTTATATATTTACTATGTTTGGCTGAAATTGGGCGGAATCGGCTTAGTATGTTAAGCACATACCACTTTGTTAAAAATCTCACGTCACGTTCTTGGATGTTTCTGAGTTTTATAAAATTGTTTTTGCTGAATCGTACTAAAGTAAAACTTTAAGAATTAAAGTGTACAAAAGAGAAATTGTAGAATATTTCGATTAAAATTCCAGGTATAGATAGATAGATGGTGGCTATATTTGATTTGTATAGATGTAACCATAACATTAATTTTACATAATTTTTAAGAATAAAGTCTTTACATACTCTGTTTTTTAAAATACACTCATACAATGAAATGAATTTCAAAGTATGTACATATGTATTTTTATTTTTTAATAATCTACACATTATAATATATTATTTATTCCTGTTCATATTTAAATAGATTCAGTAAGTAATATTAGTGGTCGGCCGGTAGGTTGGTCGGTCGGTCGGTCTGTCGTAAGCGAATAAATGAACGAGTGCATGTATGAGAGTAAATATTTAATGCATTTCTTAAGTGGCCTTAATTATTGAAAGTGTGGATACGGAAATTAAAACAAGTCCCAAAGAATGCGTGTAGAATATAAATATAAATTTAAATTACTTATTTCTTGTTTCTTTTTAGCTTTTTATTAATTTATTTTCTTCGTTAAGTTAATGGCTCTGAGTAGATTGTTAATTCGACTCTCTTCTCCGCGGTCTGATTTAATTTAGTGATGTTGTGTTGGTCTGCTGTGGTTGCAGTTGCTAGCTGCGGCATGAACATATTTTTATGGTGGGAAGTGTCTTTGGAAATTATTCTGTTGGTTGTAGTTTTTAATAGTCTTCATTTTAAAATCACTCTAAATCACTTACCATTTCATGCATGCTCATATAAATCATTGTATATTTATTGGATGATATTAATCAAATGTCTACTTTCAATTAAATTCATATGACAGCAACCTGTCAGGCAACAAATTAAAAAATTACTCAAAAACTAAAAACTCTAATAAAAGAGGAAATTTTGTATCTTTTATGCACATTCACATGCACATACATATGTACATTTTAACACAGATGCTGTACATTCATTCATACGTCCTTTTATGAATAGACCAGTTATAAAATAAATTGTTGGCACCCTACATTCAATTTGGATATTGTACCTACATCATTCTAATTCAAACAAAATGTTCTTGTGAAATTTCGCGAAGGACTTGGCAAATTTTAAACCCTACATAACGTTTAAATGGGTTCTCTTTATTAATATTTACATACTATTCAGCACTTGATTCATTAATTATTTTTATTCGTAATTCGGAGCTTTAAGAGATTTTCACACACATTGCCGAGCATTTTCCACGAACTGAGGAAACTTCCATTGGACTTGAATTAGGGTTTACATCTGCACAAAATTGCACTGAAGGGTAAAGATAATTCGATCCCATCCGCTAGTACAATTTTGATTTGGTTCTTGTTACGAAAGTTGATTATTCCAAAATGATTTTAATTAGTGAAGCTAATGCTGACGTACATTGACCACCGGGAAACTGTGCTGATTGAATGCAGTCGTATTTATGAATGTTTGCATGTAGTAGTAGTCTCTCCCTATTAGTAATTCTTCATTCCGTTCTCATTGTTCCGTTTTGTAAATTATGCACATCAACATTAACGAAAATGCTAAAGGACAGGCATCATGAATGACTGATTGAATGAACGAATGACTGAGTGACTGACTAACTAGCTAGCTGGCTGGCTGGCTATTTGTTAGGTTTGTTGAATGAAATTTTAAAGGAAAAACAGAACTCACAACGTTTCAGTGGCATGTAGGTTAATATGGGCGTGCGTGTGTGTACCCATGTATAGGGATGAACATGGTTGGATACCTTTAGGAGAATGTTGTTAAAATTGAAGATCACACGTCAAACTGCCCACAGCAATGTGAGTGGGTCTGAGTTTGTGATTTAAGTTGTGATTTTATGATTGTTATTAAAGTTGATAAATCTTTTGAAATCTCCTCTAGAGATCATATTAACAGGCTATCTAAACTAATACAAAATATACATACATATGTATTTTCATAATACATATTATTAAACGAAAAGCTCTTTATTATTCAATATTTTCATTATGAGGGCTCCTGTTGTGTTGTTACATTTTGTAATTAAATTCAACATGATCTTTTATTGAATTATTGTATGTATTAAGTATTTAATTGTAACCATGTTAATGGTCATTGAATGAGACACTTTTAATAATAAAATTAATGGTGGTTTTTAATTAGTTTAAACTCAAATGATGCAATCTAATTTAAAATAGTCCTCATTTGAAAAATATCAATTTATTTCAGATTTACCACAGCAGCTGTTCGTAGAATTTTGACCTACTATTTTGAGTGTGACAAGATTAGATCTTTTATTTTCTGTTATTATTACAACTGTTATGTTCTAAGAGCTTAAAAATATTAAACCAACATTTTAACAGATTCTTCTTTCATTTAACCCTCAAAAATAATGCACTAGTTTCGTGACATTTGAAAAGATGACTTAACTTGGCAAATTGAGCATAAAAGTTAACAAGTTATGAATTCTTGTTAGAAAATATTAAATATCTATTAATTTAAATACAATTTCGTGGATAATATCTAAAATAGAACAGGTTCGCTTGAGTTAGTTCTCACTTTGTATCAATTTACCACTTAATAGGTTAACGCTATGTTCCTTTCTTACAAAGTGTTACAACTAAAACTATCGGTCTCTATTACAGGATTAGTTCAGTCCCTTCCCTTTATCTTTAGATCAAATGATACTCGAGTGTCACATTCTATTTAAAACATTGCGATTTGTACAAACGCTAGGGGGAAGGGAACTAACATAAACATGTCCCGTGAGTTTCAAAGTGACCGGTTCTACTTTTAAAGGCCCAACTGTAATATACATACAGTATCGGCCATAACTAAAGCACCCTCTCAATGGATTTTATCATATCATAATTTTTTGGATAAAAAAGGGTTTTATGTATATTTTATTAACTTATGTTGTTAATGTTCATATTGGGTTCAATTAGGTAAGGATAATTTGATGAACAATTAAAAAAGTGATAAAACATAAAAAAACACAAAACGCGACGGACAAAACAAAAGTACCCCCTTATAAGATGTTTAAAAATTTGACTATGCTACTGCATATTTGCAATATCAGTTACCGGGACTCACAACGGATGCATTTTCAAATACCAGAAGATAAAAATAAAGGGTGGCGTAGTCTGTATAATTTAAGATCTATACAGTTTATTGTGAAAAAAACAATGGATGGCAAGGAAAAAGTACTCCAGTGAGTTTAAAATTAAATTTATTGAAGACTAGAAGCCGGGCTTATCACGGCATGAATTGAGTAAACAATATTCAATTAACAGATCAGTTATTTCCCGGCTGATTCCAAAGTTTTTGCAGAATGGTCGTATATCACCGGGGCATTCTGGAGGACTTCCGCGTAAAACCACACGATATGATGATTCCTTGATCAAAGGAGCAATGCAAAAATATCCTACAGCATCTGCTAGTCAAGTAAGAACAAGTTTATGATTATGCATTAGCGAAAGAACAATCCGTAAAAGAGCAGTAGAAGGAGGATTATTCAGCCGACGACCAGCAAAAAAAAAACCGTTTATATCAGCTAAGAACAAGAAAGCTAGACTGGAGTTTGCAAAAGCCCACATCGACTGGAGTGTCCAAAAATGGAAGACAGTACTCTTCTCTGACGAATCCAAATACAAATTAAAAAGTTCCTATGATATAAGGCGTGTACGCAGACGAAAAGTAGAAAGTCTGAATCCTATGTATTGCAAAGGAATAATTAAACATGGAGAGGGTAATGTAATGGTCTGGGGTTGCTTTTCTGGTCAAGGAATTGGGCCAATTCATTAAGTTAATGGGATTATGGATCGGTTCATGTACCGAGATATATGGAAAGATGAAATGTTGTCTAATGCCAGTGAAGAGATTCCACTTATAGGAAGGTTCCAACAGGATAACGATCCTAAGCACGCCTCCAAAGTTTGTAAGACTTGGCAACAGAGCAATAAGATTGAAGTTCTTCGTTGGCCTGCTCAATCTCCCAATCTCAATCCTATTGAGAACTTGTGGGAGATTGATAATATGAAAATAAATCGTGAAAATTGTAGAAATAAGGATCGGCAATTTTCACGATTAATTTCAAGGCGTTATTATAGCCTGGGAAGGAATATCGCAAGACACCATATCTTCTATTCCTAAGAGATGTGCTAGTGTCATCCCAAAACAAAGGATTTGCAACAAAATATAAATTAAAATTTTTTTTATATTTTATTCATGAAGGGGTGCTTTAGTTTTGTCCGTTTTATTTTCCACCTTTAAATATCTTTTGATTTAATGTTACCTCTTATAGAAAGATTAACTTTAAAAGTATTTGTTTATCAATAGTAAATATATTAACAATTGAAAATAATACATAATACAAATTTAAAACTTTGTTTTTATACAAAAAAATATTATATGAAAAAAATTCACTGAGGGGGTGCTTTAGTTATGACCGATACTGTACACTAGCTTAAGTCAACTTACTGGCCTACCTAAATAAAAGCGTAAGACGGCACGTTTTTTTCCGCTTAGCCTTAACACTGAAATGTCATACCTAAATAAAAGCGGCAATGCTATGCCAAACAACAAAATTATTATTAAAACAATAAAGTACATTGCAGTATTGGTGTTTCTGATTTTAGTTTCGTGATTTGTAAACTAAAATTTTGTCCAAAAAACTAAATATTAAAGTTTAAAAAATGAGTTTTTTGCATATTTGTTTCTCCTTTTGTATGTATGTGTTTACATTTATTGTGTTTTGCAACTAACTTCACTATTAAACGCGCTGTCAAAATCGGATTTTCCAATTGCAAAGCGTTGCCGCCGCGTTATTTCGGTATGCTGCATACCAATTGTATGGGCATGAAAATTTTTGACAAGTAAAAAACGCCTTCCGCTCCAATTTAGGTATGCGTGTTAAGCAACTGTGCGAATACATATAAAACGTATGTGACAAACTATAATATACTTAAGAAAGTTTCGTCAAGTTTCGTTAAATTTTATTTGCTCAAGCAAAGAGCGAAACTGGTCGCACATTTCGTATGAAATCAGCTGTTTATTATTGTTATACCAAGAAAATAAAGAAAAAAAATGAAAAGAAGAAGAAAATGAATTTATTTTGCTAAAATAATAAGAAATACGTATTTTTTTAATTACGTATTGAACATAAATGGGCAAATGTCGCTAAATTGTTTTGAACGCATGTAAGTACATTATAGCCATCTAAAAGTTTCTTTAGACTTTCTTAAGGATTTGACTGACTTTTCGTTTGGTTTTGACATTACCTTAAGCTAGGTTATGCATATTGTAGTTGTGCCTTAACGCTTTATACGAAAAATACCTGCTATCAAAAACTTAACTCATGCAACAAAAAAATAAATAAGTTTAATCGATGTATTTTCTTGTTGCGTTTTTTCCGAAATCCTTAAATTTCAAATCACAAGAATGGCAAAATTATGAAATGTATTTATTTTTTAGTTCTGGATACTATGGTACTGTATTAAAACTTTTACAACTAATTATAATGGGTTGGAGCCCTTGGTAAGTATACATATAGCGTTTTATCAAATAGTGTGAAAACATTGTGTAATCTTTTTTTAAAATTTACAAGGACAAGGACAATTTTCCTATTTGAGATTATGGCATTCGATAATGAGCAAGAAATTAAGTACATTTTATCATAATTTCGATATCAAAATCATTTTTCGAAACGATAGCTCACGAATGCGGTAATTTGCCCAAAGATATTCCAATTCTGCAGCCTATTTATTAATAGAATTTAATATGTCAGATTTGACTGTTATGTTGGAAATAAATTGTTATTCAATATAAAATGAATAACACAAATATTTTAATTATTTTTGATCAAAAGCAGACATCTGTTTAACACTTTTTATACCCACCATCAAAGAAGATGATTTTGTCATTCCGTTTGTAAAACATCGAAATATTGGTCGTGGGTAGATGTGTTATTCATTTTATATTGAATAACAATTTATTTCCAACATAACAGTCAAATCTGACATATTAAATTCTATTAATAAATAGGCTGCAGAATTGGAATATCTTTGGGCAAATTACCGCATTCGTGAGCTATTGTTTCGAAAAATGATTTTGATATCGAAATTATGATAAAATGTACTTAATTTCTTGCTCATTATCGAATGCCATAATCTCAAATAGGAAAATTGTCCTTGTCCTTGTAAATTTTAAAAAAAGATTACACAATGTTTTCACACTATTTGATAAAACGCTATATGTATACTTACCAAGGGCTCCAACCCATTATAATTAGTTGTAAAAGTTTTAATATATTTTAAGTACATACTTATAAAATTCTAAGACAATCTAGGCCAAGAACGAAGGACTTAGGAAGATGAAAATTTTCGCAAATATTCTTCATTGATCTGTTTGGTATTGAAAATTGGCATAATTGGTTTAGTCAAACTAGAGCAATAAACCAAAATGTGAGACAACTTCCAAAAAAGTTAAAGATATTTTTCAAAAATATTTAGCTAATTTTTTTAAATATATTACAGATAATATCATGATATTTTGCACACATTGTTCTATTGATAAAAATACATGGTTTCTTAAAAATATTAAGAATCGGTCCATGCAAATTTATTCCCGGAACATGGCCCTATTGTACCCCATTTTGGAGCAGCCGTACCCCTACGTTTTGAGATTCGAGAGATCGAAAAGGCTATTGTTGATTTAAACTCCAAGAAAGCACCTGGTATTGACAAAATCAGTAACAAGATGCTTATGGAACTACCCCGGATAGCAATAAAAATAATTCTTTTTATTTTCAATGCTATATTACGCCTTGAATATTATCCTCCAGAATGGAAGGTTTCACTGGTTACCATGATAGCTAAGCCGGGAAAAGATCACACAATCAGCCTATTGTCTAATATATCAAAGCTATTTGAGAAGATACTCATGAACAAGTTGTACCCGATGTTAATTAAAAACAATTGTATTCCGAATCATCAATTTGGATTTAGAAGAAAACACAGTACTATCTAACTAACCCATAGACTTGTAAATAATGTAGTAAAAGCGTTTGAGGAAAAGAAATATTGTTCCGCTCTCTTTATTAACATTTCTCAAGCGTTTGATAAAGTATGGCATAATGGTTTAATATACAAACTGAGTCAAAATCCACCCACAAACACACATAAGCTATTGAAAAGCTATTTAACTGTCGAACATTTAAGGTTAAAGAAGGAGACTTTTTAAGTAGTCCCAAACCCATTGAAGCTGGATTCCTCAAGGCAGTATCCTGGGACCATTTTTATATTTGATATATTCGTCTGATAAGCCAACTAACAATCGCACTCATGCATCAAAATTTGCTGATGATACTGCTATTCTAAGCTTTCATGAAAATCATCAAGAAGCGTCTCGTTACTTACAAAATCACATAGACATATAACATTTACATTGCGAAGAGAATCATGCCCCCCTATTAACATAAATAACCAAACAATAATCCAACAATCTGAAGTAAAATACCTCGGAATACATCTCGATCGTCGTCTTACATGGAAAAGCCATATAGATGCAAAGATAACTCAAATGAAATTGAAATCAATTCAAATTAATTGGCTCATTGGCAGAAACTCTACGCTTAGTTAAGATTGTAAACTTCTACTTTATAACTCGATCATAAAACCGATATGGTGTTATGGCATTCAGCTGCAGGGCACGGCCTCAGCGTCAAATGTAGAAAAAATCCAAAGACGCCAAAACAAGTTTTTAAGAATGATCACAGTTGCCCCCTGGTATATCAAAAACGCGAATATACACAAAGATCTAAACGTGCCCCTTGTAAAAACTGAGATCACGAAAAATGTGGAAAAATATTTTAAAAAAACTTGAAATTCAACCAATCCTTCTGGCCCACAACATATTAGATAACCGTGGCCACACTCGATTAAGAAGGAGGGATACAGCAGACCTAATCCAAAGACTAAAAGGAAGAATGCCTATTTAATCAAAGCAACAACGAATAAACAATTTTTCATCCGGCACTGGCTGGACTAATTAAATTATAATTATTAGATATAGGATTTAAAATACTTGTTGTTAGTTCATTAAGTAATGAAGATACAATAAATAAAAAATTAAAATTGAAAAATAAAATATATATATTATTAATATGCAGGTTAACTTAAATAGAACTTCACATTATGTTGAAATAAGAGGTAGATAAATAAAAAGAAATAATCATTTAAGAAAAATCATAAAATTTGGATGAAAATAATTCCAATATAATTGTCTAAAATGATAAAGAATTATCAAATACAATGATAAAAAAATATAACAAGCATTCGCGGCTAAATAATTAAGGTTAATAAAACTAATGGTTCTTATCTTATTACGGGTGGAGATGCACCAGTATATGTTTAACAGATACTCTCAACATTCGCATTTGTACTCAAGATAAAAGAAAATATTGTTCTTCTTTTTTAAAAAGTAATATTTCCAATTTGTATAGAAGATAAATGTGCGAAATATTATTTACACAAACAAAACTAAATACAAAGAAAAACGCAATTTTAAATTTAAACCCATTATCCCCCCATCTAACAAAAAAATAAATAAATAAATAAATAAAACAAGAAAAACATTGAATACAAGAAACAAATGTTAAATGCATTCATACACACACAATTATAATTGAATATTGATTTCAATTCTTGGTATCAATATTTTTTTTAGGCCAGAACAACACAGTAATACTGAACCCAGCATCCTCAAAATAATCCACCGAATGGAATGAATACGTTCACGTTCTCCACTGCTTCGGATGGATGGCCAATTCAAATTGGATCGATTGCGGGAGGCGCAAAAGGCAAATAGCCACAACGAATCGTTATTATTTAGTAAAACGAGCCATTTACTATACACCATACAAAAAGTACTTTCTGTTTTCACAGAGATGTTAAGGTATTCATTTATGAGGCACTTCAAACGAAGCTGGTACGCAACTGAAAAGTAATTGGAATTTGTTATTGATTTAAACATTTATTAATAAAATATAAACATTTTTTTACAGGATTAAATAAGCATTTTATGTAGTTTTAGCAATGAGTGGAATATTTCCGTCTGCAACAACAATTAGGGCCTGATTCGGAAACAAGACCAGTTTTAAAATTATTTATATACCCACCATCAAAAAGATTTGGTTATATTGATTTTGTCATTACGTTTGTAATACATCGAGATATTCATGGCATACTTACAAACGTATGTATTAGTATTCTGTGTTCTTATAAAACCATGTAGCTATGTCCGTCTGTTGAAGGCACGATAGGGACTAAAGGCAAGAACTTAAGCCTTGTTGATAAAAAATGGGCAAAATATAACCAGAGTTATGAACTGTGATTTTCTATAAATATATAGCAGATAATACATTCAAATTTTGCTCACGATATTCCTATTATAAAAGAACAATTTTGTAAGAATCGGTCCATGATTTCTCCTAGCACCAATGCATCTATCTTCTGGAATATGGTTCAATTATACACAAATGTCTAAAGAATAGTGGTATTCATACAAAATTTGATATTGAAAATAGGCAAAATCAGTGTCAGTCTTATATTGGTGGTGGGTATATAAGATTCGGCACAGCCGAATACTTGTTATATTTTAAACTAGATGAACCTGGTCGATCTCGATTTTAATATACAGTGTCGGACAAAACTAAAGCACAGACTCCCCCTACCTATCTGTAGCCAGATGACGGCGGATGAGGTGGTCATATGACAAAGTTGTAGCAGATATCTATAGTGTCATGCTACGCCCTTTAAAAAAGAAACTAATGTATATAAAGCAAATGGGATATTATATCTTTGAATTCATATAAAAGCTATGGGATATGCAATCCTTTTTTTATTTGAAGTAAAAATATATAAATTATTTAGAGTACCAACTCGAGAGTAAGCCACATATACACCCCTATCGCGAACCAATATTTCACATGAAATGTGTTCCCTTTTCCCATTTTTCGTTTATCAACTTTGTTCACGTGAAAAAATTCCCTAACATGGGAAATTTTTAGATGGAATTTTGTAAATAACAAACATCTGTTACGAACAAAGTTAACTATTGTGAATGAAAAGTTTAAAGGAATATCACGATAGCAAATTCCCCTTCGAGGGAAATGGATATTTCATGGGAACATAAATTTCACATGTTTTGCCGATAGGGGTGATAATTTACCGTGTGAAAAACATGAATTTTGCAAATGTAAGCCAGCAATAGTCATCGATTGGCCTTGTACTTTGTTAATGGTTATAGCAAACCAAGGGGAAATGGGAACTGGAGCCACTTGAATTCAAATGGTCAATGTCGTTGGGAATCATCGATACGTCTTCGCCTTCGAATCTACCACCGATTGTGGTTTCCTCAATTAACGCGTCTAAGTTGCGGAGAAGCATTATCGGTAATCTAACATTCTATGTTATTACATAGTGGCATTCCAGCTGTTTCCAATGAATTCAAAAATTCAGTAGGACAATTGACGACTTGTTCTTCGTTCATTAATGAGTCAATCGATTTGTATTTCTTTATTTCGCCAGGCAGTTTCAATCGAAATTACTCATTCTGCTTGAAGATCTTGGAAAAAGATTGTTCATTGCGCTTTAACTTATAGCTTTTTAACTGATCAACACAAAACTACAATTAACGCAAAGCAAATCAAATGCAGTCAGTGACTAAATGCAAACAAATTTAGATATTTTTTTATTAATAGTGAAATGCGGCGAGTTATTCAAAATATTTTTTTAAATAGATTTTACATACAAATTTCTTGTTTATCATAGTTTGAAAATATTAAAAATTAAATTGTATACTATATTGCTTTAATCGAGGCCTACTTGTTTTATCGAACGATATTGAAATTTGGTATATACTGGACATGTGGAATGTATTCCTTTCTTCGCTTACACCAAATCATTCGCTTCAGAGTACATCACAGTGAATTAAAAATAAATTTTCTTCATAATTTTTTTTTCGGGGATATTTCGGGAATTTTCTTGGGTATTCATCTTGTTTGGACAGAGATCAGTCCGAATCATCGCAATCGGTCCAGGCGTTCTTGAGTTATAAGCGTAGTAACTAACGTCACTCTCTTTTATATATATATATATACAGTGTTGGAAAAAATAATAGAAACGAAAGCATTTTTTTCCAATTTTGTAAGTATATTAGTCAAGTTTAGTTTTGTTAAAAAAAATGTATATGCAGTTTTGTTCATCAGACATACAGCATAAGAAAAAACATAATCAATACTCTTTTCATTAATATATTAATACACTATATGACTAACAATGTAAAGAGTCAATATTTTTGCTGGAAAAAATAATAGAAACGCGTAAAAGGATTAAATTTTTAGAGGCACATCTTTTTATTTTCTGTTAAAGAATTGTTTTATTTTAATATTTAGAGGCTCTACCTTTGTTTTTCACAACTTCATTGCATCTGCGAGTCATGGAATCAACCAATTTTTTTGAAAAAGTCCTTGTCAATGGAATACCACTCTTCCTGGTTTTTTTACACAATTCGTCCTTATTTTTCCGACTGATGCCCTCCAGCTTCCTCTGGAGCACTATCCAAAGGTGTTCTATTGGTTTAAGGTCCGGTGACTGTGATGGCCATTCCAAAAGAGGAACTTGGTTGACAGCAAACCAATCCTTTGTCAATTTTGAAGAGTGGTTCGGTTCACTGTCCAGCTGAAACTCCCATCTCAAGGACATCTCTTCCTCATCAAATGGAAGGATAATGCTTTGCAATATATTTACGTAGTCCGGGGCGCATATTTTGTTCTTTATCCAAAATATTGAACAGACACCAGAAGAAGAGAAACACCCCAATATCATGATGGATCCACCGCTGTGTTTGACGGTCTTCTTGAGCTGTGATCAGAAGAAACATAGATAAATTTGTTTGGATCCCATGGGAAACATTATGTTAGGCACCCACACAATAAGG
Organism: Calliphora vomitoria; assembly: GCA_942486065.2. NCBI lineage: Eukaryota > Metazoa > Arthropoda > Insecta > Diptera > Calliphoridae > Calliphora > Calliphora vomitoria. The sequence continues at coordinate 64,433,022 of OW818030.2, read as the reverse complement.
CATATGATCCAAAATACACCAAGAAGACCGTAAAATACGACGGTGGATCCATCATGATATTGGGGTGTTTCTCTTCTTCTGGTGTCTGTTCAATATTTTGGATAAAGAACAAAATATGCGCCCCGGACTACGTAAATATATTGCAAAACATAATCCTTCCATTTGCTGAGGAAGAAATGTCCTTGAGATGGGAGTTTCAGCTGGACAGTGAACCGAACCACTCTTCAAAATTGACAAAGGATTGGTTTGCTGTCAACAAAGTTCCTCTTATGGAATGGCCTTCCCAGCCACCGGACCTTAAACCAATTGAACACCTTTGGGGAGTGCTCAAGAGGAAGCTGGAGGGCATCAGTCGGAAAAATAAGGACTAATTGTGGGAAAAAAACAGGAAGAGTGGTATTCCATTGACAAGGACTTTTTCAAAAAAATTCGTTGATTCCATGACTCACAGATGCAATGAAGTTGTGAAAATCAAAGGTAGAGCCTCTAAATATTAAAATAAAATAATTTTTTAACAGAAAATAAAAAGATGTGCCTCTAAAAATTTAATCCTTTTACGCGTTTCTATTATTTTTTCCAGCAAAAATATTGACTCTTTACATTGTTAGTCATATAGTGTATTAAAATATTAATGAAAAGAGGATTGATTATGTTTTTTCTTATGCTATATGTCTGATGAACAAAACTGCATATAAATTTTTTTTAACAAAACTAAACTTGACTAATATACTTACAAAATTGGAAAAAAATGCTTTCGTTTCTATTATTTTTTCCAACACTGTATATATATATATAGATAGATTGTTTTCCAGTGGTGTTTATGAATCAAACTTGATGTTTTGACAATTAATTGGTTACGGAATTTTTGACATTTACAAATCTAAAGGTAATACTTGGTATATAACTGCAATGCTAAAAATTTCAATATAATCGGATTGAAATAGTAAACTCAAGGGGAAATTTTGTTTTTTAAATTTTTGAAATAAATTATTGTTGATTAATTTTTGCATTACTCATTTCAAAATTATAATCTATATAGAAATCTTTTTCAAAACCTATAAAAGTAAAAAAAAATTGGTTAGAAAATTGTCTAGTTTATGTTAAGATCCAAGGAAAATGCAAGAGGAAACGTTAGGATTAAAAATAACAAAATTTTGAAAACGCTTAAAAATACAGTCAATATTATAAAAAACCTTTTACACTGTCTATGATCCGTTTTCCAATTTCATTACGATCTTCAGTATATATTTCCTATGGCTTGAGTAAAATATTCTGAATTTCTTTTACTAAAACAGAGGAACAGCACATAATAATTGTATATTGAGCAAAAGTCCAAACGATTTTTGATTTAATTATTCATTTCAGATGATATATGGATTCATTTATTTACTACTAGACTCAGATCTGGTCAAATATTTGTATACATAGCTAAATAAGTCTAAAATCAGTTAAAAATTATTTGTTGTGGAAAAATCATACACCTATTGAAAACATTCAAGAAATGTGAATTTATTCATATTCGTTTTATTGTTAACTAAATATACAAAAATATCTGACCAAAAACTAGCAGACAAACCAAGGTTTCAAATCATGAATCGATCGTTTGTTCGTTAAAATCATTCGATACGATTCAATTCGATATTGGTTTTGTTTTATTATACATTAGTTTGGTTTTGGTTTTGGTTTCCGTCTGCCAGCCACATCTTCTGTTTGGTCGTTGGTTTAAAATGTTTAATGTTTTGTTCATGCAACGGCCGGCCGTTCGCTGCTAATATTGTATTACCACCACTTATCTTCCACGCCACACTATAAATTGCCAATAATTCGATTTACACACAAGTTCAGATAATGGCTTTAATCATGCTTCTTGCTAAAAAGAAAACCTAAAAAACAATAACTAAACTTTTGTATAAGTATCTATACATAACTATAATCGTAACATTCATATTTACAATGCATCGATTCCTACATCCATGCATTCAGCCATCCATTAATCCATAATGTGGCTTTCAAACACTGCAGACAGAAGATTATATTAAACAAACAAAACCAAATAAGATTTTCTTAAAATATTAAACAATTGTTTTTAAATTGCCTCTTTTCGTTGAGAGCGAGGAGTACTGTACTTCAAATTATTGTAACACTGAGAGTCTTTTGATATACTTCTCAGTCTACACTTAAACAAAAAGTGCTGTGAATATGCGCTTTCGTCGGTCCAAATAAAATATATTATACGATAATTAGCAGCCTTATTATCAATGACTTCATTGGAACAGTCATCCTTCGATACTTTTAGAGAAGTTTTACTAGCGTCGTGGTTCCAGTTCTCTTGATTCTAAATGAAAAACAGGGAAAACATTTAAGTGTTGTTATTTTTCTCACCACACCATTTGCAAATATTATCCTTGCATAGTCGAATATTTATGCACACATCCTCAGTTTAGATTTACTTATGTATAATAGATTCGCACAAGGATTTCGTCCGTATTTACATGCATCCGAGAATTATTCCACAATGTGTCTGCATTGTATCTGTGATATCGAAACTAGGATGAATCCTCCGATGACATCCCAGAAGAAACTGTTTCGTCAACAGGTCGTTGTGTTCCATTAATGTGGGAACTTTCGTTGCCTAGTATAGTTTGTGTTTCAAGGTTTTCAGCATGTAGCTCTTAAGACAGCATGATTGTATTTCTGAACCATTATATCGTATTATATGTAGCCAACAAGGTTTGATTATGCATGCCATATGTGCTATCGGTTAATGCATTTAGAACCTTGTTTCAACTTCGCAATTCCAGGTGCTGAAAAGTGTTACTGAAAACTTCGTCGTTGATAGTTGTAGGTTACGCACTGTCAAGAAGTTGTGTATTAATCCGAGATAACCATTCACTAGACCGCATAGGTCATCAATGTTGTGACATGTCTCCATAAAGTTTTAGTTATCTGCAAATGATGGCTGACTTCATAAACGCAGTATGCAAAGCAACACTGCAATGCATAGTGTTCATAAACTCAATAGATTTTGTTTTTCAATGCGAAACATTTGTCAAATTTGAGCATTGTTTTTATTTATGATTCTTTAATACTTTGTTTTAGTTCTTTATACAATTATCTTGGCAGCTAAAAATTTCGAAAAATTCTTAACACACGTTTTTCATCAAAACTTTTAACCCAAGTATTATTTAATTTTTTTTATCAAGTTACCTTTGTAAAGCATGTCAGTTATTATGATTAATGTCAATTATGTTCATTTGCTGTTAATCTGATTAAAATGAGTCACGAGAAAAAAGTGCGTACTAAAATTATTAAATATTTTCAACAAGTACAAGAACAATACTTCTTGTACCACAGAAGAGAGGCAAATTCTCCAAACTGCCTGGAGCTAAGGCCATTAGAAAGATATTGGGATCTTATTAAAAGAGAATTGAAGTGCACAAAAGAGGTGTCCAAAAGTGTGGTAGAATTTAAACGGAGATGGACAACCTGTTCGAACAAAGTGACAGAAAGCACTATTAAAACCTTAATGGAAGGGTTTCCCGAAAAGGTTCATAAATTCATCACCAGTGAAAATATATATTTTTTTTTTTGTAAATTGTAATAATAATTCCAGTCAAATAAAAAATAAATAAAACTGTAAGTTTAGTGGTTTCATTTTTATTAACATATATGTACAGTATCGGTCATAACTAAAGCACCAATGAATTTTGTCATATCATAATTTTTTTGATAAAAAAGGTTTTTTGGGATGTATTTTGTATATATTTTATTAACTTATATTGTTAACATTCGTATAATGTTCGTTTAGTACAGGATAATTTTAGGAACAGTTGATTTAAAATGATAAAACATATAAAAATACAAAACGGGACGGTCAAAACAAAAGCACCCCCTTATAAGATGTTTAAACATTTTACTATTTTTCTGCATATTTGCAATGTCAGTATTTGCAATGTCAGTAAAAATAACGGAAGGCGTAGTTCTATAAAGTTTATTGAGAAAGTTTATTGAGAAAAAAAGAATGGATGGCAAGGAACAAGTACTTAAGTTAATTTAAAATTAAAGTTATTGAAGACTGGAAGCCGAGCTTATCACGGCATGAATTGAGTAAACAATATTCAATTAACAGATCAGTTATTTCCATGCTGATACCAAAGTTTTTGCAGAATGGTCGTATATCACCGAGGCATTCTGGAGGACTTCCGCGTAAAACCACACGATTTGATGATTCCTTGATCAAAGGAGCAATGCAAAAAGATCCTACAGCATCAGCTAGTCAAGTAAGAACAAGTTTAAGATTATGCGTTAGTGAAAGAACAATCCGTAGAAGAGCAGTAGAAGCAGGATTATTCAGCCGACGACCAGCAAAAAACCATTTATATCAGCTAAGAACAAGAAAGCTAGACTGGAGTTTGTCAAAGCCCACATCAACTGGAGTGTCAAAAAATGGAAGACTGTACTGTTCTCTGACTAATTCATATGCAAACTAAAAAGTTCCGATGGAATAAGGCAGACAAAACGAAGAAAGACTGAATTCTAAGTATTGCATAGGAACAATTAAACTTGGAGGGGGCAATATAATGGTCTGGGGTTGCTTTTCTGGTCAAGGAATTGGGGCAAGTCATAAAGTTAATGGGATTATAGATCGGATTATGTACCGTGATATATTGAAAGATGTAATTTTGCCTTATACCAATGAAGAGATGCCACTAATAGGGAGGTTCCAACAGGATAACGATCCTAAGCATACCTCCAAAGTTTCTAAGACTTGGCTACAGAGCAATAAGATGCAAGTTCTTCATTGGCCTGCTCAATCTCCCGATTTCAATACTATTGAGAACTTGTGGCACATTGTTAATCTATATCTATATAAATATATAAATGTCTTTGTAAGTTTGTTTGTTTGTTTGAGCATCACGCATAAACGGCTGAACTGACTTTACTGAAATTTGGAACGTAGATAGATCCTTACTTGGAAGCGTCAATAGGCTATAACTTTTTTCAATACTTGGACCAGAAAGGGATAAACAGGGGGAAAAACTGGTAAAATTGGTACCTTTAGTTCTTAAACAATAATTACTAAACGGCTGAACCGATTTTTACTACGACAGGGGTAGCGAAGCGCACCGGGTCAGGATAGTAAATATATAAATGTCTTTGTAAGTTTGTTTGTTTATTTGTTTGTTTGTTTGAGCATCACGCCTAAACGGCTGAATCGATTTTATTGAAATTTGGAACGTAGATAGATCCTTACTTGGAAGCGTCAATAGGCTATAACTTTTTTCAATACTTGGACCAGAAAGGGGTAAACAGGGGGAAAACCGGTAAAATTGGTACCTTTAGTTTTTAAACAATAAATACTAAACGGCCGAAACGATTTTATTTAAATTTCCAACATAGACTACGACAGGGGTAGCGAAGCGCACCGGGTCAAGCTAGTATGAAAATAAATCTTGAACATTGCCGAAAAAAGGATCGGCAATTTTCACGATTTGTTTCAAGCCGTTATTATAGCCTGGGAAGAAATATCGCAAGACACCATAGAAAACTTAATATCTTCTAAGAAATGTGCTTGTATCATCCAAAACAAAGAATTTGCAACAAAATATAAATAAAAAAAAAATTATATTAAATCCATGCTTTAGTTTTGTCCGTTTTATTTTCTACCTTTAAATATTTTTTGAAAGAAAGATTAACTTTAAAAGTATTTGTTTATCAATAGTAAATATATTGACAATTGAAAATAATACATAATAGAAATTTAAAACTTAGTTTTTATAAAAAAAAACAAGTAAGAAAGTATGGTCGGTAAAGTCAGACCATATAATACCCTACACTAAGTAAATGAACAAAAACATTTTTCTTTCAAAATTTCAATAATTTTTTACATGGATAGCCAGCCAGACGGACATCTTTTAATCGACTCAGAAAGTGATTCTAAGTCGATCGGTATACTTTAAGGTGGGTGTTAGACTAATATTTTTGGGCGTTACAAACATCTGCACAAATCCATTATACCCTCCCCACAATGGTGGTGTAGGGTATAAATAGAATATCAAAAAAATCACTGAGGGGGTGCTTTAGATATGGCCGATACTGTATCTATAATACTTAAAGCATGTTGAAATTAGGAGATTTTCCGGTATATTGGAAAAGATCTCTAATAATTATGATACTATGTTTATTTTTTTTTTGTCATAAAATAACACATTTTTTGTTATTACACGAATTAAAATGTAAAGATTCGAAAACCTAGCTTTGAGGTTTCTCTGATATTTTGCATTATTTGTTAATAATATTTCAAATAAATTTTCCCAGTGTAAGTACTAGTATTGGTTGTATGTGTTGGCGTTGGTGACGGTGGCACGTGTAAAGGCGCTTACGTGTTGTAAATTGATATTTTCCTTTACACATTATTTCACTTCATCGCAACATTATTTTATTGTTTTTATTTTATTTTGTATTTCAACAAATTGAATTTTATACAGTTGCAATGGCATTGGAAGGATGGATGGATGCTTTAATGATAATCACGATTATATTTTTATATAATCTTTTCTCTTTTTATTGCTTTTGATTGTAATTATGGAATATTTTTTATTATTTGCTTAGCAAATTATAGTAATTTTTAATGTCCTTAAAAATTTAATAAGTATATGTAGAGAGCATCATTTACACAACTAAATATATGAATTATCAAGTTTTAAAATCAACCTATATAGCCATACATAAATAGTATACATATAGCAGTAGTTTCCATTAATATCTTCATGCATTAATTTATTCTCGGAAAGAAATTTCGATAAAAATGATGAATTTTTTCGATTAATATTTCGTATACTTTCCATGACCATACACAATTTAAAAAGCTCCAGAACTTTGTAATTCGCCTTAGTTTGGTTTTAATATATGTAAGTTGAAAGTTTATATTTTTTAATAGATTAATAAATAACTTTAGAATTGTTAGTCAGATTTTATCATTCTTGATCTAATATTAAAGCTAATGAATAGTAGATTTTAAAGTTTTTGTTCTAGAAATCCGTTTCTCATCAAAACAGAATATAGCATAAAATATCGTACTTAGTCAGAGAATATCTCATAAATGCCATATTACATTTTTCAAAGATTTTACTTAAATATGAATTAAATATGATTAAAAACATATATAAAATTCAGAATGGGACCAATTTGGTTATATACATAACATAATCTTAATTAATCCTTAAAAGTTGATTAGGGTAATTTGAAGAAAGATATCTCGAAATTCATGTCCTTTAATTTCGAATTATGTTTTCGTAAAAATTATTTAATATTATTGGGAAAAACGTGCCAAAAATTTAAAATCCCATAAGATTTTCTATATTATATTTTCTATAATAAAATTTTAATATCTCGAATATTTAGAAGTAAGGTAAGAAAAAAATATAATTTTTAATAGACAACGATTGTAAGATAAAAATATTTGTCTTTTGAATAAAAACAGATTCTTCTCAGATGAAAATCTCTGAATATAATTAAGTTTGTCTTATAATAAGAATTCTTGAGTAATTTGGGTTCTTCCAAAATGTTCAAAAAATCTAGGATTCTAAATTTCACATTCCAAGGAATGATGAAACTTAATGTTTACATTCTATTGATGATGATACATATTATATATTTGGTTCCTCAAAATAGTCAGAAAAAATCTGGTATTCTGAATTCCATCTAATGAGATCAGTGTCATAAACTCAATGGAAAACAAAGTAACAAAATATATCGGTCAAGCTCGACTATATGTTACCCTACACCGAGTATATGAGTATGTTTTTATACCCTTCACCTTCGTGAGAAGGGTATATATAAATTTGTCATTCCGTTTGTAATTTCCACAATATAATTTTCCGACCCTATAAAGTATATATATTCTGGATCCTTATAGATAGCGGAGTCGATTAAGCCATGTCCGTCTGTCTGTCTGTTGAAATCAATTTTTTGAAGACCCCAGATATCTTCGGGATCCAAATCTTCAATAATTCTGTCAGACATGCTTTCGAGAATTTTCCTATTTAAAATCAGCAAAATCCGTCCATAAATAACGGAGATATGAGCAAAAATCCGAGACAACCTCTGAAAATTTCAGCAAAAAAGACAATTTATTGCATGCTTTGACAGCAACAAAACGTATGTGTGTTGGATTCATTGTGTGTTGGCTTCATGCTTTGTGTATTTTGTTTTTGTTTTTTTTTTGTGTTTCACAAAATAGCAACAAAACGTGCATATGTATGGATGTTTGTTGGCTTCATTATTTTGTTTTTTTTTGGTGTTTGACAAAAAAGCAACAAAACGTACATATGTATGTTTAGATGTGAGTTGGTTTCACAGCTTTGCGTATTTAGTTTTTGTTTTTTTGGTGTTTCGTTTCGTTTGGCGTTGTTGTTTTTGAGGGTATATATAAGATTGTTGTTTCGTTTGTAACTTCTACAATATAGCACTAGCAATTAAATGTAAAATTTTTAAAAGTTTTCTTGATATATTTAGGATGATATACGCTGAAAATGGGCAAGTAATGCATTCACAACAAAGGTGAAGGGTATATAAGATTCGGCATAGTCGAATATAGTACTCTTACTTGTTTTAATTAAGTTTAGTTATACCGATTTCAGAAATAATTAAAAATTTATTCAGTTTCAGAGATTTTAAATGTTTGTGTTTTTGCCCATTGTAAAAATAAAAATATTAAAGGATTATTGTTAATAAAGGTTCTTAAGGTAGAGTCACACATGGCACACACACACTTTTTAGTACAAATTTATTTGACGTTGTTTACTCTCCCAAGTGTTTTGTAAAATCAAACAAAAGTAAATGTTTGTTTTGAATTGTCCTAAGTAAAAGGAGTTTTAGAAATAAATAAAAGAATTAAATTATATTTTATTAGTGGTATTTTCGTCAAATATTTGACATGTGTGACCCTACCTTTAGGCATTTAATAAACCTAGAGTCAATTGTCGATTAATCCAATCAATAACAGTTCTTAGGAATGTGAGTTATATGTATAATAAATATTTTATATATTTTGACCAATTATGATCTGAATTTACTTATATGGATCGGTTTACTTAAAATTTGTGAGAATAATTGAGGATATCATGAAACTCATATGTAAAACATACAGTGCCATTATTACAAACTTATTTTTCTGCAGTGGACGCTATATGAGAGTTATGAAACATTATGGACCGATCATCAACTAATTAAGATGCATGATTTCTTTGTAGCATATACAACTTGAGTTATACTGACAGTTTTCATACAAAAATAATTTTAACCGACAGTATAACTATTATTTAGCAC